>OX424495.1:23168943-25568943 GCA_949152395.1 Agrochola litura | reverse complement strand
AGGATTCTGAATGCAGCATTCATTTTGAATAGAGGATTCTGAATGCAGCCTTCATTTTGAATAGAGAATTGGGGTGCCTGGATCTCTTGATCCAGGTACCCCAATTCTCTCCTACTCTATTCATGATTAAAAAAAAAAACTGTAGAAGTTGGTTAAAAACAAAATCAGCATATGAGCTTATATAATATGTCCGATTCAAGTAAACTAATGACAAAATTCTGACTTACGCCATCGAAATTGGTAATTGTCGACATACACCGACACATTACACACTTAATTCGGACATTCACAGTAACCCGTAACCAAAAACTTTTGTTTTGTTTATTTGCAATTTTATATTCATATACGTTTTAAGCATTGTTTTTGTTTAAGTTAATAAATGTAAGGATCAAGTTTGATTACAGATTTATTAATATTAAGTAACTGTCGATTTCTCTTTTTCTTACTTTTTTGTCTCCAAGTTGCCATTTTCAAACCTGGCAAGGATCAACGGTTTAACGTGCTTCTGAGGCACAGAGGGGTCTCGATATATAATGGATCCATGGAACGACCTCTGCAAGCGATCGACCCGTGCAGCAGTTATCACTTACCCACGAGCTAAGATAGTGTTAGTGATAGCAATTTTGCAATGAAAGTAGTATTCAAACTTTCAAGGCAGCGTGGGTTAATCCCGTCTGGCAACGCTCCTATTTGGCAACGCTACATATACTTACCTATAGCGATGTATCGCGTGCACAGATACAGCCAGTACGTTAAGTCTAATTTTAAGAAATATAAATTTTTTTTTTTTGGGTGTGAAATTATCAAATAACTTCTCCCGCTCTGGGTGGAGCGGGAGGGCGTGTCAGACTCTTACTGACTAAAACCCACCCGTGTTCCTTCGGTTGCCATGTTGCCGGGGGCCAAGATATCCCTATCGGCCCATATTCGCAGCCCCGGCAGGCATTGGCCCTAGCGGACCCCGTCAATTCTGCTGACATCTCTTTGAAGCGCGCGTGGAACACAACGCGCCGTCGACCCGGGCTTGGTCCTTATCGGACGGTGAGCTACCCATTGCTCACCGTCCGCAAGCCCGCGCCTACGGTGGCCGGAAATCTTCCTGTGATTCCCGATGCCCAGGGCGTCTCCTCCTGCGGCGGTTAGGGGCGCGAGGGCGCGAAATTTGCCTGTCCCTCACGCGCTCCGTCTCCTCCTTCGCGAGCATTACTGCTTCGCAGAAAGAGGTGACGGCCTCCCATTTCCTCTCGCTCCGTAGCATGGCCCGAATCAGGGCCGGACGCGAGAGATCACCGCCGCCGATCGCATCCACGAGGACATGGCGATGCCCTGCCCAAGCCGGGCAGACCTCCACCGTATGCTCCACTGTGTCCTCCGGGTGATCCACACAGTGACGACACCCGGGCGTTTCCTGCCGCTTTATCCTGAACAGGTACCTCCCGAAACAGCCGTGTCCGGTGAGGACCTGCGTCAGGCGGAAGGTGAGGACGCCGTGGCTCTAGCCACTCCTCAAAGAGGGGTCTTATCGCCGCAATTGTGGCGTGCCCAGCGCGGGGCTGCGATAATCGCACTCTCCATTCCGCCATGAGATCCCGCCGGAGCTGTCCGCTTTGCCGCGACTTCTTGCGGCATCGGAGGACCTTTGCCTCCAGATCCCATGGCGGTACTCCGGCAAGGAGGCTCGCCGCCTCGCAGGAGACCGTGCGGTATCCTCGGGCCAGCCGGATGGCCATGACCCTTTGGGACGCGTTCAGCCGGCGGCCTGGCTGCCGCCTCAATGAAGGCGCCCACACCGGTGCCCCGTAAAGGGCCATGGACCGCACGACCCCCGCGTAGAGCCTCCGGCAGGAGGCGTTTGGACCTCTCAGATTGGGCAGGAGCCGCTTCAAGGCAGCCCCGGCCCAGTCCAGTCTGGGAGCCAAACGTCGGAAATGCTCCACGAAGTTCCACCGGCTGTCGAGGACGAGTCCCAGATACTTCATCGTAGACTCGACGCCGATGTGAACCCCTCCCGCCATATCCTGAACCCCCCTGCGTTGAATATTTTCGTCAGTTATTTAAAAATAATCTGCTGTTTCATAGAATAGTGCAATACCTACACGGTCAAAATGTAAGGAACAGAAAAAAAAAATACGGGTCCCTGCCCCCTGTATAAAAATATAATATGACTAGTAATTATTTAATTAAACTAAGCAAAGCAAAATAAACAACATAATTATGTTACTAGAATATAATATAAGTATTGCGAAACTTAAGTGGCAATGGGCAGGGCACATTGCTCGTAGAACGGATGGCCGATGGGGCCGAAAGGTTCTGGAGTGGCGACCGCGTACCGGAAGACGTAGCGTTGGAAGGCCTCCCACAAGATGGACCGATGACCTTGTGAAGGCCGCAGGAATCCGCTGGATGCGGAAAGCACAGAATCGGTCGAAGTGGAGGTGCTTGGGGGAGGCCTATGTTCAGCAGTGGACGTCTTTCGGCTGAAATGATGATGATATAAGTAAACATTGTTTATTCGTTCCAAATTTGTGTATCTATTTGGAACTATACAAACGTAAAAAATCAAGTAAATAAAATATAAAGTCGAAAATATAAAATTAGAACAGGGGGCCTACCACCAGCTCTCATAGCAGTATTATTATAATCTTACTTTGACTTTTCGTACCATGACGTCCATAAAATAAGCTTATTGTAATGTTGAAACAATCTCATTTTCTTAGCGATTTTGGTGACGTCACCTCTAAAAGTTCATTCAATTCGTACCACGACGTGACTTTTGACAACTAGCAATATTATTTTAATGTCAAATTTAGCAATCTTAAAAAAGTTCCTCGGACTCGACGGAAATATTATTGTTTTGCAATTTATAAGAAAAAACATTTTCGTGTCATGTAAAGTTAGTAAAATGTATTTATTTACGTAAACTTGCCGAATGAATTGTGTATCTATAGATTTTAGTACATGTGTAATTAATTTCTTGTTTGATGGCGAATGCATCCGAAACATTTGAGTTTTTGGAAGCGGATAACACAGAAAAATAAAAATTCCGAGAGTACCTCTAGCTGCCGCCCGGAAACCCGACTGCAAAATTAATAACAAAACACTAATCACTGAGTCTGACCACAATATATTGTTTCGAACTATCTTCGTCAAAACATTACACATTTCTTTGTTTTAAAACTTATTCACTGAGTAACCTTAACCTTCCCTTGATTCCATATCGACTTTGTAGCCAGTTAGATCATAAATTCATTAGCAAATATGTTAAAATAAGTAGTGCTAAACTCTGTCAAAATCTCTCCTTAGGTGAAGTAATCTTAAAGCACAAGTGAGCTTAGGTAAAGTAAACTTAAAGCTTTGCGCTGAGGTGAGCTGTCAGACTCATTCCACTGATACTAGGGAGTGATACTTTTTCCAGCTCACTTCGCAAATATTAACGGTGAGATTTTAAAATAATAAATCTGCATATTCATGTAATCTTTGAACTGCAAGTAGCATTAGAATGCGCTCTTAGCTGCCTCGCACATTATGCGACATGTGACTGCGACAGCTCGACGATTAGACGCACGTCGAATACTCATAACGACTACAGAAGCAGACGCAAAAGACATCTTTGCGTCTAGTCGCAGCGATAAAACGCAAATGCAACGACAACTCGGCATCTTGTTGTAGCATCTGCTCGTCTATATTCCATTTGAAATAAGATTAGACATTTAAACAAACCTTTTTTACAGTCCGCTCAATTGATTCTGACTTCTATACCGTAGGCATAAGGATGGCATTTAAAGCAAAAAAGTGGTTACAACACCAACTGTTTACTGCAGCTGCCATTTGTCATGCCACCGACGCAATAGAAGTCAAAATCGGTTGAATGAACTGTAAAAAAGGTTTAGTTAATCTTATTTCAAATGGAGTATAGATGCACAGTTTGCGCGGCGTGCTCGCGTGACGTGAACTAGACGCTAGGTCGAGATGATATCAACCACGACCACGCTACGCACGGAAACGTGGCGGCAGATGACGTCTCCAATACATGCGTGAGATTTAAGAATAAAAAAATGGGAACTAAAAGACAGTAGTAAGACAAATAAGTCTGTTTATTACTAAAATCCCTCCACCTTTAGTTATAATCTCAAAGTACTAACAATTTTAAAATCATACTTAAATACAAAATTACAACATCAAATGCGAAAGACTCTTACAGAGGTTTTTTATAAGTTGTCAGCGGTAAAACACCATTCTTAAAATGTGATCTACAATTAATTTCAATATCAGCTACCAACATTTTGCCATAAATTAAGATAGTTGGACACACGGAATTAATATCGCTTACTGTACCTTATCAAAAAATATGTATTTTAGTTTTCACATTCACAAAATCCCCCATCTTCTTTTATCGTTTTTCTTTTTGTTATTCCTCCATTACATTTTTCTCATTCATGGCTTGCCAACATGAAGGGTCTTGATCATCTAACTTTCCTTCTTCAAAGTCATCAATCTTCTCTGCGATGACCACTGGAATCTCTAGGCAAAGTTCTCTATGCGGGAAAGGAAACTTAAGAGTGACTTTAACTCCATATTCTTTTTTCAACATATTTGAATGTATTGAGAACAAATGCGGTGTTGTAGAAAAATGATAGATTTGCGAATGCTCAGTTTTCAGTCTTTTTATACCAAGATATTTAATTTCTACCCCTTTCAGTGTCTTTGAGTTTCGCTTCACATGATTCCCATTAGATTTATAACTCACAAACTCAATTAACTCAATTTTTGAAGCAACAAGGGGCACTTGTGCGTCGTTATTTATATCCAACATAACTGTTATATCTTCCCCTGCATTCAAAAATCGTTTTTCAATTCCTGCTATTAAAGCTATAGTTTTCTTTGATAGCATAAATTCTTTTTTAATTTCGTATGCGACATATGTATCTTCATGTCTTGGTTTTACGCCAGCTTGAACTTGAATGTCTGAGTAAAACTTCTTAGGTACGCTCATTGAGTTTGATTCTATGAATTTCAGTTGAATAAAGAACGAAATGAAGCATCTGAAGTCTTTGTAAGAAGATGGAATTTCTTCTGGAAGTACAAAACTGAATTGTTTCTCATATGTTCCTACTGAAATAGTCACTGCCTCATTTTCTTTAGCTTCAAGTAAATCCATCCTCTGATCAACATAGTTTTCGGACTCAGTGAATTTCGTCTTGGTTGTGATGGGTACCCAAAAGCATAATCCTTTACCTTTTAAAGAGAGTATAACACTAGTGAACTCCGTTGTTTTGTCCATAACATATTTCACTGTCCCTTCCACTGAGTCTCCAGCTTTGTAGACATCTTTTGTATTTCTTAATAAAATTTCACACGTCACTCCCATTTTTATTTTAAGTCGCAATAACCTTTAGACCGCTTTCACATTAAGGCGACTTTAGCAGCGCGACAGTCGCGCGAAAGACGCGCGACCGTCGCGCAGTCAGAATTTCATATCATAAACAGAAGCGCGGCGGCAGCGCGCAGCCGGCGCGGCCATCGCTTTCGCTTAATCGGCGATGAGCCAGTGTTGCAAGTGTCGGAATACAAACTCAATTTGATTTGATTGTCTATGCGACTATTGTCTATTGACATTGTCGATGTTATTTTTAAATACTTGTCATTTTTGGTTAATTAATTTAAACATGTCTATTTTTTTCCCTACGTCAATAAATAATTTGAGTTTGAAAATTGACCATCGTAATGTTAATTAGATTAAATTCGGGGCGAGAGCCTGGTGATCCATGACACAGGGTTCCTAGTATAGACGCCAGCCTCTCGCAAAGGATCATATTTTACGCATTTTTGTCAAAACACTATATTTCTTGTCTCTATGTTTACAACTATATGAACCTTTGTGGACAGAGAAATAAAGATTATTACTATTAATTGAAGAAAAAAATATGAATGTTGAAATATAAATATAGCTATACAAGTAAACCAAGTTATTATTATTACCTGCCCCGACAGCAAGCGCACGTGATTAGGTATAGTCCATTTTTTAAATGAAGTGCGCCACACTGATCTAAACTGCGGCGCGGCAGCCGCGCTGCTAACGCGCGGCTGTTCTTAGAATGTGAAGGCATGTGCTTCTGCCGCGCTACTGTCGCGCTGCTAACGTCCTAATGTGAAAGCGGCCTTATAAGACCCTTTCTTCGTGGCCAACAGTGATAAACTAGTGACGAAAGTGATGAGTATTTCTTTTAATTTTTTTGAAGTACAATATAGGCAATCTTATCAATGATATAGCTTAATCTAAAATAACACCTAATTAATGAAATAAAATATACAGGGTCAAAATGAACTAGCTAGCAAAACTCTGTAGAAATGATGGATATCGATATCTATTGCCACCAACCGGGCACAAAGCTAGACTCGCAGCCCGGAGTCTGGATTTGTGCCCAGTTGGTGCGACTAAGAAATTCCAGATGGAAACACCCAATAACACTTTGCCCGACCCGGAAATCGAACCCAGGACCTCCTACTCAGTAGTAGCGCTTGCAACAACTAGACTTGTTGATCTAGTGTTTAAATATATCGTATAATTATTATATTTAATTAAATAAACATCCATACTAATATTATAAACTAACTGACCTAACAGACGTTGTCCTGTACTTAGTTCATAAAAAATTACACAGAAAAAAGGAAGTTTAGATTTTCCCGAGTTTGCAAATTTTGAGGGAAATTTTTCAAATTTTTATTTCCAAAAAATCTTTCTTTGGACGTATATACACATGCCCTGGAACTAACGCACACCACCAAACACTCCAATTATTAAAATAATATATGTATTATGTTAAAATCATAAAACTGAATTTTTACTATTAGTATAAAATATTGAAGTCACATTACAAATGTACGGACGCGCACACAACGGAAGTTTAATAATTTTCGGGATAAAAAATAATTACATTAAATGGAGAAGATATCTCTGAACATACTCACATACAAAACGACTCAATGTGACGTTTCAAATAGTGACTCCTATTTGAAGTCGGTTAATTTAAGGTAATACTGGCGTGCGAGTCTGGAGTCTGAGTGCGGGAGGAGCTTGTGGCTAATTAATAACAGCCGCACGGAACAATTCATCAGGTTAAGCTACGCTTGCCGGGGTTGGTCCGTGGATGGGTGACCATCTTTACATACTTTACATACATATTTTTTATAAGAGCCTCCTCCATGCATCGGAAAGCACGTTAAACCTTTGGTCCCGGCTGTCATTCGTGGATCTTTGACAGTCGTTACGGGTCGTCAGAAGCCCAAAAGTCTGACAACCAGTCTTACCAAGGGGTAACGTATTACCCAGTTACTGGGTTATGGAGGTCAGATAGGTAGTCGCTCCATGTAAAATACTGGTATTCTTTTGCATCCGGTTAGACTGGAAGCCGACCCCAACATGGTTGGGAAAAGGCTAGGATTAATCAATTAAAATAGTGACACAAGATCAAAGAATCTCTCATACAAATTCAAGGATAATTATTATCAATGTCATTAAAGATACACTCAGTGATATCAAAGATCTCTAACACGCGAGAGACAACTTGTGATATATACGTAGTGAGTGCTTTGATTAGACTAAAGTATTTATCTTACACTAGCTTTTGCCCACGGCTTCGCCCGCGTACTACTGGGATTAAAAGTACTCTAGATGAACGATGTATTAATTCAGAAATACATTGCGTTTATAATAACTCTATTGGTTTACGCGGCGCACGCCAGTATCGGCATGATTATTTTCCGACATCTTCAACAATCATTGTCATATTTCAGCTAATTTACACAAAACCTGAATGAATTATACACCTAAACCTTCCTCATGAATCACTCTGTCCATTGAAACGGTATGAAAATTCGTTTGATAGTTTTTGAGTTTATCGCTTTTAGACTGACAGACGCGGCGGGAGGACTTTGTTTTATAATATGTAGTTATCATAACATCAGCTTCTATTCATCGAAGGAGCAGGAAGAAGGATATAGTACACATCTCTAATACATTTCACCAGGAAAAATGAGAGCCACTGACCAGTCAAAAATGTAGACTCTGGACTACTACTAAGAAATCATAATCAGCAAAGTCAATGTATTTATTAGTGTGATTTTTGGTGATACCGCAGGTCTTATAGTTAGAATGCTCCCAGCCTAAAATGTTCTTACTGCTGGTACACAGGCCTTCTCTCTGTCAGCGGGAGCGGGCCGTAATCCACGCAGGTCAACTTAGTTTAGCTGGCGGAGGACGGCTCGCTTAAATCTCTGACACCAAGTTAGTCACTAACCACACGAAAAGAAGAAAAAAAATGTCTTGGACATATCTGTGGACCCTGGAATCCTGGACATTTGGAAGGCGTACTAGTGCCAAGCCAACTCGTAGATGCACTCTAGTGCCGGCTACGAGTTGGCTCGGATCTCGAAGAAAAAAAAAATGAATAGTTGACGGCGTTAAGATGTGAACTAATAAACGAAACCCTAAGCGGGTTAAGCGGGGTTTGCTCGTACACCCGCAAAGTCGTAGACAACAGCTAGCAGAGAATATAGAAATTCGTGTTTAATAAAACAAGACTATTGAAACAATAAACTTTATAATTAATCAACACTCATAATTTTACACGCTATTAAAAAACAGACATAAGTCCTATGACGAAAAAATATACGTAAAAAATTCCATGGAAAAATGCAGAAGAACACAACATAATATCTACAATATCAACCGTTACTCACAATAAAAGGCGACTAACAAAATGTATTTACAAGGCTGATGTAAAGGGAAAGGCCGGTCGGGGACGCCCTAGGAGGACATATTTATAATGACATAATTGGTGATGTTCTTCAGAAAGGCCAGGTGCGTAGTGCTCGCAACCGGCGTGCGTGTATGACCAGATGTATGAACGTAAACGAGGCAAAAGGATTATGTAAGGATCGTAGCAGGTGGCGTTCTGTAGTTTCTGCCTACCCCCATGGGAAGAAGGCGTGAGTTTATGTATGTATGTGTATGTATTATTTAATTAATCCTAATTTTAACTATTATCATAAATTTAGCTATCTTCCATATTTTGAACACTATTATTACCTGGAATAGCTGTAATTATTATAATAATTATAGCTAACATTGAAAATTCTCAACACTGTTCTAAAAAGCATACAAGTAGTTATATAAGTCCTCAAAAATTCTAATAGATCTATTGTATATTTAAAAAAAATCCAATTGTAATTTTAAGAATATTAATGCGATACTATTGTTAGAAACATTCAAGACTTTTCCCCCTTCTCATCACCACCAGCTTCATCGTCAGATGCATCTTCATCATCTTTCCTTGCTTCCCCCATCGCTTCCCAATACGATGGCGGAGGATCACAAATCTCTTCTCGTTGCACGTTATCTCCTATCTGCACAGGTATCTCCAACATAACATTTCTATGAGGCATCGGCAATTGAGCTGTTATTTTAACTATATAATCTCTTGACACTATCTTTGAATTATCTAAAGAAACTATATCCGAGGGAACGATGATATCTATTGGCATATTTTGGGTAGCGCCACCTTTGATAGACCCTGTTTTAGTATCACAATTCGGTATGTCTTCGTAAGCCTTCACGTCAGTGTGTCCTGTTGCTTTAAATGTATATATTTCTATCAGTTTAATTTCAACACTTTTTATATTCACATTAGTATCATTCTGAATTTCTGATTGAATTTCTATTTTACCTCCGTTTGTAATTACAGAGTTAAGAATGATTGCTTTCATGATAACGGTGCTAGTTTTGCTGGAGAACAACTGTAGTAAATTGCTTCTTTCTCCAAATATGACGGGTTCTATTGATAGTTTTGGCGTTATGGTAGACGCTACAGTAATTTCCTTTCTAAAATGTTTAGCGAAAGCAAACCAGCCTGGTCTATCGAATTTTATGCGCACATAATATTTTATCTTACAGTTGACGCCGTATCTTGGGATGTGTTTGTAGTACTCAAATGACGGAGGTAAGTTCTGAGGCAATCTGAAATTGAATTTCAACTCGTAAGACCCTGGAAATACTTTATGTTTTCCTTCTTCAATTACCTCATCAGTATCAACATAGACTTCGCTACTGCCATAGGTATGTCTTTTGTTTTTTTTATTGGTTCTTTCTGTTAGTCTCAAATGGCCCATTCCTTTTAAGGAGACCGTTATCTTTTCTATTTCCATTTGTTCATCAAGCGCATATTTGATCATTCCAGAGACGACTTCTCCACAGTAAAATGCACCGTCTGGTGGTTTGTTCAAGTTGATTTGACAGAATATTCCCATTTTAAAATGTACGGTTTTTGCGGGAATTCAACAGATTTTATCACAGTTCACTGATACGTATTTTTATTTATTCACTATTTAGTTCGTTAGGTTCACGCACTCTTAAAGTTTTCAACAAAGTAACAACTCCATGAATGATTAGGTTTATCGGAAATACGGCATGATAATGTTATCAATATCAAACGATAACACCCGATATTAATGTGCTATAGTATGAATCCCAATAATGAACACACACACATTGCGAGAAACGCCCAACACAAGGACGGATAAATATGAAAGCTTTCCACTGATTGTTTATAGCGTATGTCCTGTTTGCCAACTAATCAACACTATGTCCACTTACAAGCCAAGTAGTTATTATCTCAACTTGAATACAAATAATTTTATAAACACAAGAAAAAGCGCGTGAGCCCTGTTATCTTACCCGACTTATTACTTTCCTCATATATTACTTTCCTCTATGCTTTCCTCTATTTGTCTTACTGACAGAATAATGATGTCATAAAAGATTTGTTCGGAAACACACATCGGTGTTGAATATAGAACTTAGAGAAGACTCCTTTCTTTCTCAGTAAAATAAAAAACATTCACAGCTTAGAAAATTAAATGAAATGCCAAAGATATATTAAATCAGAAAATCAAAAAATTTGATAGGTAACCGATAAAATAAAATAAAAATATAACAAGTTTTACATCAGACCAAAGCTGCCGTATCAATCGATGTAACCGAACCATATCAGTAGAGAGGAAGACGATGACTATCGCTCGCTGTGTGTGAAAGAGACAGACC
This sequence comes from Agrochola litura, assembly GCA_949152395.1. Lineage (NCBI taxonomy): Eukaryota > Metazoa > Arthropoda > Insecta > Lepidoptera > Noctuidae > Agrochola > Agrochola litura. The sequence continues at coordinate 25,557,845 of OX424495.1, read as the reverse complement.
TATTTCTCTCTTCGTCCGCACGTCACTCAATGATTACTAATGTCTATGACGTCACGACGGCTGCACAGCGAGACTACAAATGAGTAATGTGGTGAGACATTCAACAGGTCAAAACACAGAACAGAAAATTTGTGTACCGTGGATCAAAATAATAAACAATTTTTATTAGATACTATGTTGTTTATGTGTTTCTTCGTTTCAATAATCTTTCGTTTTTTTACTATTAAAAATATTCTTTTAATGTGGGTTTTCCATACAACAGTAACATTTACAACGGTAAAACGAAGCTGAAATAGCATTTTTTTTTAACAATTAGGTTCAAACGGATGGCGTCACGCTCGACAGTTCTTACCTTACTATTGTTACTTGAGTATTGTCACTTAATCTACGATTTCCTAGAAGAGCGGTGACCGCTCACGTAGCATTCGTAATTTACGGGCGAATGACGTCACTGAAACGTTGATTATGAAAGTAAGTTGGTGTGGTTTCCTAGAAAGCGTTGTTGACACCGTAAAGCAAACCCCACCCCCCAAAGATTTAAATCGCTAGATTTGCCCTCACCGTACACAGTCACTAGAAAAAGTCGCTGTTCCCGGCGAATAAAATGGTAATCGTAAAAACCAAATTTCACAGGAAAAATAAAAACCAGTTTTTTGTGAAAATCTTATTAACTAATATACATAGCGGAATTGTTCAAATATCAAAAGAAAATTGATTTTTTACATTCATTACAATACACCTTAAAATCTTGTAACTTCTGAAATAACCGTAGGAAATTAATGAAAAAAATTGACTGAGTGTAATTGGAACTCTTAATATGGAATATGCAATAACCTTAAAACAATCGTAGTAGCACATTATCATTTTATTCGCCGGAGAAAGCGAAGTGTCTATACTGAGATAAGTGAGCTCACATATTATTAAATAGCATTTCCATGACAAACAAATCGCTGTCCCCGGCGAATAAAATCGTAATCTTAAAAACAAAATAATACAGGAAAATTAAAAAACAGTTTTTTTTTTTCATTTTTTATTTTATTAAATGAAATGAAATGTAGTCACTTCGTCGTTGTGTGTCAGATGTGACAAAACGAAACAGAAACCGGGTGGGACACCGCACGACATCTCTCACCGGTTCCACACTCCTTGGTGACCGGGGTAGATGACGGCCCTGTCCGTCAGATAGGCCTCGACCACACGATAGAGGTAGGTCGGCATCCGGTGATACCGGAGTGCCTCCCTAATGCAACTCCAGGGCAGGGTGTTGAAGGTATTGGCGATGTCTAGAGACACTGCTAAGACTGCACGCGCATGATGGCGTCTACCATAGAGCGCCCCCTGCGGAAACCAAATTGGCTCTCCACCAAATCCGGCCCCACCCGCACTAGCCACCCGACTAGGCGGTGTGCAATGACTCTTTCAAAGAGCTTGCCCACTTCGTCGAGCAGCACGATGGGCCGATAAGCGGACGGAGAGTCCGCAGGGCGCCCCGGCTTCCTGATGAGAACCAGCTTTCCCGTCTTCAGGACCCAGGCTTTTCCGGGTATGCCGTCGGGCCTTGGGGCGGTATTTTTCGCACTCATCTTGCGTACCGCCACTCTCATCTCTACCTCGGTCACCTCCGGAGCATCGTCGTCGTCGTCGGCGGTGTGGTCCGTATCGGGCACCGCAATAGGCGGAGCCATGGGGGGGAAGTATGTTCCCCTCTTAAAGGGAACAGAGCACTCACCACGTCCCCCACAAACTGGGGCTGGAGACTGCGTCAGCGGGGGAGCCCATGGGTGAAGTTTCTCTAGCACCAAATTATATGGGCGTCCCCACGGGTCCCTATTTAGAGTCTCCAGCGAATTTCCACCTTGAAGGCGGTCTTCGCCACTCTGTACCCCTCGTACAGCTCCGCCTGAATGGCTTCCGTATCCGGAGGGCGGATACGGAGCCTGCGGTGCCTGGCGTACCGGCGTCGCGCAGCAACGCACGCCCTGCGCAGAGCTTCCAACTCTTGCGACCACCAGTACACCTGGCGCGAAGCACGTCCAGGGTGGACCCGGGGCATTGCCACGTCACATATATTGGACATGGCCTCCCGGAACCACTCCACCTCGTCGTTGATGTCGGCAGGCCTGTCCGGTGATGACACCCAGGCCTGCACGATCGAGGCTTCCAGGAGAAGCTCCCGGTCCAGCTGCTTCAGCGCCCACCGCGGACCACTCGGGGCCTGAGCGAAGACGTCAAACCAGATGTACCGGTGATCGGAATAAGTCTCCACCCCTTCCATGACGCGCCAGTCAATGACACGCGGTGACAGAGCGAGGCTGGCGAACGAAATGTCCACTACTGATTCACCCCGCATCCGCAAACACGTGGGGACAGAACCCCGGTTTAGGACAAACAGGCCTGTCTCTAGAGCCCAGTCCTCCACCATCTTGCCCCGTGTGTCCGTATACCAGGAACCCCAAGCCAAATTCTTGGCATTGAAGTCCCCAAGGACGAACACGGGGAGGGAACCGAACCCAACGACGACGACTCTCAACTCCGCAAGGGAGTTGTGGAACTCGGCAAGAGTTCGGTTGGGGGAGAAGTATACCCCTACCACAACAATCTCCCCGAACCGTGCTGCCACGCAACCCCGTCCTCTCTTGACAGACTCGAGGGACGGGGTACTGGTGGCGGCCGACGAAATGAGGGTCACTGAGCCACTCAGGTCCTCTACCCAGTCATCCCTGGGCGAGACAAAGTACGCCTTAGCGACCACGGTGATGTTAATCGACCACTGCGCCATGCTCTGGACCAACAGATCCTGAGCGGTGGCGCTGTGGTTGATGTTCGCCTGGAGGAGGCGTAATGGAGCTGTTATTGACACTCCATTTCAACCCCCTCCCGAGTCCCCTGTGAAGGCACTGCCGCGGCGGCAACGGCGGCGACAACGACGGTGGAGGCGGCAGCGGCGGCGGTAGTAGTGGTGGCGGCGGCTGCGGCGGTGACGGCGGTGGCGGAGGGCTTGCCCCTGCCTCTGGCCTTGGCGGGTGGAGCGCAGGCCTTGCTCCCAGCCCGGTGATCGGCTGGCTTGCCAGCCGCCGCACATACGACGCAGTGCGGCGTGGCGTTGCACGAGCCGGCCTTATGACCGGGCTGACCACAACGGAAGCAGTGGTCGCTGCAGTCTACCTCCGAGGTGCACTTCACTCCCACGTGGTCGCCCACCCGGCAGCGGAAGCACCTCAGAGGTCTAGGCTCCAGCAGTTTGACCTACGCGGAGACCCAACCCACCAGAAGCCTTCGGCCCTCCCCGGCTACCAGCTTGGCCACCTACACGGGGCAGCTTACCGTAACGGCTCGCATACCCGTAGAGTCAGGATGGATGGTGCCCTCACCTGCTCGGCAGAGCACCCCCCAGTCCTGGCGACCGCGGCCACCACCTTTTCCGCCGTCATGCAGTCGTCCAGGCCCCGGATGCGCAAGTCAGTGCATTTGGTGGGCCTGGACACTCGGGCCTCGTCCGGATTCAGGGTTTCTCTGAGCCTATTGGCCTAAGGGTCCGCTGCCGGGCCGCTGTCCGCACCGGGGATCTCCAGCATCCGGGCCCCAGTTGCGGTGACCTTCAGCCGGACGCCATTGGCGATCTCCTTAAGATCCACCGCCGCCTCCACCTTGGCAAACACGTGCTAATAGGACACGCCCTTCTTCTCCGCTCCCGGCTGTAGTGTGATCACTACAGCTGCGGACTTCGGGGCGCGGACCCTAGTCGCGACGCTTCGCTCCTTGCGCCGCTGCCGCCTCGGCCTTCTTTTGGCCGCCCTTGCCGCCTTGCCAGTCTTCTTCTTCTTCCCGGCTACTTGCCATTCGGCGTCGGCAGGCACGGGCCCTTGCTGAACATGCTGCTCCCCCCCTGCGACACCTCTCGGGGGCCGGCTCCTCGGAGCCCAGCCAGGTCCGCTCGGAGCTCCGCATTCTCCTTTTAGAGAAGCTCCATGGCGGCTGTCAAGCGGGCGATCTCCGCCCGCATCTCAGACATTCCGTCCGACGGAGGCCCGGGTTGGAAGGCCTCCGCTGCCGCCATAATAGAGGCAGTAGCCGCGGATATGGCCTTGTCTTTAGAGGACTTCATCCTCTTCAAGGCCACATCGTTGATCGCGGCCGCTACCACCTCCGCGAACCTGGCCGCTCGCTCCAAATTGAAGCCGCCAGCGGCGTCCAGCTTACCACCACGGTGGTCCGGCTTGTTCTTGGGCCGCTCCCAGGCCGGACGGGCCATTTCGGTGACCTGGTTGGTGGTGACCGCTCCGCCCTGAGCACGTTTCGCGGCGTTAGCCCGCACCTTTGCGCCCACAAGTAAGGCGGTCACCACTGCCGCCTCCTCTGTTGAGGCCTCGGATGACGAGACCCCGGGGTCGCTCTCCGCACCGATTCCCGGCGTATCAGGCCGATTGCCCCGCCCTGGCCTCGAAGCGGAAGCTGCACCCGCAACCGCTCGTCCTCGGCCTCTACTCACAGGCTGTATACTAACTATCCTATCTTATCTTCTAATATTATAAATGAGAAAGTGAGTTTGTTTGTTTTACGACTCGTCGACTTCGTTTGCAATCCAAGATGAAAAGTAGCCTATGTCCTTACCCAGGTCATGATGGTCTATCTGTGTGCCAAATTTCATCCAAATCCATTCAGCCGTTTTGGTGTGAAAGCGTAACAAACAAACTCATTTTCGCCTTTACAATATTTGTTAGGATTAGAATGACATTCTCGCGCGATCAATCAAGTCGCGTATGCATGTAATTTTTCAGATAGACGTTGGGTAATCGCGTATTCACGCGACATTTGCTTTCCGTTAGGAGGACGCAAGATGTTTATGTGTTTATTTATGTTTATTTATCTCCACAAATTACATTTATATAGATAATAAGTTGACAGATATTTTGACAAAATAAAAGTAAAGTATTAAAGGGTGGTTCTCACTATTCCCATTACCCATTGCAATGGTAATACTGAGACAGCACTTTTTTTTGAAATCAGTCTCACTATACCCATTGACTTAAGAAACTACGAATGGAAATAGTGAGACTCATGTCCTCCTACAAAATGTCTCCGTATTCCCATTCAGAGCAGGGTGTCAAATCAGGGTGTAACAAATAGTACGTATTGTATCAAATTACTCATCATAGACATTATTATGGTAAAACGAAATTTATATGTATACTTTTCTATTCTATTTATAATGGCAAACAAAAATTCGTCGAAATTTTGTGATGGTATTACCATTTACATTTTACATTTTCTTGATCGCGAATAGTCGCAGTATAAAAACGCAACGGGATTAATGACACAAGTAGTATCAGTATAACTGTCAATAGGAAAGCTCAACGAGATTAGTGAGACTTAACCGAATAAAAAAAAATATGCTTTGCATAAAGCATGTTCATACAGAGAAATGTGCCACACTAACACCTGTACCGATAATCTCCGATAAACACGCTTTAAATATTGATGAAAACAGAAGTTGTTTGTCATAAAATGTGCTTACTATCTTTAATCTATATCTATAAGTACTAAGCTATATCTAATCTATATAAATTTCGAGGGGCTCGTCCAGGTTATTGTTGTAGTTACATCCGCAGTTTTCAGGTATTTTTAATGATCATAATCAAAGGATTCATTCCTACGTGAATATATGAATCATTCCGAATAAGGCCGGCCTGTAACCGGATATAATTCGATAGTTTTGATAAATTTTATCGTTAATACCAAAGGATATCCCTGATTTTTGACGAAGAACTGTTAAACGTCGACGTTTATAAACTACTAGCTTTTGCCCGCGGTTTCGCCTGCGTGGGTGTCGGAAGATGTCCCACGGGAACGTACTACCAAGATTTCATACCTAATAAGTCTAATAACAGAGGAAAAGGCCATTGACTCCTACCGCTGCGCCCGCGTTGCTACGCATAATTTTGAACCTGTGATATCTTTTAAACTATTCATTTAAATTATATGATTTAAAGGCATATTTTAATTACTACTATACCGGTCAAAAAGCTTCGGAAATAACAATTTAATTTTTATCAAATTCTGAAAGATAATAATGGTTATCGTTTGTCATCCTTAGAAGATAGACATATGCCATTGCGGACTTTTTTGTTGAACTTTTTAAGATGAATAATACCGTAGAACATTAACTTGATGTATATTTTTCTGTTAACGCAGCGCACGCCAGTAAAGCTCCCAGTCGGCAGGATTTTTTCCGACTTCTTCAACAATAATCGTCACATTTCAGCCAATAAACACAAAACCTTAATGAATCCGTCTATTGGTGAAAACCGTTTGAAAATCCGTTCGGTAGTTTTTGAATTTATCGCGTTCAGACAGACAGACGCGGCGGGGGACTTTGTTTTATAATATGAAGGGAGGATAACATAATAACACAGCTAGCCTAATAATGTTCCTACTGCTGCGCCTCCTCTCTTCAAGAGAAAGTGGGCTGTAATTTACCACACGAGCCCAGTGAGTGTTGGTAGATATCACATGTCTTCTTCGAATTTTTGGTTCTAAGACATACCGGTTTCCGCTCGGTGGCACTGCTTTACGGTACGCACGGTACCACTGCTCTCACAACGGTGAAACAAAACTTCACCGTTTTGAGAGCAGTGGTAATGCAATTATTTACACAAAGTATGCGCTTCCTCTTGATATCAGGACGGCCACCAATCGGTATGCATTTAAGCGGAAATTCTATAGTTTTTTTTTTTTTTAAATAAATATTGTAGAGTCATCTCAACACCTCTCTCCCTTGAATTTGTATATAGATATATATATAATATTAAATATGTATGTATGTTAGGGTGTCCCAAGACATAAGGGAATTTTTTTTTTTCGCGAAATCAAATACGCATACCCTCTATTTTTTTTCGGGTTGACCTTATTGACTCAAATAATAAATATTATTGCGATTGGACAACGATAACCCGTGCCGACTTGATGCCAAACTTTTGACATGAAAATTTCTACTGACTTACTGTAGGAGGAATTAAAAACTAAATTTTTATTGCTTAATTAATACTCCAATACACCCAAATAGTATATTATTTACTCATTTACATTAAAAAATATTATTATTGTTAAAATTTTCTTTTTAACGTTTGTTTTTTAAAGCCAGGATACATTTTCCGGTGTTCTTGTACGCAACGTAATAAAAATTGTTTTTGTTCCTACTCAACAGTGATTAATCCATGAAAGTCTTGCATTAATTTAACCGCTCTTTCGGCTACATCGTTTACTACCCTCAGTACCGAAACTTTTTTTCTGGCTTCTAGAAACGAAGCATTATTTGACCACAAAGTAGGACATTCATGTAGAAAACTGTCTTCAATTTTAAGGCGGTTGAAAAAGGACTTGCTTTTTACTGAAATGAAGTCAGAGATGTTTTTTTCTGAAACAAAATAAGATAAGAGTGTTAAAAAAATAAAAATATACTTTCACAGGAAACGAAAGTAAAAATTTATTTTACTATTAATGCCAATGTTCTTTAAATAAACTTACCATACAATGAACCGCAAAGTTCTTCTTTCAATGGGATATATAGTTTTCCATGAGTTATTTCTTCCTCTTTGGTTAAATTTTGAACCATTTTAACTTTAGTTTCTTGGTTCACATCAACATCAAACAGTGATAATATAGAAACTTCGTCAGATAAATACCACAAATGCTGAGTAATCTTCTGCAAGGCTGCTTTTGAGATCGTTTTATCAATTTTCTCGTAAGACTTCATTGATTTCAAGAAACACAAATCTTGGTAAGGTGATTTTTGCTGAAGTGCATTGAAGCCGTGGTTTAACGTAGGATATTACGATGAACAAGCAAACGTCAATTAATGCCGCTTTGTCTTTGCTTGTTAAAGGTTCTATCCTCATTTATTTTTATTAATTGAAGCGCATCGGCGTGTCAATGTCAAACAAATTATCTAAATTGTTAATAAAGTCTACGCTGCTTAAATACGTCTTGTGTCTTTTGTGCATTTTTTTGCAAGTCCCTCCAAACTTGATATAAGTTTACAAGTTTTTTCACACAATTAGGCAAAGATTTAGTAGGAATACGCGAATTTTCCCAATAGATAATACACTCGCGAATAGTGAGATTCGCGCTTTCATCGACAGTTAAATTCACTTCACGGATATTGTAAAATAAAAGTGCTAGAACTTGTCCATTAGACGGAAGTTTTGAACCCGTTATTTGATGTTTTACGTCACCTATTAAAAATATACCCCTTTTACAACTGCGTATTTGCCCTGACATGTTGACTGATTGAAAACAATGCGAGTTCTATAACTAAATAACGAGTAATCACAAGCACAGCGACACATTGGTGCCGATTCCCTTGTTCACAAACTAAACTAAATTTAAGTTCAGTGCATCTTTTTCTTTCTAATTCATTAAGAAAGGACAGAAGATAAATTTTAGTTTAGTCCTGTCAAATTAATCAGCGCTTGACGTAAATTGACGTAATTTTAGTAAGCAAGTTTTTAATCACGTCTAAACTTGTATGGAGTAGTGACAGGCGCTGATTAATTTGACAGGACTAAACTAAAATTCATCTTCTGTCCTTTTCTTAATGAAATAGAAAGAAAAAGATGCACTGAACTTAAATTTAGTTTAGTTTGTGAACAAGAGAATCGACACCATTAGGTCACGTCAGCCTTAGAGAGCAAGTACTGACATGTATTGATGTAAGTCGGCACGGGTTACCGAGGTCCTACCTTCTTAAAATTTTATTTATAATTGTTTTGACTTAAAAGTAAAAAAATAAGAGGGTATGCGTTAAAAAAAAACGACTTTGATTTTTTTGGGACACCCTAATGTATGTGTATTATAAGTTGTAACCTATTTATGTACTGTTGTTCCTACATTTCATTTCTAATGATATAGTTTTAATAAATTTTTCTTGTTCTTCTCAAACAGAGCACCTGCCATCTAATTTCTTCACCACCCTTGGTAGACTGGTAGAGAATGCCTATGGCATTAAGTCCGCCTTTGTACCTTTTGTGTGTGAAAAATTTAAATAAATAAATAAATAAAGCGCCTGTCTGGGTTCGAACCCACCACCCAACTCGTAATACGGGGCCGTTACCACTAAGCTTAGTGACAGCACCGAATTACGAGTATGCTTGCGGAAAATATTTAATTACGTAGTTAGGGATGAATAATATAATTAGTACGATGATAGTGTCTAGAACAAAACTTACAGTCTGCATCTACAAGTAATCAACGCCTTCAAAGCGCTGATGGGACTGCCGTGACACTGTAGTGCCTCGGGCGTGTTTGCCGAAGCTTGCGTCGACTGCTTCTATGCAACAATGCCCAGGGTGTGCGGCGGCCCCAACAGTGTGCTGATGATGATAGCTGATAGGCTCGACTGTCTCGAAATCTCGGACCTACATACTAATGACTAAGTTCATTTTATTTTAATACAGGTGTCGCTGAATGTGCCGAATCACGCTGACTCGAACAAATGTCTAGTTCCCTTTACTGTGTATCACTACAAACACTCAATGTGAAAAAAGCATTTTCTTCAATCTCACGTGCAATGCCGTCAGTCTCTTGGGTACATACCGGTACCAGTCGACAGCGATATGGATGAATTTTTCGACGCCATATTATTTTAGTTTGTGAATAGTTTTAGTTAATTTAGTATGTCATTTTGTTATTTTTATTAATTAATTAGATATAAGTTGATATGTACCTATATTTTTATCGTCATCATCATCATCAGCCTATAGCAGTTCACTGCTAGACATAGGCCTCTCCAATTGCACGCCATTCAGCTCAATTTTCGGCAACTCTCATCTAGCTGCTACCAGCCACCCTGCGAAGATCATCGCTCCACCTAGCCTGAGGGCATCCTACCTTACGGTTGCCGATTCGCGGTCTCTACTCAATAACACGTGTATCCTAACGGTCATTGGTTCTACAGCTGATATGGCTGGCCCACTGCCACTTCAGCTTGCTTTTCTATGAGCTATGTCGATAACTTTGGTTCTCTGCCGGATCACCTCGTTCCGGATTCGATCTCTCAGAGAGACTCCAAGCATAGCCCGCTCCATGGCTCGCTGAGCAACCTTGAATTTATGGACCAGCCGTACTGTGAGTGTCCACGTTTCAGCTCCGTAGGTCATAACAGGCAAGACGCACTGATTGAAGACCTTCGTCTTTAGACTCTGTGGAATACGCAATGAGAAGACTAGACGAAGTTTCCCAAACACTGCCCAGCCCAGCTGAATTCTTCTGTTAGCCTCCCTCTCAAAGTTGTTCTTACCAATCTGCAGAGCATTTTTATCGTATTATTGAACAATTTAATCTATTTAGTTATATTTTGAAAAAAAAAAAACTAATAAACTCACGACTTCATTTTATCAAAAGGTGTATGGATAGCGACCCCAAACTTTCTCCACGATGCCTACTTATCTTTCTAAAAATAGAACTTAATGTTCTGAAATTTTTCTGATTATCCTTTTGTAATCTTTTCTGCGAAGGTTTAGAAAGCAATTTGTGAAGATACTGGATTATCTACTTACGCTTTATTGTTTATTATTTAACATAGTTAGCAGTGCATAAATGTCGCTGCATATGCTGAGATAGGAGCCTTTTGGCCTCGTACAGGACTTTCTGCTTTTATTTTAATTTTACTTTGTTTTATGTTTTATTGCTTTTTTTTTTTTATTTGTGTTTTAATGAGTGTGTTTAGTTTACTTTGTGATTTCCTGTGCGAGTCTCAATAAATACTTTTACTTTTTTTCTTTCTTTTAGTGGTTTAGGTAGTATTAATGTTGGAATCCCAGGTTTTCTTTGCAAAATGTGCGAAGATTTTCTGCGCCTTGACTTTTATCGTTTGTTGCTAAAAGTAGGTATTCATCCACGATGAATGTATAACTTTTTTACCAGAATAGGTAGAATGGAATTAAAACAGATGGTTTCACTATATTTGACTTTTCAGTCGTGTTACATGCATAATAAAATTGAGTACAATCACAAGATAGAATTACATCTATCTTGTGAGCTCTGCTCATTCTGCATAAAAAGAGTGAGAGCCACTATATCGTTGATTTATCTTTCTTAAATCTAAAAATCCCTTTATTTATAGTCTCTACTATTTTTCAGCTTCTGAAACAATGGAAATATCTTTCATAAATACTAAACAGAAAAAGGCCCTCGATTATCTTTTGTAAGATATTATATTGTATCCAGCAAAGATTACCTTCGTATCCGAAGTTATATTTATGATATTCGTTTCTATATTTTTAGCTCCTACCGCGGTTCACGTTTTCATAAATAATGCTTTTGATAGTTACTTACCCAGTTTTACTACTGAAATAGATACCTACTGAAGTTATGACGTAACATAATATATCTTTTAAATCATTGTCTGAACGGTGAAGGTTTTCCGCAGACAATTTGCTTAACAATGATTTGCCCTTACTTTGTTTTGGGCAATATCTCCTTCTATACTCCATTTGAAATAAGGTTAAAAATTTCAATCAAATTAGACATTTAAATAAACCTTTTTTACAGTCTGTTCAACTGATTTTTACTTCTATTGCGTTAGTGGTTTAGAGGGAACAAGGTGTAAAGTTCACTCATCCACCATAGAAAAGGGAGGATCCTCCGACCAGACGGGTAATGTGTCTGGCGGGCAACTGCCCGACGATTTTAGTCAGAATCTTGTATAATATGTCGATCTCGCGGTAAACTCGAATTGCGCGATGCAGGATTGTGTGACGTCATGTCTTTTTGATGCGTGGTATGAAAATTCGCAGCTGCAGTAAAAATTTGGTATTGTTACCACTTTTTTGCTTGTCAGGCCATCCTTAATAAACCTACGGTCAAAAGAATAAATAATAAAGTAAAGGTGGAAAAGTGGGTGTAGTGTGATGTGTTGTGTGGTGTGGTGTGGTGAAAGGTGGTTAAATGTCTAATCTTATTTCAAATGGAGTATAGGTAAGTTTTAATTCTAATAGTGAATGGCAAAAACGAGAACCTACGCACCTACTAGAGCTACCAACAAGTATACAGGGTCAAATAAAATTACCTAGCAAAACTCCGCAGACGTGATGGTATCGATATCTAAAACACGATAAATAAAAATAATAATGAATTTGCCGATGTTTTTTTTTTGGTTCAATAATCGCCCATTGCCAAACTTAAGTGGCAATGGGCAGGGCACATTGCTCACAGAACGAATGGTCGATGGGGTCGAAGGCTTCTGGAGTGGCGACCACGCACCGGAAGACGTAGCGTTGGAAGGCCTCCCACGAGATGGACCGATGACCTTGTGAAGGCCGCAGGAATCCGCTGGATGCGGAAAGCACAGAATCGCTCGAAGTGGCGGTGCTTGGGGGAGGCCTGTGTCCAGCAGTGGACGTCTTTCGGCTAAAATGATGATGATGATGAACTGCCGGTAGTGTTCAGTTTAAAAATATATTTTTTTTGTGTAATCTTCACAGACGTGATGGTTATCGATATCTCAACATGATAAAACAGATTTTCTCAACTCATTCTTCAAATAACAGTGATCATTGTCCTCAAAAAAAATCATCCATTCTTTTTTATTTTATCATCTTTAGATATCAATACCCGATCCTCTGCAGAGTTTTGCTAGCTAATTTAATTTGACCCTGTTTAGACCAAAAAGTCAATAGGCATATTACATTAAAATACAAATTCAGTAAATCTATTATGAACGTGTCGGGAGCTCGGGACTATCAGTTCGGAACCGACAAAAAAATACATAAAATTTTATACATTTTAATCAAGCTCGACCTTTTTGATAGCGTAGTTATTTATAACGAACCCAATAGCCCAGATATACTTAATTGTTCCGTTTTAAAGTTATTGTTCAGTATCATTTTATATATTTCTAGTTATCGTTACTGCTGCACACCGATTACAATGACTGGATTGTCATCCTTCCCGGAAGTTAATTTAAACCATTTTTACAAACAAAAAATATAAATTCTGACATCATAAAGAAATGCCGATACCAACATAAATGGCAGGGATGAACAATAATTATGTAAACATTTAATAAATACTAACCCTTAGTTGATAAGTTTGTTATTTGTACTAACTATTGGACCAATGTTGTCAAATAAAATAAAATTATGTATAAAAATTAAAAGTTTTATGTTTTTGCCATTTCCAAGTTGGTGCTATAGAAACTTCGTATCCTAATATGCGATCATCGCGTATATTTTGTAGGGCAAACTCGAACGTCTTGTCACTTCGACAGAGGGTGCTTTGGGATTATCCGAACAAAATAAATGAGTGACAAAAATTACCACGACGACGCACTGCATTTTCACATGACGATCGCTGCTTTCTTTTACTCCGTGTCCTAAGGAAACGGCCTAAAAGTTCTGTTACTCCTCTTGCAAATATGTCAATTATTCCTTTTCCACCCCCATATTTAGAAATGTAGCAAAATTACATTCATAGTATTTAAAATTAACCCTAACGGACTTCCATGCAGCTGAATTCGCAAACAGACTGTAATTTTATAATACATAATATATAGAACACGGAAGTAAACCGAAAAATCCATTCCATTCCACGAAATTACCTAAATATTCACGAATTCCCCAAAGTAAGTTAGTTTATTTTCATGGATGCAATAAAAGACATTTTGCTTCCCATTATGTTTCCCAAAACACTGCTTTTAGGAATATATAGAAATTCGGAGGTTTAAAATTGCTCTTAATCCTACAAATGCAGCATAATCAGCCTATAATGTTTCCACTGCGGGGACACAGGCCTCCTCTCAGTGAGAGGGAATGGGCCGTAATTCACAACGGAGACTCAGTGCGGGTCAGTAGATGTCACATTTCTTCGAATTTTGGGTTCTAGGACATGCCGATTTCCTCACAATGTTTTCCTTCACTGCTTTGAGAGCAGTGGTGATGAAATAATTTACACAAAGTAAAGCGCCTGTCTTGAAGGCTTGGTTTGAACCTACGACCAACATAACATTGAACTCGTAAGTGGCGGACGTCGTTACCACTGGGCCTCCACTGCCAAATACAGGATTTGTTATTTTTGTACTGCCTCTTGGGTCTAGTGCTGATTTAGAGCTGCCAATGATGATGATGATATGTTTATTGCAAAAACTTGTAGAACTTTTACAGTAAACAAAATTTGCATAATGATAATAGACACTTTATAGAGTATTTCCTTCGAAACGCTGTAACTATAGGTAGGTATCTTAGTTTTACTTGAAATTTGTGCGCAGACAGTCAGTCACTAGATTAAATATTTATTCATGAAAGGAAAGAACCTTGTTGGTCTAGAGGTTGCAAGCGCTACTGTTGAGCATGAGGTCCTGGATTCGATTCCCGGGTCGGGCAAAGTGTTATTGGGATTTTCTATCTGGAATTTCTCAGTAGCAGCTCGGAGTCTGGATTTGTGCCCGGTTGATGGCAATAGACTCGCCCCCTATTACATGGGACTTAAATATAACTGGCGAAATGTGGGTGTACCTACTACAGGTACACTTCTGCCCAACCCTTCGGGGAAACAAGAAAAGAAGTCCTAGAACACGTGTTCCAAAAATATATGGTTTTGATAACATAACATTGGACTCTCGATTTGTGTATCAAAGTTCCATTGATAAGTACGAGTAAATCATTTTCACTCAAACCAATCATTTATATTTAAAGCTAAGAAAGTGCGAAATTGTTTTTTTTTTTTTTATGGACAAAATAGTCTATATCAAATGTTTTTTTGTTTTTTTTTGTTTTACATAAATAATCTTGACTTTGTCGAATTATTTGTGTGAAAAAATTATGTGCCAGTTGATTCTTTGACATTTATTTTTATTTTATTTTACAGAAAGCTTACAGACTAATTACGCTATTAAAAATCATTCATAGGTAGGAAAATTTGTTGATTACAAGCTAGTGCTAGCTAGTGTTATGGGATATCAAAAGGAACACGTTGTATAGAAATATTATTAAGAGCACTGGAATATAATCCTTTCAAAATACCAGTGTTATTAATACAGGCACATGCGATACTATCTCTTTAAAGTTACATTTTTATTTGACACCAAAAATTTTGTCGTACTTTTTTTCGACAAAAGCCTCCTCTTGTAAGGATCAAGTTACAATACCAACTTTACTTAGAATTCTACACCACCTCCCAAAGGCACACAGCTATTAAATTAATAAAATCGCATTAAAAAAGTCTTCTACGAAAGTGGTTATGTTACGACCAAAAGTCGCTTAATCTAATACAGGGTCAAATTAAATTAGCTAGTGAAACTTCGCAGACGTAATGGGTATCGAAAAATACTTTTTTGCAAAAAAATAATTACTTACCGACTTCCAAAAAAAAAACTACAAAGTGAAAAATTAAGCTAACTCAAAAAGTACCCAAGCTATGTTACTAAAATTTATATGAACATAGCATACTCTTTCAAACAAAAAAATAATTTTGCAAAAATATATGACAGAGTTATGCCCAAACATACATTAAAAAAAATATATAAATAATAAACATTCGAATTGATAACCTCCTCCTTTTTAGGATCGGTTAAAAATTAATTAATTTGACGATGTTTTTTTTTTGGTGTAAATGTGTAGTTTTTTTGTGTAAACTTCACAGACGTGATGGGTATCTATCTAAACACAATAATATAGATTTTATCGACTCACACTTAAAATAAAAAAATAGAGAACGATGACACAAAAAAAAAAAATCATCAATTTTTTTGTCTTGTTTGGTAAACGCATCAGGTGAGAACGGTTGGACCGATTTGGCATTTTTTTTGTTTTAAAAATGTTTGTAATTGTTCGAATTAGGTTTTTATGGAGGGAAAAATTGGAACGTTTCCCGGAATTTTTTTAAATTCGGGAAAACTGAACGGCCTATTTTCAATAGAATTTTTGTATAAGCTCAAGGGACTGGACAACGTCTGTCGGGTCTAGTAGAAAAAAAGCCTACAGTTACACATCAAGTTATACATTTCCAGTTTATGCAGATTTTTTTGTTTATGCTAATCTCGTATTGTATAGGATTTCCGTACAATAAAAGGTCAGCATATACTGGAAATATGTAGCTTGATCTACAGATCAAGCTACATATTTCCAGTAAAAATAGGTTTACCCGGGCGTGAGGTAGGTACACACTGCTACAGCAGTGTGTACCTACCTCACGCCCGGGTAAACCTATTTTTATTTTTTTGAAGTATTATAACTTGTGTAATATATTACAGAGAAGCACTGGTTTCTGTAATCCTGAAACATACTTTGTTAAAGCAGAGATAAATGAAAAAGTTTAAAGGTCGTGGACAAAAGTGCGTAGGATGACAGCCGTTGGCAGTCGGAATATTTTATTTTTGCTAATTTTTTTCGTCTACATATGCTAATGGTTATGCATCGCTTGGGAAATACTGTGAAAGGATTTTTTTCGGTCTTCTCTAAAGGTTTAAAAAAAAACTAGCGTGTATACTTGGTGGCAGCACTTTGTGTGTAAAACCTCACCCTACAGATGAAACTATTTGAAAGCTACAGCAACAATAATAACCCAGTCAATAACAACATCAAACATCGCAAACGCGCACGTAACTGCGATTCTTTTATATGTTGGTATGTCCCCTGAGAGTAGTTTATACCCTGCAACACTGAACACTTTGTGCTACTCCCATGGTGCTCGAAAAACTGCGAAATTCTGGCAATTGTTTGTCTTTTTGAAAAATATACTTTAAGTAAGTACATGTTTTTAGGTATTTTTACCCGTCTGCCCCAGAAGGAGGGTAATGTTTTTTGTTGCATAATTTTGTGATGCAAGCAAAATTTGATACAATCTGTGCCCAACCCAAGCACTCTAGGCTTATTGGTTGCGAAGATACAGCTAGTCAAAGATGGGCAATTTTTTACTCGACTGCCCCAGAAGGAGGGTAATGTTTTTCGAGAGTATGTATGTATGTTTGTATTATATGTATGTCTATTTCTTCGGCACGCTCTGTAGCCTAAACGGCTTGATGGATTTTAACTTATGAGGTGTCGTTAGATTCGTTTTAATTGTGGGAGTGACATATTTATATATTGCATCTGCAAATACAAAAAAGGAGGAGTAGGTTTAAAAAACAAAAAACTACATTATTGGTATCAAATAAAAGCTATCAATGTATCAATCAAATATATACATATTAATAAAACTAAAAAGTTTTAAATAAAACAAATTATTAAAAAAAAACAAAAAACCCGACTGCATAAACTCATAACTGAAAAGAGAAAAACTCGTGGAGGCGATCGGCGGCGGTGATTTCTCGCGGCCGGCCCTGGTTCAGGCCATGGTATGGAGCGAGAGGAAATGGCAGGCCGTCACCTCCTTCTGCGAAGCGGTAATGCTCGCGAAGGAGGAGGCGGAACGCGTGAGGGAGAGGCAAAGTTCGCGCTCTCACGCACCTAACCGCCGCAGGAGGAGACGCCCTGGCTGTCGGGAATTGCAAGCCGATTTCCGGCCACCGTAGGCGCGGGCTTGCGGACGGTGAACAATGGGTAGCTCGCCGTCTGATAAGGACCAGGCCCGGATCGACGGCGCGTTGTGTTCCACGCGCGCCTCAAAGAGATGTCAGCAGAATTGACGGGGTCCGCTTGGGCCGATGCCTGCCGTGGTTGCGAATAAGGCCGAAAGGGAAATCGTGGCCCCCGGCAACAGGGCAACCGAAGGAACACGGGTGGGATTTAGTAAGAGTCTGACACGCCCTCCCGCTCCGCCCAGAGCGGGAGTAAATGATAAATGATAAATGATAAATGATTTTATTTCTGTAAGTAGGTTTGTACAAACACTTTTACACGTCAATCATATTTTAAAACTAGATGAGGTCGGCGTTTCCTATCTGACTACTCTGAGAAGAAAGGCCGAAACAAACTCAGAGGTCTCAGTCTCTTTTAAAGTCCAGACATAATCTTGGTCATATCATGTGAAGGCCATGTGGATTGGTGTCTGAAGTGGTCTTTTGAGGAAAGCACCACACAGATTGAGAGGGCCTGTCCAGTCAGTGCACGCATTTGTCAGTTATCGTGCAGCTCAACTCAGAATTTAAGGAGCTCAACGATTCGACGAACAATACCAAAAAAAGGACATTTGTGTAGGCCACTTAAATTACTCAAACTGTCAGACCATGATTAGAACTAACTGAGAAAAAATTAAAAATATAACAAAAAAGGAATGACCCACATATTCTTCACATTCACAATAATTAAAATAATAAAATACTTTAAAAGTAAATATTCATGTCATTGTTTATATAAAATTCATTAATGTCAATGTGTATATAAAAACCCAGAAATAATCTTGGTCAGAGCATTTCATTTGAGGACCATGTAGATTTGTGTCTGAAATGGTCTTCTGAGGAAAGAACCATGCAGATTTGAGTGCACCTGTCCAGTCAGTGCACGCATTTGTCAGTAATAGTGTAGCTCAACTCAGAACTTAAAGTAGTTATTTGATAATTTCCCATCCAAAAAAAAAAAAGGTTTTTGGTTTTCGGGTTTTTTTAATAATTTGTTTTAATCGATGGGAGATTTACGGTCATTTGCCAAGACACGTACCGGCTGAAATAATGGTCTTTTTAAAAAAAAGATACCCTGCCTGCATGCTCTTTTGTGCCATGCTTCCCTAGTCTGTGCGAGTGTCATCCAAGACTTTTCGTGATCTTCTGTAGGTTGTCCACCCGTCGTCGTGTGTCGTCATCTTTTGTCTTTGGCCCTATATATGATTTCAAGAATATTTACCTCTCTATCCTCGTCTGAAAGATAACAGTCGTAACGTTGTATTATTTCATCTCCTTGCAACGTGTTTTACGAGACAATTCTGCCTGTACCCGTCGGTTGTGTCGTCGTAAAAATAATTCGCTCCTGAATTTTTGTGAGAAACATACGTAGCATGAAATCCTGGCGAAAATGTGCTGTTACTAAGACGATATGTTTTCATGGATGATGATATTATTTTCCTTGTTATGATAAGGTTTTTGTTTAATATTTCTTTTCTCATTATTTTTCATCTATCCGAGATATAATGAGAATCAATTAGTGATTACTAGAAATCGTCTCCTAAAGATATAATGGTATTGTTGTAACACGTAAAACAGGATCCATTACCTACTCCTGAAAATATATTTGTTTATTTTCATATTATTTTTCTCAGCTTAGGCCAATATCTTTAAGCGTTACTTAACACGTTATTTGACTAAGACATGTTGCCGTCTTGATCTTGCACTTGTAGTTTGACAGTTGTGCGACAGTGACAGGATTCAACGCTTAGCCAAAATACGTCTTAATTAACTAGGCCAGAAACCGACAATACCCGAAGAATTGCCAAACTTAAGTGGCAGTGAGCAGGACACATTGCTCGCAGAACAGATGGCCGATGGGGCCGAAAGGTTCAGGAGTGGCGACCGCGTACCGGAAGACGTAGCGTTGGAAGGCCTACCACAAGATAGGTTCCAAAACTTGTAATGGCTTGTATTGTGATTGACGTTGAAATAAAAAGTTGGTGCTTTTTCAATATACACACACGTTCCATCTAAAATCAAAATGTATTTTGTATTATGCTCATTACCAAAAAACTCCCTAGGTATTAGTAAGTTCCTTTCAATAACGTTGTCTTTCCAAATGTGGTCTAAACCAAGATGTCTGGGAACAAAATCTTGTGACAGTTATTCCCTTGCTATTTTTAAATGGTCTTCCAACGTTCGACGTGACATTCCAAACAGTGTTGCCAGCCTTTCATTACTTTCACCAGTTCTTAATTATGTCAGATAGATCCCGAGAATTACCCGCGAATTCCTGTGGCTTTCTTATACTATTGAATTGTTCAAAAATGAAGCTCGTACATCTAATCCAACCTTCGAAAGTTATCTAGGAGAATTCAGACCTTGAACTATCATCTTAGTCATATTCGAAACAATCTCAGCGTTAAAGTAATTAGTAACATTTACATTATCCAGCAATTCGTCTCAGATAATATTTAACAAATGTTCATCACACAGTCGTGCACTAGGTGGTACATATTTTATAGACACTGGGATTCGTCTTAGATTCTCATTTCTGCATTGTCTATACAAACAGGTTTGAGAAGAATTAGGCGCTCTCAAATAATTAGGGATGAAAAGTTCGTTAGGTCCAGCATCTTCGGGATTGTTGATGGGGTTCTGGAGCAGCTACTACATTTTCAACATCAACAACGTTATTGTTGGCTCTTTGCCAGCATCTATGACATACAGCCATGATGTTGTTAAATGGAACCTGAAAAGAAAAAAGATTAAATAAATAAAGAAATAAAAATTCTGGTCATGTGCGATTCGAATAATCTCGTTTCCCGTTGACGTTGTGCCATAGATAAAAAAGTGCCTGCTATAAACACATGCGGCCTTATTACAAAACAAGGTTTTTCTTAAGACACCGTTTAAACCATAGAGCCATTTTTTTTATTTCGAACTT
The DNA here is from genome assembly GCA_949152395.1 of Agrochola litura. Taxonomy (NCBI): domain Eukaryota; kingdom Metazoa; phylum Arthropoda; class Insecta; order Lepidoptera; family Noctuidae; genus Agrochola; species Agrochola litura. Next base: position 25,537,368 of record OX424495.1, on the reverse strand, counting down.
TATGCTGACGAACGTAAACTTCAAAACACAAGACATTAGAACCGAGTTTAATTCCGTACCCGACCGCAGGAGGCAACTGCAGCGACATGAAGCCGCGACGTGTCGCCGCGACATGACGCTGCGACACGTCGCGGCTTCATGTCGCTGCAGTCATGATTCCGTACCCGACCGCAGGAGGCAACTGAAGGCGACGGGTCGCGGAAAAAAATTCTGAAAGTAGTCATTTAAATAAAACACAGTACGATTTTGTATTCAGTTTATCTCGAAGAAGGTTGTAAGCTTGAATTTCCAAGCATGTTTAAGAAAAAACGTGTTTTCACTCGAACGTTGGCGGCACTACTGGTCTGCGGTCGGGCTGCACGTGTCGCTTGTCACTCGCCCGTAGCTGCCAACGACGTGTCGCTAGCTACAGAAGGTATTTCATAAAAAATCATAGAAACCAGTCGTGTCGCGGTGACACGTCGCCTGCAGTTGCCTCCTGCGGTCGGGCACGGAATGGTACGTTTAGTTCAATGAAAGTCTACGAAGCAAAAGGAGAAGGTACTTATGTAAAGATCGTAGGAGGTGATTTTCTGTAGTTTCTGCCTAATTCCACGGAAAAAAGGAGAGGAAGAGTTTATGTTAAAATGTGAACTTTACGCAGTCGCAATAAAGTTCAAAATACAATAACTGGTTCGAAGCTTTTAGCTAAAATTAGCTAAAATGAGAACTCTTTTTGCAATAATAAGACTGATGAAGTCTAAAAATGGTTGATTTAAATTGTTCTGAATGATATTCTTTCAATGATACAATTGATTGCTTACTTGCCCGTTTTTTACCTGCATTATAAAACATACATTAAAAAACTGAAGTGAAAAACAAACAGTAGTATCTACCATCAAATTAAAGGACCAACAAAACCGACTAAAACCTAAACGCCTTAATTTTTACTCTAATTAACCAGAGGCACTCAACATTTTTCACTTCCTTGCATTCAGACTTGCTTAACAATCTCACTCACGACCCACTGTGATACAAACTCTATGTTTCTGAAATAAGGTCGTAAATCGTATGGGAGGTGTATCGTCTAATAAAATAGGCCAGGGCTCAAGAACACTTGGGCAGTGTGAGAGGCTGCTAACATCGAGTTGGGGTGAAGGGGGTACTCTATACAAGCGAGTCATGGGTTTTTGTCAAGCAAGCAAGTTGTTGAGCACTATTCAAGCTCCATTGATAGGCGTCAGTTTAAGAGATGACATACTTTTTCTGATTAAATTAAGTATAACATTTTGCGAATAAATAGGGATATAGTTTTAGGATTCAAAGAAGGGCCTTCAAGTGTTTGTATCTATAGGAAATTAGAAATGTCTTCTTATTTTCCGATAGATATTATATTCTTGACCTAGTTTTTCAATTGGGTACATGTACGAACAAACTCAGAACTGAATTTTCTATAGAAAGTTTTCGAACTAAATATTTTATTCGAAATTCCGTGAAGCTGAATTTGAAATGTTTTTATTATGGTCCCGCTACCCCGCATCACTTTTATACGTAAAATAATAAATATGAGTAAAAACAATTATAGAGAACTGACAAAAGGTTTCATATATCTGCTTGTAGCGTCCCAATCCCAAAGTTTAAAACAAAATCCAAGTGTTGATTTTTGCCATTTCATATCAGGTTAAATTCCATTGAAAAGTTTTTAAAATGAATAAACCTATTTTTATTTCACGTTCGTTATTTGGCTCTCAATAGCTCAAACCTTTCAGTTAAATTAAGTGAACTTTTATTTTGAAAAAGTAATTGGTGTTTTTTTAATCCTATTATATGTTATTATGTATGTTTGTAAAAAAGATTTTCGTTTAGCTTTTCATTTAGCTTTGATTGTAAATTATTATCTTTACAAAATTTATTATTGCAGTTCGATAAACTTAATATTTAATTCCATTATCAGCCCATAAATAGGTGGCTAAGACTCAGACCATCTCTCTGTGATCTTCTATAGATACAACATGTTCGTTTTGATATCCCATAACTCTATGGTATTAATGAGACCATCGTCAAAGAATCAAATGGCATAAGAATTATTTAACTTTTTTTTTCTAGAAATCGAATTGAGGTTCACGCGAGGAAGCCGCAGACAGCAGCTAGTAGAAAATATTAATTTGTATATCGAATTAATGCATACAAAAATATTTATTTCATTTCATACATTATGATCACATTTAAATTGAGGCAGCATGGTAACCTGTAGGTTATTTTATAGCACCTACTAGCATTGGAGGTGTCTCGCTCTTCTCTTACATAATTATTAGCTGAAGAATGATTAGGCCAGTATCTTTTTTATACTTAGTTATTATTTTATGCGAATGCACTAACTACAAATAGAAAGAAAGGGAAATAATATCCATATATTTGAGTACACACACGGTAACACACCATACAAAGTAAGTTACATTCCAACTCCCAATAAAAAGAATGTATTCTACATCAAACATATTTTTCGACAACATGAAAAATGTAGATAAAACAAAATATTCAAAAAAGGGTCTTAGCTTAGTGAAAAATACACAATACGGTACCGACAGACGAGTGATGACGCCATTGTGACGCCAATAGGGCTGCCATAGTCAGAATTATTTGAACATAACGGGTGTAAAATAAAAATACCCCGAACGAAGCTGAGCATCACTGAGATATTTTTTTTGTACCGGACTATACCTGGAAATCTTCTGGTTGCTGATATATTAAAGGTCAAAGTTTCAACTTTTTCTAAAATTAACTAAGTATAATAAATTATCATATTTAATTTTATAAATAGTAGTTAGTTTTAATGTGGTTTTAGTTAGTTGTAAACTTGTAACTTAACTTTAAATACTCACAAATCGAGACTCCGGGCTGCTACTGAGAAATTCCTGATGGAAAAACTTAATAACACTTTGTACAATCCGGGAATCGAACCCAGGTCCTCACGTACAACAGTAGCGCGCGCGACCACTATACCAAAGAGGCAGTCTGTATATTATAGTAACTAATATTATGGAATACATTCATCATAATAATAACATAGGTAGGTAAGAGCCCACAATAATTTACTAGTACTTAGACTAATAAACTTCAAACATATGTTCAAACTTTTGACAAGGGTCAGAAACACAGCATATCTTCACCGAATTATACAAAACTAGCAACCCAACCCGATTTCTCGGTAGTAGAGCATAATATGCCTACATTTTTTTTCTGTCGTAGTGATTAATCCGATCCAGCCTGTCCCTTGCTGTCCTCCCCCAGCGACGCCCTAAGCCGAGGTTCGTACCCCACAGGGGGTGCCCTTAGCATGTAGTTGCTTAGTTTCTAAGTTTTATGCCCTGGCTGGAGGCCTTAATTTATTGAGGCAGCCACAGGAAAGACCGATGAAATTAATTGGCGCCTGTCACTACTCCATTCAAGTTTAGACGTGATTAAAAACTTGTCTACTAAAATTACGTCAATTTACATCAAGCGCTGATTAATTTGACAGGACTAAACTAAAATGTATCTTCTGTCCTTTTCTTAATAAAATAGAAAGAAAAAGATGCACTGAACTTAAATTTAGTTTAGTTTGTGAACAAGGGAATCGGCACCATTAGCGCAAAAATACTATGCCAGACTAAAATTCAAAGATGCGTTAATGCAACTCTAACGGCTTGCCTGGCAACTCTAATGGGTTGCCTGGTAACAGATTTACGGACAATATTGACCAACAAGTCACCCAAAGGGCAATGGAGAGGGCTATGCTTGCAGTTTTCCTACGTGATCGAATCAGAAATGAAGCGATCCGTAGGAGAACCAAGGTAACCATGGCAGTGGGCAGGGCACGTTGCTCGCAGTACAGATGACGGATGGGGCTGAAAGGTCCTGGAGTGGCAACCGCATATCGGAAGATGAAGCGTTGGAAGGCCTCCCACAAGGTAGATCGATGACCTTGTGAAGGCTGCAGGAACCGGCTGAATGCGGGAAGCACAGAACAAATCGAAGTGGCGGTGCTTGGGGGAGGCCTATGTCCAGCAGTGGACGTCTTTCGACTGAAATGATGATGATGATGATTGTCGGACGCCGAACTTGGCTTAGACACAGACAAGTGTTAAAAATGTAGATTTCGAAGCTTACGAGTTATAGAGGGTTAATGAGATACGAATGGTGAAACGGAAGATGGTTGCGTAGGCATCTGCTTACTTCACGTATTACGTAACTAAGCGTTGTTTAGTTTAATTATAGTGAAAATGGGCAGTCCCTCCACAGTTATTTTATCTCCAATTTTGCATCACTGTCAAATCAAAGTGACCTTTATTCTCATTTCCATAAAGTTGCAAAAACGTATGCAAAATCTTGTAAAATATTTTAAGAGTATCTATGAAAATTCACAACAGAACTAAAACCACAGATGCTCTCACTTTTTGGCAAAGCCTGAAATTTAGGTGGGCAGGCCACGATGCAAGGTATTCAGATGATCGTTGGACAATCAGGACAACTAAATGGGAAGGTCTCCGAGGTACCAGAATCAGAGGCCAACCGTGCGCCTGATGGCAGGACTATTTTAACCATAATTATTTTATTTTAACCGAAATTAACCAAAAATTTCATTAAAAAAATCAAACAATAAGGATGTATTATAAAATCAAATAATAATAAGAATGAAAAAAAGAAAATGTTGAATTTATTTTTATTTAATGTTATTTGTACTGCCTTTTGGAAGGGGCAACTAGAATCAATTCTATATTCTTGTAAATTTTACATTCAAAAGTGCCTTTTATGTGCCTAATTGGAATATGTGTGTTTGACTTTGGTTGCTTCTTGAGTTGCTGTCAGAAGTTAAATAACTGTGACGGTAGTGTACCAGCCCTAGTCGTGAGACACCTAAAACCGATCACAGCTGAGAATACAGAGTATTTGGTGCAAAATAATGGGGGCAGATATTTTTGGAAGACAATAAGTTCCATTAAGATTGGTTTACATTACGACACAACAAAGACAAAAGAGAGAGTGTCTTAAGAGACATGTCAATCTCGTTATTAAGAAAATTGTTTTATTTATTTAGCTGGACATTTATTTATTTGATTTGTATAGTTATTTGAATCGTTGTCCATTAGTTGCAGTAAATTTTTTACATAAATAATGTGACAGAGAGACATCTTTTTGGTATACTTTCCAGTATAAAAATATATGTAGGTACTTGATTTGATTGTATTGAAAAACCCAGAACAGAAACATTTTTAGAGGCGCGTTTATTTATTTTTTATTCAATTACTTTCTACTAGTTAGTTAATCATTTAATTTAGTGTCAAATTGTATTCAAGATTTCTCATTTTATGGTTATAATAAAAAACACATAAAAAAAAAAAGATGCTCAATTATTTTTAATTGAGCTTCTAATTATTAAAGTAATCATTAGAAGCTCAATAACTTTTACGATGGTCAGTTACATATTTCCCAATTTGTATCTTCCTCCACAAAATTAGTAGGTACATTGCAATCACGAGAATTTCAGTGTACGTCGACGATTTATTTTCAAATTCACACATTAAACATAACATAACATCACGCCTTGTTTCCCCGAAGGGTTGGGCAGAGGTGTACCTGCAGTAGGTACACCCACATTTCGCCAGTTATGTTTAAGTCCCATGTAATAAGGGGCGAGCCTATTGCCATCAATTGCATTAGTACTTGAGTAACTAACAAACAGAAGGACATAAAAACGCTTTGATGTGCCAGTACGATACGAGTAATTCTAATTCCTTTGTCCACGTCTTCAGTACAATTCTGTGGCTAACAAGGGCGCGGATCAAAGGTGCGGTCGAGTGTACTTTATTCCTTTGGTACGGTCGCGGAGAAAACGTTCTGGACATGTGGGATTATTTTTGGCTGACTGGTCTTTTTGGTCGCGTGGTTTTTTGTAGTTTTTCGTGATATCTATGTTTATAGGTTTTATAAAAATAAATTCGGTTTTCGAGTCTGTATTACCGTTAAGATTTTCTAAACTACATTATACATTTTCACCAACATTCAGAGCTTTTATTATGTATATTACATTACATCAAAATTAGATATAGCACTGAAATCTGTCTGGTTTGACATGTCGCCGGTGCACCTGCGTGAACCAGGAGCGGGTCGCTAGTTTTGTATGTTATACAGATATTTACATCATTGAACACATGAAGCAAGAAATGTTCATTATTTTCAGTCTAAGCAAATAAAAAATACGACCAAATAACACTTGTAATATCACGTCTTGGTTCCCTGAAGGGAAGGGCAGAGGTGTAACAGGGATGATGACTAAAAATATATTTTTTGTCCGTCTTGTAGATTATTAAAAGATATTGGACACGTATTTTTTTTCTTTTTTTACGTTACCAAAAGATTTTGATTGAGTTAAAATTGGACATGACGTCACGAGTATGTAGATTTTAAACTTGTAACGTAGCAACCCCACTCCCAACTTTAATGCGTTTTATCTAAGTATTTTTTTATTAATATGATGAAGCAAAAAATACGTGTCTTATATTTTTTTTTATTATCTGACTGACGGACTCAATAGTATTTTTTTTACCCAGGCATCATCCCTATTATATATAGTACACTCACATTTCACCAGTTATGTTTAAGTCCCATATAATACGGGGCGGGGGGTGCTTGTATTCAGGAAGGACCATTTTATTCCGTTTCCATTCATATGCCTACTTGAATGTTTGTCATATTTTGTAGCACCAAAAAACCCTGTTATTAAAATGTAGATGCAGATGGCAGGATATTGGAATTCTGGCACATCTGTTGCGATATTATGTACACAAGGACTCGGCGCTAAAAATAACATGAAATTCATCAATGTTGGGTTTAGCTGCGTGTAAAGACTGATGAGATGGCGTGAGAGTTAGGGCGCTGCTCCACAGCAGCCCACGGATAAACTGCGCACGTGTATTTGGCTTAGCTTAGTATGAAAATGTAGATGGGATCGTCCACTGAGGCCCACGGCGACGCTACGCACGATACGTGGCTGTCAAACAAATGAACCGCTCAGCTAACGTGGCAAACCTCTCCGTGCACATCCTACGTAGCAGGGGACGGCGGACTTTCATCTGTGAAGCCGTCGCTCACCACGCTCGCGTTGGGAAATGAGCAGAAAGAAGCTAGTACGATATATTTTACTTTATATATCAGATTTAGTTGAGGAGCTCGTGGCTAAGTATTAACAGCCGCACGGGTCGATCCATCAGGCTTGCCGGGGTTGGTTCTTGGATGGCTGGCCATTTCTACATACCGAAACTCCTCCGTGCCTCGGAAATCACGTTAAAAGCCGTTGGTCCCGGCTGTCATTCGTGGATCTTTGACAGTCGTTACGGGTCGTCAGAAACCCGAAAGTCTGACAACCAGTCTTACCAAGGGGTATTGTATTACTTAGTTGCTGGGTTGTGGAGGTCAGATAGGTAGTCGCTCCATGTAAAATACTGGTATTCAGCTGCATCCGGTTAGACTGGAAGTCGACCCCAACATAGTTGGAAAAAGACTAGGCAGATTGATATCAGATAGAGATAGTCAGATTTTAATTAAAATTAAACCGCAGGCCGCAACGTTGCCCCTTTTTATACGAAAATGAAATTTAATGATTTTTTGTCACATTCTAAGACCAACGTATTATTTCTTTACTTCTCAAAAATCTGTATCATTAAATTCTATTCTTACGAAATCGAAAATTTCGAAATCCATCCAAATAAAATTCGTCTTAGGTACGAGTAGATACTGCAAACTCTCCAATCAATTAACAAGAACTTCTGACTAGTAGCTAGATTTATAAGCAAAGGTATCTTCACCCTGGAAAATTAATGACTTATATACCCGGGTGGAGCCAGGGGTACAGCTACTGTTGAATAAAACTTTGCTTATAAATCAGGTGCCTGGGAATCTATTCACCCGTGACATGGAACTAACAACAATTGGAAAACTAAAACTATTCGATTGTACATCTATAAAATAGAGCTCGTAAAAACTGGGAATGTGTTACAATGTTGCTTTGTGTAAATATTGTGATATTCTGCTTCATTTCCCTTTTAAGACTTTAAGTAGGTCATACAGGGTCAAATTAAATTAATTAGCGAAACTCGACAGACACCAATACATAAAACAAAAAAAAAATAGGGTACTTAGGGTAGGTAAGTAGGTAGGTATCTAAGATAGGTAGGTGCGTCGTAGATAAGTACTTACTTAGTGCTACCCGTGCGAAGCCAGGCCGGGTAAAGCCACCTCTGTGGTCTAGTGTTTAGACCACCTGTCTCAGACCCAGAGCTCCCGATTCCCAGTGGGGAGAAAATTTTCTGCTCGATTTGGTTGGTGGTAGGGCTTGTTCTTAGTCCGCCTGGCTAGCTACCTCCATCTTCTCTAAGTCTGTCGCCATAACAACAATGTTATCAGCATTGTTATGTTTCGGCAGTTAGAGGTAAGATAGCCAGTTCCTCATTGGTTGAGGTTTCCGGATGAAGCTCGCTTCCACCTTCAGCCTGATCATCACTTACCATCAAGTGAGATGCAGGCGAAGAACATCCCCGTTGAGGTTAAAAAAAAAGCTTGTAAATTATAAATGACATTTTTATTTTTTAAATTGGTGAACTATGTTCACACATATTACACACAATTTTTTTTGTCATTAAAGGTATATTGTCGGTCGGTGTTTCCTATCCGACTACTCTGTGAAGAAACACCAAAACAAACTCAGAGGTCAAAGTCTCTTTTAAAGTCCAAAATTATCCACACCGTAGTTCACTCTACACGTGAACACGTATTTGCATGAAACGTTTCACCCCATAAAACACATTTAGAAAAATGTTATTTAAAAAAGACATTCTTATCTGATGTCCTATTTTAACGGGAATAAGTTGACACTTTTGATAGGCATGGCTTATTTCCCCCGCACGCGGAGAGTGGCGGTTCCATCTTCCGTGGTCAGCCGCCACGTCGTCGCCGCCACAAACTTATCTAAACCAGTGGCCAAAAGTTGAACTAACAAAATCACAGACCGGAATTTAAAAACGTTACTTATTTAGCATACGCTTTACTTAGCATTATTCTTGTCACTGCCGCACAACTATCAAACTAAAAGTGTACTGTAGGCACACCTCTGCCTAACCCTTCGATTAATACTGGCGTGATGTTATGTTATGTAATATTAAGTTTAACTAACACACCAAGCTTTCCATCTGTGAATTTTAAGATAAAATAATGTAAGTGTATTATAAAAAAATTACACCACATATAAAATGTTATTTTACCTCCTCAAACCCAATTATACGTTCACAAAAGCCTGCTGCTTAAATTGTACAAAATAAGCTTAACCTTAAATATGATTGTCTTGATATTAATATTAAACATTACCGGGATTAGAGCGGGTGCCGGATGTCCCGGGATCTTTATCCCGGACCAGCAATGACGTTTAAGTGAATAATTTAAATTTAAATTAGATCGCGGGACTTCAAAAGGTGGATTTTTCTTTTTTATCCTGTTATTGTTATTTCCGTTAAGGATAATGTTGTTAGGGATGGTAAATGCTTATTATCTGTTACTTTTTGTGAAGTGATAAAACGCAGATTTTTTACTGGTGTAAATATTTTCCGACCAGGGACTTTAATTGTCCGTGTGACTGCAAATATAATTGCAGGATGTTTATTTAATAACTGTTTTATGAGATACCGGACCTAGAATAAGATATAATTTTATTTCTATATTATTATCCTCTGAATGCAATAAATATTGCCTCCTTAAAAAATAGAACGTTATTCTTCATTTAAGCTATGGTTGAATCAATGAGAGGTTAACTTAAAATTGTCTTTTATATCTTAAAAAATATCAAAATAAGTTTTTGATCAAAAGGTCCATTCCATGAATTTTGGTTCGACGACAAAATTAACGTGAGTCGACAAAATGAGCTGTCGCAAAAAGATTCATCAGCAAAAAATGTGTTTAACGAAAAGATGAGAGCAAAACGTCACCTGTGCCGCCAAGGTTTTCACTAAACACTTTTTAGGGTTCCGTACCCGAAGGGTGCAAACGGGACCCAATTCCGCTCCGCTGTCCATCTGTCCGTCCGGGACCCTCCATAGAAGAAACGTTTTATTTTTTCAGCATTTTCTCGCCGATCTTAATACGATACCGGAACCCTTCGTGTGCGAGTCCAACTCGCACCTGGCCGGTTTTTCCTTCCAATTTTGTCAGAATATCTTCTTTGCTCAGACTTTTACAAAAAAGCAGCTGCCTTATCTACCATAACACAGTTTCATTCGCCGGAGAGAACGCAGTCGAGTCTCAGCGAGCCGACATTTTGATTTATAGCAGGCCTTTTAAACCTAAGTTATGACTGTGCGTGTTGTTAGCAAACGAATATTTAGAAGACTGAATAATAATTTTCTAACAATGTTTCGTCGGCTTTCGTTCTGGCTGATATTCGGCTGTATTTGAAGATACAAATTGTCAGTCTTTCAACGCTTAAAAATAAGATGAAAAACATGTCAAAAGCAGTTCCATCGATAAACTTAATTGGAAAAAAGTTACTTATCAATACAAATTATATTATACTTTACACATAAGCAGCCTTAACAGGCCTCCTCGCTTCGAGAGGAAGTGGGCTGCACGCGGGCCCAGTGCGGGTTGTCCGAAATATCTTCCTTATTTATTAGTATGATGACAACCAGAATCCGAGCTATATAACATAAAATTATAATGCAAGTTTGTTTGTCACGCTTTCACGCCAAAACGGCTACACGAATTTGTATGAAAGCCACATTGGTAGACCATGACCTGGGTTAGGACAAAGGGTACTTTTAATCCCGGTAGTACGTTTCAGTGGAATAATTTCCGACCTTCACGCGAGCGAAACCGTGGGCAAAAGCTAGTAAGACCATGAAATAAAATACCAACCAAATTCGTAGCAAAACTTGTTACCCACAACTTATCTTTAAGCCTCAATAAATACTCCTCCGAAGGAGTAACATCAACCCTCTCGAATAACGGTGACTAGGTACGAGTATAATGTAATTTCTAAACCTTGGTAGTACTCGACCAAGATAGGGTTTTGATAATAAAAAGGATCCCGACTTTGTTGTCATGTGAACCGATCCGTGATCTTATAAGATCTTTGCATATCTACACCGCTAAAAAGATGTTTTCTCGACCGAAAACCGGATCGAAAAATCTACTGAACCCATGTCAGTACCACTTGAATTTTAGTCAACCCTTTCCTTCTTCTGCAGGGTCAATAAATTATACAGTAAAGAGGAATAATCCAACTGGTAGTTTGAATGTAAAATACTGTAAAGGCAGAAAGATGCGCCGCGACTGCGGTAGAACAGTTTTCATGAACTTTCATAGAAATTGTTTCACCGTTGTTTTGTTTACTTTGCGACGTTGCGTTGTCGTTTTGAAACTTATGGCGACTTCTTTTTTTTTTTAGTATCGGCACAAACGAGAATGTCATTCGTGGTCGAAATATTGGTGCCGATTCCCTTGTTCACAAATTAAACTAAATTTAAGTTCAGTGAATCTTTTTCTTTCTATTTCATTATGAAAACGACAGAAGATAAATTTTAGTTTAGTCCTGTCAAATTAATCAGCGCCTGTCACTACTCCATACAAGTTTAGATGTGATTAAAAACTTGCCTACTAAAATTACGTCAATTTACGTCAAGCGCTGATTAATTTGACAGGACTAAACTAAAATTTATCTTCTGTCCTTTTCAGAAAGAAAAAGATGCACTGAACTTAAATTTAGTTTAGTTTGTGAACAAGGGAATCGGCACCAATATCCTAGAAGGTAGCGGGGCTTAACACACAAGTGTGCGTGACTTTTGCGTTTCACCTTGTGGGTTTATTTTAATGCAACGACCCCTACACTGCCACCACCGAAGCCTGGGAAGTGGTAAAATTACGACAGTGTATTAACTTTTGTTGGTCCTACGTGCCATCGACACGAAGAAGAATAATGCAACTTAGAAGCAACTGTGTTGTGTTGTCGAGGTCAGTAAATATAGGATGACAGTTATTAGACTGTACCCACCAAATGCCGAAATCAAGCTAAAGGTGTACAATGATGTTTTGGCGCGTGGCCCAAATTGGTACTAACGCCGCCATTTTGCTTTTTTAATTATTTTACAAAATAATCTTCTTTCTTTTTCGTGTGGTTGGTGACTAACCTGGTGTCAAAGTTTTTTAAGCCGCCCATGGGCCTCTGACTTGGCTTCACATGCCGTCTAAAAATGTCTCTCAAGCATGCTGGTTTTTTCACGATGTTTTCCTTCACCGTTTTTGAAGCAAGTGATAATTATAAAATACGCACATGAATCCAAAAAGTCAGAGGTGAACCTTGGGTTCGAACTCGAGACCTATGACTTGGAAGCCTGATGGTCACACCACTAGGCTATCACTGGTCCTACAAAATAATTACACAAATGTTAATCAACAGCACACCCCTGTTAAAGTCATTGAAACGCCAAAAGATCCTTATTGCACTGTAGTTTCACCTTCGTTCATCTTTCCGAGTTTTTATCAACTCGGTGTGTGTGTGACCCTCAAATCAGAGAAACCCACATCTACAGCCACTCCGAATCTCTGTTACTGAAACAAATGAACAAAGCCTCGTGATTTAAGCCCTCTTATCGCTGTACACCGACCACACAATGTGATAGTGCGGTTTAATCCTGGTCGCAGTATTCCAACCTTGCTATAATTATCCCGGCATTACATTCTAGTTCACCACAAAGCTTCTTATTGCACTATCGCTGTGAAACCGTAGCCACGTGTGTGGTTTAATTGTATATGGCGATGTGTGATAATCTCTAGTAATATTCTGAACTAGCTGAGCCCCACGGTTTCACCCGCATAAGTCTCGATCCCGTGGGAGTATCGGGAAAAAAAAAACAGTGGCACTCCGGGAGTGCCGACAGAAGTAAAAACTTGAACAATTTTATTGTGCAGGAAATACTTTTCTTTTTGAAGTCGGTAAAAAAGGGAAATGTCAATCATGTCGTTGTCATATCTCAATGTTTGGAATGTCATTAATCCCAAAGAAAATTTATCGCGCGTTGATGTCTTTTTAATGGTCAATAGCTGGTGTCGGTAACGGTGTTGCGAGTTCAATTGTTTTTTCCCATCTCAAAAGTGCCCAACACGCCTAAAGAAATTTTCACTTCAAAAGTATCCTTTGTCCTAACCCAAGTGATGGTAACACATATGCCAAATTTCATCCAAATATACCAAAAAAAATTACCTTTTCTTTTATAATATTAGTTTTAGTCCTCCATACCTCCATCATCTGACAGTTAAGTTTAATTTGGTAGGATGAAAATTGGGGTACTTAGGATGAAAAGCAAGTTAGGATTTTTATCCTAATAATCATCAAAATCGCAAGCTCAGTCTTCGTATTACTTACATATTTTTTGTTGATATACGTATCTGATAAAGTTTTTTGCACTCTCGCGACTAAACCAATTTACCTATTTATTGAGGTTTACCTGCCATGGTATTTGGAGACGATTTTATAGTAGTTTTTTCCATACAAAAACACACACACACTTGCTGATGCAGTTTTTTTTTTTATCTTACCTCGTTAGAAGGCTGTTTATGCACAAGAGCACTGGTGTTTATAGCAAATTTAAATATCTGTTACTGTTAACAACCACTTCTTGTTTTAAGAAGCTTCTGCACTGTATTATATGTCTACTAATACCAGGTGAATACCCACCTTTGTTTAAGTCGTGTGTGGCTTACTGTGAATCCGGTTGTGTGATATACGACGCTGCGCCACGGGTATTAGTGAAGAGGTTGCTGTATACGTGCAGGGCCGGGGTTAGGCCAACAAATATCTATTTAAATAATAATTTCATTGGTGAATAAATGTACCGTACTTGCAGCCACTTCCTTGGAAGTCAAACATGTGCAACAAAATACATCGAATTATCTTGCACTGAAACTACACATGATTTAAATATGGACCAATAATGACTATTTTGTTAACATAAACATGTCGCTTTTCTGTTTTTTTTTTGTCACCTGGCATGCTGGTGTGTTTGAGTTCTCTAGCTTCAAGGACTCGGGCAATTTACAACAATTGACTAGTTGTCTGAGGATGCTGAAACATTGCATAAAAATAAATAAAATAAAATATATTCATAGATATGCATAGGCATCGATTTTTCATTATAGATAAAACACTGAAGATTTAATTGAATTACCTATCCCTCTTTCCTTAAATACTAAAAGAAACAGCGGGCTTCCAGTAACCAAAAATCCTGAATTATTTCACGATATCTTAAAATGACTACCAAACAATTATACTCCATTTGAAATTAGATTAGACATTTAAACAAACCTTTTTTTACAGTAACAAAATAAAATTATAACATCACGTTTGTAATCCCCGAAGGGTTAGGCAGAGACGTACACGTACTTTTTAACAGTTAGGTGTGTTAAACACACAAAAATTACATAAAAAACAGTCGAGAGGTGTCGTGGGACACCCGGTTGGAACGAAGTTTCTTTCGCTTTTGCACACTTGGCGAATGAAAGATAGACCGAAAAAAGTGTGACATTTTGACCGTCACGATAGTTACGTAACAAAAGTGTATTGACGCAAATGTGCAGAGTATAACGTAATAATAAGAAACTTCGTTCCAAAAGTTTCCGCTAAGTCCGTCCCTGTAGCCGCGCGTGTTATCCACCCATTCACAGCCGCGGCGGAGTATCGCTGAGACTGTAGGTACTCTTGTGCAGAGTAGCCTGACCTTGTACATTGTAGCAAAGAGCTCGCCCTTAAGTACTGGTTAACTGACTGTTAAATGGAAAGGAAATGCTTTTAAATGTACGGATGTACATGTGTTTACTTAGCGTTTTTGTTTTTAGGATTTATTTAGAAAAGAAATACTTATAAGTAGGTCATGGTAACACTAAATGTAAGTAAATTAAAATGGTTATTGTGGGTCATCCTTAGAAGATAGACATACGCCATCGCGGACATTTTTGTTGAACTTTTTGTGATGTACAATCCTGTAGAACCTAAATTTTATTTATCTTTCAAGGTTTACGCGGCGCTCGCCTTTAAAGCTCCCGGAAGTCGGCATGATTTTTTCCGACATATTCCTCATGAATCATTCCGTCCCGTCCATTGGTGGAAACCGTTTGAAAATCCGTTTGGTAGTTTTTGAGTTTATCGCATTCAGACAGACAGACGCGGCGGCGGACTTTGTTTTATAATATGTAAGGATAAAATGCAGGTCTGAAAATGACGCTGGCAATTTCAGGCCTTTTTCTATCTTAACTGCATTTAACAGTCGCTCAGACATTTTAAATTCAACAGCCTCCTTCATGATGAACAATATGGCTTTACAAAAGGTCGTTCGACGACATATGCGGGTGTTGCTCTGCTGAAACACATATTTAACGCATGGGAGAACTCGCGAAATGATATTGGAGTTTTCTGTGATCTCTCCAAAGCCTTTGATTGCGTGCACCATGATACGCTTCTGCTTAAACTACTTCATTACGGTGTCCAAAACGAAGCTCTCAAGGTAGCAAATTCTTATTTACATAATAGGTTCCAATTCTAAACGGTGTTCAAAAGCTATCGGTGTCAAAACTGTTGTGGATTATTGAGACTGACAGCTCGCGGTTTAGAAGTGCTGATCCCGATCAGTTTTATTGATGATTGTGGCATTCCCTTTGTGATACAGGGAGAAGCATATTAAGCTGCTTTTTATGCTAACGAAGCTAGACGAACTGCATACAGAAACTAGTTAAAAACCAAAACAAATGCTTATATTTTATAGACAAATATTGAACTGATCCCAAAAAAACTTATTGATCTTAATGATGAACGAAAATGAATGAAAAACTTCTTGGGCTATTAGGATGCAATTTTTATTTTAAATAATTGTGCCTCTTTTTAACTTTCCTACATCCAAGTTGGTCGCACTTTCTGGCAATTTAGTATTTTTAAGACCCCAAAAATAGGAATTATTTGAAGTTTACGAAAAGAGGTACATTCATTTTATTGGGCAACTAGCTTCAAGTTTCTGACTAACTGACCGACTCTTTGTGTAAAAGCTTTGTATTTGAGTTTAAATTAGAGTATTCAATAATATCTTTAAAAAAAAAGCAAAATGTTAATTGTTTGAGGTTTGATTTAATACAGGGCTAATCTCTTAAATTAGATCAGGGATTCCTAAAACAGCCACAGTATATCATAAACAATCCCCGGCTAACTCAAAGTCAAATAATTTATTTCAAATAAGCACATAAAAGGCACTTTTGAACGACAAAATTTGCAAAAAATTGAATTGATTTTAGTCGCCCCTTCCAACAAAAGATAGTTTTCGTATGAAGAAGAATGGGTAAGAAACTCCACCGTTACTCTTTTAAAATGTTTTACAATATTTTGTATACCTACATTAATATAGTAATTATTTGTGAAGACAATGCACCTGGAATTAGATTACTATACTACAATAGGTAAAATAATTAAAAATGAAGCAATGACAGATACATTAATTATGTGATGGTGCTCACATATTTACAAACATTGTAAAAGTATACGATGTTCCCAATTTCTTTACAAGTAATACTAATAAGTCAGTGTGTGAGTTCAAGTAATCACAGAATGTAAAATCAATTCAAAAAAATTAATAAATTATACTTTATTTAAATTAGCAACCAGTTTTATTTATCCAGACTCTAAATTGTCCTATGGAGCAGGACCAGCATGTTTCCAAGCATTCTTATCTTGGATATAATCCTCTAATTTGTAACAAGCTTGTTTACAAAGTGTAACTTTACAGAAACGGTCTGTGAATTTAAAATAACTTACATACGGCTATCTGAAGGTCTAACCAGAATATTTCGTTTGAATTATTAAAGGTAGAACGTGTCTAGATTCCAGCCTAGACCAGTAATTAAAGTGTTAAACTTTGGATAACTATCACGTTGTTTAGACCCGTTTTCAGGGAGGATAGAAGGTACATTCGTACCTACGTACTGTACGAGAAGGTACGTACAGTCACTTGTTTATGATTAGAAAAGTTTTCAGTAATTTTCAGATTCAGATTATTTATTTGTAAATATAGGTTCACCCCGATATCTAAACACAAAAAACAAAAAAACAGATTCCCTCAATTCATACTTTAAGTAACATTATAGCAAGCTCGTTGACCCCAAAAAAATCATCAAATCTTTTTTATTTTCTTTTACCGTGTTTATATAACGAGCTTATTTAATTTGATCCTGTTTATTAAACACAACCCATAAGAGTATGGCATCAAAATATTGGAGACACAATCCTCATTTTTCAGATTGAATGTTGGTAGAAAAACACAAAATTCGCCAAGTATTTTTTTACACAAATGTAAGACGACTAGTATATTTACACTATACAGGTTTAGTTTTTGCTAGGTAAAACCTCAGACCAAATAAAAACCAAGACAAAGCGCTGCAAACAATAAAGTGAAGCATGCCAAAACTACACCTCCGCTCTGTCCATATACGCTCACACGCACACGTTTACAACGTTTTATTATAATATAACTACAATCAAACTACACCTCACTAAGTGCACACATGTTTACGAAATCAGCCTCACGTCACAGCGCTATTTCTTGGTTTTTTGTAATTAACTCTTTATTTTACCAAAAGCCATCACAGTACAAGAACCAAAAACTAAAAGCATATAAGGCTTATAGTCATAATAATATATTTATTTGGTCTGAGGTTAAAACCTTTTCCGTAAACCTGGAACTTTTAAAAAAATTGCAACCCTGTACTTTTTTATTGACAAAACATCAAGCGAAAAGCAAGCGACTTTATTAATATGTATAGATATAGCTATAGATTGAACAAAAAAGAATGATGATGAAACACCCACAAACATTTCTAAATAAAAGATCCTACTTCATCGTACCAAATTACAAATAAGAAAGTAACTTCAAATCGCTTCTTCCATTCTTACAGAAATTACTTATTTCTAACAAAAGACATCCAGCAATACATTGATACCTTTCTATAAAAACATAAAAAAGGATAATATTT
Source organism: Agrochola litura (assembly GCA_949152395.1). Classification (NCBI taxonomy): domain Eukaryota; kingdom Metazoa; phylum Arthropoda; class Insecta; order Lepidoptera; family Noctuidae; genus Agrochola; species Agrochola litura. The sequence goes on along the minus strand of OX424495.1, from coordinate 25,519,302 downwards.
ATTTCAATTTAAAATACACTTCGAAACGCTAAACGAAACGACAGGAACAAGCGAAAAGTAAATTGCCTATTTCTGCTGAAAATTTGTTTTTCTTGAATAAAAAAGGCTTAAGACAATGTTATTTGTTAGAACAGGGAATTTTCCTTGAAATTGTTTGAAAATAAGCAAATTATGCGTGTGTCGGTAAGTGTTTGTTTTTTTATGTAGATCGGCCTTTTTGATTGTAATAAGATGTTAAGATAAAGGAATCATAACATAACATCACGCCTATAAACCCCGAAGGGTTGGGCAGAGGTGTACCAATAGTACACCCACATTTTGCCAGTTATGTTTAAGTCCCATGTAATAGGGAGGCGAGCCTATTGCTATCAACCGGGCGCAAATCCAAACTCCGGAATGCTACTGAGAAATTCTTGATAGAAAAACCCAATCACACTTTACCGACCAGGGAATCGAAACCAGGAAACGAAGACTTGTGCGTAGCAATATCGCTTGCGACCATTAGACCAACGAGGTAGATAAAGGAATCAAATAAACATTAATTAACATTTGTATGATCTGCACGCCGCATCCTAACCGAAAGTGATTATTATTATCAAGTCGCGTGTATACGTCATCAGTCGTGTAATCGCCATAAAATAATAATTATTATTGGACTGAAGAGAATGGATTTCGCGATTTTTTTTAAATTTATGGTTTATTTAATTAATAATAACAAAAATAAAGAAGAGAGATAAGAAAGATAAACAAATCAAGTATCTTGACTTGGCTCGCGAGGTTGTCGACATGTGGGATGTGAACTCAGCGATCATTGTGCCGGTAGTCGTATCAGCCAATGCTTGCCTCGACCAACACCTAAGGAGGCTCTCATTGGGCAGCTAGTTTAAGGGCTTGATTCAGAGAGCGGTACTCCTGGACACAGCTCGCATTGTTAGGAGGTTCCTCTCTCTGAAGCCCTGACCGCCACGCCGGTAGCTTGGACCCTGTTTCCGATACCGGTGGGCTTCTATATATTTTTTTTTAAATGTTATTTCATTCCAATATTAATAATTAAATAAAAATAATTATTATAAAAACTATTACATAATCTTAACAGCTAAATCACAGCATCATTTCTCTTTGCTAGAGATAATACGGGGCGTAGGCGCTTACGTGCGTAGCAGCAGCTTTCTGCACGTATACATTACGTAGCACGCCTACGCACGTAGCGCTTTGCCGCACGGCTACGCATTCATTGCTACGACTATTTGCGGATACGGAATAAATTGTTCGGATGGAATTAATCATGCATAGATTAGTATAATATTAACTTTTACGTCTGTTCTGTTCACTTTTGTTTAATTTATTTTTGACGGTTACTTAATTACTTTAATTTCTTCTTTGTGAACCGTACAGTTGTTTATCTGGACATAGTCATACGTAACCAGTGTACTGGTTACGTATGACTATGTCCAGATAAAAATAATACATTAACAATACATTACATAGGTTGTCGACCTGTTAACTATGACTAATTACTTTTTACACAAATTGTGAGTGTGCTGAATGTTCAAACCTTTGTCAATGTTCGCCTGAATGTGTCTTACCTTTAATGCCTAGTTTCTGGAGTCCTCAATTAAGTAAAAGTATCAAATCAGTCATTCGACTTATCAATTTAATCAAAACTTCCTTAACTGAGTGTTTAGTAACCAGATATCGAACCAATAGCACTATCAAATGGAAATCGGGTAAAAGGCACAATTTATTTTAATACCTGAGATCAAAACCCTTTTATATATTGTGCCTACATGTAAATCTCGTGGCTAAATAATAACAGCCACACGGGTCAATCGAAGGTTAAGCTATACTTGTCGAGGCTGGTCCTTGGATGGGTGACCATACATTACATATCAAGACCCCTTCGTGCCTTGGAACCATTGGTCCCGACTGTCATTTTTAGATATTAGATAGTCGTTGCGGATAGTCGAAAGCCTGAAAGTCTGACAAGGTGGTGTATCGTGTTACCCAGTAACTGGGTTGTGGAGGTCAGATAGGCAGTTGTTTCATGTAAAATACTGGTATTCAGCTGCATCCGGTTAGACTGGAAGTCGACCCCAACATAGTTGGAAAACCTACATTTAAATAAAATTTTATTTCTTGTCATGCTTCACTGTAAATACTAAACACTTTAAGCCTCTCACTAGTTATAGTTTCAGATCTGTTCACAGATTTACGGCAGCAAAACCTTCCGTACAATTTGTGGGCTCTTCCGACAATTTCCCGCGAGACTCGGCTGTCAAGAATAACCGCTAGGCTATTGTTCTGAAGCGAGAGATTCTATCGAGGACACTGGATGTAGACTCCACTTTGTGATAAACAAAGAAAGAATAATGTTTATTTGAATAATTATTTAATTAGATTATTAATAATGTAAATATTTGCACACCATAATAGGTAATGATACAGAGTACTTTATATTTATTTGTAACATCTTTTTATACCTACCTGTATTATGCAAATAAATGATTTGATTTGATTTGATTTGAAACACAAAACACAAATAACAAAATAAAAAAGTGAAAATCACAAAATAATGTTTTAACAGATGCTGTTTGACACTAGTTTTCTAATGAACCCTAAAGGACAAGTGATGGGGAGTACAAACAGTTTCAACATACCTAATACATAATTTTTATACTTATAAATAAATAAATAAATAGTCAGAAGATCCACCGGTGAAGATCGACCTGAACCAACATAGCGGCGCCGTCGTAAAAAGATGCCCATAGATAAATAACACCCGTCTCTCCACTATTCTTACTCAAGGATGCATATCCGGTAGGCTCGCAATTCCCTCCTTATCCTAAGGGCACGTCTTCCTTACCATTACCGCGGCACCCGGTCTACTCCTTGATATGCAATGGCCTCTGTAGCCCCATGAAGCATGAGGCTTCAGGGGCTAGTGCAAATCTTGGGGTTCATTCGATTTATCGAGTCTTTTTAAACCACGCTGGGATCGGTGCATTTCACTTCATAATAAATAATCAAATATAATTACAAAAACAAGACCTGCCCAGCAAAACCTGTTCTTAGCAATTAGCTAGATTGATCCGTGAACGGTGCACTCACAAAATGCAACAGGCCGCCTAGCGCGACAGACACCGACAGTTATTTAGTTTTACGACATTGCACAACTAAAACGATAAAAAAATTACCATTTAATTGATTTAAAGTCAGGAAAGATTGCTAAGCAAATTGACTACCAACTTAAGTTGTCCAAAAATGGGGTCCGAGCTGCTACTGAGAAATTTCAAATAGAAAAACCCAATACCTAACACTTTGCCCGACTCAGGAATCGAATCCAGGATCTCATGCTCAGCAGTAGCTCTTGCGACCACTAGACCAACGAGGCAGTCAGGCAGTAAAATAATTAACAATAAAACGTTTTGATAATATGATTCAGGCGTGATCCGAGTCAAATCAGAGTTGTGGTCGGGGCGCCCACTCGACTCGAACTATCGCTAATCGAGATGTCGCGACGCCCCCGCAAGGGGGCGTGGCGAGCGGGGTCAAGGCTTCGCCCTTCGCCCGCAGAGGCTATACGTTGGCCCAGCAATATGGGCCCCTCTTTGTGTTTGCCTCGGACGGCATAATAAAAATGACCACATTTTGTTAAGCAAAATGCGTCTGTGTAATTGGTTGCTATGAATATTTCTGTAGGCGCACCACGACGCTAATTACTATAGCGCCCCTTTCTTCACGACATCTCGGCGGTCTGTCCCCGCCAGGTGAGACCCCCAGTTGCCTGGGGGAAGCTCAACGAGAACGACCAGCGACGGAGATCGACTCGACGCTCCTACAGGTAGATACCTAGGTAGTTCACCATCGCCCCGCTCACAGATCTAGCCGTTTACGGATTGAGGGATATCGAACTGTCGCATTACTCGGAGCGTAGTCTTATTAAGTCCCTTTTCTACAATTCGCCTGATTCACTGAGTGGGGCGATGATATCACTAAACGTTGCGTTCCGTTTTACGTTATAATTTGCTCACTCCGACACATACGCTTGTCAGCCCTCTAAGCTGACTCCAAAATTTTTTTCTTCTATTATCAGTACATTGATTTAATGTTTGTCTCGTAATTATGCCATCAACTCGCGGAGGTTGCATATTAAAACCATGTCAGGTTACAGCCTGTAGAGTACCTACGAGTATAATACCTAACCGATGCTTAAGACTGTCCTTATCCACTGATTTTGGACAGAACTGTCAAAACGGGACGGTGCAGAAGGTGCTTCATAGACGGTGCAGCAAGAAGTTTGCTTTCTTGCGCATGATGGCTTGAAAGCCATCCGTACGCGCTTCAGCAAACATACCAGACGCTGCAGCGCCGCGACGGTCCCAACAGCATCCTAAAAGCGTTGTTATACCGGGTGCTCTGTAGGTTTGTTGCGTAATGTATTATCACCATGCCTAACAGGCGAATTGGTGATAAGCGACTTAAGTTTTTTTCTTATTTACACATACCAGAGCTACTGTACCCCATCTTGTGACCATCATCTCCTATTGTAACTTTGCTATAACTATCGGGAATTAAAATTGTTCCAGAACAACATCAATTCAATACAAGACCACAAAAACATTAAAACGGTATTCGCTAATGTTTTAAATGTATTGTTTCAACGTCTGCTGAAAACACGCTGAATAAAATGCTGAAACCATTCGAGTGCGACCACAATAGCTGCAGAGACAGAAAATTCTCGACAAATAAAATTGAAGATAAAATTCCGACGAGTAAAGTGGAATCGGTTTGAATTTCTGCACCGAAAAGTTGTGGGAGATAAATGTTTAAATTATTTAATAAACTTTCTTCTTTTTTTGTAACTTTCTTATGATTAAATTGTTGCTGTTATGCTTTATCTCTGTTTTTTTTCCTGGTTTTCTGTTTACTTTATAAAAAAACACAAGTATACCACCGTACAATATTAAGCATTGTATGACCTTGAAACTTGATGTCACACTATTTTGATCCCCCCTTCCCCTGAACATGTGACTTAATTTATGGATAGAACCTTACATACCTACAATTTTAAAATTACTAAAAGTATTTTTAGTAATGACAGGATTATCTAAACCTCTTTTCGAAATCATAGAGCTCTGGCGAGACTGAAGTGATCCCGCGCGGGATGTGGGACAAAATTCGCAAGCGCGAACACAATTCAAACTGGCGCAAATAATCACGGTGACTCTATTATAAAACAAGCGGTGAGCGCAGTCGCTTCCTGGGTCCCGCGGCCCGTGCGGGATTCGCCTCAGTGTGACCAGAGCTTAACTGTGTCTAGCTGCGAATCTGCTTCTTCATTTGAGTGAGGTTCGAAATGAACCTAACAGAATCTTACTAAAATGGAATACAAATGATCTAATCGGATTTTTTTAAATATTTTGTCCCATTCATGTTAAAATTAACCAACATACACCATACTTACCACAATTAACATTAACTTTAAGTCCACAAACAAGTAAACACATAAAACCATTTAATTTTTTTTACCATTTTCCACCGCTTTTCCTACCTTTTACTACTCGGCACAGGTTTTTGCTGAGTTGTGCCATTAGGGAACGGTTCGATGTAAAGGTACTGCTCCACAGCAGCCCACGGCTAAGCTGCTCACCTGAAATGTCTGTTTCAAAAGTTCCTCATGAAAGTATAAACAAACCCTGTTCAGGTAGAATCAAATACAAAAACTCAAACTCAAATCATGTATTTCAATTAAACCATTTACAGGCACTTTTGCTAGCTATGATTCAAGATAATCGGTTTAAACGTTTGAAGATTATCAGCTCTTTTCTAGTTGATGTATGGATGTGAGCATCTGAGCGTCTGATTGATTTGAAATTTGGTATTCTGTTACTTCAATGATATTACAAGAACATAGTAACTTTGAACTGATGCTGCAGCAGAACCTGGAGTTTACAGGATACGCAACTCCCTTACCAACTTATAGCACAGTAGGTATCGTGTTTGAGCTCATTGAAATGGTCTCAATGAATTAGTTGTAGATAGATAGTGAACAGGGTGATGGTGATGGAGTAGGAAAGAGAAATGAGGATGTTTGTGTTGGGGGTTTTTTAAATTGTTGTTGCTTGTTCACTTTTGATTCATTTTGTGTTCAGACGTTTCACTTTGAGTGAAGTGAATCGTCTGATATCGGCTTAAATGGCAACTCTCTCCATGCCCCGTAGTGGACGATTGACTTTAAACACGTTCCGTCTGCATTTAAATTGTTGTCATTACAATAATGGGAACTGTATTACCTGGAGTTTGATTATCTGCTAATGTAAGTACATTATACTGAGACTATTAGAACTTTGCAGTTGGATACAAGTTTCATGTGCCTATCAATTTTTATGAACTAGGTACTTGTTTGTAAATCTTGCCATTTTCTTTTAGTCTGGCGTTTTTAATGACACGCTGACGATCATTTCCATTTTTGCATTAATCAAGGAAGTTATTAAAGATACCCTATAGGATTGTGTTAAAGGATTAGCATAAGGTTTGTAGTCACTTTTCAATTCTTCTTTTTAGTTGCAGTGATAGGCTAGTGGTGTGACCGTCGGACTGCGAAGTCATAGGTCTCGAGTTCGAACCCAAGGCACGCACCTCTGAAGTTTCGGATTCATGTGCGTATTGTATAATTATCACTTGCTTCAAAAACTGTGAAAGAAAACATCGTAAGGATGCCTGAGATATATTTCGACGGCATGTGAAGCCAAGTCTGAAGCCGATGGCGGCATAAAAACTCTGACTTCAGATTAGTCACAAACAAGACGAAAAAAAAAAACTTCAACAAAATAACTCTGCATATTCTAAGAATCGATCCCCAGACTCTCGTTCAACAGTCGACCAACGCGGCAGTATTTGGACCTTCTCTATTATTCCTCATGAATTTGCAAATCACTTACCTACATTACCACAACATCTAAAATTAAACCTTAACTACATCAAAGCGAGATCACTCCGAAATGGATCCAAGAGGAATTACAGTAATTAATATTGGAAGCGTGCCTGCGGTCCGCTGTAAAATATTAGTGGCTTTTTAAATCCTCGACCATACATTTCAGCTGACCTTAATTATTCAAACCAAAACAGCATGAGAGAAATGAGGCGTACGAACTTTTATAAAATTCGTTGAGATTCAAGAATTCTATACCCGCATCGCATTAGCGTGGCATTAGCGGTCATTGACCCACCTACATTTTCCAGCATTCTTTATTTCAAAAACTGAAAAGTCCGTTAACGTCCTGAATGAATAGATATTAGTATAGTAGTGAAAGTGCAATGACCGCTATTGCCACGCTAAAGTGATTCAGGTATACCTACTTTTATTGTATTCAAACAAGATAATATTTATTTAATACATATATAAGCTAAAAGTCTTAAAATAATAGTAGCTAGCTGCGTCCTGAGTCTCGATTCCGTGGGAATATCGGAATAAAAAGTACCCTATATCCTAATTTAGGTCATGTTCTACATATGTTCCAAATTTCATTCAAATCTGTTCAGCCGTTTTAGCGTTAAAGCGTAACAAATAAACAAACAAAATCACTTTCGCATTTATAATATTAAAATTATATATTTATAAGTTAGGATAAAAAAATAAAACAAAATAATATGAATATGTTAGGATAACATGAACATGTTTATAAAAACCGGCCAAGTGCGTGTCGGACCATGCACAGTGAAGGGTTCCGTAGTTGGGATGAATTTATCCCAAAAACAAACTTAACTTTGTAGTTGAAAAATATGTTCTCCCATACAGAATGTATGGGAAAACATGTTTTTGCAACTGCAAAGTTAAGTTGGTCAATTATTACTCGATAACTTGTAAAGCCTACTTAGCTGTGATAGTTTTCCTTTTAATTTCGTTATATAAATTACTGCTGTGATTTTTTTCACACATTCAAAACCAACCATTTAGCTGGCAGGGGGGGGGGGACACTTGACTCTAACAAAAATTAGCACTTTAAAGCTTAATATTTCGCAAACGTATCCCTGAATCCAAAAATGGTTTTCACAAACTCACAATGTTTTTGAAGGACCTTTCCAATGATACCTCACCCCATGGTTAAAAAAATAAAAAAATAAACATCACCACTTTACGTATAGGAGAGGTACCCTAAAAAAAATTTTTTCATCATTTTGTTTTACCACTTTGTCGGCGTAATTAATATGTATACCTATGCCAAATTACAGCTTTCTAGTACTAAGGGTCTCGGAGCTAGACCGCGGACAGACAGACAGACAGACGGACATGACGAAACTATTAGGGTTCCTTGTTTACTACGGAACCCTAAAAAGGAAGGGAAATAATCTTAGGGCATCAAAAAAGTCGTCCGCATCGCTGTCAACAGGAAAGTGCCCAAAAGGCTGGCAGCTTTACCACATCGTATGCTACCTACTTTTAAATTACGAACATAACGTTACGCCTGTATGTCCCGAAGGGAATATACTTTGAACGTATATACCCTTCGGTAAAACGTAACGTTCAAACAGTATTCAGAAAATTGAAGTGGCGCTGGACGGGACATAAAATATGTTGAGACAAAAGAAAGTCAAATGGACCAAAATAATAACAGAATGGTACCCTAGAGAAAGCAGAAGAAGCAGGGGAAGACAGACAAAGCAATGGGAAAATGATTTTAAGAAAGTAGCAGGCCCAACGTATAGCAAAAGACGAAAACAAGTGGAAAGCCTTAGAGGAGGCCTTTGTCGGAAGACAAGCTGTTAAGAGGTTAGACCAACCGAATGCCGAGGATAGGATTTAGTTTAAGTTAATTAGCTCTCTCACCTCTATTTGAAACTTTTAAAATATTGTTGCCAATTATGTTAAAAACTAGCAGTAATAAAGGCTTATTTATATACGCTTGCTGAAGGCTGAGGTGCACGGTACACCCTTACTTCGCCTGTTATGTTGAAGTCCCGTACAATAGGGGTGAGCCTACTACTGAAAAATTCCTAATGGAAAATCCAAACAACAACACGAGAAACGAACCCTAAGACGTCGTGTTTATTCGCGTTTGTAATCACTAGAGCTAGGCAGGATTTACTTGAATTTGAAACCTATGAAACCCTAAATTAATTACATACCTTTGTCCCATGGCCCCATACTAAAACATTAACATTTCATTATTCATTGGAACGCCTCAAGCTTAATGAAACCACAGAATAATACAGAAGCTGCACTCCACATTTTAGGTATGAAGCTACAAGTACGCGACGAGCCCGTCTTGTCGGGCCAATTCAGTGAGTGTAACGAAGTCAGAAGATACAAGAGTTACGCGATAGAAAGAGAGCCAACTTCTAGGTGAATATAACTGTAGACCTAGCGCTGTGCGACTTGAATTGCACTTTAATGTGTCGTAGCAAGAGGCTTTTAATTTAAATGGTTTTGCGGAAGTAAACCATCTGTATTAATCCGTGGTGAAACCACATTAAAATAATGAACAATGTTTGATTGATCTAGAACTAAATTCAAAGCTAAAGTTCAACAGGTGAAATTAAGCTCGTGCCTCTGAATAGCCTAATAATTTAGTTTGAGCTATTGTTTCATTGTTTAATAATGTTAATTGTATAATAGGAAAGCTTCTATAACTATATTTATCTACACCCATGCTATAAATCCTCTATAAAAGTTTCTGAAACAGTTACCTTATTGCCAACATTAAAACAGCCAGTGTCATAGTAACAATAATATCATCCAAACGAGTGTTATAATGTTGTACCAAATTTCATTATGCAACTCCTTTGCTTTTTCGATCCCTTCCTTATTCATCAAACAGCCACAATCTCACTACTCAATTCGTGATATCTTTATGAATTTCAAAAAATAATGCTCGCGCGTTTCACTACCACAACGCAGTTATTAAAAAAAAACTATTATTACCTATAGGGTGATTGATGACGGGCGTCGCCACCGGGGCAGGCCTAAAAGTGCTGCCTTGACGATTTGGACTCATTCCTGACCGACTGGCCGGAGAAGGCACAACATAAGAAAGACTGGAAATGTATGGGGGAGACCTTTTCCCAGCAGTGGGAAAAAATAGGTTAGCAAAAAAAAAAAAATTCCTATGCATAGTTTGTTTGTATTAGATATTCAGCAATTAAACTTTCTATGAATTTACATAGCGTTTTTACAACACTGTACAACAACCGATGGTTTCAGAACCTTTTATAGAGGATTCATATCGTGGGTGTAGAACTGTTAAAAGTCTTGTTTGTAACTGTACATAATTAGGTATTAAAACACTCATGTGATAATCCCACGTTCGTGTTTTAATACCCCTTATTATACAACAGTTGCATAAATAACTATTATATCTACATATTATAAATTAGACTGCCTCGTTGGTCTAGTGGTCGCAAGCTCTACTGTTGAGCATGAGGTCCGGGTTCAATTCCCGGGTCGAGCAAAGTGTTATTGGGTTTTTCTAACTGGAATTTCTCAGTAGCAGCCCGGAGTCTGGATTTGTGCCCGGTTGATGGCAATAGGCTCACCCCCTATTACATGGGACTTAAACATAACTGGCGAAATGTGGGTGTACCTATTACAGGTAGGTACCTACATCTGTGCCCAAACCCTTCGAGGAAACAAGGCGTGATGTTACGTCATAAATTAAAGTCGCTTTTCATGTATGTCTGTATGTCCACGTTGTTCTTCTAAACTACGCAACGAATTTTGATGCGGTTTTCACCCTCATTTAGAGAATGTATTCCGGAAGGTTTATGTGTATAATACATGCATATTAAAATTACATTTAATATAAAACCTCGATGTTTTGTCAAGTGACAAAATCCGTTCGAAGCAGGGGCGGGTAAGTAATCCTTTATTCCCATTATAATAAAAAAAACTAATCTATCGTAGAACACATCCATTGCTTTTTATGTGATCGATATTTAGAATCATCACCTTATTAAAATTACTTTTATAAAACTACTAGCTTCCGCCAGTAGCTTTGCCCACGTGATATCTATAAATTATATTACTCAGTGACAATATAGCATTTTACTGGTGAAATAATTTTTAAATAGTTCCACTAGTTTGTGAGTTTATTCATTATAAACAAAAATACAAATATTTTCCGTTTATAATATTAATGTAGACTACTACACAATAATTATAAATGCACCTTGGTACATACGAAATGATGAACTCCACAGGGACCTAAAAGTTGAGTTCGTCGAAAGAGTGATCCAGAAATTTGCAGAAGCTCACGAAAAGAGACTTCATCAGCATGTGAACGTCGAGGCAATCCAGCTTCTCGACCACACAAACATAGAAGACTAAAAAGAACAAAACCGTTCGAGCTAGTGTTCAGTGTTAGTGAATAGTGTTAAGTACAAAAGTGCCAAACAAACACAAGAACGAAGTGTATTCGCCTTAATAGAGACAATAAGAAAAGTGCTATTGGACACATTCTTAGTGAAGACAATTTAATAGTTTAGGTTATAATTAAATTACTTATTAGTCTATTTATAAGGCTAGATTGTAATAAGATTAGGGTCCATCCTATTGTTGAAAGCTAGGACAAGGCAAAAAAAAACAAAGGTCCTTCTCTTTACAAAAACTGATTTTAAAAAAAGTCAGAAGGCAGGTTTATACGAGCCCAGTAATGTCACAATATAGTAATTCAGTCCAGCGCTGACTTGCAGCTGGACTCGTGTAGACACTAGTTTCAACCCAGCCCAGTGCTGACATCGCGCCTTCAAGTCAGTCCAGTAGATTAACCTATCCGTCTATTTTCGGGTCCAATAGCTTCCCCCCGCCTGACTTACTGCCGATCTCATCTACATGAACCCACTGACTGGGTCCAATCACTGCCATCGTATAAACCAGGCATTAGGCCCACTGACACCACAAGTCACTAAATGCGTTAATACTAACCATACATATTTAAAACATCATTCTATCTCTATCATTTTCAATCAAATTCTATTTCAAAATATTTTATTTCACAAACCTACATGGGCACTTATGAAACGTCAGAAGCTAGGTGCACGGTTCCAATTGGTCGCTTCCTGTGGAGAAGAGCCGGCAAGAAACTCCACGGTTACTCTTTTCAAAATAAGTGGTTTCTACAACGTTTTCAAATTACAGTGTTAATAGGTATGGGAGGACAGTGTAGGCTTATCAAGAAGTACCAGGTACTTAGTAAAATAGAAAATGGTCCACAAGTCTACAGCCTACAACGTTCTCACATTCACAAATTCTAAAAGAAAAGAATCTATATAAAAGTTAAAAAAATAATAAAAATAAGGACCTATTTAAACCAAATGATATGATTGCCACTACAGCTGTAACAAACCTAATTTGATTTAAAAAAAAATTGAAAATTGTAGGTATATAATGTCAAATAATGAAAAGATTATGTCAATGAAGTATGTAAAAAAAAGTAAAATAAAATAACCACCGTAATTTGGGAGCAGTTAATAGACATTTACATTGTTATGCCGTTAATGAGGTACCAGGCACATGTGCAGAAGGAATTATTGCCGAACTTCTTTGTCTTTTACGTAGTCTTTAATCTTATAATATGCGTTTTTTGATAAGGACACGTTTGACGTGGGTTTTGAACTTTTCATCGCTTAGTTCTGTAACAGACTTTGGCAACTTGTTATAAAAGCGGATACCGTTTATAAGAAACTAGCGACTCGCCCCGGCTTCGCACGGGTATAAACCGGGTTATTATACATATAAACCTTCCTCTTCAATCACTGTATCTATTTAAAAAAACCGCATCAAAATCCGTTGCGTAGTTTTAAAGATTTAAGCATACATAGGGATATAGGGACAGAGAAAGCGACTTTGTTTTATACTATGTAGTGATGACTTACTAGTTTTAGTTAATCTAAAGGGTATCACAAGTATTAGGAACTTTACTTTAGACAGAATAAAGTTTAAAATTCAAGCTCAATAGTTTCAGCTTGGAATAAAAAAGGTACAGAAAAAGTCCAACAAAATAAAAAGAAACAGGGACTATCAATTCCTCTAAGATAAAACCAACAAGAACTATACGGAATTGCGAGTACTTCAGGGCCTCCTAACATGAACCGATCAAATGGACTCCCGATAGTGGGTATCGGGAGTCCATTTGATCGGTTATAGACCATTATCGGTATCCCAATCGCAATCAACATCGGAATCGGGGCATTATTAAGAATAGTCAGTCCGCCAGGGCAGGGCTCTAAGCTATTCGAATGACGTTAGCAGTTTGACGTGATGTAGAAGTTACAGATTTGACAGGATCTTTTGGCTCTTAAATGACGTTCACAGGGGGGCGCTGTTGGTAAACAGATCAATGTTCTATGCAAGTATTTTTACTTTACAGGTTTTGTAAACGCGATTGTGCTCTTTATTTATATTACGTTACGGATCAATGTTATATGCAAGTATTTTTATGACTGACGCATAAAATAAAAATATTAGACATGTATTTGTTTGCTTTATCATATTAATAAAAAATTACTTAGATAAAACGCATTAAAGTTGGGGAGTGGGGTCGCACAAGTAAGTATAAAATCTACATACTCGTGACGTCATGGCACATTTTAATTCAATGTATCGTCGTAATTTTTTGATAACGTAAAAAAAGAAAAAAATATTATGGCCAATATTTTTTAATAATCTACAAGACGGAAAAAAATGCTTTTTTAGTCATCATCCCTATTGTATTTGAAAAAAGCAAATAACTTTAAAAACAAAAACCCGACTATACAATACTAATACACATAACTGAAAAGAGAAAAGCAATATTATCTATAGACTTTTGTTATCGCAGGCCACACCATATATCAGGTTATTGGTTTGTCCCCGCCTGCAATACCAAAATTCTATAGATTATAATGCTTGTTTATTTATTTTATTTTATGTGACGTCACATGGCCTATAACCAGCGGACGACCAAGACGCTTCCAACGATACCTAATTTGTCAAAATATTATGATGAGTAGTCTAGAAGTTATGAGGGAACAGATGAATATACATACCCACATACATACATGCATGCATACATAAATACATACCGGTCAAAATCATAACCCTCCGCCATAGCGGGGAAAAAACTATTTTTTCATTTATAAAATCACTAAAGCTTCGGCCAAACCTGAACGACCACAACGCGGGAAGCGGGAAGCGAAGCGGGAGCGTCTACCGCGCGGCGGACGCTGCTCGTGTTATTATTGGCGCCCTGCACACCTACGCGACCGTAACGCGGGAACACCGCGTCGGCAAAGCGGGAGTGAGCGGGAAGCACGCGTCTTGTGGTCAGACGTGTGTACAGATCGTTACATTATTACGGACGTCTCATTATTTAAACTCCACGATAACAGACGATAATATTATAGAGATGTTTATCGAAAAATTAAGAGAACATGAGTATGTTCGTATACGATCTGAAAAATCCTAGATATAAAAATATACGTAAAAAGGATAAAATATGGGACTCAATCGGCCAGACTCTGATGAATCGGCCAGAGTCAGACTCTGATATTAAATATGAGACTGACATAACACAACAATTTAGGTGCTACAACTAAGCTATAGACGTGCGGCTGTGACTATTCACTAAACAAAAAGAAGTTCGCTGTTCGCGCTGTAGTAGCGCAGGTGTGCACGATAATTCCCGCGTTAGTTTCGCGTTGTTGACGCTCCCGCGTCCCGCGTTGTAGTCGCTCAGGTTTGGCCGAAGCTTTAGTCTTGGATATGGCACGCATTTTAAGAATGTTCATGTTGTGATGTTTTATTATATTTGGCCTAAACCATTATTTTTTTGTTTATTTTTTACAGAAATATGGTACCTAAAAAGTAAAATATTAGAAACAACAACATTGGCCAACAAAAACAAAATACTGCCTGCTTTTGAGGCAGTCGAATAAAAATCCCGTAATCCACGAAAACACTGGAGCTAAAATGATTATTTCTACATGAAATACCTTCACCCATATTATATACAAGTTTGTTTAACATTTTCTACACAAACAGGCATAAATATGTAAATATCACCTGACCCTACTCAATGAAAGCTATGTTTGATATAAAAAATATTTTTACAAGCGGTTTCTCTAGACAATATTTATATTTCTATCACATAGCTGTGCCCGCGGTTTTGCTCACACAACTATGTATTCTATTGACATTAGGTATATAGTTTAATGGGACCGTGAAGTCATAGTATATTCGTAATATATATTACCTACTATAAGGGATAACCCTCAAACTTAAACGTTGATGTCGTCACGTCCACGTCAATTTCCATAATTTATGACAAGCCGAAATTTATTTTTACACGAAAGTCTTGGGAGGAAACAAATATATTATTAGTAATGGTATATTTGATACGGTAAGGGACCTTGTACAATAGGCGGCCGCGACAACGACTTTTCGAGCGAACGGTTGCAATCGTTGCCGCATAAGCTCCGACTCAGAAGAAAGTTTGACTCACAACCGCTCCTCCGACACGTTATGTTCAAGATTGCGGACGGTCGTGACCATGTAGTGCGCGAGAACACAGTTACCCCCTAAACACGAGCACACGCTCGAGCGACACGCGTCTTGCGACTGCGACTGCGGAGAAAACAAATGCAAGATGTTGTTAAGAGCATGCCGCGAGTCACCGCGACGCGACTTGCGGAGCGATAGACGGAAACAGGTGACGCGCGCGAGTGTCGCTTGGTGGAAGTCGCGCCGCAAATCATATCACGCCTCGTACAAACTAGCGCGGCGCGGCGCGATGCGACACTGGGAATTGTTCTACCGTGATTTTTCTTAGAAATTGTATTGTTAGAGTCACATCGCGCCAGTCTGCACGAGGCTTCATTCGAGCCCGTGAACGGTTTGTCGTAATGGTTGATTCACTATCATGCAGTTTTTCAATGCAGTGATACTGGATCGATATTAGACCAATATAAACACTTTTAATGGCACACCTCTGCCTAGCCCTTTGGAGGTGATGTCATGTTTATAAACACTTTTCAATCAATTCCAGCATCCAGTATCCAACGCTGGATTAGTATAGAGGAGTATAGAGGAGCCCATACATGGTCAAATTTTGATCCAGTGCTACTGGATTCAAACGCTGGATTCAAACGCTGGATTCAAACGCTGGATTCAAACTCTGGATTCAAATGCTGGATTCAAACGCTGGATTGAAATACTGGATCAATGTAAATCTGCCTTTATAAACACTTCCAATCTAGTCCAGTATCCAGTTGTGTCAATTAATGTCAATTAGTGTGTTGCTGTTCAATGTGTTGCTGTTCCATCTGTTGTCGTCTGGAATTCGTACCCCGAGACCCAAGATACAGACTAACTATCAAGTTTGGGGCTCACTGGCAAATATGACTAAGGGTAGCTGTATTTTAAGCTACAAATATCGCCTCAACTTGTGTTGACCTGTAAACCTGCTCACTGTGTTACCTGAACAATAAACTATTCCCTATTTCTATCTCGTAACTTTGCGCTCGTGTCCAACTGCCCGACCTTTCCAAAACTAGATTTGGCAATTACGTGTATATCGGTCCCAATGGTACCCGACTTCGTTTGAAACAGTCTCGGGGTCCCATCCACGTTTGAATTCCAAATATAAGTCATAAAGTCGTTTGATAGCGGCCTTGTCGAGCAAATGTGACCTAATACTGTCTTTGGATTGAGTGTTGCATGTGGTTTTAGCCGTAATGTACGGGAAGGTGAGTGTCGATCGGATGGTAATAAGTAATAAAAAATGTCGTGATGGTCCACGTCGCCTCTCATGCACGAGGTTGTAAGTTCAAATCCTGGCAAGTACTGTAAGTTTAGTTTTATTTTCTTTTGATACGATATCTGTTTATTAAATAATCCAAATCAATATATCGTCACCTCTATGGCAAACTTGCGAATCTGCAGAAAAAACATCCAATTGAAACTTCGGTGAACTTACAAAAGTACCACATTCGTAAGTTTGTCAGGGTATGAATAAATATCTTTTATTTTTAAACTACCTACGCTAAAACAGCGTATGTGAATTTCGTAAGTTTACTAAATTGTTCGATTCTGTGTTTTATGTTAATCACCCATAAACATAAAACACAGAATCGAACAATTTGAATTCTGTAACCGTCAGAGATAAAAATTCGTAAAATTTCCACGGTGTGTAGTTAATTAGGTACAGTTTTTCATAAAAATATCGATTTCACTAAAACTGCAGATTCGTACCGAAGTTTTCCGTGGATGTGACGATATACATAAGTGATTAATGTTGGCGAAGCACAGTGTTTCATTTCGCTACACTACCTATCTAGAAAGTTTAATTTCAAATTGTTCATTCAAAATATAAATTACACTTCAATTACTTTTAGCAAATCACATCACAAATACATTTACATTACTATACATTTTCATACATCCAAAATGAAGAATGACACATTTTTTCCGCACCAAAACGCGTCGAATGGAACCAGTGGGTCGGAAACATGTGCTAACAGTCGTAAGACGTACGAGGTTCATTGGATTCCCAAAACTGTCCACCATCTAAGATTAGAGCAGTCATGCGAGAATTCATTCAAGTTTACTGTTATGATGTCTGAGCTGGAAGAGGTCTTTAGTGCCCCTAAAACGAATATCTAGCAAATATATTAGTATAATAGTCACAGTTATCGTATCGCCCCACAAAAAATCGAATACAACTCCCTCCTATGTAAATAACAGTGACAGAAAGTTATTATTGAAGCTAACTGAAAAACTACCCAAGCAAAGTTAATAAAAATAAGGGTCCACCGCGCAAGCAAGAATTTTCAAAATCGGTTCACAATTGTCGAAAATATCGATAGACATCATTAAAAAAACATAGGTACAGAGGAACATAGAACCTTCTCTTTTTTGGAAGTTAGTTAAAAAATATGTAGGTTCGATATCTTAACGTGGAATACCAAATATCATGAGCTTTGTGAGCTCCGCGAGCTATTTGATCACCGCGCCGTGAGCCATTTGAGCTCAATTTTATTATATTTCCGTTTAACTCAGCGCTTTATTACGTTCACGTCGTTAACCGTAGCGTTATGTTTAATTTTTTCGTTAACGATTAATTTCGGAGATTAAAGTACGGTTTAAGAGCTGTGTGAGCTGAAATTCGTTTATTAATATTTTAATATTTCAGGCCTGTGATTATTGTGACAGTCTTTGTTTTTATTAAGTTTAGTGCCTTTTGAATAAGCTCGTGAGCTCGTAGCCAAGTAATAACAGCCGCACGGGTCGATCCATCAGGTCAAGCTACGCTTGCCGCGGTTGATCCGTGGATGGGTTACCATTTTTACATACCGAGACTCCACCGTGCCTCGGAAAGCATGTTGGTCCCGGCTGTCGTAGATCTTTGACAGTAATTACGGGTCGTCAGAAGCCCGAAAGTCTGACAACCAGTCTTACCAAGGGGTATCGTATTACCCAGTTATTGGGTTGTGGAGGTCAGATAGGCAATCGCTCCTTGTAAAATACTGGTATTCAGCTGCATCTGGTCAAACTGGAAGACGACCCCAACATAGTTGGGAAAAGGCTAGGTAGATTGATTGTAGTGCCTTATAAATATGTAGCGTAGATATCTGTTGATAGCTTCTTTGCTAAGGTACCTACTTGACAACAGCAACGACCGATCAAGACAGATAGCGTAGGCTTTCTATCTGAACTTTAAAAGAGACTGTGACCTCTGAGTTTGTTTCGGCCTTTCTTCTCAGAGTAGTCAGAAACGCCGACCTCATCTAGTTTTTAAAATATGATTGACGAGTAAAAGTGTTTGTACAAAGTTACTTACAGAAATAAAATCATTTATCTTAATCATTTATCATTTCAGGGACTCTTTTTCACGGAATAAGCACTTTTCAGATAATAGGGTAGTTGCATAGGTAAAAAAAAAAAACAACTATTTAGTCCGTCTTTCAGATCCCTAATAAAAAAATATTACACGCGTATTTTTTGCTTTATCATATTAATCAAAAATAACTTAGAAAACACGCATTAAAGTTGGGGAGTGGGGGCTCGCTACGTCACAACGCAGTATTAAATCTAGCAAGGCGTGACGTCATGCCACTTCTTAACTCAATGTATCATCGTAATCTTTTGATTACGTCAAAATAGAAAAAATACGTGTCCAATATTTATTATAATCTACAAGAAGAACAAAAAAAATTTTTGGACACGGTCTGTGTCCAAAAATTTTTTTTGTTTATTATTATTTCCAAAAAGGCAACTTTCAAACAACAATAAAGTTGCCTCGTAGAGCTAGTAGTTGCAAGCGCTACTGCTGAGCGTATGGTCCTTGGTTCGTTTCCTTGGTCGGGCAAAGTGTTATTTGGTTTTTCCATCAGGAATTTCTCGGAAGCATTCCAGAGTCTAATATGTGCCATGTTGATGTCAAAAGGGCCTCTATTTCATGGGACTAAACATAACTGGTGAAATGCGGGTAGGTACTATAACGTCTGGGGGACGTCATCTAAAAAGTTAGCGTAAATTCGTAGTGAGGGTGAGGGGGAGGACACTGCAATAATAAGCAATATTCGTATATCGTCTTTCGTATAATTATCTTGAGTTCAACACAATATTTTATAAGGACACGTATACTATTCGACAGCTAGTTTTCTTCTTTTTCATCAAACAAAAACATATTCCAATCCTATTTAAATGCAAATTGTCAGAGTCTTCGAATGCAGAGTTATTTTCTTAACAACCTGCTTAACATAAGGTTGCTTATTGCATAAAACCTTACAGTACAACTCTACCTAACCCTTTGGGAAATACTGGCGTGAAATTATGATATAACACTGTAACTTATTATCAAAATGCATGCTTCTTCTCTTGTGTGATACCTTGTAACCTTAAATAAATAAGAATATAAATCACAGGGTTGCCATCCGTCTGGATTTGTCCGGAAATGTTGGGTTTTTTTGGCCTCCCGTTGGGACTTTGTCTGGCCTTGTCATTTGTCTGGAGTTTTCGACTTAAGGGAATTATTTTCGCAAATACTTTAAATGAGTACCTACTGAAAATAGATAGATTAAAAAGCATTATGTCTGGATTTTTTTGTAAATGTCAGGACTTTTCAGTTTTCGAAATGGTAACCCTACCCGTGCATAATGTACATAACCATACCATGTAAACAATTTAAAACTGCCATACCTACAGTTATTTTGTTCGTTTTGTGCACAATTGAAAAATACGTCCCATCATAAATAAGCTACCCGTTTCACATAATCCCTTACTCGCCTTATGAGACCCATGGGAAATTATGATGGAGGGTATTTTTAGCATGGGACAGATATATAACGTACTATAGTCGCTGGCACGTAACTTGGCAAGAATCGTAGATGCGCAGAATTCGTATTCGCTTGTTTTTCTTAACAGACTTGTTCAAAAATAAATTATAGCAATAATCATAGAATAATGACATGCAATAGAATTGACCATTTTTGTTGCATTAAGTGTACACGCGCGAACTTACTCCCAATACGCCAAAACCTTGCCAAGTTACGTGCTGTAACATGGAAGGCATTACAGGCTGTGTTTTCCCAAATATATTGGGGTCGGCTTCCAGTTTAACCGCATGCAGCTGAATACCAGTATTTTACATGGTGCGACTGCCTATCTGACCTCTACAACCCAGTAACTGGGTAATACGATACCCCTTGGTAAGACTGGTTGTCAGATATTCGGGCTTCAAACAAACTGCGTAACACTGCATAAAAATAATTACTGCGAAACGACTTTTATTTATGGTGTGAAAAATCGTTGTAAACGGTAGTTTACAAATGTAACGCATGCAAAATATTGTGCTTATGGTTGCATGCAACAGTATAGGATTGTGGGAGTATTATAAACTTAAGTTATAACACTTATAACATTTAAAACTTGTTTTCGTAAAAAAACGTCATGAAAAGTTGCAACTTTGACCTGCAATATTCCCATAACCAGAAGGTTCCTAGGTATGGTGCAGTTAAAAAATAACAGTGGCGCTCCGGGAGTGCCGACAGAAGTGAAAACTTGAAAATAAATCGGCACCGCGGTACCTAATCAACGTGTTGATCTTTTATTCCACGCACCGCGGTAATCAATGCGTTGATGTCTTTTTAATGAGCCTTTTAACCATTAAAAAGACATCAACGCTGGTGTCGTCACAGTGTCGCGAAATCAATGGTTTGTCCCATTCCTAAAATGCCCAACGCGCCTAAAGATGTTTACACTTTAAAAATCATAGTGATCAGAAGAACTAGTGACTATACGGCTTCGATATGCGTCTTTTTACTCTTAAACATGTGCATTTCAAATGCGTAAGACAATTGCAATCACGATCCGAAGGATTTTGAAGGAAATTTAATAACCATTGCTTCATATTATGTTTAAAAAATTAGTCTGCTCGAAAACGTTAATAAGGTAATGAATATTTAAAGTTATAGCCAATGTAAGTATGTTACGCAATTAGGCTTTTGATTAGGATTGAAGCTGACATGTCCTTCCTATCACTCATAGTAGAAAAACAATATTACCTTACGTCTGTTTTATAACTTTCCCTACTCTTCTTCTATTCGTGTGGTGACTAACCTGAAGTCAGTGTTTTAAAGCCGCCCATGGGCCTCTGACTTGACTTCATAAGCCGTCGAGAAATATCTCTCAGGCATGCCGGTTTTCTCACAATGTTTTCCTTCACCGTTTTTGACCTTGCCTTGTGTTCGAACTCGAGACCTATGACGGTCACACTAGGCTATCACTACTATACCCCCTTCTACTTATAACCTACGAGTAAGAGTGTGTGTTCGTTCCATTGGATATCTTATACAAAAATAGATTGTACTAGCAACCCGCCCCGGCTTCGAATGGTAACAAAACAAATCACCCCTAAATTTTTTTTCGTCGTATTGTCGTATCTGCAGCATTTTGCGTCTAGCATGTGGGTTAGATAAAAATATAGCTGATCCTCATCCTACTAGCAGTATTTTACATCGTCATATTTCAGCCTTTTAAAACCTTTATGAATTATACACTTAAAACCTTCCTCATGGATCATTCCGTCTATTGGCGAAAACCGTATGAAAATCCGTTCGGTAGTTTTGAGTTTATCGCGTTCAGACAGACAGACGCGGGGAAGGGACTTTGTTTTATAGTATGTAGTGATTATCCATAGGTATCACCACCACCTGACAATGTCACTCACTTATGCTTTGGCTCCCCTTAGGCTCTCAAAACAATATATGGCCACGATACGAAACCCCAAGAATAAAGTCCAAGCCTATTTTAACCGAAAATTTTCCCCAAAGTTATGACTGATTTAAAACTGATCTACTATCCAACGAACCTCTTGACGACTCCTAATCGTGTTTTACTAGTCCGTAATCGCGTCTTTGCGAGGTAGTATATCGTTCAGGCTATTACGTGCATGGATTGAGTTATAAGCGTTAGCGGGGTTGCGGTTTGACAAATAAAATAAATTTCGACCAATCGAAATCTATTCATATTCATGCCATAATGCACTGATCCTGTCACTCTCATATTGGATCAGCCACATTTGATTAAATTTCAGCTTTTCCAAAGATATCCGATGTAATCGGAACAGAGGTAGTGCCTACTATAGAACTGAACCCCTCACGGATCGGATAGGGTATTTTTTACATATTGTTTAGTCGTATTTAAAAAATTCGCTCTAATTTTCGTGACGTTTACATCGCGCGAGGCTCTAAGGCGCCTCGCGCGATGTAAACGTCACGAAAATTAGAGCGAATTTTTTAAATACGACTAAACAATATGTAAAAAATACCCTATCCGATCCGTGAGGGGCACATTCAGCTGTTTTACATAACGGAGCTGTTTTGTAAAACGGCAAGCGGTTATATAAAACAGCGGATTCAACAATCCATCTGCGACATATACTTAACCTCAATCCTTTTTACCATGGGGATAAGCAAACTACATCTACGCCAGTTGTATTACGCAACTGACCTTTCCGTAGAACATCACCAATAAGATATATTTAAGTCCTTCTAGGGCATCCTCTACCGGCGATTCCATTCACATCTGCTTTGTAAAATCCCTTTAGTTGTCGCCTTTCATTCACCCTCTCAACATAACCAAACCATCTAAGCATATTGTTTTAAATTTTTGTCACTTCACCATCTTTTAAACCGTGTCTACAACGAAAGCATTTTGGTTTAATTGTTTGCGAAAAGTACAATAAGCATCACCCACAGATGTGAATAAAGACTTAATAAAAACTAAGTAAATATTAGGTGTGAAACACTTGCACCAATCGTCCATTGGGGCCACCTTGTTGGGACTCAGTTAGTCATGTTTCGGACGCAATCCTTTTTGTCTCGAACAAGTAATATCCATTACAGAAATGTTGATCACCGTTTACTGATTTTTTTTAAATGTGAATGTTATGTTCTTGTTTGATATAATACAAGCCTATTATTGTCCCACTGCTGGGCCAAGGTCTCTTGTCATACAGAGAAGGCACGAGCATTCTTGCTCAAGGCAGGTTGACGATTACAAACTTATTCCTAACTAATATTTTAATGCGAAAGTGAGTTTGTTTGTTTGTTTGCTACGCCTTCCCGCTAAAACGGCTGAATGTATTTGAATGTTTGGCACATGGATTATGATCTGGAAAAGGACATAGGGTACTTTTCATCCTGGATCGCACACGAAACCCCGGGCAACAGCTAGTTGAATTTAAGTTCAGGTCACCTCATAATGCTTTCCGTCACTGATGTCAGTTATGACAAAGATAAACATTAAGTACAAATGAATTGAAAAATTCACATTGGTTGGTCCGGTTTTGACCCCACAACCTAGTGGGCACACCATCACAACACCTTCTTTGAGAGACTATTATTTAAGTTTACTTAAAGTACTCTGTCGGCAAACTGATTAAAATGCAGTTTCTAAATCCCAATGAATCGTTCAGTTTACCAACTGATTGTTTATAGGTTATTGACAAAGCTAAGCAAATCAACTTTTTTTTGGCATTGCATCAAATTGCTACACTCTTCGGAGACCCCAGCCCTGATCAAGTAGGGTAAAGTAGAAGCTTATTCTCAACCAGACGCCAGGGAACAGTTTAGGAGGACAGAAAGAAAAAAATAAAAATAGAGGCTTAAGAAAAAATAAATGTGGTTTTCCCATGTTTCATTAATGGGTGTACGTAGATAATAAAATCAATAAATAAATAAACGCTTCTATGAACTGTCAAAAATAGTTGTCATAATCACAATTCTGCGCAGGAGAATGGTGTTGAGTTGCCACAGAAAGAAGACGTCATGCAGTACTACTTTTCGCTTTTAAGTAGTGTAAACCAGCGACCCTGCATCCCACGAATTTACGACTTAACAAAACATAGAGATTTCTTTATGATTTCTAAGGTAAATATGAATGTATTATACCTAATCCGTTACGTAGTTTAGAAGAACAACGTGATCACACAGATAGAAACGAAAAGCAATTTTTATTTATACAGACTAAGGATTTATACAATTTTGAATACAAGTAGTATGGGTACTTAGATATTTATGGACAATTGACAATATTTCATACTTTGAAGATGTTTATGTTTTTTCATTTATTCATTTTTTTACATATTAAATACATTTTTAAATATTTTTATAAAAATCATTAAAAAAACATTTAAAAATATAAAAATAGTGGCCCATCGGCATCAGGAACAGGGTCCAAGCTGCCGGTGGTCAGGGCTCTACTCTAGAGAGAGGAACCTCCTCACTATGCGTGCCGTGTCTAGGAGTACTGCTTTCTGAATCAAGCCCTTGACCCAGCCGCGCAATGAGAGCCTCCTGAGGTGTTGGTCGAGGCTCTTCGCTATTAGGCCATTAACCGTAACGATTATCGGTACAATGATCGCAGAGTCCACATCCCACATGTCGACAACCTCGTGTGCTAAGTCAAGATACTTGATTTTTTTATCTTTCTCAGCTTTCACGAGATTCTCGTCATGAGGGACAGCGATATCAACAATCATTGCACGGCGCTCTCGTCGATCTATCACCACAATATCAGGCTTATTGGCTACAATAGTCCTGTCAGTGATGATAGATCGATCCCAGTACAATGTGGCATGACCATTCTCGAGAACTGGGTCGGGCACATACATGTAGTATGGTACTTCGGACTCCACAAGGTTGTACTGCAAAGCAAGTTGCTGGTGAATAATCCTAGCCACTAGATTGTGTCTGTGCAAGTACTCGCCATTAGCAAGACGAGAACAACCGGAAACAATATGTCGGATTGATTCACCGGGACGGTGGCATGCCCGACAGATGTCAACCGTACCGTCCTTGACAATGTATTTCCGATAATTATTCGTCATGATAACTTCATCCATAATCGCACAGACCAAACCTTCGGTTTCCCCGAAGAGGTCACCGAAACGCAGCCAGGATACAGACGCCAAAAAGTCTACATCAGGCCCGTGAAGGGCCCGGAAAAAGCGTCCATGTAGCTCTTTGCTCTGCCATACTTCCTTACGATCGTTAGTATCAAGTACTGCAGGTTTGCGCCAGTTCTCTTTTGCCAAGGAGAGCGGGGTGAGGCCCTTGTCCACTGCGACCACATCTCGTTGCATACCCACGTCAGTTTGAAGGAAATATTCCCTGAGACTGTAAATCTCGCGGTTGTGGAGGGTTTTAGCATTTAGGAAACCTCGACCCCCACACTTCCGCGGGATGTACAGTCTCATCACTGATGACCGTGGGTGATGCATCCGATTTGCTGTCAGCAATGTACGGACCTTCCTATCCAGAGCGTCAAGTTCTGTCTGAGTCCATTTGAGTATGCCGAAAGAATACATCAAAACAGGCATGACCCAACCGTTGAAGGCACGCACCTTGTTTCCGCCTGATAAAAGACTATTTAACACTTTATTCAGGCGGCCAAAGAAGCGTTCCCTCAACGATTTTTTCATGTCGGCAACATTGATGCCTAATGCTTCCGACATACCCAAGTACTTGTAGGTTTCGGTTGAGGAGAGGGATCTAAGGTGTATGGAATCCGAGAGTTGGGTTCTCACGGATTCCATAATCCTCCCTCGCTTTACATGCATGACTGCACATTTGTCCACACCAAATTCCATCCTGATGGCGCTACTGAACGTTTCTGTTACCTTCAGTAGTTCCATCAGTCGCAAATTGTTGGGGGCAAAGAGTTTCAAGTCATCCATGTAAAGGAGGTGAGATATCACCTGGCCACCCCTTCTCAACCGGTAGCCTAGACCTGAATCCTCCAGCAGTGTGCTTAAAGGATTCAAGGCTAAGCAAAACCAAAGCGGACTCAAACTATCGCCCTGAAATATTCCCCGTTCAATCCTGATCGGTTCATCGATTCCCCGGATCTGTCGAGATCCTGGATAGAGAAGGACCGTCCTCCATTGCCGCATACATGACTATGTTTATTATTATGTTAGAAATTAAATCTATAATCATCATAGATTTAATTTAATTTAAAATAGTGTCACTTTACATGAAAAAGTAAAGTTGAATGAAAACAAAAAAATATGGATTTTATTATTATGGTAAGTAATATACAAGCATATTGAAAATGTGAAATGTTGTCGTTGTAAAGGAACGAAAAACATTTTTATTTTTTCAAATTGGGTACAATAAATTCTTGTAAAAGTATCTGAAGTAGAATGAACACAATAAAACGGAGTCAAGTTCGTTAAAATGTAAAACGTCGAGACACAATTTAATTTATACTGGAAGGTGCTTTTGGAGCGGATTCACACTTTTAAACTGACTTACATTGTTTCTATATACACTTAAACATATTATAGCTGGGACTCCGAAACTATGAGACTACGACTTGCTTACGAATGCAATTAAAAGGACGTCTGTCGAACCTTTAACTTTATAAAATTGAACAAATAACAACAATATAAGGATGGAAATCCTTAAGAAATAAAGATTTTTTTTATAAATATTCACATCTTCTTTTTTGTCTATCTATCTAGTCTATCTTGAATAGAATAATAGCGGAATTTGTGAATACTTTTCGTTGGTTATTAAAAGAAATCTAATGTTACATGGAAAAGTGCAACAGGTGCTACACGGTCAAAATTTATGGAGCAGCAGATGTTTTTTTGAAACGAAGTTCTAAGGCGACAATATCCAACTTTCAATGATTTTATACTAAAGATCACGTCTAAACGAGTAGTGTTAATGATTTAGAAAAAATACAAGTTAAATTAGAGCATTTTCTTAGTAACGTAATATATGCATATTTTAGATTATGTTTATATTTAGGAAAATTAATTTGTAAAGTTATGTCTAACGCGGATAAAAAACTGAGAATCGTGCAAAATCTATTAAGCGTATTTTTCTGAACCCTTTTTTTGGATGGGAAATTATCAAATAACTTTTCCCGCTCTGGGCAGAGCGGGAGGGCGTGTCAGACTCTTATTAACTAAAACCCACCCACGTTCCTTCGGTTGTCCTGTTGCCGGTAGCCACGATTTCCCTTTCGGACTTATTCGCAACCCCGGCAGGCATCGGCCCTAACGGACCTCGTCAATTCTGCTGACATCTCTTTGAGGCGCGCGTGGAACACAACGCGCCGTCAACCCGGGCCTGGTCCTTATCGGACGGCGAGCTACCCATTGTTCACCGTCCGCAAGCCCGCGCCTACGGTGGCCGGAAATCAGCTCGCGATTCCCAACGCCCTGGGCGTCTCCTCCTGCGGCATTTAGGGGCGTGAGGGCGCGAAATTTGCCTCTCCCTCACGCGTTCCGCCTCCTCCTTCGCGAGCATTACCGCTTCGCAGAAAGAGGTGACAGCCTGCCATTTCCTCTCGCTCCGTACCATGGCCTGAACCAAGGCCGGATGCGAGAGATCACCGCCGCCGATCGCCTCCACTAGGACACGGCGATGCCCCGCCCAAGCCGGGCAGACCTCCACCGTATGCTCCACCGTGTCCTCCGGGCGATCCATACAATGGTGACACCCGGACGTTTCCTCCCGCCTTATCCTGAACAGGAACCTCCCGAAGCAGCCGTGTCTCCCCTGCGCCAAGACCAACGTGTCGTCAGCGTAACAAACGACGCTGACGCCGCTAGAGAGGTCGGCGCGCAGCACCCAGTCGTATCCGATGTCCCACAGATGCGGCCCCAGGACCGAACCCTGCGGAACACCGCACGACATCTCTTATCGGTTCCACTCTCCCTGGTGACCGGGGTAGATGACGGCCCTATCCGTCAGATGGCCTCGACCACACAACAGAGGTCACGATTTTAAAGATAATTTAATTATTGATATTTTAGTATTCGTTTTTTGTGGCGTGACCTTGCGGAAATCCATTATAAAATACAATAGATGTGGATATATTTAGTAACCTGTTCCGCTTAGCTATTTCTAAAGAGCCATAAAAAACTCCTGAAAGAAATCGACACGTGTTTCACCTCTCAACGAGGCATCCTCAGGATGACGATGGACTTGTTGCGAACTTGAACACGGTGTGTTGCCACACCGAGCGCTGAGTGCCGTTTTCGAATTCGTCTGTTGTATTTTATTAGTTGTTTATTAAAATACCTTTTGTTTTATGTATAATAACTAAATAATGCATCTAATTTGGGACAGCGCTCCTTGATGGGGAGTCCTATTACTGGCTGGACGTACGACGCTTTGCGTGAGCGCAGTACAGAACACGTAAGCTAACCACTCAAGTTCACTGGCATATATCTGCGTCATAACGCCGCTTATGGTAGGAGGGTTGGAGTAGATATTCCTATTTGAAGAATTTGGCTCTTGTCAGCACCTTGTATTTTGTTTCACAAGAATCACCAACATCATCATCATCATCAGCCTATAAATTTTCTCACTGCTAGGACACAGGCCTCCTCTCTGTGAGAGGGAGTGGACCGTAATCCACCACGCGGGCCCAGTGCGGGTTGGTAGATGTCACATGTCTTCGAATTTTCGGTTCTAGAACATGCCGGTTTCCTCACGATGTTTTCTTTCACCGTTTTGAGAGCAGTGATGATAAAATAATTTACACAAAGTAAAGCGCCTGTCTGGGTTCCAACCTACGACCTACAACTTGTAAGTCGCAGCCGTTAACACTGGTCCACCACTGCTCTCTCTCAGAATCACCAACATACCTACATTATCAAACAGAATCGATTTTCAAAATATATACATGCGTATAGCGCTACGAGGTGCTTTTGGCGCGTGGCCAAAATCGGAACTAATGCCACCATCTTGTTAGGGTTCCGTACCCGGAGGGTGTTAAACGGAACCCTATTACTAAGCCTCCGCTATCCATCAGTCTGTCTGTCAGCGGGCAGCATCTCATGAACCGTAATAGGTAGTCAGTTGAAATTTTAACAGAGTGTGTATCCTTGCAGCAGTGTATTCCCTCCCCACATGAGTACACATTTATTTTCCGTTACATTACAATTACGCGCTCAAATATGTGCGCATTACCTTATTACGGGCTCGGGGATCACTCCCACATTTGGTAACCCATGTAATTGCCCCTGAAATTGTTTCGAATCCCTACAGAGATAGCCAAGGAAATTAAACCAGTAAGTACTTACGCAGTTGTATCTTATTGCTATCTCCGTATCTCGTTGGCATAAGCTGTAGTGACAGTAGAAGGCACAAAAATGTCGAGATCCTAGTAAGTTTTGTTCGTTAGACCAATCTGTAGAATAATAAAATCAAGATATCTGTAGGATAATAATAACCCTATTTAACACTCCAAAAAAAATTTTTTTTTCTATTTTTGTTTTACCACTTTGTCGGCGGAATTAATATGTAGGTATACCCAAGCTAAATTACAGCTTTCTAGTACTAAGAGTCTCGGAGCTAGACTGCGGATAGACAGACAGACGGACATGACGAAACTATAAGGGTTCCTTGTTTACTACGGAACCCTAAAAACCGGTTTACCTGCATATTAAAAGACATGTATGTTAATTCTAATAAAAATCAAAACAGATCACACAATTACACTACACAATACACTACACTAAACCCACAAACAAACTCACGAATTACACTTTTCCTCGACAGGTTCTGTGCAGTACAGCAGAAAATGTATGAAATTAACTTGTATAAAATTGTCGGATTATCGCTTGTCACCTGTCATCTGTCGGTTTTATTACATAGACCCTTGTTTGTGAAATTTCCTTCTGCTATTATTGGCTTATTGTCTTACAATAACCCTCCTTTTTTAGCTTCGCCGCTGTCGGGTAAAAAGGAACGAGTATTTATCACTACGATTGGTGATTGGTGAATACTTCAGAAGTTCAGACATTTTCCTTTATCCTAAATCAAGTCTCCAATGATAAATTATTAAGATAGTGCATACGAAATAATAAATAATAAGTTGCAATTGGTTTCGTCAGGACGACCTTGTGAAAAAACTTGGTGTTATACCATGTAGGGATGAAAATACGACAGTAAATAAAAACATTAGCAAAATTAATGCATAGGAACATAAGATACTTTGAAACCATGAAATACCCAAACAGAAAAAAATAAATAAAAAAAAATGAGTGATGAGCCGTTTTGTCAATCAACCGACTTGCTATTGTGACTTTTTTTTTTTTTTTTTGGGTGGGAAATTATCAAATAACTTCTCCCGCTCTGGGTGGAGCGGGAGGGCGTGTCAGACTCTTACTGACTAAAACCCACCCGTGTTCCTTCGTATGCCATGTTGCCGGGGGCCACGATTTCCCCATCGGTTTTCTTCGAACCCCCGGCAGGCATTGGCCCTAGCGGACCCCGTCAATTCTGCTGACATCTCTTTGAGGCGCGCGTGGAACGCAACGCGCCGTCGACCCGGGCTTGGTCCTTATCGGACGGCGAGCTACCCATTGCTCACCGTCCGCAAGCCCGCGCCTACGGTGGCCGGAAATCTTCCTGCGATTCCCGACGCCCAGGGCGTCTCCTGCTGCGGCGGTTAGGGGCGCGAGGGCGCGAAATTTGCCTCTCCCTCACGCGCTCCGTCTCCTCCTTCGCGAGCATTACTGCTTCGCAGAAAGAGGTGACGGCCTCCCATTTCCTCTCGCTCCGTAGCATGGCCCGAATCAGGGCCGGACGCGAGAGATCACCGCCGCCGATCGCATCCACGAGGACACGGCGATGCCCTGCCCAAGCCGGGCAGACCTCCACCGTATGCTCCACCGTGTCCTCCGGGCGATCCACACAGTGACGACACCCGGGCGTTTCCTCCCGCTTTATCCTGAACAGGTACCTCCCGAAACTGCCGTGTCCGGTGAGTACCTGCGTCAGGCGGAAGGTGAGGATGCCGTGGCGCCTCTCTAGCCACTCCTCAAAGAGGGGTCTTATCGCCGCAATTGTGGCGTGCCCAGCGCTGGGTTGCGACAATCGCACTCTCCATTCCGCCATGAGATCCCGCCGGAGCTCTGTCCGCTGTGCCGCGACTTCTTGCGGCATCGGAGTTAAGCCCCGGCGTGCTATTGTGACTTAAGGTACCATTCCGTACCCGACCGCAGGAAGCAACTGCAGGCGACGTGTTGCGGCGTCGTGATGCGGCGACACGTCGCGGCGACACGTCGCGGCGGCACGTCGCGGTGTCATGTCGCTGCAGTCATGATTCCGTACCCGACCGCAGGAGGCAACTGCAGGCGACGTGTCGTGGCGTCGTGACGCGGCGTCATGTCGCGGTGACACGGCGCGGCGTCATGTCGCTGCAATCATGATACCGTACCTAACCACAGGAGGCAACTGCAGGCGACGTTTCGCGGCGGCAGCAGTCCATATTCCAGTCGATCTGAGTGTTCCGTGGGACATGATGTCTGACATGTATCACGATTTACCTTTGTAGCTTTAAAATATTCGTTTAAAGAAGATTATGCCAAGTGTGTTTATCTCGAAGAAGTTTGTAAACTTGAATTTCCAAGCATGTTTGAGAAAAAACGTGTTGTCGCTCAAGCGTTGACGGTACTACTGGTCTGCGGTCGGGCTGCACGTGTCGCCTGTCAGCTGCCAATGACGTGTCGCTAGCTACGGAAGGTATTTCATAGAAATTCATAGAAACCAGTCGTGTCGCAGCGACACGTCGCCTGCAGTTGCTTCCTGCGGTCGGGTATGAAATGGTACCTTAATTGGATTGCAGTTTTGTTTGTAGACTGATAACGTTATTAGTTAGACTAAATTAAATTTTATTGACGCACCCTGTAAAATGATATGATAATAAAAATGTAAATATTAAACAGCCGAGCACACAATAATTGTACTTTACTTTTATTTCCTCGTTACATTCACAGCAACACCCTTGTAATGTCTGCTTGATCATGTAACTGGAGCGAGTCACGGTCGCAAAGTAATTGCACGATTATTTTAGATTGCTTTTGCGTAAGACGTTGGGATTGAAGGTAACAAAGTTGTAAGAGTGGCAATTAGGAAGCCATTGTTTTGGGCTTTAGGGTAAAAAGGGGCCTTTTAGAAAGGTTCAATGATTTTCTATCATACAAAACTGATAAAAAAAATATTGATGCGGCGTCTGTGACGTAAACGTGTGTTTATGCAGAGGCCTTTTTTACTAAATGAAGTTTATTGAACGTACGAAAAACCCTGGCTCATAACATAACATCACTCCTTATTGCCAAGGGTTAGGCAGAGGTGTGCCCACATTTCGCCAGTTATGTTTGAGTCCCATATAATAGGAAGCGAGCCTATTGCCAGCATCGGACACAAATTCTAGACTCCGGGCTGCTACTCGGCTCATATTTTCTATTATTAAATAAATAAATTACAATGAATAACCCTTTTGGCTTTGCCGTAGTCGGGTAAAAACCAATACTATGCTGACCCACAATTTAACGAAAAGGTATGCCTAATAGTTAACAAACTGCCGAATTTCAACTTAACAAATTAAGCGAGGATAATTCCAAGCATAATTTACTCTGAAAACCATAATTTAGTAATTACAACCGTAACAATATCCTTTAGACTCGCCACAATTGCCTAAATCAGACAATTCACTTAAGCCGACCTCAGAAAGTAATGATCTCATCAGAAAAACGTTCCCCTCATCGCAGAGAATCAACTCAACGCTAGCAATCAGTTGCTAATTGTCATTTTACATAATGGAGGCACTTATTACAACTCATTCTTGAAACTCTCATTTGGGTGTCAAAATGATGGGGAGCCTTTGAACTTGAGGATTAAAACAATCGCCGATTTTTGAGTTTCGGACGCTTCACTTTTTGTTTATTTTTGTCTTTCATTCGGCGTCTTTTCCTCGAAGTGAAACGTCTGTTCACAAAATGAACCAAAAGTGAAAAAATTACTTCATTAGTGAACCGATCCAACGATGTTTGATTTCAACATTTGGCATCTTTCACTCGCCTACCAAACACCACAAATTTCTCATACGTTTTCCTGTGATGTGTGTGTATGTGATGTATATATGTGTAAAGAACAATTTTCTGTATTTTTTCTAAATTTCATCTATTTTCTTAAACATAAAAAATATACTTCAGACCCTTATGACAAGCCCTTTTATTTGATATTATGTCACACGGTACAGTTTGAAAAACTTTTTTTTTTACTAATTTGCCCCCAAATTCAAAATTCGTTTATTTACGTTACACTTCCGTGTTTGGGTCACAGAAATTCATACGTGTACCAAATTGCAACTTAATCGGTCTAGTAGATTCGGAGAAAATTGGCTGTAACAGAGGGCCAGACAGACGGACACACGAGTGATAATATAAGGGTTCCGTTTCTTCATTCGGACGTACGGAACCCTAAAAAAGAGCTGCCTTACAAGCGAGATAAACTTGTTTCCCGATACAAGATCCTTATTTATAGTAGTAACTAGCTGACCCAGCAAACTTCGTTCCGCCTAACAGTCAATGAATGTGCATGTTTAGGATTTTAAAATTTCTACCCTACCTACCCTACCTACCCTACCTACCCTACCTACCCTACCTACCCTACCTACCCTACCTACCCTACCTACCCTACCTACCCTACCTACCCTACCTACCCTACCTACCCTACCTACCCTACCTACCCTACCTACCCTACCTACCCTACCTACCCTACCTACCCTACCTACCCTACCTACCCTACCTACCCTACCTACCCTACCTACCCTACCTACCCTACCTACCCTACTTACCTACCGAGATATCAAAAAAGCCGATCCACACAAAATGTATGAGAACGTCAATTTTCTTCATATTTTTTTTTTGTGAGTTTTTCCATTTTTTCTCACCGTTTAAACCTTCCCTGGACTACGACAAACATTTCAAAACCAAAATCAGCTAAATCGGCCCAGCCGTTCTCGAGTTTTAGCGAGACTAACGAATAGCAATTGATTTTTATATATATAGATAGATTAAAAAATGTACCTTAAGGTGCTTAAAATATTCATGTCTTGTCTGTATAACTTTATAAACGATGCTTAACCTGACAATTCCAGAGGTCAGACGGCACTCGTTCGTAAACTAAAGATATCATATTTTATGAAAAAATTAGTCAAGTGTTTGCTAATGAGTACTTCACCAGTTTACTTGAAAACAGTGGATCTTGGCCGTGAGCCAGAAAAGCACTAATTTGAACAAGCTAACTAAATCCTATTTGTAATGGTCTCTTGTTTCAGTTATTATTATGATTATTTTTATCCTAAAATACAGTAGAAAGACCTGTAAAGACGAGATATATTTTAACGTTTTTATTCTTTCTAATTCGAGACAGCGCTACTAAAAACACTTTTCGTAATGCCACTTTATTTTCAGTGGCAACCCTAAAAAAATTGCGTTCGAAATAAGTATTACCGCAATATGTCAACGAGAAATTCCATATTTAAAATTTAAATAATTCGTGAGCGCGAGTCCATTGCCTTTCGTATGTAAATCTGTATTAACATATTTTTCAGATTGGTAACATTTTTAACACGAATCTTGGTTTTACCGTAGGCTTTTAATAGTGCTGATTTAGGGCCTTTTTTCCTTCGCAGTTATATCCTTTGACCGCGACCCGTAACCATCAATTGAGCAGAAATTGTAACTTGAAAATCAAGGTCATAATGCTATACCACAGTTTGTAGGCGGATTCAAGATCAAAGGTTATTTAATGAATGTGTGGAGGTGAGCCGTTCTCCCCTTTTCATATCTTTAAAATATTCAGACAAGAATGTTTATGTTTATGGTAACGAATTATGGAAAAAGGCAAACTATCGAATTTGTAGATTTGTGATGTAGGTCAGTAGGTACCTACCTATGTCAATAAAATAAGTGGACACTGTATTTTTATGAACCGTTTACTGTACTAAACAGTTTGATACAACGATTGA
This sequence comes from Agrochola litura, assembly GCA_949152395.1. NCBI lineage: Eukaryota > Metazoa > Arthropoda > Insecta > Lepidoptera > Noctuidae > Agrochola > Agrochola litura. The sequence goes on along the minus strand of OX424495.1, from coordinate 25,483,982 downwards.
TACGAGAAGGGTAATAGTATGTAAAAAAATTGGCCAAGTGCGAGTCGAACCACGCACAATGGAGGGTAAGAGGGTTCCGTAATTGGAATGAATTTATACTAAAAACAAACTTAACTTTGTAGTTGATCTCCCATACATCGATATACGTCACGGTCAATTCTCCAACTGCAAATAGAAGTTTTTAAACGCATTTTTTTTTAATGATAAAACTACAAATTAACGATTTCGGACTGTTTCCTTTTCCTGTGCTGTGAGACCTTGCTTCCCGCCAAATTTCAAGATTCTAGGTCAACGGGAACATACACACTGTAGGTTTTGACTTGCAAGTATCAAAATATGTCGCATAAATGGCAAAATATGTCGCATAAATGGCATATGTCGCATAATGGGTTTTTTTATTTCGTTGACTTAGAAGCTTGATTTTTTAAAGCTCTAAAGCACCATTAGATCTACGTATTTGATATAAATTTCAACTTGATACCTATACGCGTTCTTGAGAAAAAGGTCTTAACAGACAGACAGACGGACAACGAAGTAATCTTATATGGGTTCCGTTTTTTTCCTTTTGAGGTTCCAATTTAATATTAAGAAAATCCTTTTAAAAATAAATCTTTTTAGGGTTTCGAAACCCTAAAAAGATTTATTTTTAAAAGGATTTTCTTAATATTAAATTGGAACTTCAGCAATAGAATGACGATGATGTTTAAATAAAGAATCAGTTACAGTAAGTGTAACAAACCTTTATGCTAGCCACACGTAACGATTTACTTGCGCAAATTAAGACTTACGTAAGTAAATCGTTACGTGTGTTGGAAGAAATTTGCGTAAATTTCTTCGAACACATGTAACGTTATACTTGCGCAAGCCTTAATTTGCGCAAGTAAATCGTGACATGTATGGCTACACTAAAGCGAACCATCTGGTTATTAGTAACACAAGTGTATAGCGCTCAAACTTATTTTGGCGCGTGGCCAAAATTGTAACCAATGCCGCCATTTTGTTATTTAAATACGTTTCAAGTGACATTTTACAAAAAAATTGCACAAATGTTTCATTGGAGCGCCAAAATCCTATAGGTACTTACTATTAAATGAGAAATATTTGTAGTTCGTTCTCGAAATCGGCTCCAACGATTTCGATGAAATTTGCAATATAGGAGTTTTTGGGGGCGAAAAAATGATCTAGCTAGTTCTCTTAACTGAGAAAATTCGTTTTCTCCGTATCTTCATCCGAGCAGAGCTAAGATGCCCAAAGTTTAGAAAAGATGGCTATCTAGAATAATGACATGGCAGCATGGAATTAGTAAGTACCTACTATCACGGCAGCATGGAATTAGTATGTACTTTCCTACAATATTAAATGAGCATTCTCTATTTTCACCAGAGCAGAGCTCGGTCGTCCAGGTACTATCCTTTAAATCCATTGTAATTTAATGCACACTCATTTAAAAACATACGATTTTACTGTATCTACGTTTTACTGCCACCATCTTTCTAGAAATGAAATAAAACGAAGTGAATGTATGTATTAACGCTAAACGTGAAAGGAGATGAACAGCCAACTAATTTCCGCTTCTGAAGCGAAGAGCGAACATTCAAGAACTCGTGTAAGGAACGTGAGCTTAAATTCCATTTGCAAAGTAAAAACGAAAACTGTTTTTTACTTTTAAAGTGGTGTTACGAATGTCCTTGAAGTGAATATTTAAATTGTAAGAAGCTTAGCCTTGTAGGTTTTTTCTGGACCTAAAAAGACGCGCAGAAATTTTTATAGTTTATAAAAATAATTTATTTTTTATAATTTATTTTTGAAACTACTATACTTTCCTTTAAGATCTCATATTTATTTCAGTTTATATTGTTTATGTCTTAGTCTTAAATAAGTGGGCAAAATTGCAATATTGTTCGTCTTGTAATTTTATGTTTCTTTATGTTATTTTTCTAAAGTTTAAGAAGTATTTTGCCATAATTTCCTAATTCTTAATTCTAGAGCGTTTTGTTTTATTATGTGTAAGTTTTCATTAATGCGATTTTTGGTGATACAACAGGATTTTAAAAATATTGTATAGTAGCTCAAAAATCTACCCTATAAAGGCATGCATTGTTAAATTACAATATTAGAAATTAAGTTAAAAATTAAATGAAACAATGAACAATCAATAAAATTAAAAACAAGATATATTAGATTGTAATAAATTTGTAGTTAATTATATGAATATTACATTAAAACATAAATACATAAAATGGTCAGTCACATGAAATTTTATCAACTAGGAATGCGTCAATAGTATAGTAGCATTTGTCTATTAAAAATTTATTTAGTTTACATTTATTTATTTCTGTGATCGCTTGTTTCCCTGTAATTGGCGAATGTATAAGTCCGAAACTATTGTTAGCTATAGTACTTATTATATATTATATACAGAAGCGGTTGGTGTACCTTTATAAATAAATAAAACTTTCACTAAAACTCTGGTCTGGCAACCAGTCCATCCTTTAGATATCGTTCTTGAATATATTGTAATTACATTATTTTTTGCTTTATTCCACACAACTTAATAAAATTTCATCATTATATAGTTCAACCCTTTTGATTTGTCCCATTACAAATGCATAACAAGCCCTTACTACCCCATCATCTGAAAACGAGACTATAACCCAATTAATTTTACTTTGTACACAATTACCTACCCATGGCAAAACATGTTGGATATTATTTAAAAGTTAACACCTTGCCTTATAGACTCCAATTTGTTAGCTATACATATACTCATGTTTTTACAAATAAATCATCTTTTATCTTTTTTTTCATTCTTAAATATTTTCCTGTTCTTCATTAGGTACACGTCACGAGACAAGTCCCGTTCCCCAATCTCATTTAGTGACGTTTTAAGAAACAAGTACCCGGCCCCTGACTTCTTATAAATTCATGCGATTCTGGTACCTCGACGAAAACCTGAGCTAAGGAATTTTCAAGAGAGGTTTCTTTTTTGGGTATTTAGAAAGAAAAAATATTTGTGAATTTTGTGACGGATAAAACAAAAGTTTAAGATTAATCTTTTAGGTAAGGGATGATGCAATTAATTAAGGGCATCATCTTGTCTGGTAGGTAACGAAAGACCAGACCTTTTATCCAATACTATTAAAAGAGCAATATTTGTATGTATAATTATGAGCAAATATCTCGAAATCGGCTATAACGATTTCGATGAAAATTGCAATATAGGAGTTAACGGGGGCAAAAAATGTATCTAGCTAGGTCTCATATCTGGGAAAATTCGTCTTGTCCGTATTTTTACCAGAGCAGAGCTCGGTCGCCCAAAGTTTAGAACAAGATATTGAATAATGACTCGGCAGCATGAAATTAGTAGGTACTATTAGTATGAATTTTCTTATTCTGTTAAATATGTCATTCTCTATTTTCACCAGAACAGAGCTCGGTCGCCCAGGTACTTGTGATTAATTAAGGGCATCATCTTGTCTAGTAGACAACGAAAGACAACATAGGTACCTATTATTACATAACTAGAGGATACCGAAGGTACCATTTTACACTAATTATATATCCGCCATAATCTACAAATTTTCAATTCAAGCCCTTTTCCGGTGGGAGTTGGCAGAAACTATGAACACCCCGGTTACGATCCTTGCATCCTCCTTTTGCTTCATCTACGTTCTTATACATCTAGTCACACACGCACGCCGGTTGCGAGTACTACGCACCTGGCCTTTGCAACATTACCAATAAGTTAGTTAATTGATTCAGGCGTGACCTTACGGAAATCTATTATAAAATACAATAGACGTTGCTATATTTAGTAATCTGTTCCGCACAACTAATTCTAAAGAGCCATAAAAAAACTCCTGAAAGAAATCGACATGTGTTTCACCTATCAACGAGGCATCCTCAGGATGACGATTGACTTGTCTGCGTCCAGCGCTCGGAGTGGCAACACACCGTGTTTGGTTTCTCTCAGTAGCAGCCCGGAGTCTGGATTAGTACCCGGTCGAAGGCAATAGGCTCGCTCCCTATTACATGGACTGTGGGTGTACAAGAGGCACACCTCTGCTCAACCCTTCGGGGAAATAACGCGTGATGTAATGTTTAAATTCATAAACCTTACACGTATTGTACCAAACTTTAGTCTTAATACAGGGTGGCAGGGACATCGACGCAAAAAATATTACCATAGATTCAGTACATGATTCTGAAACCGGGCGTTGAAACTTTTCGTCGGTTATTTTTTTTAAATCTGCTGTTTCATAAAAAAGTGCAATACCTACGCGGTCAAAATGTAGGGAACAGCAAATTTTTTACCTAACGGTAACAGTTTTCGCGTCAATGTCCCTGCCACCCTGTATAGCTCAATAATACACCTTACCACGCAAAACATTGTTTTCATAACAAGCCCCTAATATATCATCATCTATTTTCGGAAATGTCTCACGTTACATGTGCTCGTAAAGGTTCCAAGGGTCGCTAACATTAATATTCTTGTCCGAACCTCTGTTGTCCTTTATTTTGACACTAAAGAATCGCAACTTGTTACGTCAAAGTTTATTAAAGCCCTCAATATAGGCGTTCTCGATGTTAGTTTCCAAAAATGTAAACAAATATGTGTGTTTTTGGAAAATAACTTGTAAAATAAATAAAGTCAGTTTGCGATATTGGTATTCTGTTCAAATGTTTTCAGTTCGAGATGTACATGTATCTATCTATCTCTGAAAATGATATGTTGAAAATCTTCATCTCAGTCTTTATATAAAATGTTAGACTCCCAGGTTAGAAGTAGACTACAGGGTCAAATAACTTTATGTTTCACAAAAAAAAAACACAATTTTCTTTGGATCTAATCTTAACCGGACAAATTGTAGTATAAACCAAACGCTTTTTAAAAACCGTTTAGCGCTGACATGCGTTTGACGGGTTAAAAATGTCTAAAAAAAAGTAATTTTTCTTGAATAACTATATTTATTTTATTTAAGTACCTCATCATTAAGTTTTCAAGAAAAGCTTAGCAAAGAAAACAGTAGGTATCTTTTCTTCTTTTTTTACTAAGTTTTTGTTGAGAGACGAAGCGTAAAAGCTGAAAATAAAAATAAGGCTAAAAAGCGTGAACAAAACAAAATTATTTATTATTGTAGAATAAAGAATATGTGATTGGTATGGCAACTCTGGACATAACGAATATCTAGATAAATTAATAAAAATGAAATGCTGTTCGTTAGTTAGTTACTAACCACACGAAAAATAAAAAGAAGGTTGTTCATTGGTAAGTGGATTACGTGAGAACGGCTGGACTGATTTGGCTATTTTTAGAGCTCCATACGTCTGAATGAAAACAACGGAACCCTTACAGGATCACTCGTTGTCTGTCTGTCCGTCTGTAACAGACAATTTGCTCCGAATCTAATGGACCGATTAAGTTAAAATTTGGTACACATATGTATTTCTATGACCCAGACGCGGACGTGTAACGTAAATTAATTAATTTTGAATATGGTGGTCACTTTTGGGGTATAAGAAATATAGGTATAAGAAAAAAAAATGTTTTGTTAACTGTACCGTGTGACATATTAAATAAAAGAGCTTACTGTAAGGATCTCAAACATTTATGTTCTTTTATAAAAAACTACAGAGAGTGGTTCTTTACTCATAGATTACAGAAAAAACGTAGAAGAAGCTATGGTTTTAAAATAACATGGCAATTTCTCAATATTGTACGTACAAACTTACATTTGCAGTTGGAATGTGTGAGAGAACATGTTTTTCAACTACAATGTTAAGTTGGTTTTTGGGATAAATTCATCCCAACTACGGAACCCTACATTGTGCGTGGTCCGACACGCACTTGGCCGGTGTTTTGTTTTAAAATGTTCGAAATAGTCCGAATCAGGTTTTTACGGAAAGAAAAATTGAAAAAGTTTCGCCGATAATGTTCAAATTCGGGAAAAACTGAACGTCTTTTTTCCTATGGGATTTTTTGTGAATGCTGACCCGACAGACGTTGTCCTGTTTTTTCAATAAAACAGGAAAACGTCTGTCGGGTCAGCTAGTATGTGATAATAATAAATCAAACAAATTGCTTTTCTTTCTTTCGTACAAAGGATTCAGAATTGCCATCATCTGTACCAATTGAGATCACAATGCGTTCACAACTATAATCTCTAACTACGCTGAGCGCGCGTGGTGATCCATGCTCGTTCCTTCTCTGTATGAGAAGAGGCATTTGCCCTGCAGTGGGACAGTAATAGGCTGGTATTATTATTATTAAATTATCCTCAGGTCGGGCAGTGTAGTGGGTTGTACTTAGTATGTATTAGGCAATTTGCATAGCAGACCCTGAGTTATAGATCTAATTGTCCTGTAACCCCGTGGCCACGAGCTCGCTCAAGTGACCCGCGTCTTGAGACAGCGACTGCGGAGAAAACAAATGAAAGAAGTTGTTTAGAGCATGCCGCGAGTCATCACAACGCGACGATTGCCGAGAAAACAAATTAAAGTTGTTTAGAACATGTTACCAGTCACCGCGACACGACTTGCGGAGCGACACACGGGAACAGGAGACGCGCGCGCGTTTAGCTTGATGCAAGTCGCATCGCTAGAGGCCGTGAATGGAGCGCCCATTAATGGCAATAGGCTCGACCCTTCCATATAACTTCTTAAGGTGGATACTGATCGGTGTTACGGGGTGTAATGTAACATGTCAGTACATGGAAACGAGCACGAACACGCGAGCAGCGAGCCGCTCGATTCGAGTGCTCCACCCGCTGTCGGTTTTTTGGCAAATCCCTTTGAGTGTAATGTGGTTCAGTCAGTACGCCCGCGACAAATCGTCACGAGCACACGTGCTACACGCGTTGATTCTTGGCTATTGTGTTTAGAATCTGGAGCGCGGGCGAGCAGAGTTCCAACCGAGGATGTTACACGGATTTTAGGACACGGCGTAACGTAACATGTTCGCTGCGAATGGTACATTACGGCCCGTAACACCAGTCAGTACCCACCGTTCGAGACATGATACGTAATATTATGCCCTTACTACAAACAACGCATCGGTAGACACCTAATCTAAAAGTCTATAACTTCTCAGTTATCCACAAATCATACGCACATTACAATTCCCACCCGTAGATTGAGAATCTAAGAATGAAATTACGTATCACTCCCACCTAGAACACCCTCTCCTTGTTGGTATTCCACCCCAGGTCTGACATTTCTGTTATTATATTACAACGTCATGATCTGAGGTTTTTTTTTCTTCATAATTTTCCATTTCACCTAGCTGCGTAGGAATAGGTATACATGCCAGCCAATAACTTGAACAATGACATGCATGACATTTGTCATCTATATCTTTAAATAAAAAAATCAATTGATGTGCATTAGACTCGCAAAAACTCTAAAATTGCTCGACCGATTGTGATGAAACTTTGACCCTAATTAAGAAATGAAAAAGGCATTGCAACGCATGCCAGGCATTAGATAGTCTTTAATAGAAATAGCAGTGATAGCCTAGTTGTCTGACCGTCGGACTGCCAAGTCATAGGTCTCTCGAGTTCGAAGGCACGCACCTCTAACTTTTCGGATTCATGTTCGTATTGTATAATTATCACTTGCTTCAAAAATGGTGAAGGAAAACATCGTGAGGAAACGGCATGCCTGAGAGATATTCTCGACGGTATGTGAAGCCAAGTCAGAGTCCCATGGGCGGCTTTAAAACTCTGACACCAGGTTAGTCACTAACCACAAAAGAAGAATAGAAATGAAATGCTGTTCGTAGGTAAGCGCATCCCTAAGAACGGCTAGACCGATTTGGCTATTTGTGGTTTTAAATTTTTTTTTAACAGTCCGACCCAGGTTTTTACGGAAAGAAAAATTAGAAAACTTTCCCGGAAAATCTCCAAATTCAGGAAAAACTGAACGTCAATTTTTGATGTATTTTTGAAATTTGGACAGCACAACTTCTGTCGGGTCTACAATGATAATACCATCCTATTACTGATCCACTGCTGGGCAAAGTCCTTCTCATACAGAGAAAGCATCATATATCAAAATCGGCGGTTCATAACTGTCTTACTAGGATTATAACTATGATACGAGCACGATCTAGTAACATAACTATTAGGGTACTCCAACCAAATAGATTAGGTTAGAACTGTAACCAACTATGCGCGAGCCGAGAGAGCGAAGCGAGCGGTCCCGCGGCACCGGCCGGCGAGCGCTACGTCAAAATTGGTCGCAGTTACAAAATTAGGGCACTCCGACAGTTATAAACCGCTTTCATATAACTATATTACGGTATATAGCTATGTCTCTAGGGATATAACTATTTCACGGCTTCAACCATCTTACTGCGATATATATACCTATTATAAATTAAAGTCACTTTTAGTGTCTGTCTGTATGTCCGCGTTGTTCTTCTAAACTCGCAACGGATTTAGATGCGGTTTTCATAATTTATAGAATTTATTCCGGAAGCTTTATATGCACAATAACGTTAAAATTAAACTTACATAGGTAATTATGACATAGAAATCTCGTGCGAAACAGTGGCGGGTCGCTAGTTACTTTATAAAAGGCTATTTTCGCAAAAATAAGTATTAGGTATGTTGAAACTGTTCGTACTCCCCATCACTTGTCCCTAAAGGTTCATTAGAAAACAGACAGCAGAGGCCAGACAGCATCTGTCTGGCATTAATGCTGAAATGAACCTTTTTGGCGCAGCCGTGAGGCACACACTATTTTTGTTAAAACATTATTTTCACTTTTTTATTTTGTTATTTGTGTTTCACGAACTGTGTCCAAATAAATGTTATTCTTTCTTTCGATATTATTCAGTTTCGATTCAATTACGATCAGAAAATAAGGGTTGATTCAAACAACCTTGACGTATGTGAGCATCGGTTGTTATTTTTAGTCACTGTCAGATGTTGGAAAAGCTAAAGAAAAACCAAATGAAAATTCAGTTGCACATGCCTGCTTAGAGCTACCTATAAAAAAAAATCTCTGTGTCAGACGGACAAAAAGTAATATTATAAAAGTTCCGTTTTACCTTTCAGGTTGGAACCTTCAAAACAAGCAATGAATAAAAAAAACAGTGGCAATCCGGGAGTGCTGACAGAAGTGAAACCTTGAACAATTTTACTGTGCGGAAATACTTTTCTTTTTTTAAGTCGGTAAAAAAAAGGGAAATGTCAATCATGTCGTTGTCGTGTCTGGATGTTTGGAATTTCATTAATCCCAAAGAAAATGTATCGCGCGTTGATGTCTTTTTAATGGTCAAAAGCTGATGTCGGTAACAGTGTCGCGAGTTTAATTATTTTTCCAATCTCAAAAATGCCTAACGCGCCTAAAGAAGTTTTCACTTAAAAAAATTACACCGTTACAAGTCAAGCCGTCCATAATAAACGTTCTCTAATCAAAATCAATTCAAAGTTGTTTCCTCAATGAAGACACATTCTACATCAAAGTACCCTACCCTTTACACCAACATTTACTCTTCATATTACTTGAATCACCACCAACCTAATCACATATCAGCTTAAGCATGAATTTTCCGCTTTATCGCTTCAGCAAACACTAATACGACCAAAGAACTCCTTTCATTTCTGTTTTAGGCGATAGAAACATCGCATTGAAACAAGCGAACCGTATTCCGCTCGAGTGTGCTTTGTGTACTCCCTTTACCTATATTATTTAACTGTACCGTTGATTTTATGAAAGATGTAAGCGGTGCTGCACACTTGTTCGATTTGACAGTATTTATTGAATAACAAAGGCCGACACCAGCCAACCGCTTAACTGAGTCCGTTCCTGAGGTGCGATGTGGGAGGGGTGTGGAATCGTGATGCGAGAGCACAGTGATTCGTCAACTTGTGACAGCTGTCACCCCTCCCGCGTCACGCACGGGAACAGTTAAGCGGTCGGCCTATAGATTTTACACTGCACATAATTATTCGGCTTTCGTTTGGCTCGTGCAGATTGACAAAATTCATTCGGCATATACCCTCACTGAATCATGTTCGGGTCGACTCGGTACGTCGGCTTAATTCGAGCAAAGCTGCTTTACAACAAAACACAGACCTCCTCTAACTAACAGGAGCATTGAAGCACAAAGGGCCGACGCGCCGGGCCCCGGATCTGTAGAAATACTTTTTAGTCAAATCCCAAACAAGGCCAAAATATGTTGAGTAAGTAAATGGAGGTCCCCTACGTATGCTAAATATAAACGTAGAGTGATAAACTTTCGAGCTCGCTTCGCTCGCTCTTGAATCCTAAATTCTTTTTTTCTCAGACTTTTCTGTAAAACTTGACAAGGTAATTCCTATTTATGTATGATTAGTCAAAAAAAAACCTTACCTTTCGAAAAAGTGAAAGTTACAAAAAACGATAAGGTATAATATATAGATATACTCGTACCTACCCAGCTGAATCTCTTGCTCACCAAAACAGATCATGGAATAATCAATTAATCATCAACATCGAATCGAAATTCGAAAATAACCACATTAAATCGAATCTCGTTCTAAATCGAATAATTTACCAGGGGGAATTTAACACCCAATCGTAAGGGTAAGCACACATCATAACAAGTAATTCCTTCAATTCCCCCATTCCCCGAATAATTAACGAGGTGCGAAACGAGACGATTAAATCCGACATGTAAATATTTTATTGGACAATTGCGCCTGACTGTGTGTACGCAGCATTAAAAAAAAGTTTTACTGAAGGACGCGTCTAGGGTTGTAAAGTAGTAAATAGCAATTTACGTAAGATTATGTTTGTGTTGACTGCGAGTTATCATCCCTACTACATTATATAATTAAATATGCGAAAGAAACTCCATCTGTCTTTCTGTTACCTTTTCACGGCTAATGCCCGGGTTAAGCCTCAGACTAGCACGACGCGACAGCGCGAAGTGACAGCCTCAAGTGACAGCACGAAGCGACAGTGCGACGCGACAAAACATAATATTTTTGGAAGTAGGTTGTTTTTTTTTTTTTTGTAAAAAGTTTTTATTTTTCACTTTTTAGTTGTGATATGATTATTTTAGTAGTTGGTGTATTCGAAAACCACTACCTGCTATGTAAATAACAGTGTCAGGAACTTATCATATCATCCACATACTTAGTGGAAAAACCGGCCAAGTGCGTGTCGGACCACGCACAATGAAGGGTTCCGTAGTTGGGATGAATTTATCCCAAAAACAAACTTAACTTTGTAGTTGATAAACATGTTCTCCCATACGAAATGTATGGGAAAACATGTTTTAGCAACAGCAAAATTAAATTGGTTGATTATTACTCGTTAACTTGTAAAGCCTACTTAGCTGTGATACATTTTCCTTTTAATTTCGTTATATAAACTACTACTGTGATTTTTTTCACACATCCAAAACTAACCATTTAGCTGGCAGGGAGGGGGACACTTGACTCTAATAAAAATGAGCACTTTAAAGCTTAATATTTCGCAAACAGATCCCTAAATCCAAAAATGGTTTTCCCAAACTCTAAATTTCTTTGAAGGACATTTCTAATGATACCCCACATCATCTGATAAAAAAAAAACTACCACTATACGTGCATGGGAGGTAACCTAAAAAAAAAATTTTTCATAATTTTGTTTTACCACTTTGTTGGTGTAATTAATATGTATACCTATGTCAAATAACAGCTTTCTAGTACTAAGGGTCTTGGAGCTAGACCGCGGACAGACGAACATGACGAAACTATAAGGGTTCCTTGTTTACTACGGAACCCTAAAAAACGGTACCTAAACGAGCTGGTTCAGTCTTCATATTTCTATTACCTATTCAAATAAAACTCGACGCGGCAACCCTAGTGTACAGAGAGACAGAATAACGTATTTTTTCGTGCTCATATTAGCTTCATGCCCGTAGTTTATTTGTCACGAATTGACAGCTACATGTTTGCGACATGTATGCCAAAGAGATAGCACTTTCAAGATAACGTTTGCTTCACATTTCGTGATACCTACTTTATATTCTGAAGAAACACAGTACCTACAGTGAGATATTCAGTCCTCTTAAGACTTAAATAAAATAGGTCAACAAGTTGCTCTGTGTTTTTGCTGCCAATAATAATATTGTCCATGGGTCCCAATCTCAGTGGAGACCAGCCTTCGGCGCGGGAGATATTATAGTGCAGACGTGTGTGCGCAGACACAGCTGCACTCTCTCTTCCCTCACTCTCATAGTCCGATGGGACGGCAATCCGACACGACCGGACAGAGATCAGGCGCAGGGCCAATGGCTTAACGTGCTTTCCGAGGCACGGAGATATCATACCGCCAACTTCCAAACTCCGATCTGTTGCTATAAAATTCCTAATAGAAAAACCCAATAACACTTTGCCCGACCCGGAAATCGAACCTAGTACCAGCCAGGCCAGGACTCATCAGTCTCGTTGACGACCACGACGCCAACGGGGCATTCCACCAATACTAAGACTTTGAACATACCACCTACGTCCCCATGATTTTAAATTACCACCCAAGTATACATTGTGGAATGCAATAAATGACTGAGTAGCACGGTCGGCCTATAATGTCCTTACTGCTGCTGGGACACAGGCCTCCTCTCTGTGAGATGGAGTGGACCATAATCCACCACGCGGGGCCAGTGCGGGTTGGTGAATGCCACATGTCTTCGAATTTTTTTAGTTCTAGGACATGCCGGTTTCCTCACGATGTACTCCTTCACCGTTTTAAGAGCAGTGGTGATTAAATAATTTAACACAAAGTGCCTGCTCGAGTGCGAGCTCACGACATAGAACTCGTAAGTCGTGGCCGTTACCACTAGGCCACCGCTGCTCCAAATGATTGAGTATTATAGCAGCCCTAAACAATATTATTATTTCATCATTTGTCTAGCCTTTTCCAACAAACCGTGTTAGGATAAGCTTTCAGTCTGACCGGATGCAGCTATATAGAGTGGCAGGGAACATCAACGTGAAAACTGTTACCATGAATTCAGTACATGATTCTAAACGCACGGGGCGTTGAAATTTCTCGTCGGTTATTTTTTTTTAAATCTGCTGTTCTATACATTTTGACCGCGTAGGTATTGCACTTTTCTATGAAACAACAGATTTTTTTAAAATTACCGACGTAAAATTTTTCAGAACCATGTACTGAATCCATGGTAACCGTTTTCGCGTCGATGTCCCTGCCACCCTGTATACCGTCTAGTGTGTTACATAGAGCGCCTGCCTATCTGGCCTTCACAACCCAGTCGCTGAGTAACACGAAACCTCTTAAGACTGGTGGTCAGACTTTTGGGTTTCTGACTACCCACAACGACTGCCAAAGATCTACGAATGACAGTCGGGACCGACAGCTTAACTTTCCGAGGCACGGAGGGGTCTTGGTACGAAATGGCTGGCCACCCATCCACGGATCGACCTCTGCAAGCGTAAAGCTTAAAATTAATCAATCGACCCGTTCGGCTGTTACTTAGCAACGAGTCCCAATTCTCGAACGTCTATCAAAAACTTAGAATACGTCATCCCTTCATCTCCACGATCGCACACCGCCAAACACATTGATTGGATCTGATAATGAACGGATTGAATTACAAAGGAATGATTGACAAAATTAATTAATCCTTCACTCATTCTTCCATTCAGTTTGCGTATTGCGCGTCTCTTGCTGTTATTTATTGTTAAAATTGAATTCTGGCATAAACGAATAGCAGATTTTTTGTTTTGTGTTTTATGCAGTCACAATGATAGACAGATAATTTCAATTATTTTTCAGAATGACAATGAAATAGAAAATGTGAAGCATCTATGAAGAGTCACAAATCTGGTCACAAAACATGGCGATTTGAGCAACGTTCCAACAATGTTTTTGGCACTAACATGATAATTTATAATAAATACATAGTTACTGCGTATTTTCAATTGCCAAAAAAATCAGAAATATCAGAAAATATTGCTAAATAGAAAATCAAAACCGGCCTGACACAATTACCTAAGGTACTGAACCAAACTACACTGAGCAGTCCATGAAACAAAAATTTTAACGTTCTAAAATGAAAAAACGATACCAAACACGTAATTAAATGAAAACTTGTTGTTTCCTAACATAAACTAAACCCATAAAAAATAAAAATAAAAATTCTTTTACTTTTTATATAACGTTTGTCTCACACAGATGTATTGTATAGGTATGCACATCACCGAGACCATTAAGCCACAATTCAAATTCCTACGTTGCTTAGATCTTATGAAAAAACCTCTATAACAGACGGACAAAAAAATGATGTTAAAAAGGTTCCGTATTTTTTTAAGCTATTGCATAGCTTTTATCGCGGGCTTTGAGCGCGGCGACCGAATCTAGAAATTCCGTAACGTAACGAAAATAAAACCTAACACCCACCTACCATGTAATGACGGTTCCCATGACAACGTGATGTTGTCATGGGAACGTAATTTTTGTTTTATGTCATCACGTCATCATCCCAAGTGTAGCGTTGACAAATATAGGAAGTATGGAGGTTACAAATGCTATGCAATAGCTTTACCGCGGCAGTCCCCGAGTGCCACACGTTTTTTTTTTATTTTAAGTTTGGAAAAGTGTCTCGCGTTGCTTTGTGAGAGAATCCAGGCCGATTCTGTCACAAAGCAACGCAAGGCTCCCGGCAGTCTCGTACCAATAGATACTGAATAATTACTTAGCTGTATCTCATTAGTGGTCGCTTGATAAGTGAATAGTTCATCTTAACCCCACACTGTTACCAAAATACCAACTGATTGCCTCTCAACCTAAAATACGTTGTAAACAGAATATGCGGTCTAACGTCCAAACATGAAAACTTGTAGCATCGCTCCCTGCTTCAGGAAATTAACTGATCCCAATCGATCAGCCGACATGTTTATGATTAAATAGGAGGTTAACGTTGAGAAGAGATAGAGCTAAAATTTGTGAATTTGGACATGAGCGGTGGATTGAATGAGTTAATTAGGTTAGGCTACATGTGAATTGAATTCTGCTAAGCGTTTAAACAGTGGTGGCGCAGTGGTAACAGCCGCGACTTACAAAGCATCGTAAGGAAACCGGCATGTTCTAGAACCAAAAATTCGAAGACATGTGACATCCACCGCACCATTACGGCCCACTCCCTCTCACGGAGAGGAGGCCTGTGTCCCAGCAGTGGGAACATTATTGGCTAATTATGCTTAGCGTTTGAGGGAGATAGGAATAAATATAGCGCAATATCACGCCTGTAATTCCCAAAGGGTTAGATAGAGGTGTACCTTTATTACATCCACATTTCATAATGTTTAAGCCGTAATAGGGGCAAGCCTACCGCCATCAACTAGGCACAAATCCAGACTCCGGGCTGCTACTGAGAAATTCCTGCTGAAAAAACCCATTAACACTTTGCCCGACCTGGGAATCGAACCAAGCACCGCATGCTCAGTAGTCGCGCTTCCGACCACTAGACTGAAGAGGCAGTCTTCAATAATAATAAAATAAAATAAACTTCTCTAACCACAACTTCCTCCCTTCTCTCTCCCAATTTCAACACTTAATGCCCATAGTATACTGCGATCATCAGTAATTCGTTAGGAAAAAGTAGTGTGAAAATATTTTCATCGTTTATTGTATAGTGAATCATAGAGAGTTAATTTAGCAGTACCTATACGTCATAGAGCTGATTAGAAGATTTACTGACATGACAACCGAGTTATCGCTCATATGTATAAACCAAAAGAAGAATGAGAAAAACTGCTCAAAAACCCTGTGGCATCACACACATACACACACCCTTACACATCACAACACACGCACACCACCACCATCATATTTTTTTAAATTACTTACTTATCGATATCGTTAGTTCATCGATAACTTATCCTAAACTTAATCTTCAAATCTTTAGGCGCGATATCGTGTCAAAAAACCAAAATTGAAAATGGAAAATCCATTAAAGCTGATTTATAAAGCGCCTTAAATCCTCTCTATATCAATTTTCTTATAGCGTTCTAACAATAAATTGTAATTCTTTAACTTGTAATAGACTTGGATACACTGAGAAGAATCCCAATATTGTGTAAAGATCAATTTATCTTAGATATTGTTATTTTCACATCTACAAAATCTCTTGAAAAATCAGACAAGAATTCACTGACGGCACAAAAGCTTAAATCAAGCGAGGGGGAGTTTCTTAACTTTGAATGAAATTTTCTATTCGGGCTCTATTAATCAAGTTTGAGCCTTCAGTGTTGGATGAAAAGGTTTAATTTTATACAGTTGACAATTTGAAGGCTTTGCAAATGATTGTTACTTTTGTCAGCAAGGAATAGAAGACTGTTAATTGTGATTGAGATCACAATGAACCAAACTTGATTTCAAATTGGAAGGGAGGAGTTTTTAAAAGGGACGAATGGAAGATTTGTTTAAGTAGCGAAAGATACTCGGAATATAAAGAAAGAGGTAATCCTGTATTTAGTATACAGCTTCTCTTCTTATTAAACTCGTATTATTTATTAAAAGTACCTGGGTGACTGAGCTCTTCTCTGGTGAAAATAGAAAATGCTCATTTAATAGTATAGGAAAGTTCATACTAATCCATGTATTATAGTACTTACTTATTCCATGCTGCCATGTTAGTAGGTACTTACTAATTCCATGCTGCCTATTCTAATGTCATTATTCTGATGACATTATTCATTTTTTTGTTCTAAACTTTAGGCGACCGAGGTCTGCTCGGGTGAAAATACGGAGAAAACAAATTTTCTTTTTAACTAGATCGATTTTTTGCCCGCGTTAACCTCTATATTGCAATATCCATCGAAATCGTTAGAGCCGATCTCGAGAACGTGAGTAGAAATTTATATACAAACAAATACACATAAAAATATTGCTCGTTCAATAGTATTGGATTTGGAGTGATTTATATAATTGAAGTATGTCATTTTCCCAAATGATTTTTATATTAGTGTATTCATGAAGTTTAAAAGTATCCCATTTGACAGTTACCATAAAAGTACTATTTTTTTTTTAAACGGAATGGTTACGTGATGTTTGAAGCGTCGCACGTCTCCTAGTTTTTAAGTTAGTTCTCTTCGAGTCTCGGAACCTAAAAGTGGTCTTCAAGAACTCTAAAATCATATTATATTGAGTACCTAATTAAATAGTTTGTTAAATATTGCTATATACCTAGTTTGTGTGCAAGAAGATAAATACAGAAAGATTCGTACTGAAAAGGCGCTTCACTATTTTTTTGTAAAAATCGGTTATTACAATAACTTATCGTGCAAATAAGCTTCTGAAGATCCCTTAAAAGCATTTTCAGTTTTTTTTTCTTTGATATCTTCAAAGAACCATTGCTAACGCAAAGAACATTTAAAAATGGTTTAGACGAACCTTGTTTTTAAAGGAATTCAGTTTTAGAGAACACTATTTTTAGCCGACCACTATTTTTCGACTGACTCGTTGTACCACTAGGGTCGCAAGCACTACTGCTGAGCATGAGGTCCTGGATTCGATTCCCGAGTCGGGCAAAGTGTTATTGGGGTTTTCTATCTGAAATTTTTCAGTAGCTGCCCGGAGTCTGGATTTGTGCCCGGTTGATGGCAATAGGCTCGCCCCCTATTACATGGGACTTAAACATACCTGGCGAAATGTGGGTGTACCTACTACAGGTACACCTCTGCCCAACCCTTCGGGGAAACAAGGCGTGATGTTATGTCATATTATGTTAGTTTTAGCCACGAGAGGAATATACAAAGAAATCCTTAATGTCTTCTCAGATTATAAATACAGTTCTCCAACATTCATTTATAACTTCGTGACCATTCTGAAACGAACGCATTTAAAATTCTTTGACCCTCGAAAGTCTTAAAAAGAAAATAACTTTCAAAAGCTTTTAAACTTTGTAAAGTCTAAACGATAAAGCAGTTCAAAACAATTACTATTATTAAAGAGTGGCAGAACTATCATTAATCTACTTTTACTTCTCCCAACTAAAGGCTCCCGCAACCAGGCACGACGCGACTGTGCGTCGCGATATTGGTAGAACAATTTCCATGAAGTTTTCATAGAAATTGAATTCTACTAGTGTCACGTTGCGCCTATCTGTAGGAGCTGTAAAATTAGGACTCAAAAAAGTTGTGCCCAAAACTTCCAAACTACATTTTTCTAAATTAATTTACGAACATTTTCGAAGTGCTAGTCTAGAATATTTAATAAAACTTTGGAAGTCGGTTAATAGATTTGGACAAGCTTTAATTAAATTGATTTTTTGCGTCATTTGGCGTGGGAGTTTTCTCGCCAAGTTTGATAGCTTTCGTTCTATTTTATGTAATAGAATTGTCACTTTCAGTTGGAAAGTTCCCAGTAGCATCCTTAAAGCTGTAGTAATTGGCAGTGAATAAAAATAATCTGGACATTTACGTTATGAAACTAAATTTGAAAAAAAACAAAGCTCTTTGGTCGGTAGCTTAATTTCGTCGTTGACTAATAAAATACTTAAACATTATTTATTATTCTTTTACAGGATAGTCGGCGTTGACGTCGGCCTGGCATGACGCGTCAACTACGTCCCGCCTCGCCCCTACACCTCTACTCTCCCCTCTACGATCCAACCTTGAACATACTCACTACTGTCCTATCCCTCTCCTTCCTACTTCTGCCAATAGCCAACACACAAATGATTCCCACAAACCTAACAAACAGACACAAAAATATCTTAAACGAAATTAATCTTAATTATACTAAAGTAGAAGAATATACAATAACCCCAAACAAAAATGGAGAAAACGAGCTTATTAATACAGTAAGTAGCAAAAACTACCAAACACTAATAGACAGGTTTAGAAGAAAAGATAATTACACAACCGAAAAAACTGAACTAGGGAATAACACATTTGATATTGAAGATGACTATCAAATAGATCTTGAATTAGAAGATGATAATGACAAAGGTGGTCTCGATAACAATTCTATGGAGAAACTCCGAGTTGACGATGTCACAAGAACAAAAATATTTAATGATTTCTCCAAAACAGTTAAAATTTATAAGAACCAATCTAAAATTGATGTTGATAGTGAAACTAGTGAGACACAGGATAGTGCTGAGATTAAAGTAAAGGTAGATCGGGAAGATATAAAGAGGATCTCGAATGAATCATTAGGATTCCCCACACAGGCTCCCACATCATATCATGTTCCTTCAATTACGGATGTTCACCACACGTCGCGGCCGAGCTTTCTAGATGGTAAGTCAATTTAAACCTAATGTTTATTATATTAAGACATGATTTTGGAACTTGCTGAATAATTTAAGGACTAAGAAGGATTTGTGTGTTACTTCGAAATCAAAGGTTACGTTCCGGACAAGCTTGTAAGGGTCTTAAGTAATTTTATTTTTACTTAATTGACCTGGTTACGAGCTTCAATCGTATTTACTACATCGTTGTATAAACATGTTTTTTCTTTGATACTTGCGTCGATTTTTACAGCAATTAAATTTAAAAATTCTCGCTAAATAAACACAAAGTTTTCATCGTTTTCAAACAAACAAAAAATGGAGTCCGAACATTTTAAAAGCTAAAACAAATGGCTTTCATCCAAATGAATAAAACAAAATTGGCTGCGCCTATAAAATATGACCCTTTTATCTAAAAACCGACCAAGTAAATGTGACTTACGCACTGAGGGTTCTGTAACATAAAACAGAGCAAGGGAACGGATTTTACTTTAGAAAAGAATTATATTTTTCAAGGTTTTTTGTATAAGGAATTTTCTGTTAATACACATATTATATATGTCATTTTTATATATCACGCTTGTATTCCCCGAGAGGTAAGGCAGAGGTGACTTATAGTACCCACATTTCGCCAGTTATGTTTAAGTTCCATGTAGAGTCCGGCCACGCTAAGTCTGCATAAGTAAAAAAACGATGGAATTTGAAAATCTATAGTCGGCAACACCATCTGTCCTACGAAAAAAGAATTTGATAATTTGTTTGTGTTTTTGTTTTTGATAGGTTATTTTGTTTATATTCTGATTTATTCCTGGTAAAGAATAGTCACTTTAGCACGATGCAGTGTGGATTTGATACAGTTTTGTCATCGTATAGAGGTAGAGCATAGGTACGACATAGTCTATTACACATAATCTATTAGGCAAAAATCAAAAGGCAAAATATCATCACAACTTTTCGAAATTTTGTAAACATTGTCGTTTTTGGTTAAGGACGACATCGTGCTGTTCCTTCACATCTTGGAATTTACATATCATACATTATATAATAACTCCCGCACTCTACTTATAATAATAGGTTTAACCATTTTTAGGTTTCCGTAGTAAACAAGGAACCCATAGTTTCGTCATGTTCGTCTGTCTGTTTGTCCGTGGTTTAGCTCCGAGACCCTTAGTACTAGAAAGCTGTAATTTGGCATGGGTATATATATTAATTACGCCAACAAAGTGGTACTTAAAATAAAATTATGTTTTTTTTTATGGTAGCTCCCCTTCACGTAAAGTGGTGATGTTTTTTTTTTCTATCCCATGGTGTGGGGTATCATTGGAAAGGTCATTCAAAAACATTATGAGCGTGTGAAAACCATTTTTGGATTCCGAGATCCGTTTGCGAAATATTAAGGTTTAAAGTGCTATTTTTTGTTAGAGTCAAGTGTCGTCCTGCCAGCTAAATGGTTGGTTTTGGATATGTGAAAAAATGTATAGCAGTAGTTTATATAACGACATTAAAAGGAAAACTATCACAGCTAAGTAGGCTCTACAAGTTAACGAGTAATAATCGACCAATTTAACTTTTCAGTTGCAAAAACATGTTTTCCCATACATTCCGTATGGGAGAACATGATTTTTAACTACAAAGTTAAGTTTGTTTTTGGGATAAATTCATCCCAACTACGGAACCCTTCATTGTGCGTGGTTCGATACGCACTTGGCCGGTTTTTCTACTTTATTTTGAGAAAACGACTATAGCCTAAGCAATCTGACATTTCAAGTACGGACACGGACATAACTGAATGATGTAAAAGTTTACCATAATATAAAACTTTTTGGGGTTGCCCATTTATTCCATAGCAGACTTAGCGTGGCCAGACTCTGAACGTGTAAATAGGGACTGAATGACATTGACAGTCGACAGGGGGGCACTTTTGGCAAACATTTTTGAAATTGCAACAGAAATTGTTTTGAGAAAACAAAATGACGGTGTTAGTTTCGAATTTTGACATGTGCCAAAAGAACCTTGTAACTTTGTACAAGTAGGGTCCGTGGACTAGCACCTTTTAGTACCTACGGAACCCTAAAAACAGTATCTCGTTCAACAAAGTGATACTAACGCCAGTCAAATGCCAGTCTGTTATTAGATTTGTTGTCAAAACACACAATATGGACGGATTCCGAAGCATTTTTGTTCGATTTCGTTGAAATCTGACGTTTATATGGGGTGTCTGGCATCAAATTTTTCGACTGATGGAGATAAATTGGATTTAATATTAAATGTTTATTTGGTAATAAATGTAGTTTGGCTTTTCGTTGAGTTTTTTAAATGAATGGGTTTTCATTCCAATTCAGTTTATATTTGTACCAAAAAGACTCCCAGAAGTATACAGACGTTAGTAATTTGGTTATTGTGACTCTCTTACTATGGAACACTTCAATAAATCTGCCAAGCCTTTATTTGGGTCGACTGCCTAACTGACCTCCACAACCCAATTAGTAGTTACCCAGTTATTGTGGATCACTTGACACCCATAAATTAATGGAGGCTCATAGTCAGGAATCAGTCAGTAACAGTTCCTGTACGTTTAATAGTAAGGAAAGTTAGATACATCTAAGAAGACAGACTATATCCTGTAAACCAGTTTTATTTCAGCGCAAAACATTTGTATCAGCGTCTGTCATTTGAATGCAGTCTTTAACGTGTAAAACGCGAACTGCATGAAAAGCGTGATACCAGTGCTTCGGAACAAGAAGAAATAATAACACAGCTAGGGTTACCATTTCGATAAAATAACTCCTAACAAAAATTGGACAGGACATTTGCAAAAAATATAACATCATGCCTATTTTTTTCGCAGGCTAGGCAGAGGTGTACCTTTATACAGGGTGGGGCAAAAGTAATGGCATAGTGTGAATTGGTTGCCATTTTGTTGAAATTAAAAAAATTAGACCCTGTCTTCACGGAAACATTATTTAAAGGTGTAAAATTGATGTCAACAAAATTATATCGGTCAAATTACCACCTTCTGAGTTGATGCACTTAACGCCATTTGCAAAAATTATAGCTAATTCACATTGTGACATTACTTTTGCCCAACCTTGTAATGCACTCACATTTCGTTATGTTTAAGTCCCTTGTAATAGGGGCGAGCCTATTGTCATTAACCAGACACAAAAAAAGAATAAAAAAATAAAAAATTGGCTACTACTAAGAAATTCCAGATGGAAAAGCCCAATAACACTTTGCCCGACCCGAGAATCGAACCCAGGACCTCTTGCTCAGCAGTAGCGCTTGAGACCACGAGACTAACGAGTCAAAAAGTTCGGAAATTCAACTTTTAAATATTTATTTTTCAGTACTCATTAAATTTTTTATATTTTCTAAATAAATCCTCTCAACTAGAAAACTCCAGACAAATAAAAAGACCGGGCAAAGTCCGGACGGACAAAAAAAGCCGGACATGTCCGGAGAAAACCGATCGGATGGTAGCCCTACACACAGCTGTACGATGTACAGTGTACACGTAACCCATTCAGGAAAACGTCTGAGAATTTAATCTTCTACTGTATACGCTTCCCGTCTGAAACGAAACCAAGACAGGATGAAATTATATGTTATTTTTCTTCTATCTCTTGTGTCTTACGATAGACTGACATACCATGCTGAAAAGACTAATCAGTCAGCAAATTGGAAAAAAGAAAAAAAACTCAATATACAAATAAACATCACGAAGTTACCTCTAATTTCCACGCATACAATTTTCGATTTGCTTTAATCCCTTTTTTTTAAATTTATTACAGTAAAAAACTTTTTACAAAAAAAAAAACAACCGACTTCAAAAAAAAAACACTACAAAGTGAAAAATAACTTTAATTTCGGAAGTCGGTGTCTTTGGTTTTGAATTTTCGTTCTTTGTCACCGACTTACAAAACATTGAATTTCAAAAAAAGAAAAAATCACTCAAATAAAACACATTAAAGTGGGGAAGTGGCGGTCGTTACGTCACAAGTAAGTATAAAATCTACATACTCGTGACGTCACGGCACATTTTAACTCGATGTATCGCCGTAATATTTTGTTAACGTAAAAAAAGAAAAAATACATGTCTAATATTTTTTAATAACAAACCTGACGGACTATTTTTTTTCCATCATTCCTATTTAAGGGACACTTTGCCTTTTACCTTAAACATAACACAACATAACATCACGACTGTGTTCCGAAAGGTTAGGCAGAGGTGTACTTGTACACCCACCCACAACGCAACTATCACAAACACAACTTCCTTATTGCCTCTTCTATCATATTTTATTTGCAGGACACGCTGAAAAGACACAGGAATCATTTATTATTTCTTATAGCCCATGTGTGCATAAAACATTACATTATGCCAACCGTACTTCACGTCGCGTCCCCTGCTAAAAATACGGAACCCTCTCTCTTCCCGGTAGTGTCGTAAGATCTGATTAAGGTCTTATATCGGGAAGTCAGGGTTATATCGATTTTGTGAATCACGATCATTACATTATAATATTATTATATATATAAACACCTGTGCAAAGGAGTTACTCCTTTGCACAGTCGGATAACAACAAAGTCCCACCGCCGCGTCTGTCTGTCTGTCTGAACGCGATAAACTCAAAAACTACTGGACGGATTTTCATACGGTTTTCACCAAGGGATGGAGTGATTCATGTGGAAGGTTAAGAATAATTCATAGTTAGTTGATTCAGGCGTGACCTTGCGGAAATCCATTATAAAATACAATAGACGTGGATATATTTAGTAACCTGTTCCACTTAGCTGTTTCTAAAGACCCATCAAAAACCCTGAAAGAAATCGACACGTGTTTCACCTCTCAATGAAGCATCCTTAGGATGACGATTGACTTGTCGCGAACTCGAACACTGCTTGCCACACGCATCGATTTCTTTCAAGGTTTTTTATGGCTCTTTAGAAATAGCTAACCAGAACAGGTTACTAGATATATCCACGTCTATTGTATTGTATAATTCATTACAGGTTTTGTGTAAACTGCCTGAAATATTATGATTTAAAATATTCCAAGTAAACATCAGTTACATTTTAATCTAACCCACATGCTCGACGCAACAGGCTGATAAGATAGAAAAAATAATGTTGTCATTTATGCTCATATATGCTACCCGTGCAAAGTCGGGGTGGGTTGCTAGTTACAGAATAAACTAAATTAAAAATTATGCCATCTATTTTTCGCATGTAAAGTTAAGTAAATTAATTGTAATAATTCAGCTGTCAATTTTAATAAAACTGAAAGGTTAATATGGCATGAAATTTATATGTTTGAAAACTAAGACATTTTATCATGAGTACCTGGGCGACCAAGCTCTGCTCTGGTGATAATAGAAAATCCTCATTTAATAGTAAACTAATCCATGTATAGTACGTACTTATTCCATGCTACCATGATAGTAGGTACTTACTAATTCCATGCTGCCATGTCATTATTCTAATTCCATTATTGTCATGACATTATTCATTATCTTGTTCTTAACTTTGGGCGACCGACCTCTGCTCGGGTGAAAATACGGAGAAAACTAATTTTCCCAGATTTGAGACCTAGCTACTTAGGTTTTTCGCCTCTATAAACCCCTATATTGCAACTTTCATCGAAATCGTTAGAGCCGATTTCGAAAACGTGAGAAAAAATCTAAATACCACAGCTAAATACAAACAAATATATATACAAATATTGCTTGTTTAATAGTATAGGATTAGATTAATATTTCATCAGTTAATTAATCAACATAGCATAAACAACAGTCCAATGATAGATAGACATAGAGGTTTCCATGTAACAAAACCAAAATAAACTCTACAAACGATTCCGTGCCTTTTCCCTGTCTCATAATTCTTTAACAATATAAGTACTTTCAAAAGTATGCCTGTTACATCGAAATAATTCGCAAGAAAAAATGTTTTACTAACATGAAACAGTCAAGAACTTGGCGAGTACTTTGTAATACTTAACTCAAACATTTTTGTTCGTGAAGCTACTGTTGACTCGGCCGTCATTATATGATAGTAACCCGGTAATGCGTTGTTTGCACATCTAATGCACTTCGGAAAATTCTCAGGACTTCGAAGAAAGCACTAACTTTTGTAACGTAGGTACACTCAGAGAAATTAATTGACACACATCACCAATTTGTCGTGTTATAATCATTTCATGCAACAGTCAAAGAAGTCCAGCCATTAGTATTGTTGTCCCCATATTGTATATCGGGCTATGTATGTAGTAGCATGTCTTTAAGACTTGCATTTGCATTACCACGTTTTAAAGAGAAGTGAAATTGGCCAATGAACGGGCCAGCCTAGCGTTCGGTAAAGTATTTGTAGGTAATCTGCCTCTAAGGCTGGTGTCACAGCTGTCCGGCAGACCTGTGCGGGCCGCCCGTACTGGCTCCTGCAACGGAGACACACGTGAGGCGCTAGAACATTGTTTCACAGCGACACAGATTGGTCCGTACGCGATCCGCTCCAAGTAGAGCCCGTACAACGCTAGCAACCGTATCACACTAACTCCCTCGTTTCAGAGCACTGCAGGCGCTATCCGTTCGGATCTCCCGAGTGCGGGCAGCCCGTGCGGGTCTCCCGGACAGCTGTGAAACCAGCCTAACATTCAATTACCCTGCAAAACTGTTAACGACAACTTGTACCGCCCTCAAAAAGTCTCGTACAAATAAAGTTACATTATTAACCATATTTCCATGTTAGTTCAAAAGCCAGTCTTGCAAAAGCCTAAAGCCAGGACACAAATATTTACGTCATATAACCCAGTTCTTAGTGTTGGCACCAAATAATAACGCCTCCGTAGTTTTGTAGAACTTTCAAACATTTTAATGAGGCCGAAACTTTCTGGTATTATTTCATTGTTAATGTTACTCCCGAGTTTTGCTACAACAAAACAAACCATTATTTTCGACATATACGGCTTGATTTTCCGCGCTTGCCACCCACACCCACATATTAAATTAAATGCAGGCGCGATGTGTGTTTTACAAGTTTTGTGTGTATGTGATTATGATGTTGTAGGTATTATTTAGTTCACACAAAAAACTGTGTTAACCTTACGACACATCACAAGAGATGAACGGAGCGATGCTGAAGCAGATTGGATGAGGTCACCACTTATCGCTCCGCTTATGGTGCAAAGAACACTCGCACCTCAATTTTCTTCGCCACAATCTCGGCTCTTGTCTCTGGTTGTGTTATAGATCTCAACCTAATGAGTAGGTAGGTATTAGGTATTACTGATTAGGATATCACCTGTGAGTATAACGAATAGGTACCCATCTATGTTCTATCTTCTATGTTATGTTGTTAAGTTTGTTGTACTCTGAAGGACTCTTCAGATTGACCATTGTGCGTGCGCCATGGCGGCTGTCGGTGGTTATTCCAACCAGCCCAACTCTAGAAGTTGATCACGTCTCCTAGTCTGTTTAGAACATCCGTGAAAGATCTGGGTGCCCCGAGGGTTTCCGTTCTAATCTGGGTGACGCCATCATTGGTTATTGTTTGATCGCATCCTCCTTTTGATTCCTGTGAGCCTAAAGGCCAGGCCTCCCGCACGATGAGGTATTGAAGCGGAAGTCCAAGCATTGCCTCTAAGGCGGCAGTGGGTGTAGTTCTCATACAGCTACATAAGCTAACCGCAGCACTTTTTCGAGGTCTCTTTGGGATATGCTCAAGTATCTGTGATAGGCAAGTGGTACATAGCCAGTAAGTGATCTAGGGGCTAATCCCGGAGTTCCTGCCAAGCAGCCGCTTGCATTGCCACAGGGATATGCTGGGTTTTGTAATGATGTAGTCGCTATGTTTTGCCCAATTCAGCTGTTTGACCAAAAAGATGCGCAGGTATTTAGTTTCAGTTGATATGCTTAGGGTAGTTCCAAAGAATCGTGATAGTTGTAGTATCGTCAATTTCCTCTTTTTTGTGAATAGAATCAGTTTGGTGTTTATTGCACAAGTCCTCAACTATTTTCAAGGTTTGGTGCATGAGGTTGCATAGGGTATGGGGTGCTCATACTCGTGTGCATATAAAATTAGACACCGTAATATACACAAGAAAATTTAATAAACATTACACAAAATATAGCGACATGGTTAACCTCAGTAAAGCTCCACATAATAACGTGTTTAACTTTTTATCTTTAAACGCTCTCTGCTCCACAAGATACACCTTCGCTAAGTAAAGAACTCTGAACTTGTGATTTAAATAAAGGGAGTGGCAAAATCGCACTCTACGCTCAGGACTCTTGCATCTACAATCAGGAAACGGATATCAAAATTTTCTGAAAGGTCACGCGCGCGGAAATAAAAGGTCAGTGTTCGTCCGCCCCAGTGACCAGCTTCGGGGTGTAACGCTAAAACTGACAAGAGATGCCACCACCATTTACCGGCCACTCCTGATATTTCGTCGCCAAATCCAATCATATTTTTAGTCAACTTGGAGTTCAAAAATGCTGTATTCAACCCACGCAGCTTTTGTTCAGGCTATTTTAAGTTTTAAGCTGTAATCGCCAAACATCGAAGACACGTGACATCCACCAACCAGCACTTGGCCAGCGTGGTGGTTTATGGTCCCGCTCCCTCACACAGACAGGAGGTCTATGTCCCAGCAATGAGAACATTAAAAACAAAAGAAAGAAAAGTTGTTTATTCTGTAGAGAATAAACAACTTTTCTTTCTTTTGTTTTCTTTTGTTTCTACAAACAAGACGCACATTACAAAACAAAATCGGTCAGGTGCGTGTCGGACCACGCACAATGAAGGGCACCGTAGTTGGGATAAATTTATCCCAAGAACGTCGAAGAGTCGTAATTGAAAAATCCCATACATCGAAATACGTCACGGTCAATTATCTCTGTGAGAGGGAGTGGGCCGTAATCCACCACGCAGGCCCAGCACGGGTTGGTAGATGTCACATGTCTTTCGAGTTTTTGGTTCTAAGACATGCCGGTTTCCTCACGATTTTCCTTCACCGTTTTGAGAGCAGTGGTGATGAAATTATTTGCACAAAGTTAAGCGCCTGCCTGGGTTCGAACCCACAACCTACAACTCGTAAGTTGGGGCCGTTACCACTGGAGCACCAGAGCTCTCCAAATCGTGCCCTAAAATAAAATAAGCAAAAACAAAATATAGAAATCTTTTACTGAAGTAAAAGTCAATTTAAGCTTTTAGGCCCAGTTTTCTAGTTGGCAAAGAGGGATTTATCTACGATAAGCCGATTCAATGTGAATTCTTTATCAAAATGCTTGTATTTAAGGTAATACGTCACTGATAAGCCTTTCTTTGAAACTGGATAAAGATGTGGAATATTGTAACTGTGATATTTTCATCATCTGCTCGCCTTTTCCGAACTATGTTGAGGTCGTCTTCCAGTCTAACCGGATGCAGCTACTACCTATCGGACCTCCACAACCCAGTTATTAGATAATACGATACCCCTTGATAAGACAGGTTGTCAGACTTTCGGGCTTCTGACTAACGACTGTCAAAGATGTACAAATGACAGCTGGCACCAACGGCTACGTGCTTTCCAAGACACGGAGAGGTCTCGGTATGTAATGGCTGGTCACCCATTCACAGACCGATCTCGGCAAGCGTTGCTTAACCTTGAAGATCAACCCGTGCGACTGTTACTATTTTGCCACGGGCCCCTCGATATAGTAATAGTTATATTTATGTGGACGGTTTTTTTTGTTTGGTTTATTTATAAATTCTCCACTTAGTACCTACAAAGTTTAAGGGAACTGCTTCTCGAGCATGAGATTGCGGGTTCTAACTATGCAATGCAAGTAAATCTTGGGTTCTAACTATGCAATGCAAGTAAATCTTGGGTTTCCTGAGAAAGCGGTTTCGTCATATAAAAGCCGCAAGCCGATGGCCGTCCTGAAAATTCATCATTTACACCGGTGTTGTGACGTTAAGGTATCAAAAATAAACACTGCCGTTACTAGACTCCAGGCTGCTACTGAGAAACTCCTGATAGAAAAACCCAATAACACTTTGCTCGACCTGGGAATTGAACCCAGGAACTCATGCTTAGCAGTAGCGCCTGTAACCACTAGTATATTTTATTGCTTTTTTCCTCACAATGCTTGAGGTAACCGTTATAATCATAATAATTTATTTGATACTACATTTAATATCAAATAAATGTTTATTAATTATTTATTTAATTAATTATTTATTTGTCAGAATATGGTACATTATATGGTCTTAAGATTATTCAATGGTATCATCATATTCTGCCAAGTGTGGCATGCAAATATTAGGTACATACATTTATTTATGGATTGAGATGGACGGCCGAACCCAATAACCTATTTTTAGTAAAAGGCAGATTGCTATTGATGGTAGACAGTCTAATTCTATCTGTCATTGAATGTCGTCCCACAATTCCATAAGATTCCTTATTTTCTGACAGATTATTGGGACGTTAAAACTATAAATAGATAGGTTTTTTTATCTCCAGTTTACCAAAACTGGTGATAGATGGGTTATTGGGAAAGTCAATACATTTATTTCAAATAGGCCCGTGTATGGCACTTTTGAACGTCAAAATTTACAAAATAATAAAACTGATTCTAGTCGCCTCTTCCAAAAGGTAGTTTTCGTATGGAGAAGAATGGGCAAGAAACTCCACCGTTACTCTTTTATGTTTTACAATATTTTGTATACCACCTACATTAGTTAAATAATTATATGTGAACGATGCACCTAGAATAAAATTACTATACCACAATAAGTAAAAAGAATTAAAAATTAAGCAACGACAGATAATTTAATTATGTGATAGATACATGGTGCTCACCTATTTACAAACATTCTAAATGTAGACGATTTTCCTAAAATTTTATAAGTCAATGTGTGAGGAAGTAATCACAGAATGTGTAATATCAATATCATATAACAAAATATTATAAATTTTACAATTAAATTAGCAAACAGTTTGATTTTGTCTTGATTCTAAATTGTTCTATGGAGTAGGACCAGCATGTTTCCAAGCACTATATCTTTGGTACAGTCCTCTAATTTGTAATATGCTGAGTTTTAAATTTTCTTGAATTTACGAGTAATTGCAATATGTCATAAGGTATTTTGTTGTAACATTTAACACAGTACCCCATTAAAGATGTATGTACTTTTGACAATCTAAAAAATGGTTGATCTAGTTTATCTTTATTTCTAGTATTAAAATTATGTCTATTACTTATTTTATTAATAAAAGATGTGGATTTTTCCTTATA
Source organism: Agrochola litura (assembly GCA_949152395.1). Taxonomy (NCBI): domain Eukaryota; kingdom Metazoa; phylum Arthropoda; class Insecta; order Lepidoptera; family Noctuidae; genus Agrochola; species Agrochola litura. The sequence continues at coordinate 25,453,460 of OX424495.1, read as the reverse complement.
TACATAATATTTTTATAAATGAACTGGCAAGGTACTGTCATAATATTAATCCTTTTATATCGTTCCCTGAGAGATTCGCGGTGACGTAGATAAATAGCTCTGACAGCTCTGTTCTATCATCTGTAAGAAAGTAAAAAATTACCAAAACAATATATTGGACGAGACAATAACGTTGAAATAAAAAAGCCATTATATTGTCTTTAAATAATATTAATTATAAGGATAATAACAGAATTAAGGAAAACAAATTCCCACATTGCAACAATGGAGAACTCAGTGCACCTAAAATTAACTTAGTTTAAAATTATAGGTTAACTTCATTAGACATGGTTTATTTTTTATTGCAAGGACAATATTTTATAGCATTTAGGTACCCAAATTTTTGCTATTCTGAATTTGACTTATTTCTCAAGAACATTAACTTGACAGTAGCAATGACTACAAGTTATTGTATAATTATGCATATTGTTTTTATTACTTGAAGTAATTTCTAAGTTTAACACGATAGTATTTTGGGTCGTTTGCACGTTCTTACATCAGTTACCAAAAATGGGCGTGACGCATGACATATCATTTAAAAGAATAAAAGGAGAAGTATTCAGAGCTGGACAACCAGTGGTTGGAAAACTCGAATATGTCATAGATAAAACCGACAAAGTTCATAAATATTATTATAGATATATGTTTTATGGGCAAAGGAAATTGTTATTGGTCAGAATCAGATACAGATAACACAATAAACTATAGCAATGAAGAAGAGTATGTATCAGTAAAGAAAAATATACTAACAGCAGCAAATGATGAAAAAATTGAAGCAGGAACTTAAAAATGCCGATTCAAATTCTTATTGCCAGAAGATATACCTTTATCAATTACAATCAACCACTGTAATATAGAATGCAAAGTCATCGCCATATTCGCGAAGGCAAATTTATTTAACACCATAAAGAAATTCGATGTAGAAATATCTGTTTTCGGCTATGCAAGCCCTTGTTCTCCAGAACCTATCCTCTCTTACATCTAACAATAAGGTAGCACGTAAAAGCAGAAATAGACTTTTGCAGCTCCAGGAGAAGATATAAAACTAACGGTGACAATTAACAATGATCTTGACATGCCTGTAAGTTTCATAAAGTCAGAGCTTATAGAACACTTGACTTATGTATTAGATACAGGAAGGATTTATACAAAAGATGGACCCGTAAAAGATAATAACTTTTGTAATTTAATGAAATACAGTAAAGTAATACCACTTTTTAAATCTGGGGACAGTAAAGACACTAACAATTATAGACCAGTATCTGTGCTGCCGGTATTCAGCAAGGTTTTCGAAAAGGTAATGCTCAATCAAATGCTTAATCATTTTAACGCCAACCAAATCTTGCACGATCAGCAATATGGTTTCACCAAAGGACGTTGTACAACTGACGCCGGTGTCACCTTATTAAAACACATATTTACAGCGTGGGAGGAGGCCCAAGATGCCATAGGAATCTTTTGTGACCTCTCCAAGGCATTTGACTGCGTGAGTCATGAAACCTTGCTCTTGAAACTTGAGCATTACGGACTAGGAAAACTTGCGCTCAATTTAGTAAAATCTTATTTAAATGATAGACAGCAGCAGGTTCAAGTAAATGGTGTCCATTCAATCGGTTTAAAAGTAAAAATGGGCGTTCCACAAGGCTCGATATTGGGTCCTTTCCTCTTTTTAGTATATATTAATGATCTACCCCATTTATTAAAAAACCAACCACAAATGGTGTTATTTGCTGACGACACTTCCTTAATTTTTAAGATAAATAGACGTGCATCAAATCTTGACGGAGTAAATAACGCCCTACTGCAGGTCCAAAATTGGTTCACTGCTAATAATTTAGTATTAAATGGGAAAAAAACTAAATGCATAAGATTTGCTTTACCAAATGTTAAAAGTAGTGATTGTGACATAGTATTGAATAAGGAGAAACTAGAATTTGTCGATAAAACTGTTTTCTTGGGGATCACGCTCGATTCAAGGCTGCAATGGGGTCCTCATTTAACATCTCTTGCAGGACGGCTAAGTTCAGCAGCATATGCTGTGAGAAAAATCCGTCAATTTACCGATGTAGATACCGCGAGGCTAGTCTATTTCAGTTACTTTCATAGTATCATGTCTTACGGTATTTTACTATGGGGACGGGCTGCAGATATCGAGTCTATTTTTATTCTGCAGAAGAGAGCCATCAGAGCAATATATGGCCTCCGCAGACGCGATTCTCTAAGGGAACTGTTTAAAGATATTAACATCATGACGGTACCTTGTCAATATATCTATGAAAACATCATGTACGTAAGGAAAAATCTAAGTCTTTTCAGTAAAAGAGGTGATAAACACAATTATGGGACTAGAAATAGGGACCAATTAGTTCAACCGGGTTTCAGACTGGCTAAAGTAGACTCATCCTTCATGGGGTGCTGTTTAAAATGTTATAATAAAATACCTTCCCACATACTCCAACTGAACGAAACGAAATTTAAATCATGTATAAAACGCACACTATGCTGCCAAGCATATTATAAGTTGGGGGATTACATCGCTGATAAAAATGCTTGGCTCAGCGCTGGTCCAGCTCCACAAGGGCGCATAAACTAATTGATTAGCATTCAAAAGTATTGTTGCAGCTGCTGAAGATTGTAAAACTATATTTCCTTTGTATAAATTCAATCTCTTTGTATTGTATAATTGCATATCACATGTGTGAGCACTGTGACCATGTTGTACATTCCATAAAGCTACCATTTACTGGGTACGTCTTTCATTGACTTGAATGTGCCCTGGCGGCTGAGAGTATGTCATGCTCACTCAAATGTCTCGCTGATGGTGGCGTGTGTGTTGGATCATTAAGTTCCCTTCAAAATGGTTGAGCTAAATGGTGCTGATCCATGCGTCATGTTCGTGAACGGGCGCCGTCAGTAGGGACTGGTCATCTCTTAGCTGCCACGGTTTATTTTAATTAATTTAAATTTTTGAATTGATATTATATTTTTATTACGGACGCTTTTAACGTGCACGTCTTTCTACATTGTTCTCACATGTATAAGTTCAACACGAATGATGTAACCAATATTTTGTAACAATATTTTGATTTAAAAGAGTGTCCGTGGAGTTTCTTGCCCGTTCTTCTCCATAGGTACCTACTACGCTTTGGAATGGGCAACTAGCTTCATTTTTCTGACTGACCGACCCCTTGACAATTCAAAAGTACCTGTAATTGGTTTATTTGAAATAAATGCTTTGAGTTTGAGTTTGAGTTTGAGTTTAATCAGCATTACAGTACAAAATACATGACTAATAGAATTTTTATTTGAGCCACTATATTTTTATTAGCTCATCTGCCTCAAAATCTGTCTAGCCTTGTCCCAACTATGTTGTGGTCGGCTTCTAGTCTTACCGGATGCTTGTGGAAACTAGTATTTTACAAGAAGCGACTGCCTATCTGACCTCCACAACCCAGTTACTAGGTAACACGATACCGCTTGTCAAGACTGGCTTCAATAGCTATAAAACTAACAAGTCATTCGTAAATTCATAGTCAGTCATCCTGAAACCCACTGAAAGCAATTCGTCGTCCAACTAATTTCGCATTGCGGATCCAATAAACAGAATAGAACAAAAAATCTCCCGAATTTTTCGGAAATTAAATTAGCTAAGTTCGAAGTACCCTGATAAGTAAAGTTTAATGATATCCGTTGGTTTTGACAACAAAAGAAACGTAATCGAGTGAACGATTGACGTGCTTAACCTTAATACTTGAACTCAATGGCTTCAAGATTCTTTTATAAGTTTAGTAAACCATGCTGAAATTGGGAAAACGGAATACTTGTGGTAGGAGGGTAGGTATGTCTTGGAAATCTGTCAGTCAGTCAGACGTTTTTCCTTTCAGCTTTCTTACAAAATTTCAACCGCCTCGCTGAAATATTTTTCTTCTTCAACATTATGTATCCACTGCAGGACGTTTGTCAAACGAAATTAAGGATGTTTAGCAGGACAAAGAATTCCTCCCATTCAATTAAGTTTTTTAACCTGTAACGTTGCCTTTACCCTAGCATCATTCGCCAGCCTTTTCCTAACAATTTTGGGGTCGGCTTTCGGTCAAATTCGATGCAGCTGAATACCAGGATTATATATAGAGCGGCAGCCTATCTGATCTCCACAACCCAGTTTGTGGATAACACGATATCTTTTGGAAAGACTAACTAAATAAACAAGTTTTCTTTCTCTTTCTTTTAACCCATTTTCTCCCTTTAATCCATTCAAATACTGTCTTTAAAAGATGGCTTTTATTGATAAGACCAGCCGTTGTGTCACCCTATGTACTTTTTGACGTGACAACGTCTTATAAATTGGTTTGCCGGGTGACACTTCAAGAAACTGCGTTACGCTCCGCTCACGTTATGCGCTCACAATGAGAGCGAGTGAGAGGCACGCGTGCATGGTTAGCCCGCCTAAGAGCGAGAGAGACAGACATAAAAAGTGAAAGGCACGCGTCCCTTCCACTCGAGCACAGTTAGCCCGCCTAAGAGCGAGAGAGACAGAGCGAGAGAGAGAGAGTGAGAGAGATAGGCATACACACCGGTTCATGTGTATAAATAAATGTTTTAAATTGTTACTATTATTTCATCCTTCTTCCTACTATACGAATGAATATTCACATTAAAATTATTTTACCACTCAAAGTCGTTGTCACGTAAAACTTTCGCCCGTATACCGACTTTACAGGCAACCAATTTTTTTTTACATTAATATCTATTCGTATGGTGTACATAACAAATATGCGGCCGTCAAATGCGGCCACCACTTTTCAAGGAAACCGTAGCTTAAAACTCCAGTTTACAAGTGACTGTCAAAGACAATCACTCTCTCACAAGGTAACACTCACAGCAAACATATACCATACTCTATCTATGGTCCCGGCTCAGTGCCGTGTAGAATTCTGTGACATTGTGGTTGCGGTGCCGGGTACCCGAGATGACAGACTATTTATTATTAAAGAGGTCTAATAGCTCGTCGAAATTACGAGTAGTCTGTTTTAGAATGTAGGTAGTTGTGGTTTTAATTTATTTTCGTTGGTTTCAATGGTAACAATGGGTGTAGCTAAAAGTTTACTGAGACAATACCAGCTTTGTTGCTGAAGTGGATTTTACCCATAGATTTGATAAAAAGTGATCATCGTCACAGTATAATAAAATAACAGTATTATATCTCGGCAGTGATCTTGAAATAATTACCAACGGCCGGTCGGTAGATAGGCCGCGCATTCGATAATGTTGTGTACTGAGATTTCGAAGCGCGTCGTTTTGGCCGTTTTCTATGAAGACTAGTAGTTAATACTGTGTTAATAGTATTGACCAATTCATCAGACAAGGTGGTAGTTACTAGTTAATTGTTTAGGGTTCCGTTAGTTATGGACGTTTATTTCCTGACATAATGAAAACGGTTTAAGAGTGACTACATCATAAAGCAGAGCGAGGGCAATGAAAAAGCGACTGAAGCTGTTCAAGACATAACTCCTTCGCTATTAAAACATCATCAACCCTTTACCGTCAACCATCAACCGACATAACTAAAACCACAGATTAGTACAGATAGGATACTCTGCAAAAATCATTTAAATAAAAAGCGACTCTTGCTACGACACAATAAAATGCAATTCAGGTCGCGCAGAGCTAATTACCTACAGTTATATTCACCTAGAAGTTGCCTCTCTTTCTATCGCGTAATTCGTATATCTTCTGACTACGTTACGCTCACTGAATTCGACAAGTCGAGCCCGCCACGTATCTACTTGTAGCTTCATATTTAAAATGTGGAGTGACCCATCTGTATTCATCTGTGCCAAAATTATAAAACGAACAACAAACTTCACTATTATAAAACAAAGTCCCCGCCGCCGCCGCGTCTGTCTGTCTGAACGCGATAAACTTAAAAACTACCAAACGGATTTTCAAACGGTTACGAATGGACGGAGTGATTCATAGGGAAGGTTTAGGTGTATAATTTATTAGGGTTTTGTGTAAATTGGCCGAAATATGACGATGATTGTTGATGATGTCGGAAAAAGTCATGCTAACTGGGAGCTTTAGGCACTAGCATGCGTCGCGTAAACCAATAGAGTTATTGTTGTATGTTCTCGTGAGATATTTTCCGATATCCACGCGGGCGAAGCCGCGGGCAAAAGCTAGTTTACTATAAAAATCGACCATTAACAGTACCTTCCCCGTTCCCCCACTTCACCCCCTTTGTGACCCATTCTTTACACCCTGGTCGTAACAGAAAGAAACCTATTGCCTTCATCCAGTGAGTGAGATTGGAAACCATTGTGTTGTGTACAGCTCTTTAAACGGAACTGGCTATTTCATTCGTGCCTTCAAGCAATATGGCTTGGTTATACCGGTAGCTTTATTTAGTTTTACCTGGTTTTAGTAAGAAAATGGAAGTTTATAGTTTTCTGGAAATAATGTTCAGTTACACAACAAAGGTGGTGTTGCCATCTGACAGATTTATTTATTTATTTCTGATATTCAACATAAGATATACACAATACATGACACATTGATAATGGGCAACATCTAGGTGTACCTACTCCTTTACTTAGGAGACCATAGCATGCATGCATGTTGATTAGGATACTCTTTTGGTGGAAATATTTTATGTGTGTTTGTGTGTGTGTTTAACCGTCTCTCCACTATTCCATTGCCTACTCTAGGATGCATATCCGGTACGGCTCGCAAATCCTTCAATATCCTAAGGACACGTCTTCCCTACTATTACCGCGCCCCCCGGTCTACTCCTTGATATACAAAAGCCTCTGTAGCCCCATGACGCATGAGGCTCCAGCGGCTAGTGCAAATCTTGGGGTTCATTCGATTTATCGAGTCTGGTAAAACCACGCTGGGGTCGGTGCATTTCATTCATTCATTCATTGGAGGAATCCCGACCCACTCTTTTGACGGTAGACTTAAGAGATAAGGAGTTCAAACAATACTGCAAGTAGTACTACTTGCAGTATTGTTTAGTGAATAGACCTCGCGTGAAAAGTATGCGCTTCGGAAATTATCATATATTTTCGGATATACAAACACGCGATGATGAGATCAAATATACAGGGTCAAATTAAATTAGTTAGCAAAACTACGCAGACATGATAGGTATCGATTTATCTGAACATGATCCCATGACCCAACTCGCAATGATGGGTGCTCTACTGCAAAGTGCAACAGAAAAACTTGGAACCTCTGCCTCTTTGTGTTAATTTGGAAACACGAAGATTACCGAAGCGCATACCTTTTCTGATGTAATTTGTGTACACACACACTTGTGTTGTCTTTAATCAAGACATCTCAGCCAAAATTCAACCAAAGGAAAAATTAATTTTGGGCTAAATCATGAAAGTGCCGGCCAAACAATAAAAAAGTTATATTCCGTTAGAACATATTATTCTCTTCACTTTTCACTATGGAACCAAATCTGTAGGGCCATTCCCTGCGCTGTTATACGAGTTTGAAAAATACTGTTTTCAGTATGTTTTAGTTAAAAGAATAACAGTAATCTAATTATAGTAATAGCTTTGTATGCCAGTAAACATTACAGTTATTATCTTTTACTGTGAAACTAGGCTCTAGGGTTATTCTCCACATAACTAAAGTATGCGAAATAAAGTTTTTTTTTTTCACCAGTATTAGCTTATTGAAATAGGTATCACTAATATTAACTGGTTTTAGGTCTATTTAGTGGTTTCTATTCTCGCAAAAACAGAGAAATAAAATAACATATAATTTTAGATACATAAATAACGGATGTAAAAGAAGCATAACGAAGCCGAGAGGAGAATTTTGAAGGTCAAAGTTTCAACTTTAATTTCCTTTTTTTCACGAAAACAAATTTTATATGTTATAAACTCCTGTATTCTACGTAACCAGAAGGTTTTTAATGTTTGTTACGCAATTCCAAATATGACAAGCTATTGCGAGAGGCATATCTGCACATACTGAACTATAGTCCAGTACAAAAAATTCATAATGACGGGGAATCTATGACTCTCAGCTTTGTTAAGCTTCTTTTTACAACCGATATTTATGCGCTTACCTAAAATAATGTGTTTTTTATTTCACGGTTTTTACGTGAATAGAAACGGCTAAATAGACCTAAAACCAGTTATTACTAGTGATACCTACGATTGATACCTATTTCAATCAGCTAATATTAGTACCTACTGGAGAAAAATATTACTATTTCGCACACTGTAGTTCTGGAGAATAACCCTAGACCCTTAGTTTCACAGTAAAAGATAATAATTGTAATGTTAACTGACATCAAAAGCTATTACTATAATTAGATTACCGCTATTCTTTTATCTAAAACATACTGAAAACAGTATTTGGTCCCACAATGAAAAGTGAAGAGAATAACATGTTCTAACAGAATATATTTTTTTTTTTGTTTGGCCACTTTCACGTTTAGCCCAAAAATGTATGGACAGTGAATGTTCTCCTTTGTTTCCAGTTCCAAAGATAAATTCCTACTTACGTACTTATTCATGTTCTCAAAGTTCGTATAGTTAGCATACGGCCGCAGTTTCCTCGCCGCGGTTGGCAGCAGGCGCGTCAGTGGACTTTATTATTTACTTAGTAAGCTCAGGTGGCGAAGCCAACAGTGTGTTCTCTACTGTTTTTCTTGTTAAATTAAGGCTATTTCTTATTAGGTACACCTTCTTTACTTTATTTTCCGTAAATGTAGGTACACTAAAATGGATTTTGCGGAAATCGTTATAAAAATCGCTGGTTGGGAAAAATCTATAGGATACAAAAAAGTACTATAGTTTTATCGTCGTGCCGCGTGGGTTGCGGAGGAAAAGTCAGAAAAACTTTTCAAGATTCTCTGTTGAAAGATATCAACATTACCTACCTACCTATCTTAATTATTTTGTTACGGTACATTGTTTACACACACTTTTTTTTCGAACACAAAATCTGTTTGAATGTGTTTGTTGTGTGTATTTTTGTGTTTGTGTTTGGTGTGTTTGTGTTTAAGCATATTTAAAAAAAACCCTAGTATGAACAAGCCATAACAAAACACTATGAAAAGATGACGTCATAGCATTTCCAGGGTCAAATAGCGCGCTATAAAAATTTACAACGGAAATTAGCATCGTCTAGAAGTCGTTAAAGTTAGCGCCCACGACGGCAGTTAAACTAACCAAGCTAACAGAACGATTGTTGAGCGTAAAAAGGCACCATAGAATAGAATTTATCTCTAGTTACTAGCTAAATAGTATACCTAATAAAATAGGAATAATTTTCCATTAGGAGTGCTACGCACTGGTTCGGGTCGGCATGATCCGGCACAGCCGGGCGTTAAAATCGAAGATCATCGTAGATATTATGTTTGTGAAGAAGTCGCTCGGCTAAGCTTGAATGTTGCCGAGCCAACCCAAACATGATTTAGCGAGGGTAGATGTCGATCGAGGTAGTTTAACTTTATAGTATGTTAGAAATTGCCAAGTGTTAGGAAAAGTATGTTTTACTATAATTTTATTTTATTTGTAAGAAATGTAAGGCTTTTTAATATTTTATTTATTTATAAAATGTCGATCTGCACGAGCCGAATGAAAGCCGATTATGTGTAGTAATTGCTTCGGGTCGGCTTTATTGTTCAACAAATATTGCCGAATCGAATGTGCTGACCCGAATATGTGTGTATCATCCCTTAGACTAACAAGGGAAGACTAGCCATGAATACTTTATTTACTCTAGGTTTTACGAGTAAATAATAACGGTCGATTGCACATTAGGGATCGGACACATAAAAACACTATTTAAAAAATAACTGTTATTTTCCGTGACAACCCAGTATTTGTTCTTTCTGGCCTTTTAATTTTTGGCCTCTTAATCTATTGCTGCCCGTGTGCCTCCGGGGATAGTGTAATTATAATTAATTGTCTCATTACTCAAGACCCCGCAGGTTAAATAAACAATGATTGGGGGGGTCTGGATTTATGCTTTCGCGGTTGCACAACGACATGCTTTGCTTTGCTTTGCTTGGTAGTATAGATGCAGGCCTACCCTACCGCCTCCTTCAGAGGGGGTAGGGTTGGCGGGGTCTTGAGGGTGAGCGCTACAGTCGTGTAGATCCTCAAGACAAGTCTGGCGGATGCACCTTCCCGAGGTTGCCACCCCGTTCTTGGTCTAGTTCCATAAGAAATAGACGTAACTAAAACCACCAGGCGCCTTTGCATCCCTTCCTCAATTCCCTTAACCTCATTCTGTCCTGTCTTTTGCCTTCCTGTCCCAAATCTCACAAATCCTCCCCACTGTATCCTACCCGTATCCCTACTCCTCCCTATTCCGCTTTCCAACTTCCACTCCTAACCGTGACCCCCTGTGACTGGGTGGTGGCGGGCTCGACTATCACTAAAACCAGCTGATTGTCGAGTAAGAGTAAGCAGTCACCTGCGCTAGGACCTGCGCAGTTGAGCGCCGTGAGCGGGGATGAAGGAGTCCTGGGGGGTTGAGCCGAGCGGCTCTGGCTGTAATGTGCCCGTAAGGCAACACGCTCCCTTTGGTCCGAATTTCAAGCGAAACGGTGACCCTACCCAGTAGCCAGGGGTAGGGAAATGGCCACAGTGTCCCGTCAGAGGGCCACAGGCGAGGTGCGTGAGGTCCGCTGAGGTCGTCCTTGGACGGCCAAAGCGGTAGGTAAAGGTCATGCTGACGGTGTAAGTGAGGGTTGATCAGTTCGTTGGCCAACGCCAACCCGATCGAGCACCTGATGTCGCACTGTAAACCAGCCTCGCGCCCCTATATCTCTCTGGTAGTCCTAACGGTCAAACTTTTTTATAGTGAGACGTTCCCAGTTGCGGGCTCCATGGTGGGTGGGAGCCAGAGAGATGATTTTTTTATAGCAAATAATATGGATTTATCAAGGCCATTTAATAAAAAAAGCACCGGAGTGGAGGCGAAAGCCGATGAGACTCCCAAGGGAGGTGCTTGCACTTCCCTTGCCCCTGGTGGCCATGCAGCTAACACTGCGGGTACCAGCGCGGGCACTGGTCCGGCTGTGGCGAGAACCACAGCCAAGACCAAAAATAAAAAGTCCCAGTACAAACAAAGGACGTCGGCGCTGATTGGGACCAGTACCGACCCTTCTGACGCACAGGCGAAGACCAAGGCGAAGACCAAGGCGACGACTAATACCACTGCCGGTCTGACCCTCTCTACACAGGCCCCGGCGCTAGGTAACACTGGTACCGGGCTTCCAGCCAAACACCCTCCTCCTCCTCCTGTGGCTCCTCTAGCCTCCCCTCACAGACGGTCGTCACCGGTCAAGCGGAGACGGCTAGTTGCAGCGAGGACGTGTTCTCACGCGCCTGGCAATTTGTGCAGAAACGCAAGGGCAAGGGTAAACATACTCAACAAGCCCATTGCTCTTGCACTGACCCTTCAGGTCCAATTGCTGTCCCGGAACAGGGCAGAAAGAGGGACAGATTGACGAGGAAGGAGCGCCGGCAAGCTTTAAAGAAGTCGGGCAAAGGCTCCCGCTACAAACAGGCCACTGTCGCTGGCTCAGTCAAACCGACAGTCGGTCAGTTAAACTTCTCCGCCGGTAAGCGGTCACAGGCAGAGGCCGGCACTAGCCGACCAGCGCCCAGTCAACCGCCAACCAGCGCTCCGGTGAAACCCAAAGGTGACATTACACAGCGACCCGATTGGAAGGATCAGGCCGCGGCCAAGCGAGCTCTCAACGAAACCTTGACACCTCGGGGAGAGCACAAGCGGCCGCGTCTTGATCAATCCAATAGGGTCGACCAACGAAGCTACGCCCAAGCTGCCAGCGCAACCCTAGACGTCGCTATCACCTGCGACCGCACGGGGATCCTCAGCAAGGAGGCGTCGGACCAGGTACTCGCTGCTATCCAGAAGCAGATCATCCTCGAGGCCTGCTCCCCCAAACAGGACACCCCAGGGCCGACCTTCAACGCCAAGCCGCTGTTTGCCGGGGGCATCCTTAAACTGTGGTGCGGTAATGACCACACCTTAGCCTGGCTAAGGAAGACAGTCTCCGGCTTGACTCTTTCAACTAGCACCTCGCTAGTCGTCGTGAGTCAGTCGGAGATCCAGAAGCGTGCACGGTGTGGCATCGTGATCCCGGACGAGCAGGGGGTCTACGGAGAGTCGACAATGATTGGGCGTACTCTCAGCTACCAAAACTCTTGGGTAGACATCAAGAGGTGGGTACTGCTGCACGCTGACAAACAAGCCGCGGCGTGGTTCGTGGTGGTCGGTGTCCCTGTGGACCAAATCCCGACCCTGATGGAGGCCGGACGCCGCCTCTCAATTGGATTAGGGGCGGTGTACGTGAAGTTCCAGGGTCGGAACGGTAGGTTCACCGACGTTCCACAGGGATGGGACCCCGCCACGGGAACCGTCTGCGAGGCGCTGGAACAGCTGCCGCAAGCACCAGCAGGGGAGTCCACTCCCCCTTCACACAACCCGGAAGCATCTGCGGCTGAACCTGCTGCTGCAGAGTCAGCCGCCCCTGCCGCCGCCACCGTGGGTGTCGTTCCCTCATCGGGCGGGGAGCTGGACGACATGATCCTGTCTCCGGCTTCGGGCCCGGGGGAGGACGGCTTCGACGAGGGCGACCTGTTTGCCGGGCTCAGACTTGGGGGGGGGGACGAGGGTTCGACCAGCGATGGCGTCCCTTTCGTCAGCCTGTAGAGTCCTCCAAGCAAACCTCCACCACAGTCAAACCGCGACGGCTCAGCTTCGCAAGTGGCTGGAGGTACAACACACGGCCATTGCCTTAATCCAGGAGCCGTGGATTAGGGCGGGTCGTATACAAGGACTCTCCAATCTTGGCGGTAAGCTCCTAGTCACCTCAGATCATGATCATCCCAGATCGTGCATCTATGTCTCAGGTAACCTTAAAACACAGCTCTTAACTGACTTCTGTTGCAGAGATATCTCTGCAGCTAGGCTGCTTATACAGCGCGACGATGCCACAGAGATGGTGATTGTTTTCGCCTCGGTCTATATGCCCGAGGCGGAGGCGCCGCCTCCCAACGGACTCGCCCGCCTCGTGAACCATTGCGAGAGCTGCGGGTCGGAGGTCGTTGTCGGGGCCGATGCCAATGCTCACCACCAACTGTGGGGTATGGACACGCAAAACGAGAGGGGTAAGGCTTTGGTTGACTACTTATTCTCGACTAACCTATCCCTACTAAACACTGGCTCCGAACCAACATTCGTAACCAGGCGAAGCCGCACAATCATAGATCTTACTCTGGCATCAGAGGGCGTGGCGGAAATCACCACTGGGTGGCAGGTCTCCAAGGAGGCCTCCTGCTCCGATCACAGGTGGATCCGTTTCGACATTCAGGTCTATGTTCCGTCGATAGCACCACGGCGTTATCCGCGTAAAACGGATCGTGCCACCTACACACGCAGCCTTGATGCCAAGCTAGCGATACTAAGCGATCCGGTGACATATGCGGACACGACACAGATTGAGGCACAAGTAAGCCATCTTACAGAATCAATCATAGACAGCTACAAAACTGCCTGCCCAGAGACCACGCCGCGCAACATACCGGGCAAACAACCCTGGTGGGGCGATGATCTGGAGCGCAAGCGCAGCAAGGTAAGAACAGCTCTGAATAGAGCCATGAACACATGTGCAGATGAGGACTGGGATAACTACTACGCGGCCAAATCTAGCTACAAAAAATGCATCAGATTCAGGAGCACCTCGGGATGGCGCAAATTCTGTGGTAGCATTGAATCCTGTCAGCAAGCAAACAGGGTAAGGAAAGTACTGGCGCAACAGAATACACCTGGGCCCGCCACCCTTCGCAAACCTGATAACACACTCACGTCGTCACCTGAGGAAACAAGTCGCATCCTAATTGAAACTCACTTCCCTGGTTGCGTCTTCGCGCAGGTAATCGACTGGCAACATGAAACCCAAACACCAGCTGACACTGATTAGAGTTGCGCACGCAGGGTGATCACGCTGGAGAAACTCCAATGGGCCATCCGGAGTTTCCATCCTTTTAAGGCAGCTGGTCCTGATGGAGTGTTCCCCGCTTTACTACAGTGGGGGGGTGCTTCTGTTGCAATAAGACTGGTGGCTTTAATGAGGGCGTGCCTGGCCTTTAGATACGTTCCTAAAGGATGGAGGGAAGTGAAAGTAATATTCATCCCCAAGCCAGGTAAGGGTGACTACACAAACGCCAAATCCCACCGACCAATCAGCCTGACCTCCTTTCTCCTAAAAACTCTGGAAAGGCTATGTGATAGAGAGCTGAGGGATGGCGCTCTGAAAAACATACCGCTACATGGTAATCAACACGCATACAGCTCAGGTAAGTCGACCGAATCTGCTCTCCATCTAGTGGTCAGTCAGATAGATGACGCGATTCATCAAAAAGGCACCTGCCTGGGTACTTTCATAGACATCGAAGGAGCCTTCGACAAAACCAACTTCTCCAGCATCAGCAGCGCCCTCTCCAGGCATGGAGTAGAACAGGTACTTACGGACTGGATTACAAACATGTTAAGCAAACGGGTGGTTCGCCTTGAGGGTGAGCGGCAGCTGGCCATGATAGCCAGAGGCTGCCCCCAGGGAGGGGTTCTGTCCCCCCTTCTATGGAATCTGGTAATTAATGACCTCATTACCAAACTCAATGCCAACCGCTATTATACAATAGGGTATGCAGATGACCTCGCAATCCTTGTATCGGGGAGAGTGACGGGTACGATCTGTAACCTCACTCAGCAAGCACTACGTATCGTAGAAAGTTGGTGCAGGGAATTTGAACTGTCAGTGAACCCCACTAAAACTGAACTAGTCATGTTTACCCAAAAACGAGCATTAGGCCCTTTCCGCCTACCCAAACTGTTCGATACTGAACTTCAGTTGGCCAACGAAGTCAAGTACCTCGGGGTCATTCTAGACAGTAAGTTAAACTGGAGTAGTCATGTAGACAACAAGCTAAACAGGGCCTGCATCACCTTCTGGCAGTGCAGGAGAATGATAGGTAAGAAATGGGGCCTATCCCCCAAAATCATACTGTGGCTGTACACAGCAGTGATCCGCCCTATGATCGCGTACGGGGCCGTGGTTTGGTGGCCCCGCACTCAGCTGGTTACAGCTTCCAACAAACTACAGCGCATGCAAAGACTAGCCTGCGTGGCAACCACGGGCTGCATGAGGACTACTCCGACTGCAGCAATCGAAGCCATGCTGGGACTGCCCCCACTCCACCTGTTCATACAGCAGGAAGCGACAATGGCGGCAGTGCGTCTTAATGCAATTGATCTCTGGGGTAAGAGAGTTACACAACACACCGCGCTACTTGAGGGACTCAACAATGAGTTCCCTATTACGAAAGCCGTAAATGACCGGGTGCCCAAACAATTTATCTTCGATAAGAAATACAGGATCCAACTACACGAGGACCGCAGATGCGAGGGTTTGCGCCCCGCAGAGCTGCGAATCTTCACCGACGGATCCAAAACAGATAGTGGCACAGGTGCTGGAATCTTCTCGGAGGACTTCAACATACACATAGCCACACCATTGGGTGTCCATAACACAGTGTTCCAGGTCGAATGCATGGGTATATCTCTTGCCGCTTCAGCCATCATGGCCAGGGAGGTTAAGGACCACTCGATACGAATACTCTCAGACAGCATGGCTGTTCTGCAAGCGCTAAACAGTCACACTGTTGATTCTGGGCTGATATACGAGTGCCACCAGCGCCTCAACCAGGTGGGTGACCTCAATAATATAACCATTCAATGGATAAAGGGACACAGCGGTTCGCGGGGCAATGACGCAGCCGACGAACTTGCCAGAAGGGGGTCGAGCATGGCACCAGTGGGGCCTGAACCCATCACGCCACTCCCCTTCGGGTACCTACGCACTCTGGTAAGGAAACGAACCAGGGAACAACATCACAAACTATGGGTGGACCACGGTGAGTGCAGGCAGGCCAAGGAGGCTCTCCCTACAATCGACGGCCGCCTCACTAAACAGGTTCTCCGATTAACAAAACAGCAGCTGCGCACAGTTACAGCTGCCCTAACTGGCCATGGGTCATTTAATAAACACCTCTTTGTCATAGGAGTCACAGACAGTCCGCTGTGCAGAGCTTGCATGGAGGACGACGAGACAGCAGCCCATGTGCTGTTAAACTGCCCGGCGGTCGCCACATACAGGGCAAAGTACTTCGGTAACCCAGGTACCCTACGTGAGATTGTCAGTGACACCAAGGCGTTGCTGGCCTTCTTTGAGGAGCTGGGGTGGCTCGAATAACAGATTTTCCCACCCATACGCAAAATACGCGCTTTGACGTGGAGTTGCGGATACCAGCCCGTATTACCTATTACCTAAACAATGATTAGGAACTGGCTACTCAAGCGCGCTACACACCTATTGTGCGGCATAATTGTAGTAATTGCTTCGGGCCGCCTTTCTTGTTCAACAAATACTGCTGCATCGAATGTGCCTTAACCCGAACAAGTGTGTAGCATGCCTAACTATCACCCTGCATGGTTAATGCCTCTTCTCATACAGAGAAGAGGCGAGCATTGATCGTCGAGTTTGATCAGTGCTTGAATAAAACGAAAAAATTTTTTTCAGTCACCTTCTTACCCATCCATCAAATAGTAGGAGTCGTGATGAGCCAGTGGTTAAGTCCTCGCCTCTCCATGCACGAGGTTGTAGGTTGAAATCTAGGCATGTACCAATTTTTCGAATCATAATTATGTACTTTCTTAGTTTATCTTGGACATTACTGACATCGGTGAAGGAAAAACATCGTGAAGAAACCTGGACTTATAGTTAATAGAAGTCTGAAATCGCCAACCCGTCTTGAGCGCGCGTGGTGATCAATGCTCGTGCCTTCTCTGTATGAGAAGAGGCCTTTGCCATGCAGTGGGACAATTATAGGCTAGTATTATTATTACATTGTTCACTCAAGGAAGTTATGTATTTATTATTATTATTCTCAAACATAGGTCCATTATTTTTTAACATGCAGTTTTACTCGCCAAACTTTCCAGTTTGATGGCGAGAAGCTTTGCTGTTGGCAGCGCTAGATTTTATTTTTAAGCGCGTTTATAAAGCAGGAAGGAAAGTCAGCTAGACGTTCATTGTCTATGCTTTGACGTCGAGAAAAGTTATGAATAAGATTGTAGTGTTGAACTAGGGTTGCCAACCGTACTCTAAAATGAATATTGTACTCTTTTTCTTGTAGGTGTACTTTATAATCTATAACACTCTTTTTACATAAACTGACTTTTTTGGCATAATGTTATCTGATGCCAGCCATGCCCACAACACAAAAAATACTTTATGTTTAATGAATCTATTACTTGTACCCATAAAACTCGGGCGTTTCTGAACGCAGCCAAAATACGCCACGTCAAAATATAATGTCAATGTGACAAGAATAGATGTCAGACGTCTTAGAAACTCATCATCATCTGCCTAGCCTTTTCCCAACTATGTTGTGGTCGGCTTCCAGTCTAACCGGATGCAGCTGAGTACCAGTATTTTACATGGAGCGACTGCCTATCTGACCTCCACAACCTAGTTACTAGGTAACACGATACCCTTCGGTAAGACTGTCAGACTTTTGGGCTTCTAACTACCCGTAACGGATTTGAAAAAATATTTTTATATTGGATAGCCCAATTCTTCAGAAAGGTCACAGACTACAATAATATTTAGGGTATAGACAGGCAGCTCTCTTCTTTTTCTGCTGTCAGTACAAGTCGCCATCAAGTTTGATAATAATTTTGCTGACACCCATGCACTTCAAACTGGAATACACTTAGTGGTTGCAAGAATAAAACCCGTAATGCGGAACGAAATTCGCTCGCGCCGATTATAACTTGTATAAAGGTGTTTAATAGTCGCGTGACTTCCTAAAAATTAAAACAAAATACGGGCGCAGTCCCGCGCGGATTTCGCCTCAGTATGACCAGAGCTTGAGAACGAGGCTAACTATTTTCCGGACTAACAATTACAAAAGAAGATCAATTACGACCAAAAAGATCTTTTTCTCTACAAAAAAAAAGACAGCGTCGTAAAACTCGAACAACTGTCCATGTAAGTAAAAACTAATAATAAGCGATGACACGTAGAAGCAGTTGGAAGAGTGTTCGTGAACTACCCTAATATGTCTTGGGAGAAGGAATAAACTTTGTGAGACAGAACCGATCTGTAGAACTTATACCTTGACCTTTAACAAGACGATTAGTTTAAGTGACCATGATTAGGGAGAGATGTCAGGACAACTTTATTAATTTATACGCCTATTAATTGACCTACTGGATCGTACAAAGAAGTAATAGATGGTGCACAAGACTACTTAACACAACACCCCAACTATTTTAACTTTATTTTTTCAAACATGCTGTAGAGTAGACACTGGGATTTCGTAGAAAAACGCTTGCGAAAACATCACCATAAAAGGTAACGTTTTTGCGCTACGAACTCTCATTGGTCGAGAATCAGAAAGGGGCGGTACCATAGGACACGATTCCACCCAATTCCCCGCACCCCTCTATGCGTATTTAAGCCCTTGCACGAGCTAGCAGCAACCAGTGGACAGTACTTTCGCGAAACCTAATAGGGGAGAGTGTGTATGAAAGAGCCAAGCTTTGAAAGAGCCGATGCGATTATCTTCCACTTAACAAAATCTTACCATAATTCAATTGTACTCTTTGTATGGCAACACTGGACAGCTGCCACCCACAGACATTTGACAGTTCTACAAAATCAAATGGCGTCGTAGGACTGAATTGAAAATTTTGAAGGCAAAATGTAAGTATTTTTGGGTTTACTTAAGTTTTTTTGACAAGAAGTGTAAAGCATAGGTTGACAAAACGAATATGTTGTATTGTTATGCATATAGTTGGCATTATTTTACACAAATATGATTGTTATGATGTTATGGTAAGTTGGCTGTAATTTGAGGTTATATTTTTTAATACAAAATGTTTTGAAAGAGCCATTGTCGAGTCTTTGAAAGAGCCGGCTCTTTCATGACACGAAAACTGGCTCTTTCAATATACTACTAGCTTTTAGTTTAACATTGCCCTCTTTTTTATACCTATTTAATACTGTTAATCTTTCAGACTAGAAAAACATGTCTTTGCGAGCCTCAGTACCGAAAAAACGGCAAAGACCCACAACTGCAGTAATAGAAGAGGCTGTACGAGAAGTGATTGCGGAAAATCAATCCATAAATAAAACAGCATTAAAATTTGGTATACCAAGAGCCTATTTGGCGAAAATTATTAAGAAGGCTAAGAATTCTGAGGTGGAGTATGTGCATCGCCCAAATATAGGTAACAAACGCATTTTTTCTAAAGTTCAAGAAGACTTATTGGTTTCATATCTTAAAACTGCATCTAAAATGTGTCACGGTTTGACGAAAACACAAACAAGAGAATTAGCTTTCCAGTATGCAGAGGCAAATGCTATCTGTCCAGAAAAATGGAATAATGACAAAATTGCATCTGTGGAATGGCTCCGAGGCTTCATGTCAAGACACAAAGACTTGTCAGTCAGAAAACCTGAGAGCACTTCTTTATCCAGGGCGACAAGTTTTAATAAGACGAATGTTGGCACATTCTTTGAAAAGCTGACCAGCATTTACGAAAAGTATAATTTCCCACCACACATGATCTTTAATACAGATGAAACAGGATGCAGCACTGTTTCAGCCCCACCTAAAATCATCGCTGAAAAAGGCTCCAAACAAATTGGGCAGGTTACTTCAGCTGAGCGTGGTACGCTCGTAACCACTCTGTTTTTTAATAATGCTGCAGGTGGCACTATACCCCCTGTCTTTATCTTTCCACGTGTGAATTATAAAGACCATATGTTAAATAATGGACCTTCAGGAGCACTAGGTTTAGCACATGTTTCAGGCTGGATGACTGAGAATAATTTCATGAAGGCTATGGAACATTTTGTGATTCATGTTAAACCATCAGAAGAAAATCCAGCATTGATTTTATTGGATAACCATGCCTCCCATGTTAATCTCCGTGTAATAGAATATGCCAGACAAAATTTTATAAAAATGCTGACTTTTCCACCTCACTGCAGTCATAGGCTACAGCCTCTGGACGTCACGGTATATGGGCCATTCAAAACCAGATATCGAATAGCTATGAATGAGTGGATGCTTTCGAATCCTGGTAAAACTGTTACTATCTACCAAGTTGCGCAGTTTGCTAGAGATGCTTATTTAGCAGCTTTTAGTCTGCAAAATGTGACTCAAGGATTCATCAAAACTGGCATTTATCCTTTGAATTCTAATACATTCTCCGATGGTGATTTTCTTGCATCATACGTGACCGACAGACCTAATCCAGTTTCTCTTGATGATTCTACGCCGGAAAACGTGAGACCAAGAACACCAGAGTGCAGCAATTTTCATATTAACACTTCAGAAGCTCCTGGAATTCTAAATGTCGGATCCATACCCACAGATAGTTTGATTGACAACATCCCATTGCTAGAAAGTTTACAGCCATCAACATCAGTATTACAACAAATTGCAAGTCCTGAAGTTGTAAGACCTTTCCTAAAATCAGGACCCAGAAAAAAAACTAAGCCTAACAATCGCAAAATGTCTTCAGCTATAATCACAGATACTCCTGAAAAAAACAAGATAGAAGAAAAAGAAGGTAAAGCCAAATCTAGAAAACCTATTGTTAAGAAAATGACTACAAAACAAAACATAAGAAAACTAAATTCTAAAAAACAGGATGATTCCAGTGACACTAGCATTAACATATCTTTGCACGATGATACATCATTAACAAGCTCAGATGACGAAATAAATTTATTAGAATTCAAGAAACAGAATAATTTACAGCAAGATAAAAATAATTGTATTGTGTGTAATGGACACTATTCTCAGAGCAAAGAAGAATGGTACCAGTGCAAAATATGTGAAGGGTGGACACATGAGTCTTGTGGTCACAAAGGAGTGATTAATTTCTTGTGCCAAAAATGTTTTTAATTGTTTTGTCATAGTTTTATAAAAGTATTATTAATGATTAAGATTATTGTAAGATGATTATTTGAGACTGATCAAAAGCTGTGATTTTTACTTACGTTTAATTATGATTATAATATTAAGTTTATATAATATTAAGTTTACGTTTAATTATGATTATAATATTATAATTAAGAGATATTAAAATTGTTAAAAACT
The DNA here is from genome assembly GCA_949152395.1 of Agrochola litura. Lineage (NCBI taxonomy): Eukaryota > Metazoa > Arthropoda > Insecta > Lepidoptera > Noctuidae > Agrochola > Agrochola litura. The sequence continues at coordinate 25,432,176 of OX424495.1, read as the reverse complement.
AGTTTGTTTGTACAAAGTGGAATCTGGCTCTTTCATAGCACACGGTAGCTCTTTCATTGACAGGCTGTTTTGAAAGAGCCAATTTCCCATTTTTTTAAAAGTAGCTATATTTCAGATTTCTTACATTGTTACCATTTTTTTTTAATTTCAGTACCATAACTATTAAACTGATTATTGAAAAAAAGTATTTTTATTTAAAGACAATCAGCCTAAAATGATTTTATTTAATACTTTTTAAAACTGGCTCTTTCATGCACACTCTCCCCTACTACTACTTATAATTTATCTGTAACTAATAAGTTTTATTTTTAGTGTTTATTGCTATGTCGTTATATACGCGCTAACTACATAGGTCTATAGTGATGATAAAGTTGTATTTTGTGCACTTCTAAAATTTTGTAAACGTGTGAAACTATTATCGGATTCTCATTTTATATCAAACGTACTTCCCTAATACTTACACACTCTACACTAAACTAAAATAACTAGCGCACAAATGTACTCCTGTACAGATGGCATAAGTGCTCATACAGACGAGCGGCACGCGTCAACGGCAGACGCAACTGCAACCGTCAACACGCGTCGACGACAGCCGTAGACACTTGCTCAATGTGATTTGGCAGTTTCAGGCTAATATATGCGTAGTACGTACTAGAGTAACTGTCAACAGCCAGTTTCACCCGCCTAAGTTTTTATATTACTTTTAATTCTGTAGGTGTGCCTATAAATGTTCAAACTGTTGAAAACTCAGTTTTTAAACAAGTTTGTCCTTTTTGTTTTATGTAGTGTAGAATAAAATATTTAATAAATTAAATTTATTTATTAAAGGATTACCAACGAGATACATTACATTTTTTTAAATTTTTTACAATAATAAAAACTTGTATAATATAAATTATCCTGTCATGCACACTCAATTACTGGTAACCACAGCTTACACATTATCCAGTACACATTCTCTGAATAAAATAATAATTACATTAAATTAAGAATACGAGTAAAAATCGCGCGACAGCGACATTGCTTATATCTGAATAGGCCTTTATACTTGACTACCTTAGATTCAGATTGCTAGGTACTACGATTGTTTTCAAGTTGAAGCACCACTTTTGTTGGCGTTGAACACTCCACAGGATATTGAATTTGATCTTTGACTGTCTGCCAGCATTCAAGACGTCTGTGCTCAAGTGGCTTCAAATGTGTGTAATCTTTGAATCTTTAGCTTATCTACAGTCGTATTATTTGAATAACCTACGACGTAAATATCAGACTAGAATTAATTTTGCTAACAGCGCACACTGGGCCCGCTTGGTGGATTCCGGCCCACTCCCTCTCACCGAGAGGAGGACTGAGTCCCAGCAGTGGCAACATTATAGGCTGATTATGTTATGTTAAGTAATTCAGTAAACGTCTCCCCTCCTCCTGAAAATATCGATGGCTTAGAAGACATGTCGTTTTTGTAATTTTTCGGGGAACAATTTCAAGAAATTCCGACGTCTTTTACGTTTCTTGTGGCTTCTTACTACCGCTGATTTAAAGGTCTGGGTTAAAATGGTAACTTTGACCTTTTATTGACATAAAAATGCCAAGCTTAGCAGACGATTTGGTGAACGCTGTGTGAACTGTTACTTGAAACCCACGAAAAGGCACCATCCTAAAGAGACCATAAAAATAATAATCAAAGTAATTATTCAAACTAGGCAGAAAATCAGCACATTTTGAACTTCAAAATTACATAATACTCCCAAAACGCCCGCCCTTCACCACTTTCCAGCTAAAGCACAGCTGTCATCAAACTTTTTCCAATTGAAAAAGTGAAAATCGAAAACTTTCAGAAAACAATTGGAAAAATCCTAATCATTCTACATGAGTGGTTACCCTATTATCCGTGCAAAGTTCAGACGTCAGTCGTAGCAAGGATATCGAATATTGTCACGGCTCCAGCACAAATACGTTCCATTCTACGGCATATAATGACGTCAGCAGTCCGTTTTATGCAGAGAATAAAGAATTTTCTTGAACTTGAATAATCTGCTGGGATAGTATGGAATATGTGTATTTATTTTATACAATATCACATTTTTTCAAATCCAAATGTTGTAATAAGTTTTGGTTTTTAGGAATGAAAGTTTCCCGAAGTCTTTCTTTACGAATGAAAACCATCATGTGTTCCTTAAATATTATAGCAGTTAAAGCGACAACACACATAAAAAGCCTTCCGTTTCCAACAATAGACCCTCGAGGACAGTCAGTCAGTCAGTCCCAGCTAGGTATAAAGTTCTCACCAAGATGAAACACGATGTAATTGCTGCAAACTGTTCAAATCAAATCAATTCATTTATTACTTTGCAAACATGTGTAATTCATCATCATGGGTTCTTCCGTCTCCATCATCAAATCAACTCCAGATCTCTATTTTGTTGAAGTGTCATCAGAACTACATACATGTGCCAAGCTTCAACAGAATCGGTTCACAAGGGACAATTCAGTGGTTGAAAAATCAACAAACCCTTTTTTTCTACCGAGAACTTCCTCCTTTTTTTCGTCGGTTAAAAACACGCTAACCTCATAACTTATCACTCGCGACTCCATTCTTAAACCTGTATTATCCGATATAATACGCGCCTAATTATTATAATACGCCATAGGTAACTAAAAATAATATACAGGGTGGCCAGCTCTGAAGTTTATAACAATTTTTTCCACCATTCTGATTTGGCGCTCAAACACAATTATTGTTTGATATCCATAATTTATTTTAAATACGGCAAATTAGTTTAATGGACTGTATTTATGACCATGACCGTCGCAATACCTTCAGTAATTTTATCATTTTAATAAGTTCTTTTGATCACATAGGATTTTGCGGAAGTTCCACATTTTTTTCTGTCGCGTAATCTAAAGTGACGTACCGTGGTCAGTCTTAAACACTAATATTTTGTTACTTTCTTAGTAGGACGCTTTGTTGTGAACGAAGCAAAATGAGCATATAAGGATCGTAAAAAGGCGAAAATGAATGCATTCTTGGCATCCGAACACAATGACATCTACTGTCGCTGCCGCACCGCAGTGCAATGGAGAATTTTGGCTAAGGCCCATCGTCCACGACACTTCTCAAAAGTAACGTGTTACAAACACAAATCATCATTATCAGTTCAGCCGAAACACGTCTTCTGCTGTACATAGGCCTCCTCCAAGCATCGCCCCCTCGACCAGTTCTGTGCTTCTCGCATCCAGCTGCTTCCTGCGGTATTCACCAGGTCATGGTCCATCTTTTGGGAGACCTTCCAACGCTACGTCTTCCGGTACGTGATCGCCATTCCCGAACATTTTGGCCCCATTGGCCACTTACGTTAAATCACCGATGAGTACCCAGAATGTCACAACACAAGTATTTCAACGGTGGTCCGTACACGACACAGCCAGTGACAAACTAGTTAAAGTCTAATCAAATCCTTGTTTCCAATTGATTTTATTTCCACTTAAACGAATATGAGTATGTGTGAATAGAGAGCAGTGGTGGCCCAGTGGTAACGGCCGCGACTTATGAGTTGTAGGTCATAGGTTCGAACCCAGACAGGCGCTTTACTTTGTGTAAATTATTTCATCACCACTGCTCTCAAAACGGTGAAGGAAAACATCGGGAGGAAATCGGCATGTCCTAGAACCGAAAATTCGAAGACATGTGACTTCTATCAACCCGCACTGGGCCCGCGTGGTGGATTACGCCCCACTCTCTCTCACAGAGAGGAGGCCTGTGTCCCATCAGTGGGAACATTATAGGCTGATGATGATGTAAGTGTAAATTAAGTTGATTTCAGAATTAATAGTACTATTGACAAAGTCATAAAGAAGTTGTTGCGCAAACTGCCAGTCCAGTTTGGGGTGTTAAAGTTAAGAGTGTTACAGTTATTAAAAAAATATATATATATATTTGGAAACTAAATCGCGCACACAGTTATAATAATGCGTTAGTAGGCAAGTCGCGTCGTGTACAGATATTCCGGCTACTCATTGGTAATTTTAGTACGTAAGACGTTACTTTTGAGTAGTGTCATGGACGATGAGCTTAAATTCACATGTGACTGCATTTAAACACGTTGAATTCCAACAGCACACTGCTAGGTAAAAGGCCACATTGCAACGTTGGAAATTCTCTAACACCGTGCAAATAGACAGAATTTTACTTTTTTGTTGCTTTTTATTCGCGTCGTGAGAGCCGTGCCAGGTACTAATAATGATAAAAGCTTTGAACCATTACTTTTATCGTTATTATCCAAACGTTTGAGATTCATACTATTTCAACATCCAATGTTATTAGTCTAGTACCTACAAGTACCAAGTACCTACTAATTAAATACTCTAGTACCGACCGTTAAAAATGGTTGTCATGGTATGGTCATGTGATGTGGAGGGCTGAGGTAAATGTCGTCAGGAAAGTTTTGAGTATGAATGTGAATGGCTATAAGAGTAGGTGAAGTCGAGTTGCCAAAGTCATTTACAGAACTTAGCGATGGAAAGTTCAAAACCCACATCAAATGTGTCCCTATCAAAAAAGCAAATGATAAAATTAAAGACTACGTTGAAGATAAGGAAGTTTGGCAATAATTCCTTCTGCACATGTGGCTTCCCTGGTACTACCTCATTAACGGCATAACTATGTAAATATCTATTAACTGCTCACAAATTACGACGTTTTCTTTTTCTATATTTTATTTTTTTACTTTCTTCCTTGACATAATCTTCTCATTTGTCATTATAACGTCATTATAAACCTACAATTCTAATTTCAACTCTTTATTAGTGGCTTTTGTGAACATGATATTTATTCAGATTTGTTGCAGTTGTAATGGCAATCATGTCATTTAGTTTATATAGGTTTTTATTTTTATTAATTTATTTATCTTTTTTAACAGACTTCAAAAACAGGAGAAAGTTCTCAGTTCGTCGTAATCTTTTATGTATGTTCCCCGATTACTCGAAGACGGCTGAACCGATTAGAAAAATTATTTTTTTGTTTGAAAGGATATATTTTTTTAGTTGGTCTCATTGTCATTTGGTCACGATCTGATTATGAGATCTTGGAGAAATCCAGGGAACTCTTAAATATTATTTAGGTATTTTTTGTAGTAACTCGTGCATTTTCTCTCGAAAAGCACCATTTGGTAAAGTGGAACTGATGATGAAGGACACAGATAGCCACCGGAACGACTCAATAATATGTATTTCACGGGTTGCAATTCGACTTTAATATGGTTGGTAAGCAATTGATGCTCGTCACAATTCGTATCGTGCAGTGGAGCTGATGGACAACATTTTAGGAATCTATTTTTACAATGTTTGTAAATATGTGAGCACCATGTATCTATCACATATTAAATTATCTGTCGTTGCTTCATTTTTAATTCTTTTTACCTATTGTGGTATAGTAATTTTATTCTAGGTGCATCGTCTTCACATATAGGTAATATTATTTAACTAATGTACGTGCATATTACAAACAATTGTAAAACATTTTAAAAGAGTAACGGTGGAGTTTCTTGCCCATTCTTCTCCATACGAAAACTACCTTTTGGAAGGGGCGACTAGAATCAATTTTAATATTTTGTAAATTTTGACGTTCAAAAGTGCCATACATGGGCCTATTTGAAATAAATGATTTGACTTTGACTTTGATGGTGAAGTACCTGGAGAACTCCTTAGCAATTAAAGTCCCTGGATCTGCAAAAGCAATATTTTTTAAAAGGTGATGAGCAGTTGACATTAGGCTATTGTAACTTAGATTAATTACAAACCAACCCAATAAAAAGTGAAAAAAAAAAAACTTTTTACCAAAAATACAACCGACTTCCAAAAGCTAAGTATTTCTAAAAAGTAACTGTGAAGTTTCTTGCCGGCTCTTCTCCACAGGAAACGACCAATTGGAACCGTGCACCTAGCTTCTGACGTTTCATAAGTGTCCAGGTTTATGTGAAATAAATATTTATATTATAGTTTCAAGACCAAAGAAACTTTGGATAGACTGTGTGAAAGATAATAGGGCTAGAAACTGAATCTATTTATTATTGTCTTTAAAATATGCCTTCGCAATATTTTGCATATCGCTTACTCAAGGCTAAAGAAAAACATCTCGAAAAACCCTTACAACGTAGAACAACTAACAATTCTGCTTAACCCTCAAGAAAAACCCCTCACCACGCCCAACCACGCACTTCCGTTAATTACCCAAGATTGAGAAAAAGCCGCAAAATAAATAATAGCAGAACAAGTCAGTCGAAGAACAACGCGGAACTTGCCTCTAATGAGTTCCTCCTAAGAGGGGCGATAGGGAAAGGTATTGCAGACCCTTCCGTAAGTGTTGAGGTGCTAATTGAAAAGCTGTTGAAGAACGAATAACTTGAAGCGGGTCATTTTTGATGTTAGATCGGGAAAAAACCATTTACCTATAGTACAGACACAGTATAAATAAATAACCGTATTATGTCTTCATAGAAAACAGCCGAAACGACGCGCTTCGAAATGTTAGTGTAAAATGATCAGTACGCAACAGTCTCGAGTGCGCGGCAGTTACGCACGGACGTGGAAGGTTTATCTACCGAGCTACCGTAAATTATTTGAAGGTCACTGCCAAGACAATCATAATACTGTTACTTTACTATACTGTGCTACAGAACAGATATAAAGTTGACCGTCTATTACTACGTATGTGCACGGAAAGGTTTGGTACGTCAGCTGTGCGTTTCATTTGTTTGCCAGCCACGCATTATAACGCATATGCGTGTATAGGGTGGCCGTTGGTCACAGTGGACGAGATCCCGCCAACGTTTTCATATAAAGCGAAGTGATTTTTTTTATCTAATTATACGCAATTCAATTTTTTTTTTGTGTGGTAAATTATCAAATAACTTCTCCCGCTCTGGGCGAAGCGGAAGGGCGTGTCAGACCCTGACTGACTAAAACCCACCCGTGTTCCTTCAGTTGCCCTGTTGCCGGGGGCCACGATCTCACTTTCGCTTTTCTTCGCAACCCCGGCAGGATACTAGCACAGACATCGTCGTTAATTCTATATATTAAAATAATCAATACTCAGTACATTGTTTTTGTTTAGGATATACATATAAGTTGTACCAACATTAATAATAATTATTATAAAAGTATGAGCGTAGCTTAGACGTGGATTGCTGTGGATCGAAAGACAAAATTGTATGTGGTAAACATTCATAATGAAGTCTTATGTCAATTCAAATGATTATATGTGTTATTTACCAACATCAACACAGCTCTGAGATTAATAGCGTAGAGTTTACTGATCGAATTGAAAAAGCTTTCAGAATACGTGGCTGTATGTTTTGAACCAATAGAGGTATGGTCTATTCAAAAAGTATAGCATGAAATTGTAAACAACCCTTGCTAAAGGGAATTAGTAACTTATTCATCTGTAGGTATTAAGACTGCCTGTACTTACTGTAGGTTTGAGACTGCCACTACGGTGCAGCGCGTCTACTATGTTTGTGCAAAACCGAACTGACGGCTTCCACGCCGTCATTCGCAAGAAAACTGCGTAGCTGCTGTCAAGGTTGCGGGCGAGTGGCAACAGCATTTTAAAAACTATGGCGGAGAGTATCGACTCTCCGATTATCAAAAAGTTTTGTGAGAAGGACAATCACTAAACATTAATTTGGGGGTGTCCTTTTCACAATACTAATTAATTCCATCTTCTTCTCTATTATATTTTAACTACTAACACTAGTTATGAGTTATATTATTGTTTACCAACACGCTGGATCATTAAAAAATACAACAGACGTGGATATATTTAGTAACTTGTAACGGCGTGTTCGAGTTCGCAACAAGTCCATCGTCATCCTGAGGATGCCTCGTTGAGAGGTGAAACACGTGTCGATTTTTTTCAGGAGTTTTTATGGCTCTTTAGCAATAGCTAAGCGGAACAAGTTATTAAATATATCCACGTCTATTGTATTTTATAATGGATTTCCGCAAGGTCACGCCTGAATCAATTAATTACGCTGGATCATTGTTGTCCGATTAATAAAGAATAATAATAATAATTAAGAAGGTTAAATTTCATCTTCATATCTCACAACTTTTTCCAACAATTATTGTTTGTATAACATTATTAAATTGTAATTGAAAAAATCATCGATGAAAATTGAGGTAATAAAATTAACCTCAATTGTCAAATGAAAAGCATCTGTCAAAAGTCATATTAAGCTGATTTAAAATTAGAATTTCAGTGGCATAAGTGGCATCCACAAGTACGTTTCAGATCCATTTGTTAACATTTTCATCAGATAGTTTGTTATTAGCCGTAAATGCAGTTATTTGAGTTGTTTTTTTCATATAAGCAACTAGCAGAGATATCCACCTGAAATAATGTCTAAATAACTCAGATCTAGATTTCGGTAAAATATTAATTTTCTAAGCTGTTACCGAGACGCAATATTACCGGATTCGGTATTGGTCTGTGGGTTCAGTACCTATACGCAACGAGAGTACAACGTCCTGCGTCTTTAGTATAATAATGCTTTCAGAATGCTGTCGGAGTTGCTGCGGCATTGTAGTGTATCGCAAATTGTGTGTGTGGTGAACATTCGACGGTTTCCGTGCTATAGAGCATAAGAACGTAGCGTCATTATTCCAAAGACTGCGCGGTAGCTCCAACAGCATTTTGCAAATGATTACATCCCGACATGGCCCATACAGGCACACTGGGTGGGAATAGTTATGAAATTATAATTGTAAAAAATAATTACTTTATTATATTAGGTACCTAAGATCTTAAGAAAATTGTTGCTAACACCTATAGAGATTTTGTCCGCAATAAATGGCTAATAATAATATTGCAAGAACTAAAAAATTAAGAGGATAAAAAAGTAATGAGCCATCTTCTCTCCACTGCACTAGAAATAAATGAGGTTGTCTCCTTAGCTAGGGATCTTAGGGCTCGCGCCATTTTCTTCCTACAATTTCCCCACCTAGTATAAAAGACTCGGTAATTAATCTTTTAAGCTATATTGCGAACTATATCATAAAGTTAATTATCTTCTAAAGCGCAAGCGTCTTATATTCGTGTCTTTGCTTCGAGCCTTCAAAAGATAAGCTTTCTTTTTGCTTTCAAGGGTTGAATTGAAAGACTAAGTTGATTATTTCAATCTTAGGCTGTAAGTAAAACACTTATTCTAGGTTAAAGTGATCTCATCTCATTGTTAATTCAATATAAGGGATTAACAGGTATTTATCTTTTGCATTTGGTGAATAAATAAATGGTTGTTATTGATATTGAAACCCAATGAGGAGCTCGTGGCTAAGTAATAACAGCCGCACGGGTCGATTCATCAGGTTAAGCTACGCTTACTGGGGTTGGTCCGTGGATTGTTGACCATCTTTACATACCGAGACTCCTCCGTGCCCCGGAAAGCACGTTAAGTCGTTGGTCTCGGCTGTCATTCGTGGATCTTTGACAGTCGTTACACGTTGTCTGAAGCCCGAAAGTCTGACAACCAGTCTTTATACCAAGGGGTATCGTATTACCCAGTTACTGGATTGTGGAGGTCAGATAGACAGTTACTCCACGTAAAATACTGGTATTCAGCTGCATCCGGTTAGACTGGAAGCCGACCACAACATAGTTGGGAAAAGGCTAGGCAGATTGATATAAATATTGATCCAAATTCACAAAACTCTGTTAGATATTCAAAGTCCCATTCAGCATTTTGAAATACTGTCTCATTATGAACAATAGTCCATCAAAATGTTTAACATGACATATCGTCGACCGTAGGTTCAATTGAGGTAAGGGACAAAATAAGATTTTTTTTTTCATATTCACCATTCGACAGAGCGAAAAATTCTGAACAAAACTGTATACTCAACTCATTTTGGGTATTTTTGTCCCTTACCTCAATTGAACCTACGGTCGACGATATGTCTAAACCTAGGGCTTCCTAAGACTGTGGTGGCCGCTACATAGCCGTCGAAAGACATAATTTCTTCTTTTCGTGTGGTTAGTAACTAAATTTTTTTTTTTTTTTGGTTTGGATATCTGGAGCGGGAGGGCGTGTCAGACTCTTACTGACTAATACCCACCCGTGTTCCTTCAGTTGCCATGTTGCCGGGGGGCCACGATTTTCCTTTCGGACTTATTCGCACCCCCGGCAGGCATTGGCCCTAGCGGACCCCGTCAATTCTGCTGACATCTCTTTGAGGCGCACATGGAACACAACGCGCCGTCGACCCGGGCTTGGTCCTTATCGGGCGGCGAGCTACCCATTGCTCACCGTCCGCAAGCCCACGCCTACGGTGGCCGGAAATCTGCCTGTGATTCCCAACGCCCAGGGCGTCTCCTCCTGCGGCGGTTAGGGGCGCGAGGGCGCGAAATTTGCCTCTCCCTCACGCTTTCCGCCTCCTCCTTCGCGAGCATTATTGCTTCGCAGAAGGAGGTGACGGCTTCCCATTTCCTCTCGCTCCGTACCATGGTCTGAACCAGTGCCGGACGCGAGAGATCACCGCCACCGATCGCCTCCACGAGAACACGGCGATGCTCCGCCCAAGCTGGGCAGACCTCCACCGTATGCTCCACCGTGTCCTCCGGGCGATCCACACAATGGTGACACCCGGGCATTTCCTCCCACTTTATCCTGAACAGGAACCTCCCGAAGGTTAGTAACTAACCTGGTGTCAGAGTTTTAAAGCCGCCCATGGGACTCTGACTTGGCTTCACATGGCGTCAAAAAATATCTCTCAGGCATCTCAGGCGTTTCTTCACGATGTTTTCCTTCACCGTTTTTTAAGCAAGTGATAATTATACAATACGCACATGAATCCGAAAAGTCAGAGCTGCGTGCCTTGGATTCGAACTCAAGACCTATGACTTAGCAGTCCGACGGTCACACCACTAGGCTATCACTTCTTTTATGACGTCACTGAAACGTTATTTTTAAAGCAAATAAGTTGGTGTATCTTTGGAGAGCATATTTTTAATCGACTTCAAAAAAAGGAGGAGATTCTCTATTCGACTGTTTTTTTATTTTTTTTATTTGTTACCTCAGAACTTTCGACTGGGTGAACCGATTTTGATGATTCTTTTTTATTTGAAAGCTGGTACTTCCCATGTGGTCCCATTTAAATTTGGTTCAGTTCTGACAATGGCATCCATGAGAAAACCATATAAGTCTTTTTGCATTAAGTATGTGCGCGACAAATGGACGAATAACCTCTTTCTGTCAGTGCATATAAATTTCCAGTATAAACTGACCTCGCATTGTACGGAAATCCTATACAATGCGAGATCAACATAAACTGGTTTTGTATAGCTTGATGTGTAGCCATGTGTACCACAACTAAAAAGTGAAAAGTAAAAACTTTTTACAAACAAAATAAACAACCGACTTCCAAAAAAACACTAAAAAGTAAAAAATAACTTTAATTTCGGAAGTCGGTGTCATTGGTTTTGAATTTTTGTTTTTTTGCCACCGACTTTTTACTTCTTAATTATTTGTTTTTATCACTGCGGCCGCTAATAAAAAATGCATCGTTGAGATTGGGTCTCATCTTTCCATAAGCAAATAATTAAAACAGCTTTCCAATCAATCGATAACTAAAACTTAACATACTTCGACACAACAACAGATCTAACAGCGATCGATACAAACAAGTTAAATTCAACAAAGTTAACCTTTAATCGGTCGCCTCGAATCAGCGGTTACGGGTTTAAATTAGAGCTGCTTGAGTTATTGCGTTCCTGTGAGAAGCTTTAACTTTAGTATTTGAAGGTTAGTTGTCAATGCGGTTAAAGGGGAAATCTGTGACCGTTTTGGGGTTAATAGTAGTCGATAACAGTTTGAAATTGAATTAGTATTCTGTGGATTTGACTGTCAAATGACGTGGCTGAATTTGGGGAATGGAATCCTTGTGTTAATGTTGCATTTATAGATGGACTAGCAGCGCCCCGCGGTTTCACCCGCATACATCTCGATCCCGTGGGAATATCGGAATAAAAAGTACCCTATGTGTTAATCCAGGTTATAAACTATCTGTGTGCAAAAGTTTATCCAAATCCGTACTGTCGTTTTTACGTGAAAGACTCTTTCACGTAAAAACGACACAACTCACAAACTTTCGCATTTAAGTATATAGTAGGATAGGATATAAATCAATAAATTTAAATAAATAACTTTACATAACATCACGCCTTGTTTCCCCGAAGGGTTGGGCAGAGGTGTACCTGTAGCAGGTACACCCACATTTTGCCAGTTATGTAATAGGGGGCGAGCCTATTGCCATCAACCGGGCACAAATTTTGACTCCGAGCTGCTACTGAGAAAATTTCAGATAGAAAAACCCAATAACACTTTGCCCGATCCGAGAATCAAACCCAAGACCTCAAACTCAGCAGTATCGCTTGCGACCACTAGACAACAAGGTAGCCAAAAAAAAAGTTAAGTAAATAAATATAAATCACACTAATATTATAAAGGCGAAAGTTTGTGAGTGTGTGTGTATGTTTGTCTCTTCTTCACGCTCAAACAGCTGAACGGATTTGAATGAAATTTGGCACAGATATAGTTTATAACCTGGAATAACACATAGGATACTTTTTATCTCGATATTCCCACGGAATCGACACTTATGTGGGTGAAACCGCGGGGCGCAGCTAGTAAATAATAAATATAAAAATTTGTAGGAAGTAGGATTTACATTTGTGTAGTGTAGTTTCGTGACGCGTCATCAGTGGTAATGTGCAGCCTAGCCAATTAATTCATAATTACTACTAGAAGACTCGAAATAGCCTCCACGAGTGGCAATACTAATAAGAAATAAAGAAAATAATCGACGACGTGTAAAGAATTTTAAACAAAACCATACACAATAAGAATCTACATCATCACATGCGAATTACGCAACACACTGACGTCACGCAAAATCATGCATCGCGCAAGCAGCGTTTACCGCGCGACTAGCATACAGGGTGTATCAGAAATATGTGCTCAAATTTAATGGTGTGGTACAGACCATCAAACTGAACAACTTTCTCTATTGGACCAACATTTGGATCGAGTTGGTTTTGAAGTTTTGTACGGCACAGGCAAAATATGGACTAGATATAAACCATTTTTAGGGTTCCGTTCTTCAAAGGGAAAAAACGGAACCCTTATAGGATCACTTCAGTGTCCGTTCGTCAGTCTATCAAGACCCTTTTTCTCAGGAACGCGTGAAGGTATCAAATTGAAATTAATATCAAATAGTATGTCTATGTTTCCTTGGAGCTTTAAAAAAAATCAAGCTTCTGAGTCAACGCAATAAAAAATAGGCCATTTATGCTACATAGTTTGATACTCGCAAATAAGTTGGGTACTTTCCTTGGACCTAGAATCATGACATTTGGCAGGAAGCAAGCTCTCACAGCTTGTATAAAGGGAAAAAGTCCGAAAATGGTTCATTTGTTTGCAGTTGGAGAATTGACCGTGACGTATATATGGGAGAACATGTTTTTCAACTACAATGTTAAGTTTTTTTTTAGAATAAATTCATTCCAACTACGGAACCTTTCATTGTGCGTGGTCCGACACGCACTTAGCCGGTTTTTTACAATAACACCTGTATTTTCTGCAAATAAATCATTCGTGATTCTTACCTCTTAAGACTCTTATTTTACCGACATATTAATAATAATTAACTTTCTCACATACCCCGACGTTTGTATCTAGACATTAACAGCTACTATATACAAATATCAGCACATTTTCCTTCATTCATTACACAAGAGATCTTCCATTCGTCTTCATTAGTAGCCCTCACATAACACATTAGTCCTAATACCCTAGTGGTTGTAAGTGCCTTTGGAGGTCGTGGTTCAGGTTCAATTTTTGGGTAAAACAAATGTTTGGGGAAATACAGTGCGAGTCTTTATAATGTGCACATATCAAAATAATGCTTAATTTTATCGACGGAAAAAATATTTAAAAAATATATTTTTATTTTTTATTGTATTTTGAAAAAAACAGACAGCTTTTTGATGAAAAAAAACAGATTTTTGCAAAAAAATAATGTTTATTTTCAATTGAGGGTAATTTTTTCCACAATTTTCATTTTATGAGGGCGCCTAAAGTATCCAATCATTATGGAGTTTGTTTCATCGCGATAGATGGATTAGTTTAAAAGTTACACCGTTCACACGATTTTTTTTTAATTTCCTTAAAGTATAAAAATATTAACATTTTTATTTTTTATGTTTTCCGTCGATAAAATTGAGCATAGATTCCCTCATTTCGATATGTGCACCTTACAAAGACACACTGTATACAGCGAAGTAAAATAAGTAGTTGAACTTGTGCTAATTACATACGATTACGTTACGTTACGATTTTCTTACCAGTCTTTGCAAAAAAGTACCGACAATTTTATAATCTTTCCGTTTTCAATCTTCATCTTAGGCCCGTATTACAGAACCTCGCTCAAGACTCAAGCGTTACCTACTTAAAATTCGTTTCAACCAATCAAAAGACTTTAAACGAATATTAAGTAATGCTTGAATTTTGAATGAGGTTCAGTAATACGGGCCTAAGTATTAGTTTTATAAGTCAATAATTCCGGACGGGAAGACAAACAACCTGACATTTCCGGACAAATCTGGAAGGTCGGTAGCCCTACACGGGGGTACACAGAAATTACAGAGCGCTAAGGTCCTACAATCAAACACCCACTTTTCTCTACAAAGCACTAACTTCTTACGAAAAAAACCAGTATAACACACCAGACAAACTAGTATAGTAGTCCCTACAACAGTCCTAAGTCTGCAACCAAATGGTTGATAGAGTCTGTCTAATCACTAATGAAACTATGGTACACTACTTTCTACAGTGTGCCAAGAATTCCATAAAGCATGTCCTGTAAAAACAGTAACAATCAATACCAAACCAAAATTTAATGAATGGGCCACTCCTGGCATTAGAAAAAGCAGAGATATTTTATATAATTTATATAACGAAAAATCATTGACTTCTGATCAAGTAATTCATAATTATGTAAGAAACTATTCAAAGATATTTAAAAGAGTCTGCGCCCAAGCTAAATCTAAATTAATAAGTAACAAAATTAATAATTCTAACAATAAAATAAAAGCTGTGTGGCAGGTAATTAACAAAGAAACTGGAAACACAAAACAGCGAGATCAGAATGAATTGTCATTAAAAATTGATAATGTAACCATTTCAGATAAGTTAAAAGTTGCTGAGACACTAGAAAACTTCTTTACCAACATCCCAATAGAGGTTACGAAATCTCTCCCCTCATCATCTATACTAGCTGAATCTCTTTTAAAAGAACACTTCAGTAGAGACATTCCAAATTTTGAATTTAAGCCCATTTCAATTGTCACAATTAAAAAAGCATTTAAAAGTCTTAACATAAAAAACACTGAAGACTTATGGGGGATTTCCGTTAAGGTTCTTCAAGATATCATTGACACAATTGCCCCTGTCCTAACAGGCATATTTAATCAATGTTTAGATAGCGGTACGTTTCCTGATTTAATGAAACATAGTAAAGTAGTACCAATTTTCAAATCGGGTAGTAAGAGTGATCCCTCTAATTATAGACCAATATCTGTGCTACCAGCATTGAGTAAAATATATGAAAAAATCATGCTAGACCAGATGTTGGCACATTTTAATTCTAATGGGATTTTACATAGTCACCAGTTTGGTTTCACGAAAGGTAGGTCGACGACTGACGCAGGAGTTAAACTCATCAGTCACATTTTGGAATCCTGGGAGAAGTCCCAGGATGCAATTGGCATTTTCTGTGACCTCTCAAAGGCGTTTGACTGCGTTGAACACAATACACTGATCTGTAAATTACACCACTACGGAATTCGTGGACAAGCTGCTGATCTTGTTCTTTCCTATCTATCAAACAGGCAGCAAAAAGTAAATGTTAATGGGGCGATGTCTTCGGGGTCTCTAGTGAAAATGGGCGTGCCTCAAGGTTCAATTCTCGGCCCTTTCTTATTTCTAGTTTATATAAATGATCTTCCTTACATGATGACTAACTTATCAGATATAATTCTATTTGCTGACGACACTTCTCTTATATTTAAAATAGACAGGAAAGATACAGATGTATTACATGTCAACGATAGTCTGGCTGTACTTTCAAAATGGTTCGCAGCTAATAATCTTTTACTTAATGCGAACAAAACGAAATGTATTAGGTTCTCATTACCAAATGTACCTCAAGTAGGTCTAAATCTAAAACTTGATGGCAAAAAACTAGATGCAATAACGGAAACTATATTCTTAGGAATTACTTTAGATTCAAAATTACAATGGGGCGCCCATATTAGAACTCTTTCAGGTAGATTAAGTTCAGCTGCATATGCAGTAAGAAAAATAAGGCAGTTGACTGATATAGCCACAGCTAGGTTAGTATACTTTGCTTATTTCCACAGTATTATGTCTTATGGCGTCCTGCTGTGGGGATCGGCAGCTGACGTAGATTCAATTTTCATTTTACAAAAGAGGGCAATCCGCGCGATCTATAAAATGGGCCCTCGCGAGTCCCTTAGAGACAAATTTAAAGAAATTGATATACTGACTTTGCCTTCACTTTATATCTTAGAAAGTATTATGTATGTTCGCAAAAACTTAGGACTTTTCAAAATAAGAAGCGATTTCCATAATATAAATACACGTAGTCGACATGAAATTGTGATACCCAAATTTAGATTAACTAAAACAAGCAAGTCATTTCTTATAAACAGTATCCGCTTTTATAACAAGTTGCCAAAGTCTGTGACAGAACTTAGCGATGGGAAGTTCAAAACCCACATCAAACGTGTCCTTATCAAGAATTCATATTATAAAATTAAAGACTACGTTGAAGACAAGGAAATTTGGCAATAATTCCTTCTGCACATGTGGCTTCCCTGGTACCTCATTAACGGCATAAATAAGTAAGAGTCTATTAACTGCTTCCAAATTACCATGTTTATTTAAATCTTTATTTTTTTTTTTACATTCGCCCTTGACATATTTACTATTCTATTATTTGACATTATATACTTTTTTTTTTTTTGTGGCTTTTGTGGACATGATAATTATTCAGATTGATTACAGTTGTAATAGCAATCATATAATTGCGTTTTATTTAAAATAGGTTTTTTACTTTTTTTAATTAATTAATTTTTTTGTATAGATTCTTTTCTACATATTTTGTGAATGTGAGAACGCTGTAGGCTTAGTGGATTGTAGACCTGTTGACCATTTTCTATTTTGTTAAGTACTTGGTACTTATTGAAAGACCTACACTGTCCTCCCATACCTAGAAACACTGTTATTTGAAAGTGATTTACATCAATGTTTGAAAGTATTGTAAAAGCCAATTATTTTTAAAAGAGTAACCGTGGAGTTTCTTGCCGGCTCTTCTCCATAGGAAACGACCAATTGGAACCGTGCACCTAGCTTCTGACGTTTCATAAGTGCCCATGTAGGTTTATGTGAAATAAAATATTTTGATTTTGATTTTGATTTTGAAAGCTGAAAGTGATTTTTTCAGATTTCATAAATTGACAACACTGCTGCAAATGTCACTTGTTGTTTTTATAACCGCTTACGAAAAACAATTTATGTAAATTTTGTCGTATTTCAAGTAAAACAATGCCTACAACTTTAAGAATTATTTATAGTAGTGCGAGAAAGTTGTTATGTGTATAACAACTTTCTCGCACTACTATAAATAATTACAACCCACTAAAAGCGAACGCGAGGATGCATTTAACAAAAAGTAGAATTATTTACAATTATTTCGAAATTTACTGGTACCTAAGCTATTGAATTAGTTTTGATACTAAGTAAACAGGGTTTCTGCTATGGAAACCATCATAGAAGAAAACATAGTATTAATACATAGAAGCAAGATAACTAATCAAATATTTAAAAAATATGACCTACATATTTAACATAAATCATTTTGTAATATTAATTTATATGTGACTTACAACCTTATGATAATAAAAGCTTAAGACATAAGAGTGGGTTGTCTAATGAAATTATTGTGTGGACCTCCTTAGATCCTCCAATCCATCTTGATTCGTCGCCCTTCACCCCACATTACATTATAACGTCACAGCCACACATTAACTCGATGTTATTATTAATTACAATAACAACAAATACATACACTAATTCACGCCGCGACATAATTCAAGATTGTTATTTGTAGACACAAGCTAAGACCAACCTTACGTGGCAGATTTTAAGATTGGTAGTTAAATGAGGTTTTGTAACGAGAAAATCATAATATTCGGCTGAACTTGAGATGTGATATAATTATCAATGTTAGTGCTCGTGAACTTGGGAAATGATGTTCTACAGTTCTACTACCATCAACTTTCATGCGATTTTGTACCATGTGTGAAGCAACTGCAACCACCGCCGCTAACGAGGTAGCGACCAACCATTTTCTCGCTCAAAAAACGTACAAAAGACTGTAGGTTCCGTGTAAGGAAAAGAGCTACTTACCCTATACTATTGAAAAAGCAATATTTATATATATAATATATTTTATTTATTTGTAATCACGATCTCAATGAAAGTTGCAATATGTATAGGGGTTTACGGGGCGAAAATCGATCTAGCTAGGTCTCATATCTGTGAAAATTCGTTTTCTCCGTATTTTCACGTGAGCAGAACTCGGTCGCCCAAAGTTTAGAACAAGACGGTTACCTTAGAATAATGACATAGCAGCATATAATTAGTAAGTACCTACTATCATGGCAACATGAAATTAGTAAGTATCTACTATCATGTATGTGTGTTATGTTCTATCCTATTTTTGTTTTCCCTGTTTTGTTAATTTTAATGTTCATTTCTTATCAAAAAATAACATAATAACATTTAACATTAACATTTTGATTTTGTTATTTTTAATGTTCTTTTTTTATTTTTATTATTGTTGTATTTCCTGTGCGTGTCCCAAATAAAATATTTTTTTTTTCTTTCTTTATCATGGCAGCATGGAATTAGTATGTACTATTAAATGAACATTTTCTATTTTTACCAGAGCAGAGCTCGGTCGCCCAGGTAATTTATTAATAGTTGATCACCGACTGTTCACATCGCCGGCGAGTACTCGTTTGTCGTAGTGACAAGAGCAATCAAAGAGAGTACGTACTCGCTCAGCGACGCTCGCTTGGCGGGCAGAACACTCGCTGAGAGACTCACGCTTGGTACGCATCACGAGTCACGAGTAATCGCTCGTCGCCGTCGTGATCTCGCTGCTCGTTGCCTTAAGACCAGGCACTCCAAAGAGAATTTCCACGCAAACTCCGCCCCCATGCACCCCACCACTCCACTATGTGCTAAACGCTAATACATCAGTAATAAAGTTGAATATCGCGTGCGCTCATTGGTCGTGTTCGAGCATGGAACTAAATGTCGTAAATCTTAATTCTTATTTCATTTACAACATAATTGATCTAGAGGAAAAATATCTTATATCTGGAGAACTTTTATTTTCTTACTGTCAATAATTAATTTTGACATAAAAGCCGAGTAATCTTGTTTTTGTTTCAGATAATCTTTAAAAAAACATGATTTTCGAATAAATAATGAACCGAGCAAAAATGTTCCAATTACGTAACTGCATGTCTTAAATAAGGAAAGAAAAAGATCCAATAAATCATAAACTAAAGTTCCATTTTGATTGTATGCGTGACTTTTTTTGAATATTAATCCAAATTAACATACAATTTAGGGAGCCTCCTCTTAACCTGCCTGCACATAATCTGCCATTAAAACGTCTATGGACCCGTGAAACCAACACCGTCTTGTTACAAAACGATTTCTAACTTGGTCCAAGTTTAAACTTTTCAGCTTAGCTCGGGTTTAAAATTATTTTTGTATTTAAAACTTTAACATAGTCGGAATAAAGTACGACATTCAAAAATGACTGGATGGTTTAAACCGCCTAAAAATAAATCTGGTTTTCTAATAAGGCCGATACCTTCTGAGGTAATTTAATAAAACTTTTTTTTGAAGTGAAACCTTCTTTAGGCGTGTTGGGCATTTTTGAGATGGGACTTAAACCATTGATTTCGCGACACTGTTACGACACCAGCTTTGACCATTAAAAAGACATCAACGCGTTGATTACCGCGGTGCCGAATTTTTCAAGTTGTCACTTCTGTTGGCACTCCTGTAGTGCCACTGTTTTTTTTTTTCTATAATTTATCCGTGTTGATTTCCTATCGGAAAAAATTACGGACTTTAATCCTACTTTTAGCCCCTAAAGGGGCTGAATCCTCTATGGAGAAAGGAGGATCCTCCGACCAGGGGTATTGTGTCTGGTAGGCAACTGCCCGACGATTGATGTCGGGACGTTGCATGCTGGTCGCATGCGCGATGCAGGATTTTGCGTGACGTCATTGTTATGCGTAGTTCGTATGTGGCGATGTAGATGCCGCCACAAATTTTCAGTAATAATTCCTAAATGCTCACTTTAAACAACCTTCTAAACCCAGCAACCTGTGGGTTATCTGTCAATTTATGAATTAATTAATTTAAGATTTTTATTAAGTAGACATCTAATAAAAACACAGACTTCTAGCGTTTTATTAGCTGGGCTCTATAAATTATGAAAGCTTCAGAGGCAATCTCCTGCGAATCTTAGCACGGGCAGACGATAACCTGAGATGGGTCATAAATCTGTTGATGATCTACTTACCCACAGCGAAGAATAGGTATTTTTAAATGGGTGAATTTCAACAACTTTGATTTATTACCTAATTTTGGTGAAAATTTTTGTTTTTGAATTTTCTGATTTTTTTAATAATATAAGATGTTGATATGTAAGAAATATGTATTCAGTTACATAAAATGTAAGAGAAATTTATTTAATCCTGAAATCTTCTAATATATTGTTGACACGAGAATTGGTAAAACACCAAAATTATTTTACTACACCAAATTATAAATCAAATAACGGTCGAAACCTTTTTTTATAGAGAATAAATATTATTAATATAATAAAAAAAACAAAATGAGATCAATTTAAAAAAATTACAACGATTTTCCCTTCAGCTTTTTTTTTATGAAATCTTTCTTTTCTTGGCAATTCTAGAGGAGTTTGACAGGATAATTCTCATTTTTTTCTGTTCTCCTCCTTTCTGCCATCCTTTTCCTCTCCAAGCACTCTGCGTTTATCAACTTTGAATTTATATTTGTCATGCTGGAATACAAATAATACCTAACTTATTTTTTTAGATACCTATCGACAACCTAAATAACAAATATTTCATTTTTGCTCACTCTTTAATCTAATATTCTTTTTTGTTTTTATTTGAGGTACGTACGTGCCTTTAAAAACTAATTTTGGTATATTATAATTGGAATTACAGAATTCATATAAACGAACTGCGTAACCAAGAAAAGCCGCAGAAAACTTCAATTGCTTGAGTTTTATTTGTACAAGAAGCAATTTAGCTTAGTTAGCAACTTTACAAGGAGTTAACATGCATTACTAAGCGTCAAGCTTCAGTCTTGTGAAATTAAGAAACTTGCTCTGTAAGTGAGACTGCAAGCCAGTTTGACAGTAAACCGACCGCGACTTTTGAAATGAATTTTCAAAGAGTGTTAATGAAGAAGGGTGGCATAACATCGCTTGAGTTCTAACACCGCGGTTGTCAAAATACGCACAACTTTGCGTGGATGTGACGCATATTTTCCCCCAACTTTTTCGTTTTACCCGACTGCGGCTAAGCCAAAAAAGGAGGGTTACGTGTTTGACCTGTATCTATATATGTATGTGTGTATGTAGGTATGTCCGTCTCTAGGTTCCCTTGTATTAACTACTTAACAAACGGCTGAACCGATTTTGATTAATGATATGGCGTTAGATTCGTCTTAATTGCGCGAGTGTCACTGTGTATATTAAAATTTAAAAAATCAGAATGGCGGATTTTTGGCGCCAACATGTGTGTTTCAAAAAATACTTCCAACCCTATGGAGTGGGGTATCAAAAATGGTGATTACAAAAATATAACCAAATTATACGTTTAAATGTAATTTGGAATGAGAAATGATAAAAAACTAAAAAGCAGAAAATATAAAAGTTATAAAAAAACTAAAAAAACCCGACTGCAAAAACACCTTAGTCACAGAAAAGAGAAAATCAAGCATTAATAGATAGGGTTCTATGGCTGAGTTACCTATACTATAATATTCGATACACGAACGAAACCGTGGGCATAGCTAGATTTGAAAAGTAGAGCTGTGAAATGCGAATCTTGCAGCTTGTAAGTTCCTCAATTAGTTTTCACCCAATTTTAGGCTTCCTATGTTTTTAATATCCTCAACTAGCTTTTGCCCGCGGCTTCGCCCGCGTGGATGTCGGAAAATATCCCACGGGAACGTACTACCGAGATTTCATACCATAGGAAAAGGTCATTGACTCCTACCGCTGCGCCCGCGTTGCTACGCTTAATTTTGAAACTATGATATCTTTTAAACTATTCATTTAAATGATTTGATTTTTAGGCATATTTTAATCCAAATTAAATGTCCAATTTAAATAACATATTTTTTTGTATAAGGATTAATACTATACTGGTCAAAAAAGCTTCGGAAATAACAATTAAATTTTTATCAAATTCTGAAAGATAAAAATGGTTATTGTGGGTCATCTTTAGAAGATAGACATATGCCATCGCTGACTTTTTTGTTGAACTTTTTAAGATGAACAATACCGTTGAACATAAATTTGATGTATCTTTTCCGGTTAACGCAGCGCCCGCTAGTAAAGCTCCCAGTCGGCATGATTTTTTCCGACTTCTTCAACAATAATCGTCATATTTCAGCCAATTTACACAAAACCTTAATGAATTATACACTAAAACCTTTCGCATGAATCACTCCGTCCATTGGTGAAAACCATTTGTAAATCTGTTCGGTAGTTTTTTAGTTTATCGCGTTCAGACAGACAGACAGACGCGGCGGGGGACTTTGTTTGATTATGACTAAATGATTTAAAAAATATATAAATAATTTCCTAACACAAAAGGCATATTATTCTATTAATCAATACCTAGAAGATAAATCAAGATAATTATGTTCGTTAAGAATTAGTTTATTTAATAGGTATTAAATAAACTAATTCTTATGTAATTTATGATTATGTTAGTCATTTGCAAATATATTTAAAAATAATATTTATACTTACCTACCTAATATTTATTAAGCATGTTTCTAACAATTTATATGTTCAAATAGATTTTCTTTGCAATATTGTTAACTTTGTTTCATCTTAGAAACAAA
The DNA here is from genome assembly GCA_949152395.1 of Agrochola litura. NCBI lineage: Eukaryota > Metazoa > Arthropoda > Insecta > Lepidoptera > Noctuidae > Agrochola > Agrochola litura. Next base: position 25,408,846 of record OX424495.1, on the reverse strand, counting down.
TTTTTAATCATTTCATTTTAACAAAAATTCTGTTAGTTTTCGTATTTTTATATTTGTACTCCGTTAACCGCAAAAAATAGAGATCTCTTTTCCTACTTTATTTATAACACCTATTTTTACAACTGTGTTTACAAATAAAAACTTTAACTTTGACTTTAGTGCGTGCGTTTAATTTATGCAATAAGCTGTTTGTGACGTCACAACTACCATAGGTACACAAAAAAAACAGTGGCACTCCGGGAGTGCCGACAGAAGTGAAAACTAGAAAAAAAATCGGCACCGCGGTTATCAACGCGTTGATGTCTTTTTAAAGGTCAAAAGCTGGTGTCGTCACAGTGTCGCAAAACAATGGTTTAGTCCCATCTCAAAAATGCCCAACGCGCCTAAAGAAGTTTTTAGTTCAAAAAAACAATCTACCTAGAGCCTTTTCACTTCTAATTTGGGGTCGGCTCTCAGTCTAACCAGATGCAGATGAATACCAGTATTCCATTAGCGTACACAGTAACTATTATTTATTCTGTACCCTAATTCGCTGGACTGTGAACGCAGAGTAATGGTTACATAGTTTTTGTTTTAACAAACCCATACGTTTTGATTTTAGCCCAAAAGTGTAATAGTTATTTTCAGCTGGTGATAAATTGATATTAATGAGATGGACAATAGATGTGCTTAACTACACAGGGTCAATTTAGATTAACTAGGGAAACTCTGCAGAGTTTACTAAATATATCCACGTCTATATTATTTTATCAAATCTTAATTTATTTTATCGTGTTTAGATATCGGTACCCATGACGTCAGTGAAGTTTACACAAAAATAAACAGATTTTTACTGATATTTGAAGTAACTACACTAACTGCGGTCGATGACCGCACAAAAAAAAAACATATATCTATTTTTTTTTTTGTTTTATCATTTTTTGATATCGATACCCATCACGTCAGATAAATCACTCCATGTACTTACGTGGGCTAGCTACCTACCGGCCACCAGGTCGCACTCGACCCATTTCTCGGTGGGTTGCCGACAGCCGCGAGGCGCGTTCGTACGCATATATTTCGGTCGACCTGACGTACTTAGTTTCAAAGTCTTATGATATGGCTAGTTCTGGTGTATTATGTGCAATTGATGGATTTACCTGTTGATACAGATATGCGAGTATCTAATTTATTTTACTATCGTTATTTAAATGGTAAATTGTTTAAACTTGCATGTTTCGTGTTTTGTATTTTATTGATAGGTACGTAATTACTTCTACCACGTAATACTATGCTACTGTGTATACTATGCTTCTGCGGTAAGAATAGAAAGATCAATGACCTCTATTTGTAAACTGTCATTTGAAAATTACGTTTAGCAAAAATCTACTTTGTGCAAACTAATTTTCAATAATATTTAGTCTCGTTATTATCTTGTTAATGTTATTTTCATATGATTATTGTTATTTAAAGGCGTGCAGAAAAGCGTGCATGACGTGCACATGCTTAAACATTATAAAGCATTTCATTTTATTTCATAAAGTGTACTACAAATACCTACTACCATCTTTATCGAAAGATGCAGCCCTGGCAATCACAATAACCACGCGGCGGCGCGCAGCTACAAAACAAAACTCACTTTACGCTTGTAAGGTTAGGTACATTTTTGTTGCAGCGTCTAGCGACTCGAAGGTGTAGGCTATTTATTATAGCAGTAGGTTTTGAAAATTTTGTATGGAATGATTTATCTGGTAATCTGTGGTTTTACTAGCTAATTTAATTTGACCCTGTATAAATTGAAACAAATAGGTTTTCTCTGACAAGTTACGTAAGTGAAAATTAAATAGAAATAGGGGTGTATCCCATCTGGCCCGGTGACTTGGCCCGGCACCGGGCCACATGGGACAAAAAAGTTTTAACTGGCCCGGTGATATGTTTACCGGGCCAGATGACACAAATCAAGTGCCATCGTCCCCGGAAAGGGGAGAAAAGAGGATACGCCTCGTAATTTGTGAAATACTAACTATTCCTATTCCCATTATATCTGTCACGGCTAAAACCCGAAGTGCGGCTACACCTAGTTTTAGCCGGCTACAACTAGGTGCGGCCGGTAGCAGTTGGTTAAATTTAGTTGTAGCAAATGTAAATGGCTGAATGGTAGGTTAGGTTAGGTTAGAACTGTGACCACATAACACACCGCACGAGCCGAGCGAGCGAAGCGAGCGGTGCCGCGGCAGCGGCCGGCGAGTGCCAGAAACCATTTAGGCAATTTTATCCCACTGCTACCGGCCGCACCTAGTTTTAGCCGGCTAAAACTAGGTGTAGCCGCACTTCGGGTTTTAGCCGTAACATATCGACCACACAAGAATTACGTTTGCCTGACAACTTTTCAGCAAATGTTTCAGCAGTTTGATTTATAAGTTCAATCCCTTTCATAGATGCATATAGTTAGTATTTCACAAATTACGAGGCGTATCCTCTTTTCTCCCCTTTCCGGGGACGATGGCACTTGATTTGTGTCATCTGGCCCGGTAAACATATCACCGGGCCAGTTAAAACTTTTTTGTCCCATGTGGCCCGGTGCCGGGCCAAGTCACCGGGCCAGATGGGATACACTCAGAAATAGAACCATATTCACAATATTTTGATATAATAGTGTAGGTACCATTATTTAAGGTCATCAAATATATGACGCATATTTTAGCGAAAACCCGGCCAAGTGCGTATCGGATCACATTGTGTGAGCATATGCTTTGCGATGATTATCAACAAGTCACAGGGGCAGACACTGAAGGCTGCAAGTGTCGACCTCGGGATAAGCTGCTTCTCACACGGACAACTGTACGTCGCTTGCTCCCGCGTCACCAGTCCTGACTCTCTGCATACTTTGGCTGCTGAAACCAAAACTACAAACGTACGTAGTATACAAGGAAGTTTTATAAAAATGTAGCTGTTATTGTAATATATTGTAGTATCTTACGACTTCCACGTGAACGAAGTCGCGGGCAGAACCTAGTTCCAAAATAAACTCTCAATAATAATAAACTCAAACAATGTAAATTCATTTCAAGTGAAAACAATGTAAATATGCCATGTTACCTTACGAATTTAAGCTAAGCTTAGGCTGTCCGCGTCCAACTCTTTTGTCCACAGAAAAATATACTCACATTCAAACAGAAAAAAAAAACAGTGGCACTCCGGGAGTGCAGACAGAAGTGAAAACTTGATCAATTTTATTGTGCAGGAAATACTTTTCTTTTTTTAAGTCGGTAAAAAAAGGAAATGTCAATCATGTCGTTGTCATTCATGTCTCAATGTTTGGAATGTCATTAATCCCAAAGAAATTGTATCGCGCGTTGATGTCTTTTTAATAGTCAAAAGCTGGTGTCGGTAACAGTGTCACGAGTTCAATTGTTTTTTCCCATCTCAAAAATTCCCAACGCGACTAAAGAGGTTTTCACTTTAATAACTGGTTATCATGATCATCATCAGCCTATAGGTAAATGTTCCCACTGCTGGGACACAGGCCCAGTGCGGGTTGGTAGATGTCACATGTCTTCGAATTTTCGATTCTAGGATATGTCGGTTTCCTCACGATGTTTTCCTTCACCGTTTTGAGAGCAGTGGTGATGAAATAATTTACACAAAGTAAGGCGCGGTTCGAACCTACGACGTACAACTCGTAAGTCGCGGCCGTTACCACTGGGCCACTACTGCTCTAATAAGTTATTCACATTTTTTTAAACGAAATGCCTGGATTTTTCTGAGTGCTAAATGGAAATTCATTCTGGTTTTATGGTTCAGAAGCTCGTGTTTGTGAATATATTACTTATATATATCGAATTAAATGACTCATATTATTATAAGATACAAAGTTACCAACTATAATATTAGACCTTTCTTTATTTTATTTTATTTCATTGATCTTAAATATAATATTTAGATAGATAGAATACACACTGTGCTCCATAAATATTACAGATATAAATGTAGAAACTGAATAGAATTTGTTGTGAATATTTTTAATTTTGATTATTTGCTTTATACAATATACATTGATTTTTATTAGTGTAAAATAGCTTGTTAATATCTATTATTTATTTCTGTTTTTATACAGTAGCATTGATGGCCATCAGAAAGGACTAAAAGTTTATTTTTCTTTATCGTGAGATGAAGAGAAATAAATCCGTTTTTGAAAAGTATAAAGAAAGAAAGAAAAGAAAGAAAAATATTTATTTGGACACACAGTTTGTGAAACACAAAATACAAATAACAAAATAAAAAAGTGAAAATAATGTATCATTGTCATCAAGTTCGCGGGCTCGAACTTACTGGTGGTTGGCGTGGCCAAAAAGCACGCTGTCTCACCTGGCATCGTGTCCAAGAGAGATAGTATCAGTAATGAGCAATTAGACGCTGGTCTATTGCACAACGTCTAGTTCGCACGCACACAAACACCGTTCCAAACTATTTTAGTAAAAAGAACGCGTAAAAAATCACGAAAAGTCCTTTGGAAAAACGAGTTTTATGAAAAAAATCCTGCATAAATCAAATAAAAATAAAGTTTATTGAACTCTTCGATAATTGAGCTTTGTTGGTGCTGACTTTGTTTTGGAGATTTTACACTTCTTTTATATTACTTATTTACGCCCAAAGTTGCGTTCAAATTAGCAAGAAAAAAATAAATCTTTGTTGGCTCCTAACTTTTTAATGGCTTATTATTTTACTATTCTGTTTCCGCAGAAACAAAATTAATAATGAGTCAATACGATTTCATGTTTAACTTTGGATCTACAATGTCAAACAGTGGAGTAATGACCCCCCGAAATTTGTATGGAAAAAAGTGTACCTTAAAGATTTATTTAAAAGTATTTTAGGTAAAGGCTCGCCCCCTATTACATGGGACTTAAACATAACTGGCGAAATTTGGGTGTACTATAGATACACCTCTGCCTATCCTTTCTTGGAATACACGCGTGATGTTATGTTATGTTGTTAAAAGTATATTCTCAACATTTTTCTCTTTCAATATAATAACATGCTTTTTCATCACCTGCTCCCGGACTACATGTAGGTCTTACTTTTCCATCGTGTACCGCGTTTGTTCGTAGGAGAGTGTAAAGGGACCTTTTTCTCTTTTCTTTTGAACATGGCTGCCGGACGTAATTGTTGATGTTGAACCAACTTGAAATTGCATGGCTTGGTTCGTTAGCGAGAACCAAGCGTGCTATGATTGGAATATTTTGTGAAACGCGACAAAAGGAAATATTTAATACTAGCTGTGCCCCGCGGTTTCACCCGCATAAGTCTCGATCCCGTGAGAATATCGGGATAAAACGTATCTTATGTCCTAGCCTAAGGTCATGGTCTACCCATGTGCCAAATTTCATTCAAATCTGTTAAGTTGTTTTAGCGTGATAGCGTATCAATTCAAGCTAATATTATTAAAATTATCATTCAAAACTATGCATACAAAAACTACTTACCTATTTATTTTAAACCCAACGGCCTGGAAATCCACATTAGCAGGCTGTTATTCTCAGGAATACTAGTTTTAGAGTACAGTCGGCGGATATAATAAGCACTCGACTGTACTTTAGCGTATAACCCGGTAATGCTTGGTAATCCTGAACGTAGAATTTGCGGGTTAACCGTGTGGGGTGAAAATATACGAATGTGAAAAAGGGGCGTAGACGTCAAAATATCCTCATTCCTGAATTTTTTTACTAATTCAATTTCAATTCGTCAAAATTATGTAATTCTTGGATATTCCTACGATAATTATTGGAGATACTAATTTCCATTGTTAAAATGTCTAAAATAATAAAGTCTTCATTGACAGGATTTAACTTACTAAATATAAACGTCCATATGTATAATGTAGATTTGCGCAGGAGTGGACTTTGCAATACCGAATGGAACAAGCTTAGAATCCGCTTGAAAGCTAAATTTTTTACCGATTTTTTTTTTGACGGCACCTTAAGCTGGCGCGACGCCTCAAGAACAATTTCCGTGAAATTTTCATAAAAATTGTTCCACCAGAGTCGCGTTGCGCCTGTCTGCGCGAGCCTTTATTTTTATAACTTATCTTTACTAAAATTACCTTGACATCGCCCATTTCGAAACAAAGCTTTATTCCCGTAAGTCATTTATTTATTAATCGGTTAGCCTACAATTGTTTACACATTACATTTCTTTTAAAAGTACACGATATACATTTAGAAGTGCAACAGTTACTTACATGCACTATATATTTGAATAAGTTCGAGACTTGTCTGTCGCAAGCCAGTGCCCTCATCTTGTCCCGTGAATGTCCTGGTGCGGTCCACCACAAGCCCGCGTTGCTATGTCAGGACACTACAGATCTCAATTGTGGAAACCCAAATGCTATTGTAGATTGTAGCTATATGTATAGGGTTAGCGTTCGAATACTTTATACTACCCAATCCTAACTAATCTATACATACATATACAAATAAATAATATTGAAGTGGCAATTTGTAACGTCAAAATAACAGCTTTTTACTAAATACATATGAAAGTATGTACGGTACATACAACTTAAACACAATTTAACTTAGGCTACTTTAATTTTATGGGTCCACGCGGGCGAAGCCGCGGCCAGCAGCTAGTATAATGTATATCCTAATCCTAACTAATATTATAAATGCGAAAAGGAGTTTGTTTGTTTGTTACGCTTTCAAGCTAAAACGTCTGAACGGATTTGAATGAAATTTGGCACATGATGATGATGATGATTTTACAGCCTAATAGCGTTCCCAGTAGATATTCGATGTTGAAAATGTTAATGTATCAAACAAAAACCAAGGAATTATGTAATTCGTCGGATAAAAAAGAATAATTATATCCTTTGACATTCTTCAAGCATTGTGGCCGTCTCAGCATATCGGTATGAAAAAGTCACTTTGGGAGCCACACAACACTCAATACCAACACCAGTGTATCTTTGTCCCACTGAAGGGCAGAGGATCGCACTTTGTTGCTTTTCTGTACTAACTAATAAAACCTTAGTTCAATAAACTGATCTGAAATGAAGTTAACAACATTATTTAAAACATACGGATATGGTTAATGGGGCAATTAAAATTATGGTTGGTTAAACAAACCCCTGATAACAAATGTATCCATTATAACTACTGTGTGTGTTTAAATACAGAAAACCAAGTGCGTGTCGGACCACACACAATGAAGGGTTCCGTAGTTGGAATGAATAAATCCCAAAAACAAACTTAACATTGTAGTTGGAAAACAAGTTCTTCGATACATCGATTTAAGTCACGGTCAATTCTACAACTGCAAATGTAAGTTTGTATTCGTAATTTTTTATTTTTTTATTTCATAAAACTACAAACAAACGATTTTTGGTCTTTTTCCTGTACTTGCGCTGTGAGAACTTGCTTCTTGCCAAATTTCATGATTCAATATTCATGGTCTTGACAGACAGACGGACGGACGGACAACGAAGTGATCCTAAAAGGGTTCCGTTCTTACCTTTACAGGTACGGAACTCTAAAAATTATACACATCACAGCATCTAGCTTTGAGCTAGATTTTAATACATTTAGCAGCAAAGCTTCATTCATCGAGCAAGGGAAAAAGAAAACGATTGAAATTTAACTAGTTTTTTCAGATTACTTTGCGGTTCACCCAGATTTTTTGCAATTCTTTTTTAAACCCAGTTTGTATATTTGTATATTTTTTTTTTTTTGCGAATACATTTGCAGTAGTAGAATTGACCGTAACGTATATCGATGTATGGGAGAACATTTTTCAACTACAAAGTTGAGGTTGTTCTTGGGATACATTCTCTGTGGATACATTCATCCCAACTTCGGAACCCTTCATTGTGCTAGGTCTGACACGCACTTGACAGTTTTTTTTTATTCGACTACGGCAAAGCCAAAGGAGGGTTATGATTTTAACAAGCTATCTACTCTAATGCACATTCATATCCGGTTATACCAAAACCGATGTTATTTTGTTACGATGTCTTGTTTATATATTTTAGTTGACGTTTTTATCGTAGTTGGGTTTAAGTTTTTAACTCTTTTTTATTTTAATTATTTTTTTGGTTCTATATAAAAATATATTGGTTACTATATTTTAGAAAGTAAGTACTCCTTGAGACCTTTCATTTGACATCCCATGCGATACAATTCAGAATAATTCAGGGACCCCCACTTTTTTAGTTTTTTTTTTTTACACCTAAGTAGATAATTATTGTAGTGTTATTTTTTATTTAGATAAAGAGTCATACGAAATAGCCTTCATGAGTGGAGATATATATATGACGCCGGAGCCGCACCGGAGTCGAACCGGAGCCGCACCGGCGCCGGAACACAAGATGATTTTTTTTTAGAACATCTCAGAATGAAAATGTAAAAATCTACGCGATACCGCCCGGTGCGGCGACGGCGCGGCGGCGGCGGCGTTTGCGGCGCATGGGCCATTTGCTTACACAAACATGCGGTCCGGCAGCGGCGCCGGTGCCTTAATGTGGGTCTGGTGCACTCCCTTACCACCTTGCTGATTGTGGCTTGTATTTTTCCACGGCTTGAAATCTTCCCATATTTAATTTGTGCTAAAAACGAGATACGATGAAGTGTTACTGACCAGATAATTGCTTGTCAGCTTAGGCCAACAAAAGTAAATGTCAAAACATCTTTTGCTATTTTAGGCCTTTTCAAAACCGCGTCGGGTCCTCACACGATACCCACCCGTGTAATCCCACCCTACACATCACGGTAATAAGTTAATCTCAGCTTCGAACATAAATAACGTTAAATTAGCGAAACCACGCTTAGTAATAGAAAATTTAAGCTGATCTGCGCTCTAATACATTTAAATTATGTAATAGAATTGTTTGAAAATGTATGCAATTGCTCGCTGGTAAATAAAATGAGAAACATGCAAGGGAAAATGATCATTAAGTTGTACAATTATTTATGGAACAAGCCAATGAAATAATATTGTTTTTGTTGGGTTAGTTCTCATAAACATACACTTTTAAACATAGGAACTCATTTCGTCCCAAAGGCTATGAAAAGGTTCCTTCAGATCTCATTCAAAATGTTCAAAATGTTTTAAACAAGAGTTTTTTTTTTTGTTTTTTTACCAAGCGATTTTTCAAATTTATTATCAACACAAATCGATCAGGCCTAATATAATTCATTTCTAGTCAATTTTAAAATTTACCTAAGGAAACGTTTACAAAAAACGATCATAATGACAACAACGCTCTAATCTGTGAACATACTTTTTTTTGTAAACAATATAAGTAGGTAGGTATGTAACATAGAAACTGAACCACCCAGTACACTCTGTACGTTCAGAATTGCGAATTCCGATTGACACCGATTTATGACAACCCTGCTTCAGAAAGAGCTAAAAATTTTGAAAAAATACTGATTATATACTTTTATATTTATAGATTACAGGAAAACCTTTAAGAAGTATATGGTCTTAAAATGACATGGTAAATCTCCCGATATTGTGCGTTCAAACTTACATTTGCCGTTGGAATTAATGGGACAACATGTTTGTCAACTACAGTGTTAAGTTTGTTCTTGGGATAAATTCATCTCAACTACGGAACCCTCCATTGCACAATGTTGGCCGGTTTTTTAACGAGACAGGCCAATTACAGGTTGCTAGAGAGTTGATTTTTAAATAGTCAGACACTGGATAAATATGACAGTTTGGCATAAATATTTGCTATACAAAACCTGTCAAACTGCAAACCAAAAGTTATCTGACTATTGAAAAATCAGCCCTTGCCGCCTCTAGCCGTTAGAAACCTTAAAAGTACCCTTTTTTTTGGTGTTAAAAATCAAATAACTTCTCCCGCTCTGGGCGCAGCGGGAGGGCGTGTCAGACTCTTACTGACTAAAACCCACCCGTGTTCCTTCAGTTGCCATGTTGCCGGGGGCCACGGTATATAACCCTTTCGGACAAACCCGCAACCCCGGCAGGCATCGGCCATAGCGGCCCTTCAGTTATGCTGACATCTCTTTGAAGCGCGCGTGGAACACAACGCGCCGTCGACCCGGGCCTGGTCCTTATCGGACAGCGAACTAACCTTATAAGTACCTACGAATATACAAAAGTTAATGTGAAAATCTTGCAGTAAAGGTACTGTTCGTACTTGGCCGCTTGCTACCCGACGCCGACGCCTCTACAACTTATTTTCTTTTTCTGCACTAAAGTGCTGCAATTTTTTGCTCCGTAATTATATCAGCTCGGAACAAACTGTGCAGTTTGTCCAACGTTCTGTCGGTTCGTTTGTAACAAACCTTTGGATACTACTTGAACATTGTTGACTCAGAGTTCGAGTTTTTTTTTTTTTGTTCGAATTGTTTCTGCTTGTTTTGCTTCATTGATTGTAAGACTACCAGTTTCTGCTGAATGTGAAGTTGTCTTCAATTCTGAAATGGATTAATTTGTTATTCAGGTTTCTTTTGTTATTTTTCCAAAAAAAATCTGTAAACCGGAGTTTGTAATTGAGCCCAGTTACAATATTAATAGTACAATCGTTGTTATTGCACAACGCAATTAACCTAAATATTGAGGACAGAGACAAAGAAATAAGGTTGCATTTCATTGTTTTAGTCCACTAAGAGTTTTACCACACTGGTAACTTTCATGACTAAATATATCATGTATGGCGATATATTTAGGCATAATATATTATATATGCCTTGAATATATCCAAGATTGTATAAGGTTAGGGCTATTATTTAAGCTTATGAAGCATCTATTCTCCGTTTATTATAGGATTATAAAAATAACTGTAATATAACGACAGTTATCGTGTAATATTGTTGAAATTACTGCATAGAGTATTTTTTTAGTTAGGTAAATAGATTATAACTGCTTTATATCTATCGTGAAATAACGAAGTTTATTATACGTTTCTATCGAAATAACGAATGGGTGATAACCGTTATTTTTCTAATGTTATAATAAATTAAGTATAACTTAACCCTTGGTAGATTTACACGAGACACAATGGTTTTTAATTGTTCCTGTAATTACGGCATTCGAGAAGTTAAAGGCTAATTGATTTATGAAATAAGTTGGAGGATTACAGCAATGTCTATTAAAACCGTTCATTATACAGTCTACTTATTGCATGAAACATGAAAACCACTTACGACGCATTATTTGGTATTTACTCAGCATTTGTTTGCAGTTTACTAATAGTTTACAGCTCGCTCAGTTGTTTGTTTACAATGAATACTGAACAGTACACTATGTGTGTATTGTTACAAGCTTTTCATGTTGCTACATCGAGGTAAAAGGTGTTCAACTGACTGTTTGTTTTGTATAAACTGGGCTGTTGGTATAGTTTTTGTAGGGGATGGCGAGCGAAATATTTTCAATTCTATTTTCAGGTCGTTGATGGCAGATAACAGATGGGTCACTCCGCATTTTTGTTATGAAGCTACAAGTAGGTACGCGGCGGTCTCAACTTGTAGAATTCAATAGGCGTAATGTAGTCAGAAGATACAAGATTTACGCGATAGAAGAAGAGGCAACTTCTATGTGAATGTAACTGTAGTAATTACCGCTATGCGACCAGAATTGCACTTTATTGTGTCGTCGCTAGAGTCAGTTTTTATTTAAATGATTTTGCAGAGTTGCCCATCTGTACTAATCTGTGGTAGTAAACGCTACTTCTCGTCCTCTTGTCATCAAGGCTTAGTAACTAAATTATAGATAATGAATCGGGCGACTACTCCTTTACCCAAATGTCCTTCCTTTTGTATTGTTCGTCGAGTTGAGCTCCACGATTATTGACAAATGCTTGCACTGACTGGACAGGTTCACTCAAATCTGTGTGATTCTTTCCTCAAATGACCATTTCATACACTTCTTACATGGTCCTCATATGGCATGACTAAGATTATGTCTGGACTTTAAAAGAGACTGCGACCTCTGAGTTTGTTTCGGCCTTTCTTCTCAAAGTAGTCAGATAAGAAAAGCCGAACTCATCTAGATTTTATTTAATATTTTTTTAAATATGACGAGTAAAAGTGATTTAAATGTCCTATTTACAGAATAAACAATTTCATTTCATTTCACTTCACTCTGGGTGCTAGGTCACTACAGTTGGGCAAGAAACCCAGTTCTCCCAGCTCGAAATATAGATAGATTTAATTTGAAAACAGATTATTATTATGTTTCCATTCACAATCAGATGATAAATATTATAATATAAATCGTCATACAAAGTGTTATTCCAAGTCATCTGTTCCGTTTAGCGTCAGTATTCCCCTACTTGGCAATATACCAAGTGCTCGTAGTTTATCGTATCATAGCTCAAGATGAAATCACAGATTATGTTTATTCTTATATTTTATCGCGAATAAAAAATACAGAACAGAAAAATAGAGGGGATGGCATAAATATTTCATTGCGCATAAAATGAAATGTCTATGGTTGTAATTTTATGGCACGGATCAAATAATTCGTCACACATAGCGTCTGATTTATCCTAAGATATTTTTATACTACCAATAAATATACCTACTGTTTAAACTGTATTCCGTGAAGGGGTAGGTAGAGGTACACCCACATTTCGCCAGTTATGTTTAAGTCCCATGTAATATGCCTCATTGGTCTAGTGGTCGTTTAGAGGTATGAGGAACAGGGTGTAAAGTTCACTCATCCTCTATAGAAAAGGGAGGATCCTCCGACCAGACAGGGGTCGTGTCTGGCGGGCAATTGCCCAACGATTGATTTCGGATACTCACATAAATATCGTTCGCGCGGTAAACTCTAATTGCGCGATGCAGGATTTGTGTGACGTCAGGTCCTTGATGCGTAGTTCGCATGTGGCGATGTAGATGCCGCCACAAGCGCTACTGCTGAGCATGAGGTCCTGTATTCGATTCCCAGGTCGGGTATAGTGTTATTGGGCTTTTTCCGTCAGAAATTTCTCAGTAGCAGGCCAGAGAATGGATTTGTGTGCCCGGTTGATGGCGATGACAGGCGTGATGTTATGTTATGTTATGTTTTAAGATATTTTAACACATACAAAAAAAAAATCTGCAGTTAATAAATAAATATTTTAAGGCAAAAGCGTCACTGACTGGTTTGCGTAAAAATGAAGTAGCAAGAAAGAAAGAATAATGTTAAAGGCTTGTGCAGACCAGCGCGACACGCGGCGCGACACAAAGGCACCGCTCGTCGCGCGACGAGCGGTGCCTTTGTGTCGCGCTACAAGTCGCGCTGGTCTGCACAAGCCATAATTTGGACACAGTCCGTGAAACACAAATAACAAAATGACAACCGACTTCCAAAAAACACTACAAAGTGAAAAATAACTTTAATTTCGGAAGTCGGTGTCTTTGGTTTTGAATTTTCGTTTTTTGTCACCGACTTCCGAAATTAAAGTTATTTTTCACTTTGTAGTGTTTTTTGGAAGTCGGTTGTTATTTTTTTGTAAAAAGTTTTTATTTTTCACTTTTTAGGCGTGGTACCTACCCCACACAAATTCGAAAACCACTACCTGCTATGTAAATAACAGTGACACGAACTTATCATATCATCCACATGTTAAGTGGGAAAAAGTACGTACTTATTATTGAAGCTAACTCAAAAAATATCGAAGCAAAGTTAATAAAATTTATATGGGACCTCTTCGAGAGCATACTCTTTCAAACAAAAAAAGAATTTTCAAAATCGGTCCACAATTGGCGGAGAAATCGGTGGACATACATAAAAAAAAAGAAAAAAAAAAAAAAAAAAAACAAACATACGCGACGAACATATACCTAACCTCCTCCTTTTTGGAAGTCGGTTAAAAATAGTGTATGCTTCACGGCTGCGCCAAAAAGGTTCATTTGAGCATTAATGCCACACAGATGCTATCTGGCCTCTGCTGTCTGTTTTCTAATGAACCTTTAGGGACAAGTGACGGCGAGTACAAACAGTTTCAACATACCTAATACAATTTTTTTTATACTTCTAAATAAATTAATAAACTAGTAATCAAATGTAAATTACAAAAACAAATAAATACGTTAACTGGAACTATTCAAGCAAAACCTGCCTAAATTAACAATTTGATCACATACATCGATTTCATTGCTAACAGTGTCACACAGCATTCAAACACGCTATCACAGAATCGAATCACGAATACAAAAAGGTTGGCAACCCCCCCCCCCCCCCCCCCCCCCCCCCCCCCCCGGTGAATCGTAAAACGATATTACGTGTTGCACAGTGTGCGCTGAACCGACCCATACCGTGTGAGTGCACATGCGAGTGTTCAACCAATCGGGGGTATGCAAACCTATCGAAATTTTGTGATATAGCTGGCTTTAATGGAAGGATTTTCTGTTTCGGTAGAAGAATTGCTACAAGAATCTTTTGGCGCTCGAATGACGTTGACAGGAGGGCGCTGTTGGTAAACATTTGTGCAATTGTTTTGTGAAATGTATTGAGAAACAAGATGGCGGCGTTAGTTCCGTTTTTCACCACGCGCCAAAAGAAACTTGTAGCGCTGTATCTATCTAAGCAACCCCACCATGTTGTGGTGATGGAGAGTTTCGTACTACTAGTCAACATCATATGCCTCACCTTTTCCCTATAATGTTGGGGTCAGCTTCCTGTCAAACCAGCTGCAGCAGCTGAATACCAGTATTTTACATAGAGCGACTGCCTATCTGACCTCCACAACCCAGGTGCTGGGTAATACGATACCTATAATTGAACAAATTAGGAGAGAATTGTGATGATGACTGATCCAGAATGAAGATGACCCACTTTGGTCATCGTAAGTACCCATTTAAGACGATGGCCTGGGTCATTTTTCTGCTTACTGCCTTTTTATGACTTGTTCTCTAAACATCCACTTCGAAAAGTCAAAGAGGAAATTGTTGTATCAAACATATCAGCAGAATTGACGATCAAATCCGTATAGCAGTGCAATCTGTGTGGCCAATCTCTTCAGATAACCTTGATCTCAGTTACGTAATCTAGGATCCTAATTCAGGAACCCACAGAGCGACTACTAGCTAAATCACAAGAGTACAGGCAGGATCGAAACCAACGCAGTAATTAAACGAGTCAGTGCCACACAAAGCAGCATTGTGTACTCACTACGGTCACAAAGTCTTTGAACTTAATTCAGAGTTCAAAGACTTTGAAACATTGCAAGTCTTTAATTGGTTTTCGACGGCACTACTCATTGATCAGTTCCAATGGAGAATAGTTGCAAACAATTAACTATAGCTTGTTAGTTGGTAATCAAAGATCTTACTTTCAATGGGTTTTTCGAGTGTTCGAATTAAATTAATAGTTCCAATAGATAGTAGTTTTACGTAAACTTCGATCCATTCATTATTCATTTGGTCTATCGATCGTATTCTGTATCAATTTATACGTTTTTACGGGAAATATTGAACTGATTTTAATGAAAACCCCGATGATACGCGGTAAGGTTTTAGACTAACCCTTCCCCCCTACCCAAAGTCACGTTTATTTTTTTGGTACAAAATATCTTAAAAAATTAAAGAATTTATCTTTAAATAGAAAAATATTTTATTTGGGGGGCCGCTTTTCGTTTCAGAAATGCGCGTTAAACGAAAAAATAAATACACGTGATGTCTCACTCCCCTCCCCTTTGTGATATTTCGTGATTTCCCCCCCCCCCTTTCAAGCCTCACGTGATTTATGGATGACCCCTAACTATCGAGCACAAGAAGTCGTATTACTTCAAGTCCGTTCTAGAATTTTCTGTACCAAGGGTGATGTGACAGATTTATTTGTTTAATACTTCAAGCACACAAAAGTACAGAGGTGGACTTAATGCCATAGGCATTTTCTACCAGTCAACCTTTGGGTGATGCAGAGACAAACACTGGTAGATTCTGACGTTTCATAAGTGCCCATGCAGGTATAGGTGAAATAAAATATTTTATTTGATTGATTTGATTTGATTCAGCCCGTGCCAACCGAAAGAAACAAAAAATTCGAAGTGAAAACTTCTTTAGGCGCGTTGGGCATTTTTGAGATGGGACTAAACACTAGCGTTGATGTCTTTTTAATGGTCAAAAGGTCATCGCGGTGCCGATTTTTTTTCAAGTTTTTACTTCTGCCGGCACTCCCGGAGTGCCACTGTTTTTTTTTTGTCCGTGAGGTAGATTATTAAAAAAAATTAAAAATATTGGAAGCGTATTTATATTTTTTTTAACCGACTTCAAAAAAGGGGTTACTCAATTCGACCGTATATATATATATATATATTATTTTTTTATGTGTGTTCGCGGATAACTTCGTCGTTTATGAACCGATTTTGATGATTATTTTTTGTTGGAAAGAAAATATTTCAAGGGTGATACCATGATAAGGAAATCAGGATCTGATGATGGCATCCTAGAGAAATCGAGGGAACTCTTCAAATATTACAGGCAAACCTATAGCGATTTGGGTATTTTTTATAGTAAGTTGCTCTTGGAAAGCACCATTTAGTTAAGTGGAACTGATGATGAAGATCACAAATAGCCACCAGAATTACTCAATAATAAGTATTTCACGGGTTGCGATTCGGTTACTTTAATATAGTTGCAATGCAATTTATACTCGTCACAATGCATATAGAGAAGTAGAGCTGATGGTGAAGTACCAGGAAAACTCCTCAACGATGAACGTCCCTGAATCGGGAAAAGCAAAATTTTGTAAAAGGTGATGAGCAGTTGGCATTAGGCTAATGTACCTTAGATAAATTACAAATTAACCCACTAAAAAGCGAGAAACTCAATTTATCGCTGTAATCTTTTGATTACGTAATAAAAACTTTTTTACAAAAAATACAACCGACTTCCAAACTACAAAGTGAAAAATAACTTTAATTTCAGAAGTCGGTGTCTTTAGATCAGTATTTTAGTTGATTGACACCTACTTCTGAAATTAAAGTTATTTTTCACTTTGTAGTTTGGAAGACGATTGTATTTTTTGTAAAAAAGTTTTTATTACGTAATCAAAAGATTACAGCGATAAATTGAGTTAAAATGTGCCATGACGTCACGAGTATGTAGATTCTATATTTACTTGTAACGTAGCGACCCTCACTCCCCAACTTTAATGCTTTTTATCTTACCTAGTAATTGTTTATTAATATGGTAAAGCAAAAAATGCGTGTTTAATATTTTTTTATTATCTGACTGTCGGACTGAATAGAAATTCTTTTTTTTCCAGGCATCATCCCTATTCGAGCTAAACTGAACTTTTCCCGTACTTAAAATATCTACATTATGTTCGATTTAGCCGCCCGGCTGTGCCCAATGATGCCAACTCGAATATGTGTGTAGCACCCCATACTGGATTTTGATAGGTAAAGATTGACGATGTACGCTCGCTTAGAAGTAACCTACTCACTTAAAATCACTATTCAGTAGTGTACAATAAAGCCTTATCTACACCGGTAATTCATGCGCAAGAAGATAGGTATCGCCATTAGGAGTGAAGTCGTCTGGAAGCAATCTGATGCACATGCGTTGAGCCGCGAAGCGCCGCCGTGATATCGTGTAGGTACTCAAAGTTTTATTACATAGGTACGAAAAATGGCACTATGAAGTATGTACCTCTTGTGGTGTTCACCAAGTTATAAGAAGTATTCGAGTAAGTAAATTAGACGACAATTCACTGTACAACGGCAGAGGACACACGTCCGTTCAGGCGCCAGCAAGCAAGTGACCACTCTACGGGCGCGCACCACTGCGCTCGTTTATAATACAGTTGCCACGGTACACCCGTGCCACTGAACTGAAAAGTACACCTTTTCAGCAGAAACGCATTCATTAATTTATATATTTTTATTGTTATGGAATATTGCAATACTCTGTCAGCTCTTGAACGCGGTTTAAATGTAATGATAACGTTCAGTTTCATTGGTGGAAATCGCCCTAAGTAATTTCCTTCGGCCTGATCATCACTTACCATCAGGTCTGATGCAGGCTAAGAGCTTATCCGTTGAGGTTAAAAAAAAACATAAAGGTTTATGCACACACGTCAGTCACGTCAACGTCAAGTCGCCGATCAGCCACGTCAATTTCAGGGACGTGTGTGAACAATAGTCAGTCAGTCGTAGCAACGCATGTTTCATTCGTAGCAATACAAGTTTTGACTTGCCGGTAACGCGGCGTCGATTGAGACGCACTTGTAGTGACGTAATTGATGTGTGTAGCCAACGTCCTACAACTTCTACGTAACTATATTTTTTTGCTTGACGTTGACGTCAGTAACGTGTGCATGAACCTTAACACTGGCCGACCCGAGAATCGAACCTGCAGGGCCTCATGCTCAGCAGTAGCGCTTGCGAGCACTAGACTAACGAGTCAAAAAAGCTGTTTGCTTTTAAATAGTTGTTTTTTCAGTACTCATTGAAAACTATTTCATTAAAAATATTTTCTAACTAACACCTCTCAAGTAGAAAACTCCAAACAAATGACAAGGCCGGACAAAGTCCGGATCCCAAAAAACCGGACACGTGGGGAGAAAACCGTTTGGATGGTAGCCCTACAGCTGTACGATGTACAGTGTACACGTTACCCATTCAGGAAAACGTCTGAGAATTTAATCTTAAAAAAATATATTTTTTACGAGACTGGTCGGAGACTTGACGTTGACGTGACTGATGTGTGTGCATGAACCCTAATCATGACGTGTAACGAAACATGAGAACTTTGTATTTTTTTGTAAAGAAGCAAAGCAAAGTAAAATGCTTGGGAATCTAAAAAAATCGAAAGCCTTTTACCTCCTTTTATTAAAACTTTAACCTTTTAACATCGACACCAAAAGTATCAATTAACATTTTGGGAAAAACCAATTATGGCGACAAAGTTTTTTTGTTCATCAATCGCCGTGTTTTTACGTCACCAAAATTTCGGCAGTACTGTTGTTTGAAAACTTTTCAACTCAACATTTTCGTAGGTCTGATCCTCTAACGAAAATTTCCGCATGAGGCTTTTAATTAAAAAGTGGGTTTTTCTACGAAACAATTAATTGCTCGGTAAAATTAAGTTTCAAGGAAGTTCATTAAGATGATGTCTTTTGTTGGAAAGGTTGAATTTTTTATATTTATAATATATTTTAAAAGTACTGAGTGTCGAAAACTTTTGAAAATCAGTAGACTTAAAACTAGTATGATTAGTTGTTGCCGTGTTGTATGGATCACTACGGAAGCTTGTTGACAGACACGTTTTTTCTACGGCGGGTTTATACGCCACACCGTAAAGAAACCGTGCCGTGTTTCAAGGGCCTTACAGTTACGCAAAATTCAGAAGCGTTTTTCTCGTGAAATAAAAATTACAACTTTGAGAATAGACTTATTTCATAATAGTAATATTTAAATAATGTTAGTTACAACATCTATCAATAATACTATGTTCGTAACCACATCTCTATATTATCAATATTTTAGGAGACAATCGCTTTTAAATCTTGCGTAAGTGTAAAGTATTTGAGTTCAAATTCAAAGTATTTTATTTCACATAAACCTACATGGGCACTTATGGAACGTCAGAAGCTAGGTGCACGGTTCCAATTGGTCGCTTCCTATGGAGAAGAGCCGCCAAGAAACTCCACGGTAACTCTTTTCAAAATATTTGGCTTTCAATATTTTCAAATAACAGTGTTAATAGATATGGGAGGACAGTGTAGGCCTTAAATGAGTACGAGGTACTTAACAAAATAGAAAATGGTCAACAAATCTACAGTCTACTAGGCTTTACAACATTCTCACATTCACTAAATAAAATGATAAATATAAAAACCTATTTAAACCAAATGACATGTTCGTGACTGGTCCTATGGTTTATATTAGTACATAATTAAATTTTTGTAACAGAAACATCTTTTATTAGCGATATTGTGTTACCTACTTGTGTAAACAACTTTTTACACCATTCAGAGGAAATTTGTTTTTGTTTAAACCTTAAAAGACAAAACGAACTTTCAGTTACCATAAAAAATATTTAAACCTTAAAATTCAAAACCTCTTTAACCTTAATGATTGACCTTAATCCAACCGCTCATTAGCTGAAACATTACCGCTAACAATGCCTATATTCGGCCATTGTCCGGTATTGGGGCACGTTGGAGCGCCCGCCGTATGCTGCGTTGGCTTTGTTTAGTAAACAGGATTTGGATTGTCCTGGATTTAGAATTGTTGGATGAGAAAAGCAAAAGGGAGAGGTTTTTAACATACTTTGCCTATAGTATCGGCTTATCTTTTGGCAGAATAAATCTCCAGCTCAGAATTAATCTTACCTGCAATGAACATAAAAAAAAATTAAAAGCTACTGTTTATTTGTGGCACATTTTGCAAAAAATTGTGGTCCAATCAGGTTCAGTCAACAAAAAAAATCAACTACCGCTTCAGTTTTTTTAAATACAATTTTTGAGCATAAATAAAAAAAAATGCAATTTTAATTCAGATAGTAATAGACTCTTAGCTTTTACTTACATGAATGCTGAAAAGTACTGTATCAAATAAATATGGATCTATTTAGATCATACGTAAAAGTAACAATCTACTTCTGTTGTTGACCGTACACAACATGAAAAAATGTAATGATAATTAATTAACAGCCTTACAAAGATAGAGTAATACCATAATAAAGTATACATGGCAAAACCCCATCTTTAGAAAACAAGAAAATAAGTTGAAAAACATTCATTTCAACTTGATTATTGAACGACCGCGCCGTTTCTTATCGAAAATCTAATATGGAACAAGAAAAAGATAAAAATAAAACCTCAAAGCAATTTCCATCACGTTACCTTCACTTTACGGGTGTTAATTGAACAGCCAGGACCCGCAGTAAGTGCATTTAGACCCAAAGGTCGGAGGAGAAAGGTCAACAGGTTAGTTAGGGAGAACCGTCAGGGAGGGGCTTTATATTGTAAATTAAAATATGATGTAGTAGGTACCTACCTACTACATAATATTTTGGGCAGAGGTTTAAGTTGAAATATTATGGGCTTGTACCGTGATTAGGGTAGGTTTCTCACTGTTGTGGGTGTAGTAAAATACGGCTAAAAGTTAACGTTTAACACTTAATAACAACATACTGGGTTCATTGGTCCTTCTGCTAAGCATAAGGAACATAAATAATTATTTACACTTTATTGTTTTCTTTATTTATGTTTAAAACACTGTGAATCAAGTCCTTTAACCAGACCCGGAACCGGAAACGGATGTTTTAAATTTGATTGATCGGAATAGAAACCAGAACCGGTATCGGAACCGGAGTCAGAGGTGGAAGTAAAAGAAAGATATGTTAAGGAAAGGCTTAATGAAATAATAGAAATATAATTCAGCCTCTTTAATCATTCTCTTTGATTAGTCTCTTTAATTAGTCAAATATTAGCGATAACATCCACAAACAAAACAATAAATAATAATGTATATATTGTAGTGATATTTATTTTAGAAGTATGTATGTAAGTATATTCTCATATTGTATGTTGTTTAAATTGAAATTAGTGAATTGTTTTTTTTTTTTCTTCTTTGATTTATGTTTTTATTTTCTCTTATACGGTTACACACTTTGTCTACATCTCTTTTTGTATACTTTCCTATCGCAGGTATGCTGGAAGAGATTTCTTTAGAAAAAAGCATTGCCTTTGTACGTATTTTTCTGTTCCTTTCTTCTTGTCTGTTTATATGTGTGTGCATAAATGGTTAAATAAATAAATAAACTGAGATTCCGAGCGAAGCAGGGTAATCCTGCCGACTAGTTAAAACTTGTTTGTACGCGCTCTAGTCACGTGCATCGCGACTTTTCGAATTTCGGTATAACTCCGATTCAAAATTATTGGAACCGAAGTCGGAATCAGAAGTGTAAAATTAATCGGAAATTCCGACATTTCGGAATCGGAACCGAAGCTCCGTAATATCCCTGATCTTAAGTCAGGAGATAGGTCTCCTGACTACCTTAGCTTACCTACCTTATGGTATACACTGATAATTCTGATCATTATGGTACAGACTGATAAAATCTTCATAACATCCACGACGTTCAAAAACAAGACAGTAAACGACACAAAAGTAAATATAATAAGAAGCCAAAACAAGTACAAACTCTGTCCTCGCCTCCCATTAACAATAGATTAAATCATAATCCGTCAATTACATTTCTAAAATATGAATATCCGTCAACGACACAACGGAAAGAAAGAAATCCAATCAAAAAGCCACAAAAACTTGATTGAAGTCCTTCCCGAGCACTTAGCGCGGGAAATCAGAGCCGCCATTTTGAAACTTTTAAAGAAATTAACTTTTTAAGCGATCCCTACAATGTCTGAGTGGATGAAACGCATTTTATTAGATTTATAAGAAAGCCCCGAGGATTTACGAGAGTCCTATAAAATTGCAATTTAGAATTTATCGCTAAATTTTAGGACGAACCATAGGCGCTAACGGAATTCCGGATGGCTTAATATTTCCGGATGCTAATCTTGTCTTGGTATTAATTGGAATAGCGGCCAGTTTGGAGATTTATTGCGTTGTAAAAATGCTTTTATACTTCAATTAGAGCTTGGTTTTCCATGTGGTTTCGCTCGCGTGGTTCCACAACGTTCACCAAGCCTTGATACCAATATCATATCGGAGGATACTGTAGGCCCAAGCCTCCCATACCTATTAAAGGCTCCTACAAACAGATGCGACACGCGACGCGACACAAAGGCACCGCTCGTCGCGCGACTAACGTGTCGCGCCTTTTTGATAGAGCCTTAACACTGTTATTTGAAAATATTGTAAAAGACAATTATTTTTAATAGAGTAACCGTGGAGTTTCTTGCCGGTTTTTCTCTATAGAAAACGACCAATTGGAACCGTGCACCTAGCTTCTGACGTTTCATAATATAATGTGGATTTAAGTGAAATAAAATACTTTGATTTCGATTATGAATTCATGGATTACTAATTTTAGAATTAAATATAAAAACCGGTCAAGTGCGTGTCAGACCACGCACAATGAAGGGTTCCGTAATCGGGATGAATTTATGCCAGAAACAAACTTAACATTATAGTTGAAAAACATACATTTCAACTACAAGATGTAAGTTTATACGCACAATATTGAGAGATTTACTATGTTTTTTTAAGACCATAGAATTTTTATAGATTTTCCTGTAATTTATGAGTAAAGAACCATTCTCTGTATTTTTTCGAATTATTAGGCTCAGTAGTTTCGGAGATAAGGGGGGAATGGTCAATTTTCAAAAAAAATCTTAAATATATTTAAAAATATTTATTTTAAAATTATAAGAAAAATATATTTGACATCTTTGCAACAAGTCCTTTCATTTGATATGTCACACGGTAGGTACAGTTGACTAAACTTTTTTTTAATTTTCTTATTTGCCCCATATTCAAAATTCATTTATTAACATTGCACGTCTGTGTTTGGGTCACAGAAATACATATATGCACCAAATTTCAACTTAATCGGTCCATAAGATTCGGAGCAAATTTGCTGTGACAGACGGACAGACAGACAGACACACGAGTGAACTGATTTCGATTTTATTGTGGTACTTTTAAGGTTCCGTAGCTCAAAAAGAAAAACCGGCCAAGTGCATGTCGGACCACGCACAATGTAGGGTTCCATAGTTGGGATGAATTTATCCCAAGAACAAACTTAACTTTGTAGTTGAAAAAAAAAATCTTTCATACAGAATGTATGGGTGAACATGTTTTTACAACCGCAAATTTAAGTTGGTCGATTATTACTCGTTAACTTGTAAAGCCTACTCATCTGTGATAGTTTTCCTTTTAAATTCGTTATATAAGCTACTGCCGTGAATTTATTCATATATCTAAAACCAACCATTTAGCTGGCAGGGGGGGGGACACTTGACTCTAACAAAAAATTGCACTTTAAAGCTTAATATTTTGCAAACGGATCTCTGAATTCAAAAATGGTTTTGACACACTCACAATTTTTTTGAAAGACCTTTCCAACGATACCCCACACCAAGAGAGAGAAAAAAAAAAAACATCTCCACTTTACGTGTAGGGGAGGTACCCTAAAAAAATCATTTTTCATAATTTTATTTTACCACTTTGTCGGCATGATCAATATGTATACCCATGCCAAATTACAACTTTCTAGTACTAACAGTCTTGGAGCTAGACCGCGGACAGACAGACAGACGGACATGACGAAAATATAAGGGTTCCTTGTTTACTACGGAACCCTAAAAAACGGAGCCCTTCCGTTTTTTCTTTTTGAGTTACGGTACCCTAAAAGTACCACCATAAAATCGAAATCAGTTCATCCTCCGTTAACGTAAAACTACCCACATAATTAAAGTCCTTCCCTTAAGCTACCTGAAATAGGGTAAGTTTGGTAAAAAAGGACCAATTCTGAAGCGGCAGGGAAACCCAATTTTAGTAAGATTACTTGCGACAGAGACGTCAAAAACTTAAGCTATTATCCTGTATTAAGAATTCTCCAAGACTTGAAGAAAATCAATTTGCGCGAACTTAAAAATTAAACGTAGATTTTTGAAGTGAACGAAAAATACGAGAAGGTCGTTACTTCCTAATTATCCCTTGCGAGTCGTTCTAAATTCAATTTTGAGGGTAAATAAAAGTTTTACGAAGCTGCTTACGAAGTTAACCTTTACAGACTAAAAATTTTCTTGGCTGTTCCTTGAAACGCGGATTCTGTATTAAATTATGGCGCAACAATAATTATAAATTCCACTTAGAGTACAAACTGAACGTCAATACAGACTTTGCTTTACGTAAACCAAACCTTTCTTGAGAGATGTTATTATTAAGTAATTATAACTATTAACTAATAACTAAACTTTAACTAATTGAAGTTGGAGTTATTCACGTGTATTCGACGTCCTGTAATGAAATGGTTACCGTGCGGACTGGTCTGGTAGGTTCAGTTCTCGAATGGACTGTTCCTTACTCATCCTAGGTTTGGGCGTTATTTCACGTCACTATTTACAATAACTGGCTACGGGGCATGTAGCCGAATAACTAGTTTCGAGTCACACATAAACACGTGATTTCGTAACTAGTTACATCACAGTACAATCGAATGAAAAGAGTGAAACGAAACAAAAGTACGTTGCGAGCGCATGTTGTTTATTTCGCGCGTAATAACTTTAGTATTACGTTAGTAATGTAACTGTATATAAATGTAGCTACAAGAACTATAAATTCCGTTTATCCAACTAGGCCTAGGGTGGATTTATGGACATAGGTACGTTTCCGAGTACACACCTTAAGGTGGATTTTTTTACGGAATAACGCCTTCTGACGACCCATAACGACTGTCAAAGATTCACGAATAACAGCCGGGACCAACAGCTTAACGTGCTTTCCGAGGCACGGAGGAGTCTCGGTTTGTAAAAATGGTCACCCATCCAAGGACCAACCCCGGCAAGCGTAGCGTAACCTGATGGATCGACCTGTGTGGCTGTCATTACTTAGCCACGAGCTCCCCTGAACGCACAAATTTCCCGGTCTTAGGTTTATAATAAGGTTACATTAGTGGAATGTTGTAATTTTCATAGCTGATTCGAACATATAAAAAATGAAAATTAAAAAATTCAAAATATTTTATTTCACATAAACCTACATAGGCACTTATGAAACGTCAAAACCTTGCACGATTCCAACTGGTCGTGTTTTATGGAGAAGAGCAGGCAAGAAAATCCACGGTTACTCTTTTAATTACTTACAATTATATAACATATCATCACGCCTTATTGCCCCGAAGTGATACGCAGATGTGTACCAACAGTAGGTACTCCCACATTTCGTATATTATTTGAAAAATATGCTTGACAATGATATTAAGATACAAAAGATTTAAATGTCACATTCATAAAAATCATTCTATTGAAAGAATTGACTATTGAAAGACTGACATTTAAATCAATCTCTTTTACGAAGGGTATTTTAAGACGGTTGGTTCTCAATATAATAATAAGGTCCGGAATAAATCTGGCAAGGAATATGATCGTTAAAGTACATATCCCATAAAAGTGATGTGTGCGATGATCTTTTAATAACCATCGCCGTAAATCCGCATTTGGTCCTAATGTCCGGACGGGAATTGTATGCGATCTTTACAGCTCGTTGCTTTTTGATGGATGTCTGGCCCTTAAGTACGTAGGTATAATTGAGGGTTAATATATTTTTGATAGCTGGATTAATTTTCAACTATCGTCGAAGCTAAAAACTGCAGAAGTTTTCAATTAAAATAATAACAAAAACTGTGAAACTGTGGACTAGAGTTCTACTAACTCTTTGAGAATTCTAAAACGTGACGTCAAATTGTGGTTCTATTATATGCAAGTTATTTTAACATGTCGGTTACCTTGGTTCTCCTACGGATCTCTTCATTTCTAGTACGGAAACTCCAAACATAGCCATAGCCCGAAGAATTGTCAAACTTAAGTAGCAGTGGGCAGAGCACATTGTTTGTAGAACAGATTACCGATGGGGCCGAAAGGTTCAAGAGTGGCGACCGCGTACCAAGAAACGTAGCGTTGGAAGGCCTCCCACAAGATGGACCGATGACCTTGTGAAAATCGTAGGAATCCGCTGGATGCGGGAAGCACAGAACCGGTCGAAGTGGCGGTGCTTGGGGGAGGCCTATGTCCAGCAGCGGACGTCTTTTGGCCGAAATGATGAATAATAACATCACTAAAGGTACCTTTGAAACGGGAAAACATCGTAGGCACCTGAACGTCAAATTTTAAAATCTTCAGCACTCCGTGAATTTATGCGGTGAATACTAGTGCCTGTATAGAATGGGCTTAAACCTTCCTTGTGAGAAAAACCGGCTACGTGCATGTCGGACCACGCACAATGAAAGGTTCCGTAGTTGGGATGAAAATATCGCAAAAACAAATGTAATAGTTGAGTTGAGTTGACGTCACGGACAATTCTCCAACTGCAAATGTAAGTTTGTAATCGCAATTTTTCATTTTGTGTTTGATAAAACCACAAATTAACGATATCTGGACTTTTTCCTTTACACACGCTGTGGTATTTTCTTGCAAATAAACAATTTTAATTTGAATTTTTTTTTTAAGCTCCAAGGGATCATAGACCTACGTATTTAATATTAATTTCAACTTGATACCTCCACGCGTTCCTGAGAAAAAGGGTCAGGACAGACTGACGGACAGACAACGAACAGTCTGATATTATAATCCCTCGCTTTAAACTTCGCTTAATTAGCACGACAGCTTAATTGCATCGCATGATTTCAAGTACCACGGTCACATCTGACCTTTTGCAGCGCTCGTGTATCTGGCAAATGTCATAGGATCATGAAAGTGACCCGGATGAGCTTTCATCCGCTTTACGTTCGCTTTTAGTTCAAATGTTTTCATTACCGTATTTGCAGCAGCTTATAAACATCATCAGCATCCTACTACTATTAACCTAATTTAGGTATGTATTTTTATTATTTTATTTACATTGATTTTACATTCTGTGATTATTTGAACTCACACACTGACTTATTAATATTACTTGTAAAAGATTTAGGAATATCGTATACTTTTACAATGCTTGTAAATATGTGAGCACCATGTATCCATCACATAATTAATTTATATGTCATTGTGTTTCATTTTTCATTCTTTTTACCTATTGTGGTATAGTAATCTTATTCTAGGTGCATCGTCTTCACATATAATTTTACATTTAAAGTATACAAAATATTGTAAAACATTATAATAGAGTAACGGTGGAGTTTCTTGCCCATTCTTCTCCATGCGAAAACTACCTTTTGGAAGGGGCGACAAGAATCAATTACTTAAATTTTATGTAAATTTTGACGTTCAAAAGATTCTTGTACCTATGTGCCTTATTGAAATAAATTATTTGACTTTGACTTTGTTTTGCAGTATTTTTTCTTTACATACATAAGCATCCACGAGCTACACGCTCAAGTGACACGCGTCTTGCGACAGCGACTGCAAAGAAAACAAATGAAAGAAGTTGTTTAGAGCAGTGGAACGTTTCCAAAGTTGACTGGACCGCGACCAACCTAACAAAAACTTCCAAATTCGGGACTCGCCTTTTGGCTGTCATGTAGGAAAAGGGGCAAACTTAACCGTAGGAATGAAGGACTGTTCAAATACCTATGAAAAAAAAATGTTAATACTTAATTAAATACCTACAAAGAGTGCTATTTCAATGGGAAGGATGTATTTGTTTCCTATTTTTTAACCGACTTCCAAAAGGAGGAAGTTCTCAATTCGTCTGTATGTTTTTTTTTTTTTTTTGTATGTTTGTTACGCGATTACTCCGCCAATTATGAATAGATTTGGAAGGTTCTTTTTTTGTTTGGTAGATCATACTTCAGAGGTGGTCCCATATAAATTGTATTAACTTTTTTCAATTATACGTATTTTTTCCCACTTAGTATGTAGATGATATGATAACTTCCTGTCACTGTTATTTACATAGCAGGTAGTGGTATTCGAATTTGTGTGGGGTAGGTACCACAACTAAAAAGTGAAAAATAAAAACTTTTTACAAAAAAAAAACAACCGACTTCAAAAAAAAACACTACAAGTCGGTTTTTTTTTTGTAAAATGTTTTTATTTTTCACTATAGCACGTTTGTCATTATAGCTTTAGAATCAACTTCAATTTTAGTTACTTTTAATCGTAATAAGTTTGATACGTCCAATTCGTTTCGGTACCTATTTAGTTTTAATCATAGCTGAAAATCAATTTTTCAAGGCCCACCCAATATTCGCTCGTCACCTACCAGTGGGTCGCGACCCCATAGTTTGGGAACCACTGGTTTAGAGCATGCTATGAGTCACCGCGACGCGATTTGCGGAGCGACGAAAGGAAACAGGTGACGCGCGCTTGTCGCTTGCCGCAAGTCGCGTCACAATCTCATCGCTCGAGGCCGTGAACGGGACCCATCGGCCATCATCTCAATGTGAAAATCCTTTCATGTCTTTTTTATTTTTCAGACCCATCATATTTACTATAACTACCTATATACTACGTTTTGAGACAAAAGACTAGATAAAATCGAACAAGGAATTCGCATAGAAGTGCAAACTTGATAACGCGCCCCAAAAACTCCCCCGACCCATCACCATGCTAGGCAAGCCTATCCTTTGGGAGAAGTGAGCCAAGTACCTAGGTGTAGTCCTCGACCACCATCTTTCCTTTAAAGAGCACATAACCCAAGCCCGCGCGCGAGCCTCATGGGTCCTTGGAAGGCTTCACTATATCCTAAATGCACGTAGCAAATTGTCACTACGGTGCAAATTGCGTATTTACACAACGTGCATTCGCCCAATCAAGACCTATGCGGGTGCTGTTTTTGCACAAGCAAGACCCAGTCACATCCATAAGATGCAGACATTACAGAACCGTTGCCTTCGGAAGGCCTCGGGAGCCCCCTGGTTTGTTAGGAATGAGATCCTCCATCTCGACCTAAAGATCCCCACCATCTACCAATTTCTCAAACGCTCTTCCAAGCGTTACTTCGATACTGCCGCCAAACATCGCAACCCTCTGGTTGTCGAGGCCGCTAGTTACACTCCCTCTAGTATCAATCGAACTCGCCGCCCTAAGCGAATCCTTACCGACCCTGACGACCCCATTCATTCCTCCAGGAGAGCAGTAGGGAATCCAGCACAGTGTACAAAAACAGACGCCTTCCATCATTCCGACCTCGCCGCCGAGGTCCTTTGCGATCGCGATCGCGTCTCCGAGAAAATGATACTCCCCCCGACCCTTGCTCGATAATGAGGTGCCACCAGTTGTTGCAGCTGAGCACGTAGCTTTAAATTCCCCGACTAATAATCATGATCAAAACTTTGATCCAGCCCGTCCCATCCTTGATGTCCTCCCTCCGGTTGACGCCCTAAGCCGAGGTTCGTACCCCACAGGGAGTATCTTTAGCGAGCGTTCACCTAGTTTTAATTAGCATAGTTGAATAACCCCTGGCTGGAGGTTTTAAATGTAGTAGCTTAAGGCACCCACAGGACCGGTTAAGTAGTCATGATCTCAAAGGTCAACAACGAGATGCCATACCTAAAAAAAAAAGCCCCAAAAACTAACCTCACCAATGAAACTGAACGCGATCAGCCTCAGACTAAGGCTTAGTCTGAGGCGATCAGCACATCTAAGTCACGTTCAAGAGTTGTCAATGTTATTATTGTTGTGGAATATTGATATAGAGTGCGCGCCACGAAAGAAGGTCTGTGGAAAATTGTGGAACTACATTTTTTTAATGCAATTTGATGCAATGGCATAGACACTAGCGCCGCGTCAAATGAACTTCAGTGGTGGCGCCATAGATATAAGAAAGAAGGAGATATGCCCGGTAGTTGAAAATGTATCGAAACCCAATGTCTCCACTTTGTCCCCACTACCTCGCCACTAGTCGTCACAACTACACATGCATATCAGTAAACTAAATTTCTATTTAGTTTACTGATATGCATGCTGCGAGGCTGCGCTCACTCTTGCAATTCATAAATCAGAACGTACTACACAATCAATTATAAACCTTATCCTATCAAACATAGCGTGCATTTACCATGCACCGTACAACTCACTCACACGAAAACATCATTTCTATCGTTGTGCTGTACAGAAACAATTTATTTTACATATACGCTAGTGATTGACTAAATCGGAAAGGTATCGATTCTTCCATTTAATATTATCGACGGTGAAGTATCAATATCTAATAACTAACATTTTGGCGGTTTTCACTTACTAATGTTTACTTCAAATGGTCTAAAACTATAGAAATTAAACGTTTTTTTCTCCTCCTGTAAAACCATGTTTTTGTAGTTAATAGATATTGATACTTCACCGTCGTTATACTTTAAAAACTTTGGTGTCCTGAAAATAAAATAAATGAAAACGATAAGTCCAGAAAATATTATAATAAAAATAAATAATAAGCAAAAAATTCAAACAATAAAAATCCAGTTACGTTGGTTTAACCTGTCATAGTTTATTAATGTAATTTAATTTATTGTAATATAATTTATTGTAATTTAATTTTTAATATTGCTATGGGTTAATACCTGAAAATAAAATGAAATAATCATCTCATCATAATTTAACCAATCTCCAGGGGTAGCACTTGGCTTCGGCCCGTACTATCCCATAAACCCGGCGCAACGCTGAGATACGCAAAAGTATAAAAAGAATAATAATAATTTGAAACAGTAGATATGTTGAACCCTGCTATGATGTTTACTCCTGTAAAGTGGACCTGTAAAGTGGAGGTATTTGTGCAGCACTTGACGCTTTGATATTACTGGAGTGGCATTTTTTGTCAAATAGTGTAATCTTAAATTAATATATTTTTCCATGACTGCTTTAATTTGAAATATTATGTGATTATTCATCGGAGACTGCTCAAATTGGTGAAACTTAATATTTTCAAAGAGATCTAATCCTATGAAGTGAGGCAAAGCCTTTGCCATGAGTTCCTGTTTGACATTTTTAGTTTTAACTGTTAATTTATTATTGGTGAGACAAGCTGTTTTTATGATTATTTCCATTATCTTACAAATCATGACGACATCAGGAGATGGGTACATAACCCCACCTTTGTCCTTATACTTTATAAAATGATGTGTTTTTTTCATATTTGTAATTATCTGAACCATGTCGATTACTATAACGCATTCGAAGCTTTGAAGACTTTAACGGAAGTAAAATACCAAAACCATAAAAAAGTAAGGAAATAGCACGAGTATAAGGCATAATAGACCAGCGATAATTCAAACCCAAAACACTCTACCTAAAATTTTATTAACTTTACGACCGTTGGTTACGCATTTCTCTACCACGCTGTAAAATAATCAAAATAAGTAAAACACATTATTTCACATCGATCTTCCACCCGGGTAAAAGAGTTGACAAATTGAAGAAGATAAGATAAGATAATTTATTTGTCCAAAACATAAGTATACACACATGGCATGCAAGATGCTAAAATAAAATTATAGCACAGTCATGTCAATAAAGTATAATACTCGTAGCAATAAATTCATTCGCCAAACGACATAGTTGTCGATAGCCTACGTTAGTGGATCTGCACAACCACATCACTAGCTCGTCGCCAGACACAGCGGCCGTACTGCGCGATGCATCCGCAGTCCACAGTATCGTTTTGTGATTTTTACATTGCTTGTTGAGTCACTGAGCGACATATTTAGGTAGTGGTTAACAAGCAATGTATGTAGTGCAAAAATAGTACAGTCACTGTGATATTTGGAAACAAAAATAACGTAGTAAAAGCAAGAAATATTTTACGATTTGTTGTTTTTCATTATTTTAAAGACAAATATAGTAAAATACTTGTACTTACATATGGTAAGTGATTCCATGATTCACAAAGTTTATGTTTTGACTTCGGTTTTTACAAGAAACCACTGAACAACACGGCATTCTTATAAATTATCCCGATCACGGCCGAAAGCACACTAGTTCGCGGAGACGGCCATTTTCGTATGCAATGAGCACTTTGATCATTACGCGTGGACACAGACACGCCCCCATGCCACTTCTCCTGTTTTTTTTTTTATATTTCTATGGGTGGCGCGGACTCTAGACAGCTTTTATTGGTGATATTAATCTTTACAATCATTTTATCAAGCCATAAATCAACTATTATTCTACCTTCTAAATATTCTAGTCAGTGCAGTGCAGACTAAATATCAAACGTAATCCATTGTGAATTTTATAACAAGATTACAGATACAAGGGTCAAATGTGAATCTTACGACGGGCCATTACCTTTTGATGGATGCTCTTCGTAATGTATATGTAATATTTTATCGCTGAATATTATATTTTATGTCGTATATGTAATGTTGTGAACGATTAGAGGGCCTTTGTGATTCTCGCGCGATTAGCTCGCTAGATGGAGGACATGATTAGTTTTGCCTAAGCGATTAGGCCCCTATGAAGGAAATCCGTGTGGTGCTTAGCTTTGAACATGACTCGCAATTCCAAAAGCATGTGAGAAACTCGAAATATTTCAAGAACATATACATATTTGGTTTCATGTCGTGACGTGATTACTTATTCATGTAATTAAGGCATAAAACGTTTAGATTACGTGTGAATCTACCTATACGACCTAAAAATCGATATTGATGTCTTGTTTATAAGTACCTTTTTAGTTGACGTTTTTGTCGTAGTTACTATATTTTAGAAAGTAAGTACTCCTTGAGACCTTTCATTTGACATCCCATGCGATACAATTCAGAATAATTCAGGGACCCCCACTTCTTTTGATGTAACATCCGTCATATTAATTTAATTTTAAACTGTAGACCCGGACCATAATAACGAATCAATGGGGTTAAAAACTGAAAGCTCATAGCAGATGGCAGCACGGTTGTGCGTCTTTAGTCCGCCATTGTTGTTTATGTTTTCACTGTTGTGTCGATATCGTTTATACGAAAACTAGACAAAAATGTATGCGATTTGGAGTGTAGTACAACTAAAAGCCGAGTTATGGAAAAGAGATGCGTCTACCACGGGTAAAAAAGCAGCTTTAGTGGAAAGGTAAATAAATAATGACCATTTTATATTTGATAGATTGTTTTGTTTACATTATTTAAAACTCCACTTTTTGTTGAAGACTGGAGGCATACGACAGGAATAACTTGATCGGAGTTGAAGAAGAGCTTGAGGATGATAACCCTAACATTCCTGCCCTGGAAAAGTTCAGGGATGTCAATTCTAGCACTGATCTTCCAGCGCTATCTAAAACCCACATTCAAACGTTTGTTGAAGGGTAAGTTTTCATACAGTGATCAACTTATGATGCATTCACTACTTCCTTTGTGAGTTCAACTATAAAAAAAAACGTGTAATATACTTAATTTAATGTTAATATTATTTCAGGTTTCAAATATCTCTTAAAGTGAAAATCCTCTATGAAAATAGGAGCTTGATCAAGCTAATGATCGTAACCATGCTTATTTTCATGCACAATGCAAGGCACAAATGAAAAGATTAATGAATAAGACTGGTATGATATGTGAAAGTCATTGTGAATGTGCAGCTGGAAGTGGCTTGGAAGCACACTGTAAACATATCTTCACAGTCCTCCATGGTATAGAGGATATAGTATGTACAAAGATTACAATTACCTATGCATACAGTATGCACAGAAAAATTAATGATGTTCAAACAACCAAAAACAACATCATTTTATACTGAGTATCTCCAACCAGCAATTTACGATAAATACTATGATACTGTAATAAAACCAAATTAATATTATATACAATGTTTTATTTATCTCCTTATACACAATACATATTACATAATACATTCCCTAAAGTTACAGCACATAAGACAAACAAAAAATATCTTTGATGCGAGGGGCACAAAATTGTGATGTTTTGTCAAACATAACAAACGTTCAATGTGAACGCGTTGACTTATTTATTTATTTATTAATGAATAGGTTAGCCTACAATTGTTTACACATTAAGTACATTTCTTTTAAAACTACACGATATACATTTATAAGTGCAACAATTACTTAAAGCTAACACCACATGCACTATATTTGAATTTAACATTTTTATGACTGCAATTAATTTCTAATAATGGCTGATTTAGAATTATGTAAAAACAAAGCAATAATGCAATAAACTAGGATCAAATATTTGGTTCACATTAAATAATAAATTAAATTACATTGAAATAAATAACATTTTCAATAGTAATATTCTTCACATGACTTCCATAATACTTTATTTTGTGAGCCATTATACTTAAGTCGAACACACAAAATAGAACTTTTGGTAGGTTTCAAAACCTGTGTAGAAAGCAATGATACTGTCATTGTTTCTACAGTTCTTTATAGATCCATAAATGTACACACAATTCACTTGAGTATGCCTTGATGATACAGTATGTTGGTCCCGCTCTGGCCCATCATCTGGCTCCAATGGTGTGCTAGGAAAAATGTCTATTTCGTTAAACATTGTAAATTCCTCGTCTTTATATGGCTCTTCATAACTATCACGGGTTTGAACATGGCTAGGTCCAGCAATTTGATCACTATATGTATCAAAACATTGTTTTTTCTCATTTCTCTGTAACAGTCTATTTGCTCTGTCTTCAGCTAAGGGGTGGACTGGTTGACTTTAGTAAAAGAAAAAATAGAGGGTACAGCAGTCTTCCTGAGCCTTTTGTAAATATTTTCATCACCTAGAACAGACAAAAAGGATTTATGATCTACTTATCTTTGTGCGAAACATTAAATACAAATATGATGAGTGGAAAATATATTTATCTATTTAGCCCGTAATGTCCCACAGCTAGGCAAAGGCCTCCCATTCCCTTTTCCACACAGGTTTGTCCACTGCCACTGCGGGCCAGTCTTTTCAGTAGGATTCAGATCAGGATATGTGTTAATATTAGGCAGTAGGTAGTTTGGTATGAAGGTATTAAATACAATGCAATAAAGCGAATGCTGCATAGATGCTTGCTACTTAGACATACGAGTATTTTGGTCGATTAAAAGATAATCTTAACAACACAACCTTAGTATAAAGTATATAAATAAATATCCACAAATGCCTATAATGAAAACACACTTAAGTTCACTGTATTATGAAAAGAGCATCACCTGAATACGCATTCGTCTGATAGAAGTCTTCAGGTTTAAAATGAATAGTACATAACCTCGACGAATTATTTGGATTCCAATTTTTTCTTCGGAGAGCTCTCTCCCACACTTTTCTTCTTTTAAGATCTTTGGGGAATACATGGGCCCCCGGATTTTTGCAGTCAACAGCTGCGCAAGGGGGCATATTATTTAATTAGGCGTAAAATAAGTTGATTGTTTACAAAAAATGTATGGATATTGACAGCTAGCTGTCAAATTTAAAGACGGACAATGATAGCGACATCTGAAGTGAGCAAATGGCAGTTTTTATCCCCATTGATACCTCATTTCTCAAAATCGGATGAGTAGTTCAAGCGCTATGGCAGAACATACTTAAATACAAACATACATACATAGACTGCTAAAAACATAACCCTTCATTAAAGGCTTCGCCCATTTCTCTTAATATTCACACAATTACAAATAATAATTTATTCATCATTCCCGCCAATCCCAACAACAATAAATTTTAAATCTCGAACATTAGCAGTCAGCTTGAAGCAACGGGCAAAAGTCCACAGATAATAAAATTACAAACAAAATACAAAAGAGGTTTTACATTTATTTTTGCATTCTGACGTGAGCAAACTGATTGGTTGTTCAACAAAGTTCGTTACTGTTCATTCAACAGGGCACGTGCTCGGTTTACGGAATAGTTTGTGGCTTTTGTTTAATTTTCAATAAACTATTGGATTAAAAGGAAAATGCTTCGTTTAATTTTTATTTCCTGTAATTGAGCGATTAGTAAAAGTAATCGATAATTTGAAGGCTTGATTGTAAAGGGACCAGATTTTGTTTAAAATCTCTTCAACGAATCTATACTAATAAATTAAAGCTGAAGGGTTTATTGTGTGAGGAACAGGGTGTAAAGTTCTCTCATCCTCTATAGGAAAGGTAAGATCCTTCGACCAGACGGGTGTCGTATCTAGTGGGCTACTGCCCGACGATTAAATAGATAAATATATAAATCGTTTATTTAATGCACACAAAAGACAGCACAACATACAATAGCACGATTAAATAATAACTAATTAGCTGTTAGGAAATAGCCGCAAGGTGCCAATATACAAACAAATAAAATAAATAAAAGGAAGAAAACAAGACATTGTGATGACACTATTTTCTATGACACACTGTAAAATAATGGATCAACGAACATAAAAAGTGCAGTGTGCGTGTCAAGGTTGCACCAAATGGGAGTCCAGCTCAGCATGTGTCAGGCAAATATACCTGATGCTGATATTCTGCTGAATCCCTGCAGTGACATACGGACGGTGATGTCGGGACGTTGTACATGTAGGTACTCGTTGCGTGGTAATCACTGCTTGCGCGATGCAGAATTTTGCGTGACGTCAGTGTGGTACGTAGTTCGTATGTGGCGTTGTAGATGCCGCCACAGGTCCTTGTAGGTGTACCATTGTA
Organism: Agrochola litura; assembly: GCA_949152395.1. Taxonomy (NCBI): domain Eukaryota; kingdom Metazoa; phylum Arthropoda; class Insecta; order Lepidoptera; family Noctuidae; genus Agrochola; species Agrochola litura. Next base: position 25,371,729 of record OX424495.1, on the reverse strand, counting down.
TACAACACACAACAATTCACAGGACTGCTGTCAAAAAGAGCAACAGAAAACCCAACTGTATGGCTCTCTAGACGCATCAGATTACGTCCTGTCTCGACTAAGGTTACAAAATTACGTAATTTTACGGAAAACGCCTATAAAATACGGGTATTTTACGGTCATTTACATAAATTACAGTAAAATTACCGGCAACTTATGAAGTTTTCAATTTTAATTCATGCTGTCCTCTGCTCTGCCTCTGCACATGATGATATTATTATAATCCATGACATGGTGTTATTCATATCTTGAATTCTTGACTTGAGAATGAAGTTTTAGGGATTTTTAGTACGCATGAGTCGCGTGAGCCCAGTTTTCTGTTTTTTTAAGTTTCAATACTGCTGATATATCTGGCAAATTTCATTCAAATCCGTTTATCCGTTAATAGTGAAGAAGTGATATACACACGATACACACAAACATACTCACTTCCGTGTTTGTAGTGTTTTAGTGGTTATGACTGTGTGAGTACGTTTAATATACGTTTTTTACCGAAAATGTCTATATTTTACCGTAAATTACGTAAAATAACATTTTGAACGTGTTATACCAGGGTAATTTTATCGTCTTACATCCCTCTACTAAGGCGATTATGACACCGCCCCGCGCTCCGTCGCGTAGTGCGGGGCGGCCGTATCAGACAATCTGCGCGCGGGGGGGGGCGCGTCCCGCTCGCAGATCGTTTTTCTGTACAAACTGGTAATGTTAAATCCCCAGCGCTACGCGACGGAGCGCGATGCAGTGTGATAAATTGATAATCGCCTAACTCAGCGGACTGACAGACTGACTGACTGACTCACAAAAACAAGCGAGGGATTGTAACAGTTAATGCATCACAGATATTGTTGGATTTGCCGGGAACGTTAGATTCGGCCCGCATTCCATACACTGTGCGTTTGACAGATTACGGACCAACATTCCCAGTGTTTTTTGGACAAAAGATAAAACTGAGTTCCGCAGGATTTTAGTTAACGAACCAGATTAGTTTCCATGTTAAATTTTACGAAGCAGAATAACAGGAATCGCTCCGTTAATTAGGCTACGGGAATTCACATAGTATATCAGCACACTAATTACGTAACACACTTTAAATCACAATCCGAGGGTTGTAAAGGAAATTCCTAATCTATTGCTTCATAAGTTTGAAATATTCGTCTGCAGTGGCGTAGCCAGGCGTGGGCGAAGTGGGCCCCCGCCCACGGCCTCGCACATAAAGGGGCCTCATGCAATGCCCCCAGAGTTTACCACAGATGACTAATTAATTTGACCACTTACGCTCGAAAAAGAACGTCACGTTAAAAGCGTGTTTGTTTGGGGCCTCACAAGAAGCCCCTCTTAAGCGCGACTGCGAGGCCGTTGAAACTACCTTTAAAGACCACAACCGTTAGTTTGACGGAATATGCTTTCAATATTCTCGCACCGCGCATTTATATTTTTTCACTATCATGAGTAGGTATGTCGTGTCAAAGCATTTTTGGTAGGATAGATCTTGAATAGAATAGAATAGAATAGAATAGATCTTTATTTGCTTAGAATGTAGGTACATAAAAATAAGTTGTTAAATCGTATATATAGGATCCATGTACATTCTGCCTTATCACAGCATGCAAATGTAATACAAAGTAGAGGATAATAAAGATAATATATTTAAAAAAAATATCATTTAAGAAATCCTGCACAGAATAATAACATTTATCTACAAGTAATTCTGTGAAACGTTTTTAAATTTTTGCAACGATAAGTTTTTAATTCGGTCAGGTATTTTATTAAAGATTACAGGAGCCATGCAAATCACATTTTTTTTTACTAAGCTAGTTTTAAATACTCCCGTGCATAATAGATTCTGGTATTGCGATCTCATAGCTGTACTTCGTTTTCTAGTTTCTATTAAAGTTGCAAATAGACATCGATTTGTTATTACAAAACGATGAAACGAAAGAAAAAGGGCCTCGCTGATGCGACTTCGCTCATGTCTATAGTCCACGCTACGCCTCTTTTCGTCTGCTCAACTATGTCAATAACGCAGAATATTATGCAAAAAAGTTAGACTTTAGAACTTTAACTTTTAACTTTTAACTTTAGAATATTAGAACTTTACTGCATACAATTCTGCGTAAAAATTTAAAATATGCCAATTGCCTATTACGTATTTCTGGAGTTGTCGATTCACCCACTAATAAATTAACTTCGTGCGAATCGCCTTAAGAAAAAATAATATTATTTAAAAATGTCGATTCGCCCGTTTCTGGCGAGTAAATTCGTGCGAATCAACCAATAAACCAACTCATTAAAGACTAAATTCGTTCATTTTAGTGGTGTCGTTGATTTATTTAGGCCGTTCGATTTAAAGGTCAATCAAATAAACAAGTACAAACTGATTTTTGAAGATTAATGATTTGTATTACAGATAATTTCAATCATGCAAATCAATTAAGATGAGAAAAATAAATGAATATCTCAGGTGTTGAGTGGATTTTAGCTGAGAATTAATATAATAATAAAGAAAAAGACAATATAACAAAACAAAGAACGTTGTAGGAACTTGTGATCGTTAAGTCTGTGCCGGAAGACTAAGTAATGCTAAACTATCGCCTTCCACCGGCACGTGCTATACACCCACACACATATTAATTACACTTAAGAGTGTAAATATATCGAGCTACAGAGCTTGCAGGATGTATGATATCAAGGAAGCGTGTGTGTATTCCTTTACCTAATCGTACGCTACAGTTGAATTTCCAGAAAAATCTTAACTAATCTAATACCTTTAAACGAGCAAGTCTTGTATATACTCGTATACTCGTATAATCTGAATCTCGGAAACGGCTCCAACGATTTCCATAAAATGTAGATGCAGGGGGTTTTGGGGGCGATAAATCGATCTAGCTAGGTTTAATTTGTACAAAACGTCGTTCAAAAAATAATCAAGCAAGGCTCGGGCATCCAGATATTATATTATTAATGCGAAAGTGAGTTTGTTTCTTTGTTACGCCTTCACGCTAAAACAGCTGAACGGATTCCTATGAAATTTGGCACATGAGTAGCCCGTGACTTGGGCTAGGAAATAGGCTACTTTTTATTCCGATATTCCCACGGGATCGAGACTTATGCGGGTGAAACCTTCAAGTTCTTCATGTATGTGTATTTTTTTTTCTTTTTAATTGGATGCGATTCAGCGCAGTTGTTCTTTAATAAAAAGGATTCCGTAGTTGGGATGAATTAATCCCAAGAACAAACTTAACTTTGTAGTTGAAAAAAATTTCTCCCACATATCAATATACGTCACGGTCAATTTTACAACTGCAAATTAACCAATTAAACCAATTTAAACAATTTAAAAAACCACAAGACCGTTATATGCCTTAATTAACAACTCCTTCAATAATTAATTGATTCAGGCGTGACCTTGCGGAATCCATTATAAAATACAATAGACGTGGATAATTTAGTAACCTGTTCCGCTTAGCTATTTCTAAAGAGCCATAAAAAACTCCTGAAAGAAATCGACACGTGTTTCACCTCTCAACGAGGCATCCTCAGGATGACGATAGACTTGTTGCGAACTCGAACACGGCGTGTTGCCACACCGAGCACTCGGTGTGGCAACACGCCGTGTGCTCGGTGTGAGGATGCCTCGTTGAGAGGTGAGAGGTGAAACACGTGTCGATTTCTTTCAGGAGTTTTTTATGGCTCTTTAGAAATAGCTAAGCGGAACAAGTTACTAAATATATATCCGCGTCTATTGTATTTTTTAACTCCTTCAATGAAAATTCTCGTCATATCCAATTAATCACAGTTCTCCGTTGTTACGGCACGTTCAATTCATACAATAACATAGTAAAGGACTGAATTAAAACAAAACACGCCACTGTATTGAATCTCGGTGACGCTGGAGGCTGACTTACCTCAGAAGACATGCGTACAGAAGGTCCAGCACCATCTTTTAACCAGTATTTAACAGGAGGCTCCCTAAATTGTTTGTTAATTTGCATTAATATTCTGAAAAAGTCACGCATACAATCAAAATTGAACTTTATTTTATGATTTATTGGATCTTTTTCTTTCCAATTATAAGACAGTTACGTAATTGGAACATTTTCGCGCGATCCATTTTATATTCAAAAATCATGAATTTTTTAACGATTACTGGGCTTTTATGTCTAAAGGAAATGTAGTTTATTATCCAAATATAAGATATTTTTTCTCTACATCAATTGTTACTTTAGTTATAAACGAAATAAGAATTGAGACTTACGAGATTTAGTTCCATGCTTGAACACGACCAAAGAGCGCACGCGATATTCAACTTTATTACTGATGTGTTAGCGTTTAGCACATAGTGGAGTGGTGGGGTGCATTGGGGCGGAATTTGCATGGAAATTGTCTTTGACACACGAGCGGCACGCGTCAACGGCAGAGGCAACTACAGCTGCCGCGGGTCGTCGCGTTGGTTTGAATCTCTCGCACCGCTATGCGACGCCAAACAATGTTGTGCAGAATTTCCTTTCTGAACATTTACATTCACTGTGTCAGGTCGCTTTAACCCAGTCTCCCCTAATGTTGTTTTTGAAGGACTGTTATATATTGAGGGAATTTGATTGTTCCGCTTAATAATGTTCGTATTGTAGGCTGTGACAATTTTGTGAGTAGTTAGAGATGCTAAGTTATTGATCACATAATTTTATTGATCTAGTTAATGTATCGAATAATAAGTACTCAATTTTTTTGAAAATAAGACATAATTATATAATATAAGGGCGATGCGATTATTTTTTCCATTTGAATGTTCCATTGAACTATATTGCACAAAGGAGTGTCTGTGCAACGGCCGCGAAACGGCCAAGCCTCTTCATTAGATCTGCGGGCTTAAAACGGCCACATTGAACAATGATTCCTCTAAAAGCCATTCATTTTCTGAATTCCCAGCAATTCCTCTATGGTGACACATATTTTAGCTGAATCATTCAATTCAATTCATATCAGAATCAAATATGGTGTAAATATTGCCGCATGAAACAATGAAGACCGTAATTTTACCAGATATTTTTTTTACAGTTTTTAGTATTAATCAAATGAGATTTGTTGTTGTTTTGTATTATAATGAAAATGTTATTTCATTATAATACAAAACTGTCAAACAGATGAATTGCGTAATTTGAATTGAACGCAGATAATATTATGAATTGTCAGTTTGTGTGAGTCATAATATTATCATATTATGATTCTGCCAAAACGGTCGTTTTAGGCCCTCTGATAACTTTTTAACAGTGAAAGCGTTATTTGAGTCTTAGCACCCTATTTTACATGAAATGTTTTTGGTGGGATCATATATTTCCTGTATCGTGCCGACACGCAATTCATCACACAACATGCTGGCCCCTACATAAAATAATATGAGATACGATTTATGTTATCCCTTCATCTTTTACCCAAAATATGATGTACCCGTGTTAAGCCGACGATGGCGTCAGATGTTTGGTTTTTATTAAACTTATACAATATGTAAAAAAAACCCTGTCCTATCCGAAAAAAACTGCAGGTACTGCAATAACATTACCTAAAATAATAAAAAATCTATTTATGATTGAAAATAAAAAGTTATTGCTATTTAATAATCACATTTTTAGTACCAAAATAACCCCAAATTCATTAAAAATGTGCAAATTTTCAACAGGGGTCATAAGTTATGACTTGTAGACACCCGCTAAACGACGGCCGCCCACGCCCCATGTAGGTAATAACCTGGTAAAATTGCCCATTAAAAAAAAGGAGACGATTTTTTTTTTTATGTCATATTGAGTACCAAATGAAAGGGCTTGACGAGCACATTTCAAAAATATATATATTATCCCCAAAATAATTTAATTAAAAATAAAAGTTATAAAAAATAAAACCCAACTACGACAAAACAGTCAACTAAAAAGGTATAAACAAGACATTACAGACACACAGACAAACTAATAAAAAATCCGGAGTCACACGTAATCTATTCGATTTAAGCCCTAACACGCGTCACTCAGGATTTTTAATTAGTCTGTGATGTCTTTGACTTTTTTGTCGTAGTTGGATTTTAGTTTTTATAACCTTTAGTTTTTGCTTCAAAGCTCCACCATAGAAATAAATTACCTATATGTATGTTCATTCCAGTTGTGCCTTACAAAAACTGCTACTTATTATATTAACATCAAACTGCAAAATAAAGCCCAATTATTGCCGATATCGATACTAATATAATAAAGCTGAAGAGTTTTTTGTTTGTTTCTTTTAACGCGTTAATCTCTGAAACTACCAGTCGTATTTGAAAAATTCCAAACCAATTCTTGAGGAAGGACTATTTAACATCACGCTACGACCCCTGGGAGCCGACCAAAAAGAAAAAAACCGGCCAAGTGCGTGTCAGACCACGCACAATGAAGGGTTCCGTAGTTGGGATGAATTTATCCCAAAAACAAACTTAACTTTGTAGTTGAAAAATATGTTCTCCCATACGGAATGTATGGGAATACATGTTTTTGCAGCTGCAAAGTTAAGTTGGTCGATTATTACTCGTTAACTTGTAGAGCCTACTTAGCTGTGATAGTTTTCCTTTTAATTTCGTTATATAAACTACTGCTTTGGTTTTTTTCACACATCCAAAACCAACCATTTAGCTGGCAGGGGGGGGGACACACTTGACTCTAACCAAAATTAGCACTTTAAAGCTTAATATTTTGCAAACGGATCCCTGAATCCAAAAATGGTTTTCACAAACTCACAATGTTTTTGGAGGACCTTTCCAATGATAGCAGTCACCATGGGTAAAAAAAAAAAAACATCACCAGTTTACGTGTATGAGAGGTACCCAAAAAAATGTTTTTCATAATTTGTTTTACCACTTTGTCGGCGTAATTAATATGTGTACCTGTGCCAAATTACAGCTTTTTAGTACTAAGGGTCTCGGAGCTAGACCGCGGACAGACAGACAGACAGACGGACATGACGAAACTATAAGGGTTCCTTGTTTACTACGGAACCCTAAAAAGGTCAGAAAGAACGACAAGCGAAAACGAAATAAGAGCGCGGGCAAATGTGACTGTTACTGTAGTATCTATATCGTGGTGCTTACGACTTCCACGCGAACGAAGTCGCGGGCAGAAGCTAGCTTCTTACATTATAAACAATTAGTACTCATTTTTATAACGTTACGGAACCCCACGTACGTCTATAATATGACCTACATGGCCCTTTGTTTTACAAAGAAAATGTTTATGTTGTTATTTGTTTTATATTCCTATTTGTTTATTTTTTTAAACATTTTGTGATCAAAACCCATTGATATAATACAGTCTCAATGATATTAAACCATCCAAAAAAAATCCTACTACGAGATACTACTAATCCTAGTTATCACACTAATAATATTATAAAGGCGAAAGTTTGTGAGTGTGTGTGTATGTTTGTCTCTTCTTCACGCAAAAACTACTGAACGGATTTGGATAAAATTTGCTACACCGATAGTTTATAGCCTAGATTAACACATAGGATACTTTTCATCCCGATATTCCCACGGGATCGAGACAAAAGCGGGTGAACCCGTGGGACGAAGCTAGTAATATTATAAATGTGAAAGTTTGGATGTTTGTTACTCAATATCGCAAAAACTGCTGCACGAATTTGGGTGAAGTATAGACACACACAGATAGTTTATAACATGAATTAACACATTGGCTACTTTCTGTCCCGGTAGTACGTTCCCGTGGGGTAATTTCCGACACCCACGCGGGCGAAGCCGCTGGCAAAACCTAAAATAGTCAAAATTATGAACCTTTTTTTTTTTTGGTGGGAAATCATCAAATAACTTCGACTGCTCTGGGCGGAGCGGGAGGGCTTGTCAGACTCTTACTGACTAAAACCCACCCGTGTTTCTTCAGTTGCCATGTTGCCGGGGGCCACGATTTCCCTTTTGGACTTCCTCGCAACCCCGGCAGGCGTCGGCCCTAGCGGACCCCGTCAGTTCTGCTGACATCTCTTTGAGGCGCACGTGGAACACAACGATTATGAACCTGGTGACCTGTAACACAGGTTTTTTCTAAATATATTTTTATATCAGGCACCAGTCTCTCACAAAGATGGAATAGGTATAGCTGAGACATTTTTTGTACACATTAAAGTAATTTATACGTGCAGTCTATGGGTCAAATATACGCAAAAGGCAATCAACGCCCTGCGCGTTCAGTACAACAATGCCTTTAGGATGTTGATGCGACTGCCGAGGTACTGCAGCGCGTCGGGCATGTTTGCCGACGCTCGTATTGATGGTTTCCATGCCATCCTCAGAAAGAGAGCTGCATCGTTGCTAAGCCGTGCCCGCGGCAGTGGCAACAGCATTCTTAGCGTTGTGGCTGGCAGAATTGATTGTCCAATATTGTGGCATTGTGTACAGTTACATGTCTCAAAAAACAACAATTGACAAAATTATTTAGATTTTATGTATTTATTTTGTGCTTTTATGATTTAATTAATTTAAAGATTTTAATGAATTTTTAATTTTATTTGTAAAATATTGATAATTTTAAACATTTTAGTAATTTAGAGTCTGATATTTTGATCTTAGTAATGATAGTGTGATTGTGGTGTTTATTTGAATACTAACATAATTCTTAAGTATTTCTACTAACAAAAATATGGATCATTGTGTCTGAGTTAAATAAATAAATTAAATTAACTTTAAGTCAGCTTTGTGAAGAGAGAATAAATGATTGTTGAATTGAATTATAATCATCGCCTCTAACAGACGGGGACTTAGATAGGGTCTTTGTTATTTTATGATTACAACGGTTGAAAGGCCGCTGGCTATAGTAACTATCCTCTTGACATAATTCTCTTATCTCCGTTCAATAACACCGACTGATCGAAAGGACCATGCCATTTCAAAATGGTAGCCTATTTTTATAATAATACCAGCCTAATATTGTCCCACAGCTGGGCAGAGGGCTCTTATCAGTAACGTCTCTCATCAAAGATGGTAGAAAAGCTCAAAACGGTACCACGGGATTAAGAAATGTGTCACTTGTTTGAAACAATAATACTACGTTCCTTTTAGGGTTCCGTACCTCAAAAGGAAAAAACGGAACCCTTATAGGATCACTCGTGTGTCTGTCTGTCTGTCCGTCTGTCACAGCCAATTTGCTCCGAATCGAATGGACCGATTAAGTTGAAATTTGGTACACATATGTATTTCTGTGAACCAAACACGAACGTGTAACGGAAATAAATTAATTTTGAAAATAGGGTCACTTTTGGGGCAAATAAGAACGTAAAAAAAAAGATTTTCAAACTGTATCGTGTGTGGTGACATATCAAATGAAAGGGCTTGTTGCGAGGATCAAAATTTGTTTTGTAATTATCTTAAAATAAATACGTTTAAAGATATTTAAGAAAATAGATGAAAATTTACCATTTCCCCCCCTTATATCCGAAACTACTGAGCCTACAATTTAAAAAAAATATACAGAGAATGGTTCTTCACTCATAGATTACAGGAAAACCTATAAGAAGTCTATGGTCTTAAAATAACATGGTAAATCTCTCAATATTGTGCGTACAAACTTACATTTGCAGTTGGAATGTATGGGAGAACATGTTTTTCAACTGCAATGTTAAGTTTGTATTTTGGACAAATTTATTCCAACTACGGAACCCTTCATTGTCCGTGGTCCGACATGCACTTGGCCGGTTTTTTGATAAATGAGACATGAATATTTGACACTAGCTATTTTTTAATTTTTGTAAATTAATCTTCAGTTACTGCATCACTAATTATCACAATTGCTACAGGAACATCTTGCCTCAACGATGGAACAACCATCCCCATGAGGATTTGGGTTGTTCCTTGTCGACTTTCGCAAAAAAATGTTTCTGGCTAAGACGGTATTACAAAGTAAATAAATACGATCATTTAGTTTAAAACTAGGATAGATTTTGTCTCTACATATCCGAAAATCTTGGAGACCAGACTTCGTTTTAACGGTTTTTACACTTTTTACGATATTTTCCTTCACCGTGATGTCAAAAATATACTTAGAAAGTACATATGACTTGAAAATTCACGTTGGTACTTGCCCAAATTTGAACCCACAATCTCTGGCATAAGAGGCGATGCCTTAACCACTTGGCCATCACGACAAATGGTATCCTGAAGGCACTATAAATAAAGACAGGTGCTCCAATGGATCAACTCGGTTCCCAGACTGTGAGCCTCCAATAATAGATACCTCATGCATACTTCAACAAAATGCCACACATCGTAGCACATGGCAGCTGAATGGCGTCCACAATCGTTTGGAGAACACAGATTTTCTAAAAATAACCGGGTACTGTACATCAAGCTTTTTAAACCTTATGACGTTAAGTATATATCATTGAGGTGAACTTTTGGCTTAATGATAATAACCGCACTGGTCGATCGAAGGTTAAACTACGCTTGCCGCGGTCAGTTCGTAGATGGGTGACCATACATTAAATATCAATACCCCTGACAAAGGCTATGCGACTAGATGACCGGACTTTTTTTACGTTCGCTCTTAAATGTAGGTAGATGTTCAACTAATCACACACTCAGTACACGAAGCTTATTTGCATTTTGGCTATTATAGTTCTGTCAAAGTGAAATTTAATTTGATCAATGTTATTTGCTACAATCATATATAAAATAGTTTAAAATAGTGTTATAAAGTGCGTTTGTGTCTAATCATCGCGCTGTACAGTACAATATTTACTCAACGTAAGTAATATGATACCTCTGATTCATAGCAACTAAGAAGTTTTATACATTACATAATTTATGTATACGTAAATGTTTTATATAGGCGCCATAGTCTGCACAAAATACCCAATCATACTGTTTAATGCTTTTAGAATAAGATCTGAATGTCATTATCTGTTTGTTTATGTTAAAAAACAACCGACTTCCAAAAAAAAAACACTACTAAGTGAAAAATAACTTTAATTTCGGAAGTCGGTGTCTTGGGTTTTGTGTTTTCGTTTTTTGCCACCGACTTCCGAAATTAAAGTTATTTTTCACTTTGTAGTGTTTTTTTTTTGGAAGTCGGTTGTTTTTTTTTTGTAAAAAGTTTTTATTTTTCACTTTTTAGCTGTGGTACGTACCTCACACATATTCGAATACCACTACCTGCTACCAGTGACACGAACTTATCATATCATCTACATACTAAGTGGGAAAAAATACGTATTTTGTAGCTAACTCAAAAACTGCCCAAGCAAAGTTAATAAAATTTATATGGGACCAATTTGGGAGCATACCCTTTCAAACAAAAAAAGAATTTTCAAAATCGGTCCACAAATGACGGAGAAATCGGTGGACATACATAAAAAAAAAAAAAAAAAAAAAAAAAAAAAAAAAAAAACAAACATACGCGACGAACATATAACCTCCTCCTTTTTGGAAGTCGGTTAAAAAATAAAGAAATTTTAAAATCAAAATCAATACCCCTCCGTGCCTCGGAAAGCACATTAAGCCTATGGTCTCAGCTATCATTCGAAGATCTTTGACAGTGGTTACGGGTAGTCAGAAACCTAAAACTCTGACAGCCAGTCTCACCAATGGGTATCGTGTTGCCCAGTAACAGGGTTGTGGCGGTCAGATAGGCAGTCGCTCCATGTAAAATACTGGTTTTCAGGTGCATCCGGTTAGACTAGAACCCGACCCCAACATAGTTGGGAAAAGGCTGGGTAGATTGATTGACGCGCTTGTCATTTGCAATGACTATATAAGCAATATTTTTTTTTGTTTTATCCTATAACATATTTAAAAATAAGACAAACGAGCGAAATTAAAGATTTGACCAATCAGTACTGACTAACGGACACACAAGCACTCACACAAATAACGTTATTTTGAAGCTTGGAGGAGCCGTCATTGGGCATAGATACTTAGTCAACAGCCTACAAACTGACTTCAACCGATCTATGCAAATTACCCTTGAGCCCATCACTACACAACTTGCAAGAAGTCACTAAACATTTCATTTTCTCCACAGATCTTCCAAAGAAAAAGTCAAACCGCATAGTCTCGATCCTGGGCCTGTTCGAGCTGTCAGTGGGAGACTCTCCGAGAGCTGATGGAGTATCAGAGCTGGCTGCTGCAAGGTTGGCAGTAGACCATGTCAACAAACGAGGTCTTCTGCCGGGGTACAAGCTACATCTCATTACTAATGATACAAAGGTATTTAATTTCACCAATTACTTTGGTTTCTATATAGAGAATTGGATCAAAAGACAAAAAACCGGCCAAGTGCGTGTCGGACCACGCACAATGAAGGGTTCCGTAGTTGGGATGAATTTATCCCAAAAACAAACTTAACTTTATAGTTGAACATATTGATGTTCTCCCATACGGAATGTATGGGAAAACTTGTTTTTGCAACTGCAAAGTTAAGTTGGTCGATTATTACTCGTTAACTTGTAGAGCCTACTTAGCTGTGATAGTTTTCCTTTTAATTTCGTTATATAAACTATTGCTGTGATTTTTTTCACACATCCAAAACCAACCATTTAGCTGGCAGGGGGGGGACACATAACTCTAACAAAAATTAGCACTTTAAAGCTTAATATTTTGCAAACGGATCCTTGAATCCAAAAATGGTTTTCACAAACTCACAATGTTTTTAAAGGACCTTTCCAACGATACCCCAAACCATGGGTTAAAAAAAAAACATCACCACTTTACGTGAAGGAGAGGTACCCTAAAAAAAATGTTTTTCATAATTTTGTTTTACCAGTTTGTCGGCGTAATTAATATGTATACCTGTGCCAAATTACAGCTTTCTAGTACTAAGGGTCTCGGAGCTATACCGCGGACAGACAGAGAAATAGACAGACGGACAGACAGACAGACAGACGGACATGACGAAACTATAAGGGTTCCTTGTTTACTACGGAACCCTAAAAAGGGGAGTTCAAATCAGTCTTTCAACTGTAAGGACCAATTGGCGGGCAGTCATAATACTTACTACCAATTACATACTTATGTCAAATCAAATCAAATATTTAATTAAAGCAGGATGATAAAATCAAAATAATAATATAGCATATGGTTATTGGCTATAACGGTTCGTCTTTGTGTAACTCCCTTTTTAGGGTTCCGTAGTCAAGAAGGAACCCTTATAGTTTCGCCATGTCCGTCTGTCTATTTCTCTGTCTGTCCGCGGTCTAGCTCCGAGACTGTTAATAGGTACTAGAAAGTTGTAATTTGGCAGGGTATACATATTAATTATGCCGACAGAGTGGTAAAATAATATTATGAAAAATATTTTTTAGGGTAGCTCCCTTACACGTAAAGTGAGGATGTTTTTTTTTTTCTATCCCTTAATGTGGGATATCGTTGGGATGGTCCTTACAAAAACATTGTGAGTGTGTTAAAACCATTTTTGAATGCAGAAATCCGTTTGCGAAATATTAAGCTTTAAAGTGCAAATTTTTGTTAGAGTCAAGTGTCCCCCTGCCAGCTAAATGGTTGGTTTTTAGATATGTGAATAAATTCACTGCAGTACCTTATATAACGAATTTAAAAGGAAAACTATAACAGCTGAGTAGGCTTTACAAGTCAACGAGTAATAATCAACCAACTTAGATTTGCGGTTGTAAAAACATGTTCAAATAAATGTTTTTCAACTTCAAAGTTAAGTTTGTTCTTGGGATAAATTCATCCCAACTACGGAACCCTACATTGTGCGTGGTGCGTGGCGCGCTTGGCCGGTTTTTTTACCTGCCTATTATTGGCACACTACAGGGCCTTGTCCCTTCTCTATATAAGAAGAGGTCTTTGCCTCTTCTCATACAGAGAAGGCACGAGCATTGACAAAACATGACTGTGGTAAAATTTTATCGTAACATCTTGCATGCCATGTGTGTGTATACTCATGTTTTGGACAAGTAAATTATCTTTATCTTTATCTTTGATCACCACGGTTGCCAAAAACGGGTTGATGATTTCAGACTTATGTATGTCCTTATCCTTATTCTCACATATTATAAAACAAAGTCCTCTGCCGCGTCTGTCTGTCTGTTTGAACACGATAAACTCTAAAACTGCCGATCGGATTTTCAAACGGTATTCACCAATGGACGGAGTGATTCATGCGGAAGGTTTTAGTATATAATTCATTAAGGTTTTGTGTAAATTGGCTGAAATTTGACGATTATTGTTGAAGAAGTCGGAAAAAAAATGCCGACTGGGAGCTTTACTGGCGTGCGCTGCCTAAACCGCTAAAGATACATGAAATGTATGTTCTACGGTATTGTTTATCTTAAAAGTTCAACAAAAAATTCCGGAAAAGCATATGTCTATCTTCTAAGGATGACCCACAATAACCATTTTTATCTTTAAGAATTTGATGCTACAATGCACGATTGAACCAGTAATGTTCAAGATAAACACAGAAAGTACACATATTATGAATTGTAGCTGTAGCGTCACCTCATAACAAGTGAAAACAATAAAACCTTCCCAAAACACACACTTTTAAAAGAATCAATTAATAAATTATTCTCATCAAGATCCAGCTGGTTCTAAAAGTTAAACAAATGAATAAACTAGAAACGGTACCGGACATATTACCATTTATATTATAGAGACCAGTTGTTTCCTCAGCTTTGCAAGTTGCATTCTGTTAGTGTTCTAGGTGTAACTTTAGTTTTGTGACTATCGGGTCCTATACTGTACAATTCAGATTGTATCTGACTATCGTTTTGAAATAGAAGTTAATATACATGCTGTATGAAAATACAGAGTGTAACAAGAAATAATAAAATGTTCTAGAAACTTTTTTTAGCTTCGCTATTTAAAGCCATTTTAATTAAGTCTATGTTAAATGACTTAATAAATATGGTTGTGGAGTTCTTGAACCTTTTATTTGGCGTGTATTCAAGTGAACACCAAATAATTGCCATTTTGCCTTTCTAAAAACATTTACACACACGCACACTCTCACACTCCAATATAATAAATGTGCCTCTTTTTGTGAGCCTCAAATAATTACCGTTTTTTTGTACCTAAAACGAAACATTATTTTGTAACAATTTACCTGTAAACCTACATTTTATGCAAATGAACATTTTCCATTCTATACTAAAAATATTGAAGAGCTAACTTCATGTGGCGCTCGCCGGCTCGCTCGCTTCGCTTACTCGGCTCGCGCGCGTACATCATTAAAAGATGAATAAGTTTTTTAGAGGAGCAATTCAATATTTCCCGTTTTATTTTTCTTCCAGTGTGACCCAGGAGTAGGCGTTGACCGTTTCTTCCACGCGCTATATACAGAGAGAGACTCCCGCATGGTGATGTTACTTGGAACAGCCTGCTCCGAGGTAACAGAGAGCATCGCCAAGATTGTCCCGTACTGGAATATTGTGCAGGTAAGAATGTTTGGGAAAAGTGATGGGTCGGGATAAATGCTTAAAATATTTCGTTTAAATAACGTACACACGGCTACAAATCAAGCTATACAATTCCAGTATAACCTGACCTCGCATTGTACGGAAATCCTATACAATGCGAGATCAACATAAACTGGTTTTGTATAGCTTGATGTGTAGCCGTGTGTACATACCTGCCAAACTGTTTGTAAACTTTGTTTTCCGTAGTCTGCGATCAAGTTTGGTCTGATACTGAAAAAAAATGGTTACTATCGCTCTTCTTATCAGTGTGCCAATTATGTTAGAAGATCACAACAAACAGCAAACTTCTTTTGTTACCTTCAAACTACGAATACCAATATGTTCAGCTGCCAAGAGTGGTCACTATGGAAGAGTGTTAAACTATATTTTAGATGCTTCGATCAAAAACTATTAAAGATAGTAAAGAAATAAAATGAGAAAGATAAGGAAAGAATTCTAATTAGCAGCATTCTTTTCATAATAGAAAAATAAATTGCTTACAGACTGAATAAAATAGAAACACTCAGGATCAATATAGGAACTTCTAAAACATCTGTTCAATGAATACCTAATACAGACTCAACGCAGTCTACCCACAGGCGCATGTGTCCGACAATTTCCAATTTCTCTCTGGAGCTGGATAAAATCAGTTTACTTTCAAAGCGTGGAGCGGACACGCCAATTTTCACTGCTCATACACACGCCGTCAAAAACTCAGCCTTTTGCAGTTCCTGCTTTTTGAGAAAAACAGATTACGTTCCTAGGTTCCTAGTGAGAGTGCTGACCGAATTTTGGGACTATGTTTTTTTTTCTGCAGTCTTTGGGCAAGATTGGGTTAGGTTTTTCCATTTTCGTATTGCATGTTTCAAACGTGAATAGAGGTCAAACGCATTTATTTGAAATAGGCCTAGGCATATTTTTTTAGGATTTCCTTTTATTCTTTACAATTTTCGTAGTTAAAACTTTGATTGACCGTCTGGTAATATCTCCTGAATGTTAGGTGCATCTACAGTTACAAATCCCACGTTTCACAACCACACAAACCCACATTACCATTATTACAGTTCTGGAATCTAATCCGAAACTATTAAGGCGCAGATATATGCCAAGTGACCTTGAGTGGATAGCTTGCGTGTTCTGTACTGAGCTCACGCAAGGCGCTGCATGTCCAGCCAGTGTTAGGACTCGCTAATCAAGGAGCGCTGTACCAAATTAGACGCATTATTAATTTATTATACATAAAACAAAAGGTATTTTAATAAAGCACGTATACTAAAACATCAATAATTAAATTATCTTTAAAATGAAGAAGGTATCAGAAAAACATGCTTGATAGATTTTGCGTGATTCTTGGTTTTTATCCGCGTTAGACATTTTACAAATTAATTTCACTATGTAATATAAACATAATCTAAAACGAATGTTTAATAATCATAATCTAAAACGAATATATGAATATATATGAAGTTATTAAGAAAATGCTTTAATTTAACTTATATTTTTCCAAATCATTAACACTATTCGTTTCTAGACGTGATCTTCAATTTAAAATCATTAAAAGTTGGTTATCGTCGCTTTAACGCAAAAATTTTGTTTTCTGTTTATCCTTTCCACATTGGAATATTTTTAATGTGTAACATCTTTCTTCTCGCTTTCCTGCAATCTGTGCGAGTAATTTCGTGAAAAGGGACGGAAGTGTGTAACAGGAAACCAGGGAAGCGCGCGCTATTTGATTTGACCAATGAGCGCGCGCAGTGCTTGAGTTGACCGTCAAAAACGACCTTGACGAGGCTCCGCCCCTTCAATGTTGTTTATTACCAAGGTGAGATGTGTTACATATATGCGACTACTGTAAAACTTGCTCGTTTTACTTATGTTCTTATTATCGTACATACATTTTTTTAGCAACTCTGTTAACCACTTGTAGCAACAATAAACAATATTATGTTCTATTTTATTAAAAAACCAATCAAACAAAACAGCCGTATTTGTAGGTTACAAATAAATACCTTATAACTTTTTAGAGGTAATTGTTACTCTTGTCCAGCCCTACGGAGAAAGGAAACCCCCAAACTCGTTCAACTAATCCTTGAGAAATTCTCGGATCCCCTTTCTAAAGAATATCCTAAAAAAGGGATTCCTCTTGTATTTTCTTGTTGTGGTCAGTTTATGTTGCGGCAAATTGGCAATATTGGCTCCGTTGCCAACGTACAGCGACTTCATTGAGGCGGCAATATTCGGACTTTAATTTGGCAAATCCCGAAAAGTTTTCTCTTTGGAAAGAGTTAGTGAAAATAGTTTTGTAAAGGTTTGGGGAACATTTTTAATTAATTTATGAGGAAAAAAGCAGTCAAGTGCGAATCGGACTCGCACACGGAGGATTCCGGTAGGTACCACGTCTTTTTTAAAATACTTTAATTAAAAAACGCCGAAAAAAACACGTTTCTTGTACCCCTTTAATTTTGAATTTTATTTTATTATTTATTGTTATATCGTCCATAGTAGTAGGTACACACTCTGTGAAAATTTCTAGTAAGTAAGATACAGCCCTGTGACAGACAGACAGACGGACAGCGGAGCCTTAGTAATAGGATCCCGTTGGCAACCTTCAAATACGGAAACCTAAAAACAACAAGAAGGCCTCTCGTGCTGAGTAGAATATACTCACTTACAACGCTAAAAAATTCATTTGACGCAAACTCAAAATCAAAATATTTTATTTCAAATAAACCTACATGGGCACTTATGAAACGTCAGACACTAGATGCACGGTTCCAATTGGTCGTTTCCTATGGAGAAGTGCCGGGCAAGAAACTCCACGGTTACTCCTTTAAAAATTGTTGGCTTTTACAATACTTTCAAATAACAGTGTTACTAGGTATGGGAGGACAGTGTAGGTCTTTCAACAAGTACCAGGTACTTAACAAAATAGAAAATGGTCAATGGATTTTTATATGTGAGAATTTTTTTAATTTTTTTTTTTTTTTCATTCAAAAAATTGAGAATAATTTATACAAAAGCTAAATAAATTTATAAAAATAAAGACCTATTTTAATTAAACGCAATTACATGATTGCTAATTACAACTGTAACAAATCGCGCGTGGCCATAATCAGAACTAACGGTGCCATCTTGTTTTTTCAAAACAATTTCTTAAAATGAATGTTTACACAACGCCGAACTGTCAATAAAACGTCAAAAGATCCTTCCTTGTAGCTCACTGGGTTATTCTTCATCGCGTTTGTCAGCGTTTGTATTTCCAGAGTACTTCATACACTTTAAATCGAGTAAGAATAGTCAACCAATCATTATTTTCATAAAAACGACACGTGTGATCGATTTCCTCTCACAACAACACTTACCTTCAAGTGGGTTTGTATATAATCATGTAATATATATCTTAAGATATATTCATTGCGTATGAGTTTTGTGAATGTGTATGGTTGGTTCCAGCTTGAAAGATAGGATAGTTTTGGATCCGAAAAGTGACGCTCAGTGCGAAACAGGACCCTGGCGCTAGTAATAATATATAATTCGTACCTAAAATTTATTGCATTTTCGCTGAAATCAAAGTTTTATCCGGTAACACCTTTACGTGTAAGACAAGAAAACACCCACATCAATTACCAGTCAAATCCAGTCATCAAAATCAATAACTACCCTCAAATTAGTCACGAACTTACTGTAGCCACTTTAAACCAGTTTGAACCAGTTCTATCCGCTTCAATCCGGTACTTCCCTGCTACCGGCGTCGACGTCAACTCTAACAAACGAACCTAGCCTAGATAGACAACTCGATTTTCCATCTATAGGGAACATCTGAGACCTGTACTTGCTACAACCAATTTTCAACTTAAGTGTTGTAAAAATAGAGTACAATTTTCAAATGTGGTTGAAGAAGAATTGGTGTGTAGTTCACAAAATCCAATATTTGAATTTTGCTCAGGTTTGTTTTGCTAGTAATCGTATTACCAAGAGAGTAGTAGTGATTCCATTCAATCAAACGTTACAATGGATGGGAAGTTCGCACCGAATTGATTTATTGTACTCCGTATAACGTCATCGGTTATAAGTACTTTATATCCGTTTGTAACCATTTTGTCTGTCTCTGTAAGAGAACATTCTCAATCTTATTTAAATCAAAAAGGTAAATTATTTATGCGTTTTAACTTACCATTTTAACAGAATGTACTTTGGTTTGTAAGAATTTTTAAGTCTACAAAGTGAGATTAAGACAACTAAGCTGGTCAACGATAGAAATACTTATGAGGTAGAATCTGTAGGAGCTCAACTAGTATTGATATCAAAATTCACCTCGATAATGTGTGCATTCGTTTTTATATTTTTTGCCGGCTAAATAGATCTTTTAGCTAAAGTTAATTTAATTTTGTACCTAACGTGGTTAACGCGAATATGTCTTAGTTACTAAGAATAGTTGCATTATTTTTCGTTATAACTGTAAGTTATTACTGGTACAATGTGAAAAAAAGCCTTCTAAGCAATAATATTTACTAAATAAAATTCTGGTAATGAAATAATTTAGGGCCGCCTGGCAACATAAATTAATTAATCTCCAGTCATAACCAGTTGTGGTCAAGCGTGGCCTTAATAATATGTATCAATCTAGCTTTCACAAAACTGTGTTACAGGGCTGCCACACTGAAGAAAACAATAGTATTATTATTTTGAAAAACATAAAAATATATTGTAGTAGATTTCATTTTTTCTAGTTGCAATCGAAATGCTTAACTTTCAAAATGGGTCAGGTTTGAAGATTCTAGTTATTGTCTAGTATTATTGTCTCTCACAAAAATAAGGCAACTTTAGAATAATGGACACAGAAAATGTTTATCGACTATAAAATAATGCCTTATTAGGGAATTGATTCTCCCAGTGTTTTATTTTTTATCCTTATTCAGACCGGCAGGAGCCAGAGCTAAGCACAGTTCATGGATGACGGTCAAGCAGTGGAGACGTTAGAAGCGTAAAAAAAACTTAAAAATACAAACAAGTATCGCCTTTTCCAACACATGAATCCTTCATCCACATTTCATCACCATCAAATCACTTTTTTTGGAATTAAATACCCCATTTCGTTTGCTTAGTCGCAAAGGAAGCGGGGTTTTTATTCCAAAAAAAATCGGTTTCTTTTTTGTCTTTACAAGGACGTGAGACAACCCTAACCGAAGGATTATCAATCATTGTAATTAATTTCACACACGAGTTAATGTTAATTGTACCTAGTTATCATAACAGAGTGATTATTAATGATAGCAGCTTAATTAGTTACGTACAGAGTTATAGTATGATCCCTGCCGGGAGTGCGTTGCGCAGTAATATCTACGGACCCTAACAGAGAATATGAGGCAGTGTTACAACTTAACTTATTATAATTATATCGAAAGTACGTTAAGCCGTTGGTCCCGGCTGTCATTCGTGGATCTTTGACAGTCGTTACGGGTTGTCAGAAGCCCGAAAGTCTGACAACCAGTCTTACCAAGGGGTATCGTATTACCCAGTTACTGGGTTGTGGAGGTCAGATAGGCAGTCGCTCCATGTAAAATACTGGTATTCAGCTGCAGTCGGTTAGACTGGAAGCCGACCCCGACATAGTTGGGAAAAGGCTAGGCAGATAGATAGACATACGACCAGTTTTATATGAAAAGAGATATACAATCACGCTTGCCATTTTTGCTTGCGTACGTAATTCTGCGAATCAAATAAAAAATAAACAAAATAAAGTAAATACAGTCCAGTCCTCAAATGACCATAACCGATTTAATGGTTTACTTCAGTTATGTTTTAATAATATACTTTATTTACAGGTATCTTTTGGCTCCACATCGCCAGCCCTGAGTGACAGGACAGAGTTCCCTCTCTTCTGTCGCACTGTCGCTCCTGACTCCTCACATAATCCTGCCAGAATAGCCTTCATCAGGTAAATCAACATTTTGTTCGATGCTAAGTCTGTCTCACACCACTAATCAGTAAATTCTGTCTTTGTCATTTCCAAACAATTGAAAGAAATATACTATATAACAAATTAGAATAAAATAAATATATTGATTTGTGGTGCAAGTGGACCTACGAATATGCTACGCACTGCGTAGTAAGCTACGCCTTTGCTACGACGTAGTGGCGTTCGGCTACACTAGCTACGCTTTCGTAGCACTTATCTACGATCTCGTAGACCTTACGAATATTATTTCCTCGCGGGCATCGAAGCCTCCAAGTGAATTTCAGGAACTAATCGATCAGCCACTGTGCCAATACATTGTTATTCTAGTTGCAAATGAGTTTGTTGGAAACTAGCGCCTGAATTAAGCCGAAACCTGTATTTCAATTTGTTCCGATATTATCAAATTCAGTTTACAGAATTGTAATTTACAAAAGCTTGTGTCATCAAAATGTAGTGTCCAAATTGTGCTATCTAACAGATAAATAAAAAATTTCATTATCTAGCACAAGTTACCCAGAAGCAGTGAAATAGACCATAAAAGGTTATTTTACAAAACCGTTTTTAATTTCCAAAGATGCATTTCTAAAACGCTAAACTTTATTCCATTAACTTTCTAATTCTGTTGGAAAGATACCAGCACGTAACACTACTTTAAGCAATTATTATTTACCACAAAATCCTAATTATTTTGCTCTAAAGACGGCCGTAACCACATCGCCTCAACATTAATAAGTTCGTACCGCTCCGTATTTCACGGCTCCGAACTTTATATAATTGGTCTCATTAAATAGTAGAGTGATCTCTTATACGCTCTTAGAGATATATGCGTATGGAACCTAGTTTTAATGTAAGAAGGAATAGTTTTGGAAACTTTTGAGATGAATTTTACTTGGTCACAGATTAATACAGATGGTTCACTCAGCAAAATAATTTAAATAAAATTGATTCTTGCTACGACACAATAAAGTGCAATTCAGGTCGCACAGCCCCAATTACCTACAGTTAGGCATCGTTCACATCAAACGTATTGTCCGCCGCTGACTGTGAGCACGCGTTACGCAGTTTATCGCTTTTCAATATATATTTAACTTCTTGTTCACACCGAACCGACTATACGCTATTACGTAGTGTGTTGTCGCTGACTCTCGGTGGCCGATTATTGTACTACGCGTAGTACAATAATCGGCCACCGAGAGTCCACATAGTGCACGGCGGACGCGGATTGGCTACGTTGCCGAACGTAACAGCGTATTAGATTGAAGCGCCTGTAGCGTATTGTCGGCTTGGTGAGAACGCGTACTGCAGACTGAGTCCACGTTCACATTGGGGCAGACAGTGAGCATACTCACAGTCGACGGCGGACAATACGTTTGGTGTGAACGATGCCTAATATTCACCAAAAAATTGTTATTCTCTTTCTACCGCGTACCTAACTCTTATACCTTCTGACTACGTTACACTCACTGAATTTGACAAGTCAAACCTAAAATGCGGAGTGAACCATAAGTGATAAAATTAAAAACCTAATTTATACGACAAAGTTCAGGCTGAGAGTTTTATAAAAAGTACACCGACTGCAGACAGCGCGACAGTTTCTTATTTAGATTTCCTGAATTTGCTTTTTGTTGAGGGTAGTTTTAATGAAATCACGTTGCTGCTACCTGCAAATGAACTGTAACAGTGCAACGTGACGGAACTGAATTTATTACGGAGTTCATTTGATTTGTTCTTTAGTGGCGGTGAAGTGAAGGTAGGGAAGTTATTCAAGTTTGAGACGCAGCTAATTTTACGTTGTTTAGAGTACTAGTGGCCCAGTGGTAAACGCCGCGACTTACGAGTTGTAGGTCGTAGGTTCAAAGTCCAACAGGCGCTTTACTTTGTGTAAATTCTTTCATCACTACTGCTCTCAAAACGGTGAAGGAAAACATCGTGAGGTAACCGGCATGTCCTAGAGCCAAAAATTCGAAGACGGGCCCGCGTGGTGGATCACGGCCCACTCCCTCTCACAGAGAGGAGGCCTGTGTCCCAGCAGTGGGAACATTATAGCCTGATTATGTAATGTAATGTTATGTAAATTTTTGCTGCCCTGAAATATGGCATGTATTTACCTCAAATAATTCCCATTTTACTTTCCAAAAATATTTTTGAACATTAACATAATGAAAGCAGTCAGTGGGTAATTCAGAAACTATCATTAATTTTGTAACGGCTCTCATATTTTTTGCCGATACTTTTAGAGACAAATTTTATTCCCACAGACTCCGAAAATAGAACTAGTCATCTTCCTTTTTTATTTCGTGCCCTTTACTGAGGAAAACGAAATTCTTTCAACCAATATTTCAAAGTTACAAATAATTTCCTGTACAGTACCGACCAAAAGTCCATGAGCAATCTCACAAAGCAATAGACTGACGCTTCGGTTTGACTTACGACCTTCTTCTATAAGTTGTTACAATACTGTAGACACGCACATTACACACACACACTCACTTTGTCTGCAACCAATGACTAGTTCAATAATCATCATTCGTTTTTAGTTTCATTCGTCTTGTTCACATAAATATTAAAGTTTAGCAGGTAGACCACAAAAAACTAAGTAAATTATTTCGATTTCTGTGGGGTAGATGCAGTTTGTTACGAGTATTTAATTAATAGAACTTTGTTGGTTCGTGGATAATATTGGTGACGAGTATTTAGCGCAGTGTTGTGGTTATTATTATCAAAAAGCAGGCATAAAATATATTGAAGAGATCAGATCAGATCAGAGAATATTATTGCGCTGCGTAAAAGTGAAATGAATATCTAATGAAACCGAAGTAAGTGTGAGTGTTATCATTTATATATTTCATATTTTACTAAACATAAATCTTAATCAAGGGTATTGTTGATAGAACAGAGGTATTGTTGAGACAGAAGATGCCTTTAAAGTTTTAAATTCATTGTGAGGTTTAATTCGATTAGTGAATAATAAATAATAAGGTATTATGTGTAATAAAAACAATGTTTTTCTTTGTTCTAGAGAAATACTGTGAGGGTTAAGAGATATGAGGAAGGGGCTTATTATCGAGTAGCAGCGACGTCAAATGGTGAATGAAACAAATGGTTTCATACCAACGAGATATTTTGCTGAATTATTAAAAACACGTCATTATGAACCGTTCGCCGTGCACTCTGAAGGCTTGCATCACTGAAGACCAGCTAGAAAACCGTTTTTGACCTTAAAATATTGACCGTACCAACTTAATAAACAACAGATTCGTTATTGCATGAATTTATGGTAACGAATTTTTTAAGCACGTTTCAATAGGGTGTTTGTCGTATTTCTTGCAGATATACCGAAATTGTTTATTATTTTAGTAATAGTATTATTTTAGGATTAAAATTTGAGGTTTAGTTTCAATCTTCTTTTCGTAAAGAAAATGAATACTTAAGCTTTAACCTCAATAACAACCAATATTTACTAAAGTCAAATAAAATGTAAAATAATTAATACAAATAAAATATAAACAAACTGCCCATATTTAACCTTAAAATTACCTATTCTGTAAGTAGTTTTTTTACATTTTAAGTAGTCTAATATTCTTATTTATTACTTAATTACTTCGACCATGATCAAAGCTCAATATTTATGGTGAAAAAATCCATTAAAAATTTAAAATATTTCATAATTTAAATATGTCAAAATAATACAAACTGCTTCTAAGTTTCTTGACATCTATTTCACATCTTATTCAGCTAAAGTAATGATAAATAATTGTAGCAGTTTATTAACTTATGTAAAATAAATATAACGAATAAACATATTTTTTTAATTTTGTTATATCACGCATTTTTTATTCTAAAACCTTTATTGCAATAACAACATAAAAAAGCAGCAATATTTAAAAAATATTATTATCGAAAACAAAAATAATAATATTTGCAAAAAACCGCACTGTGTTTTACGAGATTAGAACCTGAGGCAGTTTGAATTCCATACCAACGCTTAACGCTTTCTGCTATCTGCACTTGTTAAGTTACAATCGAATTTTAGCAATGCCATTAACTGGTCAAGTTCACGCGCATAGTGCGTGTGTGCTAGCATGTTTAAAGCGACGGAAATATATTGTTGTTTCGTGTAGGGCAAAACTGCGTTATCTGTGGTGTGTGTATCGTGTTGCTTACACATACAAATGTACGAGCTATACCGCGAGTTCACAGCAATACGACTCTTAGCGTGCTCATGCACTTTTGAGCGCTTACTGTACATTGTCAAGATGTCGACAAAAGGACAGTGTACAGGCGTTTGAAAATAAAGTGTTCTAACGTACAAGAGTACCTGGGTACAGTCAGTAACATAAATAAAATGAGTTTGGAATTTTGACTACCTACTTATTATTATTTATTAATTTATTTCTTATTGCAATTTTGCTAATTATTGCTTAAAACCCCGTTGGACTGCCTCGTTGTTCTAGTAATTGCAAAGTGTTATTGAGTTTTTCCAACAGGAATTTCACAGTAGCAGTTGATAGCAATAGGCTCGCCCCCTATAACATGGAGCTTAAACATATCTGGCGAAATGTGGGTGTACTATAGGTACACCTCTGCCTAACCCTTCGGGGATTACAGCCGTGATGTCATATTTTAAATAATATCCCTAAAGTATATATCTATATCTTCAAAGTTTTATGTTCCTAAAATAAATATTTTTTACAAAAATGAGTTTGTTATAAAAGTCTTCTTTCATAAAACTCTATTTTATTGAAACATTCGTAATAATCTTAACCTATTTACGTTCCTGACGTCACACAAGTACATCTTGTGTGACTTTGAATTTGAACGGAACCTTCAAGGAGTTCAACCATAAAGGGTGCGAAGTATGAATGATACTTCACAACACTCCACGTATTCCGCTCTGGCGCCCTTTTCTGAATTACAAACATTTTGTATTCGGGATATCCTTTGTCGTTAAAGGGGTTTGATTCGAACATAGAGGTCCACTTAAGAATTTGCTGCTTCAGTGTACTTATTAGATTTGTTTGTTGTGTTAATTTATGGATTCTATTATATGACAAATAATGTTTCTTGCACGTTCAGCCTCATAAGAACTAGAGAGGTTACGGAGGTTTTTTTACCGGAACCAGAGTCGGAGTCGGAGGTTTTAAATTTGATTGATCGGAGTTGGAGTAAAAACGTTGTGTTAAATATTCTACTGTGGTACAGAACCAGGGTCGTGTGCGAGTCCGACTCGTACTTGGCCAACTTTTATATTAACTAGTCTACTACAATTACATGTCTTCTCCACCAGACAATTCGGCTGGGACACAGTGACAGCCTTCTCCCAGAATGAAGAGATATATTCCTTGGCTGTCAACGAGCTGGTGACCCAGCTGGAAGCCGCCAATATCACCTGTGCAGCCTCCATCACCTTCGCGGAGTCGGACTTCAAGGAACAGCTCCAACAATTGAAGGTATGTAGCGTATAATAATATCTTCTTCTTTTCATGTGGTTAGTGACTAACCTGGTGTCAGAGTTTTAAAGCCGACCATGGGTCTCAGACTTGACTCCACATGCCGTCGAGAAATATCTCTCAGGTATGCCGGTTTCCTCACGGTGTTTTCCTTCACCGTTTTTTAAGCAAGTGATAATTATACAATACGCACATGAATCCGAAAAGTCAGAGGTGCGTGCCTTGGATGCGAACTCGAGACCTATGACTTGGCAGTCTGACGGTCACACCACTGGGCTATCACTGCTTTAATAATAATGTATGTTGGTATAATACCTGCCTATTACTGTCCCACTGCAGGGCAAATGCCTCTTCTCATACAGAGAAGGCACGAGCATTGATCACCACGCGCGCTCAAGACGGTTTAACAATATCAGACTTATAACTATAAGGCCGTTTCCTCATTGGTCGGTACGGTATCGTTTCGATATAGAATGCTCGGCATACCGAAACGATACCGCACTGCTTTCATTTACGGACCTGACGTTATGTTTTCGGTATAATTTGTGCAGTACCGGTTAAGGGGCCGTGCACGAAATCGATTGATTTTGATCAATTTTGTTAATTATATTGTGAGAAAGGAGAACAGAATTTAAACAAAATTATTTGTGATTTCAAAAGTCGAATTCTTTGTCTTGTACATAGTGGAAAGGGATTTTTCAAATAAATTAAGGATTCGTGGAAAATCACTAAAATTCGCACCAAGTTTTCCAAAAATTGAAGCTAGACTGACGTTTAATCGGTTTGTTAGAAGAAAATACTTTTGGTTTTAAAAATTAAAAAATATCATCAACATGATTATATAGTCTACTTGTACAAGTAGACCATACAATGATGTTGATGATATTTTGATATATAGGGGAACCACTTTTTTCAACTTCCGTACAAAATGCAGCAGAAAAAAAAAGTTGAAATAACCATTATTTTTAAACCCTTTTTGTAATGTATTTTTTCCTATTATTTAGCTAACCATATCATGAAATTTAAAAATCACACATTAGTCTTCAGCTCTCCTTGAAATAAAATCAAAATTTATTTTATGATTTTTTTTATCTTCATTAAGTAAATCAAAGGCGAAATAAACCATATTTTCGAGAGCGCAAAAGTGATGCAACTATTAACAGGTGCTGTGACTGACACGAATATCACGAAAACTGTAGGTACTTTTATACTTACACAGACTTAATGTTTCAATTAAATAATATAATAATAATACAATGAAATATAGGCGCTCGGTAAGCTTTTGGTACCGAGTATACCGAGCATGCTGATCCCGTACTGCTGACATACCGACCCTAATTTTCCTCTCGCTTTTTCCTTCACCGAACCAAGTCCAAAATTAACTCAGAAAGTACATAGGTAATTATGATTTGAAACAAATTGGTACTTGACCGGATTTGAACCCACAACCTGGTGCATGAGAGGCAGGGCCTTAACCACTGGTCCATCACGACATTTGGCATGTGGCTAATGTATCTATGAATTTAATGTTTTCCGTAGGTGTTCCGTGTAGGTATCTCTGTTGAAGCAATTATGACCAGGATTTTATAATAACAAAATGACCACTAGTACTTTATCTTAGTACTCTCTCTAAAGTAATTTTTTATCGCCGATAAAAAAGATTCGCAATGTTTTTTTTTACGGCCATATTCTCAATAGCAATACAATTTGCCGTTGTCACTTGTCACAGTAGGTATAGCAATAAAAAACTTCTAAGTACGTCTTAAAGTTAAGTGTCCTTTTAAGAGTTATAGAGGTAGGTCAAATTAACACTCTTATCCGATCTTTCAGCAACGTCACCACTAATAAGAGGCAAATTGACATTCCCATTTTCCAACTCACAAATCATTTATTTCGTACCAAAATACATTATTACAGTGATGTCAGTTAAAATATAAAAGTCAGGAAAAAAAACAAATTTTAATTCCATAAATATTTTTTTTAAACTATTGCTATTTTTCATGATAGTTTAATGATGTTAATGGATGAACGTTTGCAATTCATATGTGGATGTGACGGCAGAACATTAAACAATGAACGACTAATTATATAAAAAATATATGTAAAAAAAAATATTCTGCGCAAACTAAACACACATTACAAAAACATTACTTAGAATACTGTACTGCTTGTGTAAAAAAAAAATTGTTTGTACCTACTTTACCCATGTTTGCGAAGGAATAAACGTTTTGATTTGCCAGTACTCAAATTATTAGAGCATAAACTTAGCCAAAACAGTATAATTACAAAACGATTCACTCAACGTAACGTAGGTACATTAAAACAGGATTAAACCTTCAAATCCCACTTCACCAAACTGCCGTCTTCAAACAAACCGTTCGTGTGTGAAGTTGTCACAACTCGAACGCCGCTTCATCAATCAGTTCTGATTGATAGTGACAACACGGCCAGTCGAGGGTGACTCGGATCGGTTCAGGCCAAACTGGATCAAACCTGGACTAATTGATTGCGGCGAATAACGGTCAAAAGAGTCTTTACACCCTCTACACAGACCTCTACAATTTAATGTCGACTGATTTTGATCGACTTTTGCTTATTAGGTTGTCTTTCAGTATTCGCAGCCAGCTATCTTTCAGTATCGAAGGTTAAGCAACGCTGTGGATGGGTGACCATGCATTACATATCGAGACCCCTCCGTGCCTCGGAAAGCACGTTAAGCAGTTGGTCCCGGCTGTCAATCGTAGATCTTTGACGGTCGTCAGAAGCCCAAGTCTGACAACTAGACTTACCAAGGGGGATACCCCTTGGTAAGTCTAG
This sequence comes from Agrochola litura, assembly GCA_949152395.1. NCBI lineage: Eukaryota > Metazoa > Arthropoda > Insecta > Lepidoptera > Noctuidae > Agrochola > Agrochola litura. The sequence goes on along the minus strand of OX424495.1, from coordinate 25,342,029 downwards.
TTGTCAGGCCGAAATTCGGACCGAATTTCGGCCATGGCGACCAATTTCAGCGGAGACTAGCTTTCGACACGGGAGGCGGCAGCGGGTGGTACAAGTGAACACACACTTTTGCACGATACCCGTGACCTCTGCGGAGTTTTGTTAGCCAATTTAATTTGAACCTGTATAAAATAGTACCCAACAAGAAAAATCTACGCTCGATCACTCACCACCCAATAACAGTCAGTTAATACGAGTATATACGATGAAAGCTATTCGAGACATATTTTTAATGTAATGAAACAAATGCAGGAATTTAACAAAAATAGAACTTTTAACAATAAAATGCACATTTTTTATGTTATTATTTGTTTATTAATATGCAAATATTCTAAATTTAATAATTAAGTACCTAAAATAAGTATATATCGCAGCCATCTGGTTAAATTAGCCAGCTAATTGAACGCCTAGGCCGTTCATTAATCCAATTAAATTGCTGAAGGACAACTAGCCAAGTGATTGAGCGCAACGCTTAACCAGATGGCTGAATGTCGTGGTCATTTAGTTAAACTGGGTGAAATAGGTAAGGTTGGGTTAGAATTGTGACCAAACCGCGCGCGAGCCGAGTGAGCGAAGCGAGCCGAGTGAGCGAAGCGAGCCGAGTGAGCGAAGCGAGCCGAGTGAGCGAAGCGAGCGGTGCCGCGGCAGCGGCCGGCGAGTGCTATTTCGAAGTTGCTCGCAATTTTTTTTCTCTATTTGTATCACTTGGCTGAGTCTTGGTCAGTCATCTTCAAAGGGCTGACTTTCAATACACCAAGTTGTTAAACCTTGAATGATTGTAGTTCAATTAACTATTGGCCTAGGCGTATACGTTTAATGAACGGCCTAGGTGTCCAATTAGTTGGCTAATTTAACCAGATAGCTGTGACATATATACAACTAACTTTTATATGACATGATACAACTCCATTAAAACCCTCAAGTGATTGATTCCCCCCACCGCAGTCTTCCGACCACGAACTAAGTTTGACAAATTATATTGACTTCAAGACGATATTACTTAAACATTGGAAGTCAAGTTTAAAATTGCTTATTTCTAAAGTTCTGAAGTCGCGTAGTTGATGTGAGTGTAATGCTAAAAGTTATGACTATCGTTGAATAATAAGCAGGCGATACAATATGTTGCTTGTAAAAGAAAATACTTATGCTTAAAGCTCTGATATTGAAACAGTGACTTTTCATGTAAAATTAATGGGCAGCTGTGTTTTTGTGCCGTGAAAACTCAAACTACACTTAAAACTTAAGGACGTTCTTAAAAGTTTTTGAAGTGGAAACTTCTTTGAGCGTATTGAGCGATTTTTGATATGGGAAAACTTTAGTACGCGTCACCAACAAGATGACGTTATATTGGGTGCCGATGTGCTCGCAGTGCTGATAGATATGAAAACCAAACTAATCATTATAATTTACTATTTATGTGTGTTATTTACAAATAATTATGTTATTTTTTCCGATTTTTTTTAAATTATGTTTTTTTGAGTTTAAATATTTTCAAAAAAACCACTGTTATTTCATAGTTTTAATGTTTCCCTTCAGTCGGCAGTCTCCATGACTGCCTATTTTTTTGTCGTTATATTACATCTTACCTCCATGTGAAATACTGGTACCTATTCAGCTGCATCCGGCTCGACTGGAAGCCGACCGATGACACCGAAAGTGACAAAGAAGGGTTGAGAATTAAGTAAGAAACAGCGGCTACTTAAATTTGATATGCGTTTAATTCGACCGTTAGTCTGTTGCCTAATAGCACCAGGGGCCAATTTAATTTAACTGACAAACACCCAGCTTCACAAAGACAAACATTAATGCCCCATTACGTAATGGATCATTAACGCTAATGATTTCATTAATTTCATCAAAGATCCATTAAAATCGAGTCTAATGTTGCTTTGTGCAACTAGTTAATGGAAGATTAATATTTAATGAAAGCTTTAAAAGTTAAAGTTCTTTTCTGCAACTGGCTGAAAGCGACATAACTGTAAAAAAAAAAAAATTTAGTAAAACAATAAAACTATAAAAACAAACTTGTAGTGTTGTCAAATTGTCACCTATCACGTGTTACCTGTCCTTTTTTAACCGACTTCCAAATCGAGGAGGTTCTCAATCCGTGTGTATGTTTTTTTTTTTGTATGTTTGTTACGCGATTACTCCGCCGATTATGAATTGATTTTGATGATTCTTTTTTTGTTTGGTAGATCATACTTCAGAGGTGGTCCCATATAAATTTTATTAACTTTGCTTGGGTAGTTTTTGAGTTAGTTTATTTAGTATGTGGATGATATGATAAGGTCATGTGACTCTTATTTACATAGCAGGTAGTGGTATTTGAATTTGTGTGGGGTAGGTACCATAACTAAAAAATGAAAAATAAAAACTTTTTCCAAAAAAAAACAACCGACTTCCAAAAAAACACTACAAAGTGAAAAATAACTTTAATTTCGGAAGTTGGTGGCAAAAAACGAAAATCCAAACCCAAAGACACCGACTTCCGAAATTAAAGTTATTTTTCACTTTGTAGTGTTTTTATTAAATAAAACCTACTACGGTCACCGGCTTTGTTCTTTTTTTGTTATTGAAAATCACGTTTTTCGAAGTGATTACAATTACGCTAATTATGCACTTAGAACAACAAAGACACTTTAATTATATATTTTTTAACCGGCTATATAGTACAAAAATATATTTTAAATAAATTTATTAAATTTAATTTTTAACAAGTTTTTTAATGAACGAAAAGTACTAAATAAAACTTACGTAAACATAGAACTTTGAAGGCTTATCTTTAAGTGTAAGAATGACGTTCACGCCTCAAGCTTTTAAGTAAATATTAAAGTTCTAAGTTTATTGGATGCCAGGAAGTGCTTGAAAAATGGATGACAAAGAGAGTAACCGAAAAACATACTGAAGTAAGTTAATATAAAGCTTGTAAAAAGAAATTCCAAAAGCGATCCAAAGTTTAATAAAATCCTAATATAGAAAGAAATTTTAAATAAAAAAGACAAAGAATTGTTACAAGAAAAATACGAAGGTGTTTCAGAAATATCTCAGTCGGACTTAATGCTTATGCAAATATACTTACAATGAATCAAACGAAAACTCCAACAGTTTTTCTTTGTCAAGCGTTCAAAGGGAATGTTCTTTTGTTTAGTCAGGACTGTGTTGCCATTTTCAGGGTTCCGTACCCGAAGGGTGCCAAACGGAACACAAAGCCACCGCTGTCCGTTTGTCTGTCTGTCAGCGAGCTGTATCTCATGAACCGTACAATTAAAAATGTCACAGACTATGTATTTCTATTGCCGCTATAACAACAAATATAAAATGTTAAATAAAGTTACAAATTAAAGTAAACTTTATATTTTGAAAAAAAAAATCTAACCTTGGCACGTGGGGTATCATTGCCTAAAGCTCATCGAGTAGAGAACAAAATGTTTATTCTTCAAAAATTAAGAAATGGGGGGCGTAAAAGTTGTCAGTTTTAGACCATTTTTGTACGAGCTCTATCTCAACAACTAAACAAGTTAGGAATTTGAAACTTGTGTACATCATGTACCATATACTGTATAGAATCAACTAATACTAAAAACTCCGATTCTTAGGGTATTTTATTTAAATATGGGTGATTTTTTGCAACTGCAAAGCAAAAATAAATTTGTAATTCATAGTATCATTATGAAATTCAAATTAGTCTTTGCGATTTTTTCAAATTTAAGATGAAAAATAATCATATTCTTTGTTAAGTATTTTCATTTGTTTGATAAATATTGTACGGTGGTACCGAACCGTTAGTGTTCGAGTCCGACTCGCACTTGGTCGATTTTTTAAGTAGATTGAATAATCTTACTTTACGGTACAAAGAAGGGATCTGCGTAGTAATATCGCACCTACGAGTAGATCCTTTTTATTGTGGCCAGTAACTTTTAGCGATGGTTAACTTAAAAGCTAAATATAAATTAATTTAAAAAACAAGTTTCAAGTGATTTAGCAAACAAAAGTGTACCTGAGCACGGCTGAAGCCACAGCTAGTTTGATAAATACGGAAAAATATAGTACCCCTATGTAATGTACTAATGCGCATTTCTCTCACTTTTCTGCAATCTGTGCACATAACATAATATACACTAAAAATCTTTGGGAATGATTTCGTGATAAGGAACGGAAGTGTGTAACAAGAAGCCGGGGAAGCGCGCGCTATTTGATTTGACCAATGAGTACTCGTGGTGCTAGAGTTGGCCGTCAGAAACGACCTTGAAGAGGTCCCGCCCCTTCAATGTTGTTTATTACCTTAATGTTGCTTATTACCAAGGTAAGATGTCAGATGTAACACATCATATGCGACTACTGTAAGGCTCGCTCGTTTTTTTTCTTGTTGTGAAGTATATTTGTGATTGGACTACGTACCTACTCCATACCTAGGTGGGCAAACAGAGAGACTGTAGCGGTAACACCGCCACATACAAACTGCGCATCATAGATATGACGTCACACAAATCCTGCATCGCGCAATTAGAGTTTACCGCGCAATCGACATAGATTTCAACTTCAAACCAATGGGCAGTTGCCCGCCAGACACAACACCCGTCTGGTCGGAGGATCCTCCCTTTTCTATGATGGATGAGTGAACTTTACACCCTGTTCCTTATGCCACTAAAAGACACATAATATAGTCTTATATTTAAACGCTCCAGTAAGCTCCTACAAATTATTGTAAGCTTTCCAATAACCACTACAATAAAATTACATCACAGGAATTACAAACTCACTCAAAAAGAGGATAATACAAAATGTATCTCGCAGAGGTCGTTTGAAAACCAACATTGTTTTAAGCTCAAAGCAAAAGTTGTAACAACTTTGCCTAGCCATTGGTACCACAACACAATACCGACTTTAAAATTACTCCTAAAAGCATTCGCAGGAATTAATAAATCAAAACTAATTAATTAAATGTTGTGGGTTTATAATTTAAGTTCACTCTGGGGAAGGATTATACAAAGTACTAATTTATTCTAAAGAATTTCTTTATGTACAGTTTGCTCAGTCAAAGAGCTATACAACCGCGCTCCATTAAAGGTTCCGTACCAAATGGTAAAAAGGAACCCTTATGGTCCGGTGTGACTTAGTCTGTCTGTCACAGCTGGATATCTCAAGAACCACTAATGCTATCAACTTAAAATTTGGAATTGTTTTAGATAACATTTGCCCAAATATTTTGCAAATAAAAAAGAAATAAAAATGAATACTTTTTTTATTGCAACAGGGTCTGAACAGGGGTCTTAAAAATTCGAAGTGAGGCTACTAGGGCATGTAGAATATCATATTACAGAGCGCTATTTGCACATTCTCTAACATTTTTTTAGGCCTCATATTTTTCGATCTTGGATGAAAAATGTTTAAAATACAGTCCCCCCCTTATCTCCGAAGTTCGCAAAGGGAAAAATCTGAAACTGATAAACTGTGATAGAAGTTTATGCAAAGATTACAGGAAAAATAAAACGATGTCTCTAAATAGCACACTTTTTCAGAAATCATCAACTTAAATTACATTAGTTCCACTATCGGTCAAGAGATGGCGCTGACCTAAAACTAATTTTATTTTGGTTACTAATTCTCTGACGAATAAAGGTCTTGCCGATGAAAATTTAAAATATTACGGAACCCTCGGTGCGCGAGTCCTTCTCGCTCTTGACCAGTTTTTTAGAGTTCCATACCTCAAAAGGTAAAAAACGGAACCCTTATAAGATCACTCTCTTGTCCGTCTTGTGTGTCACCACCGATTTTCTCAGGAACGGGTGGACCTACCAAGTTGAAATTTATACCGGATACTGAGGTCTATAGTCCCTATTAGATGTATAAAATCAAGGTCCTGAGTCAACACGATAAAAAGATATGGGCAAATTTAGATTTTCGCGAAAAGTTGTAAGTACCAAAATGTACCTTAATTTTCAACTTTTTATTTTTCAGAATTTTCCTCTTACTTGTGCTGTAAGACCTTGCTTTTAATCATTATTGACTATTCTAGGTCAACCGGAAGTACCCTATAGGTTTTGGGTCGAAAACCTATATAGTAGTTCCCGTAGACCTAGAATCACGAAATTTGGCAAAAAGCAAGGTCTAACAGCACACATAAAGGGAAAATTCCGAAAAATTAAAAGTTGAAAATTAAGGTAAACTCAAACTCAAAAAACTCAAACTCAAAAAACTCAAACTCAAAAAACTCAAACTCAAAGCATTTATTTCAAATAAACCAATTACAGACACTTTTGAATTGTCAAGGGGTCGGTCAGTCAGAAAGATGAAGCTAGTTGCCCATTCCAAAGCGTAGTAGGTACCTATGGAGAAGAACGGGCAAGAAACTCCACGGACAAACTCCACGGACACTCTTTTAAATCAAAATATGGTTACAAAAATAATATTGGTTACATCATTCATGTTGAAGTTATACATGTGAGAACGATGCAGAACGTTAAAAGCGTCCGTAATAGAAAATAAAACAAACAATACAATTCAAAAATTAAATTAAAATAAGCCGTGGCAGCTAAGAGATGACCAGTCCCTACTGACAGCGCCCGTTCACGAACATGACGCATGGATTAGCACCATTCAGCTCAACCATTTTGAAGGGAGCTAAATGATCCAACACACACGCCACCGTCAGCGAGACATTAGAGTGAGCATGATATACTCTCAGCCGCCAGGGCACATTCAAGTCAATGAAAGACGTACCTAGTAAATGGTACATAGTACTCACACGTGTTATGCAATTATACAATGCTAAGGGATTGAATCTATACAATGCAAAGATAGTTTTTAAAATCTTCAGCAGTTCCCAACAGTATTTTCAAATGCTAATCAATTAGTTTATGCGCCCTTGTGGAGCAGGACCAGCGTTCGGCCATGCACTTATATCAGCAATGTAATCCCCCAACTTATAATATGCTTGCCTGCATAATGTGCGTTTTATCTAAGATTTAAATTTCGTTTCATTCAGTTGAAGTATGTAAATTTTGGTACTTACAAGTTTTCGCGGAAATTTAAATTAGCCCATATCTTTTTACCAATAAAAATGATACCAATTTTATTACGGCGGTATAATGGGTAGGTACGGAACCCTCGGTGCGCGAGTCCGACTCGCTCTTGACCGGTTTAGAGCAGTGGTGGCCCAGTGGTAACGGCCGTGACTTCAGAGTTGCAGGTCGTGAGTTCGAACCCAGACAGGCGCTTTACTTTGTGTAAATAATTTAATAACCACTGCTCTCAAAACGGTTAAAGAAAACCTCACGAGGTAACTGGCATGTCCTACAACCAAAAAATTCGAAGACATGTGACATCTACCAACCCGCACTGGGCCCGCGTGGTGGATTACGGCCCACTCCCTCTCACAGAGAGGAGGCTTGTGTCCCAGCAGTGGGAACATTATAGACTCATTATGCTGGTTGAATAATAATGGATGTCTTAGATTTTGTGCGCGCAATGATAAAGGCTTTATCATTGCGCGCACAAAATCTAAGACATCCAGGTAGGAATATAGTTGTCAAGAAACACAAATCCAATTGTTATGCATGTATCGTTAGCTCTGTTTACTCTGAACATAAACGTGATTGTAATTCCTGAACGTGGCTTTGTGTCGCACAATGTACACAGACATACGGACATAACTATTTACTCTTCGCACTCCGTTAGATATGTAAACGGGGATTTAGAGGAACAATACAAATTATATACCTTATGATATTATTCGCCAAAGAAGAAGATACAGTTTTAGAAAAGGGTTCTATATCTCATAATTAGGGATTAATGGGAAATTTACTAATTAGTGCGAAATGTTGTGTTTTCTATTTACCACGAATTTAGAAAAAAAACTTTTTTGGAGAGCTTTTCCAAAATACCAGTCTTCAATGAGGTACCACAGGATGAACTCGTAGATGGATATGCTCATTCCCACTTCCCAGAGGCAGCAACTAAATGTAGTTCATCAAGAAACTGCTGTCGACGTCATACAGATTATGGTAGCAACAAAATGTAATGAAAGATATTTTAGTATCTACAATGTCCTATACTATTAAACGAGCAATATTTGTGTATATATACCTACAGGGTGGCAGGGACATCGACGCAAAAACTGTTTAAATCGTCATCGTCGAATTAAAATGCGTCGGTTATTTTAAAAAAATCAGCTGTTCCATACATTTTGACCGCGTAGGTATTGCACTTTTCTATGAAACAGCAGATTTTTTTTTTATCATCCGACTAGAGAGGGTCCAGAATCATGTACTGAATGCCATGGTAACAGTTTGTGCGTTGACGATGCCACCCTGTATAGATTAATAATATAGATTATGATAAATGGAAGAGATAGCCTCATCCTCATCAAAATACTGCTATTCAGCTGCATTCGGTTAGACTGGAAGCCGACCCCAACATAGTTGAGAAATGGCTAGGCAGATTGATTGAAGAGATAGCCTCATCAAATGCGGGTAATACTACATAACCAATATATAACAGCTGTTGTGACAATAGCATACGCAATGTACCTAACTATGCAGTAAAGGATTTATGTATTAAATAAATTTAAATTCAGTATCAACCCTGATCGATTTCAAACTGTTTAAAACTCTCAAAGACTCCACGACCTAGAGTGGAGTCCACCATTTAAGTAATATTAAAAATATTTTTAGGAATAATTTACTTGTATTAGTTTTAATAAAAAGTAAGAAATAATTTATTTAGTTAATAAACGATTTGTTATTATTATTGTAAAACTGTTTATAATACAAAACGTTTTGTTTTCAGGAGCTCGACACTCGCATCATCATTGGCAGTTTCTCACAGGAGATGATTCCTAAGATATTCTGTGAGGTGAGTCGGCTTCAAGTTATTCATTATCTTTCCATTGGAAGCTAATTAATGTTTCTTCTGAATACATATTAAGAGCCATATCGTCTCTGATCATATTTCTATGATATAGACTATCATAGAAATATGATCAGAGACGTACGAGTAATTTTTATATGAAGAACCTATGACGCTATAATTACTTCATATTATCTAGTCTATGATCATAGTTAAGGGGTTCTATTTGACTACAAGCATACAAATATGATCATATCCGTTTAAGCTCAAAAATAGCTAAATCAAACACGGCTAAATCGTTAGCCATCTTGATTAACTATGACGTTTATATGATCGTAATTATACATCAGTGTAATAATTATGTAAAAATGAAGAACATCATCATTTAACTATGATCATAGAATTTGACAGATATTAAATCATATTTGTATGATAAATATATGATAGTGGAATTGGAGCCTTAGTAAGATACCTTTGTCGTGTAGTTGGTCCCTTGGATGATAGACACCATAGAGAATGGAACAAAATCGACAGTTCTCAGCCTTTTACAGTTATTTCTGATTTTGCATCACAGAAATATTTATTCTCGTTGCTATAAGTTTGCTGACTAGTTGCTTTCAGAGGTAAAATAAGAAGGGACTGTAGTTAGCAAATCCCCGCGATAACTTAAACTTATACCTACCAGTAACTAAAAAACCTTTTTTTTAGGGTTCCTTACCCAAAGAGTGCTAAACGGAACACAGCCTCGGCTGTCCGTCTGTCTGTCAGCGGGCTGTATCTCATGAACCGTAATAGGTAGACAGTTGAAATTTTCACAGATTGCTGCAAAAATTATAAAAATTTAATGAAGTTAATAAATTTAAGGGGGTCCCCATACAAGAAACATGTTTATTTGACTAAAGTATTTTAAAAATATATGTATGTAGAGTTAAATATTGTACGGTGGTACAACACTTGGCCGGTTTTGTTTTATTACTATTCTGGTTTTAGGTACCTTCCTACCTACCCAAGTAGTTATCAACCATGTTTTAGTAGTAAGTGTGTGGTGTTTGTGAGATCGCAGGCGTTCAGACTGGGCATGTTCGGCGCGGAGTACGCGTGGCTGGTGTCGGGCATGCCCCCGCGCATCCGCGGCGCCCCGCCGTGTGCGCGGCTGCAGCTGGCGCGCGCGCTCGAGGGGCTCGTCACCGTGACCGCGCACAGGGGCATCGTGGGAGATGTGGCGAGTTTCTCTGGGCTGGTGAGTACTGAGCTTTTTATGCCCTTAGCTAAAGCTTCACTGAATATTTATCAGAAAGTGTAGTGTCATACAATTTTGAACCATGTGTGGTGTAACACTACTGTCAAATTGACCTGCTTTGCAAGCATACTGTCGCGCAAATGAACGGTGGGCCCAGGTATATTTACTCTGAAAGCATTATAGTAACACGAAAGAAGAAGAAGCCTTAGATATACAACATATAAAAAAAACCCTCTCCGATCCGTGAGGGTGTTGTTAGGTATCGTACTGAGAGTCTACTTATGTAGTAACTTTCTGATAAAAAAACGCCTCGTTTTTTTTTTCAATGGGCATTTTACCAAATTATTACATGAGGCGCGGGCGGCCGTCATTTAGTCATAAACTTATGAACCCTGTTGATTTTTTTAAAATTTATAACGGATCTGGGGTAATTTTGGTACTAAAAATGTGAATTTTAAATGCCTAGCAGTAACTTTTTTTATTTTCAATTATAATAATAAAAAGAAACTTTATAGTAATGTTTGTTATTGCAGTTGGTACCTATGTGCCCCTTTCGGATCGGACAGGATTTTTTTTTACATATTGTATAGAGGTTCTAGTGAAATATTTCGGGGGTGGGCAAAGTATATCCACTATAGCCAATTCTGCCGCCGCCCGTGCAGAAATAGCTATGGTGGATATACAAAATTAAGAAATCTGATGATTCCTATTGCTTGAGGAAATCCGTCCTTATCTCTATTCATTTGGGATGATTATCTGCATTTTGCTTTTTTTATAAACAATCTGAGTACAACAGCGTGTAAAGTTCACTCATCCTCTATAGAAAAGGGAGGATCCTCCGACCTGACGGGTGTAGTGTCTGGCGGGCTACTGCTCGACGATTGTTGGCGGGACGTTGTATGTACCATGCCAATCGCGCGGTAAACATTGCTTGCGCGATGCAGGATTTTACGTGACGTCAGTGTGTGGTTAGCATGTGGCGATGTAGATACCGCCATAATATAAAATTATTGCTGCAGCTGTCATTTTAATGTCTACGATATCTTCATAAATGATTTGGTCGGGTGGAAATTCCGCTGTGCATTTTGGTAAACCAAAAGCATAAAAGGTTTTGTATTTTGCAATAAAACACAGCACTTGTTGATTTTTATGGATGAAAAGCGGAAAAGCGAATTTAATTGGTGGACTGTTTATTATGCATTCGTTCGGAAAGTAGAAACTGAATCGAATAATGAATGTAAAATTCGGAATCGCTTGAGGCTAGTAACTGAGTTTCATACGCCTTGAACACAGTGTAATGACAATTTGCGAGCTCGTTGTGTAGCTATTAGGTTAGGGTAGTCGTTTATCTGTTTCCGAATTAATAATGTTCCATGATAATATTAATTTGCTAACCACTTTTGTAGGCCATTTTGATAGTATATTTCTGTGGGCTAGCTCAATTTAGCAATAAAATTTTCAAAAAAGTATCACAATTACATATACCTAGCGTCACTTCTTCAAGCATTTCTGTCCATTTTTATATAAAGAGTTTAATTTCAACGTTGTTTTTACCGCCGATAAAAGCTTCATAAAAAAAGTTTGAACTCATCATTACAAATTCTAATAAAATATTAACTTGGCAGACTGAATTACTACGGTTACCAACTTTATTTAGAAGAAATAAAGTATTTCTGATTTCCGAGAGGGTAATTATAAAGTACTTACTTAAATGAAAGGGTATAAACTTTATGTTATTTTTAAAACAGCATGTTTGTTTGTAATTTTTTGTGCGAAATAGCACCACAATTTGTGTTTTTTTTTTAAATAATTGTGTAACTCTAGAAGTCTAGAATACTAATTCTTAATTAAAATTGATGAGGTACTCGGTTATTATCAATTTCAATGAAGCCCTGTTTCTGTCTTCCCACCACTTTGCAATCTAGACCGAAAACAGGGCCCTCTAAACCTATCGCCACCCGCCTCGAATCGGTTGGGTTTTTTGCAGCCTCTAACTACGACGCTGGCAGGAACTAGGGGACCACACGGATCGCGGAGCCCAGGGGCTCTTGTCCAGTGGTCAATGGAAAAGACGGTCGTAAACAAAAAGGCTCTCTCAGTGAATGCTGAATTAATTCAATTCAAAATGAGAGTCAATATAAATAGAGTATATTAGCGTACTTTATTGCTTTTGTTGATTATAAAGTAGGTACGCTTACGCAAAATAGAGTACAATATTCTAAATTAAAGCGCGTTTGGCAACCCTATGAAATACACTGAAAACCGATTCTACCCAATATTGTACGGATAGGTTTCCTAAAATAGCAGCCTAGCTGCCTAAACTTTCATCTTTTATTTATAGCCTCGTACATCGCGGAGATATAAATCTCGGAGCGACATTGAGTTGGAGCGCTTCGCGGATGGCTGATGCCTTATTCATTGCTACGGATCTGATAGCTACCAATAAAAATGTTCAAAAAAAATCCATTATCCAAGTGACAAAAAATATGTAGTTTATTTCTTTGTATGATATTTTAAAACGACGTAGGTAAAATCAGGGAAATTCATAGTTAAGCAAATTGACTACTTACCAACTTAAATTGTCCGTATAAGGACCGACGACCTTCAGAAAGTGGCAGTTTGTCCCAGCTACTTTCAGATATGGAAGTCGTCAGATACGGAAGGCGGTATTACCTTCAAAATTTACTGCCTCACAAAACCGTGTTGAACACAATATTTGTGTACGGAGTTTCCCATTAGACACGGCTTTAATAAGTGTCTATTTTTTGTGGCAAGACCCTTAGATTCTGTGGTCTGCAATCGCCAACCCATCTTGAGCAAGCGTGGTGATCAATGCCCATGCTATTATCTGTGCCCATACCTTCTCTGTTTGAGAAGAGGGCTTTGCCCTACAGTGGGACTGTAATTGGCAGGTATTATTATTCTGTATTATATTTGTGCGTAGTCTGTTAGTCAGTCGTGAAACTGTGTGGAGATTTCATGAATTAATGAGGGCTACCCTCTGCCCATACGTCACGCTCTAATCCGGTCGATAAACCGCAAACGCTAATTGGAGTGGTTTAGAAAACGATCAGGTCGTAAGATAATAATGTTGACAGGCTAATGAAGATAATGTAGGTAGGTAGATACTTGGTACCTTATACAGGCTAGGATAGAAATCAGAAATCATTTATTTTGCAATGAATGTAGGTACAAAACAAGATGTAAACATTGTAAAAGCAGTTCCAACACACTCTACCTTACAGCATGCAAAAGTAAAAAAAAAAGTAAAGTTATGTGGATAGGTACTTCTGGCACATTTTCATAAACGTCTTTGGAAGATAACCCTTACGTTCTGAATTAACATTCTTTTAATTTTGTTCATAATTGTTAGTTACAAAGATCTTATAACATGTAGGTAATAAATCATTCAAAATTCAAACAACAGTATCAATCATGTCAAAAAATCACAATGTCACCTCGTCACATGAATCTACTCAGCACTTCAGACTGTAGAGTCTGCAGTGCTGAGGAGATTAATCCAGCTTAGCTAGCTCTCAGAGATCATCCTTAAGTAATCCTAAAGTATAAGATGGAGCGACTTTATAAAATGGTGGCTGAAAAAGAAACTCTTATTCATTCAGCACTTAATGTGCTGCGGGAAAGAATTAGGAATAAAAACAAAAATATTTTTGAGATGCATGTGTGCGGTACAAGTCGGGAAAAAGCACAATGTTTAAAACTATATATTCTTCTTCCTAACCTCAATCCTCCTCCTCAATTTCTTCCTCTTCTCGATCTACCTAGGTAAATAAACCCAGAACTGAGCTACGATTTACCACCTACTTTTATTACAGAACTCGGTTTACTATAGAACCACCTATTATTTTATTCTTACTTCAGTCATCATCGTCCTGCCCTTGTCGGTGTTACGTGGGGTTGGCGCACCACGTTTTTTCTTTCCACTCTCCCCTGTCAACCGTCACGCTATCATTTATTCCCTTCTCTTTCATATCATTCCTCACACTATCCATCCATCTCTTCTTTGGTCATCTATTCTTACTTCTTCTTCATTTCTGTTATAATAGTTAGTGGTAGACCCCCTGGTGCATCCATTCGTTCCTATTGACATGATAAAAGTTTAACACTCTCATCATAAAACACCTCATTTTTTCAGACAAACGAAATGTTCCGCCGAGAAATGGAAGCAGCTGGTGTTGCGCTCTCCCCATACGCACCTCAGACGTACGACGCAGTTTGGGCTATAGCCCTGGCTCTAAGCAAGGCGGAACAGCTGTGGAGATCCTTAGAAAACAGACGGATTAATGGAACGAATAGCACCAAGCTTGGACTCAACCATTTTGATTATGATAGACAGGATATGGCGAAGGAGTTTCTGGATCAGCTTGCGAATCTCAGTTTTGTTGGAGTTTCGGTAAGTCTTGTACTTTTGATTATTTTAACTAAGTAGGCACAAAAAAAACTTAAAAGGGATTTAAACAATAAGGTACTTTTGCGTAACCACAAAACAAACTACACGCATAGATGTTGGGCGCCAATATTGCAATTTCGCACAAATCATACTGAAGTCTCATACTCTCGTTCGATCTTCTTCTTTCTAATTAGAAAGAGCGAAATCGTGAGATATCTGAAAAAAAATTGACCCCCGTCTACCAGTCTTCTTCCACACTTTTCGTGGGCAAACCACAATGGACTTATGTCGAAAGCATGAGCAGTGCCTCCCTCCGATATGCTAATACCAAAACCGCATAGGTAGATACATAATCAGCCGTTCACTGTAGTACTAGTAGTACGTGGTAGGTACATGGGTTTTTGAATTAATAGGTAAATATACCTATTCATTCAAAAACCCATTTATTGCTCATCAATGGAGATAGAGCCGATATGAATAGTAATCAAAGCAATGCGAGCTATCGGCATTAAATTATAAAACAATTTGTATCATATCTACTCTCTAAAAGTCTAAACTCAACATGGCCGCAGGCTGTTACAGCGTCAAACAAATTAGTAACGTGTGTGGGTAGATTTAAATTAACATAGATTTGAATATTCCACCACAGCCGCTCAAAACAGTTTGATAATTTAGTTTGATTATGATTAATTATGTGTATTTTAGCAGATTTTACCTGAATAATTTGATGTAAATGACAACCACGACTATCATACTACATTCGATTTTAATAAATTATCGGCACCAATAGATATGAAAGGTTACAGAAGATATAAAGATATAAAGATTTATATCCTCTGTAACCTTTCATATTACTATTTTATTTAACACATTCAATATCTTTGTAAAATGTTATTTTAGGGCCCTGTCTCATTCAATGGAGCAGACAGAATAGGCACGTCGGCTTTCTACCAAATTCAAGGTAAGTGTTCAACCAAATTACCAAACCGTAGTCTGCCAGACAGTCTATGGCGTAGACTGTCTGACCTTAACGTGAGTTGCTCCTATCTTACTATTTCTGTCCATAAATAATAATATACCTCGTTCGTCTTTGTATTTGCTCGGTACTTCTAAACTACTTGATCGATTCTGATACGGTTTTCACCATCATTTACAGAATTAATTAAGGATTTTCTACGTATAAATGCATTCCTTTATACTCATGAAAAGTCAAGATGAGTCACTAGTTTATTATAAACTAGCGGACGTCACGTGGTTTCACCCGCGTAGTTCCCGTTCCCGTGGGAGTACGGGGATAAAATATAGCCTATGTTACTCGCTGATAATGTAGCTATTTATTGCTGAAAGAATTTTTCAAATCGGTCCAGTAGTTTTTAAGTATATCTGTTACATACAAACATACAAATCTTTCCTTTTATAATATTATTATTAGTATAGATTTAATATTAAAAAACCGGCCAATTGCATGTCGGACCACGCACAATGTAGAGTTCCGTAGTTGGGATGAATTTATCCCAAGAACAAACTTAACTTTGCAGTTGAAAAACATTTTGAAAGAAAATGTTTTTCTACTGCAAAGTTAAGTTGGTCGATTATTACTCGTTAACTTGTAAAACCTACTCAGCTGTGATAGTTTTCCTTTTAAATTCGTTATATAAGCTACTGCCTTGAATTTTTTCACATATCTAAAATCAACCATTTAGCTGGCAGGGAGGGGGACACCTGACTCTAACAAAAATTTGCACTTTAAAGCTTAATATTTCGCAAACGGATCTCTGAATTCAAAAATGGTTTTAATACACTCGCAATGTTTTTGAAAGACCTTTCCTACGATACCCCACACGAAAGGAAAGAAAAAAAAACATCCCCATTTTATGTGAAGGGGAGGTACCCTAAAAAAAATTTTTTTTCATAATTTTATTTTACCACTTTGTCGGCATGATTAATATGTATACCCATGCCAAATTACAACTTTCTAGTACCTACTAACAGTCTTGGAGCTAGACCGCGGACAGACAGACATACAGACAGACGAACATGGCGAAACTATAAGGGTTCCTTGTTGACTACGGAACCCTAAAAAGAGGTAAAATTGTTTGTTATGTTTGTAAGAGCTCTGGAAGTTAACTTTTAGAAAGTCACACTATTGCCGAATGTCATAGGATATATCTATACCTCTTCATAATAATATTAATTCATAATAATTATAATAACTAATTTGTTTGTTAGTTTGCATGTTAGGGGATAATCTCCGGAACTACCAGTGGGATTTGAGAAATTCTTTTTGCATTAGATAGCCCAACTCTTGAGGAAGGTTATAGGCTCGCGGACGAAGTTGCGGGCAAAAGCTAGTATTCTATTATGTTGAATTATACTTTCTAGGTGGCAGACCAAAGACAGTAGCCCTCTATACCCACGGCAGAGAAATGACGTGCACGGACTGCGCTCGCCCGCAGTGGGCCGGCGGTGTCCCCGCGGCTCGGAGGGTGCTGGTGCTAAGGGTCGATTCCGTGTGGGCACCAGCAAGGTTGGCAGTGGCGGCGTTGGCGGCTTTAGGTGTGGCGCTGGCGCTCGCGTTCTTGGTGTTTAACTTGCATTATAGTAAACGAAGGTAATTATACATTATTTTGAAAGTATGTTCATTATTTCTCCAGATAAGGATATACCCATACGGTTTGAGCACGAGGTTTCGACGAAAAATCTTTGCACTACTTTGCACTACTATTTTTCTTTTTTCTGTCTTCTAGAGTAACACAAAGTTT
This sequence comes from Agrochola litura, assembly GCA_949152395.1. NCBI lineage: Eukaryota > Metazoa > Arthropoda > Insecta > Lepidoptera > Noctuidae > Agrochola > Agrochola litura. Next base: position 25,324,730 of record OX424495.1, on the reverse strand, counting down.
TAAATATACCACCTACAATGGTGTCAGACGGGCGAACGAGAACTTAATTGTTCGACCCTTCGGATTACTGACGTGAACACTTTCTTTGGATATGAAAGTTTCCTAAAATACCTATTATTTAGCTACGATTCAATAATCATCCGACTCTACTAACTTTCCAGATCAATAAAGCTGTCATCGCCCCGCTTGAACAACATGACGCTGATCGGCTGTGTGCTGGTCTACACAGCAGTCGCTCTGTTGGGCGTAGACAATGCCACACTCCCGTCTTACGTGCCCTTCTCTGCTATGTGCACCGTAAGTAAACTTTATGCCTTGTAATACAACCTTAGTTTATAAATAACTAGCTTTTGCCCGCGGCTTCGCCCGCGTGGATGTCGGAAAATATCCCACGGGAACGTACTACCGAGATTTCATACCTAATAACAGAGGAAAATGTCATTGACTCCTACCGCAGCGCCCGCGTTGCTCCGCGTAATTTTGAAACTGTGATATCTTTTAAACTATTCATTTAAATTGTATGATTCGCAGGCATATTTTAATATAAATTAAATGCCCAATTTAAATAAGATATTTTTTTGGATATGGATTAATACTATACAGGTCAAAAAAGCTTTGGAAATAACAATAAAATTTGTATCAAATTCTGAAAGATAAAAATGGTTATTGTGGGTCATCCTTAGAAGATAGACATATGCCATCGCGGACGTTTTTGTTGAACTTTTTAAGATGAACAATACCGTAGAACATAAATCTGATGTATCTTTTCGGGTTAACGCAGCGGACGCCAGTAAAGCTCCCAGTCGGCATGATTTTTTTTAACTTCTTCAACAATAATCGTCATATTTCAGCCAATTTACACAAAACCTTAATGAATTATACACTAAAACCTTCCGCATGAATCACTCCGTCCATTGGTAAGAACCGTTTGAAAATCCGTTCGGTAGTTTTTGAGTTTATCGCGTTCAGACAGACGTGGCGGGGGACTTTGTTTTATATGTCGCATCTTTAGTTCAATAACGTGATAAGTCCGACAATAATATTGTCGGATTTTTCACGTTATTGAAGTAAAGAGGCGATGTAAGGAAGAAAGAAAATACGTTTATTTGCGGTAAAAATTACGCAAAGAAAGAATACAAACACAAAAAGAACAAGTTCGCGGAAAATATGCGTCACATTCACGCAAAACGGCCGGAGGGGCTTGTAGCTAAGTCGTAACAGCAGCACGGGCCAATCGATCAGGTTAAGCTACCCTTGCCGCTGTTGGTCCGTGGATGAGTGACCATCTTTACATACCAAGACCCCTCCGTGCCTCGGAAAGCACATTAAGCCGTTGGTCCCGGCTGTCATTCGTGGATCTTTGACAGTCGTTACGGGTAGTTAGAAGCCCAAGTCTGACAACCAGTCTTACCAAGGGGTATCTTGTTACCTAGTAACTAGGTTGTGGAGGTCAGATAGGCAGTCGCTCCATGTAAAATACTGGTATTCAGCTGCATCCGGTTAGACTGGAAGCCGACCCCCGAAAAGGCTAGGTAGATGATGATCCACGCAAAACGGCCATCGCTTAACATAATGCTGCGACTCTATTTTGACCCTAGTTTGGTTTAAACCTCCGGCTCTAAAAAGATTCACATGGTTAGGTATCACGTGTGGAGTCGCGATTGTCAAATTCGATTTAAATGTGTCAAAATTATTTTTAAATTTAGAGAATTTATTTTGCAGAATAGCTTTAAGGTTCTCATAGTCAAAAGTAAGGAATTTTAGTGATAGTTTAGTTAGTTTAATTCGGTTTACAAGAGAATCGGCACCATTGTCCCTACTCATCATAAATAACTTTTACTCTGGGATCAAACCAGAAGTCGCATTAAAAATCTGCTGCTCCATACATTTTTGTGTTCACTTATTGCATAAAGTGAATGAAACAGCTTTTTTTATAACCCTCCTCGGAATTTGTACCATTTGTTCATTAAATGAAGCCGAAAGCTGCACTTATCTACGGTCAGTCGGTTACATATTGATGTTGCATCTAAAACAAGGTTTTTTGGTCTGTTTTCAGGGTAGAGTATACATCTTATCCGCTGGATTCTCATTGGCTTTCGGCTCAATGTTTGCGAAGACATATCGAGTGCACAGGATATTCATAAGGTAAGTTTTTCATAGTCCTACAAAACAAAGTTCTACTAATGCCACATGGTTCTACTTAAGCGAAGCATCTCCTCGAGTACAAAGCTACAAAGTTATTTTGTCGCGTGGCCATAATCGGAACTAACGCCCACCATCTTGTTTTGTCAATACAATTTCTGCGACAATTTCCAACGCCATGTCAATGTCAGGAGCCAAAGCATCATTGAAGCACCCAACAAATATTTTATATTTTATAATTCTCTATTTTTTTAGGGATTCCGTATCCAACGTGACCCTATTACTAATGCTCCGCTGTCCGTCTGTCTGTCACAGGGCTGTATCTTTTGAACCGTAATAAGTAGACACTTGAAATGTTCAGAGTGTGATTGTACTACTATGGCCACTATAACAACAATAAAATAAAGTTTAAACAAGAAAAGTACTTTTTTATATCGCGAGTTCAACTCGCACTTGTCCGCTTTTTTATGTGTATGTGCCTCCGTCTTAAATTTTTTGCCCAATATTATTTTCTCAGCAATCGCAGTGGTGTCTGCAAAACCAAGTTACTTCAAGACACGCCACTAATATCCCTTGTGTGTGCGCTACTGGTCATCGATGGGATGATAGTAACACTATGGACCATGCTGGACCCCATGGAGAGGCATCTCAAGAACTTGACCACGGAGATCAGCACTACTGATAGAAGTGTGATTTATCAGCCTCAGGTTTGAAACCATTACTATTATATAACTTAGTTTATTAAGTACCATGTTCATTGAGAATGTTTAGAAAACAAATCAAATCGGTAGTTCTGATACAGTGGCAAAAGGTAATCACATTAAGAGCGTTTATCCTAAAATTTGGCAACGTCGCAAATGGCTGTCAAATATTTACCTGTTTTGATTAATTTGGCAATATTACTGTATGGAAATATGAAATCTGGCTAGCTAGCGAACTAAAATATTAATTATGAAATGCAATAATTAATATCGTTACACCGAATATTTACTTTCAGATGTAAAAAAAAGTATTTGGAAATTTTTTAAATGCCTTTTTTACACCTAAAACAGATACAACATCAAATTCAGTGTTATATTTGCAACTCATTATTAATATTCTGTTCGTAAGTTAACCTCATTTCATATTTCCATACAGTAATATTGCCAAATTAATCAAAACAGCGAAATATTTGACAACTATATGCGACGTTGCCCTCTCTCAGAATAAACGCTCTTATATGGTACAGTAGGCCGCACGTCACGGCACAGCCAACTCAATGTCAGTGTTACCACTGACGTGACGTCATGCGTCAATGGTACACTCACATTGAGCTGGCCTAGCGTAGGTAGGTAGTACCTACAGAATTTCAATTACTCATGAGAATGCCGGAGAATAACCGAATATAACCCGTTTGTAACGGGTTAGAACGTATCCGTATGCTCACCGTCACCGTTTTGCCCCCTGTACACACCGGTTTGGCAACGTCGCATGCCATGCACGGAGCGTATCGGCACCGGCAAAATATTCTCGCCGACAATTATTGTTGACGCTCCGTGCATGGCACGAGATGGTGTTGGTCGGTGACGGAACGGCCTAGCGGGTCTATTCTCATACTTTTCAATAAAATAATATTTTTTTGCTGGACACGTTCCTAGCACGGTCATACAGTGTAGTGGAGAGGATCCTTTTAATTTTAAAATAACAGAGCATCACAAACTGCCTTATCAGATCTGACGTCACTGCTTTTACAACTGAAAATTTGACAATCTAATTAGAACATTTCAAACATTATCTCCAATCTCTAATCTCTCTTCCAGATAGAAGTCTGCAAATCCCAAAACACGACGGGCTGGCTTTGTGCCCTCTACGCCTACAAGGGCCTACTCCTCATCGTGGGAGTCTACATGGCTTGGGAGACCAGAAACGTGAAGATCTCTGCCTTGAACGACTCCAAATATATCGGCATCAGCGTGTATTCTGTCGTCATCACCAGTGCTAGTGTTGTGGTGATTGGAACCATAATTTCTGAACGAGCTACGTTGGCGTATATTTCGATAACGAGCTTGATTTTGATTACTACTACCTCGACTTTGTGTCTGCTGTTTTTACCGAAGATTGTGGCTATTAGGAGTAATGGTGAGTGGAATAGTAATGCAAAGGTTTTGTAAGGCAAGTGTCGTCTCGACCAAGTTACAGGAATACTTAAAGGCATCTCATTTTTTTAAGTGAAAACTTCTTTAGGCGCATTGAGCGATTTTTGGTAGGGGGTAAACTTGTGGATTCGCGTCACTGCGCGCCTTAGTGCTCTACTATAGAATATAGACGGCGCTAATACCAGTTTTAAGTTTTCACTTTTTATGATTGCTCGTCAAAACTTATAAACTACTATGTGGAGGTAAAATTGTTTGTTTGTGAAAGGAAATCTCTGAAACTATTGATCCGATTACAAAAATTCATAAACAGAGAAAGCTGCATATTTCCGAGTGCCATACAATATGTTTCATGGTATAATTGACTTCCACGCGGACGAAAGTCGCCGGGAGAAACCAGTAATGGATAAATGTGATGGTCTTTAAACTATGTGCAAGAAACATTGCAAAAAAATACCTTAATATTTTTAAAAACAAAACAATCACTTAATGAACTCTGTCCCAAAAGGGAAATTCATGTCTCTAAGGGCAATAGCGCACTAGCGGCCAGATCGATTTCGTTGTCGATCGGACCCTGTGGATCGTGCGGTGCGCGTGCTCCATGGCGCTTCCATACTTAGGTATGTATCTATCTCGCTGGCCGCTTAGTGCGCTATTGCCCTTAAAGTGAATTCAACCTTTACTAGCACTCGGAACTTTTAAAATTATCCAAAATTCTCTCATCCTTTTCCAGCTGAAGAAGACCCCGTAATCCAAAGCATGGGCCTAAGACTAGAATGTAAGACGAGACGATTCGTGACAGACGAGACACAAGAGCTTCACTTCAGGATAGAGATCCAGAACAGAGTGTATAAGAGAGAAGTGGCGGCGTTGGACAAAGAGATAGGAAGGCTTGAGAAACTGTTGGCTGAACCTCTGGACTCGGCGAGTGGGTCGAATGCGTCGCTGTCTTTGCATAAAAGAGTAAGTAGAATACCTACCTTCCGTACAGCAACTGCCCTAGAATATTAAGTCGACCGTCGCAATAGGCGATCTACATTTTCATACAAAACGAAGCTCAGAAGCTAAGTACACGTGCGTAGCTTAGCCGAGGACTGCTTTAGAGTAGGACTGCAGGAAGACTAAGTATACCTAGTTTGTCAAAAACAGTAATCTTCTTCTTATGTGTACCGAAACATGTTTTGCCAAAAAAAAACTCGATACAAATTAATGGTAAACTAACCTTTTACCTTGAGTTCTAATCTAAAATATCTGTTTTAAATATCAACGTACGTTGGTATTTAATTAATCACAAGAACGTCTTAATTGAATGCAGAACTTGGTTATTTTTTTATTTTCGATTACTCAACTAATTTTTGAGTTAATAGATAATTGCTTCATATTTTGTAATAAATTACAAGCGTTGTGTCGTGCGCTTCTTTTTCTTTTCTATGTGCAGTCCGACGGTGACCACGCTTTACCTGTTGACAGAATTTTTATAAAAATCTTAAATTCACTTCTTTTCGTGTGGTTAGTGACTAACCTGGTGTCAGAGTTTTAAAGCCGCCCAAGGGCCTCTGACTTAGCTTCACATGCCGTCGAGAAATATCTCTCAGGCATGCCGGTTTCCTCACGATGTTTTCCTTCACCGTTTTTGAAGCAAGTGATAATTATACAATACGCACATGAATTCGAAAAGTCAGAGCTGCGTGCCTTGGGTTCGAACTCGAGACCTATGACTTGGCAGTCCGACAATCACACCACTAGATTATAGATAGAATAGAATATTCTTTATTATGTACACCAAAAAAATTACAGACATTAATTTAGAAATTTTACATTAGGTGACACAATGGGCGGTCTTATCGCTAAAAACGATCTTTTACAGACAACCTTTGGATGGATTTAAATGGAAAAAAAGGAGAGACTAAAACAGTAATGTGTAGGTATCGTAAAACCTAAAATAGGATAGCATCAAAATTGAACTATCTACACCTAAAAATCATACAAAATAATAAAACAGATACCAGAATAAAGGTTTTCGTTCAATCAAATCAAATCAAATCATTTTATTTTTGCAGAAAAACACTGTTACAATGGTGTTACGTCGTTATCAGGTATCTTACATTAAATGAACCAAAAACCCTACGGTTGTATAAAAGTTTTGGTTGAGAACAGTCATATTTTTTCATGCAATTAAACATCATCCTCTTCATTTCATTTCAGACTGAACTCAACACAGTAGAAGAGGAGGGTATGGCTCACGCAGGCAGCGACAGACGCACCCCGAGCATCAGCGGAGGGCTGCCCATGCTCCTTCTCTCCGTCCTCCCCCCGGTCATACCACGCGCCAGCTGGCCATCCACCGACGCCTTCCGAGGACGAAACTCTGTCAGCTTCAGCTCACAACCAAAACTCAACTACAGGAAGTCACAACCAGCGATAGACCTATACAACCTCTGCCTAAACAAGAGGGAAGAAAACACCGGTCTACTCAGCAGGATAAAGAGCTTCTTCGGGACCAGTAGACCGACCAGTAGAAAAGCCTCAACCATGTCAATAGCAGACCCAACAGGAGCCAGCATAGCAGCGGCCCTAAAAATGCACGTTGGCATGATAGCGGGACTTGTTCCTGGCAATAGAAAACACTCCATGGCCCTATCCTGCAACACCCTTCAAGTACCTCATCCCGAACTGAAGTTGAGAAGAGAATCTTACGCGAAAAGTGGTCCTATTATCCGCGTGACTGATGACGAGCCCTCATGTTCCTATGACCCTGATACTCCGAGACCTTTGCCGCAGAAGTATATTGCGGAACCCGAGACCAAAGTCAACTTTGTGTTACCAGTTACGCATCAAAGACCAATGTCCCATCAGAATTCGTGTGAGAAGATCAAAGGGTCTCCGAGGTTTCCTCACAGGATATCTCCTTCAGCTACCAACAGCTTAACTACTCTTGATACGAGGAGGAAAACCAGTGCTGACAGTGTTTTCAACATAACTGCCAGGGTCTTTGAGGAGCAGCGACGGTATAGCCATCAGAATGTGAACCAGGATGCCAAAGGAAAAGCTGTTTTAGAGAGTAGATGGAAGTCTACTGAGGACGCGAGGCCTGGTCCTTCGTCCAGGGATTAGGCGAATATACTGTGCCAAGTCCTCCCGGCCAAAGATTTCATAAGTAGATGGTAGTACTTACTTGTGTTTTTTTTTTGTTAAAGAATCAAGTAACTGTGGCAGTGAAATATCAGTCAGACTGAGAATGGTTTTCAACTAGTTTTGTTACAAAATTATTGAGAAAGTTTATATCTTGCTACCAAACCAAGTTACCTGATTATTTCAATTATTTTGACTGAGATTATATTAATAGCACAACGTTCTAATTTCTATCTAAGCAAATTAAATAAGTTTTGTAAGTATGATAGTTTGTGTGCTCAAATGATTAGAAATGATTAGGTATTTTTATGTTAAAAAAAAACGGTAGTGAATTCAGTATTAACACTCTAATAATTGCATAAGTTATCATTTAAAAATAGATACATAATTTTGAAATTGTAAATGTGTAGATATCAGATCATGATGAAAAAGGAATATTGACACCAAAAAGTAGCTTAGATTGTAATTGTAAAATACACTCAAGGCGGTATTATCGTCTGTAATATTAGGCCAATATGGCTGAAAATCGCGTGCCAACGTAGCTGGTTTTGTGGTCTTTTAAATATTGGGAAGAAAACCTTATCACTCTTTAGAATATTACTTTTATTACATCGCTTAACTAAATAGTTTTCACTTTTAAATAAATTATTATTTGAATCTCCTTTATATCATAAATATACATATATATATATATTACATTTTCAAATATTGTTTATTTTTTTAAAAAGTATATATTATTAGAAGCCAGTATTTAAAAGATATCCAAACCACCAAATTTTATCCGTATTGTAAATATTCAATTTTTATATGTGTGGAAAATCTGTGTTATTAATTATAGTCTATTTTGTAGAAATTATTAGAAAAACTATTGAATAACTTACCTATTTCCTATAGCAATTGGAATTGCCAAATTAATATAAGTAAAAAAACAGTATTATTAAATAATAATAAAGTCATATAGGTTACGAGGATAACTACACAAAAAGATATTTAAGATTTTAATACAATATAGTAAAACATGAACAGCTATGAAGAATCTCCTTACCTTACAAACTTGTTGATTAAGCACTGATTCTATCTTGGTCTTACCAACGAACCAAGAATATTGCTGTCCCTTACTAACCGGCAGAATTTTTGACTATTTTTGCAGTATCATCTGAACTTTTAATTTAATGCTGGCACTTCACTTGGATGTATTGGTCCTATTCGTAGTAGGGCAACGCAAAATAAACCGTAAAAATATTCAAATAGTGTTCATTTTGTATCAGCAAAACAACGCATATTTTTTATTTTTTTTAAACAAGCCAGGCAGGCCAGCATAGTAGATTCAGTTCTTTTATTATTAGACTCTTATATTCCGTCTCTTTCTAGTTCCATCTACTTTGTGAAGACAGCTATAGTTTTAGTTAAATCAGTGCCCAACTGAATCGACACCAAAATCAAGTATAACTTAGTCTAACTTAATTATAAGAATATACTTAAACAAGGTCAAATTAAATTAGCTGACGAAACTTCGTAAGCGCCACGAATGTTTTTTGTTTAGTAACTGGGTCCACGCCGGACGATCCAGTGTGCTCCGACCGGCCGGCAGGATCGCGGTCCAAATGCGCGGTCGGTGTGGATGTGCCGCGCGCGACCCGAGCACACGCGAGCGAGCGATCCGAGCGCTGTCGGTTTTTTGACAACGCTCAATCAAAGGCACCTCAGTCACAGAGTACTTTATATTATACTGAAAGCCTCAGTCGTTTGGCACGCTCGATGTGAATGGTTGTGCGTGGGTCGGACGATCGAGCAATGTGGATAACGCGCAGTCGCCGTTTAGTATGCAAGGATCGGCACTGGAGCGCGCGGTAGGATCGCAGGTTTCCTAAAACGGATCGTGCGAAAGAATCGCCGATCCAAATTAGGATCGTCTGGTGTAGACCCAGCTAATCATGATTTGACATAGATGCTCGTTATGTCTGAAATTTCACGTCAATCTAATTTGACCATGTACACGAGCGGCATCGCCCTCACTAAACAAACACTACGTAGTCTTCATAATAAGCAATATTTTAGAACTTTGTCAGTAAAGACTTTCGTTTTAAGTCAGACATTTTATTTTTAGAGAAGCGTGTATTCTAGTATTTGCCCTTGTATTTAAGGACGGTCCCAAAGTGTTCAATTGTGTTTAAAGGGATCTTTTATGTGTATACGTAGAGTTAGATTGAATATTGAGTGAATATTATGAATACAATTTTATTGGGTTTTAAACTAAAACGTGTTTTATTTCTTATCAGCAAAGCGTGTTTTATTTTTTAGCCGCCTCTTTGGTTAGTGGTTAGACCACCTATCTCAGACCCAGAGGTTCGATTCCCAGTCGGGGCTAAATTTTCTGCTCGGTTTGGTTGGTGGTGGGGCTTGTTCTAAGTCCGCCTGGCTAGCTACCACCATCTTATCTAAGTCTGTCGCCATAACAACAATGTTCACAGCATTGTTGAGTTTCGGCAGTTAGAGGTAAGATAGCCAGTTCCTTTGTAGTTGAGGATTCCGGGTGAAGCTCGCTACCTTCGGCCTTTGGCCTGGTCATCACTTATCATCAGGCCAAGAGATAAAAATAAATAAAAAGAGAACAGACAAGCTCTTGGGAAAGCTCAAGATTTAAATAAAATAGTCACTTGTCATAGATTTTAACAATTTATTGTTTTACTTATACCTACATACTAAAAACAAATGTGTTTTATACAACAACAGCTAATTCATACCACAATTGGTACTTAATTTACACTTAAAAGTTATGATTTGGCCACAAAATAGTACAGAAGGCGCACTCCACATTTTAGGTACGAAGCTACAAGTACGCGGCGGGCCCGTCTTGTCGGGCCAATTGCACTTTAATGAATGTATCAAACATAATAAATTGCACTTTATTGTGTCGTCTCAAGAGTCGCTTTTTATTTAAATGATTTTGCGGAGTGAACCATCTGTTTTAATCTGTGATTTGGCTTAAATATAACAATTCAAAATATCGCTAGCAGTTGATACTTGAAACTAAAGGGGCTGTTTCACGGTGTCCGGGTAGGGACTATCTAATAAATAAAAATGGAATAGATTTTTTATAAAATATATGCCATATAACTGCCTCGTTGGTCGCAAACGCTACTGTTGAGCACGAGGTCCTGACTTCAATCCCAGGTCTGGCAAACTGTGGGCCCGGAGTCAGGATTTGTGCCCGGTTGATGGCAATAGGCTCGCCCCCTATTTCATGAAACTTAAACATAATCTACTATGGGTGCACCTCTGCCCAACTCTTCGAGGAAATAAGGAGTGATGTTATGTTATGCCATATAAAACTACATTTTATCCGGAAGTGGCGAAACCTTATGTTTTTCTTCTTTACCGTATCGATGGCAAAAAGTTCAAATATGTCTGGTATGTAGATGGTATAGAGACTACCGCTTCAAAACGACCTAATGGCGTCACTCTATACATTCGAGTCCATTCTAAAGTGCCTCAGACATCTTAACAATCCTATCCTCGATGATCCTCCTAATATTAGCGTTAACACTGGGCAGGTCACTATGCTTCCGAACAGACAGCTCGATCTTCTGCACCTGCAATAGAAATAGAAAATTCTAGAAATGTAATACAGAAAGAGAACCACCCACTACATGTATGAAGTTTAGCCACATAATTTAATTTAATTACAAGGTCTTTGAACTTTTATGAAAACTGAAGTCAGGTAAAAATATTTCTAAAAATTATTTGAAAGGCTAGTTTCTAAACTATGAATACTTAATAGATAAAAAAGTATTTTGTTCAATATTTTTGTGAAGCAAGCTAAATTTGATACAATCTGAGCCCAATCCAAGCACTCTACGTCTATTGGTTGTGTAGATACAGCAAGCAGTGAAAAATTATTTTGTGTCATTTGCCAAAACACGTACCGGCTGAACTAATCTCATCTATTTCTCGGGCCTGTATAAATAAGAAGATCCCTGTGATACATATTATTTTTGAGTTGAATAGGGCTGATGTATGTGTAATATAAAACTACAGTCATTCTATCGCACGAAGCGACGCGCGCTTTACTTGTGGTTAACAAGTGTACAAACACGCTGTGAAAATGTGTAAGCGCAGGAGCTCTCGGTAGCATCAGAGTTAATAGCGAAGTGTGAAGTGTGTGTGTGCGTGTGTCAGTAGCGAAGGCTCACGTTATGGAGGAGGGAAGCCGGAGCATCAAAAAAAAATAAAAAATTATGACCTAATTCGTCAAAATAATTCTATTGCTACCAATCCCGAACTCATAAAACAGCTACGAATATGTTTTCAAAACCCTATATTCTATAAACAACTACAATCAAAGAAAAGTAAACACGGGAACAATACATTTTATTAAATTTACGACTGCCAGTCAGTCATTGTATCGTAAAGGGAAACATTACAATGTTTGAACGAACCATCGCGGCGTTTGTAATTTATAGTCACATCTGGGCGAGCACGTATTTTCAAAACTTAACCTTGAAAAGCATGTTTCTTCACAAAGTAATGTGTATTCTAAAACTATGAATGCCGCCATCCTAATAAGATCGTACTAATTATTTTCAAATCTACTCTAAATAAGTAATTTCAGCTTATTAAACTATCTACTTACCCCAATACCTAATTACAACGTACTTTATTTTCACATCCAATAAACTCAAAACACTATGTTAATCACTGTCCTATAACTACAAACAAATATTAATACTACTAGTAATGATAAACTAATGAATTCAATAAATACTGTACGAAAGAAATGCAAATTAATATGGTTCTAATGCGATTACGTCAAAAAGCAACCACACATTGTCATACGAATAATGAAATGTTTACGAACTCCGAACTCCTACCCAGTATTACGAAATTCAACGAAAACTACCGAATCAAATGCGTGCGCCAGAAAGAGGTGGTGCAATAGCAATAATTCCTTCTCGCTCCCGCGCGCACGTTTCTGCTACTATGTGCCTACAATAATTCGCTACAGACCGGCTTACCCGGCTCATAGAAACCGCGGATCACGTGACCGAAGTGACGTCATGATGACTTTATTTTTTGTAAGGAAATTGAATTTAGCATAAGCCGGACGCGCCTACGAGTTATTTTAGCGCAGTGTTTTGTTGTTGGGTTATTAAGACAATGTTTAATGTATGTAGGCGTTTTGTAATAGGTATTTTAATTTTATGGTGTATCAAATACTTATAGTTTGATTATTCAATGACGATAGAGTGGTTGTGTTCCGAATTTCCAAAGGGAAGCCGGTAGGAATCGGCTTATATGGACGTTTCGCCCCTGTGTGTGTTATGTGTTGACTTTACTCGTCACACATTCACAGCGTGTTTGTACACTTGGTGACCACAAGTAAAGCGCGCGTCGCTTCGTGAGATAAAAATATGTACAGATATTGCATGTCACGAACGCGAACAGGCATTAATCATTCCAATTTATACTTTATTACAATGAAATAAGAGTCGCATGACGCGCGCTCGTGAATTGCATAATCTATTTGTACAGGTAAACCAGAAATGGTATGCGTTTCGGTAATCTTCGTGTTCCGAATCTGCGTCATAGAGTAACCACTCGCAGATCAACATTTGTCACTTAAAAGTTTTAAATTTGTTTTTTGTTTTTAGGAATTGCATAGTTAACTAGTAACTTAGTAATCATGGTAATACATAATAGGCAAATACTTCTATGGTTATAACAGCTCTTTATTAGATAGACGATGATTTCAGAAGCGCATACTTTTCCTCGCAAATCTGTAAGTAATTACCTGCTGTATCTCCCTCGGCCACGCGACGAAGTTCGTGATGGTACAGTTCTGAGGGGAGCCGATGCGGCCGGTGCGGCCACAGCGATGGATGTAGTCCGCCGTATACAGCGGGAAGTCGTAGTTTATTATGTGTTGTGTCTGGAAGTGGGAAAATAAAGAATTTGAAAGGAAGATTCCTAGGGTGGCCTAGAGAATGAGCTTGCTAATTTGCTTAACTGTTTACATATTCCCGGATAGATCAAGCCAAACCGCAGTAGGTACTATCAATGAATTTCATATCTATACACCGTAAGGACTATTTCTGCTTGCAGTGCTCGGCCGCTATAGAACCGGGGCGGTAACAGATTTAGTCATCGTGTGCACGGGGTTTTGTTTTCAAACTGGTTAGATATGAGTTTCTTTGATGGTACATTGGAGCAAAGGCAATCGTTCCAAGTTGCTTAATAAAACTAGCTATGGCCCTTGCTGGTCATAGGCTAAACTACGACCCTTAGGTATACCAAGTACGTTCGATTATAAACTGAAATCACATTTCTGAATCTTACAAAGGTGATTTGCCATCTGGAGACTATAATAAATAAATAAATTCTTTATTGCCATACAAATATTACAGAAAAATTTGAGACCCTGGCTCCAGAGCTAAGTTAGAGAACCTGTATTTTAGGAGCCAGTGACTTCTTCCATTTGTGTTACTGTTAGCAAGTATATGCAGCAAAAGATGATTATATTACTTAAAATTAAGTTTAAAAATAAAATTAGAAAAATTAATTAGAATTAATAAAGCAAATAAAATTCTTTCATTAAATTAAAATTAAATTAAAATTAATTTGGATTCATACAAAAACTAGAACTAGACTAGTAGGGTTACTTGATGTTAGTACCTCGAACTGAGTAACTTACTGGTGCAACAATAAAACGTGCGTGTCTCAGCCTACAAGACATACACACGACTCAATGACGATAAAAAAATAAAAAAGTGAAAACTTGAACAATTAAAAAAAATACTTCCAAAACCTTTAAAGTAAAAATACTTGCACAGAACATTCATCCCTAACGTAATATATATAAAGAGCACAATCGCGTTTACAAAAATGAGGTGTCGGTAACGGTGTCGTGAGTTCAATTGTTTTTTCCCATCTCAAAAATGCCCGACGCGCCTAATGAAGTTTTCACTTCAAAAAATATCATTCTACCGCACTATAAAAAAATATTAGTAGTAAATATGTAACATTAGTTACTTACCCTAACTGTATCCAATCCTCTCGACGCAATATCAGTACACGACAACGCATTCACTTTCCCGCTTTTATACATGTCAAACTTGCCCAGTTTCAGAGCGACAGCCATCTTGCCATTTATATTGACGCATTCGATATTGTTCTCGTTCAAAAACATGGAGACGAAGTCGCATGTCGCCGTCTGGTTGGAGAATATCATCACTGGACGGCTCTGGTTCATGTCGGCTTGGACTAGTTTAAGGAGCTCTAATGGTTTCTGAGCTTTTCCGATGCGCATGAATCTGATGAAGAAATATTATATTGCAATGCAAATCGTATTAAATAATCCAGCCCGTCCCATCTTTGATGTCCTCCCTCCGGTAAACGCCCTAAACCGAGGCTAGTACCCCACAGGGGGTGCCCTTAGCGAGCGTTCACCTAGTTAAATAGTCATGGCCTCAGAGGCCAGCAATGAGATGCCCTATAGATTTTTTTTTTTTAAATAATGAAAACAATTACCAATCAATTACACATTATTGTTAATGATTTTGACATTATTATTTTGACTTTATTAGGAAGTAATTATTACCAATGTATTGAAGATTTTTGAGGAACTCGTGGCTAAGTAATAAAAGCCGCACGGTTCGATCCATCAGGTTAAGCTACGCTTGCCAGGGTTGGTCCGTGAATGGGTGACCATCTTTACATACCGAGACTTCTCCGTGCCTCGGAAAGCACGTTAAGTCGTTGATCCTGGCTGTCATTCGTGGATTTTTGACAGCCGTTACGGGTCGTCAGAAGCCCAAGTCTGACAACCAATCTTACCAAAGGGCATCGTGTTACCTAGTAACTAGGTTGTGGAGGTCAGATAGGCAGTCGCTCCATGTAAAATACTGGTATTCAGCTGCATCCGGTTAAACTAGAAGTCGACCCCAACATAGTTGGGAAAAGGCTAGGTAGTGTGGGTATTGAAGATTTTACAGCCTGGCATAGGTACCTCCTGTCCGCCATTATGTTTATTTTTTTAAATGGCGGACACGCATGAAAACATATAAATCGATAGCTGACATCAATGCAAACAAATCTTTTTAGAAGCAAACCCGGTAGAGTATCACGTTTCCGAGATATTAGCGTGCAAAGTTGATCACGCGACATCCATATTTTTTTGAACTTGCGTGCAATTGTTGCAAAGATTTTTGAAATAATCTCTCTTTAATTGAATCGCCTTAATTCGAACAGAAATCTCGTTTTTATGAATTTAGACATCCTGTTATGTCTACCATTTTGTTGTGATGCTAAAATGTTGAGTACTCACTTATGAGGCACATGTGGTAGTAGCCTATGGATGTTGCTGGTGGTGATTGACTTCAATGACTCTGGGTCCACAAAAGCGCTGACTGCGGCTGGCAATTCGTGAGGCATGGTTGCACTGACCAAGGTTATCTGACAACCCACTGGAGGAGTCTGAATTTCGACTTTGTGTTGTATCTGTAAACATAAATGAGTGCCTTAAGGGGGATTCGCTAAGGTAGCCCCTGAAATTCAAATTTTCTTACGTTTTTTTGCAAATTGCAGGTTATAGGATCTTGATTAAAATATGATTCGCGACCGTAACAAATATGGCTTTACAGAATTATAATCACTAGACTCAGCAATACAACCAGGGACTTGAAAACGAAATTATTTTCGTTCCGTTTCACAAAATGTTCTCTAATAACGCTCCAAATTTTGTCACGATACTAAAACCAAAAAATTATAATAACGTTACAAAATAAAACGTTATAGAATATCATTTTCGTAAAACAACATTTTAAGTAACGTTATAGGTATCAGTAACATTATGCTTATATCCGCTTGTAATAACGTTACAGATTCATTTATATAACGTTATTCTTAAGAACTTTTCCCGCTGACCGCTCTGTCGTCGCCCACCACCACCACCATCACCGGCCACCCCCGTTACGGCGGCCGGCGGCCAGCTGGTGGTAAGCCACCGCCGTATTCAAACATAAGTTCGTACGAGAGTGTCCATTTTTTACAGATAGTGTTTGAATGAATAGTTGTGGTTACCTACCTACTTTTATATTCACGTGATAGTGTCATCTTCACAATTTTTTTTGCCAATGTTGCGTATCGAAATGAATAACGTTATTATTTCGTTATACCGATGTATTAATAACGATATATTTTTAATAATGTTATAAATCAGTTTAAGATTTCGTTCCGTTTGTTAGTATCGTTATAGCCAAGGAATTAATTTTGTTACGATCCTGGTGGAACGGTACAAATTATCGTTACCGGAACTTCGCGTAACGTTTCAAGTCCCTGAATACAACTCCATAAGTTAAAATAATCCTAAAATGTAATGATTTCACGAAATAGTCATTCAATAGGATTATATGAACTTAGAGAGTTGTATTAATGATTTTTATGATTATAATTCTTTTAATATTTGATACGGCCGCGAATCATATTTAGATCAACATATAACGTGACCTTAGATCAACCTACTGACCTGCAAATTACAAAAACGTAAGAAAATTTGAATTTCGCGGGTACCCTGACGCTTTCGCCTTAAGACAAAATATGGTCTGTAGAACTAGCAAGGAAATTTTTAGAAGCATTTTCCTCTAAGGAATTGACTGTCAAATGTTGGGGGAGGGGCAAACTAGTTTGGGGTTACCCCCTTCCAAAAATGTTCTTGTAGTTTTCCATAGTATGATGTTAATATTTTATAAGTTCTATACATTTTACCACAACATAAATAATGTTGTGGCAAAATGTAATTTACCAATATTCAAATGTCATTTTTAACTAAGTACACATGGCTACAATTCAAGCTATACATTTTCAATATAAGCTGACCTCGTATTGTACGGAAATCCTATACAATGCAAGATCGGCTTAAACTGGAAATGTATAGCTTGTTATGTAGCCATGTGTACAAATAGTTTTAATATTTGTTTTTTATAATTGAGATTTCATTATCACTAGTAAGAAGACAGTAAATAGTACCATCAGTATAATTTTTGGATTTAATAAGTATTTTTAAAGAAATGCATGCAACTAGTGTTACTTACGAGTGATTGATGTGATACGAGTAGTTACCACTTACCGGGAACTTCTTCAACAAATGTGCCAACTTATCAATAAAACTGTCATCTAACAACGTATCCGCTTCATCCAACACCATATGATGCACGTGATTGATCTTGAAAATACCAGTTGTAACCAGTTTACTGTACGCTCCAAGCGTAGTGACCAATACGTCGCAGTATTCTATCGGTGGGTTCAACATCTTTTGTTTAGTACGTCCACCCACGAGAGTGGTCACGTTGAGGTTGAGTCTTTCAGCTATGTTTTGAGCTACTTCTCCAACTTGGGTAGCTAAACAAAAAACACAAAAAATTGGACAATTACATTTGAATTGTTATGATGTAATCGAATAGATTTTTGGATAATAGATATTTTGCACTTCTGTAGTCAATCTGCCTAGCCTTTTCCAAACTATGATGTGGTTTGCGTCCAGTCTAACCGGATGCAACTGAATACCGGGATTTTACATGGAGTAAGTGCCTATTTCCCTGCTGATCTGCGATACAGGTATTCCTAGTGCAGACACCAGTCTCTCACAAACTATTGTCACTGTTTTTCAAGTCTGTCTAAATTATAATATGCCATTGTTTGTGAAGAGAAAATAAATTATTTGAATTTGAATTATTTGAATTTGAATTTCACCTCCACAACCCAGTTACTGGGTTACACAACACCCCTTGGTAAGACTGATTGTCAGACTGCACTTCTGTACCTTTTAAGGCGAAAGCACCAAGGTAGCCCACAAAATTTAAACATACTTACGTTTCTGAGGTTACAAAAAACGTAAGCATACATAAACGTAAAGTCACGTAATTTACAGGTCAGTATTAGGTTGTATGTTGATCAAAATATGATTTGCGACCGTAACAAACATGTATTCACAGAATTAAAATTATTAAAATCTTGGATAGAACTCTCTCTAAGTTCATATTAGGTACCCTATTGAATGATTATTTATGAAATCATGAGGCTAAAACTAAAGAAGAGAGTTGCTTGTACTGATAATTCTAATGATCATAATTCTTTAAAAACATAACAAACATTTGTTAAGGTCGCTAATCATATTTTAATCAATATACAACCTGACAGTGACCTGTAAATTGCAAAAAACAACATTTTAATTTCACGGAGCACATTAGCGCATCTCCCTTAAAACAAAATTATCTCAAAATTTTAAACACAATTAGTTCAATAGCATTTGAAGTTAACTTACCTAGTTCTCTACTAGGTGTTATAACAACAGCCAGAGGACTGTTAAATTCCTCCTTAATACTAGGCTTCCACTCCAAGATATGTTGGAATATTGGCAACAAATACGCCAACGTCTTCCCACAACCAGTCTCCGCAGTCATTACAGTGTTGTGACCACCCAGTATGGAAGGAATTCCCTTTGCTTGAATCGCAGTAGGCAAAGAAAAACCTTGCTCTGACATAACCTCAATCAGACTCTGACACACGCCGATTTCTTCAAAGCTCTTCTTGTAAACCTGCTTTTCTTCCTTCTTATTCGCATCTCCGTAAATTACGAAGTAGTCCCCCTTAGATTTATTACTCAACCAGCCTTTAGAAGCCAGCGGTATGCCGTCAAACTTACTATAACTCTGACCATCAAAATGATTTAATTCTGGCCTTTTACACTTTATTATCGGCAACTTTTTCTTCGCCTGTTTGACGCTGTAATACCGGCAGTAAGATAAATTCAATATGGGCCGTAATTTCGACATTTTTACGGCTTTAGAAATATTTCGTAAGTTTTACAGAATTTAAAAACACAACACATGAAACATGCATGATAGATGACATGACACTGACGTCTGACAGTGCGAGACGATGACAGTTTATATTTGACACTGACAGTACACCTTCAAACAACAGATACGTTTAGTATTAACCCAAAAGAAACTAATGAAACTACTAACACCGTTTCAGTTTATTCCAGGTTTTAAAATGGAACTGTAAATATGTAGCCGCGGTGTAACTATTGAATTGACACCTTATTTGGCTCTACAAAATATAGTACTCTGAAAGTAAAAAAAAATATTGTTCGATACAATGGACGTGCGTTTGCTTGAACAGCTTTCATGTATTAGTTAGCATGGGGGTGGGAAGTTGACCCTATTGCCATAACCGGGGCATAAATCTAGACTACAACTGAGTTATCCATAAGGCGCTTCCTCACCGGTACCCTAATGAGGTTAAAAACTGAAAGCTCAGAACAGATGGCAGCACAGTTGTACGTCTTTAAAACGCCATTGTTGTGTTTATGTTTACTTTTGTGTCGATCACAAATTATACGAAAACTAGATAAATATGTATGAGACTTGGAGTGTAGCACTATTAAAAGACGAGTTAAGGACAGGGGAAGCGTCTACCACTGGTAAAAAAGCAGCTTTAGTGGAAAAGTCAATAACTTATGATCATTTTATGTTTTATAGGTTATTTTCTGTTTGTTGACTTTATGTTCGTTTTTTGTTAAAGACTGGAAGCCCAGTTGCGCAGCAGTTTACTGCAAAAATAGGGGGATTTTTGCAGTAAACAGCTGCGCAACTGGGCTCAATAATTAATTATGCGTAAAAGAAGTTGCTTGTTTACAAAAAATGTATGGCTAGTTGTCAAATTATAAGACGCTGGAGATCAGCGCCATCTGAAGTGAGCAAGTGGCAGGTTTTATCCCCGTTGAGCTTGTAATGTAACAATCCAAGTTTAAACTATAACGGCTGGGACTTTGCAAGTAGACTGCTCAGGCCGTCATCTACTAGGTAGTCTAGAGAGATGGAAACCAGCAGTATAGGTTAAAATAGGTAGGTAGAAGTAACACGGCTAGGTCGCGGGTAAAGGTTACATTACAGTCGAATACTTCAGGTGAGGTGGAAACTCAATAAACTGCTCGATGGGAATTGAGCCTGGACTCTTGGCTCAGTAGTCGCGCCAGGCGAGGTCGCAGCCCAAGATTTTGGGGTCACCATGGGTAACGAGGAATATTTTTAAGGAGGACATATCGTTGGTCTAGTCAAAGTCAAATCATTTATTTCAAATAGGCCCATGTATGGCACTTTTGAACGTCAAAATTTACAAAATATTAAAATTGATTCTAGTCGCCCCTTCCAAAAGGTAGTTTTCGTATGGAGAAGAATGGGCAAGAAACTCCACCGTTACTCTTTTAAAATGTTTTACAATTGTTTGTATATGCACGTACATTAGTTAAATAATATTACCTAAATGTGAAGACGATCAGGCGCGGTCGCAGCCCAAGATTTTGGGGAGGGTCACCATGGGTGCCGAGAAATATTTTTAGGGAGGTACATCTTGTTGGTCTAGTGGTCGCAAGCGCTACTGCCGGGTGTTATTGGGTTTATCTATCAAGAATGATATGAGCAAATATCGCTAAGTATCTAAAGTTTTCACCGGCCGACCCCATTAGTCGCAGTCGCAGCACTTTTTGATAGATAGTAGGTATTTTAACAGTAGATTATGAGAAGAGCGAGCAAAGCTAGCTTGACAATTTAAACAACCAGTCTTGGATAGGTTAGGTTTTTTTTTGATCATTCCAAAAAAACTAGGAATTATTTGCTTTGTCGACGTATGAAGAAACAGAATGTAGAAGACAAGAGCGAGCGAAGCGAGCCTGAAAATTTTAGTACTCCACCCTGAAAGGCTTCTGTTTTTTTTTTGACCATTATACAGAAATAGATCTTAGGTACTGTTATGAAGAAAAGCTTACTTAAACTCAACAGTTTTACAGTAAGTAGTTAGGTTTTGGAATCTGGCCTTAACCTTAGCCTTTCAAACCTCACGTATGAGCGGGGTGCCCAAATTTCCGAGTTTGCGTCGCTCGCTCTTGCATGGGTTCACGTCAGCGACATGTATGCTAATGTTAACAGCACAGCACGTATGGGTATGACGTGTTGCGCTTGTTGTTGCTCGGGAGTGCTGATATATGTAAAAACTAAAAATCAGACTAATGTTAATAACGGTGCCGATTCCCTTGTTCACAAACTAAACTAAATTTAAGTTCAGTGCATCTTTTTCTTTCTATTTCATTAAGAAAAGGACAAAAGATAAATTTTAGTTTAGTCCTGTCAAATTAATCAGCGCCTGTCACTACTCCATACAAGTTTAGACGTGATTAAAAACTTGCCTACTAAAATTACGTCAATTTACGTCAAGCGCTGATTAATTTGACAGGACTAAACAAAAATTTATCTTCTGTCCTTTTCTTAATGAAATAGAAAGAAAAAGATGCACTGAACTTAAATTTAGTTTAGTTTGTGAACAAGCGAATCGGCACCAATATTAATTTACAAATTTTGAAAATTTTATTTTTGATCCTAAAACTAATTAGAAAATTAAAAAATTCATTGTTATTTCATAGTTTTAAGTTTTCACTTCTATTTTCTTAATGTTTCTGGATAATATGCCTATCTTAACTGCAGGTACTTGAGCCACGGTAACCCGTGGCTGTAGTACAGTTTTAAAAGTTAGTAATACATGTAAATCATTCAGGCTCCCGACAGCGTGAAAGATTTTGGTGGGGGTCATGACCCCCAGGACGACTCCCCCCTCGGACCGCGCCTGAAGTCGATGCACCTAGAATAAAATTACTATACCACAATAGGTAAAAAGAATTAAAAATGAAGCAACGACAGATAATTTAATATGTGATAGATACATGGTGCTCACATATTTACAAACATTGTAAAAGTAGACGATTTTCCTAAAATTTTGTAATTAATAAGTCAGAAATCAGAAAGCTTTATTTGTGAACATAGGTCAAGTTACACATAGTGTGAGGTGTTATAAATAGGTAGATCCTCCATGTTTTGCCCAGAGGCGTACAAATATAAATAACAAATTGGTGAAACATTTACAATCAATTTCCAAATGTGTGTGAGAGAGTAATCACAGAGTGGTCGCAAGCGCTACTGCCGAGCATGAGGCCCTCGATTATAGCGGGTTCGATTCCCAGGTCGAGTAAAGCGTTATTGGGATTTTCCATCAGCACGCTTAGCATGACCACAATAGAAACGGGTTTTATCGACGGAAGAATAGAAAAAATTACCGACAAAACCCGTATCTATGATTGTCATGCTACATAATATTATGCAGGAATGATATTTATGTTAATGTGCATATACTTATGTATATCCAGCTCCACATTACTTATGCTATTCAAGGACGCAACTTTTATATGCGGGAAGGGGGGTACATACCAACATTAATCATCCAAAGAACTTATTTCCATGGGGTTAAAATACCATCAATTTTAGTAGATAATTTATAATTACATCAAATTGCAACACTGTAAAAGTCCTTTACAATAGAATTACGTATAATTTTCTATTTCTCTTGCTGATTACACTATGCTCGACGGTTTACACATAAAACATTAGTAACGTAAGGCACAACTAAACATGTTTTTTAATGTAAGGGACATGCTATATTTTAACCCACTGGGCATTCCTAAATCTTTCGTTTATAGCATGAAAGAAGAGGAAATTTTAATTCTAAGAAACTTTGCTCTAGACACAATTAAAATTGGAGCAGACAGTAAAAAGTTATGGACGTTTTTTTGCTCTCCTGAAAAACCGTGGTTTGTCCCTTACTATGTGAAAACTAGACTAATATTGAATAATATTGATTTACAAATTATGATATTCTAATTCTTGATCGGACTACAATTAATTGGAAAATTTAAAATAAACATCGTTATTTCATAGTTATAAGTTTTCTCTTCTGTCGGCAGTCCCAATGACTGTCTATTTTCTTAATGTTTTCGGATAATATGCCCATCGTAACTGTGGTACAGTTCTAAAAGTTAGTACCTAATACAAGTTAATCATTCAGGCTCCCGACAGCGTGAAAGATTTTGAGGGGGTCATGACCCCCAGTACCCCCCCCCCCCCCTGGGACTGCGCCTGCCTGCGGGTGTTTCCCCTACACCATGGGTTCCGAACCTGGGGGTAATTACCCCCGCGGGGGTAAATCAGGCCAGAAACTATTTCAATGTGGAACATGGCTTAAGATGCGCTATAAACGAAACCAAACCTAACATAAAAAAAAAACTTGTGAATGCAAAACAATACCAACCATCACACTAACAATTTTTACTTAATTCATTGTTTCATTTAAATATAAAATACGTAAGAATTTTAAGCTTGTCTTGTTTGTATTGATAACTTTTTAAGGTCGGGGTAAAATCAGTTTTCCTAATAGGTCACAGGGGGTAACAATATTGAAAAGATTTAGAACCACTGCCCTACACACTTATATTATGTACCTAGAGTAATTTGCTACATTTTTTACATTCTTCGAGATTGTATTCTCTACCTATGGGTCAGTAAAGAAAAAACAACCGACTTCCAAAAAAACATTACAAAGTCAAAAATAATTTAATTTCGGAAGTCGGTGTCTTTGGTTTTGAATTTTCGTTTTTTGCCACCGACTTCCGAAATTAAATTATTTTTGACTTTGTAGTGTTTTTTGGAAGTCGGTTGTTTTTTTTTTGTAAAAAGTTTTTATTTTTCACTTTTTAGTTGTGGTACCTACCCCACACAAATTCGAATACCACTACCTGCTATGTAAATAACAGTGACAGGAAGTTATCATATCATCTACATACTAAGTGGGGAAAAAATACGTATAATTGAAGCTAACTCAAAAACTACCCAAGCAAAGTTTATAAAATTTATATGGGACCACCTCTGAAGTATGATACCAAACAAAAAAAGAATCATCAAAATCTATTCATAATTGGCGGAGTAATCGCGTAACAAATATACAAAAAAAAAAAAAAAAAACATTCAGACGAATTGAGAACCTCCTTCTTTTGGAAGTCGGTTAAAAATCTGAAACTATTATCAAAGTGTAGGTACGCACACGGCTACACGAGGAGCTTGTGGCTAAGTAATAACAGCCGCACGGGTCAACCCACCAGGCTAAGCTACTCTTGCCGGGGTTGGTCCGTAGATGGGTGACCATCTTTACATACCGAGACTCCTCCGTGCCTCGGAAAGCACGTTAAACCGTTGGTCCCAGCTGTCATTCGTGGATCTATGACAGTCGATGAGTCGTCAGAAGCCCAAAAGTCTGACACCAGTCTTACCAAGGGGTATCGTATTACCCAGTTACTGGGTTGTGGAGGTCAGATAGGCCGTTGCTCCAAGTAGTATATAATTGGGGCATCTGGATCAAAGGAGATCCAGATACCCCAATTTTCACTATTCAAATAGATAAAAAATATCTATTCAAATAGAAGAAATCTTGTTTGTTGAATTGATGGTCTATTAGAATATACTGTTTAATTCATTGGAACATATCTATTAACATAGATGAAATTTTATTTACTGAATAGATTGTCTAATCAAATAGATTATTGAAATGACATTAACATTTCTATTCAAATAGGTTAATCTTTATTTATTGTATAGTTCAACTAGACGAAATCATGTTTGTTGAATTGATGGTCTATTAGAATTGAGAATACCTATACTGTTTAATTCATTGGAACATATCTATTCAAATAGATTTTGAACTATGTTACTTTATATATGGATCCATGATACAACGATTCATGGTACAACACTTGTTGATTAGTCTTAGAGGTGTCACAACTCTTTTAATAAATAAAACTAAAATAATGTTAATTTAACATATTTATCTGTATTCAGAAACAATTAATGGAATAAAAAACGAATAAGATAAAAGCATTTTTTCATCTTCAGCCAAAATCTAGTAGCTTAAATACTACTTTGGAACCATTTTACACTTTTGTTTCTTTAATAAATTGATATTTGAGTTTATCAACATAATCTGTTCCTTTTACAGCATTTAAATAAAAGCAACCAGGGAAAAGTATAGCATGCTGCATCCAAGGATCATCGTAATACTCCCAATCTTTGATATCACCTCCACACGAAAAACACATAACTTTATCGTTTAAACCACTTCCACAGTAAAAAAAACCTGCATCAGCCATTTTCATTACCAATCTTCGTTTTGAATCTACTGTAGCCCAATAATGTCTGAATGAACATAATCGAATTTGATATTCATTATATGTTTCATATCGTGGACTAAAATAATTTTGAATCATTTTTTGAAAGGTCTTGACACGGGTATGTGCATAGACATAATGAGGTCTTTTAACTGGCGTTGTTAATTTATAACGATGTGGTACTTGGAGTCATATGGACAGGACTAACGTTATTTTTTTTTGGTATCTTTAAAATTATAGCATGGTTCGTTGTGGTTCTATGTATTTTTATTTTGTAATAAAATAAAACAAGAAATAATCAATCAAAAAAAATTTTATTTTCATCTGTACACCATTTTCTCAAACACATTACAGTTTTTAAAGCACAGACATTCGAATGATACACACAACTAAATATATTACTAGACATTCTATAATCGTCAAATAATTTTTGTAAACGAGGACAGTTCTTATCTTCTAAATTATATATTTTATCATGTTTTACAATGTTTTTTAACCACGAAATTTTTTCGCATCCTTTAACATAAATGTTCTTATCTTCCAGATAAGGTACAATATATCGATGAAAGTTTAAGTATGGTATAAAACCCTCTTTCCAGAAAATTTTTCTGTTTCTCTCTATCCAACTTACTTGCAATCTTTCTTTGTTTGTAAGATTGTTAAATGGGAATGGTGGTTTGATTAATAATACCATAATTTGATTTCCACATGCTATTGCTATTTCTTTCACGATGAACTCGTTACTTTCCGTCTTAAACCCTTGCACATCGACTATAGCGTTCATAATAATTTCTTTACAATACCACTTAAGGGTTTATATTCAAATAGACGATCGTTGATGATTAGACAATAGGCAGATGTATTTTCTGGTATATCTTCAGAACTTTCTATTTCTAGTCTCACATCTACAGCCCCGGTTTTCAAGGCTTCGTTCTGTCTTGAGCAATCAATTACAAATAAAGGAGCCTTTTCTTTAAATTCGTCCAAACCAAGCATTGGTTCAGACCGGGTGTTATAGTAAGACTGACGAAATTTGGTGAACATTTCATATAATATATAATACTTATCTTCAGAAAATTTCGCATTCACGGATTCGTATGGATAATATTGAGAATTTAAAAAAAGAGTAACATTAGTCAATTTACAATGGTCAAATATTGAGCAGTCTTTACTTTTCATATTTTTTCTATTTGTCTGCAATCCAAAGATCACATACCTTGGTTTTTCGAGTTGTGAAGCAGTTTTAACAACCCAAGAATGTTTTGTAGTTCTAGGTAATAAAGGGTATTCGTACAAGTCCCAATTTCTGAAAGCTATTTGAATACGACGATCCTTTTCTAAATGTTTAAGTAAAGTTAATCTTTCCCGATCCGAAACTTTTATATGAGGCATACGCCATTGCAGTCTCTCTATACTTACTTCAATGGAGTCATTATTATCAAGTAAAACACTATTAAGATTCGAACCGCTTCTTTTAAGTATAAGTTCATGTTTACAGTTAATGATAATTTTATTATAATCTTCCGCAAATCCTAAAACTTTATTCAAAGGTATAAGAGCACTAAAAATACCATCATTATCTTTCATCCCATTCAAATTCCAACCCCAAATAGCAGCAGCCTTACTTTCCCCCTGGCTCATTGACACATATGATTTTAGAGTTGTAGAAATACCTGCATTTTTTATTCGGTCTATCTCTACACCGTTAATTTCATATCGAATGTCTTGGAATAGAAATGATATATGATTGTTGGTAAAATTAACAACCTTTCGTGTTAGTTTTCCTGCTCCATCTTTCGAAACCGTGGTGGCTCGGCCTTCTACGTAAATGTAGCTAGCTGAAGGTAATACGTACAAATCTTGCTGATTTATGGGTATACGTATTTCATCATTTTCATTAAAATTGTTGCTATATGGATTATATGTATGAATTTCATAATTCACTACAGAGTTGTCGAATTGTGGTAAATCATTCACTTGAAGAATACTCATAATTTAAATCCTAAAGCTCGAAGAAATTGTTTATTATCTTTAGTTATTTTTTTTAGAGTTCGTACAATATGTCTTCGTCTTTTGAAGGTACGAGAACGAGTAAAACTATTATCTTTGGCAGTTGATTTTATATTGTAAACTATCATTTTTTTATTTTCTTTAATCTAATTGACATTCACCTCTTGTGACAGATAAAGTCAAAGTGTTGTCTTATGTAGACGACTCATAACATTTAAACCTTTTTAAGTGATGATTTGATAAAACCTTCCTTTTTCCAAAACTCTTTAAGAAATTTAATGCATAAATGTCCGCAATTGAATAAATTATTATTTTGCAAATTATTGTAATTATAATTAATATTGTTAGAACCCACATAGTGAATAAATTCTATTGGGGGTTTCAAGTTGCCGTAGCTGTCAAAGTACTCAACATATTCATTTAAAATTACATAGGCTACCCAATGTGTACCAGAATTTTTAGAATTATCTAAATTTATGATTCCGCACTCTTTAGAAAACGGAGACTTCGGTAAGTTATCTCTCATAAACACTCCACGAAAATATGGAACGGTTTTGGTAAAATGTATGATATCTATATTAGTAAGAGCGCGATTAGGTAGCCTATGATTTAGTTTTTTTTCTTTAAATTTGTATATATTCCAAGCCCGTCCTTGTAACGGTTTAGCCGCAGTCCGTTTCCAATACATACACCTTCCACATTGTTACTATGTCTTTTCATTTCTTCTAAACGCTTTTTTGCAACTCTATATTCATTTATGGTTTTGACGATTCCAGCAATTCCGCTTGCAATACTGCCAGCAGCAGACAAACCAGCAAATATTGGTATTAAAGGTAGAACCCCTCCAGACTTAGGAATTGGTATTATACGTGGAATCCTGGCAGATAAATCATGATTTAATTCTCTAGCAGCAGCGTAGGCCAATTCTATTAGTTTTTTCCTACACTTCGGTTTAACTTTTTTAATGCATTTTTTCGTATTGGTTACTAAATTTTTAAAGTTTTTTTTGAACCCAGCTCCAGTATTTACTTTTGTTAACATTATATTATTAACTAAATTGGCAGCAAGTTTTTCTCCGGTGCTTGCATCAGAAGACAAAGCACGCTTTTTTGCCATTTTTAATAAAATTATATCTGCTTTGTGGCGATCTTTCAAAGTTTTTGAATTGTTATATGCAATATCGTGATGTTTACAATATTCATCTAATTTGTTTACACCTTTATCACCTCGAGCTAATCTTTCACGTAATTTAGTTCCTGGGCCACAATAATTATATCCTGGCAAATGGAGCTCAAACGGTAAATTATTAATTAAATTATTTATAAGTCCTTCCCCTTTCATGTATACAAACAGAATGAGATCACTATCATAGACCGTGATGTTATATTGATAAACCGCTCATGAAACATTGCTATCGTCAATCCAACTATTTTCGCAGGATGATAACCCCAACCATTTCACGAAAACTTTTCTACCTTTTCGTTTTAAAACTTTTTCAACAAGGTAAATATCAGGATGTTTGGTTTTTTGTAATTCTTGATCGTAAAAGGCTCCTAAAATAGGTTGTTGTTTAACATCTTGTAATAAATATGTAACAGGATTCGTGTTTTGAACGTTACTGATCTTGAATATCTCTGTTGACCAATTAGGAGTGTAACCTTTTTCAAAACAGCCTTTATGTTTACTTATTCGAACAAAATCGCCTGTCTTAAACTTAGCACATTTTGTTTTCGTTCGATTTTGATTGAAATATCTCTGTAGTACTTTAGTTTTATTGCTATGATTAACTTGAGCTGGTGGTAAACCAATTGTTCTATGTATTGTATTATTATATCTAGTAATGGTTTTTGCAAGTGTCCCGTCAGTCCATTTATAATTCCCCTTGAAACTAAATTCCTTGAAAAGCTTACTCTTTATCGTCCTTATTAATCGTTCTACAATTGAAGCCTTTTTGGTTGAATAAGTGCAGTAGTGGTTGATAGAATGGTTTATTAATATTTTTTGAAAACTTTTATTGTAAAATTCTTTTCCAAGATCTGTTTGCAAGTTTCTAGGGATGCGTTTTTCTGTACTCAATAACGTAATAAAAGCTTTAGATACAGCTTCTTTGGTTTTTTGTTTAAGTGGAATAGCCCAAGCGTACTTAGAGAATCCATCAATGATAACTAAAATATATTTGTTGTTGTTGTTGAATTTGGAGAAACTTTGCATATCCATTAAATCAGCTTGCCAGAGATCATCGATATCTTTTAATATTACATGCCTTCGAGGAAAATTTTTTCTTGCACTTCTATGAATTTCATTTATAATGTCTCTTTTCACTTTGCTCATTCTTTCAACTGTCACTTCTGAATTACAAAATTATACTGATATTCAGTTTAAACGCTGAGTCTTTTTATTCTTTTATAACACCCGCTTCTTTTAACTCTTCAATAATTGATAAGATTTCATTGTCAAGATTAGTATTACCTGCAGTTTTAGATGCGATCAAAAGTTTAAGCCTGTCCACTAATTCATTAGGATCATCCCAATAAACAAGCTCGGTATTTTTTTTATATTTTTTAAGATACGGTAGACCAGCACCTCGTTTTTGTTTAGATTTAACTTCTGTAGGTTCTTGTAAGCGTTTACTAGACTCGGGAAATAACGGTTTGACCACTTGAGAATATTTTAGACCCTTATCACCTTTAACTTGACCTGCAGGGTCAAAGTCTCTTTTATGAGCATTAGTTGTTATGAGTATTTCTTTGTAAACTAATTTATCTTTTAAATTGACCAAACTTAAATCAGGCTTCTTGCGAAGCAATAATTCTTTAAGACCAGGTGTTATTTTATACTGTTTATTAGCTACGCGAATTAAATACACTTTATCAGAGTTCTCGCGAGTGGTAGAGAAATTAACTATTGTATTTCCAATCATATGCTTATCGTTCTCACTACGTACGCCAAATGGTATGTTCATATCATCGTATATTTCAAAGATATCTTCTTTTTTCAGCGACACATTAACGTTTTCTGATTCAGATGTGTTATCTTCTTCGTCTTCTGAATAAAACTTTTCTGATTCTGGTGATACATGTTTGTACATATCATGTGATTTGTTACGCAAAAACATTTTTGAACCTAAGATATCAGTGTTTTTAGGTTGGTCGTCATAAGTATCTTCATTTTGTATTATTGAAATTTGCTTGTTAGCTGCTATTGCATTAAGAGGGTCAGCAAGAGGTTTAAAAAAATACTTCAGATGAGTGTCGGTACTAAATTCATAATCTTTCATTTGTTTCACCTTTTTCCTAATAGCATCCGCAGAGTTTATTAATTGATTTGTTATGTTATTGTCCATTATACGACTTGTACGCAGAAGTATTAATGTTCAAATGATTTTTTTTGTTTTTCATTTCATGTTATATAACCATTAATCAAAATAAATAAAGTTGTCAAATGACTGTCTATATCTACCGTTATTTAATTCACAATCCTTATTTATTGTTAAAAAATCATAAGGATGGATCCAGATTTTAGAACACATATCTTTGAACTTAGGCCAGTCAATATCAGAATTAACATGTTCATCGTATATATGTTTCATGTTAACTTCATCTTGCTTGAAAATGATCAAAAAGTTAACATTATCACGTAATAACTGCTTTGGTATTTTAGAATACGTTTGAGATAAATAAAAGCAGTCTATACCTCTATGTCTACCCAGTGTAAAATAATTTCTTATGTTTATTTGTTTTTCACAAACTACATCATCGAATATTATAACAGAGTTCAACAATGCGTCGTTAGGATGAATAACATCATCATCAAAATTAAAAACAAAAAGTTTTACGTCTGGAACTCTTTGCAAAACTTGTTTCAGAAAGCTGTATTTTGGCTGAAAGCTGGTCTTAGAATACAGATAAACATTGTTAAACTTTAATCCGTTTTCATGAATTAGTAAACTAATCATGACATTCGTTTTACCACAATTCGAGGGACCACATATTATGCATCGAATATTATTTGGGAGAAGTACGCTGTGTTTCACGCGTAGCGAATTTTCCTTTACATCTATATTTTTAACATGCAATGATACTTGTTGCTTGACCCACTTCATGTCTGTATCTGTTATGAAAACTATTCAGGCTCTAGTATTTATAATTCTTATCATAGTTATTGATCGAACTATTGATTGACTTGAAGATTACTTAGACAATTTTTTAATACTTTAACTAAATGCGTAGTTAGCATATGGGTAAATCAAATAAACAAAACAAAAATGTGTTTAACTAGTTTATTAAATAAAATTATATCTATTCATACACATTTATTAATAGACAGATAGACACAATTTCAATGTAATCATATATTTACTTTTAAGAATAGGTAATATAAACAGGAAGAATACACAGCTATAATATTAAACACCTATATACATTATAACTAAATAACACATTTTAAGAAATTGTATCACAATGACCCCATGGTAAGGTTTCGATTTGATTTGAAAGTATTTGTCTTTTATCGTCACTTCTATTTAATGCAATTTTATTCACTTGTTGTGAATAGAGAACGTGTTTAATCGATTTAATTACATTCATTTTACGTTTGATAATTTTGTTATTGTGTAGAGCAGCATTATAATCAGAAAGCTTTAATTGATTTGTTACAGGTTTCGTTATACCTTTTGCCTTCTTTAATGTTGTCTTTACACTTTTCAAACAGTAAAGTTTAGCCCTTAAGCCAATGAATTCATAAATTACCGAGCCTCCGAGTTCATCTTTAAACAAACCCGGAACTTTTTCATTAATTTTAGGTATTCCATATGGATTATCCTCAGCAAAATTACTGGTGTCAAATACCGATATATTATCAATCATATCCTTGTAAAAATTATCCGTTTCTACTAAGTAAAGTAGACTATCCGTGTCAGTGTAACATAGTTTAGCTTTCGAGCCATATTTGTTTTTGATAAAATCGTAGTGGAATTGATATAAGTGTTGTTTGGCATACTCCAATACAGTAAAACCAATGTAAATCGGTCTATCCAATATTAATTTTTCAGGGCTTAACTGAACAGCCACAAAGTTTTCTGAAAAGATTGATATACTTTTCAGGTTGGGTTGTAAAATAAGTTTTTCAGCACCAATATATTTATTTGTTTTATTATCAGAATTTTCCCACTTTGTTACTAACTTTACATTTACTTGCTTGCGTTTATTTTCTATTGTTTTTCCAAACACAGCATTATTCAAAAGTTTGAAAAAATCTTTTTCGAAGGCTGATGTAGAAGCTTGACGCAGACGAGTATTTAAATCTATGTACTTTTGCAAAAAATGGTCTTGTCTAAATCTGAGAATGCGATGTATTCGGCTTAAAATCAACCCATTTTTCAAGCATTGTTTTAAATGTATGTAGTGAATGATGTAATTATATTTGTCATATAAATTCGCAATTAATTTCGTAGTTTTCCCACCAGGAGGTACAAATC
Organism: Agrochola litura; assembly: GCA_949152395.1. NCBI lineage: Eukaryota > Metazoa > Arthropoda > Insecta > Lepidoptera > Noctuidae > Agrochola > Agrochola litura. The sequence goes on along the minus strand of OX424495.1, from coordinate 25,291,741 downwards.
TCTCTGGTGCGAATGGTAAGTCACTATGCGAATTATGCAATATTTCTGGATAAGTTAGATCGACCTCCAGAATATATCCATATTCGGAATCATCAGAAATATTCAAAACATCAAAGTTAGCACTTTCATTTTCTGATAAAAATTGAAATTCCGATACAGGCATTTTTTTTCTCATAGCATGTCCGTAAAGATTGTTACAATCAAGATATATTAAAAAAGATGAAGGCTTAGTATCATTGAAATAGGGTAGAAATTTATTATTCGCTTTTGCATGTCGTAGGGAACACTGTGCTAATCCACCACGTATTCCCTTTTCAAGTAGATTATACATTTCCAAGTCATGCATCAACTCCAATTTAACACCAGTACACAAAAGCATTGCGTCCCAGCTTAAACTTGGTGCGGACACATAGTATGCTGGATCGAGATTGTAATATTCTAAACTTGTGTTTCTAAAATGTTCAAATATGTCACATAGTAATAATACATCATTTTTTAAATAAAGATCAGTATATTCACCAACAGAATTGATACTAAAAGAATACCAAACTTTTTGTGCATGTGTATATTCATCTTCAGAAATATGTTCCAGCTTCATTGTGTTATAAAAACACTCTCTAGGGGGCAAACATTTTTCATCATACTTAGACCATGCATCAATATATTCGTATGGATAAATACCCTTTTGTCTCAATAAGCATAAATCGGCTTTATGGCCAAATTCTCTTGAAAGATTTATGAAATGTTCTACATGTAAATTCTTAGATAGTTCATCTAAACTCGAACTTAAAAATTGATAAGAATCTATAAACTTTATTTGAACAGAACTAGACTTGTTCTTAGAAGCGAGGCTTTTCATAATACAGATGTATTTTTCTTTTGATTTAGGAATTATTTTAATAGGACCATCGTACTTAACCAGTTCTTTAATAAATAAATGAGAATCATATCCCGATAAATTATGGAAAACAACAGGTATAAACGAACATATTTTAAACGTTAAATTGCAACGAGAATGTGCTGGTCCTCTGTATTCAGATGTAACATGATTGTGATCTCGAACTTTGTCGCCCAATAACAAATGTTTACAAATATGACATCGAGTTGCCTCTTTGTACTCTATTTGTTGTTTGACAGACAAAGCTTTCATGGGTCTATTTTTAGACAGTATGGAATTTATGTAACTGACATCTTCAATTAAACGTTTTATAAACACTTCTACACAATCTAAACCTCTATATGTAACATATTTATTCAAATCTGGATCGTGTGAACAACATACGTAATATGCGAAACAGGATGGTTCATGCACCTTTAAGTTCTGAGTATTTTTAGATCTATTTTCAGGACAGTTTAGTAATATACTTTCAAAATCAGCATAAATTATAAAAGGTATTCTTTGTTGTCTGTCATAATTTTTAAATTGTATAATACTATTTTTTTCCGGTAATATGGTTAAGACTTTAGAACAATCGTGTGAGCTATATTTTGAATCACTAGAAAAAAATTGCAAACAAGCATCACAAAGTAAAAAATTACCTTTGTGATGAGTAACTTGACGACGGATAAGTTTCCCTAGGTCTTTAATTAAACAGTAATGTCCGGAACCATTCCGCTCAAAGTACAACAAATTTACATGTTTGTTTTTCTTTGAGCTTGTCATGTATAGGGGTCCAGTCACACGACACTTCTTATCTAAACCATATATATTAACACTGATATTAGGATTATTTTTATCAAACAATTTTATATCAATCAAGGTTGGTGGAAATGCCATTCCTTCAATATTTAAAACATCTTTAAAGTTAGGATATGATTTTGTTCTACAAACATTATCCTTTGATGGGAATAGAGAAGCAATAATACTCCATAAAAAACAATGGTTGTCATTGTTCTGTATGTTTAAACAACTTTTCGTATTCCTAACTTGATTACATGATTAGCTTAACTAATATCTACTAGGATTATAAATGTAGATAGACTAGGTACTACATGCGACACATCGTGAGCTATATGATAGCGTGTCTAAATATTTATGAGTTCTTTGATTCTATAGCTAAAAATAAGAACTCATAAAGGTCTGAGGGCTAGATTTAAATTCTTTGCGCGTTGCGCATATAAATTTAGTCAGATGACCCCAAGCCTCGGTCCCCTCATCCGTCCGGTTTTTGACAGCTACAACGGCCTGACGCCATCGGTTCATCGGCGCGACGTTTTCAATTTCATCGCACCGATAAACCTTCAGTTCGATGTAATGTGTACCCGTTTTGGTGGGCAAGGTTTGGCGAGCGTGACCCGTTGCCAGCCTTCGAGTTATCGATGAATGAAGAACAGTATTGAGTTTTTTACCGGTGGTTGCCTGCGTGTCCCCGTCTTCGTCATCGCTGTCGGTGCCGAATAAATCTGTTGCAGTGAGATGAGACTTGCTGACCGGATTAATTTTCATCTTCTTTGAAGATGAAGATGACGACGTAGGCGGAGTGGTTTTCGGTGGTTGATGTTGTGATCTCGAATCCGAGCTCGACGGCTTCGACCGTTTTTTCTTTTTTTCGCTAATCGCCACATCTTGCACGGAGCTCTTATCGTCATCCGACAGAAAGAGGTCGTCAGCAAATCTGGACCTGGAATAATATAAATAACTGTGATTAAGAACTATTTGTGAGCAAATACATATCAGAGACCTGTCCAATTTATTTATATACACCAAATATCTAATAGACATTAAGTAGTATGATGAAAACTGTTGACTGAACTAGGGAATCGAACCCAGGTCTAACACTAAGTAGTTGCACTTGCTAAGTAATTATTTTATTCATAGCATATTTAATTTTCATTCTATTCATAATAACTGTGATAAGAAACTATCTGCGAGCAAATACATATCAGGGAACTACCCAATTTCTATCCTTATAAAAATAGACACCAAATATCTAATAGACATTAATTAAATAGACATTATTGAATAGAACATAACATCACGCCTTATTTCCCCAAAGGATTTGGCAGAATTAAGTCCCATGTAATAGGGGGCGAGCCTATTGCCATCAACCGGGCACAAATCCAGACTCTGGGCTGCTACTGAGAAATTTCAGATAGAAAAACCCAATAACACTTTGCCTGTCCCGGGAATCGAACCCAGGACCTCATGCTCAGCAGTAGCGCTTGCGACCACTAGACCAACGAGGTAGACTTATTGAATAGATAATACTTAATTAGGTACTTACATTATAAATCGTTGAAATTTCACTTTTCACTTTAGATATGGTAGATACTAATTAGAAGATGTGAGGTCACCACCTTCAGGAGAGCTAATGTTGATCCAGCTTCCAGCCCAACGACTTAAATACTTTTAATTATAATACGTCACAATCCCAAATATGGAGAGAGCACACGATTTTAAAACTGTTTATTCAGCTAAACTTCCTAACAACAGATGCAATTGCACATACTATGGAAATATCGTGGGTTTGCTTGTTAAATTTAATTATTTAATAACAAAGAAACAGACTTCATACTTTAAGTATTTATTTAAATTTGAATAAAAAAAATCAATGAACAAACAGACATTGTTATTTATTAAAAGTATATACAGTATCTATTTACGTTAGATGTAAACTGTTCAGGGATGGTGAACCTTTTCATATCTGCTGCTGTTAGGAGTTAACGTTAAAATTTTAGGTGGTACGATGTAATTTGTCCTTCTTGGATCATCATTCCGTTTGCGTAAAGATGTGTCCAAACAATGAGCAACATTAGTGCGCGGCTGCCGCGCTATGGTTTGGATAATTGCCACGTAAACATTTGTTGATTTATTCCTAACTAGAGCGCGGTAGAAATGCGTCCTGCAAACGCCGCGTGTTGCTGCCGATGCCGCACTCTTGCCGCTCAATGTTTGGACACACCTTTAGGCAAACGGAATGATGACGTGCTTAAAATGTTAGCTTTGAGCCAACGGTTCGACATCCCTGCTCTAGTTTGATGCTTGGTTTTGAATTTCATCTTACCTTTTATGTCGAGGAATGTCTACATCAATAAAATCCTTTATTTTGAACTCTATTAACCAAAAAGAAATATTATTTCTTCAATATAAATAGCTGAAAATATCACTGAAATTCATTTCAATTTTGAAGGCTGAACGGGGAACGCTTAGCGAGATTGTTCCAGTATGTCGGTAAGTACTCACAATATGTATTTAAATTATTTTATATGGGTATGTAGTTATGTCGTTATAATCTTGAAGTAAATTCTTAAGCAATTATATTCGTTATTGTAGTAGGTTATGACTCATGACGAGAACCTATTTAAAGTTTTGTTTTCTCTTTTCAGGATACGGAAGAACTATTCAATTTTGTGCCAATGGAGCAGCCGGCCACTATTCTAAAACCAGGACAAAAATCCCTGGGTCTTGTTCCACCTTTCCGAAAGAGAGCAAGACCAGAACCAACAATATATTCATACATAAAGAAACCTGTGACACGGGGTACAAAAATAATTAAAATTGAAATTTACGACGCTGACAATATGCCCAAATCCGAAAATTCTATCTGTAATTGTGAAGCTGAGGTGTGCGCTCAACATGTGGTTAAAACTGTGTTATTTGATGACATATACAGCAGTGCTAAAGAAATTATTAGTAAAATTCAGGATGAAATAGAAAATAAATCATAGAAATCTGTATAGTGTTTATCCTACTTACTACCTATATACTTAAATTGTTACTATTTATTTACGTAACAAATAAAATATGTTTTAATAAAGTACTTTTATAATGTAGTTAACTGTGAATACGATAATAATCAATATAACTTGTTTGTCAAATTAGATATAACACCTATGTTATAATAAAAAAAATATGAAATAATAATTCGTTTTATTTTTAATGTCCTGGTATATTTTGCCTTTAATTCAAAGGAAAAATAACTCATTTTGTTAATAATCGTATAAATAACTTCGTCTGACCGGGATAGAATCGAACCCAGAACCTCATATTTGGCATTTTCATTTGTGAGTTTGTGTCAGTTTCATCAAATAGTTAAACAGATATGTTATGTACGGTATTATTGTATCTCATATAATAAGTACACGTTGTGAGGGTATGTCGAAATACGCCCATATTAAACAGTCTGCTTTGAATCTCGTTGTTTCATTGTCACGAATATAACATTGGCGACGAGGAAATTATTAATTATTCATTTTTACGCGTGTGTTTAAAGTTTCAACATGCCGATCGGAAAAGTTGAAGGTTTCCAAGTTGGAAACCAAAATTGGGACACTTATATTCGTCGAATTAAACAGTTTATAATGTTGAACGACATCGAAGGTAATTTACATGTGGCTACGCTAGTGACGTTAGTCGGTTCGGAGTGTTACGACTTAATGTGCGATTTATGTTCACCGGATCAGCCAGAGGATAAGACTTTCGATGTGCTCGTTAAACTGGTAAAAGATCATTTGGAACCCGAGAGATCAGAAATAGCCGAAAGGCATATTTTTAGGCAGAGGAAGCAGCAGCAGGGTGAAAGCGTTCGTTCCTACCTACAAGGTTTGAAACATCTGGCTAAAACCTGCAATTTCGGTGCCTCACTGGAGGTAAACCTCCGTGACCAGTTCGTATCGGGCCTGTATAGTGAGGAGATGCGATCCAGGTTATTCGCCGAAAAGAATGTGGACTACAAGCGCGGTGTGGAGTTGGCGATGGCTCTCGAAGCGGCGGAGCGGCACGCAAGCGTGGCGAGCGCACCGGCTGCGGAGGCCGCCAGCTCCGGCGCGAGCGACGGCCTGCACCGAGTTGGGGGCGTGCGCCCGCGCAGCGCACGCGCTGCGTCGGCGGCGGCGGCCGAGCGGCGCCCGTGCGCGCGATGCGGGAAGGCCGGTCACGTGGAGGGCAGGTGCCGTTACAAGCATTATTCGTGTGACAAGTGTGGTGAAAAAGGACATTTAAGATCGGTGTGCACTCGTAGTGAGAAGGATGGTAGTTCCACTAAGAAGACAAACAAAGGTCAGTTCTATCTTGACAATTCTGTTACCGACTCCGATACTGATACCGATGGTAATTTCTATAACGTGGGTCATATCAATCATAGTAGTAGTATAAATAAGTGTGAGGATGACGGTCCCTATTACATTAAGTTGAATGTCGAAGGTACATTTTTAAAGTTTGAAGTAGATACGGGCAGTAAGATATCGGCTATTTCAAAAAAGTTTTACGATAAGATGTTTCACAAGCTACCGATAATTAGTAAAATATTAACTTTTAAATCTTATACTGGTGACGTCATTCAAACACTCGGTTATATACTGGTGACAATTACATATAATAATAAGCAACTTCCATTAAAACTGTACGTTATTACTAATGGGGGGCCTCCGTTAATGGGACGTACATGGATAAAACAGTTAAAATTATCAAGTTTCGATGCACTAAATAGCCACCATTATGTATCCGATGAGAATTCTTTGGAGAAAACACTTAAGGATGAATATCCTGAAGTGTTCGCTGAGGGACTAGGTACATTCAAGTCGCAGATACGACTTCACCTAAATGACACGACTCCAGTGTTTGTGAAGGCGCGGCCGTTGCCTCTGGCTCTGCGTGCGCGCGTCGAACGAGAACTCGATCGGTTACAGGGGGAAGGAGTTATATACAAAGTTGACAGATCAGATTATGGTACGCCGATAGTGCCTGTAGTTAAATCTAATGGGGATATCCGGATTTGCGGAGACTACAAAGTGACAATCAATCCGCGATTGAAAGACTTTCACTACCCGCTGCCACGGATCGAGGACCTGTTCGCGACATTGGGTGGAGGTGAACTGTTCTCTAAGCTTGATTTGTCGAATGCTTTTCAACAATGTTTACTCGACAAAGCTTCAAGGCCGATGACGGCAATCACTACTCACGTCGGTACTTTTGTTTATAATCGTGTGCCGTTTGGTATTAAGTGCATACCCGAAAATTTTCAGAAAATAATGGAAGAGACTTTGAGTGGCTTGCCGTTTACGACTGTGTTTGCGGACGATATTTGTATTAGTGGTAAATGTAGGTCATCCCATATGTCAAATTTAAAGGCCGTATTGCAGAGATTGAAGGAAAATGGCCTTCGGATCAATTATGGTAAATGCCAATTTTTTAAAGAATCTGTGACATATTTAGGTTATAGAATTGATAAACAAGGTCTACATACAGATGATAAAAAAATTAAAGCGATTGTAGCTGCACCATCACCTGGTAACATTACGCAGTTAAGGAGTTTTTTAGGACTCGTAAATTTTTATTCAAAGTTTTGCGTAAATATGAGTGATGTTCTAAAACCATTATATGATTTGTTAAAAAAAGCTGTTAAATGGAATTGGGACAATAAATGTGAAAATGCTTTTATTAAAATTAAAAACGTCTTAAGTAGCTCTCCGGTGCTTGTACATTATGATCCAAATATACAACTAATACTGGCAGTAGATAGCAGCCCATACGGTTTGGGTGCAGTGTTGTTACAACGTTACGATGATGGCAGCGAGCGGCCGCTATGTTGTGCCTCGCGTACCTTAAATCCGGCTGAGTCCAACTATTCGCAGTTGGATAAGGAGGCTTTAGCGATTGTATTCGGCGTGACTAAACATCACCAGTATTTATATGGCCGACATTTTATACTTAGGAGTGATCATCGTGCTTTAAGTTATATATTGGGTGACAATAAAGGCATACCTGTAACTGCTGCAAGCAGAATTCAACGATATGCCGTTAAATTAGCAGCATATGATTTTAAAATAGAATTCGTAAGATCGGAGAGGAATTGTTTTGCCGATGCCCTATCACGCCTCCCTCTTAGCTCGACTAGAGAACGAGTACGAGAAGATGACGACGAATGTAGCTATCTGAACTTTGTTGAAGAAAACTTTCCACTCAGTTTTAAGCAAATAAAAACAGAGACGGATAAGGATTCTCTTCTTAATAAAATTGTTGGTTATACAATGTTTGGGTGGCCGTTACAGGTTTGCATCGATCAAGAAAAACCTTATTTTAATAGGAAAGACTCATTACACTTAGATCACGGATGTTTAGTGTGGGGTTACAGGATTGTTATACCTAAAGTGTTACGACAATCAATATTGCAAGAACTTCACGAAGGTCATCCGGGTATAGTCAAAATGAAACAGATAGCCCGCAACTATGTGTGGTGGGAGACTTTAGATAGTGATATTGAACGCATTTGCAGTGAGTGCGCGGCGTGCGTGTCGCAGCGCGCTCAACCCGCGCTAGCGCCGCTGCATTCATGGCCCTGGCCCGAGGAGCCGTGGTCACGATTAAACGTCGATTTTTTAGGTCCTTTAAACAATCGATATTATTTAATAATAGTCGATGCTCACTCTAAGTGGATTGAAGTGGAGCGAGTGAGCACCACTTCAGCGAAGGTCGTTATTGATAGTTTTAGAAGGCTTTTTGCTCGTTTCGGCATTCCTAAAAAAATAGTAAGCGATAATGGACCGCCTTTTTCATCAGCGGAATTAGGTATGTATTTTAAGCGTAACGGCATAAAACATTTGCCCGTCGCACCATATCATCCCTCCAGTAATGGAGCCGCCGAGAACGCAGTACGCACTATAAAACGGGTATTAAAGAAGGCTTCACTAGAAAATGTTAATGACAACACTGCTTTAAGTAAGTTCTTGTTTATGTATCGTAATACGGAGCATAGCACCACGGGGCGCGAGCCGGCGCGGCAGTGGCGATGTTCGGGCGCCGACTGCGCGGCAGACTAGACCTACTGCGGCCGGACACGGGCGAGCTAGTACGCGGTGCTCAGCTAGCGCACGAGCAGCGCGCGGCCGAGGCGCGTCCGCCGCTGCGGCAAGCAGACATCGGAGACGCCGTAATCGTGCGGGATTATTCGAAGCATAGGCAAAAGTGGGCAGAGGGTGTAGGGGTGCGACGCTCTGGGCCGGTTACGTACGCGATTAAAACCAATGACGGACATCTTCATAAACGTCATATTGATCAGTTGTTGACAAAAGGCGTTAGCAAGTGTAGACGTTCTATCACGGGCCCGAGTCCTAATGCGAATAGTGAGTCAGCCGAACCTGAGTCTAAAACATCCATTGAACAAACACAAAGCACTTCATCGGTAGACTCCCCGCTTAATACATCATACGAGAGTCAAGGGAAATGCCAGAGGGATGAGTCTACCGAATTAATAGTGGCAGCTTCGCCACCGTCTACGTCATCGCCGATCATTGATAGTCGTTTACGCCGGAGAGCTGCCATAGATTGTGCCAAGAAGTTAAAGACTACAAAATAACAAGTAATCGCATCTGATTTAAATATAAGAGACCATAAATAGTATTTGTGGGTTGACATACTTGTGCGTTTATTGTAATAGGTAGTATTACATAAGTTATAAGTATATTTCATTTTTCATTATATTCTTATTAGTAACTAGAGTTTGGCAGTGGCTAACATAAATGTATGTATACCCTTTAAGTAACAAACATTAGAATTATAGACTTCACATTATCTTATAATATGTAGGAAGAACTTAAAATGTTTTAGAATAATAATTTAGTTATAATTACAGATTAAGAGGGGACAGTGTTATGTACGGTATTATTGTATCTCATATAATAAGTACACGTTGTGAGGGTATGTCGAAATACGCCCATATTAAACAGTCTGCTTTGAATCTCGTTGTTTCATTGTCACGAATATAACAAGATAAAATAATATCTATAGTAAACAATGCATGCCTGGCGTCATGTAGTCGCAGGCGTCAGGTAGCTTGACAAATATGGTAATGAACGAAATAGTTTGCTTAGCCGATGAAGGTACTAAGTCAAGTCATTTTGTTTCTGAATACAGATAAATATGTTAAATTAACATTATTTTAGTTTTATTTATTAAAAGACTTGTGATACCTCTAAGACTAATCATTAAGTTCGGTACCATGGATCACTATCCATATAGAAAGTAATGTAGTTCAAAATCTATTTGAATAGATATGTTCCAATGAATTAAACAGTATAGGTATTCTCAATTCTAATAGACCATCAATTCAACAAACATGATTTCGTCTAGTTGAACTATACAATAAATAAAGATTAACCTATTTGAATAGAAATGTTAATGTCATTTCAATAATCTATTTGATTAGACAATCTATTCAGTAAATAAAATTTCATCTATGTTAATAGATATGTTCCAATGAATTAAACAGTATATTCTAGTAGACCATCAATTCAACAAACAAGATTTCTTCTATTTGAATAGATATTTTTTATCTATTTGAATAGTGAAAATTGGGGTATCTGGATCTCCTTTGATCCAGATGCCCCAATTATATACTACTGCTCCATGTAAAATACTGGTATTCAGCTGCATCCGGTTAGCCTGGAAGCCGACCCCAACATAGTTGAGAAAAGGCTGGGCAGATTGATTGACACGGCTACACATCAAGCTATACATTTCCAGTTTAAGCTGATCTCGCATTGTATGGAAATCGTATCCAATGCGAGATCAGAATAAACTGGAAACATATAGCTTGATGTGTAGCCGTGTGTACCTACTTCTTTTATTTTAGGAAGAGGCCCAATCACCCACCTAAATATATCACCTATATAAGGAAGGAGACTCCATCTATAACACATCCAGATATGTAACAGTTAAATAGTTTTTTTTATCCATAGCACATTAGCACGTCTTGAATTACTGCCACACTGCCACTTTTGTCCTGTAGGTAGGTATAGAAAATTATATAAAGTATTCTAAGAAGGCAAACTATAAGTACCTACTTACAGAATAGATAAAACCTACTTAGTGCCTACTCTATAAGTAGATAACAATTATTTTATTCATTGTGATGAAACAAACAGGACAAACTAATAAATATGTTTTGTTACCTACTCACCATTCCGTCTTTGTTAGACTTAACCCGGTAAATACAAAAACCGGCGGCATTAACATTTATCAGTTTCATCTTGTCACCCACGGGCCACGGAACAACTCACATCGCGCAACAGGCTGAATGAACAAATCAGTGCCATAAATTAAACATCTAAAAAAGTGAAAAAAAAAAACAAAATGAAAATTAATTTCCCGCGCATAAAATGGCATGTGATTGGAGTTATTTGTGGAATTGTGATTGTTATTAATGGACATCAGATAAAGTAAGTAATTAAAATTAATTAATTCATATGAGTAAATTTTTATATACCTAGAAGAAAAAGACACTTCATTTATTCTCTAAAAAATATTATGTTGAAATAATAACTCGTCTTTGTTTTGTCATGCAATTTAGTTTTTTTTGTACGGATCACCCACCTACCGAAACTACCAAGACGCAATGAATGCGATCTAAATCTTAATTAATTTAGTTATTATACATTCATTACTTACGTCCTTGATAATTCAAAAATGGTAGGTGGTAAATGGTAAATAAGGTTTAGGTACAATCAGCGACAAAAGACGATTATCAAATAAATTTTCTTAATATTCATTTTTGAGCTGAATATTTATTTAAAATCGGAACAGAAGTAAAATTAAAAGAATATTAACTCTCAGCGAAATATTTAAGAAATGCTGAATTCTTCTTTATTATGAAATGAAATGATGATGTTTCTTTCTGCAAGTAGATATTTTAAGACACTTTTTAAAATATTCTAAAGCACTATAAATAAGTACCTATAGAGTTGGATGCGACGATGGACGTCTTTTTCGAAGTTGGACCTACCTAACTGGACAGTTGGTCCTAGGTCAAAATCAAAGTCAAAATGTAAACAAAAACAAACCAAAACACAATCATCCACAACTTCGAGCGATCTTCATGAAGGTCCAGTTACATGGGCATTTGACATGACTAGATTGAGTAGCCAAACTTAAGTGGCAGTGGGCAGGGCCAGGGCCGGATTATCCATTAAAAGCAGTATAGGCAACTGCCTAGGGCCCGCATTGGCCAGGGTCCCCGCGAACCGAGTTCTTTTTTTGAAAATTTTCAGGGAGTGAAAATTTAATTTGAAGATTTGAATCCTCAATGACAATATTATGACGTTGTTTTTTTATATTAGACATATCATATTTCAAATTATTATAGAATGATATTCGATTTTTTCGCGGCTATTCCCCAGTTTTCGTTTATAAGCGACATCGGGGCCGAAGCCCCACTGTCGCCAAATGGTGACAGTAACTCACGCGGCTTAGATCTCTGTTTTTTGTGTTAAATAAGGGATAGTATAGTCTGTGCGCAGTTTTACTCTATGGCCTGATGGATTCTAATATATTTTTTTAAATTTTTATTAGTAATTGAACGAATGAAATGCACGTGCACGTATTTTATTTATTTAAATGCTATCAGTTTTATCAAAATAAAAAATGTAAGTTCTGATGTTGTCAGCAACATCAGAGAGAGAGGATAAAATATAGGAAAAGGTTTTGGATGAAATTTTACTATCATAAACGTGCAGATTATACTCAAATGAATAATATAATGAAAGATTTGAATGTGATAGATTTGCATTGAGACATTCCACAGACAAGGGTGGGACTTATATCTTTCAATAAATCTTGAAAGTGTCTCGCGATCCATTTTGACAAACAAGTTCTAAATGCTGAATCTGCTGTACAACAAGTTTATAAGCGATCAAACACGCACGACCCATGCTTGCTCAGCACGCGTAGCATGACCACCGTAAAAACGGGTTTTGTCGACGGAAGAATAGACAATTTTGACAGATTGTGATTGTTTATCTGTCATTTTGTCTATTCTTCCGTCGACAAAACCTATTTCTATGGTGATCATGCTACGCGTGCTGACGTACATCCGCGTTATTCACTGTCTACCGCACGACGTTCGCGATGGTGGGGGGTTTTCTCAATCTATGTTTTTCGGAAACATAGGTGGTGGTAAAATTAAACGAGAGTGGCTCATGTTTTCTCCATCTACTGGAAAAGTATAGTGTTTTCCATGTTTTCTTTGTGGTGAAGCTTAAAGTCAATCGCAATTTCAAACTGGATTTTCTGATTGGAAAAATGCATCGCACCGAATTGTATTTTATTGTATTTCATAAAAAAATACGCATACTCTCCTTTCATTTGTAATTTTTATTTGTTAGGTTGATAGTTGAATATAATTGCATTGTGGTAGAAAAAATGTATTTTAAGAAGTTAGAAAAGGGTAAAGGGGCCCCGAGAATCCATTGCCTAGGGGCCCCGACATGGTTAATCCGGCCCTGGGCAGGGCACATTGCTCGCAGAACAAATGGTCGATGGAGCAGAAAGATTCTGGAGTGGCGACCGCGTACCGGAAGACGTAGCATTGCAGCCTCTCGCAAGGTGGACCGATTACCTGCTGATTGCCGCAGGAATCCGCTGGATGCGAGAAGTTCAGAACCGGCAAAGTGACGGTGTTGTGCATTAAGTATATTATTAAGATATTATGTGAGTCTAACAATGCATGGCCATGTCTGGAAAGGCCTTTTGAAGAAATTGACCTGTCCCGAGTCCCGACAGACGACATGCATGCATCAGTCATCGTGTAGCTCAACCCCATTTTAGGAGAGCTGAACGACAACAATGTCATCAAAAATAACAAAATTAATGTCAATATTCTAAAACACTTGGTATATGAAATAGTTTATTGCTTGGCATTGGAGTAATTTAACTATTCCCAAGCCTTTTGATCGTTCAAATGAGATACCTAGGGCCGTATCGAATATATTTTGTGTCAATTTAAATGATGCGTAAAAGTAATAATAAATAAATTCTTTATTGCCATACAAATATTACAGAAAACTTTGAGACCCTGGCTCCAGAACTAAGTTAGAGAACCTGTATTTCAGGAGCCAGTGACTTCTTCCATTTGTGTTACTGTTAGCAAGTATATGCAGCAAAAGATGATTATCTTACTTAAAATAAAGTTTAAAAAAGTAAAATTAGAAAAATTAATTAGAATTAATAAAGCAAATAAAATACTTTAATTACCTAAATTAAATTAGAATTAATTTGGATTCATACAAAAATCAGGAACAAATATTAATGGAATAAAATTAGAACAAAAACAAATTACAAATTATTTAAGTTAGCATTAAACAAAATTTAAAAAAAAAGTAACAGTGGTTCTCGACTTTTGTCGCTTGAATCATCGAATAACTTTGACGGTATAGCACAGAAATAATATGAAAACTGTTTTTTTGTTAGAACTTAAAAAAGAGCTACAAACTCTTAAAAAAATTGCTCTTCTCACATAATATGTAGGTATAGGTAATATCTCTCGGTCCCGAGCCCCTGACTCATGATCGTCATTACCTAACTACCATAAGTGGAAAGTAGAAGTGTCCGGAAAATAAATGTCGGGAGATACCCGGGAGATATTCGGGAGCTACCACTACCAGTAGGGTTGCCAACATTTCTTCGGCGAAAAATAGTATTTTTCAAAATAAGCAATAAAAAAATAAAGTACATTTCAAAAAAATATAGTATTTCATGGAAAAAGCTAAAAATAGACAAATATATATTTGTTACTTATTTATTTTTATAAAAACTATATTTTTTGCACTTCTTGCATAAAAAAAAAATGTCTAAAATTCAAGTGTCGTAATGCTTTATTACATTAAATGTTTAAATTAATGTAAATCAAAGCACATATTTTATTAATGAGATTCTCTTCTATTTCTTTCTTCTCGCCATTTCGAATTTATAACCGAAACATGAACATGATAAATTATTTTCAGTATTTTTTAAAATATGCTGCCATTTTTGGCCTTAGTTTTGTCAGTAAACTCAGTATATTCTTTTATTTTTGCAAAGATTTCATTTGCTATTGTTATTTCAGAGAAATAGAGCAGCATTTTTTTATGAAATATTTTTTCTTAGATTTGGGTGTTGAAAATATAGTATTTTTGCGTACTATATATTTACTCAAAAATGCATGTAATGTGGTCATTATTTTGACAACCTTGTTTGAGCAAAGTCGACCTTGCCGTTCTGTTTCAAGGAGCGGCCGGCAAAGTTTTGCTGGTCGCTCTAACAGGCCGGCAAAACATTGCCGGCCGCTATTTTGACGCTTCAACGTTTTAAAAAATCAAATACTGATAGATTTTATTTAAAACACAGCTGTTTGTATTTATAGAGATAGGTACAAAAAGATTTTATTCCATATTTGGCTGTATAGTTCCAACAACCAATACTAAAAAAAAAAAAAAAAGTAACAAAAGCGCGGTTCAGCGAAAATTTTATTTTTATTTTGTGACTTTTTTGCGTAATAAATGAAGAAATAATACAGCAGTCAAACACCGCATTAAAATTATCGCAAACTATTAGTAATATCAAACCGGGAAAGTCGGTGTTGAATTTTAGTAACTGTACTTTTCATAATTGTCATTTTAATTAAATTTCTAGTTAATTAATATATATTTTATTGAAATTACTTGCTGGTTTTATTTAGATTAGGTACTTGCATTTTTGAGTAAAGCACTATACAAGCCTTGGCCCACTATGACTGCTTCGCTGGTCACGCTATGATTGCCTCGAGCTAGCCTAGCTACGCTCTAGGCCTTCCAGCTTGGCCATCATTGCAGCCCTTGCTGTCCTCGCTGTAAAGGCCTCGACCTACGGCCTCGGCCTTTATCTCAGCTCGTCCATCAAGTGCTGCACGCTGACCGCGTTGTGTCGGCCTGGAGCTGCGCTATGCTGCGCTATCGGCTATCATCAGCGCGACCAACAAAGTAGTCATTATAGACCGCGGCAGTAATGTACTATTATTCAACAGTATAAAGTACGCAGACTCGAAATATAGCACAATACTATATATTATAGTACGGTTGGCAACAATAACTACCAATAACTACCCTATATAATATATGATAACTCAAAATCATTTTCACGACAGGTTCTGTTTAATAAATCAGAAAACTAATTAATAAGCAAAATACTTACGAAATTGTCAGATTGTCGCCTGTCACCTGTCACCGATGGGTCTCTTGGACGCAAAGAATGTTGCAGTGAATTTTGCGTTAGACATCATAAAGAATTTCAGATTTGTCTTGAGAGAACCCTTCGATGTTAATCGAGACTAGATACTGGACTTTAGATTGCCATCGTGATGAAAGTATTACCCCAATCAGCGTGGAAACTCGCTGATTGCCTAGATTTCTTCCGGAAAGGTAGTGGTAAAACAGTAGGACCCGTAAGTTTTAGTCTGCAAGAGGTCGACATAACCCTCCGTTCTCCCCTAACAGAGGGTATCCATTATGATTTGCCAACAGAAGTAAAAGGTACCGTACTGATAGCAGATTAATTATTTTAGTGATGTTTAAATCTGTTATTACGCCTTCAAATAATGCAAGTTATGCAAATAATGTACCTAAGTTAGTAATAGAACGCATACACATCAATTCTATATGTGAATATGTAACTATTACAGTAAAATAGGTACTTTATAAAATAAATTCCGGAAGTAAAGTCTACCCAAAGCATGAAAACGAAATTACTTTCATATTTTCATGTTTTTATATTTTTGTATTAACAGGGTACTTATTTTTATTAATTAGGTACCTATCTATAATTAAATCAGTAACTTTTAACAAATATTCATATTTTTATTGCTATAAATATAATATTCCATAAGAAACCGAACAGGCCGGGCGGTGCGGGCGGCGGACGCGGCGCGTGATCGCGACGCGCATTTGTATGGCCACAATAATGGTCAAGGTCAACGACGTTTTGCCCGACCTTTTTAATAAGTAATAAGGAAGTATAATGATAATACTGCCTGCACGGAGTAGGTTTTCTAGCAAGAAAAGAACTCAAGACGAATATTGGATCTTTTCAAGGCTTTTCCAGTCGAGTATGTACACTACAACTAAAATTAAATTCTACCAAATTTACGCTGATTCAGGCGTACGCACCGACAGAAAGAGCGGATGACAGCGAGATGGAATCTTTCTACTTTGAGTTACAAAAAGCCCTGGATAGCCACTAGTACGCGTGAGGGAGAGGCAAACTTCGCGCCCTCACGCCCCTAGCCGCCGCAGGAGGAGCCGCCCTGGGTGTCGGGAATCGCAGGCCGATTTCCGGCCACCGTAGGCGCGGGCTTGCGGACGGTGAGCAATGGGTAGCTCGTCGTCCGATAAGAACTTGGCCCGGGTCAACAGCAAGTTGAGTTCCACGTGCGCCTCAAAGAGATGTCAGCAGAATTGACGGGGTCCGCTAGAGCCGATGCCTGCCGGGGTTGCGAAGAAGTCCGAAAGGGAGATTGTGGCCCCCGGCAACATGGCAACTGAAGGAACACGGGTGGGTTTTAGTCAGTAAGAGTCTGACACGCCCTCCCTCTCCGCCCAGAGCGGGAGAAGTTAGGTATTTGATAATTTCCCTACCAAAAAAAAAGTATAGCTATTAGTACCATAACAATCTGCTTGGGAGATTTCAACGACAAGATAGGCCAGCCTAAAAAGAAGAATCCACTGTCACGGGTCAATATGGATATGGCAAAAAGAATCCCAGAGGCGCTATGTTACTGCAGTTCGCACACGAAATTAAACTGACGATAATGAATACAAAATTTAAGAAAAATAATAAAAACAAGTGGACTTGGATTTCCCCCGATAAAAAATATAAAGTATTGAATCTCTCATTCCCTTCTGATAGGCTTATACGAGGGTCCTTATGTAATTAAGGAAAAGAAAAGCAGAAAGTCTTTCAGTTCGCCACTTAATCAACTATAATCCGAGGACGACATAAGATAATACTTAAAGAATCTGGAGCAGCACCTACTAGATCTTGACTTCCAAGAAAATAATAATGGTCTGTGTTATTACACAAAGATAGAGAAAATAATTAAATAATGTTTAAAAAAATCACCAAATCAAGAGTCACCACACAAAAAATCAATTATTTCAAACATAGCTAAAGAACTCATGGCCTGACGGAGCCTATTACAACACAGTAGTAACCTATCGCCGTCAGAAAAGGAAGAGCTCAAAGCTGTGTACAAGGCAACAAACAGAGAAATAAAAAGAAATTAAGTATAAGGAGAAAAAGACAAAAGTAATCGACGCTGTCTCCTTCGTTCAAAGCCTAAAGTGGAAATGGGCTGGACATGTTTCCAGATACAATGACGATAGGTGGACTAAATCAGTCACAGCATGGAGAGGGCCCACCGGTTACAGGCGCAGAGGTAGACCAAAGGCACGATGGAAAGACGAGTTAGAGGCAGTTGCTGGCAAAAATTGGCCTTTTACCGCATCAAATAGAGACGAATGGAAGGCTCTGGAGGAGACCTTTACCCATAGAGGGGTTCTTGCATTTTAATTTAAGTGTTATTTATTTAGAAATTTAAAATTATTTACTTCAAGTTTGTTAAGTATTATAATTTTTTGTATAATTATATACTGATTATTATAATTTGAATTTTAATAACCGCTATAACAACCCGCCGCCAAATATATGCACGTACATGTACAGAGGCGGACTTAATGCCATAGGCATTTTCTACCAGTCAACCTTTGGGTGATGCAGAGACAAACAGTGGTAGGTGCAATATTGAAAATTTTGGAATAAATATTCATTTAAATATAAGGATATATATATACCTATCAAAACAAAATATATAATATAACTATATATATAAATATAAGAACAAATAAATACACATAAATAGACGAATATATTTATAAAACAAATAAGACAAACAATGGGAAAACATTACCGCTGTGATGATACTGCCAGCTTCTTACGAATATGCTCGCGAACTTTAACTTTAAAGGATAATCTGTTGGTTGCCATCCTGATTTCTTGGGGGAGCGCATTCCACAGAGAGATAGACTGAACGAAGAAGGAAGAGTGAATGAAATCAGTGCGGTGAGTGGGACATAGAAGAAGACGATTGTGTGATGAACGTAGAGTTTTATTGTGGTTTGCGCAAATGTACTGAAAGTGGGGGGCTAGATAACTAGGGGAAGAGGGAGAGTCAAGAAATGAAAACAAGGTGGTCAGTGCCCTTTGCTCCCTGCGCTGGCGTATGGGCAACCACTTTAGAAGCGACCGATGCGCAGAGACATGATCATATTTACGCAGATTGAAAACGAATCGAATGCAGTTATTGAGAAGACGGTCAAGTTTGTCAATATGCCGCTATAACAACAAATAATAAAATTAAGGGGGGTCTCATACAAGAAACGTGTTTATTTCAGCATTTTTTGCTCGATCTTAATACGGTAGGTACAGAACCCTTAGTATGAGAGTCCGACTTGCACTTGGCCGGTTTTTTTATATCATAATGATCACAATCATATAAAAATTATAGGTATCAGCTTCATTAAAAATAAATAAGTAGGTACTGAAAACCACACAGTTGTTGAATAATTTTATACAGTACAAGGCATGAACCGTGAGCACAATCAAACTGACTGCGCAGTAGTTGTCAGTCGATGCTCGTCGTCTATTGGACTTCTCGCGTGTCATTCGGCTACTGTCATTGGCCGAAATTGTAACATGCGCGAACTGTGCTCACGACTCGTGCCCCGATCTGTATCAATTTAGTACGTCCACCGAGTTTAGTTGCTGACCGTAGGCACGTGCAAATGGTTTTCACGTTGCATTCAATACAATTCCGCAACATTTTACTTAGAAATAGAAACCATTTATTTGCTTATAATGTAGGTGAGGAACTCGTGGCTAAGTAATAACAGTCGCACGGGTTGATTCATCAGGTTAATTAAGCTACGCTTGCCGGAGTTGGTCCGTAGATGGGTGATCATACTGATCATCTTTACATACCGAGACTCCTTCGTGCCTCATAAAGCATGTTAAGGCGCAGATAAATGCCAGTGACCTTGAATGCTCTAATTTAACTGTTTAACATTATAATTTTCTAAATCATTAACACTACTCGTTTAGACGTGATCTTCAGTATAAAATCATTAAAAGTCAGTTATCATCGCCTTAATAAGCCGTTGGTCTCGGCTGTCATTCGTGGGTCTTTGACAGTCGTTACCGGTCGTCAGAAGTCTGATAACCAGTCTTACCAAGGGTTAGACTGGAAGCCGACCCCAACTATGTTGGGTAAAGGCTCGGCAGATTACTTATAATGTTGGTATAAAGATAAGTAGTAATTTTAATAATCAATATACAATTAAGGTCCCTATGCTTGGAGTCTCTCTGAGCAGGCGCGGTCCGAGGGGGGGGTCCTGGGGGTCATGACCCCCCCCAAAATCTTTCACGCTGTCGGGAGCCTGAATGATTTACATGTATTACTAACTTTTAAAACTGTACTACAGCCACGGGTTACCGTGGCTCAAGTACCTGCAGTTAAGATAGGCATATTATCCAGAAACATTAAGAAAATAGAAGTGAAAACTTAAAACTATGAAATAACAATGATTTTTTTAATTTTCTAATTAATTTTAGGATCAAAAATAAAAATTTCACAATTTGTAAATTAATATTGGTGCCGATTCGCTTGTTCACAAACTTAACTAAATTTAAGTTCAGTGCATCTTTTTCTTTCTATTTCATTAAGAAAAGGACAGAAGATAAATTTTAGTTTAGTCCTGTCAAATTAATCAGCGCTTGACGTAAATTGACGTAATTTTAGTTGGCAAGTTTTTAATCACGTCTAAACTTATATGGAGTGGTGACAGGAAAAAAAAAGAAAAGAAAAACAAAAAGCAAAAAAATAAAAAAAGCAAAGCAAAAGCAAATAATTCCTAGCGCTTGCGACCACTAGACCAACAAGATGTACCTCCCTAAAAATATTTCTCGGCACCCATGGTGACTCCCCCCCAAAATCTTGGGCTGCGACCGCGCCTGTCTCTGAGGGATCGAATCCGGAATGAGGTGATCTGGCAGATAACTGAAGTTATCGACATAACAAACAGAATAAGCAAGAGTGGCAATAAGCCGGCCATATTTGCCGTAGAACCGATAGCCGTTGGGGTAGATGTGTTCTTGAGTGGAGACCGCGAATCAGCAAACGTAAGGTAGGACGCCCTCGGGCTAGGTGGAGCGACGATCTTCGCAGGCTGGTAGCACCTGGATGAAAGTTGCCAAGAATCGAGCTGAATGACGTGCAATTGGAGAGGCCTATGTCCAGCAGCTGCTGTAGGCTGATGATGAGAACAATATTATTATTAACTCTTTTCCAATTTGGTATTCAGTGGAGTGTAGTGGTTTATTAAATTTCTAAGTAATATTGCTAAAATCTCTACACACCACACCGAATATAGGTAGTTGACATTGAAATACACCTATATAAAAAATATAACCTATATATTTACATAACAGGTACGTATGATCACATCTACTTATGAATAACTAGCTTCTGCCAGCGACAGCGACCGCGTGATATTTCTTGTTTTAACATGAATTAATATTCTATGACACTGGGCAATACTGTGGGCCTGTACCCTAATTGAGTAATACAAAACAATCACAATTTGTTTCAATTTGAAACAGATTGCTAATCCGACTAGCAGCCGAGGAGCCCGAGGAACGTTCGGAAGGACGAATTCATTAAAACGTGTACAGAAATCACAATACTCCGGCACGATGGCTTTTAAAATGTCCGCCGCCTTTGTACATTATGTGGACTTTGTATATAATACTGGAGGTTAATAATGTTTAATTTTGGTGCTTTGCTGTAGCCAAATATTCACAGAATTTTATTTTTATCATCAAAGGAAATGTGCTTATAAAAATGCTAAACTTACGCACAATTTCCTCCTACGTTAGCTTGCTGGTGAAATTGTACACCTGCTAGCACCAAGTGGTTATTTGAAATAACTTGAAGCTATTTTGAATAATAGGCCTTTGGTTCCAATAACATATAATTAACTTAAATTACTAGTCCAAGCTAGACGAGCTTTATAACGATTCGTTTCTCACAGTTTATTTTTCTAATTGCTGCGAGAAGATTCGGTTACTATAGTCTATTAGAATTAATTACATAAAATGATTTGGGAATTATAATTAATGAGTGTATGATATATGAACTTTAGAGTTAGTCATGTATGGGCATAATACGAGTCTTTCTCTGAAAGCTCGTTGATTGGGCGTTTGATTGACTATTTGCGAAAGGATATTGAATAGGTATATATAAAAACCTACAACGGTCATGTGTTAGCATAAATCAAGTAAAAATATATCATAAATTATAATGAAAATAACATGGCTACGAGCCATCACGGACTCGAGTTTGATCCGCCGGAAGTGCAAGACGTTTTGCGTATTTTTTGGATTGTTTTTGTATCTTTTTCTGTGGACATAAATTTGAAAACTGTGGATTCTGTTTAAAATATTTTTAAAGTGAAACTGTTATTACATCGTCTCAAACTTTTTCGTCTGTGTGTTGCATGTCGCGTGACGGTCGGCCGCGGAGTAGGGATAAAGTGAAAGGCGCTCGTCAGAGCAGCCAAGGCCAATATGGCGGCGCCTATAATTCGCTTAAAAGTTTCACTTTTACCGTGGTTTCATAAAACCACACAATCCTTTTTTATTTTATTTTTATTTTTAATAAAATAATAAATAATGCCGATCAATAGAACTCCTCCGAATACATTAACAGACCCACTCTACGATTCAGAACCGGATATGAAAACGTCAACTGTGCCTTCTCAACAATCAACTTCAAAGGCACCAAGATGCAAGCGCAAATATTAACAACCGGGATGATATCTCAGCATTTATGACTGAAATTAAAAAGTTTGCTGAATTCACTGAACAACAAGATGAAAAGTATAGAGCACTGTTATTTAAAGTAACCGTTAAGGAACAATATATTGAAATTGATAAATCCTTAAAGTTTGTATCCGCAAAATACGACGATATAAAAGCACAACTCGACAAACTAGAGTCTGATAATGTCAATAAACTTGCCTACTTACAGAGTTTGGAAGAAAAAATAGAAAATTTGGATGTCCTTAGCAAGTCATCTTGCATAGAAATTAGGAATATCGCTGAAAATAAAGGGGAAACCAAGACTACCCTCTCCAAGATTATCATGGACACAGGAAAAACATTAGACGTTCAAATCAGCAAGTCAAGAAATAAGAGATGTCTTTCGCCTAAAGCCCAAAATTCGCACGATCAACACCAACGCAAATACCATTATGGTCGAATTTACAACAGTTATAAAAAAAAGATGATTTTCTGGCCTTTAAAAACTACAATAAAACTCACAAAGATAATAGACTAACCACTACTAATATAAAACTCGTAGGTCCATCAAACCTTATATACATGTCTGAACACCTGACTTATAAGAAAACCGGCCAAGTGCATGTCGGACCACGCACAATGTAGGGTTCCGTAGTTGAGATGAATTTATCCCAAGAACAAACTTAACTTTGCAGTTGAAAAACATTTTGTTTGATACGGAATGTATGGGAGAACATGTTTTTACAACCGCAAATCTAAGTTGGTCAATTATTACTCGTTAACTTGTAAAGCCTACTCAGCTGTGATAGTTTTGCTTTTAAATTCGTTATATAAGCTACTGCCGTGAATTTTTTCACATATCTAAAACCAACCATTTAGCTGGCAGGGGGGACACACTTGACTCTAACAACAATTTGCACTTTAAAGCTTAATATTTCGCAAACAGATCTCTGAATTCAAAAATGGTTTTAACACACTCACAATGTTTTTGAAAGACCTTTCCAGCGATACCCCACAACAAGGGATAGAAAAAAAAAAACATCCCCACTTTACGTGTAGGGGAGGTACCCTAAAAAAAACATTTTTCATAATTTTATTTTACCACTTTGTCGGCATGATTAATATGTATACCCATGCCAAATTACAACTTTCTAGTACTAACATTCTTGGAGCTAGACCGCGGACAGACAGACAGACGGACATGACGAAACTATGAGGGTTCCTTGTTTACTACAGAACCCTAAAAAGAGACTATTTTATCTTGCTCGTGATTACGCTAAATCAAACAATCTCCAGTATTGCTGGGGGCCTACCACCAGCTCTTATAGCAGTATTATTATAATCTTACTTTGACTTTTCGTACCATGACGTCCATAAAATAAGCTTATAACAACCAAACAAACAATCAATCTCATTTTCTTAGCGATTTTGGTGACGTCACCTCTAAAAGTTCATTCAATTCGTACCACGACGTGACTTTTGACAACTAGCAATATTGTTTTAATGTCAAATTTAGCAATCTTAAAAAAGTTCCTCGGACTCGACGGAAATATTATTGTTTTGCAATTTTTAAGAAAAAACATTTTCGTGTCATGTAAAGTTAGTAAAATGTATTTATTTACGTAAACTTACCGAATGAATTGTGTATCTATAGATTTTAGTACATGTGTAATTAATTTCTTGTTTGATGGCGAATGCATACGAAGCATTTTTGAAATTGTGCTTCTGGCTACAGTCGTCACCTAATCAAAGAAGAAGAAATTTGTTGTGTATACTCAAAGAAATACTGTAATCCAACCATCTTGTGCAAGCATATCTAAATCGGTACGCAAAATATTGATGTGAGCGATTAAGTCGTAACTCCGAATGCGGCCCGAGTTTCAAATTTCGTTCTGTTCCGATTTATATCATGTAACAGCTTAGCCGTAGCTTATTTTTAATTTTTTCAATTGTTTTTCTTATTTTTCAAAGCCAAATCTTTTAATATTTGTGTCAATTTCATGGAAATTACTCATAAAAATTAGATTCTAATGCAAAGTAATTTTTAAGTAAAAGAAAATAATATTTTGCTTCAAGACCAATACTTTGTAGTTGCGATTCGAACCAACGTGTGAAAGGGACAGCGCTATACAGTTCACATAGCGTTGTTTCTTTTCTACTATAGCAGGCAATAGACAAATCTTACAAATAGTTCGTTCTTTCCCAGCACTAAGCAGGAATAAAACATTCTTGAACGATGAAGGTCGTGGTACGAATATGAGTTATGTTATTGTAAGCTTGAAACAAAACTCTCCTGAAATAAGATTGTTTCGTAAAAGATTGTGGTCGGCCCCCAGACATAAAGGGCGTGCCCGCTTACATAAAGCTGTAATTGGCAGTTATAAATGATAAACTAGGACCATCGAGGTAAAATAAATGAACAGTAAATGAACAGTTAATTACTAGTAACAATAACAAAATGAATGTTATTGAACTGTCAAAATGTCAAATTAGGCAAAATTGTTTTCGAAAATAAGTTACGCAATTAGGGTACCTACTGTAGCTCCCTTCACTAATGAAAGAATTTCCGGAATCAAAACCAAAGTATTTTTTTTGAAATATACCTATATGGGCACTGATGAAACGTCAGAAGCTAGGTGCACGGTTCCAATTGGTCGTTTCCTATGGAGAAGAACCGGCAAGAAACTCCACGGTAGGAACTCTTTTAAAAATAATTGGCTTTTACAATATTTTCAAATAACAGTGTCAATAGGTATGGGAGAACAGTAGGAGAATCGGATTAGTAGGTAGGTACCTCATTATAATATTAAGTAGGTAAGTATAACCATAATTATTATAAATAACCATAATATATCTCGTGCCGAAAACTTAATTATAAAATATGGATCTGAATTTGCTATTGTTAATTTACTTACATCCAAGTAAATTAACAAATTCCCACGAAGCCTGCTTAGTAATTTTATTATTATCTTCATATGTTAGTTACGTTAGATAATTAACAAGTTTCAGTAAGATTTAATTTGGGATATTAAAAAATTCTCAACAAAAAAAGAACATTTTTTACATCGACTCTTTTTCTTGGGAATTTTCCTGCATTTGAAGGTATAAATATATGAGAAAAACATTAGTGGTACCTACTAGCTAGATTTTATCATTTTAGTAAGAGTTCCAAAACTTTTAAACTTTTTTACAAAAAAAAGTACCAACTGACTTCAACAAAAAAAGTAGCAAAAAAAGAAAATACAAAACGAAAGACTAGCTAACTTCCGAAATTAAAGTATTTTTTAGGGTTCCGTAGTAAACAAGGAACCCTTATAGTTCCATCATGTCCGTCTGTCTTTCTGTCTGTCCGCGGTCTAGCTCCGAGACTCTTAGTACTAGAAAGCTGTAATTTGGCATGGGTATACATATTAATTACGCCAACAAAGCGGTAAAACAAAATTATGAAAAAAATTTTTTTTTAGTGTACCTCCCCTGGCCTTAAAGTGGTGATGTTTTTTTCTTTTATCCCATTGTGTGGGGTATCATTGGAAAGGTCCTTCAAAAACATTGTGAGAATGTTAAAACCATTTTTGGATTCAGGGATCCGTTTGCGAAATATTAAGCTTTAAACTGCAAATTTTTGTTAGAGTCAAGTGTCCCCCCCTGCCAGGTAAATGGTTGGTTTTGGATGTGTGAAAAAATCCTATACAATGCGAGATCAGCATAAACTGGAAATGTGTAGCCGTGTGTACAAACTTTCATTTGCAGTTGGAATGTTTGGGAGAACAATGTTTTTCAACTATAATGTTAAGTTTGTATTTGGGATAAATTCATCCCAACTACGGAACCCTTTATTGTGCATGGTCCGACACGCACTTGGCCAGTTTCTTAGGGTTTCGTAGTCAACAAATAACCCTTATAGTTTCGCCATGTCCGTCTGTCTGTCCTTCTGTCCGCGGCTTAGCTCAGAGACTTAGTACTATAAAGCTGTAATTTGCATGAGTATAATTATGTATTATCACGGCGACAAAGTGGTAAAATAAAATCATGAAAAACATTTTTTTAGGGTACCTACACGCTAAGTGATGTTTTTTTTAAGGTGCCCCTCCCCCCCCCTCCCGCCTGCTAAATGGGTGGTTCTGGATATGTGTAAAAATTCATAGCAGTTACGAAATTAAAAGGAAAACTATCACAGCTAAGTAGGCTCTACAAGTTAACACGTAATAATTGACCAACTTACATTTTCAGTTGAAAAAACATGTGCTTTTATACATTTCGTTTGGGAGAACATGTTTTAGAAACTACACTGTTAAGTTTGTTCTTGGTTGTGCGTGGTCCGAAACGCAATTGGCCGGTTTTTTAAGTGAGAGGACACCGCACACAGGCGCGACGCGACGCGAAGATGCGATGCGATTCTGGTAGAACAATAACCATGAAGTTTTCATAGAAATTGTTCTACGCGAGTCGCGTCGCGCCTGTCTGCTGGAGCTTTTAATCGACGTTTGTTGCTGGCAGTACCTATTTATGTAGGTGTACCTACCTACTTAATGCTGCTCCTGCGACAAAACTTTGCTATGTTGGTTACCAATGTCCGCAGTTGCTAATGGCCGATTCCTATAATAGGCCTGTGTCTAAAAAAAATTTTTTTTGTCCCTCTTGTAGTTTATTAAAAAATATTGAACATACTTATATTTTTCTTTTTTGCCGTAATCAAAAGAATACGGCGATACATTGAGTTAAAATGTGCCATGACGTCACGCCTTGCTAGATTTAATACGACGTTGTTGTAACGTAGGGAGCCCCCACTCCCAAACTTGAATGCGTGTTTTCTAAGTTATTTTTGATTAATATAATAACGCAAAAAATATGAGTCCAAATATTTTTTTATTATCTGAAAGACGGACTAAATAGAATTTCTTTTTTTTACCTAGGCAACTACCGTATTTACGGACCGTTATTGGTTAAAATTAAGACTCTTGTATCTTTACCAATAATGAAGCAAAGACCTCAGCTTTGCATAGTAGACCCTCCCATATGGAAGTAGCTATCACGCACAAGTAAAACTAGCTTACGAATCTATTTATATGCCCAGCACCATAACTGCGTAACACGCAATCAATCACAATCTATTTCTGTACCGGACGGGCGTGATCGCCGGACTCGAAAACGGGAAGTTTGTAAGGCTATCCCAGTCCAAGCGGCGCTGACGTCCTGCACCAATAATAGTTCAGGGTATCTTCAATACTCACTGCGAAATCTCTTGAAGGAACACGGGTTTTTGACGGGGGGAATAAAATACCATATTTACTGATAAGTCTTCATAAGTATTCAGGAAGCGATTTCAGGACTCTCCAGTACTACTACATTACTATTTAGGTGGAATTAGTTTCCATATCGATGACTACAAAGTTGGCATTTTTTTTTTTTCTTTTTCTGTATGGCATCTCACAGCTGGTTTTGAGAAACCTTGGCTGTTTAACCGGTCAATCCTGTGGCTGCCTCAAGCTACTACACTCAAAGCCTCCAGCCAGGGCACATATATAAACTAAGCTAAAAAGCTTAGGATGAACGCGCGCTAAGGGCACCCCCTGCGGGGTTCGAGCCTCGGCTTAGGGCGTTATCCGGGGGGAGGACATCAAAAGATGGGACGGGCTAGATCAAAGGGTTTTGATCATTATTATTATTAATCGGGGAAATTAAAGCTACGTGCACAGCTGCAACAACTGCTGGCACCTCGTTTTCGAGCAAGGGTCGGGGGGGAGTATTATTTACTCGGGGGCGCGGCGGTCGGGATCGCAAAGGACCTCGGCGGCGAGGTCGGAATGACGGGAGGCGTCTGTGTTTGTACACTGTGCTTGTTTCCCTATTGCTCTCCTGGAGGAGGGTTATGGGGTCATCGGGGTCTACTAGGATATGCCTTGGGCGGCGAACTTTACTTATTCTACTCGGGACATAACTGGCGGCCTCGACAACCAGAGGGTTGCGATGTTTGGCCGCGGACTCAAAGAAACGCTTGGAAAGGCGTTTTAGAAATTGGTGGATTGTGGGAATCTTTAGGTCGAGGTGGAGTGCCTCGTTCCTAACGAACCAGGGGGAACCTGTCGCCCTACGGAGGAATCTATTCTGCACAGTTTGCAGCCTATGTATATGACGGGGTTTTGCATGAGCAAAGACGGCACCCGCATAGGTCATGATCGGTCGAATGCACGCCGTATAAACGCGCAATTTGCATCTAAGTGACAATTTACTACGTGCATTCACCAGGAAAAAGAGTCTACCGAGAGCGAAAGCGGCTCGCGAACGAACCATCTTTATGTGCTCTGCGAAGGTCAAATGATGATCTAGAACGACACCGAGATATTTGGCTCGCTTCTCCCAAGGGATCGGCTTGCCGAACATGGTGATCGGTCGGGGGAGGTACAAAGTTGGCAGGTGGCGCGCTAGCTTAAGTAGTAGCGAACCTTTACCTTATTGAGAGCCGCGAATCGCCTCCTGTTTTACAAACTTTATTTGTTAAAAATAGCTTAAGTTTCTATTTATTTTATGACTAAACATTACAATAACTTTACATAGTGTGTTATATATCACGGGATTCGTAAAATTATAGCCTTTCTAATGAGGTCTCGTTCATGATTCTAGCTATTCCCGCTGAAAAGATATTTCAGTTATAACGGGATTTATTTAATTAATTAAATATTAAATTATTTGCTAGTGATTTTACGGGCAAAGTACTGAACCGATCTTTACCATTCCAAAAGAAACCTCAAGCTAGTCTATTCCCCTAGAAAAATCTAGTATTTTATTTTTTGTATCTAGATTTTTCAGCCCGCTATGAGCCTCTGAATACAGGTTGGGTAGCCTTTATTTTACGAAATCCGCTTTGCGGCATTTAGACTCGATTAGGTAGGTATCCTGAAGCGCTAGATTTCAGGAAGTTAGGTCCAGGGCTAGGTCTCAGTCTAGGTGAACTGGATGCATTAAAAGATTTTACCTTTTTACTATTTTACCTACCTAATCGAGGCGTACAATGGTCGAGTTCATGACTTTCATCAAAATTGTCATTTTGATTTTGTTTTATTTGCTAGATAACACTATCAATAGCTATAATTTTTACATATTTGAGTTAGTGTAGTGACTGCACGCACTATGTATTGTTTTATTTGCATTGTTGCGACATTAAATTTTTTCCTATTCGTAGGCGGATCACACTTTGTGCAAAATTGTGTGCAAAAAACGTGTGCGCCTACGTACAGTAAGCGCTCAAAAGTGCATAAGCACGCTAAGAGTCGTATTGCTGTGAACACGCGGTGTAGTCCGTACATTTGTATGTATGTGTAAACAGTCAGACGTCTGTGGTGTGAGTGCCGTGCACACACCACAGAGAACGCAGTTTTACACTACACACTGTCGTATCGTCACGGTTCGCGGGCGCCGCACTTATATTTCCATCACTTTTGTTAGCACGCATCATACGCGTGACCTTGGCCAGTGTATCGCATTGCTAAAATTCGAAAGTAAATTATCAGTGCAGATAGCAGAAGGCGTTAAGCGTTGGTCTTAGATTCAAGATGGCTAAGGTTCTAATCTCGTAAATCACAGCTCTGTTTTTGAAAATATTATTATTTTTGTTTGCAATAATAATATTTTTAAATATTCCTGCCTATTTATTAATGTTGTTATTGCAATAAAGGGTTTAGAATAAAAAATACGTGATATGTTATAATAAAAAATAAATAATATTTATTCGTTATATTTATTTTACTTAAATATAGTTAACAAACTGCTACAATTATTTATCATTACTTCACCTGAATAATATGTGAAATAGATGTCTAGAAACTTAGAAGCAATTTGTATTATTTTGACATATTTAAATTTTGAAATGTTTTAAATTTTAAATGGATTTTTTTCACCATAAATATAAAGTTTTGATCATGGTCGAAGTAATTAAGCAATAAATAAAAATATTAGACTACTTAAAATGTAAAAAAATCTACTGACAAAAATGTTGATTTTAAGGTTAAAGGCAGTTTGTTCATATTAATTATTTTAAACTTTATTTGGCTTTAGTAAATATTGGTTGGTATTGAGGTTATAGCTTAAGTATTCATTTTCTTTACGAAAAGAAGATTGAAACTAAACCTCAAATTTTAATCCTAAAATAATACTATTACTAAAATAATATTAAACAATTTCGGTATATCTGCAAGAAATACGACAAACACCCTATTGAAACGTGCTTAAAAAATTCGTTACCATAAATTCATGCAATAACGAATCTGTTGTTTATTAAGTTGGTACGGTCAATATTTTAAGGTCAAAAACGGTCTTCAGTGATGCAAGCCTTCAGAGTGCACGGCGAACGGTTCATAATGACGTGTTTTTAATAATTCAGCAAAATATCTCGTTGGTATGAAACCATTTGTTTCATTCACCATTTGACGTCGCTGCTACTCGATAATAAGCCCCTTCCTCATATCTCTTAACCCTCACAGTATTTCTCTAGAACAAAGAAAAACATTGTTTTTATTACACATAATATCTTATTATTTATTATTCACTAATCGAATTAAACCTCACAATGAATTTAAAACTTTAAAGGCATCTTCTGTCTCAACAATACCTCTGTTCTATCAACAATACCCTTGATTAAGATTTATGTTTAGTAAAATATGAAATATATAAATGATAACACTCACACTTAGTCCGGTTTCATTAGATATTCACTTCACTTTTACGCAGCGCAATAATATTCTCTGATCTGATCTGATCTCTTCAATATATTTTATGCCTGCTTTTTGATAATAATAACCACAACACTGCGCTAAATACTCGTCACCAATATTATCCACGAACCAACAAAGTTCTATTAATTGAATACTCGTAACAAACTGCATCTACCCCACAGAAATCGAAAAAAATTACTTAGTTTTTGTGGTCTACCTGCTAAACTTTAATATTTAAGTGAACAAGACGAATGAAACTAAAAACGAATGATGATTATCGAACTAGTCATTGGTTGCAGACAAAGTGAGTGTGTGTGTGTGTAATGTGCGTGTCTACAGTATTGTAACAACTTATAAAAGAAGGTCGTAAGTCAAACCGAAGCGTCAGTCTATTGCTTTGTGAGATTGCTTATGGACTTTTGGTTGGTACTGTACATAGGAAATTCTTCAAATAAAACTCATTTCTGACGGCGCATTGGCGCGCACATCATCGAATTACATGATTTATTATGTTAATAAACATTTACAGAGGGGAAATTATATTTCCTACATACTTAAGCTAAGTTAAAATTATTGATTTTAAAACAAACTAATTGTTGATGACACATCATTATGGCACCTATATACTTAAGCTAAGTTAAATTACTGATTCTATATAAACCAAATTGTTGGTGACGCATCGTCGCGAACAATTTCATTATGACAGTTCAACAACATTCATTGCGTTATTTACGTTATTGAGCAGACAATATTTTCCAACATATGAAGCAATGCATTAGCAATATACTATTACTATACTATATAACTATACTTAGGCCCGTATTACAGAACGTCACTCAATACTCAAGCATTACTTAAAACTAGATTCAAGCCATTTGATTGGTTGAAACTAGTTTATGTAATGCTTGAGTATTGAGTGACGTTCTGTAATACTGGACTCATAATTATACTCTCTGACTAAACACTTACAAATTGGTTGCAGAAGTTAACGTATGACGAAACAGAGAATCTTATTACAATTATTTCTAAATACATAACATAACATCACGCCTTGTTTCCCCGAAGGGTTGGGCAGAGGTGTCCCTGTAGCAGGTACACCCACATTTCGCCAGTTATGTTTAAGTCCCATGTAATAGGGGGCGAGCCTATTGCCATCAACCGGGCACAAATCCAGACTCCGAGCTGCTACTGAGAAATTTCAGATAGTAAAACCCAATAACACTTTGCCCGACCCGGGAATCGAACCCAGGACCTCATGCTCAGCAGTAGCGCTTGCGACCACTAGACCAACGAGGCAGTCACTAAATAGAACTAATTAATACTGTATTTAAATTAATGCATTGTTTGTTTAATTTATGTTGTTTTCTATAAGTACTTGCACGACACTCAGTACCAGTTATATGCCATTATACCTGGAGGAACTTGGCTCCTAAAACACAGGCTTCTGGCCTAGTTTAGGAGGCAGTTCACCCTTTAATGTGACTCTATTGTACAATATTGCTATAATCCTTGTGTACTTATGTATGTTTTTCTAACTGTACAAATAAAAAAATATATATTTATAAAAAAAACCCTTCAAAATTATTCAGATTATGATTGATCGTGTGTTGCAATAAGGGTGCTGTTTGGCGATAAAAATGGTGCCATTGGTAAACGAATCGTTTTTTCATTTCCGATAGCCACGATCCAATAATAGCCACGGTTATGGTTGGTAGCGCACAATCTAATTACTACAAACTATGAAAATACCGCAAACCGCAGTACACGGTAAATGAAGAACCTAATGGTCAGCAGGAAAACTATAAGTACACACGGTGACTCACTAGTCCTATCTCTATTGAATGACATCACAACTACTGTATGTATCTATGCTAGGTACTTGTAGTAATCTTCAAGCATACGCACTGTTAACACGTATCACCCTAACAGTAGCAATGGCTTTCATTTTGACCCTGGCCCTGACCTAGGGCGGCCAGATATTAGGGGCGGGCCAATCGTGACAAAAAACTCACTGATGATAACAAGAAATAACTCAAAGTACCTATATATTCTAAACGTTCGCGCACGTTATGTCACACGCGCATCGTATAACAATAATAACTTAAAACCATTTAACTCTGAAAGCTCGGAAAATATTATAAACCGGCAAGCTTATAGCTTATTATAGTTAACTAAATTTCTGAACCGATAACGATAAAAGTTTGCAATAAAATAAATTCATTATGTAGTCGATATGATGGGTGCTGAGAAAGGGGCGGCTGATACTTACTACATGGCCTGGGGCCTAGGGCGACCAAGACTGCAATCTGGTCCTGCTGAACGAGCTCGCGAAAGTTATCATTGTTGATTTCTCGATAAATACAAATGTTTCAGTTCTGTTTTTTTTACGCAATGAATCACATTTATGGGTACTAATTATTTGTATACTTAGAATAGCTGCAGCATGCCCCCTTTTTCGGCGCTCATGGTGGTCCTGCTGAAGGGAGCGTGACTACCGCCGGACCACCTTCATAGTCGAGTTTCTCGAAAACTACCAAGGTACCAATTTTGTCGTTCGAGCACTAATTAGTACCAATTGGGTACTAATTATTTACTAAATATGGAAGCGATTGGCGTTGGTGATCCTGCGGTGGTCACGGACATGAAATTTTTGTGGAAGGGCGTGCATTCGATGACCTCTACTTCTTCTCGTGTCGGATACTATACCCGCGTCGCTTTAGCGTGATAATAGCAGTCACTGCCCTTTCCCTAATATCTCTCTGTAGGAACCCAAACAATAAAACGTATGGTTTTTCGTTATTGAAAAAACATGTTGAAGATCACCATAGATATTGATTCAAGACGTAAACGGACTTTTTTCTGTTTTTGAAATAAAGAATGCTTGAAAATGTTGGTGGGTCAATGACCGCTAATGCCACGCTAAAGCGATTCGGGTATAGGTACTATTTAAATATCTATCTACCAAAGAAGAGGGATACAATGATACAACACAGTCATTATCATTGACGAATTGTTTGCAGCTCCTGACTTCCTGAAAGCATAGCGACAGTTATGAGATAGTACCTGTAATCTTTTATAGCCTGCTTTGCGTACCAGCAGTGGGAACATTATAGGCTGATCATCTGTGTTTGTGTGTGTACTGTGCAAGGCTAAAAGCAGAGGATGTGGGGGAAATGAGAGAATCAAGTACCTATGTCAATTCATCGATCTTCCACGTCAGTTACCTTCTAACCAGAGCTCGACCCCCTCCCCCCACCCGAAGTTAATTCGTGGCTACGGCTTTGTGTGTGTGTAATTTACTCCTAATGCGACATAATTAATCTTTTCAGCAACATTTTACATGCTGCATCCGTGGCAGAAGTCAAGGTGCTGTTACCATTGATCAAGCTCATACAAGTAGCTGTTGTAAGTCTGTACCGACTGGACTCCAGTGCATCGTTGTATCCACCACATGCGAATGTACAGGGTAAGTAAGAAGTGTCATGCTTGGTAGGGTTTATAATTGGGACCTTTTAAAAGGAGCAAAATCTAGGGAGACGGGATGTACAGTCAAGGAATAAAAATACCTATGTTAAGCACGTTAAGGGCCCAGCAGACAGGCGCGACGCGACGGCGCTACCGGTAGAACAATTTTCTTGAAGTGTTCATAGAAATAGTTCTACCAGAGTCGTGTCGTCGCGCCGTCGCGCCGCGCCTTGCTGCGGGACCCTTTACGTCCGATTACCCGCAGTGGCGAATTTTCCCTAAGGCCACAGAGGCCCGGGCCTAGGGCAGCCAGATATAAGGGGCGGCCAACCTGAGCTATGAGCCTGAGCCAATAGAGCTATGACGGCTAAGGGCAGGCGCGCACATTGTAGCCAATAGCCAACAAATAATGTAACATCTACGAGCACGCTTCGGCGCTCTTGCATTCTAGTTTAATTAGATTAGGTTATTAGCTTGTCTGCATAAGTTGATAAAATTATTCCTTTTTAACCGACTTCCAAAAGGAGGAGGTTCTCAATTCGTCTGTATGTTTTTTTTTTTTTTTTTTGTGTGTTTGTTACGCGATTACTCCGCCAATTATGAATAGATTTTGATGATTCTTTTTTTGTTTGGTAGATCATACTTCAGAGGTGGTCCCATATAAATTTTATTAACTTTGCTTGGGTAGTTTTTGAGTTAGCTTCAATAATACGTATTATTTCCCACTTAGTATGTGGATGATATGATAACTTCCTGACACTGTTATTTACATAGCAGGTAGCATTGATGTAAATCAGCAGGTAGTGGTATTCGAATTTGTGTGGGGTAGGTACCACAACACTAAAAAGTGAAAAATAAAAACTTTTTACGAAAAAAAAAAAAACCGACTTCAAAAAAAAAACACTACAAAGTGAAAAATAACTTTAATTTCGGAAGTCGGTGACAAAGAACGAAAATTCAAAACCAAGACACCGACTTCCGAAATTAAAGTTATTTTTCACTTTGTAGTGTTTTTTTTTTTAAGTCGGTTGTTTTTTTTTTTGTAAAAAGTTTTTTATGAATGTACAAACGAAAACCTAACAACGAGGTGCAGTACAAAACTTATCGAGCTCGCTTCATGGAGCTGAAGATGTATTACTTACTACTAGTAAACGGCCTAGGAGCACTGCGGCCGAGACTGCTAGTCCGCCTCTGATTATGCGGCAGGTTAATCCACTTGAAATTAGTTAAAAACTTAATAAGATTATAGGTTAGAGGTAGGTAACTACTTAATTATCTAAGAACACGTAGGTACACAAGAAGGTTGATCAAAAAAACGTGTGCGGTCGGGGGCGTCCCCGTCAGGAACGAAGTTCTTTGTCACGTATGATTTAAAACAAAAACAAATGTTTTGCAGCCGCCATCTTGGATTTTGCATTTTGACCTCCTATCGGCTTTAGCACCCTCAAAAACTATGAAAACGACACCCATGACGAAAAATTTGAAAACTTTCGCAGCCGCCATCTTGGATTTACATTTTGACCTCACTATCGGCTTTTGCATCCTTGAAAACCATGAAAACGATACCCATGATGAAAAATTTGAAAATTTTCTGAGCCGTCCTCTTAGAGTTTCCTTTTGACCAAATTTGTATAGGTACAATTTTATCCCACGACACTGTAATCACTCTTTTCATTTGTTTTTTTCTGCCGGCGTTCTCTCTCTCCCTTTCTTTCTCTTTGAATTAGAAGAAGACAGTCGCAAGTATGAACACGTTTTAGCGTGACGATTTCTGAAAGTTTACAAGCCGCTCGTTACAAAAATGTTTAATATTATCTTTTAGTACTTACCTACCTACTGACAT
This sequence comes from Agrochola litura, assembly GCA_949152395.1. NCBI lineage: Eukaryota > Metazoa > Arthropoda > Insecta > Lepidoptera > Noctuidae > Agrochola > Agrochola litura. Next base: position 25,255,092 of record OX424495.1, on the reverse strand, counting down.
AAAAATATCTTAATTAGGTACATTGAAATAATAACCTATCGATATAAGGTACACAGCGTTTTAATACGCGTGTTCTATGTTATGCGCGTCACATGGGCCCGTATTCTGCCTTGAAAAAGCAGCGCTAGTTGAGTTTGACGCGCGTCGACGACGCGTAATAAAGCCACCGCGTGCATAGATAGGCCATAAAACATTCACGGATACACCGTTTACATACATAATTCATATTTTACAAGATAAGATAATTGAATTTGGTATTAATAAGTATCTACTTATTACGTGTAAAGGTATCACGCTTATGTGTCACCCACCATTGACCTCCACCATTATTATTATAATGGTTTAACAACATTTGAATAGATATCTTTAGGTATATCTGTAAAGGTACAAAAATAGTACATTACTGCAATTGATTTCGCCTCGGTCCACATACTTAGGTGTACGTGAGTTCAAGAAAGCCTGGTTGCGGCCAAGGCTTCTAAGTATAGAACTTTTCTCAAATAATGTACGGTAATTCAAACTAAGTAAATCAATTATAAATTCCAGAATCAATGACGAACAACAATAATTTTTCACGCGCCAAAATGTTCATTTATTTCATTTTACTTTGACTTTACTTCAACCGCTCTATTTGCAAGCAAGTTCGAAATTTAAATGAAATCTTTGGTAACTAACCTCCTTGGTTATGGTTACCATGTTACGAAGTAAAAAATTCGCTCCATTTTTTACGACACGATGGCTACATTGAAATTTCATAGTTTTGTTTTTCATACTTACATTGCCAGCCTACCTACAGAATTTTCGATTTATCTCGAAGAAGGTTGCCAAAATAATGCTCGAATTTCCAAGCATGTTTGAGAAAAAGAATTTACATGTGTAGACTGAGCTATAGGTAGATGGCACCACAAATATCGCATTCAGCGCTAAACGAATTTAAAACATCGTTTTATTTCTTTCAAGCGAGCCTAAAATTGCAAACTTACATTTTCGAAGACAAAGAAATCTTAAATCGTTTATTTGCATGTTCCAGATGGTCAAACCTTTGACTTCATAATAGTGGGGGCGGGGTCGGCAGGATGCGTGTTAGCCAACCGACTGACAGAGATACCCAACTGGAATGTGCTGCTCATTGAGGCTGGGGACGACCCGCCAGGAGTTTCAAATGTAAGTAGGACTTATAAGTTGTCACTTCTTACCGAAGTACGACAGTGCGTTTCTCCTGTGATTGCAGGTACAACGTCTAAGCTTCCAAAATCACGATCTTAGCAGCATTAAAACTCGTTAAATCTCCAGAATGATCTAAAAGTTTGATTTAAATTCTACTAATAAAGTAAGTACGAGCAGTGGTGCCACAGTGGTAACGGCCCCGACTTACGAGTTGTACCTAGGTCGTGGGCACCCAGGCGTTTTACTTTGTGTAAATAATTTCATCACTGCTCTCAAAATGGGGAAAGAAAACATCGTGAGGAAACCGGCATGCCCTAGAACCAATAATACGAAGACATGTATAATGCAGGAAACCTGGCTGTTACCTCATGATTTAGCCTACTTAGGCACAATACACGATGACTTCGCGTATACAGGGAAGTCTGCTGTTGATACGTCGGCCGGAGTACTCATAGGCAGACCCTACGGAGGGGTTGCCCTGTTGTGGAGGAAGTCGGCTTTCTCAAAAGTGTCAGTGTTGTCGTGTAATAGCGATCGTTTAGTTGCTATTAAAATTGATCATGCAGATCGGTCTATGTTAGTTTTCTCGGTTTATATGCCGACTGACTCGAGTGATAATATAATAGAATTTACTACTTGTTTGAGTGAAATTATTGCGATTACTGAAAACAGTGACACGGAAACGGTCTGTATATTAGGTGATTTTAACGCTCACCCGGGTGAGCGTTTTGCAAATGAACTGTTAACCGTGTGTACGGAACAATCGTGGTCGTGTGTGGACATGGAATTATTGCCGGATGATACTTTTACATTTGAAAGCACAGCTAACGGTGCGCTGCGCTGGTTAGATCATTGTGTGGTGAGTAGTGCAGCGAGACAATTAGTAACTAAAACGACTGTTTTGTATGATGTTTACTCGTCGGACCACATTCCTTTGGTTATTGAGTGTAACATAGATTTAATAATACCTAAGTCAGTGAGCAAAACCCACTCTTGTAATAAGGTCATTTGGGGTGAAAGAAATGTTAAACAAATTGATGAGTATACAAACTTTTGTCATTCAAAATTAAGATTAATAGATTTTCCTACGGAATTTCGTTATTGTTCGCATGGAATGTGCTCTGATACTAGCCACCACAGACTGTTAGATGAAATGTACGACACGGTAATATGTATTTTGAAAGAAGGCGCAGATATTACGTATATTGGTTCTAATAACATACGCTGTAAAAGGAAATATGTGGTTGGTTGGAATTTGCATGTACGTGACGCTCACAGGGAGGCCCGCATGCATTATCAAACTTGGATACTACATAAAAAACCTACATCGGGGTACAATTACACAAACATGTGTCAATCCAGAAAAGTTTTTAAAGACAAGCTTAAATATTGCCAGGACAATGAAAAACAAATAAAAATGGATATAATAGCTAAACATCAGTCAGACAAGCAATTTGGTGCATTTTGGAAGGCAACCAATAAGTTAAATCCGCGGTCGAGTTTTCCGGTGAGCGTGGCGGGCGTGCACGAGTCGACAGAAATAGCTAACTTATTTAAGCAACACTTTAGGGTTGAGTCACCTCTTGTTAAGACGACTCGGATTGTCGATGCTGAGGCTATTTCTGGAGACATTTATGTTCGATTTACTCCTAAGGAAGTTGCATCGGTGGTAAAATCAATGAAGAGAGGTAAGTCACCAGGTCACGATGGCGTCAGTATCGAACATCTGAAATACGCCGGGGTGCACTTGCCACGTGTACTTGCCATGTTTCTTAATTTGTGTGTCAGTCACTGTTATTTACCAGATAGCTTCATGTTTACAGTTGTGGTCCCTGTTATTAAAAATAAAACTGGAAATGCTTCTGATGTCTCCAACTACAGACCTATATCCTTGGCAACTGTTTCAGCCAAGGTACTGGACAGTCTGCTTGACAAACAATTGGCTAAGCATCTCCAATTACATGACGCTCAGTTTGGCTTCAGGCCGGGGCTGTCCACTGAAAGCGCTATATTGTGTCTAAAGCAGACTGTGCAGTACTACAAGGATAGAAAAACGCCTGTCTTTGCCTGTTTTTTGGACCTATCGAAAACATTCGATCTTGTCAGTTATGACATGTTGTGGGATAAGTTGCTGTCTGAAACTTCTTTACCTACTGAAGTTATGTCCATATTTAAGTATTGGTATAGCAATCAATGCAATTGTGTGAGGTGGAACGGTTCTCTGTCGAGTGTGTACCGGTTGAAATGCGGAGTGAGGCAGGGGGGTTTAAGCTCACCTCGCTTGTTCAATCTGTACATAAACCGGCTGATTGCTGAACTCAGCAGCACCATGGTCGGATGTCATATTGACGGAGTGTGTACCAACAACCTTAGTTACGCAGACGACATGGTGTTGCTGAGTCCATCAATTAGTGCCTTGAGGCAGCTAGTGTCTATCTGTGAATCATATGCGGTGTCTCATGGGCTCAGGTATAATGTTGGGAAGAGTGAACTAATGCTCTTCAAAGCAAGTGGTTTTTCTTACCCAGCATTTCCGAATGTGTCACTTTATGGCACTCCACTGTGCAGGGTGTCTAAATTTAAATATTTGGGTCATTGGGTCACCGATGATTTAAGTGATAATTTGGACATAGAAAGGGAACGCAGGTCGCTGGCTGTCCGTTGTAACATGCTGGCCCGCAGGTTTGCACGGTGTACGAATGCGGTTAAGATCACGCTTTTTAAAGCATATTGCCAATCTTTGTATACCTGCAGCCTGTGGGTCAGTTATTCGCAGCGGGCATACAGCAACCTGCGTGTCCAATACAACAATGCACTCAGGGTACTGTTGGGGCTGCCATGGCGTTGCAGTGCGTCAGGGATGTTTGCTGAGGCGCGGGTTGATGGATTTGCCGCTGTCATAAGGAAAAGATGTGCCTCCCTGCTCACTCGCGTTCGTGGTAGTCCCAACTCTATACTGGGTGTTTTTACAGATCGGGGGGAGTCCCCCATGTTTCAAAGGTGGATGCGGCTTCGTGTCACAGTTTAATCTGTTTTGTGGTATACATTATGTGTTTTTTTTTTTTGTTTGTGTTTTGTGTAAATATACTAACATTAGTCTTTTTAAGTATATTGTTACTAACAAGAATATGGACCTGGTCTGAAATAAATGTTTAATAATAATAATCTACCAACACGCACTGGTACCTACACAAAAACTCAACATAAATATCGGCATTCCTTCTGTAGCAAAATGAACAAAAGCAAAAGGTAGTGACCTCAGGCCCCTTTTGCCAGGTTAGATTTTGATGATAACACATTACCTTCTTTCATTCCAGATACCAGGTTTATCAGTATTGGTAGCAGGCGCACTACCCGACTGGAACTATTACACGGTCGACGATGGCTTCTCCAGCCAAGGGCTCAAGACGAAGAGCATCCACAATCGAAGAGGTAAGATGCTTGGAGGATCCAGTGGGGTCAACTTCATGTTCTATGTAAGAGGGAATAAGGTTGACTATGATAGCTGGGCCAAATATGGGAACCAAGGCTGGGATTGGGATAACGTGAATACATACTTCAAGAAGAGCGAAGGATTAAATGATACATGTATAATGAACAGTGAGTCAGCAGATCTACACAGCTCCACAGGATATTTAGGCATTACACAACCAAATTGGGATCACAAAACAAAGGACTACTTCAATGCTTTCAAAGAACAAGGACACAAAATTCTTTTAGATTACAATGGTCATCAGCAGTTAGGATATGGACCATCAAGTTTTACTGTAGATAAAAATACTAGACAAAATACAGCTACTGCCTTTCTAAGCCCGATAAAGGACAGAAAAAATCTGCACGTACTTAAAAATACACTTGTCAGAAGAATTATATTAAACAAGGATAAAAGAGCGACAGGTGTTGAAGTGAAACTTCCCGAAGGAGAAATTATAAAACTGAATGCAAACAATGAAGTTGTGCTATCTGCTGGGGCCATCAACACTCCACAGCTACTTATGCTGTCTGGCATCGGCCCAAAAGAACATTTGGAAGAAATGAACATAGATGTAGTATTCGATTCACCAAACGTCGGTCAAAATATGCAAGACCATCCCTTAGTTCCTGTCATTCTTTCTGGAAAGAGGAGCATGTCTTCAATCTTAGACAACATAGAGCCGTTAAGAAGTCTTGATCGTTTTCCTGTGCCAACGATTTTGGGATTTGTAACTCTTAACAAATCTCAAAGTTACCCAGACTATCAGGTCACTGCTGTACCTACACCTACAGCTACAATTCTTCCTCCTTTACTATGTTCTGATACTTTCACACTTGAAGATGTATCTTGTATAGCTCTTGCTGATGCCACACAGCAAAGAGGAGCCTTATTAACATTAATAACACATCTACACCCAGAATCTAGAGGTAAAATCAGGCTCAAAAGTTCAGACCCTGAAGACAGTCCACTCATCTATTCTGGGTATTTCAGCCGAAAAGAAGATTTGGAGAACTTCGCAAAGTACGTAGAAGATTATGTAACTGTGTTAAACACGACATATTTTAAGGAAATGGAGTCTGAAATCGTAGATTTGAAAGTCAGTCAATGTGAGGGCTTCGATTTTGGGAGTCATGAATACTGGAAATGTTACGTTTTGAACTTGGCGAGTACTCAGTACCATGCTGTAGGTACTTGCGCGATGGGGGTGGAAGGTAAGGGCGTGGTAGATGAGAGGTTGAGAATGAGAGGAGTGGCAGGACTCAGGATTGTGGATGCAAGTGTAATGCCATCCATCACCAGTGGAAATATAAACGCACCAGTCATTATGATTGCGGAGAAAGCGGCTGACATGATCAAAATTGACCATGGAATACATGTTGTGTAATTTTAAGTAATTTGTAATTTGACTCTGATCTCTTTGATCTTTCATACAGAAAAAAAACTATTTAACGTACAAGGGAATAACTTATAGAGTGTAGTGTAGTGACTAGAATGTCGGTATAATAAGTTAAGTAAATAATAATAAATAATAATATAAGTAAATAATAAGTTAATTAAGTAATAAATGATTTAATACGTAAATAAATAATTGTTTCCATAAGAAATACAGGTTGGAAGGAGACCCATCACGAAGCCGTCAACTACGCATCAAACTAAGTAACTTTTGCAATAATAATTGCTGGGAAACGACTTTTTGATTTGGTTTGAAAATTCGCTGTTTACGGCAACGCGCAATGTAACGCACGCAAAACATTGTGCTTATGCATGCAACGGTACAAGGATCGTAGGAGTATTTAAAAGTTATAACATTTATAACTTGTTTTCCCCAGTACAAGAAAAATATCATAATAATGGCACAGTAAAGTAATTCCATTGTTCAAATGGAACAATGGAGCTACTTTAGTATAGTAAAGAACCCAACAATTATAAGCCTGTGTCAATTCTGCCAGTTCTCAGTAAGGTTTTTGAAAAGTTGATGCTGAATCAAATGTTACGTCACTTTAATAAAAATTCCATCTTTCATGAACAACAGTACGGTTCCACCAAAGGGCGTTGTACCACTGACGCCGGTGTCACCCTAATAAAGAATATTTTTAATGCCTGGGAAGAAGCACAGCTCTTGATTTACTTAGATCATACCTGAACGATAGAAAGGTTAAAGTTCAGGTAAACTAAACTCATTAGGGTCTGAAATGGCAATGGGCGTTCTTCAAGGTTCGATATTGGATCCATTACTGGACTTCCTGTGGCAACACTACAGCTAACAGCTGATTTGAATTTGCTCTTGTAATTTTAATCTTAATTATTAAATTACTTTGTATATAAGGCCTATTTCCAATTACTCATCAAGTAAATAGGGTAATAGTGTGTATTTTGTGTTAGATTCACATAACAAGTGCAAAATAAGGGTAAATATTTCAATCTGAATCGGTGACAGTTACCGGCACAAGTGAAGTTTTGCATTGTTATCTTGATATCAGGTACAATTCTTTATATTTTACTTGCTATTCATTTGTTTACGTACTTGAATTTCATCAGCAATTACATAGTTCATTTTTAATAAGGCTGCTTATTGATGCCAATGACCTTTAATCGTAAACATAACCTTAGTTTGGTTTGGTGACAGAACTTCTTTATTTACATCTAAATTTATTTTTTCATTTTAAACTAGTCATCTCTTAAACTACTGCCACAACTATCTTCTCTCTTCCAATTTCTTGTCGCTCCTTATTAAAGTTATAATCATGATTATGACTCGCAGCGCCCGTGCTCGCCTCGAAGAGTCCAAACTTAATCAGGCTTTGAGCGAATTAAAGGCTTCAAAGGAGTCCTGTGACCAACTAAATAAGGAAATAGATGACAATGAAAGGGTGCTCTTTGGTGCCCATGAAAAGAATAGGAAGTTGAAAATTGAAATGGCTCAGATATATACTCAATACACTGATGCCATAGAAGAACGGGGCAGACTTCAGCTTGTTGTGGACGGATTCAGCCAGTGTAGCATAGAGTATGAACAAGCTCTTAGTCACAAACATTTGTTACAACAACAGCTACATGAGGCTCAAAGTCAAATAAGAGAACGTCAGGCTTCAAATCATAACATCACCGCCTCGCTGAATCAAAGTCTGTTCAATGAGTTGATGCCTATTGCCCCATCTATGGTTTCTGCCAAAAACCCCTCTTACACTATAGATTTAACAGGTGATGAGGATTCAAAGTCATGTCATTCAGTGAGGGTAGTCACCAGTAAAAACAAAGTTAAAAAAACCGGCCAAGTGCGTGTCGGTCCACGCACAATGAAGGGTTCCGTAGTTGGGATGAATTTATCCCAAAAACAAACTTAACTTTGTAGTTGAAAAATATGTTCTCCCATACGGAATGTATGGGAAAAAATGTTTTTGCAACTGCAAAGTTAAGTTGGTCAATTATTACTCGTTAACTTGTGAAGCCTACTTAGCTGCGATAGTTTTCCTTTTAATTTCATTATATAAACTACTACTGTGATTTTTTTCACACATCCAAAACTAACCATTTAGCTGGCAGGGGGGGGGACACTTGACTCTAACAAAAATTAGCACTTTAAAGCTGAATATTTCGCAAACGAATCCCTGAATCCAAAAATAGATTTCTCAAACTCACAATGTTTTTAAAGGACCTTTCTAATGATACCCCACACCAAGGGATAAAAAAATAAATAAATAAACATCACCACTTTATGTGTATGGGAGGTACCCTAAAAAAAAATGTTTTTCATAATTTTGTTTAACCACTTTGTCGGCGTAATTAATATGTATACTTGTACCAAATTACAGCTTTCTAGTACTAAGGGTCTCGGAGCTAGACCGCGGACAGACAGACAGACGGACATGACGAAACTATAAGGGTTCCTTGTTTACTACGGAACCCTAAAAAGTACATACAATATGATTGGTGCCATGCAAAAAACACTTTTTTGCATCAATGCTGTATAAGACCTTTTTATGCCACAGAACAATTGTGGTCGAGATCGTTTGTGATAAAATGATATTACTATACGATTATTATACTAGTAAACAGGTCTGGATTGGTCATAACAAATAAAGCTACCTCAAAAATATATAAGCAAGGAAATGTCAATAATTTTTATTTGATAAAGAATGGCTTACAAGAATCTAAACTGTCTGAAGTCTGAACATTGACCTAATGCACCTTTTCTGTGCTTTAAAAACTAATTCCCTATTGGTTGAGTTACCCCAGAAAATGACACCATACCTCAACACTGAACTCACCAAACCGTGATACGCTGTGATTGTAGCATCGACGTTAATCACTGGGGTCAGTTTAAATAGGGCATAGGCTGATCTGCTAATACGTTTAGTCATTTCCTCCGTGTGTTCTTTCCATTCCAATTTTTTGTCAATCGTTAATTCTAGGAACTTCGATGTATCAACTTGTGTTATAACTTTATTGTTATAACATACTGTCATATTGATATTCGCACGTTGGCTAAATATCATTAATTTAGTCTTATCAATATTTATTTTAAGATTATTATTATCTAACCATTTCACTATGGAGGTTATTGTCTGAGTGACAACGTCGTTGTGGTTTTAATCATCAGTACCCTTAATGGTAACAGTGTTGTCATCAGCAAACAGTGACATAGGATGACTTGTTACTTTTGGCAGATCATTTATGTATAATATAAACAGCGGGGGCCCTAAGACGCTGCCCTGGAGTACACCATAAGCAACTGTGCGATAACTAGACTTATAGGTTCGTTGTTATTTAGATTTGGGATCTATGTCGGTTACTTCAACGTACTGTTTCCTGTTCCGCAAAAATGAATTTATTAAATTGAAGACATTGCCTCTAATACCGTACGCATCCAGCTTATTGAGCAGGATATTGTGATCGACATAGTCGAATGCTTGAGTCATGTCACAATAAACTGAACAAAGAGGTATTCTTTTGTCAACATTCGCAATGACATTGTTCAAAAAGTCATATATTGCCATATTGATGGTTTTATTTTTTCGGAAGCCTTTCTGTTAGTCGGTTAATATGTTTATTTTACCTAGATATTTAAAGATTTGAATATAAATATATTTTTCAAATATCTTTGATATTACTGGCACAAGCGCAATGGGTCAGAAGACTCCATGCATTACTTGTCATTTTTTTTTAAACTATTGTTTAACTAACATTAACTAATTACAACTGTTTTTAGGTTGGTTGGGTAAGTGCCATGTGATATGCACAGATTGAGGATATGGCTCAAATGTCCACTAATGCAGTTAGAGACATGTTTAATTATTTTGGTAGAGATGCCATCATCAGTGGCGTAACTATAGGGTGGCAGGGCTGGCAATATACCACGGGCCCCCGACCCAAGAGGGCCCCGGCCCAAGAAGCCACGAGCTCAAAAATAACCAAATTTTTTTTTAAGTAGGTACTTAAAATCAATCAAAGTGGGGCACAACTAAAGACCATATACAAATTCATACTAATCATTAAAATTTCAACACCTCATAAAAGATATCGAGCCAAATGCAGTATATGTTCACTGTGCTGCTCATAACTTAAATTTAGTACTTAATGATGCAGTAAGAGAGGTTAATTGATATGCAATTTTTTTTGACACAGTTTAAACAATTTAAAAAATTTTTGGGCATAGTATCAAAAGATGGAATATTTTATCAAGTTTTATATTTAATAAAGAAAGTGAATCTTAAACTTCAATAACATTAAAAACATTTAACCCTACTAGATGGGCAGGACGTTATGATGCTGTTTTTGCTTTAAAAGTTCGGTTTGTTGAAGTCCAAAAAGCATTAACGAAAACAATTCTGTTAAATTGCAAATCAGATGAAAGAAATGAAGCAATTTCACTCAAGAAGAAGGTAGAGAATTATAATTTTATCATGTTATTGGTTTTCCATTGCAAAATTCTACAAACTATCGATGCAGCCTCTAAAGCACTTCAGTCTAAAGCCACCGATCTTTCAAATGCGTTGGAACTTTTGAAAACTTGTCTAGAAGAATTGGAAAGGTACCGACATGAATGTAAATTTAAAAATGGAAGCAAATAGTGTAGCAGAAAAATAGTCCATCAACCCTGAATTTTCTAAAACTCGTCAAAAGAAGATTAAACGCCATTTTGACGAACTTTGCGAAGATGAGCGTCTTCAAGATCCGGAAAGTTCGTTTAAAGTGAACCTATTTTATCGAGTATTAGACATCATTATTAATCAACTGAAATCGCGTTTCCTTCCAATGAATGAAATTGTTTCCAATTTCAGTGTTTTGCAACCTTCCACTTTGCAAATTTTAAATGACACTGATTTATTAAAAAAGCTCTAGAATTTGTTAATATATTTAAAAAAGACATATCTGAATCATTTGCCACGGAAATTCCCAGTTTTCGGTCCACTTTCAGAGATGAAATAAAAAGTCTTCGTGTATTAGAGAACTTGCTGATTTATTAATAATGAAGAATCATTTTATGTTGTGCAGCTTTCCTGAAATATGTACTGCATTAATGTTATTTGTTACAATTCCTGTGACTACAGCTAGTGCTGAACGATCATTTCCGAAACTAAAATGAATAAAAACCTATTTAAGAAACTCTATGGCACAAGACAGGCTACGTACAGACGCCAGCACATCAAGCTACTACAATCTGTAACATTTATATAATAGATTTTCAACTTTATCGCTGAAGTGTAAGGTTCAAAGTTGATTGGGAGTATTTGACAGTTTCGGGTAGCTTGATGTGCTGGCGTCTATACCATGACTATTCTGTCTATTGAAAATTCTATGGCCCGATCTTTAATCTTTGATGATGTTATAGATACTTTTGCGGAACAGAAAGCTAGGAGAAAATAATTTTATTAATAATTTTTCTTTATTGAAAGTAAATTGTTATTTCACTATAAATATTGGTCTAGAGCAAGTGCTACTGCTGAGCATGAGGTCCTGGGTTCGATTCCCGGGTCGGGCAAAGTGTTATTGGGTTTTTCTATCTGGAATTTCTCAGTAGCAGCCCGGAGTCTGGATTTGTGCCCGGTTGATGGCAATAGACTCGCCCCCTATTACATGGAAGTTAAAAATAACTGGCGAAATGTGGGTGGTCCTACTACAGGTACACCTCTGCCCAACCCTTCGGGGAAACAAGGCGTGATGTTATGTTATTTGTATAAACCTATGCTCTTGAAAATAAATCTTATTAGATATTTAATTAAAATGCACATAATATTATTAATAGGTTTGGGTAACTACTTACATCATTGGTTTATTAAAATTAAATTCTAACGTGACTATTTTAACTGGGACGCAGGAGGGACCCATTAAAAAAATTTGCCACGGACCTCAGATGGTATTCAAAATTCAAAAGTCATTTATTCAAACTAGGCTGAGAATCAGCACTTTTCGAACGTCAAAATTACATAAGGCAGTCCCCCAAAAACGCCCACCCTTCACCACTTCCTAGTCCCTTTAGCTGGGAAGAAGAAGTGGCGCAACAAACTCCCCAGCAGCACAGCTGTCTGTTCAAGTTAGAAAATGATTCTATACAATAGTATACAAAATAACCTACATTATGCAACACAAAACATAATTCAAATGATAAATTATAGGCCATATGTCAGCTAGCACACGCCAATATACCAACCAAAAACATCGAGGACTATACTCAAGCATTATTTAAAAAAATAAAAAGAAAATAAAACTAAACGTAAACAGAACTAAATATCTAAATAAAAGCCTCCAGACATAAAGGGCGTGCCCGCTTACATAAAGCTGTAATTGGCAGTTATAAATGATAAACTAGGACCATCGAGATAAAAAAAAATTAACAGTTAATTACTAGCACAGATTACATATACTATTACTAGTAACAACAAAACCATGATCAGCAAGACGACCAGTCACCACAAGCAGCACCCGTTCACGAGCATAACGCAAAGATCAGCCATTACCCCCCTCGCCATATTTGAGGGAAGGAGGCAACCCGACCCCCGACGCTACCGCAAGCAGTGACATCTAAGGGAGCATGACGAATTTGCTGCCGGTAGCTCAGGCAAAAAATAATATGATCAATTGTCGAGGTCGCTAGCTAACCACAAATTGCAATACAACTCATAACAAAAAGATTATGTCAACAATAAAATAAAATAAAAATAAATTGACTCGTAAAAAATAAATAAAAAATTGAATCATAAATTCAAATTAAATAAACAATTATATAAACTCATATAAACTGTCAGTAGGTAAGCTAATTCTGGAGAAAGAACATAAACATTGTCTTGAGTTAATCACAGCGACCAACTATTCTTATCATTTAAGTAGGTAGTCGTTGATACAATAGTATGCCTTTGAAGAGAGGTTGTATTTTACTTTAGTTTTAAACGCATTAAAAGGAAAATCTAGCAAAGAAGAGGGTAGCTTGTTATAAAAGGTTATACCAAGCCCAACAAAAGAGTTATGAACCCACTGGAGCCAGAGTATGTCTTGCCACTTTTAATATCAGAGCCGGGATACCATCCCAACCAGTGGCACAGTTAGATCTTAGACTTAAAATTATGTCTTCAACGTCTTTTACATTTACCTCATGAAGGACCATTGAGCCGCCAGAATTAAATATAGGAAAATTAGGTGTTAAAGAAGTCGTAGTTATTTTTTATGCCAGATTTTTGCCAATATAGACGAAATAGTTATTTATACTTTTTAAGGAGGAATTTGGTGTTTCACAAAGATTTAGTAATTTGTTAGAAGGAGCACGGTTTGACTGTATATCGGATACTTTCTTTACTACACCCCAAGTTGCCTTTATATCATTCTTAGCCTTGGAGAATTCTTCTGTTTCGTAAGTAATTTTGAGCTTTCGTAGCAAAGAGTTACAATAGTTTCGATAACGAGTGTAGGTGATTCTAAGTATTTCATTGTCTTTCTCTTTTTTTAGTTTAGCGTTCATACGATCACGATTGCGAATGCAGCGGAGCAATCCGGGAGTTACCCATGGTTTGAGAATTCGTTTTCTACTTGATGTCGAATATTCCTGTGTGTGCTGTTTAATAATGGAAGATAGATTCCCAATGAAATTATCTGTCGCTTCATTCGGGTCCCAAATTTCCAGAATAGGTGACCAGTCATTTTTATTTATGTCATCAATAACTGTGTTGTAGTTAATTTTGTACTTAATTTGAGCTGTACTTTTACTATTGTTCTTAGTTTGCAGGAACAATAATAAAGGTTCGTGATCAGTTATAGATGATTCAATGATGATCGTCGTTGCATTCTTATTTGTTTTGAGAAGAACGTGATCTAGACAATTTGCCGAGCGAGTCAGAAAAAAATGTGCAGGAAGAAATCCATGCGATGCAGCGCAGGTTAAAGAGTTCCGGTCATTATTACCTTCCTTGATATCTATGTTTATATCCCTAATTACGACTATTGTTTGTGAATATACCTGTTCTAAACTTACAATGAAGTTGCTAATATCTTTAAAGGAAGGAGAACGATATAGAGCAATTATAATGATATCGTCTATGTGGCATATTAGGCAATTTGCATTTAAAATTGTGGCTCCTGTACTTCACATTTGATTGATAATTTAACGTATATAGCAACCCCATCATTTTGGTTGAAATTATTATTAGTACAGTAAGAACTATAGCCGTCTAGTATTGGCAAATGCGACACTTTGCTCAGCCAGCATTCGGTTAATACTAAAACATCGCATTGAAAGCCCAAAACCTGCATTAGTACAGATATCTCTTCAAATTTTTTATTTAAGCTGCGTATATTAACATGTAAAATTTTTAATCCGTTGGCAGGTTTAGTGATATATTGCAAGCATGTTTGTGGTAAACATTTCATTGAATTAGAGACACAAAGTTCATCTAATTCATTATTTGTAATATTTAAGTTAGCCATTAGTTAAAAATAGTTTAATGAGTACTTTAACTTTTTTACAGAATTGGTTACATGGGCTTACACAGCTAAAGCTATGCGTAGTGCGAAATGAGTGACTGTGTTTATGTATTTTAGGCAAGCTATAGATTGTATTAGACAGTATGTGTCTGTAGGAATGTGTATGAGTGCGAGTAGTCATACATTGGTGGAAATTATTGTAATTGAAGTAGTTATAATTATTGGATGGTGTTATGGTGATGTATTTGTGTTTAATTTGTATGGATTGTATATCAGGCCAATAATAAAAAGAATATAAAAAGAAAAACAATATTTAAAACAAGATAATAAATTTAATCAGCAGAATAAAAAGGTTTGAAGATGCGTAGGTACAGACATTTATTCTTATGACTTCTAGATAGTCATTGCTGTGTATTTATTTTTGATAGGCACTGTTCTGATTGAATTAAGATTTGCTTATCACCAGTTTCTTTACGGATAAAAATATTTCCGTTCGATACCCTACAAAACCTATAATTGTTTTCTTTAGCTTAGTTCCGTGCTAGATAAAAGATTCTTCGTAAAGAAGGCGGTAGGTACTCAGCAATATAGACTGGTTGGCGGTTTCCAGGAATACCAATTATCTCAGTATTTTATTTGTCAGCTGAAGTCTTCTGTTTATTAAAATTTACAATCGAACTGAGGAAAATAGACTTTTTACCAACTGTGGAAAACTGCGCGACAATGCTCCTGTTCACTCCTTTTTTTCCTGGAACTCTGTACACGTGTCTCAGATCGTTTGATGAAACATCTACTTTCAGAGCCGTGCTTATACCGGTGACCACATTCGTTAGCTCAGTTATCGACTCATTATCTTTAACCGGAATATTTCTTATTTCGACACTAGAATTGCGTGACATGAACTGGAAATCTTGTATCTTCTTCTCTAATCCTAAGATACAGTCGTGTAGATTTTTCTTTTCCTTCTCAAAATCCTGCATTTTCCTAGTTACATCTTCGTAGTTTGCATTCATAAAATGCATAGACTTGCCAATCTGAGCATTTGAGTCCTTGATGCTTTGGTTTTGTTTTTTTAATTCCGCAACATCTGCTCCCAATTGTTTTAAAATGGTGTCCTGGTCAGCCTTCCATAACATAATAGTGGACTTAAGTTGTTCCAATTGGGTCACATCACAGTATGAGTCTTCGAGTGCGAGCTATCACTAAGTCCAGTCAGATCAGGTTCAGACTGCACTTCTAACAACGGTTCAGCAGAGTGTTTAGGTGGCGTGCGCGCAGTGCGTTGCATTTTAGTACTTAACTGCTCTTGATATAAAGGTCCACAGATATAATTAAGAGTGCAATATAAGTACCCGTAGGTAAACAGCGTGCGCGGTAATATAAACAGTTAATATTTAACTCTCTCAAAGAAATAAATATTATGTAGGTACTTTGCGCAGGAGACAGCGCGGTGACACAATGACCTTCAGCTGCGTAGCTCCGCCGCTCGTCGCTGCCGTACAGACTCGATGACTCACTCGTCACTCAAAACAAAATTTACAACTTTGTTCTCTTGATATTGAGTTATTTCCTTGTAGTCTTAGCGGTTATAAAAACAAATTGATGCACCTATTGTCAGGCCTACACAACAGTATAAGTTTCTTAATTAAGAAAAGACTTTTAACACCGTTAACGATTTTTAACTTGCGAGCACAAATTGTCACGTCTAGCTGCGCTTACGTCCGCGGGAGATCATCAAACGTTTATGTACAGACGCCAGCACATCAAGCTACTACAATCTGTCAAATTTATTTAATACATTTTCAACTTTACCGCTGAAAAGTAAGGTTCAAAGTTGATTAGGAAAATTTAACAGTTTCTGGCGTCTGTACACAAAGTAAAGCGCCTGCCTGGGTTCGAACCTACGACCTACAACTCGTAAGTCGCTCTGCGAAGTGTCTGTTTGTAATGTCAAAATAAGCTTTTTTCACTAAATGCATAAGGTATCTCTACGTTGACGTAATGGTGGGGCTTGCGCGCTCCGAACTGCTCCGTGCCGGTAGAGTTTACTTTTCCGGAACAGGTCTGGGATGAGGAGCCAGACCAAGAGAGATACAAAAACCCGCAGGGCAGCATGTGGCGAGCTGTTGGGCAGTAGCGACCCCACGGACCCTATCTCCTGGGAGAAGTCTTGTTCCTCATCTCTGGCTTGCCTTTATTGGCCGGCTGGAGTGAACACTGACGAAGAACAGAGCTCCCACCTCATTCTTGCCTTTATTGGCTGACTTGAGTGGAGATTCGCAAGAGCAAACGTGCTCGGAGGAAGGAAGTATTCCAGTAAGTTGCTGGTAGTGATCTTGACCGTACTTCCGGGATTGTCCTGATAGCCGTGGAATACCTCTCCACTCCTCATAAGCACCTTAAGACATGTTGCCCCCTTGTCGCTACGACACTTTGTGCTAGCGACCGTTTTCGGGGGCCCATTATTGAGTGTGCAAGTCACCCCCTGCCATTTTCCCGTGTATTTTATTTAAAATATTGGTCAGGCAGGGGCCATAGTATTTCCATAGTTCCAGGTAACCAATTCATTGTAGCCAACCAAATCCATAGCCTAATTATGTTTTGTTTCCATGTTCTGCAATAGCCCTACACCAACCGGGGGTTGTCCTTAGGTGCACTTGTATAGTGATAATCATACAGTGATGATTGTACAGGGATAATCGTCGGTTGGTGCCTCAACACTTAAAAATGTCTAAGGGCCCTCTGCGAGTTGGCTTCGGCCCCTCGTACGCCTTTCAAAGGACCGAGACCCATGGTCCCGAGATTTGTTAAAATATAAAAAAAATATAATAAAAAGTCTATTTTGGAACAATAACACAAGAATAATTAAAAGTAAAACGATGATGGCGGCAAAAGTATAAACTGTAGCGCACTAACAACGCCCTTCTCCAGATACAGAATGGAATGATGTTCCATGCAAAAAGGTAATTAAGTTAAATTAAATTAGATTTAGTTAATTAATAATAAAAACAAAAAATTAGATAAAAATAAAAATATACAGCACAGGACATTTGATTTGGGATGTATTTTGACGTTGAGTTAATGTGGTGAGTGTAGGGTGAATGGGTGTGTGTGGGTAATTGTTAATAAGGTGTGCGAGGGGTGTTTTGTTGGGGTGTGTGAGGGAGTGAGTGATGAGTATTTTACACTTCCACGAGTTTCTCTGTTTCATCATAATTTTGTGATTTTAACCAGGAGTCAAGTTTAATTTTGCATTTGCTCTTGGTTAATGGGTGGATATGTAAGCTTTTGTTTAATTTATTGTACATTCTTGAACTTATGTGTTTGTAATGACGACTTGCAGCTACGGTTCTACGAGACTCAGTGTTACAAACCCTGTTCGAGCGGCGTGTACAGCATTTAGGATAAAAAGTAAGTTGGCTGTGTTTGCGAAGAATAGTTTGGAGAATAAATAGCTGTCTGACGGTGAGGACCTGGCAGAGGGTATATAGAGAGAATGTCGAAAATCGGATCTGTTTCCTTGCCAGCATCTTCAGGACAGCTCTCTGCGCTCGTTCGACCCGAAGCATCACTGTTTTACCGGCACCACCCCAGACCGTTAGGCAATACCCCAGAATAGACTGAGCGAGCGCAAAGTAAACAGTTATTAAACAGCTAAAATCGGCCGCGCCTCTGAGCTTTTTAAAAATATATATAAGTTTTCTCACACGAGCTACAGTTGAAGCAATATGTTGCTTCCATTTCAGGTTGCTATCAAGAGTGACTCCAAGATATTTAATAATAGGGGTATTTTCCAATTCTTGACAGCCACACTGCCACAGTCTGCGTGTAAGTTTGGGCAGGTGTAGGCGGCTGACTTGAATTCATCATAGACAATGTAATGAATTTGGTCTTATTGATATTTAGAGTGAGAAGATTTGTGGTCAGCCACCGAAAGTATCGGTAATTAAAGGTACCAAAAAAACTATATTTTTACATTTTGTCTGTCTGTCTATCTATCTGTCTGTCTGTTTGTTCCGGCTAATCTTCGAAACTGCTGGACCAATTTTGACGGGACTTTCACTGGCAGATAGCTGATGTTATATATATAAGGAATAACTACTTTTATTATAGAAAAATAAGCAATTAGGTACCTACACGGCAGCAGCTACACACACACATACCTACATATTATTGTTTCAAGTGCATATTATTATACTTTGCAAACATTCTAGAACCATCCTGAGTCTACAGGAAGTATTAAGATGCGTCTAGTACCTATAAATTAATTACATTTCAGTTTATATTTCGGTCCCGTGTTTGCGCAGGTGTAAAAGCTAAACTAATATTCGGATCATATAAAAGGCTGCGTTTTGTGAGCAAAGTTACAAGTTGCTCATCAGCGGGTTACAAAGACGTGCTTCGACAATCATTGTAACAAATAATTCTCTTCCAAAATGAAGACTGCTCTGGTATTGGTCGTATTGGTCGCAATCGTAAGTACATTTTCTTTATTATCAATTTAAAAAATGTCTGACTGTTGATTACTTTCGTTTAGCATGGCGCTGCTAAGGGTGAGATTCACAGATCACACTCTGATATTACTTAGCTATGCGTCGCATACGAATATGACCATTAAAATTGTTAGCATAAAGATCATTTTTGTATGAAACGCTTACTCAGCAAAGTCTAAGTAGGAACAGTCTGCGAATCTTTTCCTAACGGCTGGTGAATTAGGAATTTTGAATTTCACGGGCTAAGTAATTTAATTAATAAAACGCAATTATTTGATTGCTATTACAACTAATAGCAATCTTATAATTGCGTTTTATTAAAATAGGTTTTTTTTACTTTTATTAATTTACTAGCTGCACGCCCCCGCTTCGTACGGGTAGCACTAAGTACTTACCTACGGCCCACCTACATATCTACCTACCCCACCTACCTACCCTACCTACCCTACCTACCCTACCTACCCTACCTACCCTACCTACCCTACCTACCCTACCTACCCTACCTACCCTACCTACCCTACCTACCCTACCTACCCTACCTACCCTACCTACCCTACCTACCCTACCTACCCTACCTACCCTACCTACCCTACCTACCCTACCTACCCTACCTACCCTACCTACCCTACCTACCCTACCTACCCTACCTACCCTACCTACCCTACCTACCCTACCTACCCTACCTACCCTACCTACCCTACCTACCCTACCTACCCTACCTACCCTACCTACCCTACCTACCCTACCTACCCTACCTACCCTACCTACCCTACCTACCCTACCTACCCTACCTACCCTACCTACCCTACCTACCCTACCTACCCTACCTACCCTACCTACCCTACCTACCCTACCTACCCTACCTACCCTACCTACCCTACCTACCCTACGTACCCTACCCACCCTACCTACCCTACCTACCCTACCTACCCTACCTACCCTACCCACCCTACCCACCCTACCTACCCTACCTACCCTACCTACCCTACCTACCCTACCTACCCTACCTACCCTACCTACCCTACCTACCCTACCTACCCTACCTACCCTACCTAAAACCTTGTCCTGAGAATAACGAACACAATAAAAAAGAATTAGCCAAATTGGTCTAGGCGTTGTTGAGTTATGCGCTTACCAACACATTTTGCGATTCATTTTTATATTATGCATTTATCTTTTGTATAGATTCTTTTCTATTATGTGAGAACACTGTAGGCTTAATGGATTGTAGACATGTTGACCATTTTCTATTTTGTTAAGTACTTGGTACTTATTGAAAGACCTACACAGTCTTCCTATACCTAGTAACACTGTTAAAATACAATAGACGTGGATATATTTAGAAAACTCCTGAAAGAAATCGACACGTGTTTCACCTCTCAACAACGCATCCTCAGGATGACGATGGACTTGTTGGGAACTCGAACACCCTTATCTCACTGATTACGGTCGCACTGATAACGGCGACACTATATAAGTGGGTTTGACGGGCGATAGGGCTCAGTCTGCACCACAGTTTGCACTCAGCGCTCGGTGTGGTAACACGCCGTGTTCGAGTTCGCAACAAGTCCATCGTCAACCTGATGATGCCTCGTTGAGAGGTGAAACACGTGTCGATTTCTTTCAGGAGTTTTTTATGGCTCTTTAGAAATAGCTAAGTGGAACAAGTTACTAAATATATTCACGTCTATTGTATTTTATTTAACAGTGTTACTAGGTATAGGAGGACTGTGTAGGTCTTTCAATAAGTACCAAGTACTTAACAAAATAGAAAATGGTCAACAGGTCTACAATCCATCAAAACTATCCTCAAAACACAAACGCACAAAAAATTCTGGTTCAGTGACAGAGTGGAGCAGACTTATGTTACACTTGAACAGGCTTGTTACGGTTGTAATACTTGTAATACGAAAAACGAACTCACTGCTACCACATAAAGGCACTGTCAATGATAAGTTGATACTACGCAAGGACGTGAGGTTGACTGTACGCACGATATATACTATTAACTACTATCAAATTAGCACTGAACTAAATTGTTCCAGGCGGCTTTTGCCTTCGGTGTAACTGCCTCCGGGTCGATCAAAGCGGACAACGACGATTCAGCAGCTGTAGAACAAATTATAAACGGCAAAAAACAAGTAGCAGATGGAGTAGGTGTAGTAGCAGGAATAATAACAGCAGTAAAAGGAATAAGTGCAGCAGTAGGAGAAAATGTTAAAAAGGGATTAGGAGCGTTAGGAGGATTAGTAACAGGAGCGGCAACAGGTGTGGAAAACATAATAGGTATGTATTTTTTTATTTAATATTTTAGTCATTTTAAGGCATTATTTATTTTGGTATTGGGTATCCACGAAGCAACTTAACCTTCGTACAATGACGCTGATTAGTTCTTCTGTACACGGTGTGACCGGGTTTTCAGGACCAAGTTTGACTTTGCTAGAGCTCACGAAAGGAAAGAAAATTAGTCTGTGTCACTGTCACCGGATACAGTGAAGAGGATTCTGTATATGAGTCATAAATCATTTATTCATTTGTTTAACATAAGTGTACAATAATAATGGTATGTGAAGATAATAAAGAGTTCGCTATGTTATACCTGAGGGCGTACAAATGTTTGTAATTTAGTAATTATTGAATTAAAATAAGCCTGAACAATAAATAAAACAATTATAAAAAATCACACATTTCATAATACAAATTAATTAATAATAAATACCAATAGAAATCAATGTCAATAAAAAATGAGAAATAAATATAAATGTCAATACAGTGCATGACAACACACAGACTGAAAACAAATAATAAAACTATGTCAATATACAATACTAAAGTTAATATACAAAAACTGATGTCAATAAACAATACTAATGTCAATAAATAAAATTTATGTCAAGGACCACAATACATTTATTTTCTTAGCATTGGTACTCCGTTCAAACCTTGCTCGCACCCAGCACCGCGCAGGGGCGTAATACGTGCAGCGGTCACTGTCAATTCAAAGATTTTCCCTAAAATATCTCACCTCGGGAATCGAAACACCCTTGGAAACTCGAGTGGTGTTTAATTATTATAAATATTAGATGGATACTAGTAGACTGTTAGGAATTATAGATTCGTAATAATGGTACGGGTGACCGAAGCTATGTAAATGCTGCTGCTGCTGAAACATGCTGGTCCTGCTCCATAGGACAATTTAGAATCAAGACAAAATCAAACTGGTTGCTAATTTAATTGTAAAATTTAGTATTTTTTGTTATACGACATTGATTTTACATTCTGTGATTACTTCCTCACACACTGACTTATTAACTATTCAAAGTCAAAGTCAAAGTCAAATTATTTATTTCAATTAGGCACAAAAAGGCATTTTTGAACGTCAAAAACAAAAAATAGAATTGATTCTAGTCGCCCCTTCCAAAGGGTAGTTTTCGTATGGAGAAGAATGGGCAAGACACTCCACACTACAAAATTTTAGGAAAATCGTCTACTTTTACAATGTTTGTAAATATGTGAACAACCTGTATCTATCACTGTATAATTAAATTATCTGTCGTGGCTTCATTTTTAAATATTTTTACCTATTTTGGTATAGTAATTTTATTCTAGGTGCATCGTCTTCACATATAATTTTATTATTTAACAAGGTAGAGGTACCTACCTATACAAAATATCGTAAAACATTTTAAAAGAGTAACGGTGGAGTTTCTTGCCCTTTCTTCTCCATAGGAAAACTACCTTTTGGAGGGGCGACTAGAATCAATTTTATTATTTTGTAAATTTTGACGTTCAAAAGTGCCAAAGTCAAAGTCAAATAATTTATTTCAAATAGGCCCATCTATTTGAAATAAATGCTTTGACTTTGAAATTCTCCCTAAATTAAATGTGTTGGACTTTGTAAAGACCTCGAAAAAAATTTAATTGAGGTAATCATAACATGTTCGTTAACAAAAGAAAGGTCTTGATGAGCACATTACGAATATGTATATATATCATATTATCTAAGTAAAAAAAATGTTAAAATTGTTAAAAACAAGCAAAAGTGAGACTGCGCTACGCACGGCGCGGCTGTAAAATTAATACCTACCTATCATACAACAAAAAGCATGAATAAAATTATACCAACGCGCAGTTAATGAAATCTTATTAATATCAAGCGTTAAAAGGGAAAAATAAAAATTAAGTTTTAAAATCTGTAACCCGACTACGGAAAAACAAAAGTGATCTAAAAAGTACCTACGAAACACGAAAATATTTCAGACAAAAATCGAGGCAGGCTAAAAAAAAACAGGTGTAATATTTTCTTGTTTCGTACTTTCTTAGATCACTTTTGTTTTTCTTTATTGTTTTGCCTGTTGACGATAGACTTGTGCAGAACGTATAAGCCGTTTGGAAATACCGGGATTTTCTTCTAAAAATTGCACCAACTTCTCCATTTGTACATATGATGGAATAGACATTACAAGTCACTCAAGGTTCCTAAAAGTACATAAACATTTAACACAAATTTAAAAACGTATACGCACGCTAAAATTTACCATACATTAAAACACTTACGTACCAAAGTTAATCTACCTTGTACATTCACTAATAATATGAATTGAAACTAAATAACTAACTCATACAGCAGCAGACACACAAATACGAGTAAACTTTTCGTCGGTTATTAAAAAAAAATCTGCTGTTTCATAGAAAAGTACCTACGCGGTTAAAATGTATGGAACTGCTGAATTTTTTTTTAATATCGAGGAAAAATTTCAACGCAGGTGGGTTCAGAATCATGTACTGAATCCATAGTTTAAGTTTACACGTCGATGTCCCTGCCACCCCGTATAAATGTGAATTGGGGAACATAGGTTAGGTAAGGTTTGAGCTGTGACCAACCGCGCGTGAGCCGAGCTAGCGTAGCGAGCGGTGCTGCGGCAGCGGCTTGCGAGCTACTACTAAGTTGCTCGCAGCCAGGCAGACTAGTATTAGCGCAAGGTCGCATACAAGTTGGCTACCAGGTCACAATTTGTCACAATCTATACACGACTAGTCCATAAGCGTACCTACTGACAATCTAATACTTTTAAACGAGCAATTCTTGTATATATATGTCACGGCTAAAACCCGAAGTGTGGCTACACCTAGTTTTAGCGGGCTAGAACTTGGTGCGGTTAGCAGTTGGTTAAAGTTAGTTGTAGCAAATGAAAATGGCTGAAAGGTAGGTTAGGTTAGGTTAGAACTGTGACCACATAACACACCGCACGAGCCGAGCGAGCGAAGCGAGCGGTGCCGCGGCAGCGGCCGGCGAGTGCCAGGATACATTTAGGCAAGTTTAACCAACTGCTACCGGCCGCACCTAGTTCTAGCCGGCTAAAACTAGGTGTAGCCGCACTTCTGCTACCGGCCGCACCTAGTTGTAACCGGCTAAAACTAGGTGTAGCCGCAATTCGGGTTTTAGCCGTAACATATATATTACGTATAATCTGAATCTCGGAAACGGCTCGAACGATTTTCATGAAATTTTGTATACAGGGGGTTTTGGGGGCGATAAACCGATCTAGCTAGGTTTCATTTTTAGAAAGCGTTGTTAAAAAAAAACATCTAGATACTGTAAATCATGGAATAAGGTAGTTAATTTGGTCTCTACGAATTATACGCAAGTATTTGCGTACTGCTCTTGTATAGCTTGGAAGACCTTAGTAAAAAAGTGATTTCCAATCTATACGCGATTAGTTTCACACCCTTGCGGTCTAGCCTTGTACAGAATGGAAAGCAGCGTCATCGCAAGAATATTTATTTACCTACCACCTTTGTATTACCGCATTAAAACAAATTAATGATTTTGACTTTGACAGAAAATGTAGGAGGTGCAGTCAGCGGGAACGAAAATAGCAGGTATGCCTCTTTTTTCAGCAATTTGATGCATTATTTATTTTGGTATTTGGTATCCACAAAGCAACTGAATGATTTGAAACAAATCGTCTTAAAGACCTAGACAAGAAGCGCAAAGGTCGCCCAAAGCCTTCATACAATGATGCTGATTAGTTCTTCTGTACACGGTGTGACCGGGGTTTCAGGACCAAGCTTTGCTAGAGCTTACGAAAAGAAAGAAAATTAGTCTGGGTCGCTGTCACCGGATACGGTGAAGAGCATTCTGTATATTTTGGTATTGGTACTCCGTTCAAACCTTGAATTGAGTCCAATTGGGGGGACGTGTTGGATTTCAGCTGGGTGCTTACTTTCTTCCAGTCCGTTACCCTTTTAGTGAGAGGAGGTTGGTTGGGGTCGGGGAGACCTATGCGGAGGGCTAGTTTTATGACTACTGGACGGTGATCTGAGTTAAGCTCGTTGACCGACTCGATTGAATCTAATCGTAAGTTGACGTTCTTAAGGAGCGCCACGTCTAATACGTCGGGGTTATGGTTGAGGTTACCCGGGAAGTGAGTGGGATTCATCGGGGCGATGATGTCGATATTTAGGGAATTTGAGAGGTCGAACAAGTGTCGACCTTTGGTGGAGGTTCTGGATCTATTCCAAGAGGGATGTTTGGCGTTGAGATCGCCCGCTATAATAACGGAGTCATTCATGCCTGAAAGGATAGTGAGGTCGTCAGAGAGGAGTTGGAAGTTCTCTGTAAATGACATGGGAGGAAGGTAGGTCGATATTAGAGTGATCGGCTGATGGCCGGTCATGCCTAAGCGGCAGACTGAGACTTCTAATCGTGAGAGGCGGGGAGGATCCATAGGGATACAGTATAGTTCTTTTTTATAATAAATTAAAGTGCCACCTCTGTGACATCGTAACCTGTCGTTGCGAACTACGCGATAGTTGGCAATTGACGGGATACGGTGGCAGGGCTTTAAGAATGATTCTTGAATGAGAAAGACGTCAATTTAATGGTCACGGAGGAAAGCCGGGATCTCGTCGCGTTGACCATGTATGCCATTGGCATTGAAATAACCTAACTTTAGGAATCGGGATTTGAATCTAGATAAGGCCGCGTTATCCATTAAAAGGCTTTAGCGAGGGAATTCAGAGCTAGCGTAATATCCGGGTACGCGTTATAGATAGCCTGGATCTGTAGGAGATTACCAGTCGAAAGAGCTAAGAGGATTTCGTTGGACATCGCCTTTGCGCGAGGGGAGACGAAGAAAAAGAAGGTAGAGGTGATTACGTTGAACGAGTCAACGGAAGCGTTGGGACTGACCACGGGAGTGGTTTGGGGAACACGCGTAGCTTGAAGAGCGGGTGCGAGTTTGGCGCGGAGTGCAGGAGGCGCGGGGGCGCGGGGGCGCGAGTACGGGGGTACATAAGACGGGGGATAGTGGGAGGAGGAGGAGGGAGTTGAGAGGGAACCAGGGCTGGGAAAGCTTGCTGGTAGTGGAGGTAACTCCACGGACTAGATCTCTGAGGGCTTAGTCGCTGGGGCATTTGGGAGGAGGGGATTCTATAAAAGGACGGAGCTTCCCTCTGCTGGCGAGCGTCGAAACGCTTAGCCAGTTCGGGAAAAGTAGATTTTGGGGCTTTGGGACAGCCACGGTAATTGGCCGGGTGACCTACTTGCCCACATAGCACACATCTGGGTGGATCGGGACATAGAGTGCGGTCCTTTGGGCGCTTACATTCAGAAGTGCTATGCTCGCCCAGGCACTGTACGCACCTGGGTGTAGCATGGCAATTTCTCTGCGAGTGCCCGTAGAGTTGGCATCTGTGGCACTGGCCTACTATGCTAGTTTTAGAGCGTTTCTCGATAATAAAGCCCATGAGATTATAAAGGGACTTTATTTGGACTTTCGGGTGATAACCTACTACGGGGGGATATATTACGAGGATCATATCGTATGACTCATCGCCTCTAGAGCGGTGCATACGGTGAACTTCGTCTACCGGGACGTTTTGCGACTGAAGGTCGGCTAATATCTCGGAAGCGGGGATTTCGCGGGGGATCCATTTGATCACTATTCGGGTCTGTTTTTCCTCTGCGAGGGAGAAGGTGTGGAATGACACCTCTCGATCGCAGAAGTTTGGTGAGTTCCATATAGTCACGGGACGTAGGGATGGTGACTTTTATACCCTGTTGGGTGTAACGGGCACTGGTGTAGTTGATCTTTTGACCAATATACCATTTGGATACGTCCGTCCACTTTCCCTTGTCCTTGAATGAACAGGAGGGACAATGGAGGGAATGGACAATGGGGAATGGCGGAGGGACTTTTTTAACGGATGGGGAGGGGTATCCTGCGAAGAGGATGACGCAATCGATTGGGAGACGCGATGGAGGGGCAGGAGTGGGGGGGAAGCTACGGGGGCCCAAGTCGCGGGGGTAGCGAGGGAGTCTATTGGGGTAGAGTTTGAGTTTACGGGAGCGGGTGACCGGGTGAGGAAGGGGCTGAGTCAGAGTATTCGAGCGCTGCGACCTTAATGGCCTGGGTCGAATTCTGCCTCTTATTCTTCCTTTTCCTCCCTTATTCTTGGACGGCTATAAAGCCGTGGTCGGAGTGAGAGGAAGAGGAAGAAGAAGAAGCGGACTTTGCCTCGTCCTCATCCGAACCATATGGGTAAGGGGTGGTAGACCGCTTTGAGGAAGCGGCGCTAGCGATGGGTGCGTCTGTGTCCATTGACTCAGACGGTTTAGTTGGCTCTAAGGCCGGGGGGGATTCTAGAGCATCGCTAAAGGTAGCGACGCTATTGTATGAAGGACCTTTTTTTTTGGGTGGAAAATATTTTAATAATAACTAATATCTTCTCCCGCTCTAGGGAGCGGGAGGGCGTGTCAGACTCTTACTGACTACAACCCACCCAACAGATCAGTTTGGAGTGGGGCGAACCGAGCTCCATACATCTCTTTGAGTGCGGGCTCCTTTTCAAGGACGCCCTGAAAGAATTGAATAAAGAGCTGAAGGCATCTTTCGTAATTTTTCATAGTGAAAGCAGGGGAGGGATTTTAAGAGAGGGAGGGAGGGAAGGACTATATCTCCAATCGTTTCCTAAACCTAGCTCCCCGGTGGGTATGCCGGGGATATGATAAACAAGGAGGATGAGTGCCTAGTGGTGAGCCCTAAGCTTGCGTTTGCCCGTTGCTTATCTTAATGTGTAACGGGGTCCTATCCAGTCTAGTGCTCCGGGTATAGACACACCCGACCGACACAGGGTGTGTAGCTGTGAAGGGAATACTATCACCAATGTCGACTAGGAGATCCCTCAAGGCCGAACACTGGGACCCGGCCAACTGATTGCCTCACCCTAAAAGGGATCGGCGGGTGTGTTGGGTCAACACCCCACTCGGCTTCGTTGGCACCGTATGGTTTCCACCGAGGACCACGAAACTGTGGCTTTAACCCAGAAGGGGCCTAGTGAAGCTACACGCAAACGCGCTGTTAAAGAAACTGAAGTTGCCTTGAAAAAGGCAGTTGGTGATCCTTAGCCCGATCGTTTATCGATCGTAGATCGGGTGTAGTCGGGTGACTACGAAAAACGTTACGTAAACGCAACGAAATTATATGACTCAAGAACACTGAGTCGTGAGCAGGAGAGCGCAAGCACACAACCGTCCGCGACCAGTGCCGAGCGTCGAATGTATAATCAACGTTTCAGTGACTTCATTCGCCCGTAAATTGCGAACGCTACGCAACCGGTCCGCGCTCTTCTAGGAAACCGTAGCTTTATGCTGCTTTTTAGGGTTCCGTAGTCAACAAGGAACCCTTAGTGCTCGGCGACACGTCGCCGTTGCCGCGCCGCCACCGCGCCTAGCTGTGTATATGCAAGGTCGCCATCCCGCTGCCACACCGATTGTACAGTGATATGGCAAAATCAAGTGGCGCCGAGCACTTATAGTTTCGCCATGTCCGTCTGTCTGTCAGTCCGCGGCTTAGCTCAGAAATGTCATGTCGTTGGAAAGGTCGTTAAAAAAAAAATTTTGTATCAGAAAACCATTTTTGAATTCAGGGATCCATTTGCGAAATATCAAGCTTTAAAGTGCAAATTTTTGTTAGTCAAGTATCCCCCCCCCTTGCCACATAATGGTTGATTTATGTGAAAAAAATCGCAGCAGTAATGTACAATATGTTAAAAAACCCTGTCCGATCCGAAAGGGGCACATAGGTACTCCAATAACATTACCTAAAAGTAATAAAAAATTTAATTATTATTGAAAATAAAAAAAATATAGTATACGGCGACAAGGGTCATAAGTTATGACTTAACCCGCTAAACGATGGCCGCCCGCGCCCCATTTAATAACACGATGAAATTCCCCATTGAAAAAAAATTTGACTATTTTTTATATTTGGAATTTCCTGAAAATTTTCACATTAATAGACTCTCAGTATGATACCTAACAACACCCTCATGGATCGGACAGGGTTTTTTTAACATGTTTTATACACCGTGAAATTTTAATCGTTGTTTTGCTAGAACAAACGTTGCTCAGACCATGGTCTACTACCATTCTACAGCATCCAATAAAAAAATAAACATACTCAGTTTTTGAAAAACACAAAAAAGACAAAGTTTAAAATGACAAGATTATCTACTGCTTACTAAATTTCGTTTATGGAGGTACATTTCCCTGTAGACAATGCTGTGTCTCGTGCGTGGTGTCTGTGTTGTAGGGAGTAACGATAATCTTGAAATTTTAAACTTTGACTTTTTTGTGTTTTTTCAAAAACCAATTTTGTTTTTTCTTTTATTGGATGCTGTAGAATGGTAGTAGACCATGGTCTGAACAACGTTTGTTCTAGCAAAACAACGATTAAAATTTCACGGTGTATAACGAAATTAAAAGGAAAACTATCACAGCTACATAAGTAGACCAACCAACCAACCAATAATCAACCAATTTAAATTTGTAGTTGCACATGTTCTCCCATACATTCCGAATGAGAGAACATGTTTTTCAACTACAAGGTTAAGTTTGTTCTTAGGATAAATTTATCCCAACAATGAAGGGTTCCGTAGAACCCTAGCTTCTAACCAGAGCTCACCCCCTTCCCCCCCCCCCCACCCCCCGAAGTGAATTCCTGGCTACGGCTTTGTGTGTGTAATTTACTCCTAATGCGACATAATTAATCTTTTCAGCAATATTTTACATGCTGCATCCGTGGCAGAAGTCAAGGTGCTGTTACCATTGATCAAGCTCATACAGAAAGCTGTTGTAAGTTTGTTCCAACTGGACACCACGCTGTATCCACCACATGCGAATGTACAGGGTAAGTAAGAAGTGTCATGCTTGGTAGGGTTTATAATTGGGACCTTTTAAAAGGAACAAAATCTAGGGAGACGGGATGTACAGTCAAGGAATAAAAATACCTACCTATGTTAAGCACGTTAAGGGTCCCTCAGACAGACGCGACAAGACGGCGCAACGCGACACCGGTAGAACAATTTCCGTGAACTTTTCCACAAGAGTTGCGGCGCGTCGCACGTAGGTCCTTTTTGGTAATCTATGCGTACAAAAGTTATAAACTTTAGGTGAAACAAATGGGTTATAACCTATTTTAATAAATACTTAGATAACCAGGCAAATCAAAACAATGTCTAAGCATATCGTGCGATTTGAACGAACAAATAAGTGTACAAGTTACAACTTATTGACGCGTCCGAGCGCACATCGTGTGTCTGCCAGTTAGCGACGAAGTTTCAGGGCATTGTACAGACGCCAGCACATCAAGCTACTAAAATCTGTTAAATTTATTTAATAGATTTTCAACTTTATCGCTGAAGCATAAGGTTCAAAGTTGATTGGGAAAATTTGACAGTTTCGGGTAGCTTGATGTGCTGGCGTCTGTACGTTGTTTTAAGAGATAATTATTGTTTATTATTTACTATGGAACTTGAGCGGACAAATAAGGCTTTATTATTCCGTAACATTTATTTCAAAAACATTTTGTATTTGTCGACATACACTCGTACATAAAAATATAAGTAATAGTACTAAAATAGAGAATTAAATTAGGTACACCAGAGTAGAACTTGTAGAGCGGATTGTTCTTAAAATGTTTTTTGCCATTACTTTAGTTTACTAAGCTTTCAAAATTAAAATTTTTGTCTGACGGTATCCGCCGTAAGTACCTATTTATTTTTTATTTTTTTAGCGGTGTATCGTCCGCCATATCTAAAAAACTTGGTCTTTGGTTCATTAATTAATTTAAAAATACACAAACTATGTATTTCAACACGCACACACACACCATTTACAATATTTCCGTACAAATCGCAAGGTTAGTATTTTATTTTTACATATGTATTCAAATATTGTTTTTCTAACCTTTTTTTTTCACTTTTAGTGGGTTGTTTTGCAATTTATCTAAGTTACAATAGCCTAATGTCAACTGCTCATCAAAAATACCCAAATCGCTATAGATGTGCCTATAATATTTCAAGAGTTCCCTCGATTCCTCCAAGATCCCATCATCAGATCGTGACCAAATGACAATGGACTTGAAAGTCGCCACGCCAACGCGTGTAACATGAACGCGTGTCGTCTGCGCGTTACACGGGCCAGTTTTCTGCGTTTATTCCCACTAGTTCGATCGTCGAACTAGTGAGATTTTTTTTTCTCATTTGTCCGACCGTCGAACTAGTGAGATTTTTTTTTCTCATTTGTCCGACCGTCGAACTAGTGAGATTTTTTTTTCACATTTGTTCAACCGTCGAACTAGTGAGATTTTTTTTCCTCATTTGTTCGACCGTCGAACTAATTAGATTTAAAAATAGTTCTACTACATTTGAATGTTTTACTAATTTCGTAATAAAATAAAAAACGCTTGGTTCGTTAAAAAATATATATTCGTGTACTTATATTTGTACATCTATAGCATATCTTTGATCAAATAAACAGTTGAAAAACTTATAAATTATAAGCTGGCTTCCTAACAAAGTAAATAATAGTAATAGTAAATAAACAATACATACAGATTACACAAATCATCGTCGTATCACCCGGAAGTCGTCCACTGTACATTTCCTTAAATGCATCTATTTTTTTTTTTTTTTTAAAACGTTGCCCCACACTAGGAATTTCTCCTGTATCGTGGGTGCGTTTACAAACATTTAAACTCACATACACAAACAGCCAGACCGTGACCGTATTTGTTCCGTGCGGGAATCGAACCCGCGACACGCAGCGCAGCAGTCAATCGCTTAACCACTGCGCCAACCGTCGGATCTATACCTACAGCACCTAGGTAGGTATGTGCATTAAAACCATTATAAACATTTAGCTAAACATCCCGTCAGAAGGAGTATGGTTATAGTTTTTATTTTCATTTTGAGGGTAGATGCTGTTTGAGCCTGTTTAACTATGCAAAATGATGGATGTGTTATACTGGTTATGCGCTGCAGTTGCAACGTTTTATTTGGTGGTGCCTGTTTAGTTTACTGTTTATTTTTTTGCAATGACGTCTAAAGAATTAATAATTATTAAAAGTGGTCGAGGAAGAATTCTGCAATTAGAAGGACATCAATATTACTCAATGCGTAAATATAAAAATGGTCAAAGCATATGGCGGTGTAAAAATTATAAAAGTTTAAAATGTACTGGATCCGTAACATTGAATATGGTAAGTCTTGAGTGTTTTATATGTATAATATAATTTATAACGTGTAGACATAAGTATATATATTTTAAACTAATACAATTATTTTGTTTAAGGACCTCACTGAAACTTTACAAATAAAACCTCACTGCGACCAATGTAATCCAGATGAAACACGAAATTCAGTTAATATTATTATAAATAATGCTTGCAATGAAGCAGCATTGGGAAGAAAACCAGCTCCAAGAATCTATAACAGAGCTCTAATTACATAAAAAATCAAGGCCTGCATTTAGCTTCAAAAAGTAGTATACCTGAATTTCAACAAATAAAATCAAGCATTTATAGAAACAGAAATAAGCTAGCACACGTAAAAAAAATATGCGCGAAAACTGTAGTGGAAGTCGAGGTTCCCAATACTTTTTCAGAATTCTTACTTGCTGATTTCCGTCACAAAAAAATGAGAATATTAGTGTTTTGTTCAAGTGACGCCCGAGAAATTATGAAAAATATAAAACATATTTTTATGGATGGGACCTTTAAATCATGTCCAAGTCCTTTTCAACAACTTTTTACTATTCACGGGGACATCGGCAGTGACATAAATAACACGAATGTGATCCCTTTGGTGTTTATTTGATTTGATTGTGTCCCAAATTCCAGAGTAAACCTGCAAAAGTCACGATAGATTTCGAAGAAGACACAATGAAAGCGTTACAAAAAATGAAGGTTACAATCAAAGGCTGCTATTACCATTACGTGAACAGTTTGTGGCGCAAGGCAAAAACCCTGGGTTTAAGTAAAGACAAACGGAACAGAAGAATAATTTCGCTATGCGCCAACTTAGCATTGCTTCCAGAAAATGAAATTGTTTCAGGATGGGTGTATATTCAAAATGAAATGACGGAGAATTGTCAATCCATGAAGAAGTTTAAAGAATATTTTGATAATTACTGGATGAAGGGTGATTGTCATAGAATTTGGTCTGCGTATGGCGAACGCCACCGAACAAATAATGCCGTAGAAGGGTGGCACCATAAAATAAATAACCTTGTAACAAAAAGCCATGTAACCCTATTGCAAATATTGCATATTTTACAGGACGATTCTGTATTGTCTTCATATCGAAATGATATTCTTCAGAGACCTTCCACATCAAAGAAAAGTTCTAAAAGGAGGAAAATTTATTTATTCAATGACGATTATATTATTGATGCTCAAATGCAATTAACATGTGGACAAATTAGTGTTGGACATTTTTTAGAAAAAATGCGCTAGTTAATTACATTTAGTATTTGATTATTACATTTTTTAAATTCGATTATTAGATAAAAATCATGGTAATTATATAATATTTAATATATATCTTTGATGGATTACATGTATTCGTAGTTCTTTTTGTCTCTGCTTATTGAGATAAGTAAGACAGACAAAATTATATTTGATCATGTATATTTCACCAAAGATGTACAAGTATGTTTCTATACGACACTAACAACAATTGTGACATGTCCCATTTGATTTTTGATCATTTATTATACATATAAACTAATTTTTGTTCTTTCTGGTTAAGCTTGTTGAGATAATCGCTTATATTGTCTTGCGACAGAAAAATATTAGATTACATTTAATATTTCATTATTACATTATTTTTTGATAGGTGAGGAAGCCAGCTTATAATTTATAAGTTTTTCAACTGTTTATTTGATCAAAGATATGCTATAGATGTACAATTATAAGTACACGAATATATATTTTTTAACGAACCCAGCGTTTTTTATTTTATTACGAAATTAGTAAAACATTTAAATGTATTAGAACTATTTTTAAATCTAATTAGTTCGACGGTCGAACAAATGAGGAAAAAAAATCTCACTAGTTCGACGGTTGAACAAATGAGAAAAAAAAAATCTCACTAGTTCGACGGTCGGACAAATGAGAAAAAAAAAATCTCACTAGTTCGACGGTCGGACAAATGAGAAAAAAAAATCTCACTAGTTCGACGATCGAACTAATGAATCGAACTAGTGGGAATAAACGGTTTTCTGCCTTGAAAAAGCAGCGCTAGTTGCGTTTGATGCGCGTCGACGCCGCCAACGCGTAAAAAGCCGCCGCGTGCATATAGGCCCTAAGATACAACGAATACACCTTTTACAGACATAATTCATGTTTTACAAGATAAGAGCATTGAATTTGGTAATAATAGGTACTTATTACGTGTAAAGGAAGTCGCTTATGTATCAAGTTAAAGTGCCTTTTTCATCAGAAAACAAGCACAATACATGTGGTGTACCACAAGGAAGTGTACTGGGGCCTGTCCTGTTCTTGCTGTACATAAATGATATTATTAATATAACTGACCACCGATGTATATTATTTGCTGATGACATAACTATTATTATAGCGACAGAAAAATGTAACAATTTTAGAAATAATCATGAGACTGACATTAATAATACTATAGATAAATTAATACAATGGCTTGACATAAATAATTTAAAAATAAATTTTAATAAATCTGTTTATATTAATTTCAATAAATGTAATAATCCTAAATATAATATTAAACTAAACGTATCAAAAATTAAAGAAGTAGCACAAACGAAGTTTCTAGGCGTAATTATTGATGAGAATTTGAATTGGAAAGAGCATGTGGATAACGCTGCAAAGAAAATAAATAAATTTGTATATATGCTCTTAAACAAATCAAAAATATTACAAACTTAAAAACAGCTCTCATGACCTATCATGCATATGTAGAATCGGTACTACGTTACGGGCTTATAATATGGGGAAATAGTACCGATATAAACCGAGCATTTGTTGCTCAAAAAAAGTGCATTAGGGCAATTTACGGGATGCACTCGGAGGAATCTTGTAAACCCATATTTAAGAAACTAGGTTTGTTACCGCTGCCGTCGCTTTATATATTGGAAATATGTATGTTCGTTAATAAACATAAAGACCTGTTTAAATCAGCCAATGATATTAATCCAAGGAGCCGGCGTGATCCACAGAGACTCGTTCTGCATGATCTTCCCAAGCTTACTAAATATAATAAAAGCTGCTTATATAATTGTGTTAGTATATATAATAACATACCGAGTAGCATAAAAAACTTAAACTCCAGATTATTTAAGGGAAAATTGTTTGACTGGTTAATCTTGAAAAATTTCTATAGTCTTAAAAAAATTATGGATAACAAATTCTCATGTTAGTATTAAGTGAACATATGCATGCTAAGTACAATTCTGGCAAAACATGTAAGATCTTTATTGTAAATTATTGTAACACCATGTATAGGTACCATGTTTTATGCAAATAAATACTTACTTACACTTCTCCACCATAGGCTCACCCCCTATTACATGAGATTTAAAATATAACTGGCGAAATGTGGGTGTACTTAGAGATAGGACCTCTGCCCTACCCTTCAGGGAAACAAGGCTGATGTAATGGTAATTTTATGTAAATAAAATACCTGTGTAAGTATAAACTACCAAATAGAAAAAGAATCATCAAAATCAATTCATAATTGGCGTAGTAATCGAGTAACAAAATAATATTAAAAAAAAAACATTCGAATTGAGAACCTCCTCCTTTTGGAAGTCAGTTAAAAAGAATTTACATGTCTAGCCACTCAGTTGCTACATGTGACTCGAGTTACACGAAAAAATATCGTCGACATGCTTCAATCCTTTTGAGAAGCAGTATGCGTTAGCTTTAGAAAGGGTTCAGAAAGCATTTCTTAGATATCTTTACAAGCACTTGTACGGATTTTATCCTCTCTTGTATCCCACTAAATTCCTGTTGGGTTGCCTAAGTTATAATTCCCTAGAACTAAGACGGTCGCGCGATCAGATGACTGTAATATTTAAAATTCTTAGAGGGATTATAGATGTTCCTGATCTGCATAATGAAATCTGCAAACTATTTGTCCCAGACAATTACTGTCGTGGCAGGAAACACCGCTTACTGGCTGTTCCAACTTGCCGTACTGTTGCACACTCCAAGCACACTTCAAGTCACCTATTCCTCGGACATTAGCCGCTATTAACGCTCTCCTGAACTCAAACACAGATCTTGATATGTTTTCGAATGAATGGAAGATGATACCAATAGTAAAAGTACTCTGTGGATGATACTGTCAGAATGTTTGAATTTTTGTGAAAAGGATGCATGATTGTGTTAAATAAATTATATGTTTAAGTTGTGTAACTGGCTTCGGCCGTTCTATTTAATTGAATTCATTAGTTTATCATTACTAGTAGTATTAATATTTGTTTGTAGTTATAGGACAGTGATTAACATAGTGTTTTGAGTTTATTGGATGTGAAAGGAAAGTACGTTGTAATTAGGTATTGGGGTAAGTAGGTAGATAGTTTAATAAGCTGAAATTACTTATTTAGAGTAGATTTGAAAACTAATTAGTACGATCTTATTAGGATGGCGGCATTATTTATTATTTATTTATATATACTTTATTGTACACCACAAAAATACACAACAAAAAACAAATCAAACACTACAAAATATACATTGGGCGGCCTTATCGCTTTAGAATAGCATAGCATAGAATAGTATAGCATAGTTTTAGAATGTCGTTTGACAGATTACTTTGTGAAGAAACATGCTTTTCAAGGTTAAGTTTTAAAAATACGTGCTCGCCCAAATGTGACTATAAATTACAAACGCCGCGATGGTTCGTTCAAACATTTTAATGTTTCCCTTTACGATAAATATCAATGACTGACTGGCAGTCGTAAATTTAATAAAATGTATTGTTCCTATGTTTACTTTTCTTAGATTGTAGTTGTTTATAGAATATAGGGTTTTTTTGTACATTTTAATTTGACGAATTCATTCAAACAGATGTGCAGACTGAAAAACATATTCGTAACTGTTTTATGAGTTCGGGATTGGTAGGAATAGAATTATTTTCACTAATTTGCATGAAGCTCATAACGGTAAACATATTTTTTTTTTTGCTTCTCCGGCTTCCCTCCTCCATAAAATCAGCCTTCGCTACTGCATCCTTGAATGTTTTGTGACTGTAAAGTACTTTTAACGTAGTAATTTCCCATCGCTTACGAAGTTTTCCTTTTTTTGTGAATTAATACATTCAATGAACTTATTACATACCTAAATAATAATAAAAAAAATTGTTTTACAATATGTAAAAAGAGTTTAAAAAAAACAGATGGGAATCGAACTTACTACCCCAGGATTGCAAATCATTCGTCCAACCGCTTAATTATTCGCTTTATTGAAAGTTAGCTAAAATAGCCGTTCCTATATAATTAGGTATGTCATGATTGACTGCATAGTTCCATAAAGGTACCTATAGCGTGATGATACCCAAGTAGCACAGAACTGCATTAAAAATAGTCACATAAGGCCCACAGCGTTAATCTAAGCATTTATACCGACTTATTAGAGTTCACCCGGGCTGCAACAGCTGTTTAGAAGAAAACGAGGCTCACTTTAACGCTTTCTACTGTACTGTAAATCTATTACACACCACAAACACGCCACAGATTGATAGCGGCTGACAGGATACTGCACTACTAAACGCTGAATAACAGTGATCTGTTATTCAGCGTTTAGTAGTGCAGTATCCTGTCAGCCGCAAGACTGCATGTTTGTGAACACAAATAATGCAGTTTCCTGAATAAAAACCCAAGCGTGTACTTTAAAACCGTTGCATTTAAAGAGAGAACATATGAACTAAGTACCATAACGTCTGCAGTTACTTTGTGAAGTTATTTAACAAAAAATTAATGCTTTATGCTGCATACAGATAAACTTTTACCCTATTAGTCAGGTGTTACTATACACTCGAATAACAGCATTTATTTAGGCCGAATCAGAACTTAAAGTGGACTTTTATGCAGTTACATAGCAGCAAACCTGGCAGCCATTCTGTCTTGGGCTGAATAATTGAACTTGCGTAGGCATTTAATCTGCTGATTGAATTATATGTAACATGAAACGAATATTTCCACACTAGGCTATTTTGACAGCTTCTTGACGTCTTAAGTTGTTTTACGAAATGTGGAAAGCCAAAGAAAGAACTGGTGGAATACGCCGTAAAATCAATGCAGAATACTTAAAAATTGTAAATGGAAATACAGCTAATGCGGGAAAAAACAAACAACCTACAAGTTTAATGAGCCTTTGTCACCACTACTACTCTTCACATCGATCCATAGCTGATATGTTTCTCACAAGTGCTTAACTAATTTACTATTTGCTGAATTATAGGCCACATGAGAACACCCGTACAGACCTTAGCATTAAGTTAATTTTAAAACAGTTCACTTGCTATCCGCCATTTTCACTGCATGACTGTGAATTATTGTAAAATTTTATCTTTTTATTTTGGTTTATTTTAGAAGATTTCGATTGGAATTGATTAGGTTTACAAATAATTTACACGTAAACAGCTTTTCATCAATTTCTTTGTAAAAAACAATAACATTTAGTTCGTTTACTGTCCATTTAAGTTAGTTTTTATTTTGTATTTAGTGGTATTATGAGAGCGCGTGAAAATTTTGAACTAAACATGTATGGTGTTTCACAGTAAAGTTACCTCCCCAATAAGATTTCAGACATAATAGGAAGAAATCGAAGTTTTACAAAACGTAAATTATATTTATTTTTTATGTTAAACATGACGTGTGTCATGTTTAACAAATTGACTGTTCATATTAAAGAAAAATAAATAATAAAGCTATTGCATTCCACAATTTTGCTCAGAGTGTACTTTCAACTGTGTAAAAGTACATAAATTGTACACATTTGTCTTTTTTTCTGTATTTTCAGCTCTTGGGGTGATTGTTACACACAGGCAATTTTCAGCTCTTGGGGTGATTGTTACACACATATATGCTTTTATAATGTTGATATAATTCAATTATTTGATAATTGGAATTCTTATACAGCTATGTGCTGAATAATTTGTGCCCAAATTAGAGTTATATTAGCAGAGGATGCCTACGCTTTATACACAGCAAGTTTAAACAGCTAATGCTTTCACGGTGCACTGTGAAAATGCTGTTATAAAGCACTTTTGTGCTACTTGGGTAATCATTAAAAAGTTAAATCGGTAACTATCTACAATATCCCAACCTTTTGGCGCGTCCTTTTACAATTTGCGGAGAAAAATACGAACATAATGTAATATTGCTCATCCCCCATAGCAAATAGCGTGATAGTCTATACCCTACAGTTGGAACAGACAAAAATTCTAAAAACTATATTTTCGACATAAGAATCGATCCCAGACCTCGTAGCAATAACTTTCTTTCAAAAATATTCAATGTACAGTTTTAACTTCGCTACGATTTTATTATATGTATAAATACAAAATAAAAACAAAAAATCGTATTACAAAATGAGAAAAAAAAGGAAAACATACAAAAACCGTAGTTGGGAATCGAACTTACAACCCCATGTTTGCAAAGCAATCGTCCAATCGCTGAGTTAATTACTTCGTTGAAATTTACCTAAAATAGCCGTTCCTATATATTTCATGATTGACTGCTTAGTTCCATAAAGGTATAGCATGATGATAATGATTTAAAAAGTTAAATCGAAAACCATCTACAATATCCTAATATTTTGGCCCCTTTTTTTTTTTAAATACTAACATTATATAATGTTGCTCGTCCCCCATAGTAAATGGCGTGATAGTTTATACCCTACAATTTGACCAGACCTATAGGGAATACCTATGCAAAATTTTAACAGAATCTATCTGGTAGAATTTGCGTCATGCTAGAATATACAAATACGACATAATGTAATATTGCTCAACCCCCATAGCAAATAGCGTGATAATTTATATCCTATAACTTGACCAGACACACAGGGAATATCTATGCAAAATTTTAACAGAATCTGTCCGGTAGAATTTGCGCCATGCTGGA
The DNA here is from genome assembly GCA_949152395.1 of Agrochola litura. NCBI lineage: Eukaryota > Metazoa > Arthropoda > Insecta > Lepidoptera > Noctuidae > Agrochola > Agrochola litura. The sequence continues at coordinate 25,214,591 of OX424495.1, read as the reverse complement.
TTATACATACAGACAAACAGACAAAAATTAAAAAAAAAATATTTTCGGCATTAGAATCGATCCCAGACCTCGTAGCAATTACTTTTTTTCAAAAATATTCAATGTACGGTTTTGACTTCGCTACGATTTTATTATACAGTATGGAAACCGTATACTTACCTAGATTAGTGGCAAGAACTGTATGCTTCTAGGTCTAGGCGTATTTTTGTTCTAGGTCTTCTAGATTCGAAGTTAAGCCGTCTTGCGAAATTGAATGCTAAGTTTGCGATTTTTTCTGGAAATGTTTTTAAAGAAAACATACATTTACTTTATTTTAGATGTAAAGATAAACTAATACTTAAAGAAAATAAATAAAGTATAAACACACATGTTACCGATTTAGATTTTAATGTATTTAAAAACAACCTAAACAAAACGTTAATATTTCCGTCTGTGAATTTTGATCACTATTTGTGAATTATTTTAACCCTACCGAAACGCATATAAAAAACTTAATAGATGGTCCCTTTAATCAGCTTCTCAGCACAGTTATCTTTTTATTAAAGAACCACTCCATTGAGTCATAAATCGTGTTAAGCGCCGAGCTCCTAAAAAAAGCGCGCGAACTGAAGCAAGTGACGGTCGGCGCCTGAACAGGCGTAAGCAACTGAGTGGGTATACTGGGTAGGCCTGCTTAAATATACAAAAAAAATAGCTCACTAAACCAGAGAATCATGGTGGCCTATAGGTAGATAGCACCACAAATATCTTATCGAATTCAGCGCTAAACGAATTTAAAACATCGTATTGTTTCTTTCAGGCCTAAAACTGCAAACATAATACATTTTCAAAGACAGAAATCTTAGGTCGGTTCTTTGCATGTTCCAGATACTCAAACCTTTGACTTCATAATAGTGGGGGCGGGGTCGGCAGGATGCGTGTTAGCCAACCGACTGACAGAGATACCCAACTGGAATGTGCTGCTCATTGAGGCTGGGGACGACCCGCCAGAAGCTTCAAATGTGAGTAGCTACTTATAATAAGATGTCACTTCTTACCGAAAGTAGGTACGAAGGCGAGTTTCTCCTGTGATTTTGTGCAGGTACGCCGTCTAAGCTTCCAAAATCACACGATCTTTGCAGCATTAAAACTCGTTAAATCTCCAGAATGATTTAAAAGTTTGAATTAAATTCTAAATAAAGTAGTAACGGCCCCGACTTACGAGTTGTAAGTCGTGGGTTCGCACCCAGGCGTTTCCTGCTCTCAAAATGGAGAAGGAAAACATCGTGAGGAAACCGGCATGTCCTAGAACCAAAAATACGAAGATATGTGACATCTACCAACACGCACTGGGCCCGCGTAGTACCTACACAAAAACTCAACATAAATATCGGCATCCCTTCTGTAACAAAATGGACAAAAGCAACAGGTAGTGACCTCAGGCCCTTTTTGCCAGGTTAGATTTGGTGATAACACATTACCTTCTTTCATTCCAGATACCAGGTTTATCAGTATTGGTAGCAGGCGCGCTACCCGACTGGAACTATTACACGGTCGACGATGGCTTCTCCAGCCAAGGGCTCAAGACGAAGAGCATCCAAAATCGAAGAGGTAAGATGCTTGGAGGATCCAGTGGGGTCAACTTCATGTTCTATGTGAGAGGGAATAAGGTTGACTATGACAGCTGGGCCAAATATGGGAACCAAGGCTGGGATTGGGATAATGTGACTACATACTTCAAGAAGAGCGAACGATTAAATGATAAATATATAATGAACAGTGAGTCAGCAGATCTACACAGCTCCACAGGATATTTAGGCATTACACAACCAAATTGGGATCACAAAACAAAGGACTACTTCAATGCTTTCAAAGAACAAGGACACAAAATTCTTTTAGATTACAATGGTCATCAGCAGTTAGGATATGGACCATCAAGTTTTACTGTAGATAAAAATACTAGACAAAATACAGCTACTGCCTTTCTAAGCCCGATAAAGGACAGAAAAAATCTGCACGTACTTAAAAATTCACTTGTTACAAGAATTATATTAAACAAGGATAAAAGAGCAACAGGTGTTGAAGTGAAACTTCCCGAAGGAAAAATTATAAAACTGAATGCAAACAATGAAGTTGTGCTATCTGCTGGGGCCATCAACACTCCACAGCTACTTATGCTGTCTGGCATCGGCCCAAAAGAACATTTGGAAGAAATGAACATAGATGTGGTATTCGATTCACCAAACGTCGGCCAAAATATGCAAGACCATTCCTTAGTTCCCGTCATTCTTTCTGGAAAGAGAAGCATGTTTTCAATCTTAGACAACATAGAGCCGTTAGGAAGTCTTGATCGTTTTCCTGTGCCAACGATTTTGGGATTTGTAACTCTTAACAAATCTCAAAGCTACCCAGACTATCAAGTCACTGCTGTACCTACACCTGCAGCTACAATTCTTCCTCCTTTACTATGTTCTGATACTTTCACACTTGAAGATGTATCTTGTATAGCTCTTGCTGATGCCACACAGCAAAGAGGAGCCTTATTAACATTAATAACACATCTACACCCAGAATCTAGAGGTAAAATCAGGCTCAAAAGTTCAGACCCTGAAGACAGTCCACTCATCTATTCTGGATATTTCAGCCAAAAAGAAGATTTGGAGAACTGCGCAAAGTACGTAGAAGATTATGTAACTGTGTTAAACACGAAATTTTTTAAGGAAATGGAGTCTGAAATCGTAGATTTGAAAGTCAGTCAATGTGAGGGCTTCGATTTTGGGAGTCATGAATACTGGAAATGTTACGTTTTGAACTTGGCGAGTACTCAGTACCACGCTGTAGGCACTTGCGCGATGGGGGTGGAAGGTAAGGGCGTGGTAGATGAGAGGTTGAGAATGAGAGGAGTGGCAGGACTCAGGGTTGTGGATGCAAGTGTAATGCCATCCATCACCAGTGGAAATATAAACGCACCAGTCATTATGATTGCGGAGAAAGCGGCTGACATGATCAAAATTGACTATGGAATACATGTGTAACTGTAATTTTAAGTAATTTCACGGTGAACTAAGGATACAGAAAAAAAAAAGATTTAACGTACAAGGGAATAATATATAGAGTGTAGTGAGGTGACTTGAATGTCCAGAGATATAATTAGTGCATTGATTAAGTAATAAATGATTTAATACGTAAATAATTGTTTCCATAAGAAATACAGGTTGGAAGGAGACCCATCACGAAGCCGTCAACTACGCATCAATTTAAGTAACTTTTTGCAATAATAATTGCTGGGAAACGATTTTTCGTTTTGGTGTGAAAATTTGCTGTTTGCCGTAAACAGCTAATTTTTATGCAGTTTGCACCCGCATGCAACAGTACAAGGATAGTAGGAGTATTCTTGTTTTCCCCAGTACAAGAAAAATATCATAATAACGGGAAGAATAAGTGACTCCCGGCTTCGGTAATGGTATTTTTACCCGACTGAAAAGACACAATAGTAGATTGTTTACCAAGGGAGCAAAGAACTATTTTTAAGGCGAGAGTGTTTCTTTGAATCCAGAGCGGAGCGAAGGATTCTAGAGTAGAATCCCGAGCGTAGCGAGGGATTCTAAAGTAGAATCCTGAGCGCAGCGAGGGATTCAAAGTACGCCACTCGAGCTTAAAATAGTGTTGCTCCCAAGGTGAACACTCTACTTTTTATCACCCTCTATGAGAAAAAAAAACGTGTATGATCCGACCCCCGTCAGGAACAAAGTTCCTTCGCAAGTAAAATTTAAAAAAAATCACTGCCACCATCGTGGATTTACATTTTGACCTCACTATAGACTTAAGCACCTTCGAAAACTATGAAAACGATACCCATGATGAAATTTTTTAAATTATTCGCAGCTGCCATCTTGGATTTACATTTTGACCTCACTATCGGTTTTAGCACCCTCGAAAACTATGAAAACGACACCCATGACGAAAAACTTGAAAATTTTCTTAGCTGCCATCTTGGATTTTCATTTTGACCTCAGCATCGGCTTTAGCACCCTTAAAACCATGAAAACGATACACATGACGAAAAATTTTAAATTTTTCGCCGCCACCATCTTGGATTTTCATTTTGACCTCACTATCGGCTTTAACACCCTTAAAAACCATGAAAACGATAACCATGACGAAAAATTTGATTTTTTTTGCATCCGCCGTCTTGGATTTTTATTTTGACCTCACCATCGGCTTTAGCACCCCTAAAAACCATGAAAGCGATACCCATGACGAAAAATTTGAAATTTTTTGCCGCCGCCATCTTGGATTTTCATTTTGACCTCACCATCGGATTTAGCACCCTTAAAAACCATGAAAACGATACCCATGACGAAAAATTTTAAAATTTTCGCCGCCACCATCTTGGATTTTCATTTTGACCTCACTATCGGCTTTAACACCCTTAAAAACCATGAAAACGATACCCATGACCAAAAATTTGATTTTTTTTGCATCCGCCGTCTTGGATTTTTATTTTGACCTCACCATCGGCTTTAGCACCCCTAAAAACCATGAAAGCGATACCCATGACGAAAAATTTGAAATTTTTTGCCGCCGCCATCTTGGATTTTCATTTTGACCTCACCATCGGATTTAGCACCCTTAAAAACCATGAAAACGATACCCATGACGAAAAATTTTAAAATTTTTGCATCCGCCATTTTGGATTTTCATTTTGACCTCACCATCGGCTTTAGCACCCTTAAAAACCGTGAAAACGATACCCATGATGATAAATTTGAAAATCTTCAGAGCCGCCATCTTGGATTTACATTTTGACCTCACTATCGGCTTTAGCACCCTCGAAAACTATGAAAACGACACCAAAGACAAAAAAATTGAAAATTTTCTAAGCCGCCATCTTGGATTTTCATTTTGACCAAATTCACACTTTCTCTCTCTTGCCAGCCTGTTACTTGTTTATACAATATTCGTGTTTGATCTCTTTGGTAATTGGAACTTTTACTAACAATATCCACATTCCAAATTCAAATTACTTTTAATCCCTAGGGATTAAAAAGCTATTTTAGTCCCTGTTTACGAAGAACGAATTAGCTCTTTTTGAATAGATGTGATAAAAAATATTTTATCTATGTATACTAATATTATAAAGAGATGTTTGTTTGTAAGTTTGTATGTAGGGTGTAACCTCTGGAACTACCAGTCGGAGTTGAAAAATTATTTTTGCATTGCATAGCTCAATTCTTGAAGGTTTATAGGCTCAGGAAACTAGTTTCACATAAACATACATGGGCACTTATGAAACGTCAGAAGCTAGATGCACGGTTCCTTGGTCGTTTCCTATGGAGAAGAGCCGGCAAGAAACTCTACGGTTACTCTTTTAAAAATAAATGAGTATCAACTAGCTTCTGCTCGCGTTTTCGTCCGCGTGCTCGGCTCCTAAGGGTCCTAGCGTGATGTTAAATAACAGATAGTCATCCTCAAGAATAGGACTACCAGCGCTGCGATTTTTTTTTTTTAATGTCGCAGCATATGCTTACATAGCCTTTTAGCCTCGTAGGTACAGGACTTTCTGCTTTTATTTTAATTTTACTTTGTTTTTTATTTTTTTAAATAATGTTTTAATGAGTGTGTTTTAGTTTAATTTGTGATTTTCTGTGCGAGTCTCAATAAATACTTTTTCTTTATTTCTATCAATCAAATGCAAAAAAAAACAGTCCGACTGGTAGTTTCAGAGATAAGCGCGTTCAAACAAACAAAAAAGCAAACAAACTCTTCAGCTTTATTATGTATTGAACTATCTAGCTATTATTATATTAGTATAGATATACAGGGTGGCAGAGACATCGACGTGAAAACTGTTACCATGGATTCAATAAATGATTCTGAACCCTCCTTTTTTTTAAAATAACCGACGAAAAATTTTAACGCAGGGGGTTCAGAATCATGTCCTGAATCCATAGTAACAGTTTTCGCGTTGATGTCCCTGCCACCCTGTAATTTATGTCCGTGACCACCGCAGGACCACCAACGCCAATCGCTTCCATATTTAGTAAATAATTAGTACCCAATTGGTACTAATTAGTGCTCGAACGACAAAATTGGTACCTTAGTAGTTTTCGAGAAACTCGAATTTGAAGGTGGTCCGGCGGTAGTCACGCTCCCTTCAGCAGGACCACCATGAGCGCCGAAAAAGGGGACATGCTGCAGCTATTCTAAGTATACAAATAATTAGTACCCATAAATGTGATTCATTGCGTAAAAAAACAGAACTGAAAACAAACATAACATCACGCCTTGTTTCCCCGAAGGGTTGGGCAGAGGTGTCCCTGTAGCAGGTACACCCACATTTCGCCAGTTATGTTTAAGTCCCATGTAATAGGGGGCGAGCCTATTGCCATCAACCGGGCACAAATCCAGACTCCGAGCTGTTATTGGGTTTTAACTGAAACATTTGTATTTATCGAGAAAACAACAATGATAACTTTCGCGCGCTCGTTCAGCAGGACCACGACTTTGAATGTTGATTCCAAGTTTGAGGAGCTTGTCGCTTTCCTCAAACCTACCTAGAAAATTAGTACCTTGCAAGATAACATTAGTGCCCAAAATACAAAATTAGTTCTTTAGTAGTTTACGAGATATACCATGCCATTGGGTGGGGTGGCGGTAGTCACGGTGTTAAATTTTCATTTCAAGATTTCCCTATCAAAAACTCTGTGATTTCTTCTCACTACCGCATTTTACGTACACGGCGCCGCGGCTTGTACGTAAAATGCGATAGTTAGTGGAGCGCGTCATTTCAGAGAGAACAAGCTATACTTATGGCAAAAATAGCACAATAAAAGATATCAATTTACTCCCATCCTCCTCTTCCACATTTATTTCTTTATTTGAATGCCTTACAACAATTATAGCTTTAACTAACATTTAACGTAAAAATATTTAACATCGTTTATACAGAATATTTACAAAAGGTTGTACAAATAAACTTATAGAAAATAATCACGAAGGCTTACATATAATCACGTTATCTAAATATGAATTAGATTTAGGTGAAGTTATGAATCAGAAATCTAAGCTCTCGCTTCGGCCTTAGGAAAGTTACAAACAATCCGCCGCACTTTTTGGACTAAAAGTACGCACAACGCACATAAATACCGTACACACACCATAAGTATAAATGGTCTTATTTAAAAATGAGGGTTTTCTGAAATAGCGATCACTAGGTGGTAGCACTAAGACGTCAGGTCCGGGCACCTGTCAAGTTATATTTTCTTTAGTCGTGACTGAATGACGAACGAATGAATAAATGAAACGAATCATGAATATATTATAAATTCATTGTAGAAATAGAAGACCTCTTGTCAAAGTAGCGCCAACTGGTAGCGTGAATTTTCATGAAACCTTCATTGCGCACCCCTACACTACATTTTTCTTGACAAACAAGCCGTATTCCCGATGAGTTTGCGCACTAGACGGCCACGACTACGCCCAGTGGTCGCGGCGACCAGGTGAAATATAGAAACAAACAATAATATTCTTTTATGAATCGCGCACTTGGTCGCAACGTGACATCACTGCGGGCCCTGTCAGAATACCAGCACTGCGACATTTATTTTTTAAATGTCACAGCATTTATGCTGAGATAGGAGCCTTTTGGCCTCGTATAGGACTTTCTGCTTTTATTTTAATTTTACTTTGTTTTTTATTTTTTTAAATAATGTTTTAATGAGTGTGTTTTAGTTTAATTTGTGATTTCCTGTGTCTCATTAAATACTTTTTCTTTCTTTTCTTTCTTTCAACGGCCAACTAGCCGCAGACCGGGCCACGGACCGCTGACCGGCCGAAGTCGTGGCCGTCTAGTGCGCGAGATCCCTTAAAATTATGTCCCAAGCTGCAGCACGCCAGCTTACGAACAGCGGACATTAGCTGCGGCGATTTTCTGAAAATTTATCCTCTTAAACTTTAGAGGAAAATTCACCCCCTAAAGTGGTACCTTTAGTACCTTAAGAGTCTAAAGGTACCCCTTTAGGAAGTGAATTTTCATCTTTCTTTATTACTTACTTTCGATATAAGCTAATAAACTCTTGTGCAAAATTCAAGTTTCTTGAGCCAGTTGTTTAGGTTATGCGTTGTTTGTCATGAACCTTTCTTTATCTTTAGCACATAATATAATTATGTACTTCAAATGTATGCGTAACAAGCAATGGAGGGGGGCGTAATTTAAATTAGCTTATATAATACGCCTCGCAGACTTTTACAGACTTTTTGTGCGTCGTACTTGGATTGGATTCCAAACAATTTCTCGCCTACATTGGCCCTTTTATGCGTTATTGCGATGGAGATGAGTGAAGCATGACATAACACTGTATAGGGTGTACCAGAAATGAACTAGCACGCTTAGCATAACAAAATAGAAACGGGTTTTGTGGAGGGAACAGACAAAATAGCAGATTTTCTATTCTTCCGTCGACAAAACCCGTAGAAAATCCGTTTCTATGTTTGTCAAGCTACGCGTGCTGCAGGTAATAAGTTTTAGATTTGAGACCAACACCGACTTTAGATACTAAAATAACAGTTCAATACGTTTTGTGGAATAGTCATCGATGTTGCCATTTTGAGTATTTTAAAACATTGATGTCGCTTCAAATGCATAATACTTAGACGAGTGATTTCTCAATAAATATATGTATAGTAACCAATTTAACGCCTAAAATTAAAATGATTGATTTACATCCGAAAACACACAGAGATGTAGATATTACCTTATACATAGGTATGAAATGGTTGACACTGATTCTCTTCTCAAAAGCTTTAAATTAAGGGTTAAATAACTTTTTGTATTGTATAAACACAATATTGAATAGAATATTTAGTCGGTAATTTTATTTATTTCAGTATCAAAATGATGACTTAATGGAATAATATCCAAGGATTTAAGTATATTCATACATTCTTTCCGACCATTATATATTTGTTATACTTTCATTGATTCCTGCGCTCAACTGCCTTCGCGTCTAACGTTGGTAAGATTCGCTTTTTCGCAGCGCATACGCTTAATGCGTAAGGCGCCTTATGTTATAATTTATATTTGCATGTCCCATATCTAAACCGTAATACTTGCCATCACACAAAATTGATAGTCGTGGGCTTTTATACAAATATTAACTGAGGATACTCGACTAAAAAGTATTAAATTCTAAAATTCCTAAATTAAAAGTGATACTAAAATCAATAAGTTAAGGACTTAACATTAAAATAAACTAATACTAGTAAGTATCTGATTTAGATGGACGTTACTAAACTAATAAATGAAAAATTTTGGAGGGTAGTTTTTAAATAAGTTCAATCGGTAACTTTCGGCTTTCTTCGAGATTCAAAATAGTGTCTTTACAACTTTTTTGTTATTTGCAAATTAGACAAAATCGTGATTATGTGGAAGGCACATTTTAAAGACAAAATGTCATATTATGTAATTTCATGATAAAGTATGACATGACATGTTACGATCTTCAAGAAAATTACAAAAATAATACATTTATATAAATATTCGCTTACCTATGTGAATATTCAAAGAAATTTCATAAAAGAATCCACTGCTAGCTATAATGGAAATGTTAATATTTTATTCTTATTCTAATTCTCTAAAGACTTAACAATAAAAATAAATAAACTTGTTTTAATTATTTCTGCTAATAGAAAAACTTTGCTGGTCATGTATAGTTACACAAGTTTGAAAGGTTACACTTTTATAATTGATTTAACTGTCGCAAGTAACTCACAATATTACCACACAAATAAAACAAGTATCAATATGATAAAGCGCGCGTCACACAGAAGGCAAGAAGCTAATCGCGTTAGTATATAAGTTTGGGTGTCCGGGACCATTTTGGTCCCCCTAAGGTTTTCTATCTAAAGATCTGGCCTTTTCTTTCCTCTTGTTCACACCCGTTTTTTATAGTCGTAAACATCTACAGTATTTATATTTTCATAATGTCCCTCGGCAAACTTCGTGTTTCGTCAGTCGTCGGATTTCTATCAGTTGCCCTTTGCACTTGGTGCAGACCGGACGCTCTCAATCGACTTGGAAGCATATAGAGTTGTGAATACTCTTTTAACTTAATGTAATTTATTTCAAAAATGGGAGGAAAGTCGCAGGCACTACTGATAGGTAAATAGTTTTACAGCTCTATTAAATCAAAACAAAACAAAAATAAAGTACTTAATTCTGAATTCAAATTATTACACACAATAAATCTTATAATTGACGGACTTGGAAATTTGTATTCGGAAATGCGATGATTCCCCAGGGACATTAAGAAAATAGTCGGACTGTACGTTCTTATTTATGAACGTGGAGTTAAGATACATCAATATTATCACCAGATTAACCATACATTTTTCGAGGTTTAATTTTGGCATAATTTTACTCCGCGTTTTATAATGGGGCTACGGTATATAGACACGGATATCAGTATTATAAGGATTGGTATCTTGTTTACAAAAACGGTGCATACGACGCGACGTAACAGCCATACCTTAGATTTGACGACAAAAACTTGTGTGTACAAGTGGCCGCATGAACCTTTCAATTTTGTAGAGGGGTTTATAGCGAGTACGCACTAAATAATTATATTTTTACGCTCCAAAGTTGAGCTCCAAGAGTTCCGAGACAAATTGTAATTTGTCTCGGAACTACTGAGCTGTAACCTGTCTATCAGATTGAAAGCGCCCTACATTTCGTCCTAATCCAAATGTCGTGCGTATTTAGTAAAAAATTACATAAACTTCAACTGATTAATCCTGTATGATACAATTCACTAAAATAGAGTAGTATTCATTCTAAACGAATTACAGTACAATCTCGCTAATCCGGCACTAATTCAGACACAAGGGTTAGTGGAAAATTCGGATTAGTTGTGTAGCGGTTACACCGCCACATACAAAACTACGCATCATAGACATGACGTCACACAAATCCTGCATCGCGCAATTAGAGTTTACCGAGCGATCGACATATATACAAGATTTTAACTTCAAACCGATGGGCAGTTGCCCGCCAGACACAACACCCGTCTGGTCGGAGCATCCTCCCTTTTCTATGGTGGATGAGTGAACTTTACACCCTGTTCCTCATGCCACTTAAGTTGAATATGGGAACATAATGCAAAATATTGGGACATGTGTGTATATTTCAAGTGGTTGAATGTATAAGATGGTATGTACAAGTGGTTGATTGAGTGCAGCTTCTATTGTTTAAAATAATTTATGGATAAAAAAAATTAAGTGACATTTTCAAATACTCTCAAATTTTGCATGCTGTGTTTTATCCTAGATAAACATGGTTATACCATTACAATTATATTTTAACACCATTGTATACCGTGCTTTATGCAAATAAATGATTTATTTATTATTTCAAATACAATGAACTTATACTCCATTTGAGATAAGATTAGACATTTAAATAAAACCTTTTTACAGTCCGTTCAACCGATTTTGACTTCTATTGAGTTGGTGGCATGACAAATGGCAGCTGCAGTAAACAGTTGGTATTGTAACCATTTTTTTGCTTTTAGTGCCATTCTTATGCGTACGGCATAGAAGTCAAAATCGGTTGAACAGACTGTAAAAAAGGTTTGTTTAAATGTCTAATATTATTTCAAATGGAGTATAGTTTCTTGAAATAATCCGTTTTATAACCTTTTGTTTCTTGCCCACTAGCCCTTGTTTAAAAACGTTCCATCTTCTCACCCTTGTACTACTAGTAGAAGCCATAGTGACAGATTAAGCGTATGAAACCGAATAATCCGCGAAAATCAATCTAAATCAATCTCGTGTTTATGGTTTTGACGCGCACTTGCGTTATTGCTCACAAGGAAACTGACCTAACAATACAAAAATGCGAACTAATACTGTGCCGGATTACTGAGATTATACTGTATAACAATGTATTAATTGACCTATAAACAGCAAAAAAATTTGCTACAAATATAACTTAACAATTTGCGCTGAAACAAACAATTATCGTAAATATTTGAGTATTGAGTAATAGTTTTTCTTGGAACAACTCATTTGTGGCACAGTGGACGTAGATTACAGATGGTCAATTCCCATATTTCCCAAAATCTAGTCGTAATCCTATCTCAGCGACAGTCAATATAAAAAAACTTGACAACGTTCCACAATTTTGACAAGTTCAAAAATACCTGACCCTCTCAAAATCTGGAATCTGTCAAAAATACCTCTAATGTACCAAATTCAGACAAAAATTTGAATGCGAATTTTCTTAAAAATACCAGAATTGATCCTCTGGTACTTTACAAACAAAATAAGAACTGGACTTTCTTCAACTGGGACGGTACAAACGTTAGTCCAAAAATTTCCTAATTTTTCTAAGATTCAACTAAAGTTAATTTGACACCTAAATAGTTATAATGATGCCAATAGAGGTCAAATACTTATTTTGTCAGCACTGGATGTAATATATTTATTTAGAATAATTAATATGCGAGTGATTTAACATGTACCCCTTATTTATAAACGTTGCTTAAAGTTAAGAGACATTTAACACTTTCACTATCCACAAAATAGACACAATAGTTAAATAATCAACCTGAACCATATGTGGTTCATGGGACTGGGAGAGGGTTAAGCAAAGTTTATAAATATGGGTGGTTGTGTGTTAAAATAAAGTTAGTAATTTACCAAGTTTAGTTATTTCTATTGCTAAGACAAAATATACAGTCTAGCTACCATAGAGATGAAAGGTAGGCAAACTACAGCCACAACTATCCTCGCTGCGTCTCGAAGAGAAAAAGAGATAGAAGACATATTATTTTCTACTAATAAGTCGTCTTCCATCTCTTTCTATCACCGTTACAATGGCACTGATTCTGCTGTTATCATCCAAACTTAAATTAAACTATTGCTATCTTTTTCTCGCAAATAAAACTAAAAAGTGATGGAAGTAAATAAGAGCTGCCAAATTAGATCCAACTAATACTTCTATCAAGGCGAGGCCACTGCCCGACAATGGGTAGCTACGGGCTAGATACGAATAGACTAGAATACTTCCAAAAGAACACGCTAATGTTAACAAGACTAGTTTGACAGGTTTTAACCACCACTCTCTCTTTCTCACTATCTGTCAGTAAGAGATAGCAATACTCTAACTTCTGTTTAGTTGGTACACACTACAGTGCGTTCATTATAACTTGGCTCGTGACGCGTTTGGCAGCACTGAATTTTGCAGTCTTAGTTTCAATACTATTAGAGTCCAAATGGCGAATCACATAACTGCAAAATTCACTGTCACTGGACAAGTTATAATGAACGCACTGTAGAGTTAGAATTATCGACAAATTATTCAGCTTGCCTACTTTATTTCTCTATGCATTCATCTGCTTCCCATATCAAAACGTCAAACGGCATTGACAGATGACATTTGACAACGTCAACTAGTGTACATAGATAATATATTTACAAATGTAACTACACAGATACCCGTAACACTGAAAATATTTTTTTTTTTAAACAAATCCAAGGAAATGTTAGAAAGAAATGCTCATACAGAGGCAAATATTTGTATCAACTTGTGTGATGAGTGCAGATGTTAAAAGTTTTATACCGAATATACATACAGATTACATCGAATATTTTATAAAATCTATTTACTGGGCAATACACCTATGATGCTTGTGCAAAATGCAAGTTTAAGCGAAGTTTAGATTAGCAACAAAACTTGTAGAAGATCACTTCCGCAAGCAATTCTTACTTTGAAAACTTGCGGAGGTGAGCTTGCTGTGGTTGTACACGGTAAGAATTGCTTGCATAAGTCAATGTCGGCAAGTTTTGTTGCTTATCTAAACTTCGCTTAAAAACCACTGCAAGTTACACGGATTAAGTAATGATAATATCCTCCTGACATTTACACTTATCACAGCAGTTCATTTAGTAAACTCTTCCCACACAGATGAACCTCGAAACACAGAATAATAGCACAACATCTAGATATGTTACTTTTTAATCATCAAAATGCGCTTTTATAATATCTGACGTGACGATATTATCGTGGACGGTCACGTCACGGCATTATGATAACACAGGGAACTAAAATGTATAGAAATATATGAAGACGCTTTTCCTTCCACGGTAACGTTATACCGTGCACATATTTCCATACATTTTATGGACGTCCACGATAACATCGTAACGTTAGAAATTATAAAAACGCACAATGTCTTAATAAACGCTTTTAAAACATCAACAAGATTCATTTTATGCAGAAAAAACAGGGGAAAAAGAAAAATATACATTTTAAAAACATGTTCAAAGTATAACGATTAATCAGTCTTGGAAGACACTGAAGTCCCTTTCGTATGAACGAGAAAATATTGCAACCAATGTTATATGGCTATTGACTATGTTTTATATAATTGAATACATAATAATGTTAAAGTTTTAAAGATAACCAAGTTATAAAAAACAAAAATATGTTAATGACTTTTCGGAGTACAAAACACTCTTGATAAGTGATTAGTGTAGCAATTCAAAACCATTCGACAAGAATGCTTTGTCGAACATGACACATTTTCAGTTACCTGATTTGCATTACCGCCGAAAGCAAATAGTTGTCGAAAGAATAGCGGTCGTATATCTGATTAAAACGACAAAACAAACAGCGTTTAGAGGACTCGATAACATTCGATTGATGTTCAATTCGGCATGGAAGCATATCGAATGGTCGTGAAGAGCTATGATAAGGCGCTCTGTTTGAGTCCGTAAGTAGTCGGGATTTCGGAAAGTTCCTCAACTTGCACGTTAGTAGAATCATGAACATGATCACATTTTGGACAACCGCGCAACCTTATTATTGCCAAACGCGACTTTCATATCAAAAAAATAATCAAATGTGCAACTTTCAAAAGTAAATGACTGGAATACATTAATTTGAACTTTATAGGAAGTTTGATTTATAATGGGAGAAATTTTTTACATCATGGAAAATGTTTTTGATAAAAATTTAAATCACATTTAGGCCGCGTCCTATTTAAAAGCGATTGCCGCGGGTATACGCGGTCGTCGCGTGCATGTCCTTTTTGTTCGGTGAACGCGTGGTCGCGCCGATAGAGGGCGTTTTCCGAATTTCCGACAAAAAAGTGACATGCACGCGACAATCGCGTATTCGCGCGGCGATAGCTTTTAAATAGGACGCGGGCTTAAGAGTCCAATACACAAAAAACCATTTATAAAATTTTTTGTAAGGAACTTCTTCATAAAATTCAAAGATAGATCATTTTTTATCTAATTGGTACACTTTTGTACAGAACGGACTAAATAGTACAGTCGTGGTCAAAAGCGTTGACTCATGTTTTTTAATCAGTACAAGATAATGTTAACGCAGTATAAATACATTTAAGTCTCAAAGAAAGATTTTGTGCCTATATTGAAGTAAATAACACCAAATAATAATTGTAGGTACACATTGTGGGTTATATTTGATCTACTGTACACATTAGACTAGACGCGCACTTGACGGCCACGACCACGACCGGTGGTCGCAGCCACCAGTACCCTAATTGCGTAACTTATTTTCGTAAACATTTTTGCCTAATTTGTTTCATTTTGACAGTTCAACAACATTCATTGCGTTATTTACGTTGTTGAGCAGATTTTTTTTCCAACTTGTGAAGCAATGGATTAGCAATCAGCTTCAAATCGAAACAGATTGTGATTGTGTAGTATTACGCAATTAGGGTACTGGTCGCTGCGACCACTGGTCATGGTCGTGGTCGTGGCCGCCTTTTCGTATCGGTTCTGATACGAATCGCGCACTTGGTCGCCTAGTTGGCCGTTGCGACCTCGGTTTCTATAGACCTGGTCGTGGTCGTGGGCGTCTAGTGCGCGAGAACCCTAACACTTCACAAGGCTTGTGACCGCGGCTGTACGCTGTACAATTTTTATTGGCGGTCAAGAGTGTTTTTACATACTTCGATTAGTTCCATTAATTGTGAGAATTTAATGTACGCCTCCTGAAGCATGTTTCTGGAAAAAAATAATTATCTTATTAGGACCCACTTCTATGAGAAACGTATTATAACATAGTTTATTCAGCCTAATTATTTCCCACTGCTGGGACACCAATTCCTGTGAGTAGTGGGATTCATAATGGGGGCCCAGTGCTTCAAGGTGTTTTTATTTGTTAGGGTTCTGCACCCGAAGGGTACCAAACGGGAACCTATTACTAGGCCTCCGCTGTCCGTCTGAGCAGTGATAGCCTAGTGGTGTGACCGTTAGACTGCCAGGTCTCGAGTTCGAACCCAAGGCACGCACCTCTGAATTTTCGGATTCATGTGCGTATTGTATAGTTATCACTTGCTTCAAAAACGGTGAAGGAAAATATCATGAAAAAACCGACATGCCTGAGAGATATTTCTCGACGGCATGTGAAGCCAAGTCAGAGGCCCACGGGCGGCTTTAAAACTCTGACACCAGGTTTTTTAAGTACATACCTGCATTTAGTACAAAAGACGGCGAGCCTACTCTTGTTGATATACTCGTTGTCCATACAGATGAGCGATAAACTGTCCCGGAACGCCCGCTCCAGGTCTTCTACGCACGCATCCGGAGTATCTGAACTTAACACCCTGCAAGGAAGATATTTTATAAGAAACAGGAACCGATTGCAAGCTGTAATATTATTGGCATAACAGTTGGGCCGTTTTTAACTGAGTCGTCAGGCCACGTATTTACGTTTCCTTGTGCAATAGGAGGCAGCACTGCCTTGAAACACGCACGTTGCACACGGAAACGTAATTACGCCGTCGGGCCACAAATCTTTTTTGTCATCGTCTCGTACTCTTTAGGCCGCGCGCACTTTGGATGCGTTTTCGTACGAATTTCACTCGTGCGTACACGTACAAACACGCACGAACGATCCCGACCTTACAAGTACAAAGGGAGCGCGCAGACTGGGTGCGACTTAGTCATACGTATACGTACGTATAGTTCCGACATCCGAAAACAATCCGAACTTGTTGGGATTTGTTCTATTTGACGGAGAAAAACGTATCCAGTGTGCGCACTCAATTCGTACGACCATGGTCGTAAGTGTACGCACGACTGAAATTCGTACGAAAACTCATCCAAAGTGCGCGCGGCCTTAGGCTTACGGAGCGCGCTAGTGATGTGGTTTTTTTTTGTTTTATTGTGTTTTGATATCGATACCCAATCACGTCTACGAATTGACCCTGTAAATATTATTATAAACTCACCCTTTAATAGCGAGTGTGAAGGCAGTGATCTGATTGGTGAACAGCATCAGTTTGCTGGTCAACGCTTCCAATGGCTCGTCTCCGGGCCATTTGTCTTCTATGTTGTGGGGCACACCGATGCGGGTTGATAGTTTGGCACTGGAAACGTGAATAGCTAGATTAGCTAGATTGATAAATGAAAGTGTAACTATAGTTTGACCGGGACCACTGTTCCGCAGCTTAGGTATATGCGCGGCGAGACGGGGGGGCAGTGCAGGCCGCTTACTCGTCAACACTCATGGCGCAGGCGTCCCACCCGCCGCTCATTGGTCAACGCTGACCCTCCCTCGCTACGCAATCCTAAAGCGCAGAACAGCGTTCCCGGTCAAACTGAACGTTTCGATATAGCTAGCTCGCTAGCTCCATGTATTCAATATATTTGAGAGATTACTCACCAAAGAGGTGCTCGTGACTAAGTAATAACAGCCGCACTGATCGATCAAAAGTTAAGCTACGCTTACCAAGATTGGTTCGAGGATGGGTAACCATCCATTACATACCGAGACCCCTTTGCCTCGGAAAGCACGTCAAGCTGTTGGTCCCGGCTGTCATTCGAAGATCTTTGATAGTTAGAAGCCCGAAAGTCAAACAACCAATCTTATCAAAAGGTATCGTGTTACCCAGTAACGGAGTTGTGGAGGTCAGATGGGCAGTCGCTCCTTGTAAAATACTGGTATTCAGCTATATCCGGTTAGACTAGAAGCCGACCCCGGGAAAATGCTAGGCAGATGATTGAGATTACTCACCAAAAACTGGACATGACAGTCCACACATTCTCGAAGGCGTCTATAACCATCAGTTCGCCATGCTTCTCGTCCTCTGCATCGACGGAGCGGTCGTTCAGAAGACGGTCTACCGTAATCTTGGCTAGCTCCATATATTCAGGTATTATCTGGCACTTTTTCGCCACTTCTAAGCATAGGTCTTTGAAGTTTGAGACCTCGGATTCTGTTAGGGATTTTGAATCTGGGGAAAGTGGAAACAGAATGATTACATCGCGATAATTCGAGAATTCCTAGGAAAAAACTTCAGTTACAAAACAATGGTGTTTTTAGTTAGGATATGTACTACCCTTTCCAGTATCACAATTTTGCATTTATGGCAAGGTAAGAATATAACTGAACGATAATTTGAATAATTGATTCTCACCTTTACTATCAACAGACGTCAAAGCGCTCTTCAAGTCAGTGATAAGATGCTCTATCCTCGGGAACACCTCATTAAAAACCGCTATCCAATGTTTGAGCAAACATTGCAATACATCCGCCAACGTCCAAGGAGGCGCCTTGAACAGTACATGCTCCCATAAGTTGTTGTATTTCGCGCGCATTTCATTCTAGAATGATAAAAGGATGTATTATTAATATTGCATTTGGATCTAACTAATGCATAATCAGCTTATCATATCCGCACTGCTGGTACTGCGGCCTCTTCTCTGTGAGAAGGAGGGCCGTAATCCACCACACAGGTCCAGTGCGGGTTGGTAGATGTCACATGTCTTCGAAATTTTTGGTTCTAGGACATGCCGGTTTCGTCACGATGTTTTCCTTCACCGTTTTTTAAGAGCAGTGGTGATGATATAATTTACACAAAGTAAAGCGCGTGCCCGGGTTCGAACCTACGACCTACAACTCGTAAGCTGCGGCCGCTACCACTGGACTACGAATGCCCTCCGGGCCACTACTGCTCTAATATCCTATCCTAATTCTAATAAATGCGAAAGTGAGTTTGTTTGTAACGCTTTCAATTTGGCACATGTGTAGACCATGACCTGGAAAAGGACATGGGCTACTTTTTATCAAAGGCGACAGCTTAGATAGAAATAATTTAGCTATGTAGCCGGCTATAAAACCTAGAGAAAACATTTTTAAATTAAAACAAAAATCATACAAATTGGATTAGTGGTTCTCGAGCATAAGCTCACTAACAGACAAAAACAAGGTAACTTTGTGTTTTATAATTTTACTAGCGACCCGCCCCTACTTCGCACGGTATTCACGACGTGATAATACTAGATTTCTTTATTAGATGTATTATTAATGTATTATTACACACATAAACTTTCCGCAATAAATTCTCTCAATGATGGTGAAAATCGCATCAAAATCCGTTGCGTGGTTTCGAAGAACAACGCGGTCACACAGACAGACACGAAAAGCGACTTAAATTTATAATGTATACAGGGCGTCCCAAAATTATGGGACATGAAGGGAAAGTACCTTAAATATCGTAGATAGGGTATTTTGCTGAAAGAAGACTTTATGTTATTTTTAAAAGTTAGTAATTCTGCATTCAAAGATTTTCTAAAAATTACTTGCCTCGTCTGGGAATCGAACCGACTTAAATGTAAAAAAAAAACACCCCTACTTTTATGATGCCAATTTGATTAAAATGATTAATTTCGCGCTGTTGCTTTCTTTTAAAATACTATGTTACTTAAGAAGAATTATTAGTTTTTGGTCATTCTTTCGATTGGCATCATAAAAGTAGGGGTGTTTTTTTACATTTAAGTCGGTTCGATTCCCAGACGAGGCAAGTAATTTTTAGAAAATCTTTGAATGCAGAATTATTAACTTTTAAAAATAACATAAAGTCTTCTTTCAGCAAAATACCCTATCTACGATATTTAAGGTACTTTCCCTTCATGTCCCATAATTTTGGGACGCCCTGTATACATTTAATAAGAATTACAACTTATTTAGTAATACATGCTCCGAATGCGTTTAAAATCGCACTATTTCCATACAGATCTGGGGCCTCAGGCAAGTCAAATGTTCTAACTAAATAGAAAAAAGCGTAAGAAACCACTTACCTCTAAAATATTAGCCAGCAGTTGATAGATCGTAGCCTGGTAATGCTTCAAGTTGTCAAATGCGTCAGGATCCGACTCTTGAGGAGTCGACTCCAGAAGACCCTTTAACTCTGAGAGGCCTAAACTCTTGATGTTGTTAATGCCTGCCTTGCTGCAGAGGTGCTTGTCGTTTGATAATAGGATCTGGGGAAGATCAGTTCTTTAGGTGAGAAGTTTTTGCTTTGGGACTCCCAAGCCTGACTTCTGACTCCTGACTGACCAGCCGGGCCAGACAATCTGAGACTAAATATTATTAACTACACAATCTACTGAAGCACAATCGTAAATGTTTGTATTCATGAATTCAGCATACGAATTACGATTTAAAAGGGATAGATGAAGTGGAACAGTATGTTCAAAACAAAATTAATCTTTAGATTATGGTGCTCCAGCCACACCCGTCCGACAAGATGTGAAAAAGTGCGTCAATACGGTCCCTGTTCGAGTCCAAAACTACACGTGAGAAACATGAATAATAATCGAAATTTATGTTTCTGTATAAAAAAAACTAATTAAACAAAAAACAACCGACTTACGAAAAATCGTAAGTGTCTTTGGTTTTGAATTTTCATTTTTGCCACCGACTTCCGAAATTAAAGTTATTTTTCACTTCGTAGTGTTTTTAAAGTGAAAACTTCTTTAGGCGCGTTGGGCATTTTTAAGATGGGACTAAACCATTGATTTCGCGACACTGTGACGGAATTTACCGACACCGTGGAGTAAAAGACATCAACGCGTTGATTACCGCGGTGCGTGGAGTAAAAGACATCAACGCGTTGATTACCGCGGTGCCAATTTTTTTTCAAGTTTTCACTACTGTCGGCACTCATTTTTTTTAGTTTTTTGTAAAAAGTTTTTATTTTTCACGTTTTATTTTACACGTTGTGGTACCTACCCCACACAAATTCGAATACAATATCACTACCTGCTATGTAAATAACAGTGACAGGAACTAATCATATCATCCACATACTAAGTGGAAAAAAATACGGATTATTGAAGCTAACTCAAAAACTATCCAAGCAAAGTTTATCAAATTTATATGGAACCACCTCGAAAGCTTACTAGGTTATCAAAAAAAAAAAAAATTTTCAAAATCGGTCTACAATTGACGGAAAAAATCGGTGGATATATATTTTAAAAAAACATACGCTATGAACATAGAACCTCCTCCTTTTTGGAAGTCTGTTAAAAATGTCGTACTCGGGCGAAAACATTCAGTTGGGACAAAGTAAAGTTTGTTGAAAAGAACTGAGATCATATTTCTACAACACATAAAATTACGCCTTGTTTTTTCCGAAGGGTTGGGCAGAGATGTACCATAGTACACTCACATTTCGCCAATTACGTTTAAGTCTCATGTAATAGGGGGCGAGCCTATTGCCATCAACCGGGGGTACCATTATCCGTCAATCCGTCCCAAAACTATTCATAGGAATATAGGTCTTATATTAATACAACTAGGCCCTATAAGGAGTACCTAAAGTTAATTCATTGATCCATTTTCAAGTCCCAAAGTTCAGTCTTCACTGTCTTCCTAGGCTGGTTTTGACATCAGAGTATGATGACATTGGAGCATGATGACATCAGAGTATGATAAGATCATCTTACCACTGACTTCCCCCTCTCGGCCTGCTGTAGCGCGCAGTTTAGGATCTCGTCGTCTGGAGACTCGCAAGGGTATATGTGCGAGTTTGCGTCGCGGAGTGGTTGACCTGCACATAACATGGCACAATTTTACTTATAAGTATTTGAAAAAAATAACAGCAGTCACTTAAGATATAGGTAGTAAAATAAACTGGGATGCGACCTCAGAGCGAAATTAAAAACTATGATAAAACAGAGCAAAGTGGTCAAAGGAATCATGAAATTGATGTTAAAGAAAACTTAACTTTTATTGAAAAGCTCCTAGTTTAGCCAGGAATCTGGCCATTTCTATTTAATACCATCCTTTTTTATAAAATACAAAAGACGTTATTATATTTAGTAAACTGTTCCGCTTAACTATTCTTAAAGAGCCATAAATAATCCTGTAAGAAATCACACCGAGCGCTGGTTGCCGCGTCCAGCGCTCGGTGTGGCAACACGCCGTGTTCGGGTTCGCGACAAGTCAATCGTTATCCTAAGGATGCCTCGTAGAGAGGTGAAAAACGTGTCGATTTCTTACAGGGTTTCTTATGGCTCTTTAGGAATAGTTAAGCGGAACAGGTTACTAAATATAACAACGTCTATTGTATTTTATAATGGATTTCCGCAAGGTCACGCCTGAATCAATTAACTATTGTTTTTTATTGCACTGAGGAAGTGTTCCTTGTAGGGATCAAATCCTGACCCAGACCACAGATAAATACAGATGGTTCACTCCGCAAAATCATTTAAATAAAAAGCAACTCTTGCTACGACACAATAAAGTGAAATTCAGGTCGCACAGCGCTAATTACCTACAGTTATATTCACCTAGAAGTTGCCTCTCTTTCTATCGCGAGATCTTCTGACTACTCACTGAATTGGCCCGACAAGACAAGGCTGTCGCGTACTTGTTAGCTTCATACCTAAAAAGCGGAGTGCACCTTCTGTGCTAGTCTGTGCCCAGACCCCGGTTAACCTTTGTCGATTTTAGATTTTTATGCACACCTGATTATTACTCACCTCGTATCCTGATATTCTCAGGTAAGGACTTGTATAGGTAGTCCATAGCCGCTTTAGCTCGCTTCCAAATCGCGCCGTTGCAGTTGTTGTTGTCTTTCAGACGATCCAACTCGTTGACTACCCGCCAAGGGACCAGCAGGGTTGGCTGTTCTGCGTATCCTGATAAAGACCAGGTGTTATCATACATGCTGTTTAAAAACGTACCGTATTACGAATCACAGGATGGATGGATTGTTTGAGGAATGATATGAAAGAGAAGGGAGTGAATGATACCGTGTCGGTTGACAAGAATGGAAAGTTGTTAATAAAGTAAGTGTTAATTAGGTATACTAACATAAATATGGATCACTGTATCTGAGATAAATAAATAAATTAAAACACGAAATTTAGCTATATAAGTTTGAAATAAAGACCACATTTTAGGTGTGGAAAAATCTAAAGTTGATGTGAACATTCTGTGCCCACATTGTGACCTACATAGTCGAGTTTTAAAATAATAAAGTAACATACATAATTTTAACGACTGCAATGCACCCACGATCGATGGAGAGTCGTGGAGGCCTAGAGTTAGTTAGCCGAATATTATTTATTCAGCAAATCGATCGATGTAATATCGATCAGAGTGTACTAGCGACGAAGGGCTTATTGCGAGACTGCAGTTCATGGTCGAAAGAAAAAACAAATAAAATTACTTTCCTATAAAACGATTTCATGATCTTGGCGCTTTCAAGTTTTTATTTCTTTGTAACATTATCTGTGTTAGAGAAATAGACAAAGTTGTGTTTTAGTTTAATCCCTAAGGAATGTTCACATACACATGTACACATCGGCGTGGATCGCCAACCCCCCTCATCGTTGCCTGTCTTACGACCGCGATGAGGGGGTTGGCGGTTAGACTTTTCCAATGTGGTTTTATTAGTAGATAAGTGATATTATTAGGGACATACAAACAAGGTTTTCTTCATTGTAGTTGCTTTTAATCACTTATTATTAATAATCATAAAAACCTGGTGTAAATTCGTATCACAGATAATCAAAGTATTTACAATAAATATAGTACCTAACAAAAGTCGCTCGCCACCCGGTGGTAACTGGGAATTTTATTCCCGATTGCCACCTGGTCGCAATCCATGTGGGGGCGACTAGGAATATTTTTTTTTGGCATTATGGTTCCATTAACTGTCAAAGTAATTTATATTGTTTATTTTGCGGGGAAATGTTGCTTACTAGTACTATTCTCTTGACATAAACCTTTTAAGACAGCCAAGGAAAATATGTTGATAGATTCATCGAAACTAAATCTGTGTGATATCCTTACATGTAATAAATACGTTAGTTCAAAATTACCTTTAATATTAGAATTGATAACATTCTTTATCATGTCCAACTCGTGTATAAAAATATTCGTATCCACAACTAAAACCAGGTCGCTACTAATGTTATCTTTTGTACAATTCACTAGAGGTGCTACTTGCTTTATCTGAAAGAAAAAAGATAAATGATTATTACAGGGTTTCCAATTTAGGAGAACAACATTGGTGCCGATTCTCTTGTCACAAATGCCTCTAAACTAAACTAAAAATCACCAAAATTTAGTTTATTCCTGTCAAACGACGATTTCCCATTCTGAAATAGACTAAAGTGACACAACTTAACTATATTTTAGTTTGACAGCACTAAGATGGCAACGAGATATTAGTTTAGTGAAAATAGCAATTTTGCTATTCTGAATTTGACATTTTTTACCTAAAATTTAGATTTTCTAACTAAATCTGACTATTTTTAATCGCGACTAAAAACGTGTGGAATAAAATTGGTTGTCATGAACTATAAATTCACACCAACACCTCGACTTCAAATGCAAAAACAGTACTGAATCTTTTTTTTTTCTTTTGCTTATATCTCGAAAACGGTGTGTCCAATCGCAAAAATAATGAAAATTTCGACCCCCTTTATAAAACCCTTAAACCCCTGACACTCTACATGTAGGTAATAATTTTTCTTATTTTCCATACAAAAAGTGAAAAATTCCATATAAAACACGACGAGGCTGCCCCCCCTGCGCGCCTCCGGCTCTAAAAAGATCACGTGGTTAGGTATCACGTGTGGAGTCGCGATTGTCAAATTCGATTTAGATGTGTCAAAATTATTTTTAAATTTAGAGAATTTATTTTGCAGAATAGCTATAAGATTCTCATAGTCAAAAGTAAGGAATTTTAGTGATAGTTTAGTTAGTTTAGTTCGGTGTACAAGAGAATCGGCACCATTGGCATTCTTTTGGGTTCCACACAGTCAGGTACATATTACAATTAATTTGGGGATACAAATAAAAATAAAATTGCAAGAGAAACTCTAATTGAAAAAGATTACTAATCCATTGCTTCATAAATTGGAAAAAAAATCTACTCAACAACGAAAATAACGCAATGAATGTTGTTGAACTGTCAAAATGAAACAAATTAGGCATAATTGTTTACGAAAATAAGTTACGCAATTAGGGTACTGATGAGTATCGATATGTAAACGCGATAAAATAAAAACAAAAAGATTTTAGGTGTATTTTTTGGGGATCTTCTCAACTTGGATTTTCTCAACTCATATTTCAAATAACAACACTACAAGCGGTCGAGGACCCCACGAAACACATCATCAAATTATTATTTTTTGTTTTATCATAGACTAGGTTCCTCCATCGGCTTTACCCGCTTGATATCATTATAAATTATAGCCTGTTACTCAGTGATAATATAGCATTTTACTGGTGAAAGAATTTTAAAATCGGTCCAATAGTTTTTGAATTTATCCGTTAGAAAGAAAGAAAATACGCGGTAAACATGACGCAAAGATAGAACAAAACACGAAAATAACAAACAAACAATATTACAAACAAACATACAAAAAATCAAATCTTTTCTCTTTATCATATTAGTTTATATAGCCTATGTTACTCAGTGATAATATAGCATTCTACTGGTGAAATTTTTTTTTTAAATCGGTTAATTAGTTTTTGAATTTATCCATTACAAACAAACATACAAAAAATCTTTATAAGATTAGTTTAAAAAGAAAAGAAAGAAAGAAAATACGTTTATTTGCGGTAAACATGACGCAAAGAATGAACATAAAACAAAAAGAACAATTTGAGGGAAAATATGCGTCACATCCACGCAAAACGGCCATCGCTCAGCATATTGCTGCGCCCCTATGCGAGACAGAGCCCCAGCGCTGGTTTAGATAAGGTTACAAGTCAGGTCTGTATGTTCACTAATCTTTTGTATCATTGAAGAGAACTTTGTTACCAATAAGTCAACTGAATAATATCTTTCGAGGATATTCCTACGAAATGTATTATTTTTCGAGTTAACTGATGTTTTGTGTGCACGTATTTTTATGACAAATAAACCTATTCTTCCTTTTATCTTTTCTTTTAAATTAGAAATAAAAATAAAAAACGATTTTCTTATGAACAAATGCAGAACTCATAGTTACTGGTACTTGTCCCCTTGATATACAGGATGGATTTTTGAGATGGGGTAGTAAGGGCCTTCAGGAGGAGACGCCCTGGGCGTCGGGAATCGCAGGCCGATTTCCGGCCACCGTAGGCGCAGGCTTGCGGACGGTGAGCAATGGGCAGCTCGCCGTCCGATAAGGACCAGGCCCGACGGCGCGTTATGTTCCACGCGCGCCTCAAAGAGATGTTAGCAGAATTGACGGGATCCGCCAGGGCCGATGACTGCCAGGGTTGCGAATACAACCGAAAGGGAGATCGTGGCCCCCGGCAACATGGCAACTGAAGGAACACGGGTGGGTTTTAGTCAGTAAGAGTCTGACCGCCCAGAGCGGGAGAAGTTATTAAATAATTTCTCACCAAAAAAAAAAAAAGTGTGCAATTCACACGTGGTAGAAGTGAAACCTTCAAAAATTTCTTTTTTTTTTTGTTCGCGCACAACCACGTATTAACACACGTACAACACTGAGGCCCAAGCAAACTCCCACTATGCCTTGGTAAACACGAGTGGAGGGGATACGAAGCAGAGCACAAAGAGAACCACGAACATAAGAAACACTGTATAATGCTTCCTATCCACGTTAAATCTTATGAATTTATGTGTCTGTCTCTTTTTACTGTCGCTTTTTCGTTTCATCGACTTTCAAATCTCATGCTAAAGAAGTTTTCACTTAAAAAAAAGGGCCTTAACCGTTGTAGCTACAGGAAAACCATCATCAACGATCAGTTTTTTTACACGATTTTTTTGTACGTTGTTTTGTCTCCTGAGAGTAGTTTTTACCCTGAAAACGTTGAGCTACTTCCATAGTGCTCGAAAAATTGCGAAATTCTGGCACATGTTCCAGTTTTTTTTAAATATGCCATAAGGACGCGTTTGTAGGTATCTTTGTTCGATATTTTTGTGAAGCAAGCTAAATTTGCTACAATCTGAGCCCAATCCAAGCATTCTAAGAGATTCTAAGATACAGCTAGTCAAAGATGGGCATTTGTTTCCAAAAAGTGTAAAATTATCGATATTAAACTACTCAAAATAAAATATGGCCCACCCTAAATTAATTTAGAATTTTGTCTAAGAATCAATAATTAGGTAAGCATTTGTGAAGTAAAGTATTAAACTTTATTCATAACATGTTTATGGATCCTTAACAATGTTTCGAGCATCAATTTTAGCGTTGAATTCAAGTGGGTAGACAGAAAAAGTGTGAAGTGCTTGAAAAATACTTGTTGCACAAATTATGTGACTTATGTTCTCAGTCCGATTCTAAGCGTTGACGTTACCCGTCACTTTCTGTCACAGCGTTTTTTTATTTCGGTATTAATCATGATTACTATGCCTGGTTTTTGTCGTCATATGGACATGGACAGTGTAGCAAGAGCTGTTGCTATGCTTCAGGAGGGAGGCTCTCAGAGATCTGTAGCAATACTTCTCGGTGCGTCGCGACAAGCTATTCGAAACGTATGAGAACACTTCCAGGAGATCGGGAGTGTAACTAAGAGGCCTAAATCAGGAAGAATTTGAGACACAACTTCCTAGAAAGACCGGTATATCAGGTAAACTGTACGACGAGAGCGTACTGTAACCGCCCGGGCCTTACAAATCTGGCTGCGGCAATCAACTGGTACTAGAGTCAGTGATCAAACCATTCGTAATCGTCTCCACAAAGATGGTGAACGTTCCTGAGTGCGAGCTGTTCGACTCAAACTGACAAGAGGCAATCGTGCAGCGCGATAAAGATATGCTCGCGAGCATGTGAACTGGGCAATGGATAACTGGAGGGCTATCCTTTAGAGATTAATGTAAGGTCAAAGTTTCCAGTGATGATAAACGAGTCCACGTGTGGAAAAAAAAAGTAAACGTTTTACAGAACCATACATCCACGGAACAGACCGTTTTGGAGACCCAAGTGTTATGGTATGGGCGGGAATAAGCTTTGTAGGCAAAACAGAGCTAGTAATTCTGGATGAGGGTACTGTAACCGCCACCAGTTACGTTGAGCGGGTAATCCAACCTCATGTTATCCCATTTTTTGTTTTTTATGCATGAAAATGCTCGCGAACATACGGCCCGTGCCACAAAAAAAGCACTTCCAGAGGCCAATATCACGGTTTTGCCATGGCCAGCTATGAGTCCCGATCTCAACCCCATCGAGCATTTATGGGATCAATTGAAAAGAAGCCTTAAAGAAAACTAGAGCCATGTTAACAGTCAACAGGAGCTCATTAATGCGCTAAAACTCGGTTGGGAACGAATTCCGGAACAAAATGTTACCCATCTTATTGAAGCTACTAACCTTAACATTTTTCATCAAATGGTTACAGGAAATGGGCGACAGACTAAGTCTATTTTTCAAATTAATTTGAGTTTATTTCCCTAAAAAGTGGTTTGTTTGTGTAAATCGATCAAAATAAACAGATTTTACCACTGGATAGATTTAAACAATTTTTAAATCCCTACTCCAAACACATCTATCCATAAAAACCACTTAATCATTCATAGTTTTAAACAACAGCCAACAAACTTAGTGGGCCCTATTTTCTTTTGAGTAGTTTATTACGATTTAGTGCTCCTCATAACTGCATTTTGTGGGTATCCATTGAAAATCTAGCTGCGTTTTTAACAAAGTGGTTGAAAAAATTGCTGAACTATCCCGTCACAATGGCTCTGACAGAATCATTTCGATGCCACAATCGAGAAAATGGAACGTTCACATTGGTCGAAGGTGAACACAAACAGTAATCCTAATATTATAAAACAAAGTCCCCCGCCGCGTCTGTTTGTCTGAACGCGATAAACTCAAAAACTACTGAACGGATTTTCAAACGGTTTTCACCAATGGACGGAGTGATTCATGAGGAAGGTTTTAGTGTATAATTCATTAAGGTTTTATGTAAATTGGCTGAAATATGACGATTATTGTTGAAGAAGTCGGAAAAAGTCATGCCGACTGGGAGCTTTACTGGCGTGCGCTGCGTTAACCGGAAAAGATACATCAAATTTATGTTCTACGGTATTGTTCATCTTAAAAAGTTCAACAAAAAAGTCCACGATGGCATATGACTATCTTCTAAGGATGACCCACAATAACTATTTTTATCTTTCAGAATTTGATAAAAATGTAATTATTTCCGAAGCTTTTTTGACCGGTATAGTATCCTAGTAATCCTTTTCCAAAAAAAATATGTTATTTAAATTGGGCATTTAATTTAGATTAAAATATGCCATTAAATCATGTAATTTAAATGAAAAGTTTAAAAGATATCACAGTTTCAAAATTACGCGGAGCAACGCGGACGCAGCGGTAGGAGTCAATGACGTTTTCCTCTGTTATTAGGTATGAAATCTCGGTAGTACGTTCCCGTGGGATATTTTCCGACATCCACGCGGGCGAAGCCGCGGGCAAAAGCTAAGCTAAGTAGTAAAACATTAAAAAAAAACAAGGGATGACAAACCTCCTTACAATCCACATCCATGGCTTCAGTAGCACACTTAATTATTTCTTTGCCTACACTATTACTTAATACTATGGGTTCACTCTCAGTTTCCATTAAGTCACTCCTCAAACTAGTCCGTAATGCCTCCATCCTGTCACTTGCGGACGCAAAAGTCTTCAGATTCGCTTCCTTAACGGCCACTTTCGTCAATTTAGATTTAATAGCTGACACAAGCTTACTAGCTTCAGAAAACTGAGGCGGTGTAGCAGGATGCTTCATGTACGGATATTCAGAAGTCTGATTGCATATACCATGCTCAATATCCGCAAATGTGTCTTTTGGTTTTGTTTTATCACAGTATTCCTCAGGCAGTTGAGCCTTCATTGAGGAGATTATTTTGTTTGCTGCAAAGAACTGAGACGGAGAAGGCATTGATTGTAGGCTGTCACTGCTTGGTGACTGAGATGTTGCACATCTGTTCTCATTCACCGTTGGACTCTTGTTTTCTGTTCTAGTGGTCTTTGTCTCCGTGGGGGCAGGTTTGGGGCTGATTTTCTGTTTCGGTTTGACCGGTGAACTGGTTTTGTCATTGCTGTTGTTGCTGTCATCCTGAGCCTCAGCCGATAACCGTGTCCTCAGCTGTGAAAGTCTTTGATTTGCTGAATTTTTAGCTGGTGTGTGTTTCTCAGGTGTGTCTTTTGATGCTGGGGCGGGTTTTTGTGGCGATTCGGTTTTTGGTTTCTGCTTAGATGGTGTGGCACTTTCTGTACAAATATTGTAAATGTTAATTAAATTTTTAATTATTGTTGCTATGAAACTGCCAAATGTTTGCTTTAATAACAAAGACCCTAAAAAATATGGGAATTGAATAATGTTGTATGTTAATTTATAAAGAGCTATTGTTTTGACAATCATATTTATGCAATGCAATGTTATTAATCAATTCTGATGCTTCTTCTCATTTTATTAAAATATATTTAGATCTCTGAGGACCCACATCAGAAGAGCTTGAATATTTACTCAGCAATGCTTGAATATTTAATAGTTACACAGGTATACACGAACTGTGGTGGCCCAGTGGTAACGGCCGTGACTTGTAAGTCGTAGGTTGGAACCCTGACATGTGCTTTACTTTGTGTAAATTATATCATCACCACTTCTCTCAAAACGGTGAACGAAAACATTGAGGAAACCTGCATGTCCTAGAACCAAAAATTCGAAGACATGTGACACCTACGAACGCGCATTGGGCCAGCATGGTAGATTACAGCCCACTCCCTCTCGAAGAGAGGAGGCCTGTGTCCCAGTAGTGAGAACATTATAGGCAGATTATGCTACACAGGCATAAACCTATTATTTCAATTGAAATGCACACAAAATGACAGGAAAGTAACATATTGCATCCCAAATACATTATTATATTATGTAATAATTTTTTTACATAATATTTGAACAGCCTTTTGTGTAACTTGCTGTGAATAGCAATAACATACAAGCTGCAAGTCTGCTGTATGCTGCAACAATTGCTTAATAAGTATAGTGGTAATGACTGTTAAATGTGGTGATGACCAGCTGTTTGTAAACAGTGGTTCATGCTAAATGACTGTTAAATGAAAATGATTAAAAAATATAATACATCTAATGGAAATATGATTGTTTTTATTGTGCCAGAACTACACATAATACATCAGTCTTCACATAACTCTACAATAAACTGCATTTTCATATACATGTGGATATTATATGCCTAAAAGTGCAATCAATGCTTACATTGCAACGTTAAAATGTACTTAGTCAAGCAATATTTGAAGATGTATTGAGTTGCACAGGAAACTCACCTACTCTTTATATATTTTCAACAATCTGGAATATCTAAAAGACTATTTACATCTAAATAAACAAATATGTAAATAACATGACATACCCTTTTTATGTTTTTTCTTAGCAGAGTCTTGCCCCTCATGGTTGTCGCTTTTCCTCTTTAAGTTATTTTTCTGGGTATCTTCTTTTCTGCTTTTTTCTCTGTTTACTTTCTCTTTCCTGTTTTTGTGTTTCCTATCAGACTTTTCTGTAGCCTTGAAATATAAGAATTAAAAAGTGAATATTTACATCGAAATATGCTCAAAATTATCAATGAACGCATCCTAAAATTACTCCTAATCATTTTAGAAACCAGTTTTGTAGTAAAAATGTTTAAAGGGTAAAAAAATATACGAAATTCACCTGTGGTTGGGTCCATGACGATTTTCCTGTCCTCTTATTAAAATAATACTTTCTGCCGGGATTTGATTTAGATGTGCAAAGCACCCAGCCGTCAGATAATTTGACGACTCCCTTTTTATCAGAACTCATGACGAATTACTGAAGAAATTAAATAATTATGTTTAACACATCACAAAACGAAAATATAGATATTTATTTGACAAATCAATTTGAGTTTTGTCTATGATTTTACGTGAAAACCAAACCTCAACCTAGCCAAACAAATACAGACTGTATTTCGTGCGAACAAAGTTTATTTTTACTTATTGAAAATGTAAACTAGCATATACCAGAGACAACTATTTCTTACGGGATTGTTAGTTTTAATACCCAAATTGCTATTAAAAAAACTCTAACAGACGGCTGCCAACCGCGTCCCAACAGAGATAACTAGGAACACGGTATCGAATAGAAAGTATCGATACCGTACTCAGGAGTAGTTTCGAAAAAAAAGAAATCGTACTCATAAAAGTATCGAAACAAAAGTAGAATATAATAGAATATTCTTTTAAAAACTCTAACAGACGGCTGCCAACCGCGTCCCAACAGAGATAACTAGGAACACGGTATCGAATAGAAAGTATCGATACTGTACTCAGGAGTAGTATCGAAAAAAAAGAAATCGTACTCATAAAAGTATCGAAACAAAAGTAGAATAGAATAGAATATTCTTTATTATGTACACCAAAAAAAATTACAAAATTTAGAAATTCATATTTTTTTATTTTTTTTTTGAATCGATACTTCAAGGTATCGAGTACTTTTCTTAGGGCGTAATGCGCATAGAGCATAGGTCAATATCAGTCAGTAAATAACGTCAGTTTTACTTCAGTAGGGCACAACAGAGTACTTTTTAGTAGGGCACGTAGGGCAGGATATGAAAAAACAAATGACAACGGTGAAGGAGTTAGTGAATGAGTGATTGATTAGTGTAGTAAATGAATGAAGGAAAGGTTAGGAATTTAACTGTGAACGGAAGGAACGATTTCGAGCAAAGATCGATGTAATGTTTTAGAAGGTTCTGAACGAGTGAACTAGATGGCGTTGCCATAACCATAAACATAAGCCGTAAGCTCGCAAGTTTTAAATGGGTAATTTCTAAGATTACCCATTTAAAACTTAATTTCTTATTCGATACGATACCTGCCAAAAAGTACTCATTAAGTAAAAGTATCAAATGCAAAGCATCGAGTACAAAAGTATCGGTATCGAACGGAAATGTACTCGATACCACAAAGTATCGATACTTTTTTCGTGTTCCTAGAGGTATCTCACACGAAAAAAGTATCTTGGTGATTTAAGACCAAATTTCAAACAGCTCTGCCTGTCGCCAAAAAAGATCACCTCCACAGAACACAAACGGTCACCTTTGTCGAGGACGTGGTTATCAACCGTGTCACTTTACACACCATCACATTCTTTATAATGAAACCCCCAGTCTGAAAAGTAAAAAAAGTTTTCTGCCTATTTTATTAGAAATAAAATAAATGCACGCTCACAGCACTGTTGAAAAACAGCCTTTTCGAGTGGCATATTGATATCCACCATGGGCCTATGCGAGGCAAGTCACAAGCATCGTGTTTGCGGCGGCCTACTTGGGTACGCAAACGATTAGTGTATGATTTTTATTCAACATTGGTTGGAGATCCGATTTTGATGGTGTTTTTTTATTTGAAAGGTAGTCCGCTTAGCCTACAAGGTGGATAGGCATAACCGCTAACCACAGACATAAAGAATAGCCGCTAACTGCTTGTATCGGTACTGTCTGGTGTGTTTATGCGAAGATGACCACGTCCTACTTGGGATTGCGCGTTATTTTGTGCCCTCGTGAAGAACACCACAAGAAATAATTAAATGAACGCTTCAATAACCCGAACACGATATTCAAACTTCGAATAAGAGATGACATTTTTGACACTCTGACAGTGACAATAGATAGTGTAACTACAATACTTTTAGGATTATTGTCTGTCAGCCGCACAACAGCTGACTAACCTCAAATTCAACAAAAATAAATGAATCAACTATGGAAAAAGTTATAAAATTTCACACAAAAATCCGAGCTAATTGGAAAAAGTCAATTTTGGGAGCCATTGCCCTTTATTATGGCTCTATTAAAGCAAAAGAAAAATATGAGTGAGTGTAATTTTTTCCGCTTTTAATCATTTTAAAATTATCCGTACTGTTCACTCAATTATAGTTCTCTAAAATAACATGATTTTAAAATTCAGTATATACTCACTTTCAGCATTCATTTACTGATGCGGGCAGCATGCAAGGAGGCGTCAATGTATGGAGATGGCACAATTGATATGCTACAAAACCCTACCCATGTTACTGTCATACTCAACCCAGTTGCAAATAAGAGGAGCGCCAAGCAGGACTTTGAGAAATACTGTGAACCACTGCTGCACTTAGCCGGGTTGCAGGTGGATGTAATACAGACAACCAGCGAGGGAAATGCTAAGGAGTTGGTGGAGACGTTAAAGGGAACACAGGCTATTGTTGTTGCAGGAGGAGATGGCACTGTATCTGAAAGTGTTACAGGTAACCTTTGTTCATCCTCAAGCATTCCTTGTTTCTTTTTATTTACAATTTTTTTTACAAAATCTCACTTTTGTCTGAAGGGTGCAACACCATTTGTTTTACTTTTTATAATAAAATTGTTCAGAGAGACTACATATCATACAATATAAATTCATGATATAAATTCTATTTAGGAATGCATAACAACCACCCTTAAGACGACCCACTGACCCAATTTTCTTCATTAAATACTATACTACAATACGCAGACAAGGTACACACTAATGTATACCATATCTTCTTAGGTTAATTCATTCACAGAAATATTTACAGTATTTTAAAACCCAATACCCACAAAATAAGAATAAATGTTTCAGGTTTACTACGCAGAAACGACGAAGCAAACCGTTTCCCACTTGGCATTCTACCACTCGGTCGCACAAACACTATTGGGAACACCCTATTTCCTAAAGGGATAGGTGTGTTCAGAGTCAAGCAACTGATTGAAGCATCCATGGCTATAATCAAGGGCACCACCGTGTGGAAAGATGCCATGAAAATAGAACCTTTGGAAGAAGAAGAAGCAGATGAAGTATTCGGTAAGCCCATATTTGCATTGTGCTCTCTAGAATGGGGGGCCTTCAGAGATGTCCTCTCAAAACAACACAAGTACTGGATATATGGCTCATTAAAAGAATACGCAGCTTTTATCTTCAACGGGTACAGGGAATCTCTGAACTGGAATTGCAAAGGTACTATGAAATACAGCCCCCCCTGTGATGGATGCAGCAATTGCCTCCAAAAACGGCCCCAAGTGAAGAGTAAATGGTCGTTTTTCATGCCCACTACATCTTACGCTCAAGTCAATGATCCTGCGAATACAATCAACACAAACTGCAAAAAGACTCAAGAAATTTGCTTCCAGACTAGTGACTTCAGGATTCTTACTCCAAACATACAGAATACTCATAGCACCCCTGCTTTGAGTGTAGGAATAGGGAAGTACAACTATAAATATACTGAATTTGTAAGTGAAGGCTGGAACCGAGTGAGTAACAATGGTATAAAAGATGCTATCCTCGCTAGAAGTGTGATGCTTGTACCGCAAGAGCACATTGGTGTGATTGATATTGACAAGGAGGAGTATGAAGCAAAGCCTATCAAAGTAACACTATTACCAAAAGTCATAAAACTATTTTGTAAACACTATGATAAATAAATTACAACCTCATTGACATAGTGGTTACTTCAACATGCCATTGAATTTGCTGCTGAACCTCCTAGATTTAAGCAGCTCACGGTTAGTTAATTCTGTCGGTAAAAGTAAAGGAGTCAAGAAAAATATGTTACTTATATTTATTTAATAATAAAAAATATGTTACTTATATTTATTTAATAATAAAAAGTATGTTACTTATATTTATTTAATAATAAAAAATATGATGTAAAATAACCATTAACTGTAGTTTTACAATCATTTTATCATATTTATAAAATGGGCAACTTCTTTGAAAAGGCCTAGGAGGAGGAGACTGCATGTAAAGGGTTATGTTATGAATAAATTCCGTACAGTACAGCCGACGAATCATGGCCTGTCTGAACATAGGCACTACGAACTTTCGCGCATGTTCTCTCACTCACACTCGCCTTCTGCCCAAAGTTCGGATCGGCTGTACTGTAGTTACATGTTATAGTCGTTGCAAATCATGAGCGTGCATCACGTGGCTTTCATGTCATTGATATAAGCCGACGTTCGCACGGACGTAATATAATCGTGGCGGGATTTTAACGCGCACTGGATTTTCAACTCTCGGTGTGTAGCCGAGCGTTGAGAAACCAACGCGCTGGGACGAGAGCGCGCTGGGACGCACTCTCGTCCCAGCGCGTTGAAAAAACACATTGTTGGATTTTCAACTCTCGGCGCTAAACAGAACGTTGAAAGTCAATCCGTGCGAACGTGAAATGTAACAACTTTACATCAGGTTATAAACCACAGAACTATAATTATATACTCATGGGA
Organism: Agrochola litura; assembly: GCA_949152395.1. Classification (NCBI taxonomy): domain Eukaryota; kingdom Metazoa; phylum Arthropoda; class Insecta; order Lepidoptera; family Noctuidae; genus Agrochola; species Agrochola litura. Next base: position 25,178,058 of record OX424495.1, on the reverse strand, counting down.
GGTTATAACACATTTTGCCTAGCATACTCCCAAACAAAGATGGCGGCTGTGACGTGTACGTTCAGTGATCTAACGTAGCCTTGCTGCGGGATTTCGACGCAGTAGTCCATCAGAGGCAGCAAGTCGCATGGGATGCCTTCTTTCTCGTGGCTGAAATTAGGTTATTAAATTACATTTACAACATAACATCACACCTGTAATCCCCAAAGGGTTAGGCAGAGGTGTATCTATAGTACACCCACATTTCGCCAGTTATGTTTTAAGTCCCATGTAATAGGACTGACATTAAATGACATTTATTTCTGTAAATTTACACAAAAAAACACTTTTTACCCGACTACGGCGAAGCAAAAAGGATGGTTATGATTTTGACCAGTATGTATATCTTATCTTAATTCTTAATATATATAAATTACGTGTCACGTTGTTTGTCAGCGATGGACTCCCTAAACTACTTAACCGATTTTAATCAAATTTGCACACCGTGTGCAGATTGATCCAACTTGAAAGATAGTATAGTATACATCTTAATTTATAAGTAGGTAGGGTAGAAATTTTAAAATCCTAAACATGCACATTCATTGACTGTTAGGCGGAACGAAGTTTGCTGGGTCAGCTAGTATATATATATGTGGGTATGTATGTTCCATCTGTTCCCTCATAACTTCTAAACTACTTATTATAATTTGGCAAATGAGGTATCGTTGGAAGCGTCTTGATCGTCCGCTGGTTACAGGCTAAATTACGAGGGTGGGTCAAAAAGTTCGCGGAATGGAGGGGTTAGAGAGGGGAGGGGGTAGTTATTTTTACCTGTCGCTACTTGTTGACTCAATATAATTATAAATACGAAGTTTTACCCCAAGCGGTTCATTAACCTTTGAGATATCACTGGATAAACAAGTCAATCGGGAAGAAAATGTCAACTATGGAGAAAATTGAGTATCGTGCCGTGATTAAGTACCTCACTAAGCAAGAAAAAACGCCTCAGAACATTATGGAAGAAATGTCATCAGTTTACGGGGACTCTTGCCCTGCAAAAACAATGATTTACAAGTGGCATAGTCTTTTCAAGCAAGGCAGAGACTCAATTGAAGACGATCAGCGCTCAGGTCAACGTCCTCAGACATTGTTGAAAAAGTTGAAAAACTTGTTCTAGAAGATGCACGCCTAAAGAAGAAACAAATCGCAGAGATGACTGGAGTATCATCTACGACCATTTTGAATATTCTCCATGACCATCTTGGCATGTCTAAGGTCAGTGCAAGATGGGTACCGAGAATGCTCACACCGCTTCAAAAACAGCAGCGCGTCGGAGTGTTCGCGCGAGTTTTTGGAGCTGTGTAGTGAAATCAGGGATGAATTTCTGAACCAAATTGTGACTGGAGATGAAACTTGGGTTCATCACTATGAACCTGAGTTGAAGCAAGAGTCAATGCAGTGGCACAAAAAAGGCGCAGCACCGCCTAAGAAGTTTAAGGTGTCACAATCGGCCGGAAAGATTATGGCTACAGTTTTTTGGGATTCCGAGGGGATTTTATTGATCGATTATAAAGATAAAGGTGTCAATATTACGGGGAAATACTACGCTACACTATTGGAAAAATTAAAAGAAGCAATTAAAGAAAAGAGAAGGGGAAAATGGTCTCGAGGTGTGCTCCTTTTGCACGACAACGCACCCGTTCACAAGAGTCATGTTGCGATGGCTGCTTTACACAAGTGCGGCTTCGAAACTTTAAACCACCCTCCCTATAGTCCAGATTTGGCCCCTTGTGATTATTATTTGTTCCCAAACATGAAAAAAGAGCTCTGTGGAAAGAAATTTACGGATGACGAAGAAGTGAAGTCGGCAATTTCTGCTTATTTTGAAGGCAAACAAACAAATCAAATCACAAATCATTTTTTTTCGAAGGTATAAACAAATTATTTGAAAGGTCTGAAAAGTGTATTAGGGTTAATGGAGAATATATTGAAAAGGAAAAATAATTTCATGATTAAATTCACCCCCCTTCCCTTTCATTCCGCGAACTTTTTGACCTCCCCTCGTACCTCCTATTAAATTTGATATGGCGCCCTCTAGAGGACAAAGTCGTGGTCTAAAAAAAATATGTTTAGTGATGCCATTTTGGGTATCAAATGAAAGGGCTTATTTTGTACAGACGCCAGCACATCAAGCTACCCGAAACTGTCAAATTTTCCCAATCAACTTTGAACCTTACACTTCAGCGATAAAATTGAAAATCTATTAAATAAATTTGACAGATTGTAGTACCTTGATGTGCTGGCGTCAGTACATTAAAAAAAAAAAAAACAAAATAATTGATATAAAAGTTATAAAAACTAAAGACCCAACTACGACAAAATCGCCAACTCATCATCTGCGTAGCCTTTTCCCAACTATGTTGTGGTCGGCTTCCAGTCTAACCGGATGCAGCTGAATACCAGTATTTTACATGGAGCGACTGCCTATATGACCTCCACAACCCAGTTAGGTACTGGGTAATACGATATCCCTCGGTAAGAGTGGTTGTCAGACTTTCGGGCATCTGACGACCCGTAACAACTGTCAAAGATCTACAAATGACAGCTGGGACCAACGGCTTAACGTGCTTTCCGAGGCACAGAGGAGTCTCGGTATGTAAAGATGGTCACCCATCCACGGACCAACCCCAGCAAGCGTAGCTTAACCTGTTGGATCGACCCGGGCGGCTGTTATTACTTAGCCACGAGCTCCTCGACAAAAACGCCAACTAATAAAAAAATATAAACAAGACATCACAGACACAAATAAAAATACCGCCCCTGCTTGACACGGCTTTTCCGACTTGCCAAAACATCGAGATTTCATTATTGTATTTAAGTTTAAAATTAATGTATTTTACATATAACCCTTTCGGAATAAATTCTCTAAATGAGGATAAAAACCGTATGAAAATCCGACAGCCACGAAAAACAACTTTAATTACCCGACTACGGCGAAGCAAAAAGGAGGGTTATGATTTTGACCGGTATGTATGTATGTTCGTTCATCTGTTCTCTCATAACTTCAAAACTACTTATAATATTTTGACAAATGAGGTATCGTAGGAAGCGTCTTAATCGTCCGTTAGTTATAGGCTATAATCTGTTTGATTTGTCCTAACACGTGTGACTCCGGATTTTTAATTTGTCTGTCTGTGATGTCTTGGTTATACCATTTTAGATGACTTATTTGTCGTTGTTTTAGTTTTATAATATGTATCGATGATTTAATTCTTACCCAAGCAACAGCAAGGTCTTCTTAGGAAACCTGAAGCCCTGAAGTTTGGAGCTGGTGGAGGTCTGTTCTGCGGCCACCACAGCATAGCCCTCGTTCTTCATCTTCATCAGGTACTCTTTGAGAGGGCGGCCTGGACGAACTTCCTCGACGTTTATCCATCTTTCCGCTGAGACACTAGGATAAAAGGATTGAAATATAATAAATGACAAATCATTTTATTTCTGTTGAAGGTGTAGTAGGTTTATTTAAGAGGGTTTATCCTAAAAGTTGGCAACGTCGTAAATAGCTGTCAAATATTTACCTGTTTTGATTAATTTAGCAATATTACTGTATGGAATTAAGAAATGTGGTTAGCCACATTTCTTATTCCCTAGTTAGCTAGGGAACTAAAATATTGATTATGAAATGTAATAATTAATATCGTAATACCGAATATTTAGTTTTAGATGTAAAAAAAATATTTGGAAACTTTCCAAATGCCTTTTTTACACCTAAAATTATTACAATATCAAATTCAGTGTTAATATAAGTGCAATTCATTATTAATATTCTAGGTCGCTAGTTAGCCACATTTCTTATTAACCGACTTCCAAAAAGGAGGAGGTTATATGTTCGACGCGTATGTTTGTTTTTTTTTTTTTTTTTTTTTTTTATGTATGTCCACCGATTTCTCCGTTATTTGTGGACCGATTTTGAAAATTCTTTTTTTGTTTGAAAGGGTAGGCTCCCAAATTGGTCCCATATAAATTTTATTAACTTTGCTTGGGTAGTTTTTGAGTTAGCTACAAAATACGTATTTTTTTTCCCACTTAGTATGTAGATGATATGATAAGTTCTTGACACTGGTAGCAGGTAGTGGTATTCGAATGTGTGTGGGGTAGGTACCACAACTAAAAAGTGAAAAATAAAAACTTTTTACAAAAAAAAAACAACCGACTTCCAAAAAAAAACACTACAAAGTGAAAAATAACTTTAATTTCGGAAGTCGGTGGCAAAAAACGAAAACACAAAACCCAAGACACCGACTTCCGAAATTAAAGTTATTTTTCACTTTGTAGTGTTTTTTTTTGGAAGTCGGTTGTTTTTTTTTTGTAAAAAGTTTTTTTTCCATACAATAATATTGCCAAATTAATCAAAACAGCGTAATATTCGACAACTATTTGCGACGTTGCCCACTTTCAGAATAAACGCTCTTAAACACTTACATGTCGTAATATTTTTTTAAACTAGTAAAACGAAAAAAGAAGCAACACCAAAACAAACTCAGAGGTCACGATCTCTTTTAAAGTCCAGACATAATCTTGGTCAGATCATGTGAGGACCATGTAGATTGGTGTCTGAAATGGTTTTGAGCAAAGAACCACACAGATTCATAATAATATAAAAGATGATTATCAGGCATTGACCTACGGTTGACTGCAATAAATTAATGTTGTTTTTGACCTCTTCCATTTTCCATCTTTGTTTAGTTTTTAACCGACTTCCAAAAAGGAGGAGGTTCAATGTTAGGCTGTATGTCCATCGATATTTTCGTAAATTCTGGACCGATTTTGTTAATTCTTTTTTTCATTAGGTAGAGGAAGCTTGCACGGTGGTCCCATATAAAATTTACTAACTTTGCTTGGGTAGTTTTTGAGTTAGCTTTTATAATACGTATTTTTCGCAATTAGTATAATGTGGATGATATTTTAATAACTTCCTGTCACTGTTATTTACATAACAGGTAGTGGTATTCGAATTTGTGTGGGTACTAAACTAAATCCTGAAAAATAAAAACATTTTACAAAAAAAAACAACAAACTGCCATTCTATTTTATCTGCATAATATTTAAGTGTCTAGGTTCCTTAAGAATGCGACGACGCATGAATTGTCCATACAAACGTAGTAGGTACATAAATCATTTGCAATTTTGAGCATATTTCCACCATATTATGTTGATATTCGGATTGAGACAGTATTTATCTAGGCTCCTACGTCTTTTTATTTAAAAAAACTTACCTTTAAATGAAGTGTAAGCGAATTGCATTTCGTACATTTTAACAGCATAAATGACATGTTTTCATATTGTATTTTCTGTATTATAAACAATATTTGTAATATTGTTTCCGCAGAAGCATAGTTTGTTGTAAGAAAAAAAAATGGAAACACTAAGTTTTCATTCATAATTTTTTGTATTACGGAACACATCTAAATTTATCATAAATTTTCGAAAGCTAGTAGTACTATCGCGTCAAGCAATAATTTTCAATGTGTGCGTGGTAGTATTGCTCACTGTAGGTGTATATCGCTCCGATAAGCACTCACACTAGCGCAATGTGCTTGGAATTGAATTTTGCAAACATCTCGATTTGTATTTGCAAGCCGTGTCGCCGGCCTCTTAACTGCTTCAGTCGATCTCCTTATGTAGATGAACCGACAAGCAGTTGGGGTAAACTGGCGGCCGGAGCGAAGAATGGTTATCTTGGCACTTTAAAAAACAATGGACAGTAATAGAAGATTATTCCTGGACTAAGATATCTCCTGTACGCCGTGCCTATAAATCTCTGACTCTGCCATGTACTCTTACCACAGAATAGTACAGAAGGCGCACTCCACATTTTAGGTATGAAGCTACAAGTACGCGGCGGGCCCGTCTTGTCGGGCCAATTCAGTGAGCGTAACGTAGTCAGAAGATATGAGAGTTACGCGATCGCAAGAATTCTAGGTGAATATAACTGTAGGAAATTAGCGCTGTGTGACCTGAATTGCACTTTATTGTGTTTTAGCAAGAGTGGCTTTTTTACTTAAATTATTTTGCGGAGTGAACCATCTGTACATCTATACTGTGCTCTTACTAGAACAAACTGTGAAACTCATTTTAAGTGAACTCTGTTCTTTTTATTTTGTTTAGCAAGACTAAATTGTAATACTGTCTTAATACCTGAGCCCTTGGAACTGCTTATCCTGCAAGTGTCTCAAACTGTCCACCACGTATGTCTGAACTCCGAACACTTCGCTGGTTCGCGCCATTCCGCCCAAGTTCGGTAGCTTGTCGATCAGTGATGCTACCACGATTAATTGGCTTGGGCTTTCTCTCTGGATAAAAAAAGAAAATGATAGAATAGAGTACCTAGTAACCTAGTACCTACACTATAAATTTATAGTATGTATAATATTACAAAGAGGTGAAATTTGTTTGTTTGTAAGTTTGTATGTAGGGCGTAATCTCTGGAACTACCAGTCGGATTTGAAAAAATATTTTTGCATTGGATAGCCCAATTTTTGAGGAAGGTTATAACCTTCCTCAAGAATTTGTCTGCTCAGCAACGTAAATAACGCAATGAATGTTATTGAACTGTCACAATGAAACAGATTGTGATTGATCGTGTGTTACGCAATTAAGGTGCTGGTCTTCAACTCTTATTTGTTACCTCTAGATAAGTTCTAGTTAACTTTTTTATTTATTAGCCGAGTCCTTATTCGGAGGTGATGAGACATTAGGGTAGTAAAGTGACTGCAAAAAATAATAATTGAAGAATTAAGAATACATACCTTCTTCCCAACATCATACACATTGACATCGCTCATATTCCGCCAAGGAATGTATTTCTTCTGAATAGTTCCCATTGACTCTGAATCTTCAGTAATCTTGCTATCAACCCCTTTATTCAATTGCAATTCAGTAAATTTATCGTCTGACCTCCTACAAGCCTTCCATTCGCTATTAAACTCATCTTTAGCATCTCTGCTGATACTCTCATTTATATCCTTCATAATATTTTTAATGAAATGCAAATCAATATTTTCATTGTTATCAATCTCACATAATCTTGGCAACAAATAATAAATAAAATAAGGAGTGAGATTGGCGACTATGTCAAAGTCGTTAGTGAAATAATCGCACCTAAGTTTTAAAAAGTTTTTGTCACTGTTACTTTCAGCAAACGTTTGTTCAATAATGCCAATCGTGTATTGGTATTTCGTTGTTTTGTTTGCCAGTTTGTGAAGAGTTATGGCAAAGTATTGTGCGTTCAATCTAACATTGAATAACTGACCCATGGTATGAGACAGTAGGAAGTCCATTACAAAGTTATATTCGTTTTCAGTGTAAGTATTGTTGGATATTTTATGTTTTAGCAGCCAATACAAAATAATGAACTGTGATGTCACTGGTAAATTCTTTGATTTCAAGATCTGTAGCATTTCTTCTTTCAGTTCAGTTTTCTGGAAATCAAACATATAGGGTTAGGTTATTTTGTTCAGTGCAACAAAAGTTGATCCATCTGTTTCATAAAGCCTATTACAGTTTTCTGTACACAACATTTTTATTAGATGACGCAAATCAGTTTGAACTCTAGCTGGAGTACATACAGCTGGTATGTAAATATTTATGTAACATTTTTGGTAGTAGACTGCAATAGGCCGATTTAACAAATAAACAGTAGTAAATATCCAAACTAACCTGAATATAAAAATACAACGAAATAAACCACTCGAGGCAGATCCTGACACTCGGCTGATGAGGTAACTTTACCAGTATATCCAAACACCAAATAAAAATATTTTTCAATTCGCCATTTTTTAACACCAGTACTAAAATATGTTGGAGGGTAGTTTGCAATACTCTGTGCAGTGCCGAGTTACCGTGGTACCTCTGTTTGTTCTTGAAAGTGTTGTCTATGCGAATTGTGATGAAATTGGTGATCATTCGAAGAGTTTCTATATCATTGATGCTGCATAGAGTGGCTATGGCTAGGTACTGGATTTCGTGGTTGAAATGGACGTCGATACTGAAAATAAAAACTGTTTTATCAAACTTTTGGGGTTGGTGTAACGCACAACGTTGCGCGGTTTCGAATGCTAAACAACTATCAACATTGCGCTCATTGAAATAAAGTCTAAATAGAAAATGAGTGTTGGCAAAAACAGTTATCTCTTACCTTTCTTTTGTTAGTCCATATTTTGAGTTTTGCATTACTTCCAGAGTCACATTATCAACAATCCTAAAATAAAAATCATTTGAATATTATCAATTAGAACTATTCAGCAGTCAATGGTGTGATATGTGCATGTGTCGAGCAGTAAACGTCTTTTTACTGAAATAAACTAGAAAAAGAGTATATTATTAAAGTAAGAGGGAAGTATAAATCTAGCCAGAGATTTAAATTACCATACATGGGCGGTCCAACGGACAAAGCAAAAAAAAGACACCTGCCATGGATATTATCTCAAAATCAAACTCAAAGCATTTATTTCAATTAAACCATTTCATGCACTCGATTTTCAACGATCGGCTCAACTCCGAGAGTTGAAAATACAGTGCGCGATAAAATCCCGGCGAGATTTTATTACGTCCGTGCGGACGTCGGCTTACAGGCACTTTTGAATTGTCAAGGAGTCGGTCAATCAGAAATATGAAGCTAGTTGCCCATTCCAAAGCATAGTAGGTGCCTATGGCGAAGAACGGGTAAGAAACTCAATAGACACTCTTTTATTTTTTTACCAAATATTATTGGTTACATCATTCATGTTGAAATTATACATGTGAGAAGAATCTAGAAAGGCGTGCACGTTAAAAATCTCTCCTTCAAACCTTGGTTAATGGTAGGGAATGCCTAGGGCATTAAGTCCACCCTTGTACCTTTTATGTTGCATCAAGTTTAATATAAATAAAATACCTGGGGCCCGGGTGACTACCAAGATGAGGACTAATAAAGAAAAATGAAATATGATGAGAATGTAGCACCAACCTGAATTAAATTGGAAAGGCAGGAGAGCGATGATTTGATGACCTAAATAACATTACAAAACCTACCTCTGATCTTTCCTAGGCACAGGACAGTAAAGCAGAATCTCACATAGAACATAAATCAAATGCCCATAATCCTTAACATCTTTGCTATTCAGCTTCCTTATCAAATAATACAGAGGGTTTGACTTAACAGGACCATACTCTATGATCTTGTTACAGTATGAAATCACTATGTTGTTATATATTGCGTTCTTTAGAAGTGCATCTTGAGTTATTAGGTCTACAAACTGTTCAATGCAAGGCGAATACTGGTTGTTGGACTTTAGCTCTTCAATTTCTGTCCAGACTCTATTTATGAATTGAATCATGTTGAAATTATTATCTTCATTAGTAAGAGGGTTAACTATTTTGTTCACTATTTTTAGGATCCATTTTAAGCAGCCATATCCACCACATTCTAGTACATTTTCTATGTAATTTATTACTTCTTTCAGACATAAATCTACATCTGTCACTTCTTGGATTAAAAGGTAGATTATTTCACAGGATTTTTCGTAAAATAAATTTTTCGATCTACCCACACTTTCATTTAGAACATCTTTTAATTCTAAAGTAGAAATTATTTCTATAAATTTTTGCAAATTGAGCATTTCATGGTTATAACTGGTCAACATCACAGGGTTTTTTAATAACATTTTTAAGGTAAAAATGCTTAGAACTGCTTTATCTAATTCTGGATTATTCTTTAGAAATAATATGGCTGTTTTATAAAGCTGGAGTAAAATATCACCCAAGTCTTTCTGATCAAATTCAAAATTGTGCTTTTCGCACAAAGCTGCAGCATCCTCTATGGTCAATTTGACTTCACTTGAAAACAGACTTAGAATATACTGTAGTACAGTCTTATTTTGTCCAGCAATTACTTTATTTATGGTGTGTAGAAAAGAGTCCTTATCTCTTGTTTTGCTCAACAAATCTATTAAAAATATAACATCATTAAGACAATCCTTTTTATCAGAATATTGCCTGTTTATACCTTCTTGCAATTTGTTCAGTTTTTCATTGATTATACCAATAAATAGATTTATATCTTCTTCATGATTACTCAGATATAATATAATTAAATCTACATTATTGTAATGTTCCGACATTGTTTTTAGATTAATTATTTTATCTTCATCTCTTAATGAAACTTGTTTGACTACGGAAGAAAATGGGTTTTCTTGAAAGTTTGTTTCCATTAAATGTAAATTACAATAAATATTAGCCATTTCTTTCCAGTTTAGGTTTTTACAACAGTTCTGGACAAAATATACCATGTTAATCTGTACTGCTTTTCTTAATACCACATTATTACAAGGTATTTTTAGAATATCTGTAACTATTTTCGCCTTTTTATTCCCATGTACTGATGATAAATCAATTTTCAAATTGGCTAGGATATCAGTTACGTGGTACAATGGTACAGGCGACCATTTAGTATTAGTTATTGTTTTAAATATTGCTATGAATGAGTGACTATCAGTAAGACATTCTCCTATTTGCTTTTTAAGTACTTCGTAACTTGAATTCTGATCATAAATGTTTATATCATTTAGGGCTTCTAGTAATACTTGAGCTTCTGATTGGTTTGTTATTTTAGTTTTAAGTTTATACTCAATACATTTTAGCCTCACTTGAGTATTCTCATGTTTCAGACCCATATTAAAGGCAGCAGTGATCCAACAGTCTTCAATATTTATACTTTCAAATAGTCTTAGAGATGGCAATACTATATTCCCTTGTTTCTCTTCTAAGCTGTCTATGAGGACAAAGTAATTATCCCACATGCTTTTTAAAACATTTGCAATATTTTTCTTCCATTGAAATATTATTGTTTGATTGGTTGATTTTACATTGATATCCTTCTTGGTGGCCACAACACAGTCTATAGCTTTCTTTGTAAGATAAACAGATATTTTTCTTATTGCTGTATCATGAGATTTTATACCAAAAATTATAATGTCCCAAAAGTTGCTTTGGAATATGATATCTGATACAAATTTGCTATCTCCTTTTCCATCTGGTGTGGGTAGGTAGTAATCTGAAAGGCAGCTGAGTACTTTCAAAGCATTCTCTTGTTTGTCTGTTTTCAAAGATTGTATATACATCCATATTCTATCAAGGATGTTGTATCCAACAACTCCGTCCACTAACCTTGGGACAGTGTTAGTTAAAAAATATATCTTGAGTGTTTCATCGGTAGAATCAAGTATCTTTTCTAGCGGTGTTTCTAGATACAGTAGAGACACCTTTTCTCTTAAAATCATTGTAGCATTCAGAATACTATCGGCGACTTTCAAGAATAGTAATGTGTTTATGCTTGTCTCCTTGTCTAATAAGCTTGATGTTGATGTTTCTGCTCCAAATTCAATGTTAGACAGTATTTGTTGAAGCAAATGTTCAGCTTTACTAACAATTTTGCTTGGTTGAAGACGAAGTACAATGTCGATGATATTACATACATAATCCACATTTTCACTGCATAGATTTTTTAGCAATTTAACGGCGAACTCAAATTCTTCATCATTTTCACATTCCGTACTTTCTTGAACGTTTACTAGCAATTTATATTGCAATAATTGTGTCGCGCTCCTTAGATGTTTATTCAAATATTTACCTCTTTGCATCAAATGTTTCAAAGGTCTATCTATGTCTTCCTCATTTAAATCCAATAGGTCGAGGAAGGATAGTAACTCTTCTTGAGTATTCATTGTGTAAGAAGTTATCACAGAGTACTTTGTAATATAGTGAAATTGTTACAGTTAGTCAGGCTATTTTGTAAAGTTTGAACCGACCGGGACCCAACATCAACATTTAAAATCCGACCGATCGGCATCATATCGGCATGCACGAATGACAGTGCCGTGCAGTGTTGCCAACTCCAAAAGTTCAAATTATCGAGATCCCACGTCGAAATGATCGTTTTTTGGCCAAAATTATCGTACAAACGAAAAAAAAACCTATATAATTCAAATTGCTATAAGACAGTGAATAATTTTATAATACAGTCAAAAGGGAAGTATATGCCAAGTTTCACCACTAATGGCGCTAGCTAGCAGCTCAAACCGTAAACATGTTTTGTCATAGTTTTTAGTTGATATTTTTGTGTTTTCACTGTAAAATTGAATTAAAAACTTGGGAGAAAGAGAGTGAGATACTTAGGCCGCATTCCGAGTTAGGCCTTAATCGCTCACAGCGCTCACATCGATACTTCGCGTTCCTAGTTAAATATCACGATTATGACAGCTCAGAGCTGTCAACAACTCGGAACGCTCGTGAATGCGCTCACACTGCTCACAGTGGTCGCTCATAGTCAAAACTTATAACATAACCCCAAAATTTGCACAAGATGTTTGGATTACAGTATTTCTTTGAGTATACACCACAAATTTCTTCTTCTTTGGTTAGGTGGCAACTGTAGCCAGAAGCACAATTTCGACTCTCAAAACAAAACAGCACAACTGTCATTTTTGACAGCGCTCACGGTGATATTAATTTAGGGCATGGTCGGTGTTATCGCAAGATGGCGCATGTCATGACGTCATCTATAACGATTCACGGGACATCGTTATCGCGATAACGCTAACACGGTACGGGTGTTAGCACGCTCAAATCGATTACAGTGTAAGTCGGAACGCACCCTTACTTGTTGATTTTGACATATTTGAGAATTGACTTTGACATAGTTTTGTTTTTATCTGCGTTTAATTTAGTCTGATAAATACGATTTGTTAATGGAACTTGTTTTGTTAGCAAATTTCAAAATTATCGTACATTAGACTTTAATTATCGTACATCGTACCACTGGCCAAATTATCGTACGCCCCCATAATTATCGTACGGGTTGGCAACACTGGTGCCGTGCCAAAATTGACACTTTGGCAATGTCAACTAAATAAGAGTTAGGGTGCGTTCATTTCATTTCAACCTCACGTATCTATTCTGTGCGTGGGTTGATTGAGCCACGCAAACCAAGCCACGAATATCGCTGTATGTCGGTGTGTGAAGGAGTGACCATATTAATCATTTATTTCATACTGACAATAGAGACCTCTCCGTGCCTCGGAAACCATTGGAAAAAACATCATCTCAGCCTACCTGTAATTCGTAGATCTTTGATAGTCATTAGTCATTACGCGAGTAGACAGGAATCGGGTTACCCACTGGACTATGGACTTGGACTTGAAGGTCAGAGGTGGTTTATAAACGTTTGTATTCTAATCTCATTCGCAATCAGTCAAAATTCTTTCTTTCTTCTTTTATCGTTTCTTATGTACAGACGCCAGCACATCAAGCTACCCGAAACTGTCAAATTTTCCCAATCAACTTTAAACCTTACATACGAGAATTGGTCTTCTGTTATGCAGTCGCTCCATGTAAAATATTGGTATTCAGCTACATCCAGTTAGACCAGCCAGTTAAACTATAAGCTGATCCCAATATAGTTGGAAATATTGGAATAACCTCCTTTTTGGCTTCACACAGTCGGGTAGAAACTGATTGATTTATTTATTCAATAACTTCCCGGTCATCGGCCAAATACCTTCGTTCGTGTGTCGTCGTACGAACCGTTTCGGCCAAACCTGAGCGACCACAATGCGGGTGGACGCGGGAGCACGAAGCGGGAGTGAATATGGCACCATGCACACCTACGTTCCAGCCCGTCCCATCCTTGATATCCTCCCTCCGGTTGACGCCCTAAGCCGAGGTTCGTAAAGCCCGGTTAAGTAGTCATGATCTCAGAGGTTAACTACGAGACGACCTACCAAAAAGCACGCCTACGCGACCGTAACGCGGCGGTAACAACGTTGCACAGTGGATCGTCCCCATAGAAGAGGTTGGACGTAGGCAGCTTGTGAAATCAAAATCGATACTTAAAAAAATTAAAAATGCTATCGCATCCCTTTATCAAAAACCTACAAATATTGACTCATATTTCAGGAGAAAATCGATAAAAAGTGTTTTCTTTCTATGGAAATGGACACTTACACTCCCCCACCGTCTGAGTTTCGCCTTGTTTCGGGTAGTCATTTCTATAATTGGTATCTATCTACTAAAAAAACGTTTCACATAATTACTTGTTGATAAATGTTATTATTCTGTGCAGGATTTCTTAAATGATATTCTTTTGCAATATATTATCTTTATTATTCTCTACTTTGTATTACATTTGCATGCTGTAATAAGGCAGAAAGTACAGTACCGACCAAAAGTCCATAAGCAATCTCACAAAGCAATAGACTGACGCTTCGGTTTGACTTACGACTTTCTTCTATAAGTTGTTACAATACTGTAGACACGCACTATTGACCGGTTAAACAGCCATGGTTTTTCTAAACCAACTGTGAGATGCCATACCGAAAAAAAAAAAAAAAAAGACACGCACATTACTCACTTTGTCTGCAACCAATGACTAGTTCGATAATCATCATTCGTTTTTAGTTTCATTCGTCTTGTTCACATAAATATTAAAGTTTAGCAGGTAGACCACAAGAAACTAAGTAAATTATTTCGATTTCTGTGGGGTAGATGCAGTTTGTTACAAGTATTCAATTAATAGAACTTTGTTGGTTCGTGCCGTGATAATATTGGTGACGAGCATTTAGCGCAGTGTTGTGGTTATTATTATCAAAAAGCAGGCATAAAATATATTGAAGAGATCAGATCAGATCAGAGAATATTATTGCGCTGCGTAAAAGTGAAGTGAATATCTAATAAAACCGGACTAAGTGTGAGTGTTATCATTTATATATTTCATATTTTACTAAACATAAATCTTAATCAAGGGTATTGTTGATAGAACAGAGGTATTGTTGAGACAGAAGATGCCTTTAAAGTTTTAAATTCATTGTGAGGTTTAATTCGATTAGTGAATAATAAATAATTAGGTATTATGTGTAATAAAAACAATGTTTTTCTTTGTTCTAGAGAAATACTGTGACGGTTAAGAGATATGAGGAAGGGGCTTATTATCGAGTAGCAGCGACGTCAAATGGTGAATGAAACAAATGGTTTCATACCAACGAGATATTTTGCTGAATTATTAAAAACACGTCATTATGAACCATTCGCTGTGCACTCTGAAGGCTTGCATCACTGAAGACCAGCTAGAAAACCGTTTTTGACCTTAAAATATTGACCGTACCAACTTAATAAACAACAGATTCGTTATTGCATGAATTTATGGTAACGAATTTTTTAAGCACGTTTCAATAGGGTGTTTGTCGTATTTCTTGCAGATATACCGAAATTGTTTAATATTATTTTAGTAATAGTATTATTTTAGGATTAAAATTTGAGGTTTAGTTTCAATCTTCTTTTCGTAAAGAAAATGAATACTTAAGCTATAACCTCAATACCAACCAATATTTACTAAAGCCAAATAAAGTTTAAAATAATTAATATGAACAACTGCCTTTAACCTTAAAATCAACAATTTTGTCAGTAGATTTTTTTACATTATAAGTAGTCTAATATTCTTATTTATTGCTTAATTACTTAGACCATGATCAAAGCTTTATATTTATGGTGCAAAAAAATCCATTTAAAATTTAAAACATTTCAAAATTTAAATATGTCAAAATAATACAAATTGCTTCTAAGTTTCTAGACATCTATTTCACATATTATTCAGGTGAAGTAATGATAAATAATTGTAGCAGTTTGATAACTATACTTAAAATAAACATAACGAATAAATATTATTTATTTTTTATTATAACACATCACGCATTTTTTATTCTAAACCCTTTATTGCAATAACAACAAACCGATAAAGCCCCACTGTATCCAATTGGATACGGTAATTTCCAATACCGTCAAGCCCCACTGTATCCAATTGGAATCTTAAGTAAAATAAATGTAACGAATAAATATTATTTATTTTTATCATCACATGTCACGCATTTTTTATTCTAAGCCCTTTATTGCTATAACAACATTAATAAATAGGCAGGAATATTTAAAAATATTATTATTGCAAACAAAAATAATAATATTTTCAAAAACAGAGCTGTGATTTACGAGATTAGAACCTTAGCCATCTTGAATCTAAGACCAACGCTTAACGCCTTCTGCTATCTGCACATATAATTTACTTTCGAATTTTAGCAATGCGATACACTGGCCAAGGTCACGCGTACGAGTATGATGCGTGCTAACAAAAGTTATGGAAATATAAGTGCGGCGCCCGCGAACCGTGACGATACGATAGTGTGTAGTTCAAAACTGCGTTCTCTGTGGTGTGTGTACGGCACTCACACCACAGACGTCTGACTGTTTACACATACAAATGTACGGACTATACCGCGTGTTCACAGCAATACGACTCTTAGCGTGCTCATGCACTTTTGAGCGCTTACTGTACATGGATCCTATTTATATGATTTAACAACTTATTTTTATGTACAGACGCCAGCACTTCAAGCTACTACAATCTGTCAAATTTATTTAATAGATTTTCAACTTTATCGCTGAAATTTATAAGGTTCAAAGTTGATTGGGAAAATTTGACAGTTTCGGGTAGCTTGATGTGCTGGCGTCTGTACATACCTACATTCTAAACAAATAAAGACCTATTCTATTCTATTCTATTCTAAATGCCACATTTTGTCCAAAGACACATGGTGCCCCAATGGTGCACTTTCTGAGTTATAATCGATTTTCGTTTTATCATAAAAAATACAATACCATGACAAACATGAATTTTCATTATGCTTGAACCAAAATAATGTGTGTATGTGTACAGACGCCAGCACTTCAAGCTACTACAATCTGTCAAATTTATTTAATAGATTTTCAACTTTATTCCTGAAAGTTAAGGTTCAAAGTTGATTGGGAAAATTTGACAGTTTTGGGTAGCTTGATGTGCTGGCGTCTGTACCTAGGTACATTTACTTCCAAAATAGTGCGCATTGTCCTAACTAATATTATAAATGCGAAAGTGAGTTTGTTTGTTAGATACCAATTATAGAAATGACTACCCGAAACAAGGCGAAACTCAGACGGTGGGGGAGTTTAAGTGTCCATTTCCATACAAAGAAAACACTTTTTATCGATTTTCTCCTGAAATATAATATAATTAGAAAAAGTCGCATTACAATATTTGTAGGTTTTTGATAAAGGAATACGAGAGCATTTTTTTTTTAAATATTTATTTTGATTTCACAAGCTCCTATGTCCGACCTCTTCTATGGGGACGATCCACTGTGCGTCGGCAAAGCGCGACTGAACTGAGTGCGCGGTTCGCGCTGTAGTCGCGCAGGTTTGCACGGTTAAGTTCGCGTTGTTGACGCTCCTGCTTCGCGTCCCGCGTCCCGTATTGTGTTTCGTGTGTCCGCATTGTGTTGTGTTTCAGAACAAAATAATAAAAATCAACGGAATATAAAATAATTTTTCAAATATGTAATTTTTTTATTAACGATTTCGCTGAAAGGTAATATATACGGTGTTGTTTTTCGGGCTAGCAACATCATTATTTTTGTCCTTGTTCTTGTTGCCAAAATCGCTAAAATTTAGGAAAAAATCCTCCATTGACGTTACCAGTCCAGTACAGTATCCGTTTCAGTTTATTCCTAAAAATTCACTCTTTAGATTAGCTGGAATTCTATTGCGTTGCAATTTTCCTTTTCAAGTTTTCCATAATTTAATTGTAGAATATAATTTCAACGTAAGCAGCGATGGAAGATATTTCTTCCTCTTCGACTGATGACGAAATTCCTTATTCTCCTACAAGTCCTCAATTTGGTGGAAAGAAACTGAAACTGAATGATGGAAGTTCCCAGGATAGTTTCAAAGAAACAGGTAACAGCTTGCCTTCGTATCGACTACAAAAAAAATATGACATAAAAAATTCGTATCCATTTTGATGTTTTTTTTAGTTGTGTCAGCGAGTAAAGACGAAAATGTGGACAGTGGAGTGTCTGCGGATAAGTCTGAGAGCACCAGTAGTGAGGACCGTGGTCAGACAGCGATGGAGGGGCCTTCCAACGAGGTAGTGAATGCTGCTCCCTCTGGTAGCAACGTTCGTGCGATCTTGCTGAACCTCAGACGTCCTAAATGGGGCAGAAACTACAGGAAACGAAAGACTCCTGACAGGGACACAGACAGTAACGGATCCTCGAGAGATTCCGACGATTTATCTGTAGACGAAACTACTCCAGCTTCAAGAGCAAATGAAACTCATTCTACTTCTGAAACAGAGAGTGATGATTTGAGGAGGCTGGCTGATTTCCTTAATCCTGAGACTGATAGCACTTGTAGTGGTGGGTGAGTATCCTAAGTTTTTCTTCTGAACCACTATTATGATAATATACAGGGGAATATTTTAACAGACATTTTAACCACACAAATTTTCTGGTGTTTATTTTAATTATTTGTGGTTTTGAACACCTCTTCTGACCTGATTGATAACCTACTGATTGATAAAGTTGACCCCATCCGTAATTAAAATCATGTTTTTTTTCAGAGAATCCCACAGATTATGGATTTAATTTCTGCTTGGTTATGGAGCTCTAATTTCCTTAAATCTTATATAATTCTGTGTAGTTATAAATAATATATGCATAACCAAACATTCATAACCAGTAATCGGATATTCGGATGCATATTTACCAAACTTGAGGTGTTGGCTATTATGGCATGCACTTTTGTATTGAGAAAATCTCGGGATTCAACAAACTTTAGTTCTGACTATAGAATCAAATTTATATTTACTTACGTGTAGGTTTTGGCTATTATGGAATGCACTTCGTTATTGATAGTAACAATCTTGCTATTCCGGAATTGATTAATTCAGTACTTTTTGACTGTAAAGATGCTAGCTAATGTTGCTAAACTGGCATAGCACATGGTGATAAACGACTTGGTGCCTTGAGTTTTGTTAAAAAACGTTTATATTACAGTAAATTAATTTTTATGTTAACACCACGAAAGTAACCTTTATAAGAGGGTCGTTTCCATACTATGTATCTGATCAGTTGTGCATTGCCAGCTTTTCTGGAATTCCAGGATTCTGGAAATCTGGGAAAAAAAGAAGCCACTTCCAAAATTTCTTAGCCAAAAATTTACTTTAGGTAAATATGCATCTAATTATCTGATCTCTGAACACGGATATGGATCAGATCAACATAATCATAAAATATCAATATGTTGATCTGATCCATATTTTTCTGCATTTGATTTAGGGACGAACCTTGGCCTTTATAATTCTACTGTCCCAAGGCTGGGTACATTTGTGTCCTCTAACGGCCGAACCCAATAACCTATCTATCACCAGTTTTGGCCTACTGTAGATAGAAATACCGTCCCAATAATCTGTCAGAGAATAAGGACCTTACAGAATTGTGGGAAGACATTCAATGACAGATAGTAGGTATTGTACTGTCTGCCATCAATAGCAATCTGTCTTTTACTGAAAATACGTTATTGGGTCCTACTCCTATCTATCATTGGTTTTTTTGTATAATATGGATGCAATAATAACTATTAGTCAACAAAAAATAATTAACATTTAATAAGCAAACATATACATATTGTCACTGGAAAGGCAAAATTACTTAACCGCCAAATTATTTATATGGCGGTTAAGTAATTTTGCCTTGCCAGAGTTGCCAGTGACGATATTATATCCAGATATCGAATAACTCTGTAGTTAATAGGTGTCAACTTCAATATATCAACATATTCAAATACATTATCAAAAGTAATTTTATTATTCAGTCATTATGTATGTTTGTAAAATATTATTGTGACAATAACCATAATAAATGTGAAAAAAAAACGAAGTATGTTAATAACATGTAATATTTTGAGTAAGAAAAATTTGCAAAAACATTTTATTTTTTGCCAGGACTCTAGTCGTCCATTTTTCAAGAAAGGACATAAACATAATCTTTTAATTTTAATTCACGTCTTTAAAATACTGAATAATTCAATATCTGTTTGTTTTTTTTTGCCCGAGTGTTATATTTTTACTTCATACATTTTAAAATATAAATGTCAAATTACTCTAAAATGGTTGACATTGGCATAGGGGTCATCAGTGGTAATTTGATTGCAGATGACCTCTCCTACATCCCCTTAACGGATTGCCGACGTATAACCAATAACCCTGTATATAGTACACCCACATTTCGCCAGTTATGGTGTAATCTGCTTTTATTCTGTGTTTAAGCACAGATTAATACAGATGGTTCACTCCACAAAATTATTTAAATAAAAAGCGACTCTTGCTAGGCTTGCTGCGACTACGACACAATAAAGTGCAATTCAGGTCGCACAGCGCTAATTACCTACAGTTATATTCACCTAGAAGTTGCCTCTTTTTGTACCGCGTAACTCTCATATCTTCGGACTACGTTACGCTCACTGAATTGACCCTACAAGACGAGCGCTTCGCGTACTTGTAGCTTCATACCTAAAGTGCGGAGTGCGCCTTCTGTACTATTCTGTGGTTTAAGGCAAAATCATAAAAAAGTAATATTAATATTCATTCAACAGTACATCAGGAAGTACGTCAGCAAGCGTCGGCAGTTATGATTCTGATGACAACTTACTAGACTTTAACGGCGACTCGGACTCTGACGAGGAGTTGCAGATGACCACAACTACTAGAAATACTGAAGAGACAGAGGAGAGTAAGAGCAAGATGCCCCCAGTGCTACTGAAGACGAGGCCTAAGCACAATTATTTGTTGCTTAGAGGTAATTATTTTGTACACATTAACTGCTTTTGTCTGTTCCAAAGGTTAAGCTACGCTTTCCGCGGTCGGTTCGTCAATGGGTGGCCATCCATTACATATCGAGACCCCTTCGTGCCTCAGAAACCACGTTAAGCCATTTTGGCCCTGGCTGTCATTAGTAGATCTTTGACAGTTGATATGGGTAGTTAAAAACCCATGTCTGACAATTAGTCTTATCAAGTGGTATCATGTTACCAGTAGCTGGGTTGTAGAGGTCGTATACGCAGTCGCTTCATGTAAAATACTGGTATTCAGCTGCATCCGGTTAGACTAAAAGCTGACCCCAACATGTTGGGAAAAGGCAGGCAGATTTAATTTGTCTGTTCCAAAGGTATTTGATGAAAATATAAACAAACCCTGGTCCGGTTAAATTCTACGCAATCAGGGCGCATTCCCACTATGTCGTGACGATTAATTTATCGTTGGACGACTTTCGTCTCTAGCTGTTCCCATTATATTGAATGTTTACTGTCACTGTGTCGTCGAAATATTTTATCGTTGAACGACTCGTATCTAGCTGTTCCCATTGGATCGTGACGACATTTTGCAACAAGAGTCCGACTAGTTGACACGCACAATAAGTTGTAACGTTTTTTTTTTTACGTTTTACGACTTGTGCTAGCCATTCCCATTAACTTGACAAGCTGTCGTCACTGCAAAAAAAAAGTCGTGGACGACAGTTAATCGTATCGTCCTATATGTGAACACCTCCATTTAAATACACAAGTCACGACGCTTTAAGAGGGAACAGGGCCTACGATTCTCCATACAAATGTATTCCCCTTTTTTCTTCCTGAATAATGCCTCTAGAGAAATCATTTTTTTTTATAAAATCAAGGTCTGTTGTAGACACGTCCCTGTTATTTCCTTTTTTTCAGGAACTTATTGGTAAAGAAAATATGACTCCAAAAATTACAAAAATGCCCCATTTTTACCGCCGTGATTAGAGGACTACCAGACAAATTCGAAAAGTTTTTAACATAAAATAAAATTATAGGAACCTAGACATACTCTTTCTTAAAAATTTTATGTAAAATATAATTGAATTGGCTTAGTTTTCGAGGAGAAAAAAGGGGAATACCAAACGTCGATCTCGTAATTTTTTTTTTGTGATATAAATCGGTGTGAACTGCAGCTGTATATCGCACTCTACGGGGGCAGACTTGAGGTAAGACGACGGCAATAGTTTCTTCGAATAGGTACCTATTTTTTGAATTCCTCGCAGGCCCTGTTCCCTCTTAAACGACACGGTAATCTGTCGTCACGACATAGTGGGAACGCGCCCTTACTCGCTAAAGGGAATCAGTAACTAACACATTCATATTTAGAAAGAAGAAGAAAGAAAGAAAGAAAAAAACGTTTATTTGCGGTAAACATGACGCAAAAAAAATGAGAAAAAGTTGGGGGAAGCATGCGTCACATCCACGCAAATCGGCTATCGCTCAGCATTATGCTACGACCCTGTGCAAGACAGCCCCAGCGCTGGTTTTCAGCGACAGCCGGCACCGACGTAATGACGTCGACCGGTGCAGCAAACAAATATTTAGACGCTGTACCAGTACAGCGTAAATAAAAATGATTTATTAAAATTAAAATGTGATGCAACTAAATACACAACTGATATATAACTGATATACTCAACTTTTGTATCTTCCCACTTTTTTTAACAGTTATTGTTTGAGAATAGCATTATGAAATTGTAATTGAAAAAGCATTGACAGAAATTAACCCGAATTATCCAAAACATGTTTGAGGCGACTTAAAATTAGAATTTCCGATTTAAGTATTCAGATAATCAAATCAAAAGCACTCGATACATTAAACACTACAATAAAATACGTTTTCCTTACCGACCCTGACGACCCCATTACCCTCCTCCAGGAGAGCAGTAGGGAAACCACCACAGTGTACAAAAACAAACGCCTCGTCATTCCGACCTCGCCGCCGAGGCCCTTTGCGATCGCGACCGCGTCCCCGCGAGTCGCGAGTTGAGCTCCACGATTACTGACAAATGCTTGCACTGACTGGACAGGTCCACTCAAATCTGTGTGGTTCTTTCCTCAAAAGTCCTTTTCAGACACTTATCTACATGGTCCTCATATGGGCTGACCAAGATTATGTCTGGACTTTAAAAGAGACTGCGACCTCTGAGTTTGTTTCGGCCTTTCTTCTCAGAGTAGTCAGATAGGAAACGCCGAACTCATCTAGCTTATTTTTAATAATTTTTTTATATGACGTGTAAAAGTGATTTCGATATCCTATTTACAGAATAAACAATTTCATTTCATTTCCCCGAGTAAATGATACTTTCCCCCGACCCTTGCTCGATAACGAGGTGCCAGCAGTTGTTGCAACTAAGCACATAAATTCCCCGACTAATAATCATGATCAAAACTTTGATCCAGCCCGTCATCTTGATGTCCTCCCTCCGGTTGACGCCCTAAGCCGAGGTTCGTACCCTACAGGGGGTGCCCTTATCGAGCGTTCACCTAGTTTTAATTAGCATAGTTGAATAACCCCTGGCTGGAGGTTTTAAGTGTAGTAGCTTAAGGCACCCACAAGAAAGCCCAGTTAAGTAGTCATGATCTCAGAGGTCAACTACGAGATGCCCTACGTAAAAAAAAATTAGTTGTCTGATTCATTTGTTTATATTTTTATCTGATACTTTTGAAACAGATCATAGAAAGGCATTTTTTTTTTATCTATCAAAATTAAGAATAGATGCCTTTATACATGGTGAAGTTTTTGCGACTATACAAGACAGTCTTTTTAGCAGTTATGCAGAGTGGTATAAAAATGCAGATTCAATTTTCTCTGAAACTTCACTTGCTTTTCTTTATTCTCATAGTACTTACTTATAATTTTAGGCCAATGAAGATTTTTTCAATAATTTATACCTATTTATAAACTCTCACAAATATTTCAATTTACATGGCTAAAAACTACAAGTTTATTACATTAATTAAACTGTCAACAGAAATCATAAATCGTGAGATGGGGCTGACATTTCCCTGTGGCAAGACCGCGCAAGAGGACCTCATGTTCGAAAGAAGGTTTTACGGATCCCTGCACGCGATCTACAGAATGAAGAAGCTACACACTCTCAACAAACACAGAGGCTGCGTAAATTCCATAAATTTTCATCCGGAAGGTAAGTTTTTTTTTTATACATGATGTAAAAGGATCTAGCTGTTATCTACGCATTATGTACATCAAACTTAAGTAGATAGCATTGAGCAAAAATTATTTCTGGTTATTTAAACAACTTTATTTTTGGTGTGTATAATCATTGTTTACGGCACCGCGCAATGTAACGCACGCAAAACATTGTGCTTATGGGTACATGCAACGGTACAGGAGTTGTCCGGAAGGCGGTATTCAAAGTTAAGTTATGACATTTAAAACGTGAAAAAATGTTGGAATTTAAAGGTGTTTGTGACAGACTGGATGCGAAAGGCAGAGGACGGGGTGTTGTAGCGCAGCATGGGAGAGGCCTATGTCCAGCAGTGGACTGCGATATTGATTGCTGAGTTGACTAAAACCTTCGAGCCCGTTTTTGTATTTCAATCCCTATTTTGACCGTGGTAAAAGTTATACAAAATTGACCACTTGAGAATCGGGTTTAAAATCGTTTTTAGGATTCCGTACCCAGGGTGCCAAACGGAACCCTATTTCTAAGCCTCCGTTGTCCGTCCGTCTGTCTGTCAGCGGGCTGTATCTCATGTACCGTAATAGGTAGACAGTTGAAATTTTCTCAGATTGTGTATTTCTATTGCCGCTAAAACAACAATTTATAAAAATAAAATAAAGATAACAGTTAAAGGGAGTCAGTCCCCATACAAGAAAAGTGTTTTTTTCACTAGTGTTAAATATTGTACGGTGTACAATATTATTTTTACCGTAAAATGTAGTGTTAAATATTGTACGATGGTACGAAACCCTTCGTCCGACTCGCACTTGGCCGATTTTTTTGTATTTCAACCCCTATTTTGAAAAAATATACAAAATTGACTTGAGTTTTGGGTTTAAAATCAGTTTTTATATTTAGAACTCCAACTTGTTTGAAGTAAAGTTAGAAATAAAAAAATGGGTCGATAGTTTAAATCTGCGTCTAAAGATAAACCTCATTTTGTAATAAGGCCGTAAAGGTCTCTCCATAGACTACCACATTTTACTTTGCCCTCTCTGGCCCATTCGTCATGAATAAATCCAAGTCTTAACACCAGCACTTCCTAGAGCTCCTAGGTTTGCCTCGATGAGGACACCCAGCTTTAGGGCCGACGCACATCTGGTGAGGCGCAGCGCAGCGCCTTACCTTACCTTACCTTACTGGCGATAAATATGAACCATGCACGAGTTGAAAATAAATAAACGTCTACCGGTCCGAGAGAGTATCAAAGCGGACTGAGATCCGCGGTTAATATTTTTCATTTACGACGAGGCACATTGCTGATATTTTTTTTACCAGGAAAAACGCGCTTTATTACGCTTCGCCAGGTGTGCGCTGGGCCTCGGATAGAGCGTGACCATCGTCGAAGATCTTTGCGTCAATGCGACGTCAGTTTAGATATTATTATGTTTGTATTGCTAGTGCAGCAATCACATCGAAAAGCCTTGGTATTCAGCGTCCTATTCTAAAGTATTGAACTATGCCTCGGAAACCACGATAAGCCGTTGGTTCGGGCTGTCATTCGCAGAGCTTTGACAGTTGTTCAGGGTAGTCAGAAGCCCAAAAGTCTGACAACCAGTCTTAGCAACGGCGGCGTGGTGGATTACGGCCCACTCCCTCTCACAGGGAGGCTTCTATGGTGTATTTCAATCCTCCCTTCCTGAACAGGGTTTGTGTACATTTCTATCAGACACTGATGGAAATGTACACAAACCCTGTTCAGGTTAAATTCAAACGCAGTCACTCACTAAAGGAGATTAGTAACACATTCATCTTTATTTAGAAGGTTTCAACTTTATACCTCACCACTTTCTCTAACAATTATTATTGTTTGAATAACATTATTAAATTTTTATTGAAAAATCATCGACGAAAACAAAATGTAGGTTTATCTCAAGTGTCAAAGGAAAAACATCTGTTAATGTGATAGAATTTCGGGTTTAAGTGTTCAAATCATGGAATCAAAGCACTCAATTTGTAAGTGGCAGTACAAATTGACATCCAAAAATACGTTTTGTGATCCACTTGTTTACATTTTCATCAGATACGTTTGGAATAGACTATAATAAATACAGGGTGGCAAGGACATCGACGCGAAAACTGTTACCATGGATTCAGTACATGATTCTGAACCCCCCTGCGTTGAAATTTTTCGTCGGTAATTTAAAAAGAAAATCCGCTGTTCCATACATTTTGACCGCGTAGGTATTGCAGTTTTCTATGAAATAGATGATTTTAAAAAAAACCGATGAAAAATTTCAACGCCCCCTGCGTTGAAATTTTCAGAATCATGTACTGAATCCATGGTAACAGTTTTCACGTCGACGTCCCTGCCACCCTGTATACATAAGTGTTGAAGTCGGTAAGTCCCATCTACATCACAAAATTTGTTCGCAGGGCACCTCCTAGCATCGGGTTCGGACGACACGAATGTGGTGGTGTGGGACTGGGCCCGCAATACAGCCATACAGACGATCAAGACGGGTCACAAGTCCAATGTGTTCCAGAGCAAGTTCCTATTCCTTAACGCTAAGAGCCAGTTGAATATTGTCACGTGTGCCCGAGATGGACAGGTGCGGAACTAATTAATATTAATGTTCTTTTTTGTCCATTGTAAAGCTTACTTTTCTGCCAGCCTATTTGAGGGGCTGTGTACTATGACGTGTTAGGCATGGACTCCACCAAAGCGGAGACGAGATGAGAAGAAGAAGAAATGTGTTGGAAACAACTAATAGGATTTCGTTATTTACATATCCGGTTTCTCTTAGCTTCAGTGGATAAAGTTGAGTAGAGAGGAGAGGAGATGTCTCATATTTGATTAGCTAAAAACAAAACAGAGATGTGAGCTGTGCCTCGCAAGCTGACGAGAGGAGATGTGAGCGGCGAGCGGCATAGCTAGTTCTCCCGTGTCGTACAACCCGCCCGCCGCGCCCGCGTCGTACAACCCGCCCGCCGCGCCTGCGTCTTGCTATCCGCTCGTCGCGCCCGCGTCGTACAACCCGCCCGCCGCGCCCACGTCGTACAATCCGCCAGCCGCACCCGCGTCTTTCAACCCGCCCGCCGCGCCCGCGTCGTACAACCCGCCCGCCGCGCCCGCGTCGTACAACCCGCCCGCCGCGCCCGCGTCTTGCTATCCGCTCGTCGCGCCCGCGTCGTACAACCCGCCCGCCGCGCCCACGTCGTACAATCCGCCAGCCGCACCCGCGTCTTTCAACCCGTCCGCCGCGCCCGCGTCGTACAATCCGCCAGCCGCACCCGCGTCTTTCAACCCGTCCGCCGCGCCCGCGTCGTACAAAACGTACAATCCGCCAGCCGCACCCGCGTCTTTCAACCCGCCCGCCGCGCCCGCGTCTTGCTACCCGCTCGTCGCGCCCGCGTCGTACAAACCGCCCGCCGCGCCCACGTCGTACAATCTGCCAGCCGCACCCGCGTCGTACAACCCGCCCGCCGCGCCCGCGTCTTGCTACCCGCTCGTCGCGCCCGCGTCGTACAACCCGCCCGCCGCGCCCAGGTCGTACAATCCGCCAGCCGCACCCGCGTCGTCCAACCCGCCCGCAGCGCCCGCGTCTTGCTACCCGCTCGTCGCGCCCGCGTCGTACAACCCGCCCGCCGCGCCCACGTCGTACAATCTGCCAGCCGCACCCGCGTCGTACAACCCGCCAGCCACGCCCGCGTCGTACAACCCGCTCGTCACATCCTACGCACGCAGCCAGTAAACATCTCTACTCCGGTCTAAATAGTACGTATCTCTGCACAGCTTCGGTGGAGTCACCCTAGCTATTAGCATCTCCTCTCCGCTTCGCATATCTCCGCCCATCTCTGCTTTGGTGGAGTCCGGGCCTCAAAGCCATGATTTTTCCAGTGTGAGTTAGAGATTGACCTATGTAAGGCGAAAAGTACTATCCCCTTTTCAGAACTAAACAAACAATGATGGCTATGGCTTTAACACGTCATTGTACGACTCCAGAAATAAATGATTTTCAATATTGTCTTCTATGAGAACAACAAGTGTTACAAGATCTTAGTTGGAGGTTATAATTATTGTGTGATTCAATTTCTTATGATTTTGGTTATCAGAATTGCTTTGTCCATAACAAAATGGATTTAATAATATGGAAGTAATACAAGCTGAAAGTGAAGTCGGGCTGTCGATGATAATGATGACGTCAAGCTTACACCGAAATCCACTGATCAATCTTTGTCTGTTGATATCTCTAACCAATCTCTTCCTTCCGTAGGTACGTCTCCTACAATGCCATCCAAGCGGCGGTTCCACAGTATCTCGACGAAGACTCGCCTCACACTCCCGCGCGGCCCACAAGCTACACGTGTGTGCGTCAGAGCCGCACGTCGTCATCTCCGCGGGAGAGGACGGGCTGGTGATGCAGTGTGACGTCAGAGCTGAGCATGCGTCTAGGTAAGGTTGATGTTAACACGTGCGGCACATAATATACACGTGTGCGCTTCAGAGCCGTACTTCGTCATCTACTAAAATAATAGCTAGAGGGGGGGGGGGGGGGGGTTAAAAGATCTTGCTTTGGGCGAGGCTTATGTCTAAAGTGTGACATCTCTTCTTCGTCGTTCCCTCAATGCTGAGGATCACGACCACATACAATGCGTCTCCAAGCTATGCGGCCTTCTGCAGTGTGGACCGCTCGGTAAATGTTGCCTCCAACAGCTCTCTTAATCGCGTCGGACCATCTTGCCGCTGCTCTGATAGCAAAAGCTTCATGTATCTATAATCTAGATTGATTTTTTGTCTGTGACTTTAATCTTATGAACAGAACCTTCAAAACTTTGACTGCGGGAAGGTTAATGTTATAATTACTCAAATTTATAATTATGTCATGTGTGTACATAAATAAATAAGGTTCTTAATTTACAAGATTTGCTTATTGATATTAGCACCTTGTTATTTTAACCGTATAGTTCGGAAGCGCCCCCAATTGGACCTGAACACACAAACCTCCGCCGGCTCGGTAGTGGGTCCCATTGGACCCCAGAATGACGACATACGGCACCCTTAATTGATTATGTAAATATTTATTATGCTACCCATTAAATCTTATGAAACTTCCCCCATGCGGGGGGGGGGGGGGATATCTTACACCCCCGCCCCTCAACTATACATTTATATGTACCCTTACATAAAAGTCCTTCCATATTCGAAAGTTAGGTTAGAATATAAAAAAACATATCTCAAAAAGGGCGGGGGTTTCGCATCTTTTCCTCTACGGGGGGTTCTACAATTCTCCCCCTCCCCCCACTCTCACCCCTTCACCCCTTAAATCGATGGATGTTAAACTAAAGTCCTACCCTTTTAAGATTTCTTGCCCTTCAACATGATTTTTTTTTCTGAAAATCCATATTCTGACAATCATTTGTCAGTTCTAATTTGTCATCAGGTACAGTCAGCGTCAAATAGTTAGTGACACTCAGGGTATTCAAATAAATAGACGCAACCAAAAAGTCAATAATATCGGTACAAACAAAGTTTCCTTATTGTTGTCAACAATGTATTTGCTCAAAAGGTCGAGACGTTTAAAATGTCATATAGATCGGTTCAGTCAAACCGCCATAAATATGGTTACAGTCATCCCACCAATGGTATCCAAGCATTATAAGTGTTCAAAAATATGGAACAAATTAGAAAAATAAACTAGCATGTAAGGGTGGCCGCACATGTCAGGTACAGACGCCAGTACATCAGGCTACTACAATCTGTCAAATTTATTTAATAGATTTTCAACTTTATTGCTGAAGTTTAAGGTTCAATCAAAGTTGATTGGGAAAATTTGACAGTTTCGGGTAGCTTGATGTGCTGGCGTCTGTACCTGATTCGATTCTCCAATTCGGAAACCCGATCGGACGAGTGCCGCATACAGGCGATTGATTGTATTCGGTTTCTACGCTCTCCAGTCGTGAGCCAGAGCTTGTGGCGATTGTATCGAAGAACGCTTATGAAATTAAAAATATTTTAAAAAAGAATGGAGGTGACGAATTTCTATTAGCAATTCTTTTGTCAAAAAAATGAAAGAAAAGAAAGCGATGCTATTGGGTACATGCAGAGATTGCACAAAGTCAATTCTATCGTTTAAGTCGTCATGACGTATGTTCCATAAACATACGGGATACTTTTCGACAATTAATCAGCACCACGTTCTTCCGCACCGCACGATGGCTAACTGGACTTCTGGAGACAAAACCGTACGAGCGAACTGAATGTGTGCACCGCTACATAGAAATTGCGTCATAGACGTCATGCTTAAAATGAAAAGGACAGCAGAAGTTTCTATCCATTTGATTTTGTGAAATGTTGACGTGAGAAATAATATTTAATATATAAAGCCGTAAAGTTTATTTTTCTAATGTGTTCCATATTTTTGAATACTTATAATGCTTGGATACCATTGGCGGGATGACTGTAACCATATTTATGGCGGTTTGACTGAACCGATCTATATGACGTTTTAAACGTCTCGACCTTTTGAGCGACTATATTGTTGACAACAATAAGACAACTTAGTTTGTACCGATATTATTGACTTTTTGGTTGCGTCTATTTATTTGAATACCCTGAGTGTCACTAACTATTTGACGCTGACCGTTAGAATCTTTCGTGCAACTTACGTTATCATAGTAATAGTTAATGTCATTTGAGTAGTCAGTCATTCGTTTATTATAATAGTAATAAAATTTGTCATAATAGGGTTCGTATACATATTCGTAATTGTTCAAAGAATATTTAAATTAAAACCTTGTTGCTGCTTAGGTTGGGCCGTTCTCATAGACACGTCACTGTTTTGATTTTGGGGTTTTAGTACCTGGGGAAGATTCGATCCAACTTGTTGCGGTGGTTTGTAACCAAATTGTAGCGGTGGGTTGTACCCGACTTGTTGCGGTGGTGTGTACCCTAACTGTAGGGGTGGTCTATAACCAAACTGTTGTGGTGGTTATAAACAAACTGTAGAGGTGGCGTATAGCCAAACTGTTGCGGTGATCTATAACCAAAGTGTAGAGGTGGCTTATATCGGATCTGTTGAGTAAGCCTATAACCAAACTGTTGCAGTTGCGAACCCGATTGAGGACGATACTCTAGTACTGGCTTGAATGGTTGACCTTGACCCATAGTTTGAGGTATCTTATTTTGTGTATTTAGGGGATTATTATAATAAAATTTAGACTGAAAAGGTAAGGTTAGTTTGTTCGCGACTGGTTGGGTTATCGGTGACCTTGAACTTGATCCCGAAATTTGACTATTGCCATGAATGTGGTTACGCATATTATATTGATCTAAGAAATTTACTTCTTCAAGTACGATGCTCAAAGCTGCTTCTAAAGTTGTAGGTGATTTAAGACTAACGATACGCACCATTTCAGAAAGGTTGTACAAAAATACAATTAGAGCCGTATTGTAGTAGATAACCAACTTAGAACGTCTTAATTCCACATCATCAATTGTATTCACCTTCGACATTAATAACGAGCGACCATTTTGGATTCTATTAAAAAAGTCTAAAAAACTTTCACCTGAATTAATTCTAATTCAATATTAATATACGCTTTACTATGAGGGTCTCCAAAATGTTGAATCAGCAAATCTTTGAATGCGGATCGTGTAACAATATCCTCACGTTCCGATAAGAGCGCAGCTGCATCCTCTTTTAGTCTACTCGTTAAAACATTAAAAACGTAAAGATTTTGTTCCACACTGCCCTTAAATCGATCAACCACATATTGACATTTTCTCAAATAAAGGTACAGTCTTTTATCACCATTATACAGTGGAATTAATTGTACAATTTCGTTTAGTATTGGTTCAACTGCAACTGTTGTCGTTATGGTTATAGAGTAATGAACTGTTCAGAGGTTGCAACTCGCTAACAATCCTATTAAATTTCACACACACTTAAATGGAACAAACAATGAAATCACCATAATAATCGGAAATACTGGATGAATTTAAAAAATAACATTTTGAAAACTACTATTATAATAAGAAAGATTTAAAAAAAAATACTACACTTTTCATTGAATTTAAAGTAAATAGGTTCAGTTTCTTTACTTAATTCAATAAATCAAGATTAGAATCTTGAGGAGCCGTGCACGAAATTGACTGATTTTGATCAATTTTGTTCATTAGTTGTGAGAAGGGAAACAGAATTTGAACAAAATTATTTGTGATTTGAAAAGTCGAATTCTTCCCTGTTTTCAAATAAATTAAGGATTCGTGGAAAATCCTTAAATTCGCAACAAATTTTCC
This sequence comes from Agrochola litura, assembly GCA_949152395.1. Classification (NCBI taxonomy): domain Eukaryota; kingdom Metazoa; phylum Arthropoda; class Insecta; order Lepidoptera; family Noctuidae; genus Agrochola; species Agrochola litura. The sequence continues at coordinate 25,145,856 of OX424495.1, read as the reverse complement.
AAAAATTGACGCGAGACTGACGTTTGATCGATTCGTTAGAAGAAACTAGTTTCGATTTATTAAATTAAAAAAATATCATCAACATCATTATATGGTCTACTTGTACATAGGGGAACTACTTTTTTCAACTTCTATACAAAATATAGCAGAAAAAAAGTTGAAACAACCATATATTTTTTAAACCCTGTCAGTAATGTATTTTTTTCTATATTATTTAGCAAACCATATCAAGAAATTTAAAAATCACACATTAGTCTTCAGCTATCCTTGAAATAAAATCAAAATTTTATTTTATGATTATACTATCTATATCTTCATTAAGTAAATCAAAGGCGAATTAAAACATATTTTCGAGAGCGCAAAAGAAAGTGATGCAACTATTAACAGGTGCTGCGACTGACACGAATTGTTTAGCACCACGAAAACTACTTTTTAACCGACTTCCAAAAGGAGGAGGTTCTCAATTCGTCTGTATGTTTTTTTTTTTTTTTTTGTTACCAGATTACTCCGCCAATTATGAATAGATTTTGATGATTCTTTTTTGTTTGGTAGATCATACTTCAGATCAGAGGTGGTCCCATATAAATTTGATTAACTTTGCTTGGGTAGTTTGTGAGTTAGCTTCAATTATACGTATTTTTTCCCACTTAGTATGTAGATGATATGATAACTTCTTGTCACTGTTATTTACATAGCAGGTAGTGGTATTCGAATTTGTGTGGGGTAGGTACCACAACTAAAAAGTGAAAAATAAAAACTTTTTACAAAAAAAAAACAACCGACTTAAAAAAAAAAACACGACAAAGTGAAAAATAACTTTAATTTCGGAATTCGGTGACAAAGAACGAAAATTCAAAACCAAAGACACCGACTTCCGAAATTAAAGTTATTTTTCACTTTGTAGTGTTTTTTTTTTGAAGTCGGTTGTTTTTTTTATACTTACACAGACTAATGTTTCTATTATTTCAAGTTATCTTACAATTAGATAAGTTATTGACGAAAAAAGGTTTTTTTCGTGCACGGAGCCTTAAACTTAATGTTAAAAATGTGAACTCTCTAACATTGATACTACTCTATGTTATGTTCTAAGAATTGAATAGAGATAAGACCATATAATTTCATACAGACTTATCAAACTAAACAATTAACACTGTTATAATGAGCAAGTTTTGATCTCGAAAGTAACATTTAAAACTTATGAAAAATATAGGAGAATTAGGGGAACAAAGGATTGGCGAAAAGTACTCACCAACCGTCCGCGACTCCCATACTCGATGATTTCTGCACTCACGCGATACAAAATAATATTTCTTTGGTTCGAAGGATTTCCTCAGTTTTGTAGATTTTACGACAAATTTTTTTGTAACTAATTTGGGCGTCGGAAAAACGCGAAAACTACGGATTTCTAGGAGAAAATCCTATCGGCTGCGCCACTTTTGGTTTCGGGGCGTGAGAAACCTTTGTAATATGTAACTAATAACTATACTATACCCACTCAGGATTTTGACTGAGGAAGTGAGGATAAAAATGAAAATACGTACTGCCGATTTGGAGGCGAGTTTTATTCTGAATGTTAATGCGTAGTTGCGTACATGGCTCATCCGGTGGGCACAGACCGCTGAGCTTGCAAATGATAAATGTAGTTGCTAAAATGTATATAAACTTATACCTTAATCTAAAGCAGACGGGTGATGTGTAACTATAACTAGGTTGTTTATGTAAATATTTTCAACAAATTTAAATTACTTACCTTTTGGATAGGTGTAGTAATACCTATTCTATACAACTTTGGCAGTGTATGAGTGTACTGACGCGGTTTGACTGATCTCAACATATAATTAAAGGTATTTACCACAAACTTATTGTACAAAATAGGCGCGGTAACCTATTCTTCTTAATAAATTCGAATGCTGAAAGTTGATGTAAATCCCTGAATTTCATGACGTAATTCGCAACATCTCGTCAAGTCAGTTGGTATGTTATATGTCAAAATCTAGTCGAGCAGAGAGGTTAATATTTGTGTGGCAGCGTCTACATCGACACATGCGAACTACGTTAAAGAACTTTTTTATTTTTCGTTTGGAAATTATCAAATAACTTCTCCCGCTCTGGGCGGAGCGGGACTCTTACTGACTAAAACCCACCCGTGTTTCTTCAGTTGCCATGTTACCCGGGGCCACGATATCTTTTTCGGATTTCTTCGCAACCCGGCCCTAGCGGATCCCGTCAGTTCTGCCGACATCTCTAGGTGCGCGTGGAACACAACGCGTCGTCGACCCGGGCCTGGTCCTTATCGGACGGCGAGCTACCCATTGCGCACCGTCCGCAAGCCCGCGCCTACAGTGGCCAGAAATCGGCCTGCGATTCCCGACGCCCTGGGCATCTCTTGCGGCGGTCAAAGACCTGACGTCATCAAATCCTGCATCGCGCAATAGAGTTTACCGCGCGATCAACATATACAAAATCCCGACTTCAACCGTTGGACAGTTGCCCGCCAGATACAACACCCGTCTGGTCGGAGGATCCTCCCTTTTCTATTGAGGATGAGTGAACTTTACACCCTGATGCCTCTAAATTTGCATGCCAATTTATGGCGGAATTAAATTGCACTAACAATCTATGTACTTATCATTTTTTGTACCGAATGTAATGCAAATAAATAAGTTTGAGTTTGAAAACTTCCAGATTGCTCCAAGTCAAAGACCGCAGCGTGATCATCCCGCTGTACAGCGTGAGCGGCAACCCCTGCGCGGCCGGCGAGCTGGTGGTGGCGGGGCGCGACAAGTACGTGCGCCTGTACGACCGCCGCAAGTCCACCAAGCCGCTCGCCATGTACTGCCCCGCCGCCTTCCACGAGAGTCCCGTAAGATATACATTCATATTAAGGTATATTGCTCTTTTATGACCTTTTGTCGTAAGCTGTAGCAATGGGCGGGTAATGTTAGTCGTAGAATGTAAGGGTACCTGAGGCTGGGAAATGCTGAAAATAATTATTGCTCATAACAAAGGAATCCATCCATTTTGTTAGTAATAATACCTGTAACTAATGTTAGTATTACAAACAAACAATATACAATGCCGCCCAAGGGCATGTGCCCGCCCCCCGCATTTTTCTGAATATTCATGAAAAATAACTTTAAAAGAGGGTCAATCTTGACTTTACTTTTCAATTTTTTTTTTTAAAATCCCCTTTGATTTTATGAACGTACACTTGTTTTCTTTTTTAAATACATATTGTTTTTTAGAAGAAAAATAAATCACCTCCGGATTTTGAATAGTCGACTAATTTTAATAAAAATGTTAGTTAATCCGATAAAATAACTCAATCTTTTAGGAATAATAAATAGAATCCAAATCGAGCCAATAACATCGGAGATATGGCAAACGCTACTCAAAACATAAACAATTGAACAATTTAAAGTTATGTTTCGAAAAAAAAAACATGAATATTCAAAAAATAAAAAAAAATAAAGAAAACTTGTTTATTCTGCACAAACAAAACGCACATTTTAAAAACTAGACATAAAATACACACAATACAAAAGTAGCCAAAAGCCTCGTATTTAATCCAGAAAAAGTTTGACATTGTTGTTCATGGCGGGCACATGCCGATGGGTGACATTGTATATAAACTAAAAGTCTAAAGCAATTTGCGCAGAGAACGATCAAGGTAGAGATCTTCTTCGTGTGGTTAGTGACTAACCTGGTGTCAGAGTTTTATGCCGTCCATGGGCCTCTGACTTTGCTTTGCTTTTTTTTTTGACGACATGTTAAGTGTTGGAAGACATTAAGCCGTTGTCCCACCTGATGTTAAGTGACACAAGATGTCAATGCGACCTACATCGCGAATGCGTCGCCATCCTAGAGACCACTGAAATGTCTCTTGTACCTGTAATAATACACCGACACCCTTCAACCTGAAACACACCAACGCTACTTGGCAGCAGAAATATGTTCTGTATTTCTTAATGTCCCTCGGCAAGCTTCGTGTTTCGTCAGTTGTCGGATTTCTATCAATTGTCCTTTGCACTTGGTGCAGACCGGACGCTCTCAATCGATTTGGAAGTATAAAGATTTGTTAATACTCTTTTAACTTAATGTAATTTATAAAAAAAATGGGAGGAAAGTCGCAGGCACGACAGATAGGAAAATAGTTTTACAGCTAGATAGTTCACACGGAAATCAAAATAAAACAACAGTAAAGTACTTAGTTCTGAATTCAAATTATTATACACGATAAATCTAATAATTGATGGACATGGAAATTAGCATTCGTTTGTATTCGGAAATCCGATGATACCCGAGGGACATAAAGGAAATAGAAATACTATATGGCGGTTGTTCTTTCCCTGATAAACGCTTTACAAAGTGCTCTAGGAGGAACTGGCTATGGTAGCTGAGAGTAGCCAAGGGTCGAGTTAAATAGTGTACGACTAGCTGTTGCTCGCGGCTTCGCCTGCGAGAAAATAAAAGTAGCCTAAGTTACTCCTTATAGCATCAGCGGTCTGCCAGTGAAAGTCCTGTCAAAATCGGTCCAGCCGTTTCGGAGATTAGCCGGAACAAACAGACAAAAGATATATATATATATTTTTATACGTACCGTATATAGACTTTCATCAGCATTTAGTGAAAAGGTGTTATTTTGACATTACCAACAGACACTTGAATTTTATTTATTTCCATATATTGGAGAGGCTTACTTATGTCTAGCACGCGTAGTATGACCACCATAGAAAGAGACGGAAGAAAAGACAAAATGACACATTGTGTTTGTTTATCTGTCATTTTGTCTATTCTTCCGTCGACAAACCCATTAATATTATAGTCATGCTGCAAGTGCAGCAATGGATTGGTACTAATCCAAACTAATTTTATAAAGAGAAACGATTTGATTATTTGTATGTTTGAGTGGATTGGTACTTAATATAATAAGCCTTTATTTACTGATAACTAAAACTAAACCTCTGTCCAACCCTTCGGGGAAACAAGGCGTGATGTTATGTAACTAAAACTAATTACAATATATATAAATTAAGCAAACATAACTATTGCATTTAGGTGTCTTCGTCAATCAGCGCGTCCTTTGACGCATAGGCCTCCCCCAGGCTCCTCCATTTATCACGGTCTCGTGTGTCTCTAGTCCATAGGGCATCAGCTGTCTCCACTATGTCGTCGTCCCAGCGTTTACGTTGTCTTCCTCTACTTCTTTTCGACCCATCTCTAATTTGCCATTCCGTCACAGCTTTAGACCACTTCTTGTGCGTAACGCGGAGCATGTGACCAGCCCATCTCCATTTCAGTCTTTTTGTATAGAAGGTAGCATCCTTTAGTTTGGTGATTTTCCTCAGATCTTTAGCTCTCTTTTTAACCGACTTCCAAAAGGAGGAGGTTCTCAATTCGTCTGTATGTTGTTTTTTTTTTTTTGCATGTTTGTTACGCGATTACTCCGCCAATTATGAATTGATTTTGATGATTCTTTTTTTGTTTGGTAGATCATACTTCAGAGGTGGTCCCATATAAGTTTTATTAACTTTGCTTGAGTAGTTTTTGAGTTAGGTAGCTTCAATAATACGTATTTTTTCCCACTTAGTATGTGGATGATATGATAACTTCCTGTCACTGTTATTTACATAGCAGGTAGTGGTATTCGAATTTGTTTGGGGTAGGTACCACAACACTAAAAAGTGAAAAATAAAAACTTTTTACAAAAAAAAAAAACAACCGACTTCAAAAAAAAAACACTACAAAGTGAAAAATAACTTTAATTTCGGAAGTCGGTGACAAAGAACGAAAATTCAAAACCAAGACACCGACTTCCGAAATTAAAGTTATTTTTCACTTTGTAGTGTTTTTTTTTTGAAGTCGGCTGTTTTTTTTTTGTAAAAAGTTTTTATTGTTTTTTATGTACTGGATTGGTACTTATCTACACTTACACTAATACACTAATCCGTACATATTATAAAACAAATTCCCCCGCCGCGTCTGTCTGTCTGTCTGAACGCCATAAACTCAAAAACTACCGAACGGATTTTCAAACGGTTTTCACTAATAGACGGAGTGATTCCTGCGGAAGGTTTTAGTGTGTAAGTCATTAAGATTTTGTGTAAATTAGCTGAAATTTGACGATTATTGTTGAAGAAGTCGGAAAAAATCATGCCGACTGGGAGCTTTACTGGCGTGCGCTGCCTAAACCGAAAAAGATACATCAAATTTATGTTCTACGGTATTGTTTATCTTAAAAAGTTCAACAAAAAAGTCCGCGATGGCATATGTCTATCTTCTAAGGATGACGCACAATAACCATTTTTATCTTTCAGAATTTGATAAAAATTTAATTGTTATTTCCGAAGCTTTTTTGACCGGTATAGTCGGTCCTTATCCAATAAAATATGTTATTTAAATTGAGCATTTAATTTAGATTAAAATATGCCTTGACACCATATCATTTAAATGAATAGTTTAAAAGATATCACAATATTACGCGTAGCAATGCGGGCGCAGCGGTAGGAGTCAACGACAATTTCCTCTGTTATTAGGTATGAAATCTCGGTAGTATGTTTTCCGACATCCACGCGGGCGAAGGCGCGGGCAAAAGCTAGTATTATAAAGAGGAAAGACTTGTATGTTTGTATGTAACGAATAAACTTAAAAACTACTGGACCGATTTCAAAAATTCTTTTGCCGTTAGAAAGCTACATTATAACTGAGTAAAATTGGCTAAAATTTATAATGGATATCATTATAAATTTTAGACAAGCCGCGGGCGAAGCCGCTGGTGGAAGCTAGTAATATTATAAATGCGAAAGTGTGTTTGTTTGTTTGTTACGCTTTCACGCTAAAACGGCTGAACGGATTTGGATGAAATTTGGCACATGGGTAGACTATGACCTGGAGAACAACATAGGCTACTTTTCATCCTGGTTCGCAGACATAGTCGCGGACAAAGGAGACATTTTAATTAAGGAAATTGCGTATACTTTTGCTCAGTTTTGACAACTGCAGCCATCAATATTTTTGTTATTCTTTTGAGAAGGGTTAACTAGCCAACACTGCTGTTGGTTTGAGGTTTTTAAAATAACTAGAGTTACGGCATGGAAATTCAGCATGGGGTTACGGTTGAAAATTAATTTAGACGTTTTTATTTTTTGTCATACATTGTATCGCACAATACGGCCGATGAATCACGGTCGGTCCGAACATTGCGTAGAAGGCTGCGCAATGACATTTTTTAGGAACCAAATGATGACATAAGCCGAGTGTGAGTGAGAGAACATGCTCGAAAGTAGGGATGTAAAACGGTAAAATTACTCTGGTAAAAAATGTTATTTTACGTAATTTACGATATTTTATGGTAAAATACTGCACTATTATCGGATAAATGGGTTTCAATGAAATTTGCAAACAGTATTGGAACTTACACAAAAACAGGAAACTGGGCAGAGGCAGAGCAGAGGACAGCACAAATTAAAATTGAAAACTTCATAAGTCGCCGGTAATTTTACCGTAATTTATATAAATGACCGTAAAATACCCGTATTTTACCAGCGTTTTCCGTAAAATTACGTAATTTTGCAACCCTACTCGAAAGTTTGGAGAGCCTATGTTCAGACCGGCCATGGTTCATCGGCCGTATTGTACTTAAAAGTTTTCCCCGTTATTTCAGGGAAACGTAAAAAAGAAAGTGCGCCTGTCCATGATGCATCTAACCTGTGCGGTTTATAATCACGACGGCACGGAGATACTGGGGTCGTACAACGATGAAGATATCTACCTGTTTGATGTGAAGAACGATGTCTACCAAAAGTAAGTTTATAAGTTATGTAGTATAAGATCGCGTGGTTGGTATATTGAATTTTACTTGATGTCACAAAAACTTGAAACGTAACACCTTATCCGCCTAAGACAACACAAGTTTTTTTTAAGTTGCTCGGTTAAATGTTAAAAATTTTAATCAGCCCAATAATCGACTCTACAAAAAGTCTGGTGGACGAGACGAGAAAAGTCTGGTCAGTGTGGACGGCCGGATTAGCCACGTAACAGGTGTAGTAAAATGCTACAGCCCCGCGCTCTGTCCCCCCCAGGCGCGCTTGGATAGAAGGTCTAATGAAATATGTAAGTAAGAACGGTCTAAATAGCCGTATGTAATAGGTGTATGTAGCCATCTGGCTCAGTGGTAACGGCCGCGAGTAAGGAGCTGTAGGTCGTGGGTTCGAACCCAAACAGGCACTTTATGTAAATTATTTCATCACCATTGCTCTCAAAACGGCGAAGGAAAACATCGTGAGGAAACCGGCATATCCAAGAACTAAAATTTCGAAGACGTGACAACTACCAACCCGCACTGGGCTCGCGTGGTGATTACGGCCCACCCCTTCTCGCCGAGAGGAGGCCTGTGTCCCAGTAGTGGGAACATTATAGGCTGATTATGCAAGGTAGCATTACGAGATGACAATAGAAAAACAGGGGCCGCATGAAAAAAAAAAAAAAAGAAGTCTCTGTCACTTGATTTCGGGTAATTCAATGGCATTGGTAAAAATAGTGACTATGCAATGCCACTGAATATTCGTGCACAAGTGTGTGCAAGAGTGCCAAAGAGAGTACAGCGGGGTAATTGCGTAGCATTGCTACTGTGTGTTTTTGGTTTGAAACTTTTGATTTAGACAGTTCAACAACATTCATTGCGTTATTTACGTTGTTGAGCAGACGAATTTTTTGAGGATTATGAAGTAATGGATTAGCTATATCCTTCAAAATCTTTCATATTGTGATTGCCCAATAAGGGTGCAGGACCCGATTCTCTGGTAAGAAATTGACGATTCGCACTGGCTAGAATGTTCTCAATTTTTGATCTGTAACATCTTTCAGCTCGGTTTACTATAATTTAATCTAAATAAAATAAAAAAGTAAATAATTAAATCTGTGGGTGTGATTTCGTGTGAAAAGGGACGGAAGTGTGTCACAGGAAGCCGGGGCAGGGCACGCTATTTGATTTGAGCAATGAGCGCGCGCGCTTGAGCTGATCAAAAACGACCTTGACGCCCCGCCCCTTTAATCTTGCTAATTACCAAGGTCAAATGTTACACATCATATGCGACTACTCAAAGTCAAATAATTTATTTCAATTAGGCTCTTTTGAACTGTAAGGCTCGCTCGTTTTTTTCTTACATTTCACAGAGAAAACACCGTGGAAAAAACCTCGAATTGTAATAGTCGGAAATCTTTAACATCCACATGCAGTGAGCGATCTTTCTATCTCTGTCTAAAAAGAGTATTTGCCCTGCTGTGGGATATTTGCAAGACTCCATACTTATAATATTATACACTAGCTGCGCCCCGCGGTTTCATCCGCATAAATCTCGATCCCGTGGGAATATCGGGATAAAAATATCTTATGTCCTAATCCAGGTCATAGTTTACCCATTTGCTAAATTTCATCCAAATCTGTTCAGCCGTTTTAGCGCGATAGCGTGACAAACAAACACTTTCGTCGCATTTATAATATTAGTTAGGATAGGATGCGACAATAACTGTCGGTCTGTCTGTTATCTTTTAAGGACTTAACGGCTGAACGCATTTCTATGAAATAGCGCACACAGGAAGACTATGATCTGGGTTAGAACATAGGATACTTTTAATCCCGTTATAACGTTTCCGTGGGATTCCGAACTCTACGCGGGCTAAAGCTAGTAGTATAATGTTATTATTACAGTTTATTACACGAACTACAGAAAAAGAAAGAAAAATAGGTTTATTTGTTACAGAAACACGTGCATACAAAAATATAATTCAGCAACAACCAACCAACCCAACCCACCAATACCCAATAAAAAATACACCAAGCCAACACATTTTTTTTCCGTCCCCGAGCCTCCGTCCCTCCGGATCTGTCTACGGGGGCTGGAAGAGGGCATTTTCCGCCCTCTGCCGACGCCCAGTCCGCCTGCTACGGATCAGGAGAGTGGTCTCAATCTCCCTCTCCCTTTCCGCAGCCTCCTTCTGAGAAACTACGGTTTCACAGAAAGAGATCACCGCATTCCACGAGTCGGCGCTCCCGACCATCGCACTCGCCAGGTCGGCTCCGACTCAAACTCAAACTCAAAGCATTTATTTCAATTAAACCATTTACAGGCACTTTTGAATTGTCAAAGAATCGGTCAGTCAGAAATAGGTATGAAGCTAGTTGCCCATTCCAAAGCGTAGTAGGTACCTATGGAGAAGAACGGGCAAGAAACTCCACGGACACTCTTTTAAATAAAAAATTGTTACAAAATATTGGTTACATCATTCATGTTGAAATTATACATGTGAGTACAATGTAGAAAGACGTGCACGTTAGAAGCGTCCGTAATAAAAAGATAAAACAAAGAACAATTCAAAAAAATAAAATAAAATAAAATAAGCCCTGGCAGCTAAGAGATGACCAGTCCCAACTGACGGCGCCCGTTCACGAACATGACGCATGGATTAGCACCATTCAGCTCAACCATTTTGAAGGGAGCTAAATGATCCAACACACGCGCCACCATCAGCGAAACATTTGAGTGAGCATGACATACTCACAGCCGCCAGGGCACATTCAAGTCAATGCAAGACATATTACCCGGTAAATGGTAACTCTTTAGTACATAGTGCTCACACCTGTGCTATGCAATTATATAATACAATGGAGATTGAGTTTATACAATGAAAAGATAGTCTTACAATCTTCAGCAGCTCCAACAGTATTTGCAAATGTTAATCAATTAGTTGTGGAGCAGGACCAGCATTGAGCCAAGCATTTTTATCGGCGATGTAATCCCCCAACGTATAATATGCCTGCCTGCATAGTGTGCGTTTTATACAAGATTTGAATTTCGTCTCATTCAGTTGAAGTATGTGGGGAGGAATTTTATTGTAACATTTTAAACAGTATCCCATGAAAGATGAATCTACTTTAGCCAGTCTGAAACCTGGTTGAACTAATAGGTCCCTATTTCTTGTACTATAATTATGTCTATCACCTCTTCTGCTAAAAAGATGTAAATTCTTTCTTACGTACATGATGTTTTCATAGATATATTGACAAGGTACCGTCATGATGTTAATATCCTTAAACAGTTTCCTTAGAGAATCGCGCCTGCGGAGATAATAAATGGCTCTGATCGCTCTTTTCTGCAGAATAAAAATAGACTCGATGTCTGCAGCCCGTCCCCACAGTAAAATACCGTAAGACATGATACTATGAAAGTAGCTAAAATAGACTAGCCTCGCGGTATCTACATCAGTAAATTGGCGGATTTTTCTGACAGCATATGCTGCTGAACTTAGCCGTCCTGCAAGAGATGTTAAATGAGGACCCCATTGCAGCCTTGAGTCGAGCGTGATCCCTAGGAAAACAGTTTTATCGACGAATTCTAGTTTCTCTTGATTCAATACTATCTCACAATCACTACTTTTGACATTTGGTAAAGAAAATTTTATGCACTTAGTTTTTTTTCCATTTAATACTAAATTATTAGCAGTGAACCAATTTTGGACCTGCAGTAGGGCGTTATTTACGTCGTTAAAATTTGTAGCACGTCTATCTACCTTAAAAATTAAAGAAGTATCGTCAGCAAATAACACCATTTGTGGTTGATTTTTTAATAAATGGAGTAGATCATTTATATACACTAAGAAGAGGAATGGACCCAATATCGAGCCTTGTGGCACACCTATTTTTACTTTTAAACCTAGTGAATTGATACCGTTTATTTGAACTTGCTGTTGTCTATCATTTAAATAAGATTTTACTAAATTGAGTGCAAGTTTTCCAAGTCCGTAATGCTCAAGTTTCAAGAGTAAGGTTTCGTGATCGACGCAATCAAATGCTTTGGAGAGGTCACAAAAGATCCCTATGGCGTCTTGAGCCTCTTCCCACGCGTTAAAAATGTGTCTTAATAGGGTTACACCGGCGTCGGTCGTACAACGTCCTTTGGTGAAACCATACTGTTGATCGTGAAGGATTTTATTTGTGTTAAAATGATTGAGCATTTGATTAAGCATTACCTTTTCAAACACCTTGCTGAATACCGGCAACACGGATACGGGTCTATAATTATTGGTGTCTTTACTGTCCCCGGATTTGAAAAGTGGTATTACCTTACTGTATTTCATTAAATCCGGGAAGACTCCTTGATCCACACACAAATTAAATATTAAAGCTAAGTAAGGCGCTATGGTCTCAATTATGGAGGTACAGACTTTAATGGACATCCCCCAAAGATCTTCGGTCAATTTGATCTTGATTTGTTTAAAAGCTTTTATTACTGTTATGGGGTTAATATGCTTAAAGTTAAATTCAATCGGGCATGCTGAAACGTTGGCCCTTACTAAATCAAAAGAGAGCGAGGGCGAGGAATTTAAGGTTTCAGTAGTTTTAAGTGGGATACTGGTAAAGAAATTTACAAATTCTTGAGCAACTTCTTTGCTATCGAAAATGAGACCACCACATGACTTCTTCAGTGTATAATCAGAATTATGCTTTTTGTTTCTATTCGTTTCATTATTGATAATTTTCCAAACTGTCTGTATTTTATTGTCTGCTGATTTAACCTTGTTGCTAATGTATAAGGCTTTAGCTGCCTTACAAGTGTTCTTAAAAGTTCTAGAGTAAGTAGCAACATACTTATTAAAAGTTTCCGTGTTTATATAAGGCTTAAGGCCATACAGCTCGAAAAGTCTATCCCTACTTTTCCTGAGTCCTGTAGTTGCCCAGTCACTAAATAAAAACTTAGGGCTGATAGATTTAGTGTTCTTCTTAAAACAATTATTGAACTCGGATTGGACTAACGAAAAGAATTCTTTATACAAAATATTAACATTGTTCATTGTAAGGACCTGATTACTTAACTTACAAACTAAAGTGCTATTATATTTATTTAAATTAACAGCTGTTATTGGTCTGAATTGTATCTTCACTTTTTGTAATGGTATGTTAGACTCAAAAGTTACGGATTGACCACTGTGATCCGAAGGGAGATAATTAACTATGGCTTTATCTAAATAGTCACAGCAACAAAACACATTATCAATACATGTAGCAGTAGATGTAGTTATTCGGGTCGGTTCCACAAACACATGTGACAAATTGAATGATTTGAACAAATTTAAAAATCTACCGGTATTTGAATTATTTTCTAAAATATTAATGTTAAAGTCACCACAGATAATTACTGATTTATTACAAGTTGCAAGTTTCGCCAAAACATCTTCCATTACCGACTCAAATATAGAGTAGTTTTGATAATTTGGTGGTCTATAAACGCACACTATAACATGCTTATCTAGCTCAACACAAGACAGTTCAATGCTATGTTCAACCGATAGTTCAACTATGTCATTACGGGTTTTTGATTTAATACAACTTTTAATTAAGATTAATGAACCACCACGCAGCATTGATTTTCGGTTAAAACAACTGGCCACACTATAATTCTCATAATTAATTAACATTTCATAATCTTTTAACCAATGCTCAGTTAAACATATAATGTCAAACATTGTTTTTTCTAAAAACAATTCAATTTCCAATTGTTTGGAAGAAAAACCTTGAATATTTTGATGTAATAATTTCAAGGATTTCTGCTTAGCCCCTTTTGTACAGTTAACTATGTTAGTGCTAGAAAATACCTTTTTGTTATAAAGTTTAATTATACTGTTATTGGTACCTTCTGTTGTCTTACAATCTAGTTTAAACTATTTGTGCTAACCACCTTAACATTAGTACTATTACTAATTGTGGTACTAATTCTATATGACTTCGACATACTAATTATGTCTGGGTTAATATTAAAAGCTAATAGCCTAGCTATTTGACGTCTAAAACTAATGGGCAGATACACAGTATCCCTAGTCGACCTGAGCTTATCAACAAAAATGTTGGTGTCAAAAAATATAAACTTGTCACTATGGTGACTAACTAAAAAATGCATGTAATTATTTAACATGTGAATGTAGTTGTTTTGTCTGTTTGACAAGTGCTCAAAATATGGAAAAGCACACAAAATTATTTTCTTACAATTTGTCTTCAATAGTTCGGTGATACTATCAGTAATATCATCTTTTTTACCATTACAACTATTACCTATTAATACAGTGATAATGGTATTAGGATCATATTCCTTCCTAGTTATTGAAGACATTATTTGTTTGTAGGAATTCTGAGGCCTACAATAGTTTTGAGAAGAATGACTCAGGTTGTCGCTAAGTAATTTTCCTAACCCTTTTCCAAAACTATCAGAAAACATAATGGAGCAGTAACAAACTTTACTATTACAAGGGGGAGAACTAGCTACTGTCTGAACTACTTGCAATGGACCTTGTTCAATTTCTGGTAAATCTTTATTCGGAATAGAGATCTGAGCACTTCCTGACTGGTACGGGCTCTCCATTGCCTCAGGTTGGAAAGTGCCAAGATTGGATATCCTATGCAATGAAGATTGAGGGCTGCTGGGAGTCAGCAGGTCCACTTTATCTACATTAGAGTTGCACATTTCCACTAACTCATTTGCAGCAAGGATGTGCTCCTGAATTTGTTTTTCAGACCTCAAATACTTAGTATAGAGTGACTGTAGTGACGCTTCTAGTACCTGAATTTCAGACTGTAACTGTTGAGTGTCAAACTCATAAATGTTCTTACTGTCTTCTAATTTAATTTGATAGTTATTTAATTTATTTATAAGAAAACCACGTTCTTTCCTTAGTTTAATATTATTGGAATTGTGTTTTTGTTGTTTTCTATATTTATTGCATTTATTAATGATTTTATTTAGTTTTGCATATTTCTTAATTTTATTTTGACTTACTTTATAACTACTATTATTATATTTAACTAACGAATCTTCAGTAAGGTCTATTGTTATTAAGGAATGCGGGTTGCAAGTAGTGTTTAATAATTCATTATACAAGTTATTGTTTTCCTTAGCCTGAGTACATTCTTTTTGTTTCTGTAAATGATTAATTCGTACATTTGCATGAATTAATTCTTCTTCTAGGTCCCTAACCTTACATAAAGCCTCCTCATATATGTTGCTGCAGTTGTTGAAACCATTTGTGACCACCCGCAGTTTGTCCCGTTCATCAACAACATCCAGGTATTGCTGATGAAGGTCCACTAGCTCCCGTTTTAAGCCTGTGTTTTTGAAAACGACCTTCTCGACTTCCTTCTCACTTTCATCTATCTCCTGTAACAGCTGTTGACATTTACTGTTTGAAGCCTCAAGATCCTGAATGGCCGTTCTCAATTTAAGCTCCAACTCCTGAGCAACAGCCTTACGGGTCATCACAGGCATGGTTTCAGGAATTAGTACTGAAAGTAGAATTAAAGGAACGGTGAGAACTACTTAGACAGATAAACAAAAAAGGAAAGCTAGAAATGAAAGGAAAATGAGAGAAATTAGTGTTGCTTTATAGAGAAATGAGGTTGGCTGCTAAATATAATTGAACTGCAACTTGATTTAATCAGATACTAAGTTATATTGATTCTATTTTCTTATGATTTTAGGACTTTTACTTATGTGGGTAGGATGCCTAGATTAAAATAAAATTTAGTTTTTCATAAAGATGATGCAAAAACGGTAAACAACGTTCTTGTTTTTGTGTATTCTAATACTATTATGCTATAGATTAAAACTATTTGGAAAATTCACTACATAAGTTTCGTTATCATATAGGTGAACAAAGTAACTTAGACCCACTGCTGAGTTCCAAATCAACTAAGAAAAGTGATTCTATGGATCAATGAAGGCGTGTTACAGAGTCTATGAGACGACTGCGTGGTAATTAAAGAATAAAAGTAACAATACTCCCCGTTTAAATCCGCAGGTCGAACATCAGCTGTTCGTGATAGGTTACCGGTAACGGTAGGCAACCAAACACTGTGTTTTACTATGAATATTTCCAGGAAAACAATAATCCTGAGTATTTATGCAGTTACTTTACATTTAGTTATATTATTTCACTATAATTATACTTAAAAATAATTAAATCTAATTTTATAATACAGAACAAAATTTTGACATGTCACTCGAGCAGTGTTGCCAATGCCATCCCCCGAGCGACTTCAGATACGAGGGCACGGCGCGGCTCCTCCCATGTACACTCTGCCAGTGTGTGCCGCGCCGTGTCCTCCCGACAGTGGGTGCAGTGATGGTACCGAGCGTCCAACTGCCAAGCCAATCCAAACCCAATACCCAATTACTACACAATATCGTTTTTAAAAATGCCTTTAATCTTTCAGGGACGTCACAAGTGAAAAAGACGGCTACACACACCGGTACAGCGGCCATCGCAACAGCGCGACGTTCAAAGGCGTCGCGTTCTTCGGTCCTAAGAGCGAGTTTGTAGTATCGGGGTCGGATTGTTCCTACATATATATGTGGGACAAGAAGTCGGAGGCTATAGTGCAGTGGCTGCAGGGAGATATGAATGGCGTTGTAAGTTAAATATTTATCTTTATATTGGCAAATTAGTATATAAGAGGAACTGTGAAACTGGCACCAGTGACTGACAAATTGTGTGGAAATCGGGTGTCTTAATATGGGCATGTGATGTAGAAGAATGAGGAAAATGTCGTCAAGAAAGTTTTGAGTATAAATGTGGATAGCTATAAAACCAAAGAAACGATTAATGGACTGTGTGAAAGATGATTTGGCTAGAAAGGGGGTGACTACCAAAGAGATAAGAGTTCAGCAATATTTTACCACGTAGGCTTGCAAAAGATTTAAAACATTCAACTTATAATTAAACACAATTTTAAAATTACACAATGAACTAAGTACAAAAAAATAATAAATATTTAATATACAGCTTTAAAAGTTATTTCTCAACTAGGAACTCCTTAATATTATAATATGCTTTCGCCATTAAAAACTTCGGAGTCTCTTTTTAAATAATGAAAGCGGAAGCTCTTTCCATGTCTTTGGCAATTTGTTATAAATGACTGGAGCCATGCAGTAGACACTTTTGCCAAGGTGACGATTAATAGGCCGACCACAAAAAAATTGAGATGATGATGATAGTGCAAAGCATTGCCATTGCCACTTAAGTGAGAGTAGACAGAACACATTGCTCGCAGCATGGATGGCCGATGGAGCCGAAAGGTTCCGGAGTGGCGACAAGTACTGGAATGTACAGCGATGGTAGGCCTCCCACAAGGTGGGCTCACTAGCACTAGCTTCACGTTTGCCTATCCTGTTACGAAGAAATTTAAACTTTAGACACATACAGTTCTCGTTCTGGAAATTGTGGTGAGATGTAAAAATTGAAACCTTAAAGATGAATGTGAGTTGTATGCTGTTAGGAAGAAATATAAACTTTAGACACATACAGTTCTCGTTCTGGAAATTGTGGTGAGATGTAAAATTGAAACCTTAAATACAGATGAATGTGAGTTGTATGCTGTTAGGAAGAAATATAAACTTTAGACACATACAGTTCTCGTTCTGGAAATTGTGGTGAGATGTAAAATTGAAACCTTAAATACAGATGAATGTGAGTTGTATGTAAACTAATTATCTTTAGTGAGTAATTGCGCAAGAATTTAAACAGAAAAAAAAAACAGTTTCGCTCCGGGAGTGCCGACAGAAATGAAAACTTGAACAATTTTACTGTGCAAGAAATACTTTTAATGAGGTGTCGGAAAAAATGCCCAACGCGCCTAAAGAAGTTTTCACTTCAACAGGGTTCGTTTACACTTTCATCAAATACTTTTCGATGAGACTATAATAAGTCCCCTTAGTGTACGAGTGTTTCCTCATACGCGTTACTGTGGTTCCAGGTCAATTGTATAGAGGCTCACCCGCGGTGTCCAGTGTTGGCTACCAGCGGACTGGACAAAGATATCAAGATCTGGGTCCCTAAGGCTCAAAGCGATCCCAACTACGACGGTTTAGAAAGGGTAAGAAAACAGTTTATTTACGAATAATTTAAGTAACTTTGACGTCCCGTAACGTGTAAGTAAGATCGTAAGAATACGCAGCAAGCTTAAGAGAGTGCATTCTGAAAGTGGGCAACGTCGCAAATAGCTGTCAAATATTTACCTGTTTTGATTGATTTAGCAATATTGCTGTATGGAATTAAGAAATGTGGCTAACTAGGGAACTAAAATATTGATTATGAAATGCAATAATTAAGATCGTAACACCGAGTATTTATTTTTAGATGTAAAAAAAGTATTTGGAAACTTTCCAAATTCATTTTTTACACCTAAAACTGTTACAACATCAAATTCAGTGTTATAATTGCAATTCATTATTAATATTCTAGTTCCCTAGTTAGCCACATTTCTTATTTCCATACAGTAATAATGCCAAATTAATCAAAACAGCGAAATGTCTGACATATTTTTGCGACGAACTGACACATATTTAAACGCTCTTAAGAGGCATTCTGAAAGTGGGTAACGTCGCAAATATAATGTCAAATATTTCGCTGTTTTGATTCATCATCGTCTGCCCAGCCTTTTCCCATCTATGTTGGATTCGGCTTCCAGTCTAACCGGATGTACCTGAATATCAGTATTTTACATGAAGCGACTGCTTATCTGACCTCCACAACCCAGCTAGGTACCTACTGGGTAACACGATACCCCAACGGCTTAACGTGCTTTCCGAGGCACGGACCAACCCCGGCAAGCGTAGCTTAACCTGTTGGATCGACCCGTAAGGTTGTTATTACTTAGTCACGAACTCCTGTCGCTGTTCATTTCCCTATTTTGATTAATTTGGCAATATTGTTGTATGGAAATATTAAATATGGCCAACAAGTGAACTAAAATATTTATTAAATAAAAAAAGGAATTATAATATGTTTTCTGGTTCTTTGTACTATCGAAGAAACGCATATCTGTACACTGTAAGGACTATTCTTGCTTGCAGCGCTCGGCCGCTATAGTATCGTTTACCTACGAAAAAAAGGGTCGTGTGCACGGGATTTTGTTTTCAAATTGCTTGTTATTTGATGGTACAGTCGTAAAATGCATCATAGAATACGGTACTACCCGACTAAAAATACAAGTGCATACAAAAAACTTCAGAAGGCGAGTAATTTTAAGTCTTGAAAGTACTATGGTAACATTTACGAGAATTTGAACTCCTAAATGGAACACAAAATGATTCTGGATACAGATTGGTGAAACGTAATGTGAAATGTAACAAACGTTGAAACAAATTTACCTAAGTTTATGTTGCATTGCGTAGAGGACGAAAATATTAGTATTACAAATGAGTGGTGAGATGCAGGCCTAGAGGTTCCTCGTCGTGGTTAAAAAAAAAAAATACGAGCGAACCTTACAGTAGTTGCATATGATGTGTAATATCCGAAATCTCACCTTGGTAATAAGCAACATAAAAGTAATAACTCGGTGATAAGCAACATTAAAGGGGGGGGGGTCTCGTCATGGTCGTTCCTGACGGGCAACTCCAGCACCGCGCGCGCCCGGCTTCCTGTTACACACTTCCGTCCCTTTTCACGAAATCACATTAGAAAAAAACTTTTCATATTACGTTAAACGCATCTGTACCCGGCATTAGATTAAAAGTCGTATCGTTAGCGCCACCTAGTAGTCGTGTAGAAAACGTCTATCAATAGATAGATGAGCGGCATCAGGAATTATCGTAATCAGTAAGTTCTAGATAACTGCATCAAGATTACGTATTGAGTGCTTATATACTATGAATTTCATCACGTTATCATTTAACAACAATCGTAAGAGTTAACTGTAAGATAAGATACAATGGTGCTCCTGATAAATGTTATCTAGCAAATAGGAGTGACTTGGCAGTGTATTTGCGGTTTTGTTATCTGAACTACTTTATACATGCCTAGGGTATTTTGTATATTGTTTAGCAAACGCGTTTACGCAGTTTTGATTGTAATCAGTTTTATTTGTATGTGGAATGAAAAAAGCACATGTCTACCTTTCACGAAATGGTATAACAATTCAATCCTAGTATTGCATAACAAAAATTAATAGTAAAAACCGGCCAAGTGCATGTCGGACCACGCACAATGTAGGGTTCCGTAGTTGGGATGAATTTATCCCAAGAACAAACTTAACTTTGTAGTTGAAAAAAAAAAACTTTCATACAAAATGTATGGGTGAACATGTTTTTACAACCGCAAATTTAAGTTGGTCGATTATTACTCGTTAACTTGTAAAGCCTACTCAGCTGTGATAGTTTTCCTTTTAAATTCGTTATATAAGCTACTGCCGTGAATTTTTTCACATATCTAAAACCAACCATTTAGCTGGTAGGGGGGGGGGGGACACACACTTGACTCTAACAAAAATTTGCACTTTAAAGCTTAATATTTCGCAAACGGATCTCTGAATTCAAAAATGGTTTTAACATACTCACAATGTTTTTGAAAGACCTTTCCAATGATACCCCACACCAAGGGATAAAAAAAAAACATCCTCACTTTACGTGTAGGGGAGGTACCCTAAAAAAAAATATTTTTCATAATTTTATTTTACCACTTTGTCGGCATGATTAATATGTATACCCATGCCAAATTACAACTTTCTAGTACTAACAGTCTTGGAGCTAGACCGCGGACAGACAGACAGACTGACATGACGAAACTATAAGGGTTCCTTGTTTACTAAGGAACCCTAAAAACATAAGTCATGAAAGTATGCAATAGAGATGATGCCTGGGTCAAAAAAGAGAAATTCTATTTAGTCCGTCAATAATAAAATATAAAATATTAGACACGTATTTTTTGCTTCTTCATATTAATAAAAAATGACTTAGATAAAACGCATTAAAGTTGGGCTTGTTGGTCGCTACCTCACAAGTAAGTATAAAATCTATATACTCGTGACGTCATGGCACATTTTAACTCGAAGTATCGCTGTAATCTTTTGATTACGTTAAAAAAAGAAAAAAATACGTGTCCAATATTTTTTTAATAATACACAAGACGGACAAAAAAACATATGTTTAGTCATCATCCATATTAACGGTACATGCCTAGGCGCGACGCTGTCCTTGCTTTGGAGCTGTTAATTATTCAAGTTTTTTCGGTATTAATATTTCATTCGCCACCAATATTTCGATTTACAGTATAACTGTTTTCTTAATATCCCTCGGCAAACTTCGTGTTTCGTCAGTCGTTGGATTTCTATCAGTGGCCCTTTGCGCTTGGTGCAGACAGACCGGACGCTCTCAATCGACTTGAAAGTATATAGAGTTGTTGATACTCTTTTAACTTAATGTAATTTATTTAAAAAATGGGAGGAAAGCTGCTAAAGTCGCAGACACGAAAATAGTTTTATAGCCTTACTTAGTTCATACGGAAATCAAAACATCTGAATTCAAATTATTATACACGATAAATCTAATAATTGATGGACATGGAAATTGGCATTCGTATTCGGAAATGCGATGATTTCCGAGGGACATTAAGAAAATAGTCAGACTACAAAAGTGTCCATGGAGTTTCTTACCCGTCCTTCTCCATACGAACCTACTACGCTTTAAAAAGACTACTTCTTAAATCTCTTAGCACAAGAAAACACCTTTTAAAAGAGATGGAATGTAAAATATAAGAAATCTTGATAGACTAACACACAAATTTTAAACTTTCCAGGTCGTACGAGAAAACAGCGTGACACAGCTAAGAAGTCCTTTATTCAACGATTTTTTACCTACACTATATAGTGCATGGCGGGGGGAGAATCGACTGTTCACAGACGAAGACTCCGCGCCCCCTCTGGGGGGGAACATCGAGTTCGATGGCAATGTATGCACGACTTTCTAGCTGGACAAATCCCTTCGTTGGGACTAGATTTAAACGCAGCTTTACGTCGATTTGAGTTATTTTCGTTGTTATTGTTTTGTTAAATTGGTTGGTTAGTGATGTAAGTGTTAGCATAGTGACCTTTGAAGGGGGAGCAGTCAAACATGTACAGAGGCCCTAGTGTGAGTTTCTTTTAACCATCTCGAGTTTACGCATCGACCGCGTTCGGCGCTCCGATTGGCCCTTCACCTGTGAAGGCCAGTGAAGGGCCAATCGGAGCGCTGAACGGTTAAAAGCAACTCACACTAGGGCCTCTGGTTTATTTATAAACTTTGCTTTAAGTTAAGTAATGATAAACGTCTGCTTAACCATACTTTTCTGACGTTTAAACGTCGCGTTAACTTTAAGTAACGTTTATAAATAAACCCCAATTGTTGATGCCTAGTGATTTTGGAAAAGAATGTACATTTATTTTACACAAGATAATATTTACATAATAATATCAGACTTAAAATAATAATAATATGTACATGTATATTTTAAAAAAGCAGGGAAAGAATCATAGGGCATCAAAAAATTCGTCCACATCGCTGTCAACAAGAAAAGTGCCCAAAAGGGCAGCATGGCGACGCTGATTCTCGGTCTCACGTGAAGAGTCGACCAATCGCTTGACGATGTCTTGAAAAACCAAGTGGGCACTTGAAAATAATTGTTGGATTGTGCATTTTATATATCCAGTTATTAGAATTACCCTAAATGGGTATGCTTTCGTACATCTAAATGAGTGTTAATCGTTGGTCTACTGAAGTTTTACAGAGCATGCGTATTGGCGCGTACATGCACGAGTTTTTACTGCTCCGAACCGAAATGACTTTGAATAAGGGCGGGCAGGAGAATGATGCGCGGTTCTTTGAATTATTATACTTTTCTTATGAAATAAAAGCTATAGTTTACATCTGTTAAACCAGTTGAGCGTAAAACAGGCATGTTGCAATTTATAAGAACAGGGTGGGAGAGGTTTTTTGAATTACAGACAGCTAAATTACAATCACACAAATTTACAAATAATTAAATGTAATGAACAGGTTGAAATTGAAATCATTGGCATCCTTCCAAGGGCTGAAAGTACTCATGAATACAAACAACTTTCATAGTGTGAAGATATCTTCAACAAACTGCTGTTTCATGCATAGTTACCGAAACAAGATAAATGAAACGGACCATTTCAGAGTTTTTCCCATCCCCTGAAAGAAGGAATGAGCTCAAATTCAGTCGTAATTATCACTCTTGTTTATTAGCCAGGACTGCTAAACATTATTATTTAAGAGAGTTTATCCTAAAAGTTGGCAACGTCGTAAATAGCTGTCAAATATTTACCTGTTTTGATTAATTTGGCAATATTACTGTATGGAATTAAGAAATGTGGCTAACTAGGGAACTAAAATATTGATTATGAAATGCAATAATTAATATCGTAACATCGAATGTTTAGTTTTATATGTAAAAAAGTATTTGGATACTTTCCAAATGCCTTTTTTACACCTAAAACGGTTACAACATCAAATTCAGTGTTGTAATTGCAATTCATTATTAATATTCTAGTTCCCTAGTTAGCCACATTTCTTATTTCCATACAGTAATATTGCCAAATTAATCAAAACAGCGAAATATTTGACATCTATTTGCGACGTTGCCCACTTTCAGAATAAACGCTCTTAAGTTTTCTTATTGGTTTTGTAAATTACAAGTAAAGGAGTAAACAGATAAATGAGACATCATAGTATGATTTGCATTCAGACAAAAGGCATGTATATGATGCCGCGTCCTGTATTATAAGTCCGTTTCCGCTTTTATTTTGTTATGTAAAATAATGATACATGCTGCATTTAAATCTAGGCTTAACAAACTATTTAACTAGGAGTTAATGTTTTTGTCTTCTAACAACTTTTTCATTCACGATTTAGTTTAAATATTGTAAATGTAATGCCAAACATACACGTCATGTTAATATTAGTTGTTTTTATGTAGTTGAGGGACACTTGTGGTTTTTGCAATGTAAATGGGATAGATAAAAAGTTATTTTTATAATTATAATCTGTTATCGTTAATATTTTAAATGTCGTTGACCTAGTACCAATTCATTTTTAAAATATTAAATGGCTGCCGACTCATAGCTGCATCCGGCTTTAGTACCTACTCAAAGCGTTTTTCTATAATTAACACATTGTGGCTAATATCTGAATAGCCTGAAATACATTAAACAAATAATCTTGGCGTGGGAAGATTCTAAAATCGTTAAATCGGACCAAAAATAGCATTAAGACCATCTTTTGAATTTCGCTCCAAAACGAAAAGATTGCCAGTAACAATAAAGTACAGTTTCAAAAGCTGACAACAAAACCATAGCTGTGAATGATTGAATAAAGGTCATGTGTAATCTCCGCACGTATTACAGGACGCTTAGCTGACGCAACTATGACTGGTGTTGTTAGTCATGATGTATTTAAAATATCTATTTACAAATGACCTGTACTATGTACTAGATTTAGTCGATACGCGTGTCTGCTTGCTTTCCGCTACAGGCACTGCGATGCAATGCGTTTTGCTTAAACAATATCAAGACAAGTGATGTGAAATAGCAATTTTAGTAGTATACGATGTCATAGATCTATGATAAAAGTAGGTGCATTGTTTGAATTTTGAAATCTTTTTCGATGTCGTGCAGAATACATACATGTAGCGTTTACTTTAGAAACATATATTTATTGATTGCATATTTTTAAAATGTAGTTCATATCAATTAAAAGTCAAGATATATTTTTAAATAAAGTTTTTACATAGATCTAAAAGTACATTCATGAAAGCAACTAAAATAATTGACTC
This sequence comes from Agrochola litura, assembly GCA_949152395.1. Lineage (NCBI taxonomy): Eukaryota > Metazoa > Arthropoda > Insecta > Lepidoptera > Noctuidae > Agrochola > Agrochola litura. The sequence goes on along the minus strand of OX424495.1, from coordinate 25,121,208 downwards.
GCGCTCAAAGCCGAACGCATAGCAAAACTTTTTTCTTTAGAGAGAACCAATCGAAATAATTTTAAGGAAAAATATGTTTCCTGGTAGCGCAGGTCCAATTTTAACCATTTTATAGGCTGTGTAATAAAAAATGTCTAATAATACGTGTAGGAATAATATTATTGTAATAATGTTGATAACTTTTCTGAAAGGAATAACTTTGAAATCTCTACTTATTTAATATGTACATACAATCACCACAAGTGTCTCATATTTGATACATAGTTTTGAAATTGTAAAAGGTAAAACAATTTAATATTATATAAATAATATGTATATGCCTGTGATATACTGATTTGATGGATATTTTGATTCATAAATTAGAAAATACTTTGTTTATAGTTTAAAAAAAAAAATCTTAAGCTAGTGAACGTAATGCATAGTTTAATTATTTGAAATTCACATCTTACGTGAACATATCCGAAAAGTGTCTCCATTCTAACGTACGCAAAACTGTTTTTTCTTTATATTAACACCAATATAGATAAGTATTTATATCGTAATGTTCTAGAATTATCCGGAGTTTCTAAATCCAATATGGCCGCAAAGTACGCTAGGCGCTGTATCCGATTTTACCTACCTATATCTTCTATTTATATTGTTTTGTTGGAATGTCTAGATATTTGCATACGCAACAGGATTCCCGCTATTTAACTATTTTTGCCCTGTAATCAAATTCTAGTGTATTTTCTCATCTCTTTAGGGTAGATAGCAGGACCGTTTAGTGATTAAAATAATCGAGTTCATAGTTTGTAACAGGGTAATTCCCGGTCTTTATAAATCAGCTGTATCATCGTGCTTTGTGCTAGAGTTATGCGAGAAAATGATTAAAAATTAAGTTACTACGGAAAGAATGTTGTTGAATGTGTAAGCTCTTTGCAGTGTTCGCGAAGAGCTGACAGTCGATATGAACTAAAAACAAAACTGGAGCCTCATTTGGAAGGCCAATAGAGTAAAAATAACTATTTAAAAGCATGAACTGGCACAGGGCACGACGTCATCTTCACCTGCATAATTAATAAAAAATAACACCTTTCATGTCACTCTTGTTTTATTATTGTAATTATAACACTACTTCAATATATATTTTAGACGTCACGTGTTCCACTTTGCCTTTGGCCATGTAAAAATGTTAAGACAAATTGCATTGTCGAATAGATTTATACAAAACAACCTGTTCGAGTTAGATACAAGTTGCTGTTTGTTTACAAAACGAATTGGGTTACAGATAAATGTAAATAACAATTTCACCATTACGTCTAAAATAAATATTTTTGCGGGATTCATAGCGAATTCCTTTTTTTTTCTTTTCTTTACTACGTTTGCCACCGCTCATCTAGGTCATACGATTATATTTTAGTTCGAGTGTATTTTATTTATCGTTTATTATCGCCTCCCAATGTGTGTGGAGTAAAAAATGTAAGGTTAGTCCCAATGTGTAAATAAATGATGATTTTAAATACGTTTCCTCTTTATTTTTCATTAATTGGCATCAGAACAGTACGCGCCGAAATTAATTACCTATCCGTATAGCAATCATTTCCGTAAACGATGGTTTAAAAAACACCGTCGTAACTCGTAATCAATTTTCAATATGGCGGCAAATACAAAGTAACAGCTACAACAGCTAACATTCATGTTTAAATTAATTAAAGTACAGGGCTTAAGGGGGTTCCAAATAGGGGGTAATAAACGTAAAAGTTTTAATTTAATTAGTTTGATTTTAGTTTGAATACATGCTAGTTTAGGGAGGAAATGATAAAATCAATAAAGTCATCATAACACGCGTCGTGCTATTGCCGAAAGTAAGGTCTGTGTTTTCTTTCATAATCGATGAAAGTTATAGTCGATGTGACGCATTTTAATAATCGCTGATTTTTACGATTTTTGTTGAGAAAACAAATTCAACTCAAGTAACACATTATTAATTTATCACAATGAACTTTTTATTTTCCCGCTTCTTGATGGTTGATAACAGCGCTTAGTTGCGTCGAAATTTGGAACTAACTGAAGCCGACGCGATCTTATTTTTAACCATTTCTCCGAATCAAAACCTTCAAGACCAAAAACGGTTTTGAAAACAAGATTAAAATTAGTTTTAACATCGATTTAACTCCTTACTTGGGAACTGAATGGTAAAATAACGAAAATATAATTTATCATTTTTGCCCACATGCTAGTCATAGCTTGTTAATGGCGGACAATTTGAACCAATCAGCATCGAGGCGTGCAGAAGCCCGCGCCATCTTCGTTTTCAAACTCATCTGGCCGCTCGCTCACTCGCTCAGTCAGTCGCGCGTCGGATCCGGGCAGCCGTACAACTTAACTTACTAATTCTAGTAATTAACACCAAAATCAGAACAATCATGAGCACCAATGAAAATAACAGTGAAGTGGCCGTCGACAAGGTCGGCGATGAGAAGAAGGGTGACGCCAAAAGTGACCTAAAAGGAGCCAAAAGGGCAGCAGAGGTGAGTGCACATGTCAAACAAATGTATTCGTTATAATCGCTCGCCATTTTATTGAACGCTATTATAAAGGCTGCATTACACATATTTTCTTTATGTAGAGTGCTCTCGTACATCATTCCACGTGGTAAATAGAGATTTATGTGTGTAGGCACCGAAACGATGCTGATTCTTACCGGCGTATTTTTGGATGTCATTTCTGTCGAGTTATGCATTTTAGCGTGTGTGGGGAAATCGATGAGCCAATAACATGATGCCCTCTGAGGAAACTTTTTACCAGAGGCGTGATACATTTGCGGGGCACTAATTTTTTAGCTTTTGTTTACTCGTTTTCGATACGGAGGCATGACCTTGGTGGAAAAAAAAACATGGCGCGGGAACGTACGCTGTCCTCATTGATGTGGTTATAATAGAAAATGTGTCGATATAGGTGTCGTAAGGCTAAGCCGTAGTTTACCATCGATTATATAGCGTGGAAATAGTTATTTTAGACTTTCTCAGGGCTTGCGTTCATCGTAGCGTGACGCTAGATGGATGGGTAACATGGCCGGCGCGAATGTCAGTGTTTGAGTCGGATAGACTGTCACAACCGCCGCGCAAATGTACACCTCGCGTTATCTACTCGGAATATATTCTTATTATTATCCAATGCAATATTCAAGTCTGCCATGACTCAGTCACGCTTAAGCTGTTTTCACAATTGTTATTTTATTTGGGCGCTTACACTGAAAAGTAGTCAATGACCCGGCATTATTTGCATGTAGGTGTATATGTATAATGTAGTATGTATCCTTTGTTCTAGTAGCACTTGTTCATAGCACGCAGTCATGTGAACATTCATCGACTGCACAAATTGAGCGGGAATCTTGAATATTCTATAATTTTACAAAAAATGGGAATGTTTTATATCTTCCGTCCTGTTCACTCTTAAATATCGTGCGTACACGAGGACGCATGGCGTTTACGGCTTGATTCAAGACTAGCGTTTGTATAGGTTAGTTTATGTCGTAAGTCAACCATCACACTAAAACGTGTATGTTAATGAACGACGCTGCGAGGCTCTGTGTCGTGATTATTTTGACGGTTTTTTTTGTTGTTTCTTGTGTATTATACGGCGTCGCTTTACGAACGGTTAGGTAGGTATGCGCGGTGACCGCGTTCCGCTCAACTTTGCCACGGAAAAAAGGGCCGTATGACGCCGGCCCCGCTCGACGTCGCTCTTTCCCCCACACAACAACTAATGACCCACGCTTCTTTATCGTTACGAATCTTTGTCACCTGCGTCTCATTATTATGCAGGTAACTTGCATCGTTTTCCTACAAAATCATACATAAACAGATCTCTCGGTGCATTCAAAATTGAAATAATATTGGCTAATGGCCAGTTATTACTTGTTTGATCTTGAGTACGTCAAGGCGTACCGCATACTGTCGTATAAGGTACGTAAACAATTAAAAATACGGGTTCCCGCCAATAATTTATTACGTTTTTAGGAGAAAACGACAGAAGCGAAAAAGGCGCGAAAGGAGGAGAATGGTGGAGGCGGTGACGACGAGCCCCACAGTGAAGAGGAAGACTTAGAAGGAGAGGGCGAGGGCGAAGAAGACGACGACGAAGAAGTGGAAGGAGAGGATGATGACGAAATCATCGGAGAGGGAGAGGACGACGATCTCGATGCCGAGGGTAAGTAGAGCCTGCTCATATATCTCATTCGCGCGTGATTATCACTACAATCTCTCGCCGAGGGACGCATTATGTTTAAGCGTGTAATCATAAACTAAACACTACACGTGCATAATAAACATAAACGAGCAAGTGAGGTTATCAATTACCTATGCGATCGTCTTTAAATTTAGTTCAAAGAAGAAGTGATTAAGCGAAATAGATATCGTAAAGAGAAAAAAAAACGAATTCAAAATAAAGTAAAATTGAGAACGTTTTCCTTCTTAGTTCATTAAAAAGTAATTATTACACAAGGTAAATGACAGCTTCGAATAAAAACTAAATCGAGAGGCTGTCTAGATGTTGTCAAGTGCATATAAAGCTGCGTTCGACAGTTGTGGCGCGTGCGTGCGACGCTAATATCACGTATTGGTTGTTACAGACGAGGAGGTGGAAGAGGAGCTGCTAGGCGAGGAGGAGGAGGAAGATGCGTAATACGCCTCGTGCCTCTTTATGGACAATGTCACAGTGATGTGTTAGTGCTTGTGACGCCCCGGACTGGCGCGGCCTCGCCTCGCCTCAACTGTCCACACACAGCGACAGCCCCAACTACAGGACACTAACAACAGTTGGGAACACGCGGGGCCGACAACGCTCCCACCTAAAACGGGTGCAGTTCTATTTAAATGACAAATGTAATTAATTAAGTCAAATTCAATGCAGATTTTCATTTTTTTACAATGTTTAAGTTCGGTACTGAAAGCTGTATCTTTACTTTTTCGGCTCGTTATCGAGCGTGTAATTAATTAAGACTTAGTAGAATGCTGTTGAATTTTGTCATGAAATGTACAAATGTGTTTTTCGGAAGTAAACTTTATTCTAAGTGAAATCCGCTCTGTATTCTAGGTTTACCTGTGAGCCCGTTGAATGGTGAAGTTGTGATATTTTTCTATGCTGTAGGAACCTATCCGTTACTAAAACATAGAAGTAAGCCAAATTTGGCGCGTTGTAGTAAATAAGCTATAAGTCACAAAGCTCAATTCCTCATTTTCTTGTTGTCGATGAGAGTTTGTGTGTACATATTTAGCATAAGTGAAGCCTGTGATTTTATAATCAGTAATAATGTAACATAGTGTGAACGTTGCATTCAGGTTAATAGTTTTCTTTTATACAGTAATATTCACAGTCGCGTTCAGATTACACAATCGTTTCCTCGTTCGACTCGATCGCGCATTGGATCGAGTGATAAAGTATGATAACGAAATAAAACATAGAAAATTAGTCATTTAGCGATAGAATCGGTACGGATGGGTACCGTCCATGGCTACCGAGTCGGGACGAGGAAACGTTACTTTAGCCCGGCCGCGGTCGTATTCCACACGTCAGTTTACTAGAAAAACATCACAATTTTGCCATTATCTTGCACCCATCGCGCGCCGGCCGCCCGCTCTCTGTACGACCGATAAAGAGAGCGCGACGGTCGACGCGGCGCGATAGCGAATAACAAAAATATCAAACCGGCCTGTAATTTTTGTCCATAACTGTTAATTAAGATAGAACCTTCAGCTCGGTACTCCAGTGTCTCACGGTGTGGAATAAGAGATTCCTAGGTTAAAGTGATTTAGTATGTAGGATGTACGTCATTTTTTATGAAAGGACGCCACGGGCGGGGCGGGGCGGCGGCGGCGCGTGGCCTCGTTCGATTTGCCGCCGGCCCTCCGCCGCTCGCCGCGCGCCCCGCACCACGACGCGGCGACGCGCTCTCTCGCGTGGAAAATCACCCGTTGTGCGCTATACATCGCTGCACGGGCTCGCCACTGACCCGCCAGCGATGTATACGCATCGCCCGCCTAGACGCCGATCGTCACACGAGTGTTTTTGATACTTCTTGTTGAATCCGTTTTCACTCCGTTCAGTCTTTCGCGGGGCGTCGGTGTGCCGACACCTAGTTGAGATAACTTATGATTTTCACGCAGCCGGCCCCCGGCGAAGGCGGCGAGATGTTTTGAGAAGCATTTAGCTAATAAATTGTTCCATTCGCGATCGAATACCAAAGGGAGCAAAGATGTTTTCATTAGAAAAAATTGACATGGAAATCAATAAAATTATCTTATGAGTAAATCTTATTGTCCCGCCTTTTCATTTTTGTTTTCATTTTTGTGGTAAGAATGAGCTGTCGCATATTTGTACTATGTACGACTTATGTGAATACCTTAGTACGATTTTATTTATTTGTGATGTTGAACACTATTGATTTTCTACAATGGACGAAATGTAAATACAACCGATTTTAAGTAAAACGTTATTTTGTTTTTAAGCTTATTTATTTGTCCCACAGTATCGGATTGAATATTCCCGAATGTGAAATTCTCAATTTCGAGAACCGATTATGATGTGACGTTAAAGATAGCGTTATAAAAATAAATATGGCGCATGTCTTGAGAAGCGCAATTGATTGGGCAGTGTTCATACTGCAGCAAATACATTTAGTTCAGGATATCAATTTTGTTCTTCCGAGGCACATAAATTAACGAGGGGTGACTAATATCCCTTTATTCCCCTTTCAAAAAAAGAAACCCTACTCTACGAGGGTCGCCCATTGAACTTCCGGCTGGTTGTGCAACCTATCGATGTTGAAATCATATAGGTATCGAGGTAGGTGGCTGGCTACCTAAATCAAAATTCCCAATAGGTATTAAAACTTGCTTTGAGAGAGTATCAAAATGTGGAAATAGGTAGTTTATAAACGTAGGTAGGTATCCGCCATAGAGATAACGGTAACCTATCGTGTGAATACAGCCTTGGAGCTGTGGGAATGTTCTACTAGCGACATCTATCGCTAGGTATTTCTAACGAGTTGCCTAGAATTTATGACAGATGGCGGCACTGTTTATAATTTATGAAGGTTTAGGTATTTAGTATTGGTTGACACAAATAGATGGCACTAGCAAGCTAAATTTAGCGCCAGTTTTTAACTTTTTGGGTAGGTACACAATTCTGTGGGTAGGTAGGTATTAATATTTTACAACCGCATGTACTATAACTGATTTAAATTATTTGCCGCATCTTCACATGAACACAGCATAGTTAGGTTAATAACTTGTCTAAAAACATGATCGTCTTGTACTATCAAATCCCGCATTCCTATTACAGGCACTTAGCGTATCTTCATACTAGTCTCAAATTCAATACTTACAAAAAGAATTTATTACGGAAGATAATCCATTTCTTACCTTACAAGTCGAAATAGGAGGTTTTTATGCACTTCCAAACACTGAGTTTAGCTTTCTGAAGTGTGTGGTTATAACTCAAGAGAAATCACAAAATTGATAACTTTGGGTTAAAAAAACTACTGTTATATCGTTTTATAATTTGAAAATGGAAGTATTCGTTTCCCAAGTGTTTTGATATGACTGACATTTTCAGAGAACCATAAAGTAACCAGGGTTTAATTGTCTACAAGGACAGGCAAAGGAACTATAACCACACAGCCAAAAATATTATATATCTAGATCAGTCTGGATGTTCTCAAATCGAATCATTATTATTTATTAATTTGCAAACGTAGTTCCATGAATATTATTAAAGTGACATACCTACGTTTACTTACTGTACAACTTTTAAGACTGACTTTTACATGAAGAAGACAAATAAATGTATCAATATTATTTCCTCTGTTTTATTTATATCATAAATAGTGAATACCTGCCTAAAAAAATATAAAGAAATAATACTTACTTACTACAGCAGCAAACTGTATCACTTTTGTCATACTAAACAGTAGTTCTGTGCCCAAATACGGGGTCGGGTCACACGCCGCCAGTACAAAATAAAGGATATTATTATTCGGTTAAATTAAGAAACACTTATATCATTACAAAATGCTACTGAAAAGATGACATCTGTAAGAAGTCGATTAATAAGTTGGCCTAAACATTTGTGACAGATACTTGTGGATTTGCCCCTCTGGCTTTGATTCAGCGCAGCGCAGCAGTACAATAATTTAGTGCGTTTTACGCTGCGAGAGAGGACTTACGTCTATTCAATTCGTCCTTGTGAGGTGCATTCACTTTTCGTGTGTACATTTTTAAAACTGACCTTTGTGCGTAAGTTTTATTTTGGAATCGACAAAAAAAAAATAGTTTCGTGAACGCGACCATTGAAGGTCTATGAAAATTTTTAGCGCCAAAATGTGATAAACGGATGTGCAAAAATTTATACAGTTTTTGTTTTTAGGTGCCGATAAAGAGGTAACTCAAAATCATTTTAACTATTTAGATAATTATAAGCCACATTTCAAGATTTTTGTGACTCAAAGTAGTCACAATTTCTCGAGACGTAAATTAGAAGTAGTTTTATTTACTTACGTTGTGGCTGTTTGTACCTTTGACTATCTAACTAGTTTATTTTATTCAAACTTTTTGTGCTTTTACTAACCGATAAGAAAATGGAATTTTTCGCATTGTTAAAAACGTTTATTTATTTTATTTTACCATTTATGCACACACATATAAACAGACAGAAAGGAACAGAAAAATACGTACAAAGGTAATGCTTATTTCTAAAGAAATCTACGCGAACGTTCGTAATAAACCGATGGATGATTTTTTGGAGTTTTTTTTTAATTTACTTGTTTGCAATGCTGTCCAATTAAAATGTACCTACTCTATCGAACGATAACAGGGTAATGTGTCTTTCCTTATCTACACAGAGGGTTGTTGTTGAAGATCACAGCGTGATTTGGTCTTTTGATCAGTCATAGACTCGTAACAGTCGTAACTACACCTGTTGGGTGATGTATCATTTTGTAGACAAGATTTCAAGATCACGCCGCACAAACAACAGAATAAAATAATATTACAATATAGCGCAAATAATGAGATTCCAAACCAATCTAAAGGATACTTAGGTAGGATATGATATGAGTGAATCCACGATTATGTTACCTAGCTTCCGTAATAAACTGGATTATGTAGCATAGGTACCTACATAGGTATCTAAGTAACTACGTAGTCTAGTTTTCAATCTACTTCGATAAAAACGCAGTATTGTCTGACTCACTCCCATAATATCGTTATCGTCCCTATGTATCTTTCATGAGAAAATTTGAAGAAATACATTGTTTCTCTTTAGATCGGGCTTTTACTTTTGACTTCTAGAGTCATTTTTTGTTTGTTTTAAGAATCCAGATAGGTAAACATTATAAAATCATATCGCAAGGAAACTTGCTATCTTTTTCTATGGCTGAAGATTGAAATGGATTTTGATGCTGAAATGAGCAGATTTGTCAAACACACAAACACTACACAAATTACAATAGGGATGAAGACAAAAAAAAAATTGTTGTCCGTCAGGTAAATTGGACACGTATTTTTTCTTTTTACGTAATCAATAGATTACGGCGATACATTGAGTTAAAATGTGCCATGACGTCACGAGTATTTACGTAGATTTTATACAAAAATACAATTTTATAAAGAAGCATTATAAAATAATGCCTCTATTATTCAACATTCGTTAGTGCAGTGCCTTCAGAAACGGTGTATTACTCAAGCTTACAATGGAATTGTCGTAGATGTGCTAAGTACAGTACCGACCAAAAGTCCATGAGCAATCTCACAAAGCAATAGACTGACGCTTCGGTTTGACTTACGACCTTCTTCTATAAGTTGTTACAATACTGTAGACACGCACATTACACACACACACTCACTTTGTCTGCAACCAATGACTAGTTCAATAATCATCATTCGTTTTTAGTTTCATTCGTCTTGTTCACATAAATATTAAAGTTTAGCAGGTAGACCACAAAAAACTAAGTAAATTATTTCGATTTCTGTGGGGTAGATGCAGTTTGTTACGAGTATTTAATTAATAGAACTTTGTTGGTTCGTGGATAATATTGGTGACGAGTAATTAGCGCAGTGTTGTGGTTATTATTATCAAAAAGCAGGCATAAAATATATTGAAGAGATCAGATCAGATCAGAGAATATTATTGCGCTGCGTAAAAGTGAAGTGAATATCTAATGAAACCGGACTAAGTGTGAGTGTTATCATTTATATATTTCATATTTTACTAAACATAAATCTTAATCAAGGGTATTGTTGATAGAACAGAGGTATTGTTGAGACAGAAGATGCCTTTAAAGTTTTAAATTCATTGTGAGGTTTAATTCGATTAGTGAATAATAAATAATAAGGTAGGTATTATGTGTAATAAAAACAATGTTTTTCTTTGTTCTAGAGAAATACTGTGAGGGTTAAGAGATATGAGGAAGGGGCTTATTATCGAGTAGCAGCGACGTCAAATGGTGAATGAAACAAATGGTTTCATACCAACGAGATATTTTGCTGAATTATTAAAAACACGTCATTATGAACCGTTCGCCGTGCACTCTGAAGGCTTGCATCACTGAAGACCAGCTAGAAAACCGTTTTTGACCTTAAAATATTGACCGTACCAACTTAATAAACAACAGATTCGTTATTGCATGAATTTATGGTAACGAATTTTTTAAGCACGTTTCAATAGGGTGTTTGTCGTATTTCTTGCAGATATACCGAAATTGTTTAATATTATTTTAGTAATAGTATTATTTTAGGATTAAAATTTGAGGTTTAGTTTCAATCTTCTTTTCGTAAAGAAAATGAATACTTAAGCTTTAACCTCAATAACAACCAATATTTACTAAAGTCAAATAAAATGTAAAATAATTAATACAAATAAAATATAAACAAACTGCCCATATTTAACCTTAAAATTACCTATTCTGTAAGTAGTTTTTTACATTTTAAGTAGTCTAATATTCTTATTTATTACTTAATTACTTCGACCATGATCAAAGCTTAATATTTATGGTGAAAAAATCCATTAAAAATTTAAAATATTTCATAATTTAAATATGTCAAAATAATACAAACTGCTTCTAAGTTTCTTGACATCTATTTCACATCTTATTCAGCTGAAGTAATGATAAATAATTGTAGCACTTTATTAACTTATGTAAAATAAATATAACGAATAAACATATTTTTTTTAATTTTGTTATCATATATCACGCATTTTTTATTCTAAAACCTTTATTGCAATAACAACATAAAAAAGCAGCAATATTTAAAAAATATTATTATCGAAAACAAAAATAATAATATTTGCAAAAAACCGCAGTGTTTTACGAGATTAGAACCTGAGGCAGTTTGAATTCCATACCAACGCTTAACGCTTTCTGCTATCTGCACTTGTTAAGTTACTATCGAATTTTAGCAATGCCATTAACTGGTCAAGTTCACGCGCATAGTGCGTGTGTGCTAGCATGTTTAAAGCGACGGAAATATATTGTTGTTTCGTGTAGTGCAAAACTGCGTTATCTGTGGTGTGTGTATCGTGTTGCTTACACATACAAATGTACGAGCTATACCGCGTGTTCACAGCAATACGACTCTTAGCGTGCTCATGCACTTTTGAGCGCTTACTGTACAGAGTAGAATGGCGAAGATAACCAACCTCCTCAACTTTGATAAAAAAATCATTAAAAGGGGGATGAGGGCTTATGAGAGTCTACGCACACGGCATACGATCGATTTTTGTAGGCCCTACGATCTGCCAATTTTTTTAAATAATCTACGTTTTTTAGGACGTGTACGATTGTACGTTGGTGCATTTGATCTCTACTGTTTCGTTTAGCTCCTACAAACAATCGACCACCGATTGTATGCTATCTGCTAACGCTCTAAAACAGACAGGAAACGAAATCTAGAGAGTTCTTCAGACTGTCTCCAAACAGACTAAGGTCACACGTACCACAACCACAGCAGCGACAAATAATCGTCAAGCTACGTGTGAATTTGACTATAAATTTTCATACAAATTAGCGCCCAAAATGGTGTGGTTGTGGTACGTGTGTAACAAGCCTTACAGTTAAGTACATGAGACCCTCATAGCAACAATAACACTATTGACTATATAGTATTTCCCCTTCGCGAGTGGACTAATAGTAGCATTGTTGTTATTTTCACGGCTTTGTTTCCAGCTTATTGAATTAATACCGTTATCGGATGTTGACTAGATATCTGATACAGTGACAAAGGAAAGCAAGTGTTATCGTACCTACGTATAATTACTTATTTATAAAGCAATCAAATAACTATCTACTACTCAAGTATATTCTAATTGCGTAACTTATTTTCGTAAACAATTTTGCCTTTGTTTCATTTTGACAGTTCAACAACATTCATTGCGTTAATTACGTTGTTGAGCAGATTTTTTTTCCAACTTATGAAGTAATGGATTAGCAATCTGTTTCAAATCGAAACAAATTGTGATTGTGTTGTATTACGCAATTAGGGTACTGGTAGTAACTGGTTCTACTTATGTAAAATTTTCATTACCTATCTTATCTCTATTACCATAGAGTTTTCGTAAATAAATCGATGGACCACAATCTGTTTCATTTTGATAGTTCAACAACATTCACTGCGTTTACGTTGTTGAGCAGATAAATTCGAACATATGAAGGATTCAGATTATGATTGATCGTGTGTTACGCAATTAGGGTGCTGGAACTGGACTCAGACTATATGATTGAGGTCATCCTCAGTAGATCCTATACTTACCTACTATTAAATGAGCAATATTTATGTATGAATACTTATTTAAATATTTGTAATCACGTTCTCGAAAACGGCTCCAACAATTACGATGAAAGTTGCGATATAGGGGTTAAAGGGGGTGAAAAATCGATTTAGCCATAGGTCTTATATCTGGGAAAATTCGTTTTCGCCGTGTTTTCACCCGAGCAGAGTTCTGTTGTCCAAAGTTTAGAACAAGATGGCTACCTTAGAATAATGACGTGGCAGCATGGAATTAGTATGTACTTTCCCATATTTACTATTAAATTATCATTCTCTATTTTCACCAGAGCAGAGCTCGGTCGCCCAGGTACTAAAGACAAACAATAGTTCTCAGGTAATTGTGCCATGTCGTAGCTTTCTAGGATTTTACTAAACGCCATAATAGCATGAAGTTGTATAGTCATCGCCATCATCTTCCTGTCCTTGTCCCATATAAGTTGTGGTCGGCGCAACACGTTTTCTTCTTCCACTCTCCCCTGTCAACCGTCAATTAAGTTTTATAGTAAATCTACCTGGTAGCCCGCGAAGTTCAAATTTTCTTACGTATTTTGGAATTTGCAGGTCAGTGTGGTTCTGGTTGTATCTTGATCAAAATATGATTCGCGACCATAACAAATATGTATTTACTAGAGTCATTAATACATATCTGCAAGTTAGATTTGTTCTCATCGTTATAATTGTGTCTTTTTTATCAAAAAACATCCTGACATATTATATTGACCTGCAAATTGCAAAAAACGTAAGAAACTTTGAATTTCGTGGGCTCCGCAAATCAATACGAAGAAGATCGTCACGCACGAACGCACGAATATTTTTAATAGAGTTCGATCGAGTTTAGCAAGGATGTACTTATGTACCTATTTCTAAATGTTTGGCAGTTTGGCCAATAATTCCTATTGTATCACATCCTTTCACTTGCCTACAAGGACTGCTGCGAAAGTCTTCAGTCCATGCTAATTGTTCGGGACTATTATACATAGAATCGTAGTTATGTATAAGTAGTTATGAATAATCGTAGATTTGTATAAATATGAATGTTAGTAAAATTGTAATGCTAGGAACAGCGGATGGTATAGACATGTAGAAATAGCACTAGGGAAAAACCCGCCTGCAGTTCCCGCACCCGGCCGCATAGCACTCGGGATAAACCCGCCTGCAGTACTCCGGCCGGATCGCCACCCTTATTTTACGAACAATACGAAGGCGCTGTTGTTGGTATTTGTGTAATGCGCTTGTGTGCGACCGTAATTTAATTGTATAAAAAACTTTTTACAAAAAAAAAACAACCGACTTAAAAAAAAAACACTACAAAGTGAAAAATAACTTTAATTTCGGAAGTCGGTGCCAGTAGACAAAGCTCCTCAAAGAGGTCGATGTGGAAGTCGAACGTAGAGCCTCTCACCCTCCCGTAGACGACCCTGATTTTCTTATTTTTATTCTTGTTATTTATTCACTCACCTAATTATGCTACTGACCACCATCTTCAATGGTGCTTTAAGCAATAATATCTTTCCCCAGTCGTGGAAAGAGGCCACCGTCATCGGTATCCCAAAGACCGGTAAACCCAAATCTGATCCCTCCAACTACCGCCCCACCAGTCTGCTCAAAGTTCTCGACAAAATCTATGAGAGGCTTATTTATAAGCGTATCAGAGATTATGCTGAGACAAAGAGTCTCATACCAAACGAACAGTTCGGCTTTCGAACTCAGCATTCTAGCGTGCATCAGGTTCACCGTATCGTTGAACAAATCAGTGGTGGTTTCACTCGCGGTTTGTTGACAGGTGCGGTTTTCTTCGACATAGCGAAAGCGTTCGACAAAGTCTGGCACAACGGCTAAATTATATAAGCTCTACACACTCGGTGTGCCAGATCGTCTTGTGCTCATCTTACGAGACTATTTGTCGAATCGCACATTTCGCTATCGCATCGAAGGAGCTTTATCTTCCCTGCGTCCTATACGCGCAGGAGTTCCTCAGGGCTCCGTGCTAGTTCCCCTCATATTCACGCTATCCCCAAGCAAAGAAAGACGCAGTTGGCTCTGTTCGCAGACGACACGGCTATGTATTGCAAAGGGAATAGCACAAACCAGATTCTCCTAAATCTACAAAGGGCAGTTGACAAGCTCAGCGCCTGGTTTATAAAGTGGAGAATTAAGGTTAATCCCGACAAAAGTCAAGTGGTTTTATTCTCGAAACCCGTACCTTGCCCCGCCGCCTCACCAGTTCAATCACCATGTTTGACAAGCCGATCCCTTGGGGGAAGCGAGCCAAATATCTAGGTGTTGTTCTCGATCACCATCTCTCCTTTTCAGAGCACGTAAAGATGGTTCATTCGCGAGCCGCTTTCGCTCTCAGTAGACTCCACTACGGTCTGAATGCACGTAGCAAATTGTCACTCAAGTGCAAATTGCGAATCTTTATAGCGTGCATTCGTACAATCATGACCAATGCGGGCACCGTCTTTGCACAGGCAAAACCCCACGTTATTTGTGTGATGCAGACCTCACAGAACCGTTTCCTTCGCAAGGCCACGGGATCCCCTGGTATGTCAAAAACGAGATCCTCCATCTCGACTACGAGTATTTCCACCATCCATCAGTTCCTAAAACGCATGTCCAAGCATTACTTTGATACCGCTGTCAAACATTGCAACCCTCTGGTTGTCGAAGCAGCCATTATGTCTCCTCTAACATCAGTAGAATCCGCCGCCCGAGGCATGTAATTTCCGACCCAGATGACCCCATTACACTCCTCCAGGAGAAAAATAGGGCCACCAGTACAGTTTACAAAAACAGACGCCTCCCGTTAGAGCCGGCTTTACCTATGGTGCAGGGTGTGCAGCGCACACGGGCGCAGGGCCTTAGGGGGCGCCGAGGGTCGCTCGCGACAACTTTTTAATCAAATCCCAAACAAGACCAAAACATATTCAGTAAAAAAAAAAAACAACCGACTTCAAAAAAAAACACTACAAAGTGAAAAATAACTTTAATTTCGGAAGTCGGTGTCTTTGATTTTGAATTTTCGTTCTTTGTCACCGACTTCCGAAATTAAAGTTATTTTTCACTTTGTAGTGTTTTTTTTTGAAGTCGGTTGTTTTTTTTTTGTAAAAAGTTTTTATTTTTCACTTTTTAGTTGTGGTACCTACCCCACACAAATTCGAATACCACTACCTGCTATGTAAATAACAGTGACAAGAAGTTATCATATCATCTACATACTAAGTGGGAAAAAAAATACGTATAATTGAAGCTAACTCCAAAACCACCCAAGCAAAGTTAATTAAATTTATATGGGACCACCTCTGAAGTATGATCTACCAAACAAAAAAAGAATCATCAAAATCTATTCATAATTGGCGGAGTAATCGCGTAACAAACATACAAAAAAAAAAAAAACATACAGACGAATTGAGAACCTCCTCCTTTTGGAAGTCGGTTAAAAAGGCAGTTGGGGGCCACGCTAAATATGAACTTAGGGTGCTAAAATGTCGAGCTCGCTACGCTCGCTCTTGCAACCTCAACATTCTCTTTTTTCTTAGAATTCTCTGTGTAAATCGACAATGTAATTCCTATTTACGTATGAATGCTCAAAAGAAAAAAAAAAACAACCGACTTCAAAAAAAAACACTACAAAGTGAAAAATAACTTTAATTTCGGAAGTCGGTGTCTTTGGTTTTCAATTTTCGTTTGTCACCGACTTCCGAAATTAAAGTTATTTTTCACTTTGTAGTGTTTTTTTTTGAAGTCGGTTGTTTTTTTTTTTTGTAAAAAGTTTTTATTTTTCACTTTTTAGTTGTGGTACCTACCCCATACAAACATACAAATTCGAATACCACTACCTGCTATGTAAATAACAGTGACAAGAAGTTATCATATCATCTACATACTAAGTGGGAAAAAATACGTATAATTGAAGCTAACTCAAGAACTACCCAAGCAAAGTTAATAAAATTTATATGGGACCACCTCTGAAGTATGATCTACCAAACAAAAAAAGAATCATCAAAATCTATTCATAATTGGCGGAGTAATCGCGTAACAAACATACAAAAAAAAAAAAAAAAAAAAAAAACATACAGACGAATTGAGAACCTCCTCCTTTTGGAAGTCGGTTAAAAACTGACCTATCTGGGGCGAGGTGTTAATTTTCGAGCTCGATTAGCTCGCTCTCGCATCCTACATTTTCAAACTATTTTGTATAGGTCAACAAAGTAATTCCTGTTTCCCTATTTCTGTATCAATGGTCAAAAGAAAACCTAACCTATTTGAGGCAGTGTGCTAAATATTTCAACGAACAATTCCCTTAGAACAATTTCCTTGAAGTTCCACTAGAGTCGCATCGCATCTGTCTGCTGGAGCCTTAATTCTATTCGCTACTAGTCAACTATCACTTAACACCTTTAAAGTCCTTGATTCAGCATTGTTATCGTTATTCCTCAATTATGGCTTACTAAAGCTAACACCACGGTTCTTATTTCACGCTGAGCGAACAAAATATCAAGAAGTGGCCTTGTCGCTGATTGAAGATTGCTACAGTGTGCATCCAAACTTTCGGAATTTTATCGATGGGTTAGCCCTTGAATGCCATTGATAAGCCAAAATGTTTGGTGGTTAGGGTTAAAGGTTTTTCATTTTAGGTAGCAGATCTTCCGTAGCTTCGCAGCTTCATCGATAACTCCGATGATTTGATTTCATAAATTTTGTAATCATTAATTGCCAAGCAAGATATATACTTAGTTATGCATATACAATCATTTTGTGAAATCAATGGTCTGAGGCTCACCAATCATCAATTTACCTATTAACTAGCTTCTGCTCTCGACTTCGTCCACGAGCCTAACCTTCCTCAAGAATTGGGCTATCCAAAGCAAAAATATTTTTTCAAATCCGACTGGTAGTTTCGGAGATTACCTCCTTCATACAAACTTACAAACAAACAAATATTAGTGTAGATATAGATTTAAGAAGCCATTAATGCCCTTGGAAAAACAATCGTCATCATCTGCCCAGCCTTTTCCCAACTATGTTATGGTCGGCTTCCAGTTTCACCGGATGCAGCTGAATGTCAGTATTTTACATGGGGCGACTGCATATCTGACCTCCACTACGAGAGCAACTAAGTTGCTGGCTTTAATAGGTATGATATCCCAAAAAAAGATGATGGGCTCTGTCTCGCATAGGGTCGCAGCAATATGCTGAGCGATGGCCGTTTTGCGTGGATGTGAAGCATAGTTTCCCCAACTTGTTCTTTTTTGAGTTTGTGTTCTTTCTTTGCGTCATGTTTACCGCAAATAAACGTATTTTTTCTTTCTTATTCTTTTAGGTACGCAATTTCTTTTGGTGTATGGCTTTTAATTTGTATGCGTTGAGCATAATGAGCAGAATATTATATGTTTCTTACTATGTAAGTAGCTCGTGTAATGGACAAGGTATATTTGTAACCGGGTCAAAGTCATCTTGCACAATTTTGCTTAGCTGTCATTCTTCGTTTCATATTCTTTCTCTGTTATTGTATTTACTTTCGCTTTGTTTGTGTTTTTTTGGCTTTCCCCGCCAATATTTTTTAACCTAATTCTTAAAAAAGGAGGAGGTTCTCAATTCACCTGTAAGTATATATTTTTTGTGTATGATCATCGATATTTTGAAAATTATTTTTTCATTTGGTAGAGAAAGTTTGTTATTTACGAAAGAGAAATGATTCATTCGTGAATTCGTGATATCTCATTATATTTCACCCGAATTACCGTTTTTAATTATTTCTTAATCAGGTTAGTAATCGCAATTATTTGGCTCGCAATGTTTGATATGGATGCGAGATTGTGAGATTGCTGGTATAGGTAATTAAGGTAACAATAATCAGAGTAAAGGTCTATTTCGTCAGTGATCCTGATCAGTGATCACTGATCAGTATCGAGAATAGGGCTCAGTAGTCCGAGGTTCGAAAGATACTGACGACTCTACTTACTACATAGATCTGAGTTCGGTTTGTTCCAAAAATACCATCCAATGCAAGTGTAATGTGATTAAAAATTAGAATTTCGGGTTGAAATAATCAAATCAAAGCTCTTCATTTGGTGGCACTTCAAATTGGCACGATTTCTGATCTATTTGTTTACATTGTCATCAGATAATTTTGGATCAGACATAAGAATTTTAATTAGGTACTTTACTGGACGATAAAAGTCCTACCGAAATGTGAAGGTCATGGTCTTGAAGTAAAAGGTCAAATTAGAACTGTTTGCACAGTTATGTTAATTTCAGTGCGCAAATAAACGTGTGTTTATGCTGACGTGATTTTATTGGCTTCTGTTTCGTCGGTCGTGGATCAACTTGTACGTCCTATATCTACTGTCCTACTTAGTACTTTTTTACTTTTTTGTGGCCCTTATTAGTCCAGAAAACAATTGAATGTGTCAGACTCCTACTCACTAAAACCCACCCGTGTTCCTCAGTTGCCTGTATGTTGCCAGGGGCCACGGGCCACGGTACCTATCCCTTTCGGACTTTCCCGCGAATTTAATACACCTACTGTACTGTCCTAATCGTGAAACTCTATATGAATTGTTAAATGCCTGACAGGATTTTTCATAAATTTTTGTTGATATATTTAGGAATTCTCAATTAATAAACTTGCCTAGATTTCACTAATCGATGGACAGCTGAAGTTGATGGACTGACCGGAGGAAACTCCAGATAGATAGAAAGTCATTATTTAGAGAAGCCATTAGAATTTTCAGGGATTAACAACGACTAGGCGACTGTACAAGTCGTGCCATTAAAGTTGAGACTTGACGCACCACGTGTTTGACTTGTGCAGTAGACGATTTATGGGTCTCTTTAGCGGTATGAGGTCCCCGCCGGGGCGTTATCGGGGCGACGGAAAGAGCGCGGGGGGCGCGGTCAAGTCTCAACTTTAAATTCACGACTTGCACTCAGTATAGAAACGTTATACCTACAGTTTTATGAAAGGAAACATGTTATTTTGTGGATAGCTATAACAGTGACCCAGGGAATTAGAATTACACATTGTTGTTTCACTAGAGATGATCATATTACCGACCGCGGATGATAATAATCTGCTTGCAACTTCATTAGAACCATAATAATAATATTATTATGCATTTTACACTTTAGTATTATGTGGCGGGTGTTCAGTTACAGTTTTTTTACTAACCGACTTAAAAAAAAGAGGAGTTTCTCAATTCGACCGCATATAGGTATATAAAAAAAAAATTACCAATTTTGATGATTCTTTTTTGTTAGAAAGGAGATATCCCAAGGGTGGTACCATGATAAGAAAACTAGGATCTCATGATGGCATCCCAGAGAAATGAGGGGAACCTTCGAGAATCGTAGTGGCGACTAGTGCGTTTGTTAATTTTTTCATTGTTATAGTAACTCGTGCAGTTGCTTTTGAAAAGCACCATTTGGTGAAGTGGAACTATTATTATTATTAGGGGAATTTAAAGCTACCTGCTCAGCGGCGCGGGCTAGCTCGAGCAAGGGTCGGGGCAGGTAACTATATTTGGACAAGCCAGGCCTTTTTATATACCCCAGTGGCGTCGGTTTCGTAACGGTTTCAATTTCCCACATTTCGGGTCTAGCAAAAGTACTCGCTACGCTATTGTTTATTTTAAACTTATTGAAAACACATTTGGTGCGGATAACAATGCTCGCACCAAACTGTTACTACGAACTATAAAAGTAA
Organism: Agrochola litura; assembly: GCA_949152395.1. Classification (NCBI taxonomy): domain Eukaryota; kingdom Metazoa; phylum Arthropoda; class Insecta; order Lepidoptera; family Noctuidae; genus Agrochola; species Agrochola litura. The sequence continues at coordinate 25,100,697 of OX424495.1, read as the reverse complement.
TACTAAACAAATGCACAATGGTGCCGATTCTCTTGTACACCAAACTAAACTAACTAAACTATCACTAAAATTCCTTACTTTTGGCTATGAGAATCTCAGCAAAATATTTCTCTAAATTTAAAAATTATTTTGACACAGCTAAAATCGAATTTGACAATCACGTCTCCACGTGGTAGGTACTTGTTTGCCCTACCCTGAGAATTTTTTTCAGAGCCGGAAACGCACGGGTGGACAGTCTCGACTTGTTTTATAAGGAATTGTTCACTTTTTGTATGGAAAAAAAATCACCTACATGTTGAGTTCTAGGGATTTAAGGGTTTCATAAAGGGGATCGAAATTTTCATTATGTTTGCGATAGGACACACCATTTTCGAGATATAAGCAAAAGAAAAAAAAGATACAGTACCTACTGTTTTGCACCAGAAATCAAAGTGTTGGTGTGAATTTTCACTTTTTTAATAGCGATCAAAAATTGTCAGATTTAGTTAGACGTTGGTGCCGATTCCCTTGTTCACAAACTAAACTAAATTTAAGTTCAGTGCATCTTTTTCTTTCTATATCCATTTTCACTAAACTAATAACTCAGTGCCATCTTAGTACTGTCAAGCTAAAATATAGTTAAGTTGTGTCACTTTAGCCTATTTCAGAATGGGAAATCGTTGTTTGACAGAAATAAACTAAATTTTGGTGATTTTTAGTCTAGTTTAGAGGCATTTGTAACAAGCGGCACCGTCATAAGAAGCAGACAATAATCCACGTTTACACTACTTACCACTAACAAGAGGTTTTGAGAATAATACAACAATGAGTTTTACTACGACGCGACGCTCGGCAATAAACAAATACCTACCTACAAATACGAGACCGAACACAATACGAGACCCAAATTCCCGAGCGCCGCGCCGGCCGTAGTCCCTAAACATGTGGCTACTTTCCAAAAATGGTTAGGATATTATCTAAATTGTAATATCGTCAGTGAAGTTCTAACAGTGCGTAGGTAAGTCATTTTATGAGTGTTTTGAGATTTCACACTGAGAAAGTCACCAAATTACTTCAGTGGAAAAGATTATTGGGATTTTCATGGGTTCAAATCATCACAGAGTTCATTTGTATTAATAATTAAACACAATATGGCCTTAAGCGTAAGTTACATTAATTTCATAAGTACAGTTTTTTCACTCTCCTGTAAAGTAGCCATTTTTGACTTCCGTACCTACTGTTAGAACTTCACTGACGATATTTGTTTCCCGAAAGTAAAACTAACATGTGATTAAAACTGTAGGTACAGATATACTTTTTTCCAAAAGGATCAATATTGCAATATCTTATTATCTAATTTACCTACTCATAATCTTATTTCTACCTACCTAGCTTGGTTTGGCAAAGCCACCATTTAATTATTCACGGAAGTGACGGCCTTTGTTAAACCCTCTGCCAATATTATATTACTACAGGTTTCTTGTGTTGCAGACATCTGTTCCGATTTCCAAGTACTAACTCTAGGTAATAACTGTAAAATGCTAGTGATGTTCCGGTAAAACCAATAATAATCTATCGATATCCCGCAGTGGGATTATTGGCCAATATTGGCTATAAAATCTACTATTTAGTTTGTAGGTACACGATTTGAATCGATAGTTGATGAAATAATTAATTAAAACGACTTTAAATTTGATTGCGAAATGTTTTTCTGCAAGATCCTTGAGATTTTGAATTTAAGAAGCCTAAGTAAGTAATCCATTTTAAATAATAATAAGTAGATACCTTTATATAGGTATAAAGCATATAATTTCAGGAGGAGCTCGTGGCTAAGTAATATCAGCCTTACGGGTCGATCCATTAGGTTAAGCTACGCTTGCTGGGGTTGGTCCGTGGATGGGTGACAATTTCTTCATACCGAGAATTCTCCGTGCCTCGAACAGCACGTTAAGAGGGCCCTTCCCGATCCGCCTATCGTCAACGCGTGCATGGTCGAAAAGCATGTTGTTTCATCTAGCGCAATTGAAAACTGCTAACAAGCAAGTGAGAACGCGATAACATTGTACGAAAAATAGTGTGCGGAAATTTCATAAAACTTTTTTCAGGAAATACGTGTTTTTGAGTAATCTTTACTAGTTTGTGAAATAAATGTTTGTCACTTCGAATCTCCATTACATGTGCAAGGTTTCTATGCAGATGTTTTCTTTATTTTTACAATTTATGAGTACATTATGATCGGCTAAAGTTCAGGTAAAAACTGTGCAAAAAAGCAGATTTTCGGAGGCTTGTACTGAATTTATTTCTCGAAATTTTAATTTTTTGGTTTCATAGAAACCTAGAAATAGTGCACAAGATATCTATTAGTTTAAAAATTTCAAAGAAAAATGTGTTACGTCGCCACAATAACGTACGAACGGTTGTATGAAAAGTATGACGGGTTGGCCGCTCTTAAGCCTAGTCCCGGCTGTCATTCGTGGATCTTTGACAGTCGTTGCAGGTCGTCAAAAGCCCGAAAGTCTGAAAATCAGTCTTACCAAGGGGTATTACCTAGTTACTAGGTTGTGTAGGTCAGATGGGCAGTCGCTCCATGTAAAATACTGATATTTAGCTGCATCCGGTTACTAGAAGCCGACCGCAACATAGTTGGGAAAAGACTAGATAGATTGAAAGCAAATTATTTTATATCCTTGAATGGTCTTGATCGATATTGAAATAACCTTAATCCCTTTAATTTAGATAGGTGGTTTTACAATCGGCCATAAGCGTTTGACCGTGATAAGGTAAGTAGCCATTTAGTTACGGGAAAAACTGTTTCTTTAGAAAATTATAATTTGAATATTATGCAATACACAAGTAATGAATATTTAATGTAAATTAACTTAATTAGAATTTATCAACTTATAAATAAACTATTGCAGCCGATTACGTCTGTGTTTAATTTTCTATATAGACATTCCGTCACTGTGTATAAAATGAAAACTTACAGTGTTTACATTAGCTGGTAGGTACTTAATTAAAAAAACTGGGTCAATATAATTCAATTATTCAATACTATAAACAATAATAAAAAGGTATCCAAATAATTATTTAAATTTATTCATATTAGGCGTGACTATTTAAATTTTAAGATTGACCTTAAGTATAATTTGGCACTTCTCAGTTCTTGTGATGGACTGTGAATTAAGTCTGTTGACGTCATTAATATACAGTTTTAACCCATTAACCGATATTTAAAATGGCGGAGGTTCTATGTTCGTGCGTATGTTTTTTTTTATGTATGTCCGCCAATTTCTCCGTCAATTGTAGACCGATTTTGAAAATTCCTTATTTTGTTTGAAAGGGTATGCTCTCGAGGTGGTCCCATATAAATTTTATTAACTTTGCTTGGATAGTTTTTGAGTTAGCTTCAATAATACGTATTTTTTCCCACTTACTTTGTGGATGATATCATGATAAGTTCCTGTCACTGTTATTTACATAGCAGGTAGTGGTATTCGAATTAGTGTGGGGTAGGTACCATAACTAAAAGGTAAACAATAAAAAAAAAAACACAAAAAAAGAGAAGAAAATAAGTCGGTTGTTTTGTTTTTTGTAATATTTTTTTTTTGTAAGATAAGTAAAGATTGACAACCAGTCGACCAAAAGCGTATTGAAATTGGCCAAAACATTAGATACTGTTTTAAACCTGCTGCAGAGTTATACAATACTACTTAAACGCGAAAGTTTGTGAGGATGGATGGATGAATAAATGGATGTTTGTTATTCTTTCACGCACGTGACTTAACACATAAGATAGTTTTTATCCTGATATTTCCAAGGGATCGAGACTTATGCGGGTGAAACCGCGGGGCGCTGCTAGTATATTATATATTTCATCTGCCATGCCTTATGACCCCACTTAAACAAATTCCCATCAATACTTCCATAAATAATTTATCGACCTATAAAAAAATCGATAAAAACTTTCTCTTACGATACAGTGCGGTACAGCACTAGTTGCGGTGTAGGCAGCAATGGCCGATATTATGAAAGTGCAATAAAGTGCATCTAGTCTCTCTGTCAGATTGCTAATGTTTTGTTTGTATATCTTGTTAGCGGGAGGGATAGGTTGCATAGGTACCATCGAAGAAACCTATAACTAAGCAATTTGAAAACAAAATCCCATGCACACGACCCTTTTTTTCGTAGGTGACCGTTACGAGCGCTGCAAGCAGAAATATACCTATACACCGTAAGGACTATTTCTGCTTGCAGCGCTCGGCCACTATAGTAACGGTTACCTACGAAAAAAAAGGGTCGTGTGCACGGGATTTTGTTTTCAAATTGCTTAGTTATAGGTTTCTTCGATGGTACCTAGTTGCAGGGAAACGGTTTGTTCGAGAATCGGGTGTGGTGTGGATCAATCGGTCTCCAAAGTCGATCAATGGATCTCCAAGAGTCCGAGGTTGTGGTATGGGTCTATTCCTTATCCCTCTACCTAAATGGTGTAATCTTAGGGTAGGTATCTCTTTGGTCATGTTTTTTTTTTTCCTCCATAACTTGGGTGTACCAATATTCTTAGGTTGCAGAAATCACATTTGGTTGGAAAGGCCATCTGGTTAAATTAGTCAACTAATTGGACGCCTAGGCCGTTCATTAAACGTCGGCGTTTTAATCCGCCTAGGCCAATAGTTAATTGAACTACAATCATTCAACGTTTAACAACTTGGCATATTGAAAATCAGCCCTTTGAAGATGACTGACCAAGACTCAGCCAAGTGATTCAAATGGTAAAAAAAATCTGCGAGCAAATTGGAAATAGCGCTCGCTCAGCTCGTCTGAGGTTGGTCACAATTCTAACCTAACCTATTTCACCCAATTTAACTAAATGACTACACGAAATTCAGCCATCTGGTTAAACGTTGCGCTCAATGACTTAGCTAGTTGTCCTTCAGCTATTTAATTAGCTGGCTAATTTAACCAGATGGCTGCGATATCTACCGATATTTATTTTAAGATTGATAAACGACTTGGTGGCTGATCGAGATGGCTTGTCTGCGTCTAGGAGTAGCGTCAAAATACCTTAGAAAACGTTAGATATACAGGGTTATTGGTTTCATTCCTTCAAATGCACCCAAAGGTCCAATGGTCCAAAATGTGTCGTTTTGGAGATATCGAACCTTTTGAATTTTAGTAACAGATATTTAGTAACTTGTTCCGCGCGCTAACTTGTTGCGCGCTAAGCGGAACAAGTTACTAAATATATCCACGTCTATTGTATTTTATAATGGATTTCCGCAAGGTCACGCCTGGATCAATTTCCTGTGGCAACGGCTTTTTCGGCTTTTTCCTGTGGCAACACTACAGCTAACAGCTGATTTGAATTTGCTCTTGTAATTTTAATCTTAATTATTAAATTACTTTGTTTTTAAGGCCTATTTCCAATTACTCATCAAGTAAATAGGTTAATAGTGTGTATTTTGTATTAGATTCACATAACAAGTGCAAAATAAGTGTAAATATTTCAATCTGAATCGGTGACAGTTACATACCGGCACAAGTGAATTTTTGCATTGTCATCTTGTTAACAGGTACAATTCTTTATATTTTACTTGCTATTCGTTTGTTTACGTGCTATAATTTCACAAGCAGTAATATAGTTCACTTTTTGTAAGGCTGCTTATTGATGCCAATGACCTTTAACCTTAGTTTGGTTTGGTGACAGAACTTCTTTATTTACATCTAAATTTCATTTTTTCTTTACAAACTAGTCATCTCTTAAACTATCTACTGCCACAACTATCTTCTCTCTTCCAATTTCTTGTCGCTTCCTTATTAAAGTTATAATCATGATTATGACTCGCAGCGCTCGTGCTCGCCTCGAAGAGTCTAAACTCAATCAGGCTTTGAGCGAATTAAAGGCTTCAAAGGAGTCCTGTGACCAACTAAATAAGGAAATAGATGACAATGAAAGGGTACTCTTTGGTGCCCATGAAAAGAATAGGAAGTTGAAAATTGAAATGGCTCAGATATATACTCAATACACTGATGCCATAGAAGAACGGGACAGACTTCAGCTTGTTGTGGACGGGTTCAGCCAGTGTAGCATAGAGTATGAACAAGCTCTTAGTCAGAAACATTTATTAGAACAACAGCTACACGAGGCTCAAAGTCAAATAACAGAACTTCAGACCACAAATCATAACATCACCGCCTCGCTGAATCAAAGTCTGTTCAATGAGTTGATGCCTGTTGCCCCGTCAATGGTTTCTGCCATAAACCCCTCTTACACTATAGATTTAACAGGTGATGAGGATTCAAAGTCATGTCATTCAGTGAGGGTAGTCACCAGTAAAAACAAACTTAAAAAATACATTAAAATTAATAAATACATTGTTAAAACACAAAAAATGATTAAAAGACAAAAGTTCTTTATTAAAAATGTTAAACTTAATAGAGAAAGGCTAAATTTACTAAAACAATTAGATATGTATTCTTTTAATTTAGAACAAAGTACTAGGAAATACAACATTGACACAGAGTACTTGCAATCTGAACTTCACCATTTACAGGAGAAACTTAGTTCAATGACTAACAAATATAATACCTCTGAACACCTAATGAGGGAATATGTGCTGGCAATGAATGAGCTGGTAAACTCACAAACAAACAACTGTGAGCAGTGTCGAACACCATCCAAAGTACTTACACCGGACCATTCATTGACAACATTCAATACCACCTTACCGCAGCCCTGTGTTGATTTGACATTTCCTGCTATCAATAGTTCAAATAAACCATCTAAACAAATTGTAAAAAATGATGTAGTATTATTTTGTGATGAGATTGGAAAGGACTTAGGTCACTTGTTGACAGATGAATATTCAGGACACTCCATAATAAATTACTGTATGCCTGGTTGTTCTTTATTTGACATTATGAAAGAAATTATTAAATGTAACTTTAACCAGGGCACTACATTATTAATTTTTATGGGTAATAGGGGAAATGTGAACAAAGGAGAATTGCTCCAATATTATAGAACATTGTGTAATCTAAGTTTAAGAAAAATTGTTTTGTTTACATTCCCTTATAGTAACAGTTTGCCACAGGAAGAAAATAGCTTAAGATTCGAATTAAATATGACATTGTATAATTGGACATTCAATAATAATCTGTTCCATTTAGTTGACACTAACAATTATGTTGGTAATAATTTGTATTTGACAAGAGATAGATATAATATTGTTAAGTACTATCTTTCTAAATATTGCAAAGGACAGATAGCTGTGTCGCTATCATATTTTTTTTCTATTTCAGCCAAAAATTTGGCTAAACAACTTGCTTCTTTTGAGCAATGCAATGACATTTTAAATAATTCTGCCAATACTTTGGCAACAACTAATGACATTAATTATCATTTAAATTAGAAATTAGGACAATAGAGGAAACCTCTTGCTTGATAAATAAAGAAATTTTAAATACTGGTTTAAATCATCAAAATGTTAATAAAAGTTCTTCTTTGATATCTCACCCATCAAATTGTAGTAATCTAAATAAATGTAATAATAATACTCTAAAAATTGTTCATCAAAATATACAGGGTGTGATAGGTAAGGAATTAGAATTGGAGCTGTTCATGAACTGTAGTAATATTGATATCCTATGTGTAACTGAACACTGGTTGAAAGTCCACCAGTTCATGTTCAGCTTTAACAACCACCAGGTTGCCAGCTCATTCAGCAGAGTTAATATGATACGTGGTGGCTCTCTAATAATTGTTCGTAACAATATGAAATTTAAAGAACGTAAGGATATTGTGAGTCTCTCTGTTGAGCGAGTTATTGAAATAGCTTGCATTGAGCTTGAGCAGTTCATTGTAATGAGCGTGTACAGGCCCCCATGTGCTTCATATGATATTTTTGAAAAATATATGGAAGAAGTATTATTAAAGACTTGTAACAGTAATAAAACAGTTTTAGTCTGTGGAGACTTCAACATTAATATACTGGAAAAATCTGCTGTAGTAAATAAATTTATAACTTTATTAAAGTCATATAATTTGTACAATACATTCTTTGAGCCGACTAGAATAACTGCCACTAGTGCTACCTGTATTGACAACATTTTTACAAACTTAAGACCTTCCAGCCATTTAATTATAAATGAGTTAGACTCTGATCACTGTGGCCAGTTAGTCACTTTCCCTCAGAAAACAGTCAGAACTCAAAGAAAACTTGTAAGTTTTGTTCCTGTAAATAAAAGTCGCTTAGGACAATTTAAAAATAATTTAATCGAAAAACTACCGGGTTTGCCTTATCATAACGACCCGGATCAAGCTTACACTTTACTATTTAACCTCATCAATTGTGAGTTTAGTAAGATTTTCACCTCAAAAACATTGTCTGTTTGTGACCGCGTTCTATTTAGTGATTGGGCAACTCCAGGTATTTACAAAAGTAGGCAGAGGTTATTTGAATTGTATCATGAAAAAACATGTAACCATGATGAAACTTTTAAAGAATTTGTTAGGAAATATTCAAAAACTTTTAAAAGAGCCTGTTCCTCAGCAAAAGCCATAAACATTAAAAATAAAATAAAATGTTCTGGAAATAAAATTAAAACCACTTGGAATATAATTAATTCAGAAACGGGAAGAACGACAGTACGGAATCGTGACTTCCATCTAAAAATCAATGATGTAGATATTAAGGCAGACGTGGAGGTGGCAACTGAGTTTGAAAATTTCTTCACTAATATTCCCATTTTAACAACCAAAACTCTGTCATCGTCGTCCTCCACTTCTGCTTACTCAATACTTAAAGAATGTGTACCAGAATGTGACAAACTTTTTGAATTCACAATTATTACTGCTAAAGACATTATAGAATCTTTTAAAAATCTTGATGTAAAAAAAACTGCTGACCTTTGGGGATTATCAGTACATACCGTGTCCTCAATAATTGATGTTATTTCACCCTTTTTAGCAATCGTTTTTAACTCTTGTATTGCATCTGGTGTATTTCCTGATCTGATGAAACTTAGCAAAGTGATTCCACTGTTCAAATCTGGCAGCACAACTGATCCCACAAATTTTCGGCCTATTTCGATATTACCTACATTGAGCAAAATCTTTGAAAAATTAATTTTAAAACAAATGTTAGGACATTTCAATGCACATAATTTATTTCATCTGAAACAGTTTGGTTTTACTAAGGGTCGTTCAACTACAGATGCGGGCGTGGAATTACTGAAGAACATATTCGAGGCCTGGGAGGAGTCGCAAGATGCTCTTGGCATTTTCTGCGACTTGTCCAAGGCATTCGATTGCGTACATCATGAAACACTCATCAGGAAACTGTACCACTATGGTATGAGGGACAAGGCTCTTGACCTTCTGACTTCTTATCTGAACAACAGAATTCAGAGGGTCGATGTTAATGGCAAGAGATCTGCAGGATCTGCAGTCACCATGGGCGTTCCGCAGGGTTCAATTCTTGGTCCTTTCTTGTTTTTAATTTACATAAACGACTTACCTTATCACATAAGGGATAATCACAAGATCGTACTATTCGCAGATGATACTTCCCTCATTTTTAAAATCAAACGTCAGTTAGTCAACTTTGAACAAGTTAATGATGCACTCTCTAAAGTTGTGCATTGGTTTAATGCAAATAATCTTCTCCTGAACGAAAAAAAGACTAAACTCATAAAATTTTCAATGCCAAATGTCAGGCAGCTATCTACCAATGTTCAGGTTAATGGAACAGAGTTGGACCCTGTTGAGTCGACAGTTTTTCTTGGAATCACTATTGACGGTAAATTACAATGGGGCCCACACATAGAAAAATTGTCAGGAAGGCTAAGTTCGGCCGCCTATGCTGTTAAAAAAATTAGACAGATAACTGACGTAGATACAGCCAGAATTGTTTATTTTAGTTATTTTCATAGTCTTATGTCATATGGGATTCTTCTCTGGGGAACCTGTGCGGACATTAATACTATCTTTGTTCTACAGAAAAGGGCTGTTCGAGCCATTTACAATCTAGGTCCAAGAGATTCCCTTAGAGAAAAATTCAAAGAAATAAATATTCTGACTGTAGCCTCACAATATATTTTTGAAAACCTATTGTATGTGCACAAAAATATATCAAATTTTAAGAAAATGTCCGATATTCATAGTTTAAATACCAGGAATAAACACAACCTTGCTGTACATCGCACACGTCTCCACAAAGTAGGCAACTCATTCATGGGTCAATGTATACGTTTTTACAACAAACTCCCCATTGACATTCGAAACTTACCCATTAAACGATTTAAAATCTGTATTAAAACCAAACTTTGTAAAAAAGGGTACTATACAATTTCAGATTATTTAGAAGATAAAAAACCTTGGGATTGAACTGCTCGCTCTGCTAAGCCTTGTGATAAAATCATAAAACTAGACATTTTAATTATGTAAAATCAACATATACCAGTTTTATAAACACATTGACATTGTTGAAAATTATATTCAAAATGACATGAGTACTTTGTAAAGTATTATATTATTTTAACTATTGTGAATGTGAGGACTATGTGGATATTGTTTTTATTTCTCTGCTAGTTTTAGTGATGGTCTGGCAATTTGAGTAGTTTATGCGGCCTACCCAAATGTCCTTTCTTTGGTATTGTTCGTCGAGTTGAGCTCCTTAAGTTCTGAGTTGAGCTCCACGATTACTGACAAATGCTTGCACTGACTGGACAGGTCCACTCAAATCTGTGTGGTTCTTTCCTCAAAAGACCTTTTCAGACACTTATCTACATGGTCCTCATATGGCCTGACCAAGATTATGTCTGGACTTTAAAAGAGACTGCGACCTCTGAGTTTGTTTCGGCCTTTCTTCTCAGAGTAGTCAGATAGGAAACGCCGAACTCATCTAGCTTATTTTTAATATTTTTTTTATATGACGTGTAAAAGTGATTTCGATATCCTATTTACAGAATAAACAATTTCATTTCATTTCAATTTCATTTCATTTCATTTCATTTCATTTCATTTCAATTAATGATCGAATGACTCCTTCGAAAACCAATTTTTCAAAAAAGTATCCATTCCTCATGTAATATTTATTTACAAACTTCCACACTGACAAACACAACACAATAAACAAACAACCTGTATAAATATCGGTCGGGATATGTTCTTACATTTCCCCAAAACAATGATTCCCAGTGAAGGCAAAATTTTCTGCTCGGTTTGGTTAGTGGTAGGGCTTGTTCTAAGTCCGCCTGGCTAGCTACCACCATCTTATCTAAGTCTGTCGCCATAACAACAATGTTCACATCATTGTTGTGTTTCGGCAGTTAGAGGTAAGATAGCCAGTTCCTCTGTGGTTGAGGATTCCGGGTGAAGCTCGCTTCCACCTTCGGCCTGATCATCACTTACCATCAGGTGAGATGCACGCCGAGCGCATCCTCGTTGAGGATAAAAAAAAGTATGTAGTTGTTCTTTCCAAAAAAAAAAGTATGTAGTTGCTTATCCAAGGCCTTTGATAGGGTCTTATATAATAAGCTGGCCAAATTGGAAGGAGCGGGTGTGCCGGCTGAAGTCATCTCCGTGTTGCGCCATTGGTACACGTGTCAGAGGAACCAAGTGAGATGGGCTGGTGCGCTATCTGATGCATATGGCATGGAGTGTGGCGTGCGCCAGGGGGGATAACCTCTCCTCTGTTATTCAATCTGTATGTTAATGACCTCATCGGCGAGCTCAGCGGTACTCATGTGGGTTGTTTTGTAGACGGAGTGAGCGTAAATAACATCAGTTATGCGGACGACATGGTACTGCTGGGACCGTCGGTGGGGGCGGTTCGTAAGCTTGTGTCGATATGTGAGGCATATGCGGCGGAACATGGACTGAAGTATAACTCGAAGAAGAGCGAAGTGCTCGTTTTCAAGAGTGGAAGGCGTGGTCCAGTGCATGTTCCGCCTATTATGCTTAATGGTGCGGCTCTGCGGGTGGTGAGCAGCATCAAGTATCTGGGCCACATTGTGACAGACCAGTTGCAAGATGACGCAGACATAGAGAGGGAGCTCAGAGCATTAGCAGTCAGGGGGAATATGGTCGCTCGCAGGTTTGCTCGCTGCTCGAGGGCAGTAAAAATAACTCTTTTCAAGGCATACTGCCAATCGTTATACTCAAGCAGTCTGTGGGTAGCCTATACTCGCCGGGCTGCTAGTGCTCTGCGTGTCCAATACAACTACGTCTTCAGGATGCTGATGCGGCTGCCTCGCTATTGTAGTGCGTCCGGAATGTTTGCGGAGGCGCGAACGGACGGCTTTCGTACGGTTATCCGGAAGAAAGTAGCCTCCTAGTTGCAGCGCGTGCGAGGCAGTATAAGCCGCGCAGATAAAGAAACGATTTATAAATGGCGGCGGCTAGTATAGACGGAGCGAGCGTGTGAGCGAGATAGCATGAGAGCGGGCCGCCATGTGAGCGAGATAGCATGAGAGCGGCCGCCATTTACAAATCGTTTCTTTATCTGCGCGGCTTATAGCAACAGTATCCTGCAGATGGTTGTATCTCGTGCGGATTGCCCTATCCAGAACAAATGGATGCATATTGTGATGGGTGTTGACTGACATAGTGCATAAGATTTTACTAACACAATAAGTACCAATAATGATTATTTTTCTCTGTATTTTTTAATTTTATTTTTGTCACTGTATTTTTTTTTATAATTTTTGTAATTTTATGGATTAATTTTATCTGAAATAAAATGATTAATAATAATTTAAATCGAGATTATTAACAAAATACAACTCATGGACATGTCTTTAGATAAGTATTGCAAAACCCTTGTTTGGTCTGCCTTGAAAGATATTCAACATTGCATGCAAGTATGTCAGTTCAGTTGGAGTGCACATTCAAATCATTTTAGCTCTGCTTACGACCCTGAAGGTAACTTGTTATGTAGTACTAAGTAAATTGCTTATTGTGCAAGTTATTATTATTAGCTGTTATCCTAAGTATCTGACGAAGTACATATCTAAGCAATATACAAATGAATATTAAACAATACATTTTTGCACAGAAAAGTTTTTGCCGTTGCAAGATTCTTAGGTATTTGCAACTCTTCAATGTGACCCGAAATCTTATCATTACCTAAATGTATTGTAAAAGGATAAAACAATACGTCTCGTCCAAAAAACTATCTAACTTAAGGATGTGTCTAGAAATCTGAAACAAAACAGGATTGCCTCATACTTATGAGGTCGAGTCTCCCTGTCTGCTTAATATCATCACCAACTCGTTATTATGGCAAAATCTTGCTCAGTTGTGCAATGATGAAGTAATTTTGCAACATTTCATAAAACATGTTATCTTGTTAACAACAATGTTAAATATTACTTGCGGTCAGAGACACCCGCGTTTGCGCTAAGTAAGTAATGTTCATAGAATCTTAGCTCATTTTCTGGGAGCAGTAACTTAGCTCATCGTAACGACACGGTTGGACATAAAATACTGTCGTTTACTTAATGTGGATCTATGATGAATTGATGATACTAGCACTCGATCTATGATGAATTGATGATACTAGCACTTGTCGGTAAAATAGTGCCTATTTTGCCAACAAGAGCTAGTAGGTTTTGATTTGAGTCACCCACAAGCAGCGTTTTTTTACACATTTATTTTAACAATTTATTTTCCATTCGGAGTGACCTAAGTGCGATAGTGGCGCCCTAATTTTTTCCAAACTCTTTTTTGCCAAGCTGTAGATATACTATACTCAGTACTTTCTTGTTTCCCTAGATAAGGCTGATAATGTTCCTATAAATAGGACAGGGGACATCTAATAGCTATCTATAGGGTTGCCACCTCTTGTTACTCTAAATCCGGGAGAAAAAAATTAACGGCGATTTTCTTAAACTTTTTTATTCTATTGATTACATTTGAACGTAGAGACTCCAAAAAATCTAGACTTGAACAAAAAACCTAGCTCTTTTAAAATTGAAAAACGTTTGATTTCTGCCTTGACATGTTCTTCACAAGCGGTTTCTTCCTTTTGTACTTATATCGAATACTTAAAACACGCTCACAGGCGGCGTTTGAGGTTTGACACAGGTATGGACAAAACGTAGTTTCGAGTGTCGCGACTCGTGAGTTTGCGATTGCATTATCCAGGTGCGCGCTACCGCGCGGTCGTATGATTATTGCCATTGACAATTCTTCCGCTAGCGCGCGTGAATTTAGAATTCCGGGAGAATTTTGTTTATTTCAAATTCCTTCCGAGAGTCGGTAGATTTAAATTTTCCTTGCTGAATTCCGGGAGATTCCCGGAATTCCGGGAGAGGTGGGAACCCTAGCTATCTGTCAGTATTGTATTATGTAGGCACAATAGAGGTTTAAGATTAAGAGGCTCTGTGGTCTAGTGGTTAGACCACCTGTCTCAGTCAGAGATTCTCAGTGGGGACAAAATGTTCTGCTCGGTTTGGTTGGTAGTAGGGCTTGTTCTAATTACGCGTGGCTAGCTACCACCATCTTAACTAAGTCAGTCGCCATAACAATAATGTTAACAGCACCTTTTGGTTGTATGGCTATTTAACAAGATCATCGTTTGATGGAATCGTGAAATAGCAAGTATTGCGTGGCTTACATTTCACTGCAGATACGAGATGTTTAGATAGTTGTCACTCTATAACCAAGTTGTTGGGAAACGAAGGGAATGAGCCACAGTGAAGCAGGTGATTTTGTGAAACACATCCATCTTGCACGATACTCGTAAGGAATATACTTTATTAATATTTGCTGCATTGACGGAAACAAACTTTTAAAAGGACGTGCCTGCATCATTTCCTTGCATCCTATTTTGTTTACTTTCTACATGCCATCACTCCATTCTTGATAAAATAGCATATGGAACCCCAAATTCTGCTGGAAGTCTGGAAGCCATTATTTATTTGATTACATCTAGAATCCTATAAGCAGCTTCAGCTTCTTCTAGAACACATTAAAGTGACTCCATTTGGTTGGTTATCCCGGAAGAAGAACGCCTTTTGTAACGGTAAAACTTGCGGGAACATAATGACAACTGACTTGAAGCATCTCAAGCAAAGACATACCAGATCTTCCGTTTGTAGTTTATACTGAGATTTAAATTTAGGACAAACCTGTTAATCTTGAAACTGGTTTTGAAGAAATAGGTCCGAATCTTGTAACCAAGGCCTTTGAATACTAACGTAATCAATTTAAACATTCACAACATATAATCCGCGGTTTAAATTGTGATCATAGTTAAAGTACCGTATAATGTTATGTTGATTGTCGTCTTTGAGTTCAAGTTTAAGGTCATCGGCTTTGTTGCGTGAATCAGAATACACGCTGCTTTTGTTTTGTTAGTTCTAATTAGTTTCATAGGCATTTGTGTTTTGTAGTCTCTGCAGCTAGCCAAAAGACTGGATTTGAAAGAGTTTTTAGGGCTTCCCCTTCAGCCCTTAAATCTTTTCACTTCCAGTCTAATTACTATTTGGCGGTTGAAGATGAATGGCTTTTAAACTGAAACAAAACATCAATATCCCTATAGCCTAAACTATTGTAGGATCTTCCCCTACTCAATCTTCGTCTTTGAAATCTGAATCTCTTACAAAGTCTTCGTATTCGTAGTCTTCGTATTGAAACGCTCACTTTTTTCATATGAAAAACCCATCTTCGTATGTTCTAATAGTGGAATATTTCCATAAATACTTAAGGAAATCAATACGAATACCTATGCCAGCTGCTTATTATTCCTCGGAAGTAGTTCGACCTTGATTATATTAAGCTTGTTCTACTCGTCTATGTTCGGATGAAGCCGGAAAATACTGGGTTCGCCTGAATTGGAAGAGTTCTATGTAAATGGTTTTGCTACTGGCACCTTCCTTCTAAATATTTAATTCACCTGTTTAGTTTGCTGGTGTACATGTAATGTCCATCAGGAGTTGCTCTGCAAAAAAATTTTTTTTTTCGTCAAAACTGCAAAGTATTTTATTTCAAGTACTCAGTTTACAGGGAATTGCAAAGAAGTGTGGTGTTTTAAAGATACGGTAAACTTTTCGGTCAGGATGTAGGTACAGAATGAGATAAATGAGTTGGTTGAGGGAATGGGTAATTGTGGGTCTATTTACAACCGGGAAATACAGCGAACACACGATGGTCTAGATTTAGTTACACAGGGGTTTAGTACAGTAAACTCAATTAGAATGATGTATAATATATGTTCTTAGTTTTGTAGTAAGGTGGCTTGTATGGCCCAGAATTATAATCCTAAAGCTGCTTTACATTGTCTTAAATCCGTATCTAAATGATTTTCCTCTTGCCAAAGGCACAGTCAAGGTGCCTTTGACAAGTTTCAAGGTTTCATTAAGCAAAAATTGGGCGTCAGAGAGCTTCAATTATCTTGAATTGAGCTAATAATACTGGTGTTAAGTGAATGGTGCTTATTTGTTGAAACTAATCAACCTCATTGATCTGACCTCTAACAGTTCATCGACATGGTATTGAGGATAGTTTCCTTTTAACTAAAGAATTGGTAAATATTCCTACATGAACATACCAATTCTTTTGAGGATGAATTCTTTCGATCGTGCGGTGCTTACCGAGCATGCATGTTTCCCCAGATATAAAACTATCCATGAATGTCCTCATGAAAAAGAAAAGTAAGTATATATCAATTTGACGGCTTTTCTTCTTCATCTTTTAATAATGTAGCCCCATTAAATACTGTGTTATACTGGGTTTTCCTCTAAGAGCAAAATGAAAAACTTCCTTACTGCCGAACAGTTTCAAATGTAGTCTTTCACTCTCAGAAGATCGTGGTAAAAAGCCAGCTGATTCAATAGCATTGTATCATAATAACTGTGAGAATTTGTGAAAAAAATTGTAGTCGTCAAGTAGGTATTTACTCAAATTCCATGGGTGGCGTTGGTGGGTTTGAAAGGTAATCGTCAATGATGTGACCGAGTTAAGTAATTGGCTTGGCTACCTTGAAGTTTTGGTTCTTAGAAACATTGTGAATGGCTGTGCAAGTGTGACTAAGTCTCCACACTCCAGCGAGATAAGCATCTTTGAATTTGTTCAGTTCTTGTTAGTTAGAACCATAAAATTTGACTGGATGATTTCCGATAAGTATATCAGCATATAGACATCATTATCATTAAAGATTTAATCGACCACTGAAAACTTAAAAATTATTGACCGAGTTGGGCGGGATTCCTTTCCAAAACGTTACAGAAATAAACCCAGATGCTAAAACAGCAGATGGACATTTCGGTTGATTTGTATTCACAGACAGCATCCGATACATTTAACTGAATTTGTATAAGATGTGCCTATGAATTCGGTCAGTGACCTTATATGAATCGCAATAATCTATTCGAGTCATAACCAGAGCGACTTCTAGCACATTCTAAGGTCCTAGAACTAAGGTTGTCTGATTTAATCAACGTTTTACCTGTTGATATAGTTCCGTATCTGAAAGGTCAATGATTCCTATGGGTATTGCGTTCTTTTTTATATTTGCGTGTCAATTTTCCTTATTGTTTTTAATTTAAGTTAATTGCCAATGAGTAATTTTGTTTTGTTTACCTTCATAATAATTATTAATCATTTTTATGGTGTTGTGGAGTAATTTTTGTGTGAGGACGAAAACAATGATGACATCTTCAACTTAGTTTCATACTAGCACATACCTAACTTTGCCTTATTCCGGAAAATTCACACAAAACTTTCCTACATTTTACCTACATTCTGCTTAGCATTCTTTTATCTTCAAGCCCTCGATCTTTCTTCCTTTGTCTTGTGTTTCATAATGTCTATAATGAACATTATGGCAGTTTGAAATAACATTAGCTAACGCAATAGAGTCACTGGAAATATATCCATGAGCTATTGAAAAATAACTCTTATCTTGAGATCGCGTTGACAATCTTTTAGAAGAGGATTTTCACTTTTCCGTGTAACGTTGTCGTTTGTTTACAAGACTTACGTAGTTGCTTCACGTTTTTGCGATGTCAACAAACTCTATGTTTTACTACCGTTCATTGTGAGCCTCGCTATCGTACGCTAGATCATCATTCACTTGTCGTTCGAGATAATTACCGGTTGTTGTTTTTGCAATTCAATTAATTTTATTGTTGTTGAATGAATACAATTTCGAATAGTGTGTTGGTTTATTTATATATTTGTGATTTTCTGTTAGATGAATAAGAAAGTAAGTGTTATTATGTTCTTACTTTTCAATACTTTTTTGTGAACGGTTTTGGTTTGCTTTTCTATAGCCGTCTGGGATCATTTTTTCAACTATAAACAAGTTCTAAAGTGGTTCAAGTAAGTCCAAAGGAGCATCAAACGTTTGACTTACATTGTCGATTACAGGGAAATGGGGATTTCCAATAGTGTTAACAGTGCCCTCATGTGTTACCTATGGTGCCGAAAATATGAAAGTACTGATAAACTGCCAGAGTAGTAGTCTGCTACAGCTGATTCCGTATCAGTCAATGTATTGAGGTCAGTTTTGTTGTGCTTGCAGGTGTGGGTAAACCTGTAGGTCTTTTTTGAAATAATCTTTAAAAAAAAATTTTTTTTAATAATCGTTGGTTTAGTGATCGCAAGCGCTACTGCTGACCATGAGGTCCTGGGTTCGATTCCCGGGTCGGGCAAAGTGTTATTGGGTTTTTCCATCTGGAATTTCTCAGTACCAGCCCGGAGTCTGGATATGTGCTCGGTTGATGGCAATATGTTCGCTCCCTAATACGTGGGACTTAAACATAACTGGTGAAATGTGGGTGTAATATATGTACACCTCAGTCTGCCCAACCCTTCAGCGAATACAGGCGTCATGTTATGTTCAAACAAAATATATCAGACGTGTTTGAAATGGTGAAGTTCTAACTTGATAACTGTTCGCGACGATGCGTCACCAACAATATGGTTTATATAGAATCAGTAATTTAACTTAGCTTAAGTATATAGGTGCCATAATGATGTGTCATCAACAATTAGTTTGTTTTAAAATCAATAATTTTAACTTAGCCTAAGTATGTAGGAGATATAATTTCCCCTCTGTAGATGTTTATTAACATAATAAATCATGTAATTCGATGATGTGCGCGCCAATGCGCCGTCAGAAATGAGTTTTATTTGGAGAATTTTCTATTTACGTATGCGCACACGTTTTTTGCACACAATTTTGCACAAAGTGTGACCCGCCTACGGATAGGAAATAATTTAATGTCGCAACAATGCGAAATAAAACAATACATAGTGCGTGCAGACACTATACTAACTCAAATATGTAAAAATTATAGCTATTGATAGTGTTATCTAGCAATTAAAACAAAATCAAAATAACAATTTTGATGAAAGTCGTGAACTCGACCATTGTACGCCTCGATTAGGTAGGTAAAATAGTAAAAAGGTAAAATCTTTTAATGTATCCAGGTCACCTAGACCGAGACCTAGCCCTGGACCTAACTTCCTGAAATATAGCCCTTCAGGATACCTACCTAATCGAGTCTGAAAACCGCAAAGCGGATTTCGTAAAATAAAGGCTACCCAACCTGTATTCAGAGGCTCATAGCGGGCTGAAAAATCTAGATACAAAAAATAAAATACTAGATTTTTCTAGGGAAATAGACTAGCTTGAGGTTTCTTTTGGAATGGTAAAGATCGGTTCAGTACTTTACCCGTAAAATCACTTGCAAATAATTTAATATTTAATTAATTAAATAATTCCCGTTATAACTGAAATATCTTTTCAGCGGGAATAGCTAGAATCATGCACAAAACCTCATTAGAAAGGCCATAATTTTACGAATCCCGTGATATATAACACACCATGTAAAGTTATTAAAATAAGGGTGTTTAGTCATAAAACAAATAGAAACTTAAGTGATTTTTATCAAATAAAGATTGTAAAACGGGAGGCGATTCGCGGCTCTCAATAAGGTAAAGGTTCGCTACTACTTAAGCTAGCGCGCCACCTGCCAACTTTGTAGTCATCGATATGGAAACTAATTCCACCTAAATAGCAATGTAGTAATACTAGAGAGTCCTGAAATCGCTTCCTGAATACTTATGAAGACTTATCAGTAAATATGGTATTTTATTCCCCCCGTCAAAAACCCGTGTTCCTTCAAGAGATTTCGCAGTGAGTATTGAAGATACCCTGAACTATTGGTGCAGGACGTCAGCGCCGCTTGGACTGGGAAGCCTTACAAACTTCCCGTTATTGAGTCTGGCGATCACGCCCGTCCGGTACATCTGTTGGTCCTGTCGAGCCGGATATCTTCGAAGAAGGAATATTTCTGGAATCAGAAGACCAGTTCCCGAAGGATTATTTTCGAAATCCTGAAGACTCAACATTGAAGAATCACTTGAAGGGTTACCGAAGAAGGAATATTTCTGGAATAAGAGGACCTGTTCCTGAGGGATTATTTTCGAATCCTGAAGACTTATAGCTGAAGGATTATTTTCGAATCCCGAAGAATTATCACTGAAGAATTATTGTCAAATCCCGGAATCCTGAAGAATTATTTTGAATCCTGAAGACTTATGACTGAAGAGTTATTTTTCCTGAAGGATTATTTTGAAGACTGAAGAGTTATTTTTTCCTGAAGGATTATTTTGAAGACTGAAGAGTTATTTTTCCTGAAGTATTACTTTGAAGACTGAAGAATTATTTTGAATCCTGAAGACTTATGACTGAAGAGTTATTTTTTCCTGAAGGATTATTTTGAAGACTGAAGAATTATTTTGGATCCTGAAAACTTTTTTACTGAAGAATTATTCTTGGATCCTGAAGAGTTAATTTTTCCTGAAGAATTATTTTTTGGACTTTGAAAAATTAACATTGAAGATAGAAGAAATACTTTGACGTTTGAATATTTGTTTTGAAGATTGAAGAAACATCTTGGAAGTTTGAAGATCTGTGTGAAGGATTGCAGCTAGTGCGTACATAGTGAAGTGCTGTCTCTGAATCTAAACCAACATGCCGATCACGAGGTCACAAGGCAAAGCACCTGAAGCATGGACGGTGGAGTTGGACAGAACGCGTACCTCTACAGCCATACGTCATGAGATACCTCCACGTTCGCCGTCCACTACGGAAGGGACCGAGCAGCCGCTGCCGCCGCCGCCCCCCCCTGCCCCGCACGGGGGTGAAGATGTACCTGCACCAACACAATCAAAGGAAACAGAACAAATAGAACAACCGACTACATTCAGGAAGGAAACCAGATTGGAAGGAACTTCAGATAAGACATTGAAACCTTCGGATAAATCAGTGAATCCGGATAAAGCAGTGAAGCACTCAACTGAGAGAAAGGATGGAAATTATAGAGGAATCATACCGATGACTACCCGGGGTGACGCCCGTAACGAACATAGAGGACCGCCGTCAACAAATAGGACGATACGGTCAAATAGAAAATTATCAAGAGCGCGTGAAGACTTATTGAAAATTAGGTTGGAACTTGCTCAAATAGCACTTCAAAGAGCCGAAGAAGAAGATTCTGACGGCTACATGGATGATCGAAATTCGAACAACGAGTACGTGCGATCGTGGCTGGAAGAGGCACCTGAGCCTGAGCCTGAGACAATGAAGGAGGACAATGCCGCCGAGGGGAACCGCAGTTTTTATAGAAGCCGTAAGGCCGTCGATACTCAACCGCCCCCGGAGGAAGATGCCGATGAAGGAAACCGGAGCAACCGAAGCCAAGGGGCCGTCGCTGCTCAACCCTTCGTGGAAGTCGGATCGATAGTGAACCTCCATCAACAACAGCAAGTACACATGTTACCTCATTCTATAGTTAACGAAGTGAAAAATATAGAACCATCGAAGGATCCGGGGGAAACACAACTCCGTCCATTCATAACGGAGTTGACGTCCGCTATAGCGTCGCTAGCCGACAAGAAAACAGAACAGTGGTCATCGAATAACCCCTCGGCGTCGAAGGTGATTATGACCCTACCAAATTACAGTGGGGCTCATACCGAATGGCTTTCGTTTCGCGCCATTTACGAAACAACTCGTCGATATTTCAACGATGTTGAGAACACAGCTAGGCTGAGAAGGAGCCTGCGCGGACGAGCATTGGAAACAGTGAGCTCAGAACTCATCGGACATGCAAGACCAGATGACATCATGAGAGAACTCGAGCTGCAGTTCGGCCGTCCAGACTCAATTGCTCAAGCTGAAACAGATAGACTCCGTGGGCTGCCGCGCTGCAGTGAATCACCAAAGGATATCTGCACGTTCGCAAGCCGAGTCAGAAGCGGCATAGTCACGCTACGTGCGTTGAAGAAAGAACACTACTTGATCAACGCTGAATTGATGCGACTACTGACTGAGAAGCTGCCAAATTCCCTCCGGGTACAATGGTATAGGACCTATACCGAGAAGTACCAATCGCTGCCAGACTTATCACTGTTCAGCGACTTTATCACCGAACAAGCCCGTTTCTGCAGTGCTTTCGCTCCGCCCGAGAATATTAGTCCGGTCGAAGCTACAGCAACCAGACGTGTCACCCAAAGGACACATACAGCAACAGACAAGACGGCGTTGAAATGCCGTGTCTGTCAGAAAGAAGGGCATGAAGCTTATGACTGCAAGAAGTTCAAAGAAGCAACCAGGAATAAGAGATGGGAACTTGCAAAGAAACTAAGGTTGTGTTTCCGTTGTCTGCGAGTCCATCGATCGGAACATAAATGTCCGAAAAAGAAGTGTGGCCACAAGGAGTGTCCAGCCACGCACCATCCGCTTCTTCATTATGACAAGAAGCCTGCTGCAGAGGATGCCGAGAAGCCTGATGCCCCAGACAAGAAGGAGCCTCAGGAAACAGTAGCAAGCTCGAGGTCAACATCAAACCAGACATACCTGAAGATCATACCGGTCCGGGTAATCGGACCGGCGGGAGAAGCATCAACATTTGCGCTGCTTGATGATGGATCAACCGTTTCACTGATAGATGAAGACATCGCAAAGGAAATCGGGGCAGAGGGCCGCATCGACCCTCTGAAGATAGGTGCGATCGGTGACACCACGATCGACACTCCTTGCTCGCGTCGAGTAACCGTCGACCTTGCAAGCCAGCTGAGAAGCAAAGTGCCATTCAGGGCGCGCACCATACCGAAGCTCAACCTCGCACCACAAACAGTCAGCGAAGAAGACATCGCACAATGCAAACATCTGGACGACCTGAAGCAACAGCTGACGTACAACATTGGCGCACCGAAGATACTCATCGGTCAAGATAACTGGCACCTATTATTGGCCAGTGAAATCCGCAGAGGTCCGAGACACCAGCCTATCGCATCACTCACCGTGATGGGCTGGACCTTACACGGCGCGCACACCAGAATCTTGGGTCAACAGGTGCATTACGTCAACCGACTGGCAACGAGCGATGAACAACTGAACGAGCAACTTCGTGAATTCTTCGCATTAGAGTCGCTGACTATCAATCCGAAGCGACCAAACTCCGATCCTGAAAAGAAAGCAGAAGACATCCTGAATAAGCACACTCAGCAGCTAGAAGATGGGCATATAGAAACCGCTATGCTTTGGAATAATGAAAGCATAGAAATGCCAGATAGTTATGGGACCGCACTCAATAGGCTGGTCTCAATCGAAAAGAAGCTCGACAGAAACCCTGTTCTTCGAGATAGATACACAGAACAAATGGACTCCCTCATGATGAAGGGATACGCAGAAAAGGCGCCCAAGACGAGCACACCGAGCAGAACGTGGTACCTACCACACTTCGACGTGTTCAACCCGATGAAGCCAGACAAGCTCCGCATAGTACATGACGCTGCGGCCAAATCAAGAGGAGTGTCACTCAACGACTTCCTTCTAACTGGACCAGACCTGCTACAGTCGCTGCCCGGCGTTATGATGAGGTTTCGTCGACACTGCATAGCCATTTCCGGCGATATAACGGAAATGTTTATGCAGGTCAAGGTGCGAGCTCAAGACCGAGACGCACTTCGATACCTGTGGAGAGGCGACAGAAGAGAGGGAGCGCCTGAAGAATACCGTATGACGTCCATTATATTCGGTGCGGCAAGTTCGCCGTGCACGGCCATATTCGCAAAGAATTGGAATGCGAAAAGGCACAAAGAGGAGCATCCAGAAGCAGTGGAAGCTATCATCCATAATCATTATATGGATGATTACCTCGATAGTTACAAGACGGTCGAGGACGCAACGCGTATCGCAACGACGGTGAAAAACATACACCTGAAAGCGAAGTTCGAACTCAAGAAGTGGGTATCGAACAGTGCGCAAGTCATAGAAAACATAGAACCGTCACAGATCCGAACTGAAGTCGTCAGCATCGGAAATACAGAAGACACTGAAAAGATACTCGGCCTAATATGGAGACCGGGTGAAGACGCGCTGGGCTTCAATCTAACGCTCGCGCGCCTACCAAAAGGTGTATTGGAAAAGGAAGTACCTACAAAAAGAGAGGCACTGAAAATCGTAATGTCACTGTACGACCCGCTCGGACTCGCCTCACCAGTTACGATAAGAGCCAAG
Organism: Agrochola litura; assembly: GCA_949152395.1. Classification (NCBI taxonomy): domain Eukaryota; kingdom Metazoa; phylum Arthropoda; class Insecta; order Lepidoptera; family Noctuidae; genus Agrochola; species Agrochola litura. Next base: position 25,076,179 of record OX424495.1, on the reverse strand, counting down.
CAGATACTGCAAGAGGCATGGAGGCGAGGAGTCGACTGGGATCAGGCGCTAGATAAGGACCTGGCAACCCAGTGGAGAATTTGGATACAGCATTTGCAACAGCTCAAGAATATCAGCATACCAAGATGCTATCCGGGATACAGCGATGCTGTAGAAACACAAATCCATGTGTTCACCGACGCAAGCGAAATGGCATACGCGACAGCAGTATACTGGCGGACCACATCAATAGAAGGCAAGCAGCAAGTCAGCCTCGTCATGGCAAAGGCGAAGGTGGCACCACTGAAGCTGCAATCGATACCGCGCCTCGAACTGCAGGCCGCGGTGATGGGAACCCGCGTGGCTGCAGCCGTGATGCAAGAACACAACATCAAACCCGCATCGGTGACATATTGGTCAGACAGCAAGACCGTCCTGACATGGATAAGAAGAGGAGCGCGAGTGTACAAACCCTTTGTCGCTCACCGCATAGCTGCCATAGAAGAAAACAGCAAAGTCGAAGATTGGCGATGGGTACCAACGAAGATGAATATCGCAGACATCGCTACCCGTGACGTACCACAAAACTTCGACTCACAACATGCATGGTACTGCGGCCCTAGCTTCTTGTACGAAGAACCGTCGTCATGGCCATCAGAAAAACCCCCCATCAAAGAGGAGACGGGGGAAGAAAGGACCCTCGTAGCCGTCGAAGCAGCTGACACGCGAAAGCTATCAGAAGTCATACCAGATCCGGTTAGATTCTCAAGATGGGAACGGTTACTCCGCGCGACGGCAAGCGTCCTACGGTTCATAGCTCTCTGCAGAGAACGAAAAGAGAAAACGTTCTACAAAAGAACAAAAAAGAATGCAGAGAAAGATCCAGACTGGCGTAAACAGAAGAAGGCGACGCCAACTCCTCCAAAAAAGACAGCAAAGACGTCTGATATTCAAATCATGAAGCAAACAGTAGAAGCAGAGTATCTCCACGAAGCGGAGAGAATACTCATTCAAGTCGTGCAGCAGCAATCTTTCGCTCATGAAATAGCGAAGCTGCGTGAACAGAAGACATTAGAGAAAAATAGTCGACTGCGGCCACTACAGATAGAAGTAGTGGACAATGTTCTACGCTTGAGAAGCCGAATAGCCGCAACGGACGAAGTAACAGATGACGTGAAGCGTCCGCCGATATTGCACGGCGACCATCACATCACCCAGTTATACATAGACTGGACACATCGCAGCCTACAACATAGTGGGGTAGAGCTCACTATCAACGAGGTGCGACAACACTATTGGGTTGTCAAGATGCGGCCAACTACGAAAATGGTGCTGGCCAGATGCCTGAAGTGTCGCATTCGCAAGGCACAACCACCCGTGCCTGCGACCGGCGACCACCCGAAGACGCGCCTCGCTCATCATCAGAGGCCGTTCACATACACAGGGTTGGACTATTTCGGCCCACTGTCCGTTACTGTCGGACGCCAACATCAAAAGAGGTATGTAGCACTATTCACCTGTCTAACCACCAGAGCCGTCCATCTCGAGATCGCCGCCAGCCTCAGCGCGGACTCCGCCATACTGGCGCTGCGCCGGTTCGCCGCTCGCAGAGGCTGCCCAACCGAGCTGCACTCCGACAACGGCACCAACATGCACGGTGCTGACAAGGAGCTTCGAGACGCCTTCCGAGAGGAGGCCAGTCGCCGAGGCATCGTGTGGCGCTTTATTACGCCATCGGCGCCATTCATGGGAGGCGCCTGGGAGCGTCTCGTGCGCTGCGTGAAGTCTGCATTGTACACTGTGCTACTTGAAAAACACCCACATGAAGAGGTGTTGTCCACACTATTGTGTGAGGCAGAGTACACAGTAAATAGTCGTCCATTGACACATGTTTCCGTGGACAGCGAAGACGACGAGTCGATGACACCGAACCACTTCCTACTTGGTGGCTCGGCCCGGCTCCCATCACCCGGGGTATTCACCGAACAGGACATAGACAGCAAGAAACTATGGCGGCGCTCACAAATACTCGCTGACATGTTCTGGCGCCGCTGGGTGCGAGAGTACCTGCCGGAGTTACAAAACCGGCGGGAGCCGCATAGCCGCGGCCCAGGATTACAGGTGGGCGACCCTATTCTTATTGCTGACGGCCAACTGCCTCGCAACACATGGCCGCGAGGCCGCATAATAGCCGTGTTCCCAGGGGCTGATGGTGAAATCCGGACTGCTGAGGTGCGCACTGCTGGCGGCACCCTGAAGCGTCCGGTGAAGAAACTCGTCCCACTACCGAAGTAAAGAAGAGGCGTCGAGGCGGCGGGCGTCGCGACGGCGAGCGTCGCGGCTACGGTCGTCGCTCACCGGTGCGATGCAGCGCCGTACCGACGTCGCTACGAGTCGCCACTGCGCTGCACGGCGGGAGAGATGTTCGCGACGATGCGTCACCAACAATATGGTTTATATAGAATCAGTAATTTAACTTAGCTTAAGTATATAGGTGCCATAATGATGTGTCATCAACAATTAGTTTGTTTTAAAATCAATAATTTTAACTTAGCCTAAGTATGTAGGAGATATAATTTCCCCTCTGTAGATGTTTATTAACATAATAAATCATGTAATTCGATGATGTGCGCGCCAATGCGCCGTCAGAAATGAGTTTTATTTGGAGAATTTTCTATTTACGTATGCGCACACGTTTTTTGCACACAATTTTGCACAAAGTGTGACCCGCCTACGGATAGGAAATAATTTAATGTCGCAACAATGCGAAATAAAACAATACATAGTGCGTGCAGACACTATACTAACTCAAATATGTAAAAATTATAGCTATTGATAGTGTTATCTAGCAATTAAAACAAAATCAAAATAACAATTTTGATGAAAGTCGTGAACTCGACCATTGTACGCCTCGATTAGGTAGGTAAAATAGTAAAAAGGTAAAATCTTTTAATGTATCCAGGTCACCTAGACCGAGACCTAGCCCTGGACCTAACTTCCTGAAATATAGCCCTTCAGGATACCTACCTAATCGAGTCTGAAAACCGCAAAGCGGATTTCGTAAAATAAAGGCTACCCAACCTGTATTCAGAGGCTCATAGCGGGCTGAAAAATCTAGATACAAAAAATAAAATACTAGATTTTTCTAGGGAAATAGACTAGCTTGAGGTTTCTTTTGGAATGGTAAAGATCGGTTCAGTACTTTACCCGTAAAATCACTTGCAAATAATTTAATATTTAATTAATTAAATAATTCCCGTTATAACTGAAATATCTTTTCAGCGGGAATAGCTAGAATCATGCACAAAACCTCATTAGAAAGGCCATAATTTTACGAATCCCGTGATATATAACACACCATGTAAAGTTATTAAAATAAGGGTGTTTAGTCATAAAACAAATAGAAACTTAAGTGATTTTTATCAAATAAAGATTGTAAAACGGGAGGCGATTCGCGGCTCTCAATAAGGTAAAGGTTCGCTACTACTTAAGCTAGCGCGCCACCTGCCAACTTTGTAGTCATCGATATGGAAACTAATTCCACCTAAATAGCAATGTAGTAATACTAGAGAGTCCTGAAATCGCTTCCTGAATACTTATGAAGACTTATCAGTAAATATGGTATTTTATTCCCCCCGTCAAAAACCCGTGTTCCTTCAAGAGATTTCGCAGTGAGTATTGAAGATACCCTGAACTATTGGTGCAGGACGTCAGCGCCGCTTGGACTGGGAAGCCTTACAAACTTCCCGTTATTGAGTCTGGCGATCACGCCCGTCCGGTACAATAACTCTAAATACGATAGTCGATATGTCAAGACAGTTCGAATCAAATACTACGAAAAATCCACCATAAAAATTAAAATATAATCTAGTAATTAAAAACTATAGCCTGCACATTAATAGACGGCCAAAGAGACCAGTGACACTGGCTGACACAAATCACGTTGCACGGAAGATCCGATTGTCACTGACATTGATCTGCGCGACCATGCGCGTGAGCGGAATCCTTATTGATGTAGATTTATTTAAATTTTATTTTTATTAAATTTAAAAGTGCACGTGCGTCGAATCCTTTGTTTGTGTTCTAACTGAACAGACAGCTGTGCTGCTGGGGAGTTAGTTGCGCCACTTTTTCCCAGCTCAAGCACTAGAAGTGGTGAAGGGTGGGAGTTTTGGGGGACTGTCTTATGTAATTTTGACGTTCGAAAAGTGCGAATTCTCAGCCTAGTTTAAATAAATGACCTTTGAATTTGAATTTGATTTAGTCAGTGTTATAATTTTTAATTTTATACCAACCTACTATCTCTTTTTTTTTTTCGCTGTGGCCTACTCTTGACCTCGATCACGCCTGATGGAAATCAATGGATGAGTTTTACGATGGAACGAGCAGGCCCAGAAGATGCCTGTTCACTTTTGCTTTGAAGGCAGACGGGTTATAAATGTTGAAGGGAAAACAGTCGCTGGCAGAGAGTTCCACACTTTGGTTGTGCGCTAATAACTATGGAGGGTGCCGATGGTAACCTGCAGTACGTCTGGTAGTAAAAGGGCGATGGTGGAACTATATTTCCACTGAAAGCCACAGCTTTGAACTATATTATTGGTACGTTATTGACAAAAGAGCATCAGAGCAAAAGCTGACACACATCTAAGTAGGTTCTACTTTTTGTGTGTGAGATCTGGGGCGTAGAATAATATGTTATTTGTTATTGTATTTTTTTATTTCATCTTCTTCAAAAATTGTTGCAAGAAATTCACTGCAATATTGTTGTAATAGGCCTTGGCATCTAGTCATCCACCTACCATGATGTCAAGTAAACCAAATAAATATGTGCACTTTGAGAACCACAGACGTCTACTGTGCGTCATTTATATCGAAGCTAACATTAGTGGACAATAGACTCGTCAACAAAACGATTCTCACGATAAATACAAATCGTAAAATTAGTGGACAATAGACTCGTCAACAAAACGATTCTCACGATAAATACAATTCTCGTAACACGAGTATAGCTTACACTTAACAATACGGTCTGTTTATTCACGAAACCAAAACACTTTAGATAACGGGCCTAGAGCCCATAGAAACAGCAGGAGAGCGTTTTTTGTTACAAAGGTCATAAACATTCCGCGCCGTCGGAATGCGCTCGGTACGTAGGCGAGGTTGACGTCATCGAACGCGCGGTACCGCTGAAGTACCGCGCGTTCGATGACGTCAACCTCGCCTACGTACCGAGCGCATTCCGACGGCGCGGAATGTTTATGACCTTTGTAACAAAAAACGCTCTCCTGCTGTTTCTATGGGCTCTAGGCCCGTTATCTAAAGTGTTTTGGTTTCGTGAATAAACAGACCGTATTGTTAAGTGTAAGCTATACTCGTGTTACGAGAATTGTATTTATCGTGAGAATCGTTTTGTTGACGAGTCTATTGTCCACTAATTTTACGATTTCTGATAAAACTAGCTAACCAATTCACACGAAATTTTGCAGGGTACATTATGGATAGATAAGTTATCTAACAAAAGCGTTTTTAGAGACAAACATTCAAAACAAAAAATTCAAAAAATCTAGATTTTAGATAATCTAGAATTTCTAATGCTTACGTAACTTTCTCCGTCCCAAAAAAATATTTTTTTGTATTATTTTGTTCTAAATGTTGTCTAATACGACGATACATGTAATATAGAAAAGAAATAAAACACTTACGGATCAGATCCATACAGAAAAACCACAAAATATCACAACTTTCGCTTTGACGGGAACTTTTTCTTATCTGTTTGTTTACACTTTTTTGGTTGGGTCAAAATAGGTATAATATGATGTTATTTAGTGCGGATATTATCTAAAACGATGTAATATTTACTTCAAAATGAAAATATCACCACTTTCCGACGATTTACACACAAAAACCATTAAAAAAAGAATTATTACAGCGAACGCGCGCGTCCCGGGAGTGACATTTGACTGACATTTTACCGCGCGGGAATGTAATTTTCAACATTTTTTTAAAATGTTGCCTATTAATATTTTTGCTTTTAGTCGATTTATTTGACAAGAATATTTATCCGCCCGATAGTGAAATAGACCACAGACAATTTTAACCTTTATTTATATTACAAAATAATGTTTTAAATCGCTTGGAACGACCGTATCCAATTGGATACAGTGGGGCTTGACGGTATTGGAAATTACCGTATCCAATTGGATACAGTGGGGCTTTATCGGTTTGCGGCTGTAATTACTAATATATTTGTTTTGAATCATAGTTTTATTTTCATTTGAGCATCTGCAAAGAAAAAGTTGTGTTTTTAATCAGTTTTTAACATGCCTTTTTAATTAATCGAGTTGCGTTAATTGATTACTTAGTAAAATTTTGTCATGGTATGTTGCGGTGTTTATGTGGTGGAATAAATGTTTAAATAACAAATTATTCCTCTAATGGCACCTGCGTAAAATATCGATAGGTGCCGTATGTGGAATACCTCAGGTGCCATTTAAGCGGGTGCCCAATGTGGAATACGTCTTTATTATCGGGATTATCGGTGATGATGATTGATTGACCTTAGAATTTTATTGTAAATAGGCACTAACACAAATGATTTAATGTTAATGATATAAATTATTATTTAATGTTAATGAAGGCAAGAGGCAGGTAGTTCATTGCCGTTTGTTTGTGTCACAGAGTAAGTAAGTAGCAGTATTAATATATCTACAGTAACCTTGAATTAATTAATTACGGCCGCTCGGTAGACAAACCTTCCGCATCCGTGCGTAAGCCCAGGTTTGCACGAGCGATATTATCCCGCGGCGATTTTTTTTTCGTGCATTGGATTTTCAATGCTCAACGATTTTCAAGGCTTAGCGCTGAGACTTGAAATCCAACAGTGTGTTTTTCAACGCGCTGGGGCGAGAGTGCTTCTCAACGCTCGGCTAAAGACCGAGAGTTGAAAATCCAGTGCGCGATAAAAATCCCGCCGCGATGTTTTTACGTCCGTGCGAATGTGGGATAACTGCCGCGCACACGATACTGTTAGCTAGTGTATGCAGGTACAATAATCATGCCTGCTGTATTCAAACACTTTCCCAATAATGCTACTGGTTTATAATTCTGAAGTGAGTCATCATGAAGACCAGGGCATAGCATCATGACGTCTTTTGGCTGGTAAAAGACGTCAACTGTGCTGACTATAAATAGAGCTCCCGAAGCATCGCCACATTTGCCACTAAAATATTCAATAAAAACCACCAAAAAATAAAATAATAAAATCATGATTGCAATGACGTAGGCGTCTAATAAGATAAGGATATTTACGTACCTCGTGCCTACCTAAATCAAATTAATACACACAGTTCAGCAGCTGCACCTTACATTTATGGGGGAAGCGTCACGTCAGGGTAGCTCGCCAAATTCAAATTTCCTTACGTTTTTTGCATTTTGCAGGTCAGTGTCAGGTTTTATGTGATTGTAATGATTATAATTGAGTAAAGCCATATTTGTTACGACCGCGAATCATATTTCATTAAGAAAAGGACAGAAGATAAATTTTAGTTCAGTCCTGTCAAATTAATCAGCGCTTGACGTAAATTGACGTAATTTTAGTAGGCAAGTTTTGAATCACGTCTAAACTTGTATGGAGTAGTGACAGGCGCTGATTAATTTGACAGGACTAAACTAAAATTTATCTTCTGTCCTTTTCTTAATGAAATAGAAAGAAAAAGATGCACTGAACTTAAATTTAGTTTAGTTTGGGAATGGGCACCAATATCTGTGTCTAAAACTAAATATTCGGTGTTACGATATTAATTATTGCATTTCATAATCAATATTTTAGTTCCCTAGTTAGCCACATTTCTTAATTCCATACAGTAATATTGCTTAATTAATCAAAACAGGTAAATATTTGACAGCTATTTACGACGTTGCCAACTTTTAGGATAAACTCTCTTGTATGGAAAAACTGTCAAACATTAAAAATATATTCATAGCATATGACTAGAGCAGCAGTGGCCCAGTGGTATCGGCCCGGACTTACGAGTCGAACTCAGGCAGGCACTTTACTTTGTTTAAAACGGTGAAGGAAAACATCGTGAGGAAACCGGCATGTCCGAGAACCAAACATTCGAAGACATGTGACGACATCTACCAACCCGCACTGGTCTCTCAGTGAGGAGGCCTGTACCCAGCAGTGAGGGAACATAACATGATTATGCTTATGCTATATGACTAGTCACAAAAATTTCCATGGACGAATTATAAGTTAACCTTTTTCTGAATGTGTTTACAGTTGTTTATTACGCTTTCATGTGCTCAATGTCATTCACTTTCAGCTCAGCATGTTGACCGTGTGGCTCGTGCTCGCCTGTGCTACGGCTGCGCACGCGCTGCGTGTCGGTGTTGGCATCTCTGACGTCACCGGTCCTCCCGCCGAGATTGCGTTTGTAAGTACAGCTTCCGTTTATTTGACCTTGAGGGACTCTTCCACATTTCCACTATTTACTGATGTGGCTCTCCCACAGTCTGAAATGTAAGGTCTTCTTAGGATAAAAATGCCTATAGTGACTATTGCCAAGCGGAGGGTGAAATCGTCCGTGTAGTGTATCTCTAAAATAAATAATATACCTATACTATCTCATGCACATCGGTAGAGAGATGTCACTAATGTCACTCAACTGTCAGTTCACCACGAATGGCGGGAAGGTGACTGGTTTCTATGTACATATTTGTATGAAACCTACGTCTCGCTAACTATGGAAGGTATTTCATACAAATTCACAGTTGCCTGCAGTTGTGGTCGGTCGGTCATTTTGTATGTTATTGAGGTTATGTTTTGAGTCACTGGTGCCGATTCTCTTGTACACCGAACTAAACTAACTAAACTATCACTAAAATTCTTTACTTTGGACTATGAGAATCTCAAAGCTATTCTGCAAAATAAATTCTCTAAATTTAAAAATTATTTTGACGTGTCTAAATCGAATTTGACAATCGCAACTCCACACGTGATACCTAACCACGTGACTCTTTTTAGAGCCGGAGGCGCGAAGGGGGGCAGCCTCGACGTGTTTTATATGGATTTTTTTTACTTTTTGTATGAAAAATAAGAAAAAATATTACCTACATGTAGAGAGTTAGGAGTTTAAGGGTTTTATAAAGGGGGTCGAAATTTTCATTATTTTTGCGATTGGACACACCGTTTTCGAGATATAAGCAAAAGAAAAAAAAATATTCAGTACTGTTTTTGCATCTGAAGTCGAGGTGTTGGTTGGAATTTAAAGTTCATGACTGTAAGGTATTGTGTCTACTTTTATAAGTATGTAATGTGGGTATGCGTTAATATGAATAAAGGCTTGTGCAGACCAGCGCCACACGCGACGCGACACAAAGGCACCGCTCGTCGCGCGAAGGGCGGTGCCTTTGTGTCGCGTCGCGTGTCGCGCCTGTTTGAAAGAACCTTAAACCAGTCAGCTATCCATCTCCGTGTTTAATTGACGTCCCATTTGGCGACGAGTAATTCGAATTCCAATTGCGTGTGAAATTATTAATAACAATGCCGATCGGTCGACTAGAACCATTTGACATTAATTCGAAGCAGTGGCCGTCGTATATTCGCCGTGTCAAACAGTACATAATACTAAATGAGATAAAGGATAACTTATGTGTGCCATTATTAATTACGGTTGTGGGTGAAACTACATACTCGTTAATGTGCGATCTATGTGCTCCGGCGGATCCAGATTGGAGATTGCTGAGCGTCACATGTATCGCTTACGTAGACAGCGTGTTGGGGAATCCATGACGGACTATCTCCAAGATTTAAAACATCTCGCGACCACGTGTAACTTTGGTACAATGCTAGAAGAAAACCTTCGCGACCAGTTTGTTTCGGGACTATCCAACAGCGCGATGAGATCGCGTATTTTTGCTGAGAAAAATATTAAATACAAGGAGGCAGTGGAGTTGGCTCTGGCGTTAGAGGCTGCAGAGAGGCACGCGGAGGTGAGCGCGGCGACCGTCGCCGCAGCCACGACCTCAGGTGCAGGCGGCGACGTGGGCGAAGGCCTGCACAGAACCGACGCGGGCCGAGCACGTGGCGGAGGCGCGCGCCGGCCGGGGCGCATCCTAGGCGCTAGGGCTGACGGCCCGGCGGCGGCGTCGAGAGGGGACACCCCTGCGGCGCCGGCGCAAGCCGCGTCGACTCAACAATGCTGGCGGTGTGGAAAGCCGCATCGGCCGGAAAGATGTCGTTACATCAATTACAACTGTGATGAGTGTAACCAACGTGGACATTTGAAAGTGATGTGCAAAGAGGTGCGTGGCAGTCGGTCTGGTAGGCAAAACTACGTAAGTGAAGATAACTCGGGAGACGAGGATTTGTTTAGCATCGAACTGGCGTCTAAAGGTAACAAACCTTACTTTATTAACGTGAACATTGACAGTTACGAAGTTAAATGTGAAGTCGACACTGGAAGTCGCATTTCGGCGATTAGTGAAGATTTTTATAAGCAGAAGTTTCCAAATAAAACAATTCAATCAGATAATCTAATGTTACGGTGTTATTCAGGTACGCGGATTGAGTCATTAGGATATATATTGGTCAATGTTAAACTTGGTAATGTAACGGCAAATAATTTGTCTTGTTATGTTATTAAAAATGGTGGACGCCCATTATTGGGCAGGGATTGGTTAAAGTCCCTCAATATCAAACAAATAAATTTAAATGATATTATTGCTGATCCCTGTATTAGTAAATTAGGTACAGAATTCCCCGAGGTTTTTACTGATAAATTAGGAAAATGTAAAAAATTGCTCCAATTACAACTAACGAATAAGGAGCCCGTGTACGTGCGGGCGCGCCCCGTGCCGCTGGCCCTACGCGCGCGTGTGGAGCGCGAGCTCGAGCGGCTGGAGGCCGAGGGCACCATACCGGGTCGAGCACTCGGACTACGGTACACCAATTGTACCGGTTATTAAGACGAACGGCGATATACGAATATGTGGCGATTATAAAGTGACCATCAACCCTAAACTTAAACGGGATTTTTATCCACTCCCACGCATCGAAGAGTTGTTTGCTACTCTAAGTGGGGGAAGGGAATTTACCAAAATTGATTTAACTCATGCATATCAACAGACGATGTTGAGTGATGATTCACAACTGTGTACAGCGATTACTACACATATCGGTACATTTGTATATCGCCGTACGCCATTCGGATTATCTTGCATTCCGGAAAAATTTCAAAAATTAATGGAGGAGACATTACGCGGCGTGCGTGGCACGGTGGTGTTTCTTGACGATATTTGTGTGACGGGGGCTTCGAGAGCAGAACATTTGGTTAACTTAAGACAAGTACTGGTTAGATTAAGAGATATGGGTTTGACCGTTAAGTTAAGCAAGTGTTGTTTTCTACAAGCGAGCGTTAAATATCTCGGCTTTATTATTGACCAAAGTGGTCTGCGCCCGGATCCCCAGAAGGTGGAAGCTATTGGGAAGGCACCAACACCTATCGATATCACACAGTTAAGAAGCTTCCTAGGTTTACTTAATTATTATGGCAAATTTATACCCAAATTAAGTATTTTATTACATCCGTTGCATGAACTTTTAAAAAAGGGTATCAGTTGGAATTGGAGTAATGAGTGCGATCATGCTTTTAAGGAAGCGAAGCGAGTCCTATCAGGTGAGAGGGTACTCGCACATTATGAGGAGGGGCGGCCTTTAGTGTTATCGGTGGACAGCAGCGCGTACGGGTTGGGCGCAGTATTGGCGCATCGTTTCCCAGACGGCAGTGAGCGACCGGTCAGTTGTGTGTCGCGAACACTAAATGATGCAGAGCGCAATTACAGTCAGATTGATAAGGAGGCTCTGGCAATATTTTATGGCGTTACGCGACACCATCAATATCTGTATGGCAGAAAATTTGAATTACGTACAGGTCATCAGCCTTTAAGCTATATTTTCGGAGCGAAAGTGGGTATACCCCAAACTGCCGCCAGTCGCTTACAACGCTGGGCTGCACGACTAGCCGCATATGATTTTACTATAAAATATATAACCTCAAAACAAAATGGACCAGCGGACGCGTTGTCACGTTTACCGTTAGCACAGGAACGCCGTCCCACCGAATCAATGAGTTATGTTAACTTAGTACATGAATTTATGCCAGTTAATTTCCATGACGTAGGTAAGGAAACTAATAAGGATGCAATATTATCGCGAATATTGGGATTTGTAAAATTTGGATGGCCATCCGTACCTAGTTGCGAAGAAGAAAAACCATATTTTGCACGAAAAAGCGATATTACAATGGATTTTGGTTGTTTAATTTATAAATATCGAATTATAATACCAAAATCACTACAAACTAAAATTCTAAAAGAAATTCATCAAGGTCATTTAGGAGTTAGAAAAATGAAAAGCTTATCACGCAATTATGTTTACTGGCCAACCTTAGACATTGACCTTGAAGTAATGTGTCGTTCTTGTGAGCCGTGTCGTATGGTGCGGGATGCAGCGCCGCGTGCTGACCTGCATCCGTGGGAATTTCCTTTGTTTCCATGGCAACGCTTACATGCCGATTTTGCGGAATATTCGGGAAAAAAATACCTCATTATAGTTGACGCGCATTCTAAGTGGATTGAGGCACTTCCAATGGGTCGTACGGATGCACAGTCAACAATTACGGCTTTAATTATAGTTTTTAGTAGATTTGGTCTACCTTCGCAACTCGTTACGGATAACGGACCACCTTTTCAATCGATAGAATTTACTAATTATTGTAACCACAATTGTATTACACATGTGACAACGGCGCCTTATAGGCCACAGGGTAATGGCGCCGCTGAAAATGCGGTAAAGACTGTAAAAAAAGCAATCAAAAGAGCAGTTTTTAGTGGCGATAATGTGTTACAGGCATTAAATACATTTTTATTCAATTACCGCAATTGTGAGCATACAACTACGGGCGTGCCACCAGCAGTATTGCTAACTGGGCGTCGGATGCGGACACGACTCGATGCGTTACGGCCAGATGTCGGGCAAGTGGCGCGCGCGGCGCAGCAACGTCAGGTAGCTCATGCAGGAGGCACGCCCCGCCTCCCTATCCGTGTAGGAGAACCGGTACTCGCACGCGATTACACCTCAAATGCAGATAAATGGTCCACGGGAACAGTGTCGAAAACTACGGGACCGGTGTCGTACCGCATTGATATGGGAAACGGTGTCCAGTGGCGTAGGCATCGCGACCAAATAATTCCAGTTGGGGATAAGTCGCGGTTATCACTATCGCGAGCGAGCATCGGTACTCACAAGGGGAAGAGTAATGATCACGACGATGATGCTTTTGAAGATGCATCAGAGGCATCCAGTGAGCTGGAGACGGAGGCGGGTAGCGCAGGCCCGGCGAGCCCGGCCGCACCGGCGTCACCGCGCTCCCCGCCGCCGCCGCCGCCGCCGGGGGCTTCGGCCCGAGCAATACGAGCGCACGGGCGTGCCATCGTTAAAGACAATGTGTCTAAATAATTATAGTAGTATTTAGTGTGTTTAGAATATACCTTGTTATGGTATTTTCTGTTATAGTTATAAGTTCTAATAAGTTAACATTTAATCTTAAGGGGGAAAAGTGTAAGGTATTGTGTCTACTTTTATAAGTATGTAATGTGGGTATGCGTTAATATGAATAAACCAGTCAGCTATCCATCTCCATGTTTAATTGACGTCCCAATGACAACCAATTTTATTCCACACGTTTTTAGTCGCGATTAAAAACAGTCAGATTTAGTTAGAAAATCTAAATTTTAGGTGAAAAACGTCAAATTCAGAATAGCAAAATTGCCATTTTTACTAAACTAAATTCTCAGTACCATCTTAGTGCTGCCAAACTAAAATATAGTTAAGTTGTGTCATTTTAGTCTATTTCAGAATGCGAAATCGTCGTTTGACAGGATTAAACTAAACTTTGGTGATTTTTAGTCTAGTTTAGAGGCATTTGTGACAAGAGAATCGACACCAATGACTGATTAACTAGAGATGTTTTCTTATTTTTCATCATTATCTAGATCTTAATGAATAAAGACGTCACTTCTTATGAGAGCCATTACGCTTGTATTATGTATAGGTACTTAGATCTCGAACTCTGCTCAATATTGTTCTCTTTTTGTCTGCTCTTTATCAGCGCTGAAGTGATCAACTATTGAATATAGCACTGGAATTCCACAAGTCTACTGCTGGACATAGGGCACCCTATAAATCGTTATAACCTCTCAGCGCTGGAGCTCTGTCTCACATAGGGTCGTAGCGTAGCATTATGCTGAGCGATGGCCGTCTTGCGTGGATGTGACGCATAGTTTCCCTCAAATTGTTATTTTCGTGTTTTGTTCTTTCTTTGCGTCATGTTTACTGCAAAACGTATTTTCTTTCGTCCTTTTCTTTCATAGCAATCATCGATTTTCTGAATTCAATTCCATTAAAACTGCAGATGAAACGTTATTTTATGAAGTCAATGGTCCTTTCTTTTCAGCAAATTAAATTAACGTGTTTCGCAATTGGCTCCTGATGTTGTGCTGATTCACGATTGTGACCTTACATATTTTCCACCTTATTCATAATTATGAACTTGACATCCTTTAGCGCTTCGTTATTCTTACTGTTAATCAGATGGTCACCTGGATAGTAAGTTTAATTTGTTACTCAATTTACCAATTACATATAGATCGTTTCAAGGACAGAAAGCTTATAATCAATCAAGTAAAAGATTCAAAGGATTTTTTATCTATGTCTATGTCCAGTATAATCTTTCGAATCTTCTTTCTTCAGTTTTGTTTTGTCCTGTTGGTGTGCAGTAAATGCTCTCGCAAACAGGCGCGACGCGACACTGATAGGACAATTTATTTCCGTGAAGTTTTCATAGCAATTGTTCCACCAGAGTCACGTCGCGTCTGCCTCACATGTTCTGTCTATCTTCCCCTTCGGGGAAACAAGGCGTGATGTTATGTTATTATTCAAAAGCATTTCTGTATAAATATTAATTGCGCTGCAAGTATATTAAGTAGTTGAGCACGAGCTCTTGGGTTCGATACCCGGGTCGGGAAAAGTGCTATTGGGTTTTTCAATCTGAAATAAATCTCAGGTCTGGATTTGTGCCCGGATGATAGCAATAGGCTCGCCCTCTCCCTTACATGGGACTTTAACATAACTGGCGAAATGTGGGTGTCCTATAGATACACCTCTGCCTAACCCTTTGGGGAATACTGGCGTGATGTTATGCGTGTGTGTAAGTAGATTATTAACTAGTTGTTGCAAATAGGTGTATGAAATGGTGTAAGACTGATTTCAAATACAATTAAGGATCCGTTTGAAGACTTATTGGCGAAGAGAGCCTTGAAATGTAATAGGTACCAGCAATATCTGTGTATATATTTATAAGTATATATATTTGTACTCACGTTCTCGAAATCGGCTCTAACGATTTCGATGAAAGTTGCAATAGGGGTTTACGGGCGCGAAAAATCGATCTAGCTAGGTCTCATATCCGGGAAATTTCGTATTTTCATCGCGAGCAGAGCTCGGTCGCCCAAAGTTTAGAACAAGATATTGAATAATGACATAAGAATAATGACATTAGAATAATGACATGGCGGCATGGAATTAGTAAGTACCTACTAGCTACTATTATGGCAACATGGAATAAGTAGGTACTATACATGGATTAGTAAATTAGTAGTACTTTTCTATACTATTAAATGAGCAATCTCTATTTTCACCAGAGCAGAGCTCGGTCGTCCAGGTACTTATACTGAATACGATACAGCATAAACAAAGGGATAGTAATAAAACCTCCGAAAAAAAATCAGAATATGAGCATTCTCAAAATATGAAATTGACTGCTTAATATACTAATTTTCCGACAACTTTTAAGCGAATACAAATAAAGAAACGACCGAATAAAATACTGAAAATTCTGTAAAATCAATACAGCATTGCTGACGTAATATTCATTTAGTCATTTTTATCGTAACTCATCTATTGTGAATTTAGAATTAACCTTACACATTTTATAAACTGTGGCGCAAACAAAGACCAGGTTCGTTTAGGTACAAGAGAATGTAATGTTTTGGAAATGTGGTGTTTTACATTCTCTTGTGCCGAAACGGACCCTGGCACTCGCCGGCCGCTGCCGCGGCACCGCTCGCTACGCTCGCTCGGCTCGTGCGTTTTGTGGTTTCACAGTTCTAACCTAACCTAACCTACCTTTCAAAGCAAAACGTAAACAAAAACATGAACGAACGTATTATTTTAGCAGAACATACGTTTTCGGAAACTTAGTATTTTTTTCGGAAATTTAGTTTATTATTTGAAAGTACAGATTATTTTTCGTAGAATTGTATTTTGAATAAGCTCATGTTTGTTTTTTAAATACAACATTTTTTGTCGATTAATTTTGTAATAATTTTTCGGTAAGTAATTCATTTTAACACATCGTATTACAGTCAACCACAGATCGTCGGAAGTTAATTTGTTTTTCGGAAGCTTTATTATTTTCCTAAACAAAGGCTCATTATTCAATTCAGTGTAGTTTTTGAGAAATAAATCCGTGGTTCTTGAAGGTAGAAAGTATTTCAAGGTGATCGCCTCTATTGCTGAATTTCGATTACCGAATTTTAACCAATAGAATTATTTTCCCTCTTCACGTCCTCCTGAGGGCCTTATATGTATAGTTAAAATAATAGCAATTGCTTTTCAAGCCTTTCTTATAATTCTACAACGACTTCAACAGGATTGACATAAGCTTTTCGGCAGCGTCAGGTTCCATACATTTTTGCTTTTTCGGTCATAGATGATAGAATGCCACTTTGTAAATGTCATTAAAATGACCAGAATACACCAGATATCCCCATTTCCACGAGTCCAGTCAGGGATGTTAGTCTCGTTAGCAACTGGTTACCTTCCTCATCAATTTTTTTGTGAATGATTTTTCACCTGTCGCTTTGACAACATCGTGAACTATAATATACCTAATAAAAACAGAAGCTACATTTCATAAATTGATTAAAAACATAACGTCAATTATAACTGTATAACTACTCAGTTGTGTAACAAACAACATCCTGCAAAAGCTGCAAATAAAGATAAAAAATAAATTCGCCGACGTGGTCTGGCTATCTGGAGCACTGATCTCGAGCCGACTCAAGGTTATGACTCACACCGATTCATAATGGCCGGAGAGGAAGTACGATGATTAAACATCGGCACTTATTTTATTATTATTGTTGAGGTGAATAGCAATAATTTATTGGTTGTCAGATTAATGTGTTGTTTAGTTTGGAATTGAATTAAATGAATTTATGATAAAAGGAACATCATAATTCTTTGTAAAGCAGGAGAGTAAAAGTTGATTCGTAATAAAAATCCTGTCCCTTGATCTGATTATTTTGTCGGATCCCGGGCATTGAATCCTGTACTAGAGATATACTTTGGTAGTTATTACTGAAGAATAGGAGGGTATTCACAAGAATGTAAAAGTGTCTGATTTGATGGTATTATCCTATGAAGAGATTGCCACCATTCAACATTTTCGGACAGGATCACCACTCCTCTTGCGACTGTGTGATCCTCATCTCTTTGTACAATCAGAGTGATTTAGTTTTTGTCCCAACAGCAGCGCAAAGGGCGGGTCTGCTCCACAACACCACAATGCCAAACAACATTGTAAAGGGTTTCATTCAAAGTGCCCCAATGAAAAACAAATTAAATACGGTATACCATTCAATATTAGACATAAAAAAAAACAAAAGTATAAAGCATCCAACCCACAGACTGCACACAAAAGATGCAACGGCCCGAAGTTTCTGGAACATTTTTTTTAAATGTTCCAACGGATTGCACGGTATGATTCGAATTGTTCGAGAATTTGGAGGTCAAGGCAAGCGTGGTGATTGGTCGGTTACGTTCTTGTGACCCGTTACCCGTCACATAATGCGGTCATTGTTACCATCGCGTGTGTTATTATAACTTATAGTTATTATTTAATTTTCATTGTTCATGGCGAATCTACCCGTAGATACGCTCGTGTGCACTCTTGCTTTAAGATCTATTGATTGATCTTACTAAAAGATCTTTTCTTTTTTCTTTTATGTCTCAATATATTGATTTCAAGCAAAATATTGATAATTCTTCAATAACTCTTTCAAGGTCCTTGCCATCTTTGGTAGCCTCGTTAGCATTTCTTACGTCAATTCGTTGAGTGTTGGTGTCACTTGTGTTTTCATGAGCTCATCTTTCTTCGATTCGTCTTTCTATACGAATGTTTTGTGTGGATGTATCTAAGTATGTTTCTCTGCATATGTTTTGTCTATGCATCATTCATGTCCACTGGGAGTTTATACTTGGCAATGACTAGAATGAGATGTTGAATTTTAATAGTTTTTTAGGTGATTCATTATTTACAGAAGGTCTAAAAATATATTAGGTGAGGTAAGTTAGTTGCTTGAAATTGCAATATGACGCTTTATTGGCGAAGAAATACAATATTGTACCAAAAAGGTGAGTAATATGCTATTTGTTATGTAGAAATATTTCCATAATATTATCCGTCAGATATCTAGCACGGTATCTCAGTATGTAAGAAGTTATTGAACACAGTTATGGAAGATCTTTCTTACTACATCGTTTAGATGACTCAAAACCAGTTGTTAACGTTCTTCTCAAATAGCCACATATCTAATTCAATACCTCTGACATACAGCAACATATTCATGTAATATGCTATTTATACGTCACACGATGAAGGTCGCCTCCTGTCCTCAACTAGTCGACAGTAGGCAATAAAACTTACATTGCGGAAATTGTCCCCAACTTCCTGTTGAGTGTTATTGTCCCTTTCGACCGTTACTTCAATATGCAGTGAGCCAGTGACCTTAGCAATTTGGTAGACAGGTTTACTGCTCACTCTGCTCAGTCTGCTCTGTAAGACATTGGCAGTAATCTCGTTACGATCGTAGATGTTTCTCTAAAGCGCTTGGCAGACAGAGAATTTGATCTAGGTATTGCACAGGGTAAAACACTGCCAGACTAATAAAAGAATGTAACGAAAGATTACCGTGTGACTGGTAGATGGATTAGAATGACTGAGGACCGGATATAACTGGAGTTGCCAAGTTCCAACTCGAAAATAATTGAATAGTCAAACTAACACAAAATTGTTGTCTCTTCCGAAGATTATGAAATTATGACTGACAAGACCGGAACTACACTTGTGTTCTATCATCAACATCATCGAGGACGAGACTACGAGTATGTATGATATTTGTAAACAGGCTCCAGTCTCTACCAATGATTAAGATCAATAGATTATATCAAAAACTTGTTATGAAAGTCACAATTTATGAGCAAAGCGTTTTTACCTATTGTTGTAAATTTTTGTTACCCACTTTACATCTTTGTTACCTACTGCAGAAATGCTTTAATAAATGAAGATTAATATAGGTAGTTAGTTTCACAGTTAAGTCTATTGAATCAATGGTTGTTGACATTATCCTGTACTTGAACTTTGTATTATTATAGTAGGTTGTTTGTTTAGTCATAATATCCTACTTGTGTCTGGCACCTTTGTTCTGTAAATATGGTCATGTATCTATTCTGTGTCGTCTTAGGTAGGTAATAATTGTTCATAGTTTAAGACATGACAATTTTACTTCGTTACAATATCCACATCCATTGATATATTGTATACCTGGGAAATTATGGTCAGCTTATCTTGTTTTGGAAAGAGTGATAATCAATTATGACTGGATTATGTTCTTCCTTTTTTAAATTAATTTCGACAAAAGGCAATTAAATAAGCAATTTCGCTTATCACAAGTTAACTTATCATATTTTTAATTAAGTTGATAATCCACTACTTTTATTTATTAAAATATTATGCACTAGTAAAAAAATACTAAAGGTCCGCCTTTGTACAGTATTTTTATGCCTGAGGCTTTTCTGCACTGGCGAAACATTCACAACAAACCATGTTGAAATCTCTATTTCACAGTACTACAAAGATACATACATACATTAACAAAATAAACTTTGTCATATTATCATTACATACAAATACCTAGTCATTTTCAACACAATGTCCTGTATTTGGACCTAAACAAGTTCTTGGCTAGGGATACAACTTGTTTTTTTTTTTTTTAGGTAGTGCATCTCGTGGTTGACCTCTGAGATCATGACTACTTAACCGGGCTTTCCTGTGGGTGCCTTAAGCTACTACACTTAAAACCTCCAGCCAGGGGTTATTCAACTATGCTAATTAAAACTAGGTGAACGCTCGCTAAGGGCACCCCCTGTGGGGTACGAACCTCGGCTTAGGGCGTCAACCGGAGGGAGGACATCAATGATGGTACGGGCTGGGATAGAACTTGTGAGAAACACGTTTACTACGTAGGTTCTGGTTCATGTTAGGGGTACTGTTTAGTGTTATTTATCTCTCTCGCACCCATTAGCTGTGAGCGAAAGGCAAATAGTGGAACTTATCCCATTCTTTAAGGGTTCTATGGTGGCACTAAAGATTTTTTTTCATATCCGTATGGAATGTTTTCAAGTGTCTCATCTCATTTATGTTTTTTTTTTATCATTATACAAAATGTTTTCAAGTTTTACTTATGTTTTGAAGTTGTTGCTCATCATTTGGTATCACGTGTATATATTACGGTGTTCGTAATGACAAATTTCAAGTTTTCTTACGTTTTTTGCATTTTGCAGGTCATTGTCAGGTTTTATATTGATTAAAATATGATTTGCGGTCGTAACAAATATGGCTTTACTCAATTATAATCATTACAATCAGCAATACAATTCCATACGTTAGCAAAAGTGTTAAATGTCATGACTTCATGAAATCATGACACCTTTATCTTCTTCTTAATCACTATTGCTGATTGTAATGATTATAATTGAGTAAAGCCATATTCGTTACGACCGCGAATCATATTTTAATCAACATAAAACCTGACACTGACCTTCAAAATGCAAAAAACGTAAGAAAATTTGAAGATTAATATAGGTAGTTTCACATTTCGCCAGTTATGTTTAAGTCCCATGTAATAGGGGGCGAGCCTATTGCCGTCAACTGGGCACAAATCCAGACTCCGAGCTGCTACCTACTGAGAAATTTCAGATAGAAAAACCCAATATTCTCATTTGTTTCTTCTCCATATAGGTTTCTTATCGTTTCTATTACTTTAGATGAATGTTTATCTAGAGCAGCGGTCGGCAACCTTTTGACAGGCAAGGGCCACAAGGTGGCAAAATAAACTAAAGGCGGGCCACCATTGTGATATTAACCCTAGAAGCCCAATATAGGTACCTACGTCGTCAGAAAAAATAAAAGTGCTATTAAAAATTGTTAAAACATACGGAATTTATTTCGTATACGTAATACTGACACTATGTTTATATGTTTGGGCTTTATAGCTAGAAAAATAACCACCGTAAATCATTCAGAAATGAAAACTACAAAGTACCTAAATAGGTAACTGATTTTATACAAATTTCAGTGTGATGTCCGAGGTTGCATTTGGGAGGCTATTTCTTGTATGTTATCTGTCAAATTTGTAGTTGCAATTCGTAGAATGGCTCTCAAATGCTCATCTGTGAGACGAGAAGCATATTTATTTTTTCTATAATTTACAATTGAATAATTTACAATTGAAAAAGTAAGACGTCCGCGGCCCGCATGTTGCCGACCGCTGATCTAGAGTGTAATTAAATTATCCTTGCTTCTCGCACATGTCGCGCGACACCTTAGACTTGGTACAGTATCCTTGATTTTTGCCTTGATTTTGAATCAGTTGTCATCGATTTTTTGGAGGTCATTTACAGTTTTTACAATTCGTGGTAGTTTCTGGGTTAGTGACAACATTGACGAAAAAGTTTATCTAATATTGTGGTGCAGACTCTTCTAGTGACAGATATTTGAGTTTCATTTTCGTTTCATTCACTATAAGCTAGTGAAAAAATGTTTCGTTAAACCTTTAGACAATTGCCGTATTTTGTGATACGGCAATGAGAGGCCTGCCGTATGCCGTATTTTCGGATAGTAATATTCCAAGGTTCTACTTATGGAAGTTGCTTTAGATCTCCTTTACTTGTTGTGTAAACTGCACCCCATTATTATCATAATAAAATTGATTATGATAATAACGGGGAGCTAATAATGTCTATTACATTGACATGGAGCGTCCGTTGATATCTCCATGGGTATTAAGTAGGATACTCAAGTAATTCGTATCTAATGTAAAGCAAAATCGGGATTTTCAAACCACTTTACTTGGAGGATAACTGTTTCGGCTATAATATCTTTGGAGATGAAGGGTTGCTTTAGATACAAATAGTATTTAGATAAAAACTTTTTACAAAAAAAAAACAACCGACTTCCAAAAAAGATTGATAGTCGGTTGTTTTTTTTTGTAAAAAGTTTTTATTTTGCACTTTTTAGTTGTGGTAGGTACCTACCCCACACACATTCGAATACCACTAACTGCTACCAGTGACAGGAACTTATCATATCATTTACATACTAAGTGGGAAAAAAAATACGTATTTTGTAGCTAACTCAAAAACTACCCAAGCAAAGTTAATAAAATTTATATGGGACCAACTTGGGAGCATACCCTTTCAAACAAAAAGAGAATTTTCAAAATCGGTCCACAAATGACGGAGAAATCGGTGGACATACATAAAAAAAAAAAAAAACTAACTTACGCGACGAACATATAACCTCCTCCTTTTTGGAAGTCGGTTAAAAAAGAGTTTTGTATATTGTCTTTTCTTTTAGGAGTACATTTCCTCGAATATACTTAGGGCAGTCAGTCTCGCTATCATCACGCTGCCTGGCT
Organism: Agrochola litura; assembly: GCA_949152395.1. Lineage (NCBI taxonomy): Eukaryota > Metazoa > Arthropoda > Insecta > Lepidoptera > Noctuidae > Agrochola > Agrochola litura. Next base: position 25,053,319 of record OX424495.1, on the reverse strand, counting down.
AATATTAATTTCACGGCGTGAGCTATTCTCATTTGGGTCAAACTTTATCAACTTTCAGTCTATTCTCTTTTTTTTAATCCTCCTCTTTCGTATTTCCAGATGGGTTACGCGCAACTAGAACAAACAGGTCATGGGATTCACTTAAGGCAGTTCTCCAGGGCTTTCGTGCTAGAAGATGGCAGCGGAGACACCACTCAGAGGCTGGTCTTCGTCTCCGTTGATGCTGCCATGATGGGCCATGGTGTCAGGAAAGAGGTGAGTAAGATGGTGTTTTGAACATCAATAGTCGCGTGTATGAAAGATCATCACTTGAGAACGACTCGACCGATGTAGCTGATTATTATTGTATCCGTAATTATCAGGAGCAGTGGTGGCCCAGTGGTAACGGCCGCGACTTACGAGTTGTAGGTCGTAGGTTCATACCCAGACAGGCGCTTTACTTTGTGTAAATTATTTCATCACCACTGCTCTCAAAACGGTGAAGGAAAACATCGTGAGGAAACCGGCATGTCCTAGAACCGAAAATTAGAAGACATGTGACATCTACCAACCCGCACTGGGCCCGCGTGGTGGATTACGTCCCACTCCCTCTCACAGAGAGGAGGCCTGTGTCCCAGCAGTGAGAACATCTATAGGCTGAAGATGATGAATTATCAGGACAAGGTATGTATGAAAGATTTTTTTTTTTGGCTAATCCACTGGAAACCAGTCTAAACTACTGGACATAGACATGAAATTCACCCGGATGACGCCGGGCATGAACAGCTAGTTTGTATAATATTTTACAGAATAATGGTTGTTGAAGCTGCTGATATTTTTATAACTGAGCTGGAAGCATCTACGAGGAAAAACGAATTGAATTAAGGCTTGTGCAGACCAGCGCGACACGCGACGCGACACAAAGACACCGCTCGTCGCGCGACGAGCGGTACCTTTGTGTCGCGCCTGTTTGAAAGAGCCTTTAGATCTTTATCCTCAAATTCTGATCAAGGAAAAGATGTTGCGTTTGAAATAAAGCGTTCGCTTGTTTTCCCCACAATTTTTTTTCTCATTATTAGCGAAACTGCATGTGTGCGTGTTGCCTTCTAGGAAAAAAACAAGAATGTGCCTGACCCCTCCTTTTTATGACATCATTTGTATTTAACATACTTATATTACTTCACAATTTTGATTAAAAATGAGATGCGAGATTATCCAAGACCTAAAACTGAAAGTCCTAATTCTTACAATGTACGAGTAACTACTCTTCCCAGGTCATCAAGCGTCTTCAGAAGCGCTACGGCAGCCTCTATGGAGAAAACAATGTGATCATCAGTGGCACGCACACGCACTCCACGCCCGGAGGGTTCCTCATGGACTTCCTCTTTGACCTCCCGATCCTCGGCTTCGTCAGAGAGACTTATACTGCTTATATTGTTGGAATTTATAAGGTGAGTGTGGTAGGTACGGTGGTACCTATAAAATATGCAGATGGAATTCTTAAAAGCTTGAGTCAGTAAGTATATTAGACTATTATCCTAGATGCTAGGTTAATAAAGAAATTATATGTTCTGGGTCCTAGAAGATATAATTTCGTTAAAATTAAAAAAATATATATCATTGGCAGAAAAAAAACCACACGTCAGCCTTGTGGGTTTTTTTCGACGAGAGAGTACTCAAATGAGATTGATTTGACAATTAATGTGGACATTAGCATAATTAATTTGTAAATCCTTGAAAGTTATATTCCTCGAAAAATTTTTATAAATTGAAGCTATGAAACAGGCGCCTAATGGTAACTTAAGGATGTAAGATAAAGTCAGTAAAAAGAAATATGTGAAAGCGGCTTGACAGAATGTTGTTAAATATTAGCCTAGATTAATTCCTCATGAAAATATACATCGATTCCTATTATTATTTACAGAGTATAGTATTAGCGCACAACAAGTTGACAGCAGCGCATGTGTTGTACGGCGAGGCGGAACTTTTGGATGCGAACATCAACCGCTCCCCTTCGTCATACTTGAGGAATCCACCGGAAGAAAGGGCCAGGTGTGTTCAAAACATATTTACAAGTTTTTCAGTTTTTGAATGATATCGAGTACGTTTATTTTGTATAGTACGGCGAGCGGCAACCGCCAAGTATAATGATCTTGGCAACGTCCACAATTTGTCTCCAACTACCGCGATAGATGTCGCTGTACATTTACGTCACGTTTCTGAATCGCGGTGTTAAGATTCTCCGCCGTTGAACGACCCTCGTGAATTTCTGTAAAGAATTCATACTTACCTGGCATAGGGGATACCGTGATCACTAAGGCGGTTCCCCCAGGGCGAGGCCTTCCCATTGCACTGCGGTTGGGTTGACCCCTGCGATTATCCCTAATGTGGATAACTCGGATGCGTAATTTTTGGTAGTGAGGGACTGCGTACGCGCTGTCCCTCTCAGAATTCCTTATGATATTATACTATAAATATAAGATCTCTTCTTCTTTCCAAGTTTTCATAATATTTACTATGAAAAGAAGTCGTAGGTAGGTACGATACTAACTAACATACACTCACAATATGTTTGTAAGGCATATACTATATAATATATTGACTAGCTAGAGCAATCATTGTTAATTTGCTGCCATACATTTTTCCATTCTCTTATCTCCGAAGACTTCTAATAACATCTATTTTGTTCACCGTCTTTTAGAAATTCATGCATTTTAATTAAGTTAGTGAACAAGATAATTAATATTCACGGAAAAATCTGATTTTCGATTACGATTCTTTTGTCAATCGATATGATAATATTCCTTCGTTACTACTTCGACCATAACATCTATTTAGAATTGCTTATTAATACCTTGGACGGCATTTATTAATTGTCTAAAAACATTTTCAGATACAAATACGACACGGACAAGACGTTATCGCAGATTCGTTTCGTGTCTCCGAACAACAAGATCCTGGGTGTAATTAATTGGTTCGCGGTACATCCGACCAGCATGAACAATACTAATAAACTGATCTCGTCCGATAATGTGGGTTATGCCTCCATCTTGATGGAGAAGGCGCTTAACGGAAATACTACGTTACCTGGTAAGGTAAGGATCAATTTGAATATTACAGTACAATATCAGATATCATCACGCCTATAAACCCTGAAGGGTTGGGCTGGGGTGTACGTATAAGATACCCTATTTCGCCAGTTATCTTTAAGTACCACAATATACCCTTTATTAAAAGATTTTAATCTATTAATGCAGAATATTCCTTTCAAAACATAGCTAACGTGGTAAAGATATCATCGATGGTCAGCCTTGCTATCCACATACATTTGTAGTTAAATTACATCCTTTTACTTTATTTGCGGATTAAGACGCTCGATAAATCCAAAGTTTCAGGCACTGTGGGTGGACCAAAAAATTCACTGTCTAGGAGAACTATTCTTCTCAATCATCCAGTGTAATTTTCCAAATGACAACATTCTTAAATCACAACACAGGATATTACCAGATTCATATGCATTTACCAATTTTTTTTATAGGGTAACATAGTCTGTGCCTTCGCGTCTACGAACCTGGGTGATGTGTCTCCGAATACCAAAGGTCCTCACTGCGAGTTCTCAGGCAAGGTCTGCGACCAGGAGAAGCTGCTGTGCAAGCTGCCCAAGGAGAAGTGTTTCGCGTCAGGACCTGGAAGAGACATGTTTGATAGCACAAGGATTATTGCTACGAAGCTGTTCCGGACTGCTATGGTGAGATGACGATTTTGTTTCACTAGTAATATTAGGACTAACATTTATATGTAAATTGAAATTAACGGTTTGAAAATACTGCGTTACTTGACGATTTGATTGTTAGGTATTATAGGTGTTTATTTGCTTTTGTTTTTGTAGGCATGGAGTTATTCCCGATTTGTCACTGTTCCGATTGGTCCCCAATTTTTTAATCAAAATCATTAATTCATCAAAATTGGAAAACAAATGATATTTCATATTTATAATTATAAAATTGCTTGTTGCAAAATACAATTCCATTGCAATGTTGCATTTATGGAAACCAAAAGTGCCATTACTTATACCTACGTCGCTGCCTACTGCATGAACCTTATCAGTTGTAAATAATTCCAGAATTTACTTAACGAACCGGGCGAGGACATAACAGGTCCCTTAGGCATCAAACACCAGTACGTCAAGATGCCTGAGCAGGAAGTGTCGCCCTTCGACCCAGTCACCGAGACCTTTAATACAGTGAGTACTTAAATATTCACCTTAATATTGAACTATAAGCTCAAAGCTCAGGTCGTTTGTATATCTGGAGGACTTCGATGAACCGTGTTATTAAAAGAAAACCGATTTTAGGGAAAACGCTTATGTGTTTGAAAAATATGTGAGGGGGAATCGACACCCTTGACTTCCGGACAACTTTGACGTGATAAAAGGAGCTCTGCTGATAATGTTATATTAATTCTAGATAGCTCAAAACACACTATCCGTAAATTAGCAGCTGTTTAAGCCCTTAGGTGTTATATATGTACCTCGTTTAGCACGAAAATTGACGCATTTACTATTATTTCAAGTAATAGCGTTCCAAAAGATCGAACAAATACTTTAATACTGCTCCATATTCTTCCCAGAGCACCAAAGTGTACGGCTGCCTCCCCGCGATGGGTTACAGTTTCGCGGCCGGCACCACGGACGGTCCGGGCGCCTTCGACTTCACGCAGGGCACCACCACCTCCAACCCGCTGTGGAACGCCGTCAGGGACTTCATCGCGGAGCCCACCAGGGAGGATATTAAGTGTCAGGCACCGAAGCCGATACTGCTGGCTACGGGACGGGTAAGATATTAGACGGTCTATAATAGCATAATCAGGCTATAACGTTCCCACTGCTGGAACTCAGGCCTCATCTTTGTTGTGGGAAGGAGTGGGCCACAATGTGGCCACAATCCACCGCAACCGCACCACAAAGTGTGGGTAAGAGGATGTCATTTGACAGTTTTAATCATTTTTTTCTGGAAAACCGTTGTTAGGAGACTGTTTCTTCACGACATTTTCCTTCACCGTTTTGAGGGTTTGATTTTAAAATCGGGGTTCTGGCTTTTGTATTCAAGATGTTAATTTATTTAGATGAAGACATTTGGCAAAGGTCTACCCGAAGAGAGCAGATTCATTAGATATGTGTTGGAAGAAAAAGAGTTGTTAATTTTTTCTTGGCAACAGCTTACGTCCAGGTAAACTGCAAGAGTTTTAGATGATGCTGATACAGGTACCGTACTCAAAATTATGGGTAAAACTGAAGGGATCTTAAAGTAAAATATCGATTAAAGTAACATAAATAGTTTACAATCTAGTTTTATTTTCCTGTACATAGCAATCCTTCTTCCAGGCGAAATTCCCATACGAATGGCAGCCGAAGATCGTGTCCTGTTCAGTCGCAAGGATCGGAAGCCTGTTCTTAGCAGCTGTCCCTGGAGAGTTCACCACCATGTCAGGCAGGAGACTGAGGAACATCATCGCGAAGACTGCTCCCGAAGCCAAGAAAGTGGTTATCGCTGGTCTATCAAACATTTATTCGGATTATATTGCGACGCCTGAAGAATATCAGGTAGGTTGTCATGTAGATCGTTAAGCCCGCTTGCAGCACAAATTACTAAATGATGAGGTGAGGCGGGGGAGGTAGACATAGCCAAGCTCACTCAGTCTGACAATTTTGTTTTCTCCCACGTCTCACCACTTACATACTTCAGACGGTGACTAGCAATCGCGCTCGGATTATAAACATCGTTCTGTTTCCTCACCTCTGGCTTGCCTTTATTGGCCGGCTAGAGTGAACACTGACGAGGAATGGAGCTCCCACCTCATTCTTGCCTTAATTGGCCGGCTTGAGTGGAGATTCGCAAGAGCAACCGTGCTCGGAGGAAGGAAGTATTCCAGTAAGATGCTGGTAGGGATCTTGACCATACTTCCGGGATTGTCCTGATAGCCGTGGAATACCTCTCCACTCCTCATAAGCACCTCAGGACATGTTGTCCCCTTGTCGCTACGACACTATGTGCTAGCGACAGTTTTCGGGGGCCCTTTATTGAGTGTGCAAGTCACCCCCTACCATTTTACCTGTGTATTTTATATAAAATATTGATCAGGCAGGGGCCATAGTCTTTCCATAGCTCTAGATAACCAGTTCACTTAGACATCCAAACCTATAATTCAATATCTTTGTTTCCATATCCTACAATAGTCCTGCACCAACCGGGGGTTGTCCTTGGGTGCACTTGCATAGCGCGAACAGGGATAATCGACGGTTGGTGCCTCATTTCAATCAAAACGTGTAACGGGCCTCTGCGAGTTGGCTTCGGCCCCTCGTTCGCCTTCCAAAGGTCCGGGACCCCGGGGTCCCGAGATGTGTCAAAGACGTTTGAAAAATAATAATAAGAAATCTTTAGTTCTCCATACATGTAAACATTATTTTGATCAAACAATGGCTTCAGTTTGTGCTCAAAAGTGAAAAACCCTGACTTCTAAACTAGGTTTATATACCTACCTATATCTTAGAAGCCAGTGTCCCTTCAAAGTGATGTGCATATAGAAAATTGGACAAATTATACACAAAAATCCATTAGGGCAAGTCCAAGAGAATCAAAAAAGAAAAGGAAAACAAAAAATAATAAAAAAAAAAACATTAAATGAAAGTGTTGTGTATGTCTCAAGTGTGCTTGTCTGGAGTTATGTGTGTGTGGATGTTTGAGGCTGTGTGTACGTTTGTGAAAGAGTGTGTGTGACTGTGAGTAAAGTATGAGTGAGAGTGCGAGCGTATGCGGGAGTATAAGAATTTGCATAATTTTACTTTAAAATCTTTACTATTTATTTATATTTCCAAAATTTCCCAACACAAGATCCTGAGTATTGCGGTAAGTTAGTTTAGGAAGATATTCCTGTAGCTTAGATTTGAGCTGATGTTTAGTATCGGGATAAATTTTTTGTAGGTACTTTATTAAGCCGGTTATAAAGTTTCGTGCTGGTGACATAATAGTGTCTCATGGCAAACGAAGTTTGGGACTCTTGAGGAAAAACCTTGTGTTTAATTCTGCCTGTTGGCTCAGAGGACGGACGAGTAGGGTGTTTGCGAAGCATTGATTGAAAGACATACAGCTGCCTGACAGTCAATGGTTTGAAGATGACAGAGACAGAATGATGTTTTAAATATGTTTAGCGTTAAACGCATTTAGTAATTTGTTGTGCAAGCAGGCCTCAATCTAAAGTTTTTTTTATATTGACGAGTACATTTTTGTTATTATTGTTTTACAGGCGCAGAGATACGAAGCAGCTTCGACTATCTTCGGACCACATACTCTCGACATCTATCTGAACAAATACGTGGAACTAACCGATGCTCTGATCTCGGTAAGTGGGTTATTATAGCAGGATCTTTTGCAAAAGTATTTAAGCATTATTAAACTTATCAAATACCTAGGTAGTCTAGTTTCCAAACCACAAACTCTTGACTACATTAACCTAAGTACACGTATTGTGGGACGCACAAATGATTGAGTATTGATAAACACTAAATTAGAGTTTCGCTAAATTAAGTACAGGACTGGTCGTTGTGGCGATGATTATGGAAGGTTCAGTGGACGCCTTGAATTAAATTTAGTTGATGATGATGATGACGATTGTTGAATTTAGTTACTGTTCAATGTTATACTTACCTGTTTTTTTAGAAAGGCTATCAAAAACTTCAGCCTCATTTCATTTTCCAGAGTAAAACCATCCCGCTAGGCCCGGAGCCTCCCGACCTGAGCAATCAGCTGATCTCCTTAGTCACTCCCGTGCTGTGGGACTCTGCCCCCTGGGGACACGAGTTCGGAGACTGTGTGAAGCAACCCTTCAAGCAGTACAGCTATGGAGATGTCGTAATGACGCAGTTTGTAAGTGTACTTGCTGCTTGTAGTTGTATATTTAATCATCCTCAGAAAATAGAGATTTCAATGCAGCCCATCGGCTTTATTTTGTTGGCTATACAAGCTTTGAGTTCTAGTAGGTAAGGACCACTTGAATTCCAACGAAGCGGAATGTACTTACTTCAAATGCTTCTCACCCTCAGGTGTCAGGTCACCCTCGCAACAGTATCCGTCACGGTCGCTGGTACGCGACGGTGGAGCGCCTGGAGGCCGAGGAGGACGACGCATGGGTCACTGTCTTCACTGACGCTGACTGGGAGACCAAGTATGTATATCTAAGCTTTAAGGGAACATACTGTTTCATTCTACAAACTGGGATCAAAAGTATTCTTGTAAATAATATAAACCAGCGGAGAAACTGCATTCAATTTGGATCATCCGATTTGGAAAACCAAGTTGCATTTTTTTTAAAGTGAAATCTTCTTTAGTCGTGTGAGCATTTTTGTGATGGGAAAAAACAATTGAACTCGCGACACCGTTACCGACACCTCATTTTTGTAAACGCGATTGTGCTCTGTATTTAGATAAGGTTACGGACCAATATTCTATACAAGTATTTTTCTTCTACCAAGACGATCTTGTTCAAGTTTTCACTTCTATCGGGACTCCCGGAGTGCCACGTTTTTTTTTAACCTTTACGGTTCCATCAATGCTGGGCAAAGGTCTCCCCCATACTTCGCCATTCATCTTTGTTTGTTGCCCTTCCCAGCCACTCAGTCAAAGAGTCTAGGTCGTCGCGCCAGCGTTTCTTAGGCCTGCCTCGGTGAGTTGCCATTAGCCTTCGATCAACATACTGTTGATCGAAGCCATTAGCAGACAAAAATGTTCCAAGTTACAAAAAACCACGCTATTCTTGCTCATTAACGTGTTAAAGACGGCGTATTAATTTAATTTGTTCTGCATCAGAAGTCACGGGTTTCATTACGTATATCAATTGTTAATCAAAACACATTTTTTTAAATGTATCTGTACTAGAATATCCTGTTGCTCCATTATTTGTGTTGATATCGCCGTCTGACACTTTCTAATGCCTATTTAAACCTCTATTTCACCAGGTTCACCTGGATCCGCGACTCCAAGGTAATGGGCACAAGTCGCGCAGAGATCGAGTGGGAGATCCCTGTGGGGACTCCTAAAGGCACATACAGGATTCACCACTTTGGAAACTACAAGTATGTTCTGGGTGGCATATACCCTTACCATGGGTTCACGGACGGCTTCGAAGTCTCTTAGATTATAGGTGACTAGACCATGATAGTCACCCTAGATCCTAGGAAATTTATACATCTATGATCGTCACAAAAGGTCTTTATAGAACGCACAGACGATGGAATTTCCAAGGACCTATACTAGGACCATGATTCTCAGGCCGAGATCTATATTAACGTTTCTTAGTATTTACTTTGGCTAAGCGTTATTCCGGTCACTGTCGCACAACTGTCAAACTACAAATGCAAGAAAATGATTACGCTAAAGTACGTACTAAGTGAAGTTTAGAGATCTTGGCCTTAGATACCATCTCTTGGACGTGAGTCCAATTTTGGACCATCAAAATACCTTATTCAAGGTTTTGTTAGCACTTCTTGGTGTTTTTAAGATAACAGTGATTTTTGGGACCAATAGAGTGGTTTGTTGAAATTGAGGGTAGTTATTGAACATTAATGTGACATGACAGTGTAGTGACAACTATTTTAAGATTTTAATTGGCTTATATTCTTTTAACCGTTGGGTTATTGCCACTTTTAATTTTATTGTTTAAATGTATGCTTCAATATTAATATTTCTAGTTAAAGTAATCTGTTGCCATTATGAAATCTTTTGTTTTTTTTTATATTGGGTTACATAAACTTGCGCAGGCGCACTGCCTTTTCTTTCAAGAAAATACATTGTAAGATTTAAGTTTAAAGTATATTATTATATTGTATAAACTCAGAAGCCAGTACTAATTTCAAGTAAGTATTATTTTACATTTAGTTTACCATAAGGATAATAATTATGTTATTGAGACTAAGCCACCTCGTCCTCTCGACGATACTTTTGGTATGTAGATAAGAGTAGTATGCTATATTTAAGTATTAACTACAACATTAAAAAAACACAGCAAAAAGTTAGTAGTAACTACCTACCAATGCATTGTATACTGTTTAAGATTTACGCTACTTCTTATTTTTTATGTCATATTATCACGGCCATAAAATTATATTTTTGTAATGTTTCTAGGTTTTTGTTTCCATAGTATACTATAATACTATATTATTATATACACCGTGACATTTTAGTCGTCTTACAGAAGCAGCCCACTTCATGTATCCAATGACTACTAATCATTCATTAAAAAAATAAATTGATAAACACCGTGACATTTTAGTCGTCTTACAAAGGGCCACTCAATGTACCCGACATAAAATACCTCCAAGAGCAATTAAAAAAATCTTCTAATATATATATTTTTTTTTATGAATGTTTCGTAGTCATTGGATACATGAAGTGGGCTGCTTTTGTAAGACGACTAAAATGTCACGGTGTATATTATGTTTTTGAAATAAATAAATTAATATTAAAATTATCATCAATACAGAAAAAAAATACAATATAAGGTCAAATTAAATTAGCTAGCAAAACTCCAACGACGTGATGGTATCAGATAAAAATTTAAAATATTTTATTTCGTAAAAACCGGACGCTGACATTTCATAAGTATATGTACGGAATTTATGAAACTTCAGAAGCTAGGTGCTGCACGCTTCCAATTGGTCGTTTCCTAAGAAGATGAGCCGGCAAGAAACTCGGGCTACTCATTTAAAAATAATTGGCTTTTAAATTGTTTTCATATTACAGTGTTAACAGGTATGAGAGGACATCGTAGGTCTGTCAACAAGTACCAAGTACTTATCGAGAACGTGAATTAAAATAGAATATGGTGAATAGATCGAATCTCTATGAGTCAACAAGACTATTGATATTATGACGTATTTGAAGTTTCGCTAATTAATCATTTGACCTTGTATATTTAAGGCCAGACAAGATTCGCCCTCCCGCTTGACTGAAAAAAATCTAGGAGGCAGCCTGCTTACCTTACTTCTTAATAAGCGTGATTTATAATGTAAACCAAAGTAAAATAGTTAGTATTAATTGATATCTTCTGTAGTGATTATTATGTTTTAAAATACCTACTTATAGTCTAGTCGCTAATTCTATGTGAATTCCCTATTCATACACATTTTTTCAATAAAATTAAATATTTATGTATTTATATTAAGTCTACAACGGTGCTGATTCCCTTGTTCACAAACTAAATTAAATTTAAGTTCAGTGCATCTTTTTCTTTCTATTTCATTAAGAAAAGGACAGAAGATAAATTTTAGTTTAGTCCGGTCAAATTAATCAGCGCCTGTCACTACTCCATGCAAGTTTAGACATGATTAAAAACTTGACCACTAAAATTACGTCAATTTACGTCAAGCGCTGATTAATTTGACAGGACTGAACTAAAATTTATCTTCTGTCCTTTTCTTAATGAAATAGTATTTGTATGCTGATTATTATATTGGCAAAACATGTTTTGTTCTAAATTGTTCTTTTACCATCTTTTTATACCGTGTTTTATGCAAATAAATATATTCTTATTCTTAGAAAGAAAAAGATGCACTGAACTTAAATTTAGTTTAGTTTGTGAACAAGGGAATCGGCACCAAATGTCTTACTTAAATACAGATTTTTACTCCTATCTCCTCATGCAAGTTTAATTTTTTTTACAGTAACACACCGACATAAACACACAGACATACACCCACACACACCCCTGCTTTATTTTAATTATAAACTAAATAAATTATAAAACTAAGCTAAATTTTATAATCACTTGGTAGATCGTCACAACTCACAAGTTGTATAAATCTTATCGGATTAAATTAACCCCTTATCTGAACACTGTCTCTTAAGATACAGGTAACCCTAGTTTAAGAGGCAGGCTTACCATTTATTGTCAACAGATTTCTGCATTATAGATTATTCGCTCTGTACTGACCTACCACTAGCTGTAAAACTTTTGTTACCCAAATAAATTAAGTCTGTAGGTAACCTTTTTGGAAATATATATATTTTATTATTTTTTAAATGTTAGCAGGTAAGTACCTACTATTACATCAATCACGTCAATCACGGGTAGAGCACAGGTATATTTTATATAAAAAAAAATTGCTTGTTATGTGCAGTCGACCGCATGTTTGTGGTAACTCTTGGAATTTCAGCTGAGCTAGCGAAGTACGGGTGTTTCAATAGAATAAGAGGCCAGCTTATACCTACAGGTAAACTGAAATAAAATTTAGAGCCAAAATCAGTATTAAACAGACACACACACACTTATTCTATTGACACTAGGGAGAAAACGTCAAAATAATGACTCAACAAGGGTTGTGTCTCACCGCGTAAAGCGCTGTCTGCCGCGGAATATTGATAGATATACGCTGCAGTAGCAAACTGCAACTTATTAAAAAAAAAATAGAGTAAATATACGAACTGTGTGCAAACAAACATAGAAACAAAACGGCTCGCGTTATCTGAAAATTAATTAAAATTTATCGCTTCATTTTAATCTTATGGATTATCCTATCTCTCATGTAAAAGGGGCTCATGTTTAGATAACACAATCATACAAATAACTATGTAAATTATATATACTGCTATGTAAAATATGTACTTATTTATATTTTATTAATATCACCACTAAATACCTATTTTTGTAGGTATGGTGATGTGTCATCTTTTTGTTGATGAACATATTTTTGACAAGAATATTATTTAAATACTAAAAGGAAATACGGGAGAAATCGTACGTGTATTCTTTTGGAATTTTAGATGAGATCCATAATATGTTATTTATCATACCTAAATGAAAAAATATGTAAAACTAGAACTGATTTAGTAAAATTCTAGATCATGTAGGCTACTTAGAATTATATTATAAAAGTGCCAATTGTAGGTAATAAATATTTGTAAAACATTAAAACTGTGTTTTTTTTTCAACAACAAACAATGGAATCAGATAGATATATACTGACTGTCAGTTTGTTTAATTTCCTAGACGCAGTCCAGAATCTGGATTTAAAAAAAAAACTGGTTATCTAGCGAAATCCGGGGGTTTTCTACCTCTGCTTATCCCATCGAGGAATGTAGGCGTGAAATTATGTTATGTTATTAAAAACAATAAAGGGAGGAAAAAGGAATAAAGGGAGACCTTTAACACGCTGGGAAGACGAAATTAAAAGAACAGCCGGCCCACTTTGGAGACAATTAGCACAGGACAGAGATAAATGGAAATCTTTGGAGGAGGCCTTCCCGGGGTTCTTGTAGATTAAGAAAAAATATAATAATTTATATTTAACAATTACTAACAAAAGCTACTACTAATACTTAAATGTATGAAATGTAAAACTAACAAAACTAAATTAAGAATAGGTACTAATATTAGAAATAAGAAACTGTTTTACATAAAAAAGTTACTTAAAATAGATAGGTAAGATACTGCTACTATTATATATAATAGATAAGCAATAATTATAGATTTGTATTAAGTTGAACTGCCTAATCCGCAAGAAATAAAAGGCTTTTTTTATTTTATTTTTATTAATTCACCAAATAATTACCTACCTTCTTTTCCATCACCTGCAAACAATTGTTACCTACCAAAACTTAAAATAACAGAAATTATCGGACAAGGACGTATCAGAGAAGCATAATTACGAGTATTATCGGATAGATCGGTACGTTCTTTAACTAATATTCAATTAACATAAAGTTATCATGATTAATTATTCGATAAAACCGCTTCTATCAAGTCGTTAATAATTCATAGTTTTGTTCTCATTAATACATTAGCGTACAAAATGCGTACGCCCTAACGCCTGATTTGTCTACCATAGGGCAATAGCAAGCCATTAATCGACACAACCCCGGCTATCTGATACAGATAAATAATACCCCAAAGAGTCAGAATACAGAAATGGCAACAATTTGTCTTATCCCATCTGTTTTTAGTGGTAACTATTGGACAGCTGTTCGATCGCTAAACTAATAAGCCATTTAAGTTATAATTTCGGGCTAGAAGCGTAGAAAAGTCAGGTGGGTAGTACTCGCAACCGGCGTAGATGTATGAACGTAAACGAAGTAAAAGGAGTAGGTTTGTAAAGGTCGTAGCAGGTGGCGTTCTGTAATATCTGCCTAGGAAGAAGGCGTGTGTTTATGTATGTATGTGTGTATTATTTGTAAGAACATCTATCAAGATATCCGCCACTTCTGTAAATCTAACACCTGCACGCGTAGCATGACCACCGTAGAAACAGGTTTTCTACGGGTTTTGTCGACAGAAGAATAGACAAAATGACAGATTGTGTTTGGTTATGTCATTTTATCTATTCTTCCGTCGACAAAACCCGTTTCTATTGTGGTCATGTTAAGCGTGCTGAGGTTCCATCCAAGTCACTAAAAAATCTGTGAAATTTTTTTAATTGATTTTTCAAAAATAATTCAAGCACCAGATGATTGAAAATTGCCCTTCACATCTGGCCTATGGTCAAACTTGACGGATTAGTAACAGAGATAAATATCGGTTTGTTCACGATAGCATATCATAGACAATAACAACAGGTAGATAACAATATTTCAATATTCTTCCGTTGATAACAGAATGTGGTGCTTCACGGGAGGGCAAATTATGTCAAGGAGATTAATTTGTTCACAATGTTCATGTTGTTGTTCATTTCAGTTTTTTTTTTGGATCGGGTCATGTGCGCAACTCTTCCCCAATTTCTTTTGTTTTATTTGTGTATGTGAAAGTATTACTCTTTTACGCCAAAATGACTGAACGGATTTGGATGAAATTTGGCACACAGATAGTTTATAGCCTGGATTAACATTAGGATCGACACGGAGGACTTTTTCTCCCGATATTCACACGGGATCGAGATTTATGCGGGTGAAACGGCAGCTAGTTTTATCATATTTTGCCTACAGCTGCACTTGCATCCAATATTTCACGAAATCGTTTTTCAGGGATTTTTTGATAAAAGAGTTATGTTATAGGCCCCTGACGAAATGTTTTTTTATCTCTAACAGAAATATTTCAGATATGTTTCTTGAACCGATAATTGGTTATCGGCTTATTTTGATCGATTAATTCCTTAAATATTATTAAAAATGTTTATTATCTTTTTTTCCATTATTAGGTAGATACTGTTTGAATGAGATGGTGCGCGTTTCTGTATTTTTTTTTAAATAAGAGTCGAGATCTTTTATAAAACTCAAGTGCTGTGATTTTTTAAGATTTACTTTAGTGTGATCGGTTTTACCACCCATGTGAGTATTTTCAACAATTTTTCCATCGGTAGATAATACAGAGTTATTTTTAATAAGACAAAGCATAAAGCTAAGAACATATTGCTCATAATCAATAGAAAAATCGAGTGCTACAGTTATTTACCGCTTTATTTTATTAACTCACCATCACTCCTTTTGTTTTTGTGAGGAGCTTGTGGCGAAGTAATAACAGACGCACGGATCAATCCATCAGCTTAAACTACGCTTTCTGGGGTTGGTCCGTGGATGGGTGACTATCTTTATATACCGAGACTCCTCCGTGCCTCGGAAAGCACGTTCAGCCGTTGGTCTCGTCTGTCATTCGTGAATCTTTGACAGTCGTTACGGGTCGTCAGAAGCCCGAAAATCTGACAACCAGTCTTACCAAAGGGTATCGTACCTATTACCCAGTAATTGGATTGTGGAGGTCAGATAGGCAGTCGCTCCATGTAAAATACTGGTATTCAGCTGCATCCGGTTAAAACTGGAAGCCGACCCCCACATAGTTGGAAAAGGCTAGGCAGATTAAATGACTCCTTTTGTACCGAATTTTCGTAAACCGCAAAGTGCCTACAATTATTTTAGTCAAGTAATAGGGGCCGAGAATTTGTTGCCACTGAGGGCACACGTTCAGACTCCGGGCGTGGGTTCTTACATACCTTCTGAATATTTCCTATTCAGCAAACTTGTCCACCGCACCGTGAACGGGATGACGAGAACGAGATGACGACGCCGAAGTAGCGACAGTACATTTACTATGGCCGATTGTACTCGTTTTTCGTTGACGTCCAGTTCACGGTGCGGTGGACAAACCGTGAATAACAGTTGCCCGTCAAGAACCCAGCATACGTGCTTGCGACCATTAGACCAAGGAGGCAATCCTTAATTAATAGTAATCTAATTTTGTCAAATAAGTTCGAAATTCTACTTGCATTTGCATACAAAAAGTGTGATGGAATCCGTAATATACTTACATATAATAACTATCGCGAAAAAACACTTGAAATTCATACTGAAACAGTTGGATTGACGAGCGAACAAACTCCCTCTTCTCAATGTAATTTTGTTCAAGTTGTCAGTGTACAAAATTACGAGATATGTAGGTACTCCACGCTCTAAATTGAGTTGACGGAATACTGGAATAAGTTGGAATTCTCAGTTCATGTATCTTTAGGGTTCATGTATCTATAGGTACTGCAATCATTCCTGATCGTAAAGTACTTACCAAAAAAATTACTAGGTACTGTACATTACCTACATGGTAATAACATCTCTGCCCAACCCTGCCACCTCTGCCAACTACAAGAAGTTATAATAATACATCGCATGCCATGTAACTAAGCCACTGTCACAGAACATTATGTACTCTGGCCACTCTTGTCCAGCACGCGTATAGTATAATTATCATAGAAACGGGTTTCGTCGACGGAAGAATAGACAAAATGACAGATTGTGATTGTTTACCTGTCACTTTGTCTATTCTTCTGTCGACAAAACCCGTTTGTATTGTGGTCATGCTAGTGCAGCTACCAGTTAATATAGCCACAATGTGAAAGTCGTCGCTTAACCCTTTGTCACGTCGATCTTCCCTATATTTTAAAAACTAGATGAGGTCGCCGTTTCCTATCCGACTACTCTGGTCACAGTCTCTTTTAAAGATCAGACATAATCTTGGTCAGATCATCTGTCTGAGAACATAATATTTGCCCTTCGTTTACTGATGTGCGGTTTTAATTCAATCTGTAAAAACTTTACCTTCCTTTCTCGCTTCACCGCAGCCGGGTAAAATCAAAATAGATTACAAACCGTAATGTCTCCCCTTTCATCCTCTCTTGCAATCCCGGATGGCATGTGGCCGTATCTACCTCTCATTATCTTAAACTGATGTATTTAAATAAGCTTGGCAGTATCAACTAATTAAGCAAGTGATTAATGATATCTATATAAATACGTGTGATGGTATTGAATACCTAGGGGCTAGATACTAGATATTATTATTTATCTATCACTTTCACTGATGGGTGATTCTACCCATAACGTGAGGTACAGAATTAATAGGTGCAGTCACGAGCATAAATTACCTAAATTTAGTGACAGAAAAAATAAAGTGAAATAACGAACTTTGAAGAAAGGCAGAGGAAACTTATCAGCGTGGACGCGCAACGTTCAACCAAGTCAAACTTTTGGTCATAAAGTTGATATGTACTTAATAAATAAATAAATGTTGTTTCATAATGCAAAGTAAAGTAAAATAAACTAAACATTTATTTGCATAGATTGCAGGTACAGTAAATAAGATGTGACAGTTAAAATATGGGTGATCCTTGTACCTACAATCTAACTTATATTAGGCATGCAACATTGCAAGTCTTTTCCGTGGTTTTATACCTGGGCTCTACCCTACCACCAAACTTTACAAGTCTACAATTCTACAAAGTAGTTAAATTGTAGAAAATATTGCGTAGGTTAGGTAACACATAAATTACAAATGTAAATAATTGTAGACTTGTCACTACAATTTACAAAGTATTCGTAATGTTTTTCCGTTACAATTAAGTATCTTAGAGTTGTGTGGTACATTGTAAGATGTTTACGATGTTTATGTTTACGAGCACAGCAGGTACAGTACGACAAAACTTAGATGTAGCATTGGCAAAATTCGTAAAACCGATCACCTTCCGAACTGAATGCGTTTTCAAAATCATCAATCTTTATTACTACTTGAGGTGAAAATGATCTTTACGCAAACGCAATAAGTTGTAAAGGCAATATTGGCGTGATGAAGTTATGCCCATCTGTCTCATCATCATCATCATCTGTTTGACTTATACTTCTCCAATTTATTTGGGATTCCCTCCGTTTTTGGTGAACGGAGGGTTATGTCGGACTCCTACCGACTAAAACCCCACTGTTCCTACTACTATCATGTGTCGGGGTCCCGGGAGATACTTGCACATTCGCCGCACCCCCGACTGGTATCTGCCCGCCATGTCTAGCGGGCCCCATCACCCAGTGCGGCCTATCCCACGACCGCACGTCCTTCCATAAAGGCGCGCATGGAACACTGCGTGCGTGCCCTCTCTTTAGGTCTGACTGTTCGGGCGACGACACAGCCCCAATTTCCCCGCCCACAGGCCCCTCTTTATGGTGGCCGGAGATTGTTAAGCGCTCTTCGACGCCCGGCTGCGGCGCTTCTGGTGCGGTTGGAGTGAGAGGTATGCTCTCTCTCCTTCTCCGCCGCCTCTTTTGCACGTATGACCTCCTGGCAAAAAGAGGCGACAGCATCCCAAGCGTTTTCGCTTCTGATCATGTACTGAACTAAGGCTGGAAACGCGAAATCACCCGCACCAAATGTCACGACGAGGGTACAGCGCTGTTGAGTCCATGCTGAGCACTCCTCCAGCGGGTTATAGTACCTATTTTCTTCCATACATCTCTATTAGCCGTCTTCTCAGTGTTTATAATATATTATCTTTCTCACAATCCATGAAATTCATCCAAGTCTATTTAAAGTTTTGAAAAATTGCAGAAAAAATGCCGCTCACACTGACGGCTAAGCTGGTGATCGGTGTAGTGGTTCTCGGCGTCATAGGAGGCATGACAGCCACTATAGTTCTGCTAGTCAACGAAGATAATAACTACGAGGACACCACGGCTAACCCAATGACTACGGCTTCCACGGATGCACCTACGACTGAAGAAAGCGACTTGCCGTACCGAGTGGGAGTCGGTATAGCTGATATGACGGGACCGTGTGTAGAGATTACTTTTGTAAGTCGTGCCTACTTAAATACTTTTTTTGGAGATTATACTAGATTTGAAGAAAATCCGATAAAGTCGTCGTACCTACAGACATCATTTTTTGTTCACTGAGAGGATGAAGATAACATCAGAATGATATGTTACGTTTCTCATTTCCACCCTGTTGGTTGATGCTTCCCTGCAGCTCGATCCTGAAACGTACAAGGTCTTAGAAAACACGAAGAATAGTGTAGGCGCAGTCCTAAAAAAAGCTATCGTCGCGCGAATTCATTATGCGATCATTTGTTCTATCCTAAGTATCTTTTCAAGCAGATAACCGAGTAGCCGGCTTTCAAATGTACCGGCAAAGGATAACGTCAATGTCCATACAATTAGCCACCGATAAGCCTGCACCGGCTAGCCGGCAGCCGGGATGTGTGAAAAGGCATTTAGGCGCCATCTCCACGGACGAGACAATCGCGGCGATAGTCACGCTATGCCCTAAAATTATTGGCGCGATGAGTGGAGTTTTCACAAAGTTTCATTCATAGAGTTTCTATTTAATTTGATGGCACGGCGAAACTATCGCCACGATTTTCTCGAGATGGCGCCATGAGAATTTTATTAAAAATACATAGTTATAAGCCTAAAAATAGGCAAAAAAATCCACAAATTCGTGAAGAAGTTTATGATTACAGATGGGTTACGCCGAAGTGGGTCAAAGTGGGCGAGGTCTTCACCTGCGTCAGTTCGCCAGGTCTTTCATCTTCGTGAAGGGAAACACCAGGATAGTGCTGGTCACTGCTGAGGTGCAGGCTGTCGGCATTGCAGTCCGGCGAGAGGTAAAGTTAGAGTGTTATTAACTGTATATTTGCCGTAGGCTCTTTAATGGTATAAACTATAAAGTGGCAAAATAATATTTCTACTATTGGTTGTTCTCGAGGAGCTCGTGGGTAAGTAATAGCAGGCGCAGGGGTCGCCCCATCAGGTTAAGTTACGCTTGCCGGGGTTGGTCCGTGGATGGGTGACCATATTTACATATCGAGATTCCTTGCCTCGGAAAGCACGTTAAGCCGTTGGTCCCGGTTGTCATTCGTGGATCTTTGACAGTCGTTACGGGTTTTTTTTTGGGTGGGAAATTATCAAATAAGGGTCGTCAGAAGCCCGAAAGTCTGCCAACTAGTCTTACCAAGGGGTATGGTATTATCCAGTTACTAGGTTGTCCACGTTGTGACTGCCTATCTGACCCCCAGTCGCTCCATGTAATCAGTCGCTCTATGCAAAATACTGCTCCTGCCTATCAGTCGCTCCATGTAAAATACTGGTATTCAGCTGCATCCGGTTAGACTAGAAGCCGACCCCAACATACTTGGGAAAAGGCTTGGCAGATTGATTTATTGGTTGTTCTGAACTTCCAATTTACGAGTTAGCATTAAGCATAATCCGCTTATAATGTTCCCACTGCTGGGATACAGGCCTCCTTTCTTCGAGAGGTAGTGTGCTATATAATCTACCACGCGGGCCCAGTGTGGGTTTAATTTATTTACGAGTATTAATACGGTCAGTAGTTGCCGTAGTCTGCCCTTAGCAGGAGTGCACTACGTGAGCTCGACAAATGGATGTGCGATTAATGCGACAATACTGTACTGCAACTCACCGTAGTTCGAATGAACGCTTGTGCGATACACTGAACCTCGACATCACGATAGTGCGCCAAACATTGTGCGACGATAGTTCGACACTCGGAAATGAGACAAACGATTGTGCGGCGATAGTTTGTCACTCGGAAGTGAGACTAACGATTGTGCGACGATAGTTCGACACTCGGAAGTAAGACAAACAATTGTGCGACGATAGTTCGACACTCGGAAGTGATACAAACGATTGTGCGACGATAGTTCGGCACTAGGAAGTGAGAAAAACGATTGTGCGACGATAGTTTGACACTCGGAAGTGAGACAAACGATTGTGCGACTATAGTTTGACACTCGGAAGTGAGACAAACGATTGTGCGACTATAGTTCGACACTCGGAAGTGAGACAAACGATTGTGCGATGATAGTTCGACACTCTGAAATGAGACAAACG
Source organism: Agrochola litura (assembly GCA_949152395.1). NCBI lineage: Eukaryota > Metazoa > Arthropoda > Insecta > Lepidoptera > Noctuidae > Agrochola > Agrochola litura. The sequence continues at coordinate 25,032,203 of OX424495.1, read as the reverse complement.
AATGTGCGACGATAGTTTGACACTCGGAAGTGGGACAAACGATTGTGCGACAATAGTTCGACACTCGGAAGTGAGAAAAACGATTGCGATAGTTCGACACTCGGAAGTGAGACAAACGATTGTGCGACGATAGTTCGACACTCTGAAATGAGACAAACGATTGTGCGACGATAGTTCGACACTCGGAAGTGAGACAAACGATTGTGCGATGATAATTCGACACTCGTAAGTGAGACAAACGATTGTGCGACAGTAAGTATTGTAATTCGTCGTCCAGTTTTCGCGTCGGCGTCCCTGCCACCTTGTATATTGAACGAAGTTATAAACTGAAGTTATAGCTTTCTTTATTTTTCATTTAAATTCTATAGACGCAGTATCGCATTTGCACTTGGGTAGTTTACTGTAATACTGCACCGACGCGCGACGTAGTGTCGAATTACAATACTGTTGCACAATCGTTTGTCTCATTACCGAGTGTAGTACTATTGTCGCACAATCCCTGTATAATCCAAATCATTAACCGACTTCCAAAAGGAGGAGGTTCTCAATTCGACAGTTTTTTTTATGTTTGTTACGCGATTACTCCGCCAATTATGAATTTTTATTTGTTTGGTAGGTCATACTTCAGAGGTGGTCCCATATAAATTTTATTAAGTTTGCTTGGGTGGTTTTTGAGTTAGCTTCAATAATACGTATTTTTTCCCACTTAGTATGTGGATGATATAATAAGTTCCTGTCACTGTTATTTACATAGCAGGTAGTGGTATTCAAATTTGTGTGGGGTAGGTAACACAACTAAAAGTGAAAAATAAAAACTTTTTACAAAAAAAAAAATACAAAAGAATGCAAAAAACGAATATTCTAAACCAAAGACACCGACTTCCAAAATAATTTTTCACTTTGTAGTGTTTTTTTTTGGAAGTCGGTTGTATTTTTTTTGTAAAAAGTTTTATTTATTATCAATCAATTATATTGGGTACTTATAATATTTTTTTAACTTATTATTAAACAAAATCTCTTACGTTCACGTGTGTAAAGGCACTCCTTTACGGCTTACCGGGAGCTTTCGCGTTCAGATTCGAGACGTAATTACTAGTAGCAGACCGCTGCTACCGAAGTATATACCATAGATATCCGGTATATACCCTATATTCTTAGTGATAAGAAGTAGAGATGTAAAAGTTTAATTAATAAATAAATGACTGAATGAAAGGTGCCTTTAATGATGTAGGAAAGGCTCTATCTTCAATAATTATGCAATCTGATTCACTTTCATAAATTAACCAGCCACATCTTCTCCAGGTGGTAAAGAATCTCCAGGAGCGCTACGGCGATATGTACTCACTGAGGAACGTGATCCTCACCGGAACCCACACGCACAGCGGCCCTGGAGGTCATATGGTGGACTTCATCCTGGACATCAGCATCCTTGGCTTCTCTCGGGAGACCTTCAATGCTTATGTTAATGGAATAACCAGGGTAAGTACAAATAGTAATAATTCTAGGGGTGTTTGTTGCTAAGCAAATGCAATTTTAGTGTACACTAATATTTAAATGATAAACTATAGCTGCTATAATAACTGTCTAATAATTATTAGAACATAAATTATATTTATTAGAAAATTCATAAGAAATTGTAAATAAATTAACTTTTAATAAGATTAGATATCTGTTTGTAGCTCAATAAGTTAGGTTTCAAAACTTTCTTTCCTACTACTTAGCTGTGCCCGACAGGGTTCATAATGATCTCAAGATATTAAAAGTTTGTACACATTATGGAATGTAATAAATGATTAAGTAGGTAATCGTCGATGCCACAACCTCAAACCAAAAAATAAACTAAGACATGAAAACATAGCACTGCGAACAATACAGTGAAGCATGCCAAAACTAAACCTTCGCTCTGTGCATACATGATCAAACACACCCATTTACAATCATTTACAATCAAACTACACCTCACTAAGTGCACACATGTTTAGATGTTTAGGAAACCGGCTTCACGTCACTGTTGACAGCGCTATGTCTTGGTTTTTTATTTGGTCTGAGGCTGCAACGCGTATCTGCTTAATTTTATTATACAACGCTATTCATTAGTAAGTCTTGAATGACTGAGTCCTTTACGAGGTATGAGGAAATAGTCCTGATTAGCTCGTTTGCCACATGGATTGGTGTTCTCAGCTTGTAGGTACATAATAATTAGTAGCCTGGGAAAATGTTACTGCTCTTTCTTCTTTCCACCTTTATCGCTTTCTCCAGACTGACGGATTCCTCCAAAGGGTATCCGATAATTCGTCGACAACAAAGGGGCGAACCTCATACAAACGGTCAAAAATTAGTTTAGTGTACAAAATGCTCCATTTGTCGAGCTCTATGTCGTCACAAAAGGGCGAAGCTCTAAGACTAATAGAAACAGAAAATGATTGACGGCGTATCTTAAAATCAGTTATAGGGATTTTTTTTTTGTTCTAAATTATACCTATATATTTTCTTAAATATCATCAAAATAAGCGCGTCATCGGGAGAAAAAAAACGTTTTTTGGCTCTCCTGTAAAATTTTCTTATTTGAGGTTCGCCCCTTTGCGGTGTTGGTGACGAATTGTAGGCATTGCTAGTAAAATGTTTGAAATGGTGCATAATTTTAATAAGTAGACGGTGGCTGAACCGTTTGAGAGCATTTTGTTTGACTACAGCTTTGCAAACACATTTCAGAGTATAGTCCGCGCGCATGAAAACATGGTACCAGCTCGACTCTTCTTCGCGCAAACTGAAGTGGCGGACGCCCACAAGAACAGATCTCCCTACTCTTATGGACAAAACCCAGAAGAAGAGAAGGCTCGGTAAGTGGCGAACAGTGAAGTCAGAATATTGAGACATTTCAACATCATTTTCATTTTTACTTCATACTGATTTTACAGGTGTCAAATAAAAAACCCTTCACGAACTTACTTTAAATTGATGTACAGAATTCATAGATGATGATCTACGCATTCTGGACAACAATTTAAGACGCAGATATATGACAGTGACCTTGGTGGTGGTTCGCTTGCGTGTTATGTACTGAGCACACGCAACGCGTCGTACGTTCAGCCAGTAATAGGACTCGCCCATCAGGGAGCTCTATCCCAAATTAGGCACATTATTAATTTATTGTACATAAAACAAAAGGTATTTTAATAAAACACGTATACTAAAATATCAATAATTAAATTGTCTTTAAAATGATGAAGGTTTCAGAAAAATACGCTTGATAGTTTTTGCATGATTCTCAGTTTTTTATCCGCGTTAGACATAACTTTACAAATTAATTTCACTATGTAATATAAACAATATAAAATATTCCCATATTAAGTTATTAAGAAAATGCTCTCATTTAACATATATTTTTTCCAAATCATTAACACTACTCGTTTAGACGTGATCTTCAGTATAAAATCAATAAAAGACGGTTATCGTCGCCTTAAATAACTTTGTGCAAAAATAATTGCTGGGCTTTCATTTTTGGTGTGAAAATTCGCTGTTTACGGTAGTGCAGAATGTAACGCACGCAACAAATTGTGCTTATTGCATGCAACGGTACAGGGGTCGTGGGGCTATTTAAAGATAAGTTATAAACTTATAACATTTAGAACTTGTTTTCGTAAAAAAACATTTAAAAAAGTTGGAACATTGACCTTTCAATATCTCCGTAACTAGAAGGTTCCCAGGTGTGTTCCAGTACATTTTTTTTTTATAATTACTGGAGAACAAGTGACTCTTGGCTTCGTTAAGGGTATTTTACACCCGTTATAGTGCTTGAGTAGAAACAAGAAACCTGCATCTTACTTAAGAGCGTTTATACAGAAAGTGGGCAACGTCAGAAATAGCTGTCAAATATTTCGCTGTTTTGATTAATTTGTCAATATTACTGTATGGAAATAAGACTATGGCTAAATATTGGTTATGAAATGCAATAATTAACGTAACATCGAATATTTAGTTATGGATATAAAAAAAGTAGGTATTTAGAAACTTTCCAAATGTCTTTTTTACACCTAAAACTTTTACAACATCAAATTCAGTGTTATAGATAGATAGATAGATTCATTTATTTGCCTGAAATATGGTATTTTACAGATTTTAAAACAAATACTTAGTTCTTCATATTCCGCCAGCTAAATTAGGCATGGAAATTTTGTGACAATAACAATGATTCTAATTTAACAAAATAATGAAATTCTAATGTCAGAAAAAATAAGTACTAAATCAAGAATTGTCTAAATGATCAAATTACAAATGTCAAATAAAAATAATTAAATTACAAATTTTCTAAAAATCAACTTACAAAAATGATAACCAAAGAAATTAAATTAAAAAATATTATGTCAATAGCTTAAAATAATAATGTCAAATGTAATTTAAATGTCCTGCAATTTTCCCATTTGTCCTAGAATTCATAAATTCATAAATTCTACTCCCATTTCCAATACGCATAAGCATGCTAATGTTAATAATCTATGTTTTTTTTAAAAATAGGTCTGCACGAATCTAATGGGTCTGCACCAAACACAGCTCGTAAACATTTTTTTTGTACAATAAATGCCTTATTGATGTCAGTGGAATTACCCCATATAATTAAGCCGTATCTTAGCACGGATGAGACATATCCATGATAGACTAACAGTGCGGCATTACGTCCAACCGTTTTCCTATGATATCTTAGTGCAAATGCAAAGCTGTTTAGCCTATTGCATGTATTTTCAATATGTTTTTTCCAATTACAATTTTTGCCAATTATTATGCCTAAAAATTTCGTATGGTCAACTTCTTCAATTTCATTATCATCTCCAATAATTTTCATTGCTTCATTTGTCATTTTGTAATTAGAGAAATATATATTTTGTTTTGGAAACATTCACACATAAATTATTTTGTTCAAGCCATTCTATTACAGCTTCTACTGCAGCATTAATTTTATCCTCAAATTGTTCATTTTCATTATCTTTATCTGCAAACAACACGCAATTATTCCTCGTCACTGTTGGCAAATCATTTATGTAAAGAAGAAAAAGCAATGGCCCCAAAATACTACCTTGATACACGCCATACGTATTGGTCCTGTATTGAGATTTATACGTTATCATTTCTCTGTCTTTGTTAACGCCAGCAAAAAAAAAATTCAACCCGTTGTTGTCTATTCGTTAGTAATCTTTTAGCCAATTTAACGCTTTTCCTCTTATTCCGTAACTCTCACACTTTTCTAACAGTATATCATGATTTACAAAGTCAAATGCTTTGGTCATGACGAAAAATATTGCAGTGATCCATATTCTCCGTAATCGATTTTATTAGTTGATAACAAGCTAGTGCGGTTGACTTTCCTCTTTGAAAGCCATTTTGTTCCGTACTTATTATATTGTTTTTGGATATAAATGAGACAATTCGATTATACATTGCTTTTCGTATATTTTTGAAATTAAGGTCACTGGACGATAATTGTCTAAATTATGTGTATTTTTTTAAAATAATGGTTTTACAACTGATATCTTTAATTTGTTCGGGTACTTTTCTTCAAAGAAACTTAAAAATATTAACAAGATGAGCTATTATAGGAGACAATATATCGGCGCATGATTTTATTATGTGGGTGGAAATGTCATCATATCCCACTGCGTTGGTATTATTTAGTGATCAATTATTTTATTGATTTCATTGGGTTCGCAAGGTTCCAGATATAAACTATTACTTACATTGCTTGTGTTTTTTGTAATATTGTTTTTCTTTTTCTTGTTGGTTATGTCTATATTTGTGGCATCAATGAAGTGATTATTAAAAGCTTCCGCTATTTCTTCAGGATTTTCTATGGTAGCGCCATTCAGTTTAATGGTCTCTATATATTATGAATTTGTACATTTAGGTTTATTTTAAATTAATTTCCATGTTGCTTGAATTTTGTTTTTTGCTTTAAAAATAACTTTGCTAGAAGATTGCTTTTTGGTCACGTTAATACACTTTTTTAATATTTTAGCGTATTTATCATAAACCAATTTATTTTCCTTAGATTTATTTTTATGTTATTTTGATTTTATATATCTTTTAGAGAGTCAAGATTTTTTTATACCTTCAGTTAGCCATCTTAAAGTAGGTGTTACTTTACTTTTATTTTTGCAAAGGGAAACTTAATTTATATAATAGGCAAAAGGTTTCATGAAAATTATTAAAAGCCGTATTAGGATCATAAATATCTATTAATAATTGCAATTCATTATTCATATTCTAGTTCACTAGTTAGCTATATTTCTTATTTCCATACAGTAATAGGTAAATATTTGACAGCTAATTGCGACCTTGCTAACTTTTTGGAGACCAGTTTGAATAAGAAGAAGAATTAGATGAGCAGTTTTGCCCAATGTAGGATTTTTATAACACTTTCTAGTTTTACCTACATTTTACCATATACGTCAAAACATCAGTTTCAGTGTTTGGACTATATGCCGATGCCGAAATATTCTAGGGATTCTCTTTTGAAAATCTTGCAATTAAAGTTGTTGACCTTCCAGAGGAACATTGCTCACCTATTTCATTTCAATTGTTACTTACCTACAATTAATCCTAAATCTCTCCCCAGTTACGTATCCAACACAGACGACATCCTAACTCAAGTCAGGATCGTGAAGGAAGATGGCAACCTGCACGGCGTGATGAACTGGTACTCAGTGCACACCACCAGCATGAACATGACCAACCAGCTGGTGTCCTCAGATAACCTGGGGTATGCAGCTCTGAGGATGGAGAAGGAACTCAATCCTAGGAGTATGACTGGGAAGGTTGGTAGAAGGTTTTAAACTTTGACTCATACTTTTATAGGTAGATTTGAGTATCAAGATTGAGAAGATTTTATTAGCTTTTTAATATCGAATCGAATCATGAAACCGCAGAATCTGTAAGAGATAGAAAACGTAGAAATTAAAAGATCCATATTTTTTAAGCAACAATTACCTACGACCTTCGCCACTATAATACGAACCGTATTAAGGACGCAATAGAGCGGAACAAGGGCTCCAAGGTTTTTACAAGAGATCTGTTTATTGGACAGAGCCAGCTTGCGAAACTGAAGACCGATGATGGCACAATCGTATCTGCCAAACTTGAGCTGTTGAGAGAGATCGAGAGTTTCTATGGACAGCCAGTAACTCCGCTACGAATCTAGCAAACGACCCAAGAGCTAGATTGACCCGACACTATACTAAAGACATCCCGGACGTCAGCTTGTACGAGATTAAGATGGCTCTGAAGCAGCTTAAAAATAACAAGGCCGGTGGGAACTCCTGAAGGCCGGTGGGAAACCCGTTTTAAAGGCCCTCCAGAAGCTTTTCGATTCCGTCATACTCGAGGGTCTAACGCCACATGCATGGAACAGAGGTGTGGTGGTACTCTTCTTAAAAAGGGTGACAATGCCCTGCTTAAGAACTATCGGCCCATCACACTTTTGAGCCATGTCTACAAGCTGTTTTCAAGAGTTATCACGAACCGTCTCGCGCGCAGGTTTGATGACTTCCAGCCTCCCGAACAAGCCGGATTCCGTAAAGGCTTTAGCACCGTAGACCACATACATACGCTGCGGCAGGTTATCCAGAAGACCAAAGACTATAACCTGCCTCTCTGCTTAGTGTTTGTGGACTATGAGAAAGCCTTCGAGTCGATCGAGACAATGAGCTGTGCTGCAGTCTCTATAACGGTGCCAGATCGCCTATCGGTACATCGAGGTGCTAAAGTGTCTGTACAAAAACGCCACTATGTCAGTCCGACTCCAGGATCAGACCTCGAAACCTATCCTTCTGCAGCGAGGTGTGAGACAGGGAGACGTTATCTCTCCGAAACCGTTCACCGCTGCACAGGCGCGGTCCGAGGGGGGGGGTCCTGGGGGTCATGACCCCCCCAAAATCTTTCACGCTGTCGGTCAGGAGTCTGAATGATTTACTTATATTACTAACTTTTAAAACTACTACAGCTACGGGTTACCGTGGCTCAAGTACCAGCAGTTACGATATATCGGTATTTCACATATATCGGCACTCCCGAGCAACAACAAGCGCAACACGTCATACTCATAGCTGCTGTGTTGTTAACATTAGCATATCGGTGACGCGGACCCATAAGATTTTCCCCTACAATCGTTCAATGCGCCTGAAGAAGTTTTCACATCAAAAAGTCAATTTTAAAAATAGAGTATCTTGGATGCAAGAGCGAGCGACGCAAACTCTGTTTGGGCATCCCGCTCGTACGTAAGGTTTGAAAGTCTAAGGTTAAGGCCATCAGATTCCAAAACCCAAACTGCTGAGCTTTTCTTCATAACTCGACAAAGTAAGTTCTATTTCTGAATAATACCTAGTCAAAAGAAAACAGAAGCTTTTCTGGTTGGAGTGCTAAATTTTCAGGCTCGCTTCGCTCGCTCTTGCCTTCTACATTCTATTAATTCTTGAGCTTTTCTTCATAAGTCGACAAAGTACTAGTACTACTAGGTACTTCCTAGTTCTTTTGGAATGATCAAAAGAAAATCTAACCTATCCGAGTGCCTTGTATTCTGCATTCAGTTCAAAAGAGTTCTTATGATCTTGTCATAATCTACCGTTCTAATACCTACTATCTATCAAAAAGTGCTGCAACTGCGACCAATTTTCCCGCAAGTACACCTCCCCCCCCACCACCCGCCGCATGTAAAAGATGCGTCCCTGACTAGCATAACTAATGGTTGGTCTAGTGGTCGCAAGCGCTATTCGCGTGCTCTGGAGGTAACTCCCTAAAACTATTCCTCGGCGGCACCCATGGTGACCCCCCCCAAAATCTTGGGCTGCGACCGCGCCTGCCGCTGCACTGGAGGATGTCTTTAAGGTTCTGGATTGGAAAGGGCTAGGCATCAACATCAATGGCGAGTATATCACTAAACTTCAGTTTGCCAATGACATAGTTATCATGGCTGTGACCATGGAGGACCTCAGTACAATGCTCGATGACCTCAGTAGAGCCTCCGAAAGAGTGAGTCTTAAAATGAACATGAGCAAGACAAAGGTCATGTCAAATGCCCATGTGACACCCACTCTCATGAAGATCGGAGACGCTATGCTTGAAGTTGTGGACGAGTATGTTTATCTAGGACAAACTGTCCAGCTAGGTAGGTCCAACTTCGAGAAAGAGGTCAATCGTCGAATCCGACTCGGCTGGGCAGCGTTCGGGAAGCTTCGCAATATCTTCTCGTCCCACTTACCACAGTGTCTCAAGACGAAAGTCTTTGACCAGTGTGTGTTGCCAGTGATAACCTATGGTACTGAAACGTGGTCGCTCACAATGGGCCTTGTCAGAAGGCTAAAAGTCACCCAAAGAGCAATGGAGAGGGCTATGCTTGGAGTTTCCCTACCTACGTGATCGAATCAGAAATGAAGAGATCCACAGGAGAACCAAGGTAACCGACATAGCCCGAAGAATTGCCAAACTTAAGTGGCAATGGGCAGGGCACATTGCTCGCAGAATGGATGGCGGATGGGGTCGAAAGGTTCTGGGGTGGCGACCACGTACCGGGAGACGTAGCGTTGGAAGGCCTCCCACTAGAAGGACCGACGACCTTGTGAAGGCCGCAGGAATCCGCCGGATGCGGACAGCACAGAATCGGTTGAAGAGGCGATGCTTGGGGGAGGCCTATGTCCAGCAGTGGACGTCTTTCGGCTGAAATGATGAATGAATTACCTACGCGCTGCCTATTACAAGACTAGATAACCAAACCAAAGCAACTTCTTTGCTTTCCAACTGTTGGCCATAGGCACACCCTCACCAGGGTTTCGCCATGGTCATAACCCTTGAAAGGCAAGCTGGTATAACTAGTGAGGTTTCCTATAATAAAGCTCAAATGAATACTAGTGCGGATTCCCTCTAAAATACTCCTTACTGAGTCCCCTTTGAAAACCCACGCGAAACACGAAGTAGATAGTCGAATTAGTATCGAAGACCACGCCACAGCCTAAAGTAATAAAAAGAAATAAATAATATAGAAGAATATTTTAGAATATATTGAAATAACCTAAAACAACTTATTTCAGCCGGACATAGTCGCAGGATTCTTCTCCTCCAACCAAGGAGACGTGTCTCCGAACACACGTGGCGCTCGCTGCGAGTTCTCTGGCAACGAGTGTGACAACCAGTTCCTCATCTGCAACCACATGGAGAGGTGCTTCTCCCAAGGACCTGGTGAGGATATGTTCGAGAGCACCAAGATTATCGGGACTGCGGTGTTTGAAGGAGCTTGGGTGAGTGGTTAACGATCTATGTGGCTGACTGTTCTCTTGAGTTGGATCAAAGCAGTTAACTTGCTTTTCATGAACCTTTCAAGCAAACCTGGGAATTAACATGAGTCTGCTTTGTCTAGAGACCAGTGGTCGGCAAACTCATTAGTCAATAGAACCAAATATCAATACTATAACGACTAAGATTTCTTATGAGAGCCAATCCTTTAAGTGTGTCCAAACTGTCTCAATACACTTGTCCTAATCCTTAAAACTCCCATCCTCTTTCACTACACCATGTTTCCTAAAACAAGCTTGCTAAGAAGTAGAATGCCTTTTTATGTGTGATGAAATGTAGTTTGAATTTTTAATAAAACTTGATTTATCTTGCTTAATGACCGAAACCCCGACCCCCGCGCGTATCTACGCTTGCACTCATCGACATTTGTACAGAGCCAGAGCCGCACTCTATAGACCAAAGAGCCGCATGCGGCACGCGAGCTACGGTTTGCTGACCACTGCTTTAGGTGAACTAGACTTGTAGACAAGTTTTTAATCTTTTCTATATGACTTAACAGTTTTTTATCTCCAACTACGGGTACCTAACCCACGAAGTAAATATACCAGCTTCGTGGGGTAAACCTGGGTAAACACTTCTCTGGAAGAGACAAAGTATCATTCTCAGCAAAATTCACTTATTACAAAATAATAATGTAGAATAGAATTGTATTAACAAATTTTGTACTGTTTCCAGGAAGCATTGAACTCTCCCGGTGAGGAGCTGACAGGTGAACTGGCTGTGGTTCACCAGTTTATGAGGATGTCCGAGGAAGAAGTCGCCAAGTACGACCCAGTTGCGCAAACCATCGACGAGGTAACTCTACCGTTTCGCAATCAATACAGACCGATAGATCATTAGACTAGAAGATTTTTAGACAAGAAGTTTATCATTAAACTTTCAACTCTGTAAAAATTTAAGAAGTAAAAGTAAAATTATATACCACTTGACAAAAAGGTTATTATATAATTAAATTGTTCTTTTCCAGGAAGACAAAGTAAAAGGTTGTTATCCGGCAATGGGCTACAGCTTCGCTTCAGGAACAGTGGATGGAGCCAATACACTAAACATTACTCAGGTATGACTGAGTTTATACTTCTTATTGCGTAACCATAAAAAAAAATTATTGAAGAAAAGTATCTGCTTTATATTTAATTCAGTTATTATGCAAAGTTTCATGATCTAAATTGAAGTATTTTTTTGTATACTAGCGAGTTATTGTTCGGTTTGGAAGTAACTTTGTATAATTTTTTCTGTTGAGAATTTTTTATGGAATCGTGTTTTCGTCAAACATACGTATCTGCCATTAATCCTCAATTTTACCATAATTATATTTATTTCAAAACTAGCGACTCACCCCTGCTTCGCAAGGTTTTTACGACTTGATAAAACATCGAGATTTCTTAATTATCTATAAGTTTAATATTAATTTATTATACACATAAACCTTCGGAATACATTTTCTAAACTGTGTTGAAAACCTCATCATAATCCGTTGCGTATTTTAGAAGAACAACGCGGACATACAGACAAACGCGAAAAGCGACTTTGTTTTGTAATATGTGTAGATTAATGCTGCAATATTTTAGATAACGGAGGATCATGTTAAGCAATTTGAGGTATTATAGACTCCTACGCAGATAGCAGTGAGAGTGATGAAATAAATAAATAAATCTTATTAGTTGTATCAGAACACTTCCTCACTACTCCACATTGGTGCAAAACAGCACTTAAGTAGGGAATGATGAACTGCCTTACGACGACTGACTTATCTTCTCCCCAGGGCACGCTGGAAGGAGAACCTCTGCTGGATTTCTTAAGCAGCCTAGTCGGTGCGGCCACTGAGGAAGACATCGCCTGTCACGCGCCCAAGCCTATTCTACTGGCTACTGGACGGGTTAGTTACCAATGTTATAGATTAATATAACTCTGATCAGCACCTCAAAATCATGATTTTCAGTTACTACAGTTTGCTTGATGTCGATGCGAAAGCAAAAATGTTCGCGCTTTCAACTACTTAGTTCTAATTTTTTAAATAAATATATTTGGCGCTGCTTTTGGTAACAGTTCGTGTTTTAGTGCAGTACGAGCATCCTCGGTTTTGACAAATCCCTTATTTATCCCAAGGACTAACTTAACTAATTGTAGTGGAAAAACATCTACTCCCATACATTCCAACTGCAAATGTAAATTTGTACGCACAATATTCCGAGATTTACCATATTATTTTATGACCATAGACTTATAGGTTTTTCTGTGATCAGTATAGAACTGTTTTCTGTATTTTTTTCAAAATGTTTGGCTCAGTCGTTTCGGAGATAAGGGGTCAATTTTCATCTATATTCTTAAATATCATTAAAAGTATTTATTTTAACATTATTAAAAATTTGATATGTCATACCGTATAGTTAACAAAACTTTTTTTTTTTATTTATCAGTTTGCCCCCGAAAAGTGACCACATATTCAAAATTCGGAGTAAATCGACTGTGACAGACGGACAGACAGACATCACGAATGATCCTATAAGGGTTCCGTGTTTTCCTTTTGAGGTACGGAACCCTAAAAAGAAAATAGAACCATGATAAACTGTTTATTTCTCAACTAGCCTATAACGTGACCACTCAAGTTTGGAGACGCATATTCAATCCTGATGAAGTCAGCTTCATACCTAGTATGACTCCATAATCGAAATCACGATACGCCTGTTATTTTTGTTGGAAAGTCCTGATCCAAATGGTATTAATTCTTATTTCAGGCTAACTTCCCTCTCCCGTGGCATCCTCACATTATATCAGCTACCCTCATCTGGCTAGGAGACTTGGTGATCCTCGGAGTGCCAGGGGAACCGACCACCATGTCTGGAAGGCGGATGAGGGCCGTGGTCGGCAACGTGATGGAGGCGAACGGATTTGAGCCCCGAGTTGTTGTGTCGGGTTTGACTAATGAGTACATACATTATGTTGCTACTCCTCAGGAGTATCAGGTTAGTACTTTTATGAATGTAACATGGGTAACATTCAAATTAATTTATTTGCGACATAAAATGTAGGTTTACAATATATGATTTTAATACTATAATGGCCCCTTAACATTCTACCATTAGTTATGGTTTGCAAATATTTAATTTTGTTCTACACAATGCTAATTAAATAAAAAATACAGCAACAACAAATATGCATGCATTAGGACTTTCATGGAAAAAATAATAATTAGTTAATGAAGTCACGGATATCTACGGTAACATTACACAGTGCATTAATCTGGAAGTGGGCAACGTTGCATATAGTTGTCAAATATTTCGCTGTTTTGATTAATTTGGTAACATTACTTTATGGAAATATGTAATGTGGCTAACTAACGAACTAGAACATTGATAATGAATTGCAATTATAACACTGAATCTGATGTTGTAACCGTTTTAAGTGTAAAAAAGGCATTTGGAAAGTTTCCAAATACTTTTTTTACATCTAAAACTAAATATTCGGTGGTACTATCAATTATTGCCACATTTCATATTTTCATACAGTTATATTGCTAAATTAATCAAAACAGCGAAATATTTGACAGCTAAATAGCTGTCAATTATTTGTAAATGCGAAGTGGCCGACTTTTAGGATAAGCGCTCTTAAAGTGTTTCTTAGTCTTTATGCATCTAATCCGATATATCTAAAGTAGGTTTTCAACAATAATGCTAATATACAATTTTATAGTAGTCTATGATGTTGCAAATAAAAGTTATTTTAGTCTCACTCTATGCTTTTTTATTTTACTAGGTACAAAGATACGAAGCAGCGTCTACAATCTACGGACCGAACACTCTGGACATATTCCTGAACAAGTTCAGTCAATTCGCCACCGCCGCTATTCAGGTACGTATCGACAAAAGGGCATCTACTAGTCAAAGAAATGGTCTCGCTGACATATCTTCTGAAGGAATGAGCATTGGTGAAAATATCACGACACTTGCACTTGATGGCAATTTCTGACATTCCTCACATTGCACATAGTTTCCTGTCATCAAAAAATATAATATTTATATATACAAACAACAAATCAACATCAAATTCAGTGTTATAATTGCAATTCATTATTAATATTCTAGTTCACTAGTTAGCTATATTTCTTATTTTCATACAGTAATATTGGCAAATTAATCAAAACAGCGAAATATTTGACAGCTATTTGCGACGTTGCCCACTTTTTGTATCTCTGCTCTTATAAATAATGACATGGGTCTAATCCTTGGTTAGAAGTGAGTTTGTAAATCTTTGAGCTATCCAGACTGATACAAATTGTTGTTAAAAATAATAGGCTAAAATTCTCTTCCAGGGTACCGACGTGCCTGCCGGTCCGCAGCCGCCAGACAACCGTGACCGGATCCTGTCCCTCATCACGCCCGTGATCTTCGACACGTCTCCCACCGGCATGAACTTCGGCCACTGTGTGCAGCAGCCGGAGCAGAGAGTACGGCGGGGAGAACTCGTTTCTGCTACCTTTGTAAGTAGTCTTCATTATTGCTGCACGGCAGTATTTGCCACGTGGTCTTGGTGAACGAGTGCTGCACTTTCATTTGTTTTTCGCTCGTCTTCGTGTTACTGCCCAAGCCAAACCACGTGATGCTGCATGAAGACTTAAGGCCTACGGAGACTGGAGGACGGGATGGCAGAGGATTTTTTATCAGTTGAATTTAATACTTATCCAATCAAAATATGGTATATATTTCAATGCTCGGTGATCGACCTTGGAGCATCGCAGCGCAGTTTTCTCTGGAGCATCGAAGAGCACTCTGGAGGATACCGCGGTGGGAGGCGGCGGTATTCGCCGGTATGCGCTGGATTCTGCCAGTCTGCTAAACTCTTTCAAAAGCAACTTTTTGACTTCGTAGTCACTAGTGGAATAATCAAATCCGGGCGGTGGCTACTCTGTGGATGCCGCGGCATACTGGCGGATGCTCCGGTAAGCTGGCGGACGCTCGCGGTATCGCAGAGGATTTTTCTTGTCAGTGTGCGCTGGTGGATAGAGGAATCCCCCTCGATGCTCTCCTCTGTCATCTGCCAGTGTGCAGGCCCTTACGCTCTTACCCAAATGCTCGTCTCTTTTTGATTACTACCATAGATTTAGTTTCATGGTATAATGAGCTGGCTGATTCAGGCAGCCATCATCATCAGCCTACAGCAGTCCACTGCTGGACATAGGAATTAAAGAGAATTGCACGCCATTCTACTCGATTCTCGGCAACTCTCGTCGAGCTGCGAAGATTGTCGCTTCACCTAGCCTGAGGGCGTCCTACCTTACGTTTACCGATTCGCGGTCTCCACTCAAGAACACATCTACCCCAACGGCTATCGGTTCTACGGCTCATATGACCGGCCCATTGCTAGTTCAACATGCTTATTCTGTGAGCTATATCGACAACTTTGGGTCTCTGCCGGATCACGTCAATCTGCCCAGCCTTTTCCCAACTATATTGGAGTCGGCTTCCAGTCTAACCGGATGCAGCTGAATACCAGTATTTTACATGGAGCGACTGCCTATCTGACCTCCACAATCCAGTAACTGGGTAATACGATACCGCTTAGTAAGACTGGTTGTCAGACTTTCGGGCTTCTACCGACCCGTAACGACGGTCAAAGATCCTCAAATGACAGCCGGATCAATTAGCAGGTTTAAAAAAGATTTTTTTAAATTATTGTTTAGAAATTAAGGCTTTTCCATTTATTGTGAAAGAGTAAACCTTGAGTTAAAGACCTGCATTTGGATCCGGAGTGAACATTATTGATGCTAGAGTAAAATCACAATTATATTACCTAATGTGGTTTTTAGGTGGCAGCCAACCCTCGTAATGATCTGAAGCAAGAAGGAAGTCACGCGGTGGTGGAGAGGTTCGAGCTGACGAAGTGGGTGGTCGTCGCCAACGATGCTGACTGGGACACCAAGTGAGTATAACTTAAAGTGTACCGTCCACTGCTACGTAGGATGTGCAGATGGCAGAGGTTTGCCACGACAGATGCACGGTTCATTTGTTTGCCAGCCACGCAGCCCACGTGGCCGTGGGTCGCAGGTTGCAGTGGACGATTCTGTCTTCATTTACATACAAAGCGAAGCTAAGTATACGTGCAGTTATATAAGAGCTGTTATCATGGTCTTGATGTAAAAATTATGATTGTGTGAGTGTGAATCCGTTCTTAAGACTTCGAGATTGCTGGCTAAATATCATGTTGAGCATTAGTAAAGCAGAATGGTGCAATGTTTTTTTTTCAGATAACCTCATATGAATTCACTACATCGTAGGTATAGCCTCCACGAGTGGTCTTTGATTGCGGGTAGTCGGCTCTTAACCTTACTATCTGGCAAATACTTCTAACCATCGGCAGTACTAAGCTATTGTAACCACAGATTTGCCAAATCTGTGATTGTACCGCTGGCTGAAAAAATCTAAAATACGAAAACCCCTTTTTTTACTGTGGAGAAATCCTCATGGATACCCGCCGTCTGGGGAAAACGGAATTTTATGTCGGACTCTCACCGACTAAAACCCCACGATTCCTACCATTACCGTGAGTGGGGGACCCGGAAGATACTCATACATTCATGCGCACCCCCGAATAAGCGTGCAAATGCGAAAACACGTGGGCTATCTTCAAATCTAATCTGATTCTCATCACCAGGTTCATGTGGGAGCGTGTATCAACGATCAGAGGCAGGAGTCGAGTGACGTTTGAGTGGAGGGTCCCAGAGGACGCCATCTTTGCTCCGTACCGCATCGTGTACCACGGCGCGTCCAGGGCACTGGGCGGGATCATCCGGCCGTTCCAAGGAGTCAGCGACAGCTTTCAAGTTTACGAATGACGTGGAGAGTTATAAAAATAGAGTTAGCTATAGAAATGACAATTACCTATATACTACAGTGTGTTCATTATTTGTCCCGTGACGCGGTTGGTAGCACTGAATTTTGCATTGAATTGAAGATTGATTGATTTTGATTGTCAATTTTTCATCATGCTATGAAAAATGCATGACATATGATCAGATCGGCATATCATGCAAAAGGTACAGATTCTGTGTTGGTAACAATGCATGTGTTAGTAAATAATAATTGACGAGGATAAGACAATTCCATACCAGCGCAGAAGACCTCTTCACTGTACTATCTGTTGACTGAATAATGTCACCAAGCACAAAATTAGTGCAGTACGGCAATTCCATGTCATGCCGCATGATCGTCTAGGGACCGCATTGGTTTCAATACTAATAAAGTTCAAAATAGCGACTGATAGAACAGTCCTACCAATCACATGACTGCAAAATTCAGTGCTACCAATCGCGTCACGGGACAAGTTATAATGAACGCACTTGTACATGACAATTTTAATTAATAAGTACTTAAGGTAGATGCGCGGTATCCCGCGAAATTTATTTATTTATTTATTTTATTTTTTGGAAAACTTACAGCTAAACAGACACAATAATTAATAGTTTAAACAAAATATGGTCAATTACAAGTTTCCACATGTAGTTAATACTTAATTAAATCATATGAACACGACAAAAAAAATTATTGACAATGACTGAATAATTCAAAGTTTCTTACGTTTTTTTGCAATTTGCAGGTCAGTGTCAGGCTGTATCTTGATTGAAATGTGAATCGCGACTGTAACAAATATGGCTTAACAGATTTTTAATTATTAGAATCAGCAATACAACTCCTTAAGTTAGAATAATCCTAAAATGCCATGATTTCATGAAATAGTCATTCAAAAGGAAAATATGAATTTAGAGATTGTATTGATGATTTTTATGATTATAATTCCATAAATAAATATTTGATACAGCCGCGAATCACATTTAGATCAACATACAACCTGATACTGACCTGCAAATTGCAAATTTCAAAGTTAAAGCCCACTTACACCATATATATGATTAAAAACTTTTAGCGGTAAACGATTTTAAAATTACATTCTATTTCTGCATGTCCATTGTTTGAATTAGACAGGGACAGAATGATGTTTTAAATATATGTATGTAATAATATGTCGTTCAAAATATGCATACTTACTTCAAATAGTTTACGACTGCATTCTAAACATAAATTCCTCCTTCAACTTATTCGTAATATTGTAGCTAGGAAGAAGAAAACGCGCAAAACCGTAAACCTTGGATTTAATTTATATGTCAATATACTCTCAACCTACTTGTTTTATTTTATGTAGGCTAAAAATAGCGGCTTCAACATAGTTATGTATTGAATTTAAGTACCTATAAGGCTACGAAGTACCTACTGTAAGGTACTGCATTTATGTTGTGTTATGTTTAATTAAATATTTAGTTTTAATGTACAGTGGTAAATGATATTAATATACCTAACTTATTTTTAAAAAAACATTATCTGTTTATTATTTAATGACCACTCCCAAGTTAGAAAATATCCATGCATTCCATAGGGGGCCGGAATGAATCAACTCACACGCGAGTTGATGAGTTACCTATTCCATGAGCATGACCATGAAACTAAATGAACATCGAAATACTAAATGTATTTCGTGATTTTATGCTAATTGACACTTCTTTTGTATTGTTAAGGCATCGGTACGCTGAAGGTTTTCGTTTTCAGTTAAGTTATGAAATGATAAGTACTTATAGGTTAATAACTTTTAAACAGTTAGAACCATAGTTAGAACCTAGATGGAACACCGTTATAGGAAACAAATGGAAACATCGTATTCGTGAGGAAAACTCAGGCAGTTTACCTTTTGCCCTGTTTCAAATACTTAGGTAGATAAGGTACAGGTTAGTGGCCATTAATTCAGGGGGCCTACCACCAGCTCAAAAGCAGTATTATTTTAATATTACTTCAGTGGGAGAAAGAGATGAAGCTATACGTCCTGTAGAGCTTCATCTCTTTCCCACACCGAGGTAATATTAAAATAATACTGCTTTATGAGCTTGTGGTAGGCCCCTAGGTTGCCTGTTCTTCTCCATAGGTACCTACTACGATTTTCAATGGGCAACTAGCTTCATGTTTCTGACTGACGGACTCTGACAATTCAAAAGTGCCTGTAAATGGTTTAATTGAAATAAATTCAATCGGCGTGCATGTATGATCAGGGGGCCTACCACAAGCTCATAAAGCAGTATTATTTTAATATTACTTCAGTGTGGGAAAGGGATGAAGCTATACAGGACGCATAGCTCCATCTCTTTCTCCCACTGAAGTAATATTAAAGTAACACTGCTTTTGAGCTGGTGGTAGGCCCCAAGGCCCCCTGATGTATGAACGTAAACGAGGCAAAAGGAGTATGTAAGGATCGTAGCAGGTGGCGTTCTGTAGTTACTGCCTACCCCCATGGGAAGAAGGCGTGAGTTTATGTATGTAAATTCCTTGAGTTTGAGTACAAATTGGAAACTTTATTTAAAAAAAATATCAAAATACCTAACAAATATTGTGACACTATACATTAAATTATGGTGGAACAAAGAACTCGCATACATAGGTACATGAACCCTGAAAACATTACACTCCTTTTTGGGCAGTCGTGTAATAAAATAACCTTGTGAAGCTAAGGCACTTAAGTGATCATCATGGGGACATAAAATAAAATAAATCAGTAAGCGATCAAAATATTAATTAAATAATTTTATGATTATAAAATATCCCAGAAAAACCGAAACCTACTATTCCAAAAATCGTAACTGCTTCATGAAATGTTAAACCATTTCCTACTTTATGACTTATACTGTAAGGTCTGTTTCCATCTAATGCAGCAGACCAGTAGTTAGTATTTGTGGTTAGCAGCTAAATATAACAAACATCTTTTCTTTGCTTTACAATGACCAGTTTCCTTTTAGAACAAGCCGGCCGTCCAGTTAATGCTAAGTATATTTTCCTACAGCTTTGATGTCGTAGGTATTTAGTTATCCAACCTACCATTTAATTTGGTTTCGAATCCTACTAATATTACAAATGTGAAAGTTTGTGAGGATGGATGGGTGGATGTGTGTTACACTTTCACGCAAAAACTACTTTTTTTTTTTGTCTAACTCTGCTCCATGGCAATCTGTTGCACACAACAATAAGCCACTGTTTTGGCTGATATTTTTATCTGGTATGGCTTTTAGCTTGGAGAGACACTTCTCAGATGAGTGTCGTATTCCATCCTGACGAATCTATTCTGAAGAGTTGGTACACTATGTCTCTTTAGTCTTCGATATTGGAGACCTTGGTCTCCAATCAATCTGACAGCAAGCTCATTTATGTATTTTGATAGTCTTTTCTGGTAGGCGTCGCTATATTTTGCTATCTCCTGTTTGACAGTTGGTAGTTTTATATCAAGGTGTATGATCTTGTTACTGATGTATTGGGGGATGTTAAAGATAGCCCTCAGTGTTTTTGTTTGAAATTTTTCCAATATCTCTATGTTACAAATTCTGGCACACAATAACTACTGAACGGATTTGGACACAATAACTACTGAACGGATTTGGATGAAATTTAGCACACAGTTTATAACCTGCACCCTAATTGCGTAACTTATTTTAGTAAACTTTTTATTATTATGCCTAATTTGTTTCATTTTGACAGTTCAACAACATTCATTGCGTTATTTACGTTGTTGAGCAGATTTTTTTCCAACTTATGAAGCAATGGATTAGCAACCTGTTTCAAATCGAAACAAATTGTGATTGATCGTGTATTACGCGATTAGGATACAGGTATAATTACAGATTTAGAGTAGGGTATAATACTAGGTTTCGGCACAATATAACTGTGGTATCGATTTTTTCGTTTCCCTAGTGGGGTAGGTAACCACAATTAGTAGCGGTCACAGAACATTTAATGTTCACAATCGACACAACAAAATTTGTTGTGTCGATTTAGATTATATTATGATAATAAAATGCGTAAACATTTCTTATCCTCTAGAACGCTTATTATGTTATTTAACTGTTAGTGATAAGTTTTATGACTTGCGACAAGATAAACTTTGTATTTTTATTTGCGTATGGTGTGTTCTTGTAAGAAAACAAAATATTTTGGTACGTCCTTTTAAGTCATAAGTCATAAGTCATTTATTCATTTGTTTAACATAGGTGCACAATAGTAATGGTATGTAAAGATAAAGAGTTCGCTATGTTATACCAGAGGGCGTACAAATGTTTGTATTTGAGTAATTATTGAAATAAATAAGCCTGAACAATAAAAAACAAAACAACAACAACAACAACAACATTATCTTCGGTTCTCTTGTCTATCTTCCTCCCAGTTTTTTCTGAAAAAGTCAATCTGCCTAGCCTTTTCCCAACTATGTTGGGGTCGGCTTCCAGTAACTGGATGCAGCTGAATAACAGTATTTTATAAGGAGCGACTGCCTATCTGACCTCCACAACCCAGTAACCGGGTAATACGATATCTCTTGATAAGACTGGTTGTCAGACTTTCGGGCTTCTGACGACCCGTAACGACTGTCAAATATCCACGAATGACAGCCGGGACCAACGGCTTAAGTGCTTTTCGAGACACGGAGGAGTCTCGGTATGTAAAGATGGTCACCCATCCACAGACCAACCCCGGCAAGCGTAGCTTAACCTGATGGATTGATCTGTGCGGCTGTTATTACTTAGCCACAAGCTCCTCAAAACAAGCAAGCTTGCACAAGCTTTTTCTGAAAAAGTAAAAAACAGAAAAAAAGGCTTTTCAGCCCCAATGTTAAAATTATAAATTCCGTGGTTCACAAAAAGCATCCATATAAGAAGAATGCGTCTAGAAGGGGGCGATATTAATCCAGAGGAAGGAAAGGCCGCTAAGAATCCAAATGATATTTATAGCATATCTATACAGTACTCAACAAGATTAACATGTAACTGAGAGGCGAACCAATTCAACCAATAGGATAATCGCAAAACACAAGTGAAGTTAGTTGCTTCTGGCCATTCTGTCACTCTGGCCGGCACATCCAAAAGAAATAAAATCCACTGCCGGTTTTGTTCGTTGGAACACACACCATTTAAACTGACACCCAGCAATAGGTGATGTAGATATAAGATCATGGTGGGGTATAGGTATCTAGTTACAGCTTAAATATTTTACTTTTTGTCAAGATATTGATAAGTAAGGGGTCGTAAACTTTCGTGGTGATAATGATATTATCTGCTAAGTAATTGTTTGGCTCGGTTCAGTCTGTTATCGCGAGCCGTGCTGGATGCAAGACACAAGTAAGGTAAGTCGTGTTGTCTCTGTTAATTAGTTACGAGTTGTTAAGGAAATTTATGTTGTTGTGGTCAATAATACATGCCCACTTACATAGTTGTTATATTGCAAGGTAATGCAGCTTCAAATAGCAAGCAAATAGGCGTAAAATATGTAATTGTGTAGAACTCTCATTAACAAAGATTCGGGTGAATTGAGAACGTCCTCCCTTATTGTAAGTCGGTTAAGAATGTTGAAAGATTTTTAGTGAGCCATCAATTAGGAAACAGAGTTCTCAGTTATATAAATATTAATTACTTTTTACAAATTTTGCAATTAGCATGTTACCTACATTATTAATTTTATCTTCAGCGTATTAAAAATTTTGAATCATCAGTGTCTAGTACGCTAAAAATATTTGGTTTTCTTCGAATTTCACTTTTATTAAGTAACTAGTTGTTTAATTATTCAAGAAACCAGCACCCTTGCGTATTGCGAATTGCGTAACATACGATCAATCATCTGAATAATTTTGAAGGATATCGCTAATCCATTGCTTCATATGTTCAAAAAAATTTGTCTGCTCAACAATGTAAATAACTCAATGAATGTTGTTGAACTGTCAAAATGAAACAGATTGTGATTGATCGAGTTAATCAATTTGTACTTACCGTTTTAACACAGATGTCTTCGAACAAGTCAATAACGAAGAAAATCATCAACTCGCCGGAGACATGCGTGGACGACAACCTGCGAGGCGTGGTGGCCACCTACCCATCCTTACAGCTACATCCCAAGCACAGGGTCATCACTGTTAGGCAAAAGGTAAGCACAACGCCGTCTCCCGTAGGGTAGGCAGAGGTGTTTAGAATACCCGCATTCCGTCAGCTGTTATTTAAATCCAGACACCGGGCTGCAACCGTGTATAGTAGCAGTGGTATATACAGGGTTACTGGTTATACGTCGGCAATCCGTTACGGGGATGTAGGAGAGGTCATCTGCAATCAAATTACCACTGATGACCCCTATGCCAATGACAACCATTTTCGAATAGGTACTTAATTTGTCGTTTTTTTTAAATGTATGAAGTAAAAAATATAAAAGGGGTCATCAGGGGTAATTTTGTTGCAAATGACCTCTCCTACATCCCCTTAACGGATTGCCGACGTATAACCAATAACCCTGTATATATTATGTTTGGGGTCTCTGCTGCTGTATGGTACCTACTTACATATTTTCTTTTTTTTATTATTATACCTTTGCAATTGTTTTCGTTTTATTTTAGACATCGTACTTTCTGAGGGGTCGAGGGTTAATTTTATATTGGGATTCTATTCGGAGTAAGATTAGGTAGGTACGTAATTAAAACTTCAATGCCTTCTTTTCTTACAAATTGATGAATAATTTCAGAGCGATACCGGCAGAGTAGCTATTCTTGGAGGTGGTGGTTCAGGACATGAACCTTTTGCTTCAGGTAGGAACTTATTAGTATATCAGTTTTTACATGTCCAAGATGGACTTCTTTCGCTTGAGATATGAGTTAAACTAATGTTTACAATATTTCTACAAGGTTTCGTGGGAGCTGGTCTTCTGGACGGTGCAGTAGCTGGTGGAGTCTTTGCTTCTCCTCCAACCGGACATGTCCTGTACGCGATAGCACAACTGTACAAATATAATTCAGGTGATAAAACTACATCTTTCTCTTTCTAACATAAGGTCATGTCATCAAACTTGAACCTTATATCGTTACTGCACGTCTTAATTTGTTATTGTGTAAGTATCTAAATAATTGGTTAGATATTGGAAAGCGATAACTATAGCGCACACGCTGTGTAAGGCCCTTTGTACACACACGTTTTTCATGCCGTGAAAAACTACGATATACTTATTTATCGTGTGTAGGCACGGTCGTCAGTATTGTGTTGACGAACACGTTTTATCTACGGCGCGGTTTATACGCCGTTCCGTATAGAAACCGTGCCGTGTACAAAGGGCCTGAGAGATCTCGTGCACTAGACGGCCATGAACACGATCGTCGGCTAGTTCGCCGGTGCGACCAAGTGTGCGATTCGTATCGGTTTCTACAGTTCACCTGGTCGCTGTGACCACTAGTCGTTGTTATGGCCGTCTAGTGCGCGAGATCCCTTATTCTATGCACTAAAACCAAAAATATTAGTTTTTATCAAACCCGTCTCTCTACTAGTACATTGCATACTCAAGGATGGATATCCGGTACGGCTCGCAAATCCTTCCATATCCTAATGGCACGTCTTCCCTACCATTCCCGCGACCCCCGGTCTACTCCTTGATATGCAATGGCCTCTGTAGCCCCATGAAGCATGAGGCTTCAGGGGCTAGTGCAAATCTTGGGGTTCATTCGATTTATCGAGTCTGGTTAAACCACGCTGGGATCGGTGCATTTCATTCATTCATTCGTACCATGTACCTTCACGCGGTTTAATACAGTTTAATAAAGATAAAATACCTAGAAAACATTATTATGGTCAGGTCTGTACTCCCCGAATTACGGGCTCTTTGCCGCTAAGATTTTCTACAATAGACAAACCAAAAAACTCTTTTGCCCGACTCGGGAATCGAATCCAGGATCCCAGTACGTCAGTAATCAGATTTCTTTTGACTACCACCACCACCGAGTAACGGTGCAGTCGAGAAATTAAGTACTTAGGTACCTAACTGTAATTACATCCATATTTAGATAGTTACCCGGTAAAGGCCTCGATAACATTACCTAAACGTACAATTTTCAGGTGGAGTTCTGGTCATCATCGGGAATTACACAGGAGACAGATTAAACTTCGGAAAAGCTATAGAAAAAGCTAAGATTTCGGGAATCAAGGTTAGTTTATCTGGGTTTCCTTCCTTCTACATTCTAATTGCCTTCTTGTACTAGTATCTTAATAACATTTTCTTCTAAATGGTTAATTTTTCTCTTCTACAAAGCAGGCGACAGAATCGTGAGAATGTTGGTAAAAACTCTGATCATGTTTTTTCTTTTCATACAGGTTGAAGGTCTCATTGTTGGTGAGGATGTCGCTTCCAGTCAGAATAAGACAGGAGGACGCAGTATGGTTGGAGAGGTGCTGTTTTATAAGGTAGGACAATAAACTTCTTCTTTTGTGTCGGCAAGAGTTACGAAACAGCAGGTTATGTTACTAGTCCCATTTAAAGATCGAGGCTAGCCTATCGCAATTTACTGGACACGAATCCGTTTGGTTATGTCCTGAGAATATCCTAAAAGTTAAACCCAATAATAAAACATTGCAAAACGAGGATCGAATTTAAGACCCCAGCTAAACCTAGCAGTCCTGGTTGGGACCACCAAAGCAGCCTCTGTCTCATATAATCTTTATCTATTTCTAGTTAGCTGGAGCATTGTCAGTGAGAGGCTACGAGCTTGCAGCCATCCGCAAAGAGGCGGCGGAGTTCAACGAGTACATGGCTACCTTGGGAGTCTGCCTGAGTGCCTGCTCATTACCTGGTAAGATAACGGACTCTACAGAATCACCATCTTAAAGCCATGCAACTAGATGTACGAACTAAGACAATTCTAAACCTAGGTGTTAAGGTGGTTAATTCGTAAGTACCTCGCAGTTTCTTCGGATTCTATTGAAGCCAACAACCAACTAAGAAAATTTTATAGAATTCAGGCCATCACCCTAACCGCATTATTAAGGGATCTCGCGCACTAGACGGCCATGACCGCGACCGCGACAAGGTAAACTATAGAAACCGATACCAATCTCGCACTTGGTCGCAACTGCCAACTAGCCGCACACCATACAATACCACTAGACGGCTACGACTGGCCGGAGTAGAGGCCATCTAGTGCGCGACATCCCTAAGGCGGGTTTAACCAAACGAACACAGAACTGGAACAAGAGCAAGATCATTCTATTCTTGATATTCTTTCAACGAGAGAATGTTTGAATTAATTAATTTTATGGAGTAAAAGAATGTGCATTCGTTCATTTGTTCTTAACCGACCTTTACAGAACGAGTTTTGACTTAGTCCATGGAGCTAGTTATGGAATTTAGAACTTACTATCAATGGTTTACGTTTAACCTGGGTCTAAAATGAAATCTTGTTATGTAAAAAGGCCGTTCGAAACGTAATAAGTGCTCGCTATGACCAAAGCAGTGTAAAATCAACCCATTTTTCCCGTAGCTCGTTTATCAGCAGGTCGTGTTTTCAACATCTTCTTTCGTTCACCAGGCCAGCCACCACTATTTGAAATAGCTCACGATGAGATGGAGCTGGGAGCAGGAGTGCACGGAGAAGCCGGCATCGAGAAGATGAAGATGGGCACGGCAAAGGAAGTTGTTGCCATGATCCTGGAGAAGGTTCGTTCATGTTACTAGTTAACAAAAAACTTTTTACAAAAAAAAAAACAACCGACTTAAAAAAAAAACACTACAAAGTGAAAAATAACTTTAATTTCGGAAGTCGGTGTCTTTGGTTTTGAATTTTCGTTCTTTGTCACCGACTTCCGAAATTAAAGTTATTTTTCACTTTGTAGTGTTTTTTTTTTAAGTCGGTTGTTTTTTTTTTGTAAAAAGTTTTTATTTTTCACTTTTTAGTTGTGGTACCTACCCCACACAAATTCGAATACCACTACCTGCTATGTAAATAACAGTGACAAGAAGTTATCATATCATCTACATACTAAGTGGGAAAAAATACGTATAATTGAAGCTAACTCCAAAACTGCCAAAGCAAAGTTAATAAAATTTATATGGGACCACCTCTGAAGTATGATCTACCAAACAAAAAAAGAATCATCAAAATCTATTCATAATTGGCGGAGTAATCGCGTAACAAACATACAAAAAAAAAAAAAAAACATACAGACGAATTGAGAACCTCCTCCTTTTGGAAGTCGGTTAAAAAATATATACACTGGCTAAAACCTACACAGTTTAGGTGCACGGTACTTATTTGTTGTGAAGAATAGGCACAAAAATCATAGATAGGTGACCCGACTTTTGAATCATACAATAACATTCCATCTGAATAAAACCAATAGGTACTAAATAGGTTTCTCCTCTCCTCTCGCTTGTGCAAATCATTATATGCTCTACTCCGAATTTAAAGTTTAACAACATGTCTAAGGGATCTCGCGCACTAGCCGGCCACTACTCCGACCTGTCATGGCCGCCTAGTGGTATTGTATGGTGTGTGGCTAGTTGGCCGTTGCGACCAAGTGCTCGATTCGTATCGGTTTCTATAGTTTACCTGGTCGCGGTCGTTCGTGGTCGTGGCCATCTAGTACGCGAGATCCCTACATCAATAATTCCTGGATAAATTATGTTTCTACTGATTATTTTCCAGATAATTTCACACCTGAAGCTGGTCGCTGGCAACAGGGTAGTCGTGACGGTAGATAACTTGGGAGGCACCTCCATCTTCGAGATGAACATCATCAGCGCGGAGATTAAAGAACAGTTAGGTACGTGTACTGCTTCCCCTTTGTGCATAGAATAATTGATAATGCCGCTGGGGCGAAAATCTTCCCGACGTTTAAACGGCTGACGCAAATTAAGATCCTAGCTACTTATAATTATCTACCTAGAGTGTCCTTTTTTACACAATTTTGAAGAGGTACTGAAACATTTTTCACTATTTCACAGAATGTAAGAAAATCACTGTGGAGCGAATTTTCTCCGGTCACTTCAAGACGTCTTTAGAGATGCAAGGCTTCCAGATCTGTCTGCTGAACTTGCCCAAGGATAAGGGAGACTTATGGTTGGAGCTGATGGATGCTCCAACGGGCGGAAGTGCATGGACAGGTGGCCAGCTGTCCGTGAGGAGTGAAGAACAGCATGTGGATGATGATACGCTGCTGCAGGCTGATGGGAGGAAGGTATACCTTTATGAAGTATAAATATTTGCGTTGGATTAACGTTTTCATATTCTATAAAATATTCAAGAGGCAAAAATATAATATTCTTATCTTACAGGGTGCATCCGGACCAGCCCTTACACCAAAAGAGCAGGACCTACTGCGTGGCAGTCTGTTAGCTGCAGCAGAAGACCTGACGAAGTGTGAAGCTCTGCTGAACCGACTGGACTCTGGATGTGGAGACGGTGACTGCGGGATCACGTTGAAGAATTTAGGATTTGGTGAGTTTTCTTGAGCTTATTCACTCGACATAGCAATTGGTTTACACTTCGTCAATTTCGTGTTTTTAGCCCCCTTCACGGGAGTTAAACCATAAAACTTTTAAAGATATTTTCAAATTAATTACGCTTGACGAGTTAATTATAGGCTTAACCTTTTTATTTCAGCAATTCAATCATATTTGAAGACAGCTTCAGTGGAGTATCCTTCCAACGTGTTATGGGATTTATCAGAAATCGCGGAAACTGATATGGGAGGCACATCCGGAGGGATCTACAGCTTGGGATTGTCGGCAGCCTCTCAGGCTATGGCTAGGTGAGTAGTCGTCATAATCCTGGAATAGATTACGAATAACGTCTACGATAGTTTGGACACCTATATTCTTCTTCATCTTAGCGTGGCGACGGCAGTCTAAATAGATTCGGCCACGTATTTGGCGCCATCACTAGCGTCCTGCAACGTGCAGCTGACAGGACACGACATTAAAGCGAGCCTTACACCGCGATCTAAACTAAGTTAGTTTAGTTTGCCAGTTTTTCATACATATGGGTGGACATGTATGGCTCGCGTATGAGTCCCATCTTTTGTGGAACTGTACCACATTTACACTTCAAAGCGGAGTCGTCTATGAATCTCCACCTGAACAGATTTTCCTTGCTTCGGTTACCTGGGTCCGGAGTCTGTTTAAAGACTTCCAGGTTTCCCAAAGCAACTCATTTCCAGGTGAGAGATCTTCAGGCAGGAACGAATGGTTTGGGTTACTTATATTTTTTCCCCAGCACTGTTTCGTTTAACATTTTTCCAATTACTTGGATCTGGCAACGGAACTTGTTAAGAACCAACCACCAACCAACCAAGTCTACTAGACAATAAACTGAGTGGAATGAGGCCTATCCATACCCGTGATATTTGCATTGCAGATGACATCACGAAAGACAGTTGTCTAACTTAGTCTGTTATTTACAGTGCAAAATCGAACGACGCTGCATCATGGCTGAAAGCATGGGAAAGTGGTATTCAGGCGATTTCCAAATATGGAGGAGCGGAACCTGGTGACAGGACAATGGTAATGAACTACCTTATTTATTCAACATTATTACCTAATACCGTGTCTAGACGCGTGTAATATAATGTATCGTGTAATGTAATGCGAATAGTGTGGACGGTATTCAAACTCAACGCGAATCCTGTAGGTATGTGTTTGACTGCGAGAGCTTTTGTGTTGACGCTAAAAACCGACACGATGGATGAGCGTGAGTGTTACATGTAATTCTCATAGTTCGGACGAAGAATTCGCGTTACATTACCTACACGATACGTTACATAACACATTACACGCGTCAGCAGGCAAGCATTTTCTTTGTACATCCACATTTTACCGATAACTGCAATCAGTCCTATGTAAGGGTACTTAATAGTTAGAAATTGTGCATGTATGACTAAATGCATAGAATAAATAATAATAAATGAATGACAAAACAGTAACTTAAGTTCTCACTATATTGATATACCTTACTTGTCTCTACAGCTGGACACATTACACAGTGCAGCTGAGGCGTTTAAACAGAACCTGAGTGCCGATTTCAAAGAGTTACTGAAGAAGACTGTTGAAGCTTCCGAAACGGGAGCCAAGGCCACCGCTAAGATGGTTGCGAGGTAAGATTCCTGAAATAAAATGTTAATTAAGACCGCTGATTTTAGTAATAGTAGCCCACTTTCCATTATTAACACTGCATTTTTTTTCATCAGTGGTAACAATATGACACTGACAGGGCCTTTTATATCGTTGCACTAAGGGCGATTTTCTTAGCGCAAGTGTTAGATAATACAAAAAGCGCTCTCTCACCGGAGTATTCGCCTGTAATGTAACAATCCAAGATTTGATTTCGAGCATTACGTTACAATACTGCCTCACTGATTGATGAGCATTCACCTTTAATATAACAATCCAAGATTCGATAACATTTGCATTCAAGTTACCTACAAATTGTATCACGGGTGCCACTCACTACTGTTACAAATTGTATCATTACAAGTTGCGCACTGACCTAATGCTCGGTTCTCCTCACTCGTGATGTAATGATCGATTCTGAACTGTTACATTACTGGCGAATGCTCCCGGTGAGGGGGAGCGCCTTAATGTGCGGTTGACTGTACTCTATGCACGGAATTGCAATAAATGAGGGATTTGATCATCAGCCTTATTTAAATTGCAAGCAATTAGTATAGACGGCCGTTGATATCTTCGTGGTGTTGTCTCTGTCATTCATAGGCACCTAACAGTCTCTACATAGATTTTGGATTAGTAGACTAAGTTTATACTATATTTATATCCTCCTCAGGGCTGGCAGAGCGTCATACGTAGCGAGCGGGTACATACACGACGAGGACGCCGGCGCCCGCGCAGCTGCGATATGGTTGCAAGCTATACTCAACTTTATTGTCAATAATAAATAAGTATACTTTATATCTGCATTTTATTTCAGCGTTTTAAGAGCAGTGATGAAATTATTTTACACAACGTTAAACGCTTGCCTGGGTTCGAGCCTACGACCTACGACTACGACTCGTAAGTCTAGGCTGTTACCACTGGACCATCACTGCTCTTGATAGCTTATGTCAGTCGAATAAATTTTTGAAGTGAAAACTTCTTTAGGCGCGTTGAGCGATTTTTGGTAGGGGATAAACTTATGGATTCGCGTCACCGACATCCTCGCACCGTAGTGCCTTATTGGCCCCCGCCTAAAGAACGCGCACCTAGGCAACAATGACGATAGAGCCGCGGGACGCCACCGTGAGCGTTGACGAATCAGCGGACTGCAGTCCCGTCTCGCCGCGGACATATCTAAGGCGCAGTACAGCGGTCTCGGTCAAACTATAGCAGTACGTTAGAAGGTGCTCGAGAATTTGATTGAAAACTAGTTAAATGTTTTTGCGTGTAGTTATTATATCGTTGTAGATAATATTAGCACGATACTAACTTTCGCGAAGCATTCAGAAGTATTGAGTACCTAATATTCGGAATTATTCGCCAAGAGTTCGACTGTTAACCACAAAATGGCAACTACCTATTCCAAAGTTTCAAGTTTTTACTTCTGTCGGCATCGGCAGTCAGACTTCGATTTTTTTTTACTTCATTATCGTTGTCGCTCATAGAATGCCATTTTGTCCAGGCCTTCTGGTAAACTCTGGTTATGGTGACGGTGAAAAGTGGAAGTAGGCTTCTTTTCCCTAGCAAAAGGTTGTAAAAGCAAATTGACTTAATAGGAAAAACCTATAACCGTATTTACAAAACGTATTATTTAATTCAATTTTACAGTATTTCTAAGATCATTAACAACTCTATATACTTCCAAGTCGATTGAGAGCGTCCGGTCTGCACTAAGTGCAAGGGTCAACTGATAGAAATCCGACAACTGACGGAACACGAAGTTTGCCGAGGGACATTAAGAAAATAGAAATACAGTACAAATTTTTGCCAACAGCGTCATTCAAGAGTCAAAAGATTCTTGTAGCACTTTAGGTAGGTACTCTGTTAACAGAAAGTCCTATTTGTAAAGTCATGATGTAAATGTAGTAAAAAAAACTCAGGTATAACAATAAAATGTTTTTTAATGATCACAGTGGCAACATCTGGTCTAATTGAACTAATATTATATTTTAAATTAATTTTATAAATTCTTGTTAAAACACCCCACTATACGCCTCCTTACGTACGCCTCTCTCTAACAAATAAACTACTTTTTAACATTATATTTTAACCAATGATAGCTGTTCCATGGCTCAGTAATGGCCACTCATTTTGACGTTTCTATAATTGGGGTTGCCATATTGGGTAAAAATTTAATGTCAATGATGATATCATGTATAATTTAACGTCATAACATCAATTTCTTATGCAGTGGTTAAAGCACACATTTATTCTATTGTCTTATTTTTTATGTAGATATTTCGTCCAGGTTACGTGTTTTACCATTATTCAACGGCAATAGTGAATTTTTATAGCGTTTATTTTAAGAAGCACATTGCCTATCTAACTCCTCATAATTATGGTAAACATAAGTTGCACATAATTATGATTTTTTGTTGCTAGCAACACTGCATGCAGTATATTTGTGTAACATGTTACCAGCAATAAAAAAACACGTTGTTGAAACAGTATTGTGCAACATTTGTTCAACATGAATAAGGCTTTATTAAAAAAAATTACGTTTCGTACATATGTAAACTCGTCACAATCCAGGTTTTTGACGTGATAATGTCTTACAAATCGATACACGCACGAAAAAGTGTCACGTTCCGCCTGAGCCGAGCGTGCAAGCGAGAGCACGGAACAAGCGATAGAGAGGCACGATCGGCCTAAGCGTTCGGCTTGTGACGTTATCACGTAAAATTATCGTCCGTAAACAGACTTTACAGGCAACCAATTTTTTTCTAGCGTCATTGACTACATTTTAACATTAGTATAATTTTATTGTACGTCTTGTAATAAAAATATACGCGTATGTCATCTTCTAACTGTATATTAATTTATTATTGCAACGTGATGGTAGCTTGACATAATTCATAAGTTTCGGTTAATTTTAATCTATTGTGTTTATTTATTTTTGTATTCGGGAAGACTGGAATTAGAAACCTAAGTGTCTTCGTTTCTGACGTTGGTTCAGCGTAAGCGTCGAAAGTAAACGCAGCGTAGTTTCGATACAATGACGTCAACGTAAGGTTAGCGCTGGGCATGCGTTCAATGCGAAGACACTCAAATCGGTTCAGATAATCTGTAGCCGTATTTACGTTTCTAAGAGTCCATAGTTTTGAATCTCAGCGACGCTTCAACATTAGTCGACCAATACTAGTGTCTAGAAATAAATATAAATAGGATGATACAGGTTGTAGGCACTGCCAGACTAAGTTAAGCATGTAAAGTTTTGTTCAGATTCAAATTCCCGACCCACAGAACGGTCCGTACGTCTACGCGACGTATGTAACATCAGCTCCGTGTGCGCAGGAGGCGTATGTTCGGGCGCGCGCTAGACCTACGTATAAGTTGCTAGAAGTCCCACTCCGTCGTCTTCTCTATCTCCATCTCCGATAGTTTCTCTTGTAGCAGGAGAGCTGACATGTCATCTGGAAATAAATTTAGAATATCAAAGATGCTGCGTTATTTTTATCCGACTGCGGCGAAGTAAAAAAAGGAGGATTATGTGTTTGACCTGTATGTATGATTATCTCTATGTTTCCTGGTAATTACTAAACAGCTGAACCGATTTTGAAGAATGAGATTCGTCTTTACTATGCGAGTGTCACTGGGAATATTATAATTATTAAAAAAATAAAGTGGGGGATTTTTTCAAACAAAATTATAGAAAAATAAGAACTCCCTAACCCTATCGAGTGGGGTATCAAAATGAAGGGTTTTGAAAGGTGATTACAAAAATATATGGCCGGCGACCGGTCAGCACCAACTAACAACGTAGGACATGAAAGAAAATGAAAAAGTGAAACTTTGTAGATGTTAAGTTTTTTTCTCTTTGATTGACACAAAGGATGTATTTTTTTCTTATAAAAAAAACACAAATTGTGGAGGCCCGGGGCCAGAGCCCCTATTGCTCTGCCCTAAATCCGACCCTGCGGCTAGTTGGCCATTGAGACCAAGTGCGCGATTCGTATCGGTTTCTATAGTTTACCTGGTCGCTGCGACCACTGCTCGTGATCGTGGCCGTTCAGTGCGCGAGATTCCTAATTCATAAAGCTAATGAAACTTACTGAGGTCAGGTTTGATAGGTTTAACTCGTCCGATGAGTCCCGGCAAATAGTCTGTCTTGCGGATCTGCTTGAAGAACGGATGGTGCAGCAGCTGCGTCGCTGATGGTCGCTTGTCGGATTCCCTGGAAAAGTATTCACATAATCTTGTTAAATTATTACAACCGCATGGTTCTTGGTAAAAATAGAACACTCTTACGAGTTGAAGGGCTTAAGAGCGTGCATTCTGAAAGTGGGCAACGTCGCAAATAGATGTCAAATATTTACAATATTTTTATTTTCTTAATGTCCCTCGGGAATCATCGCATTTCTGAATACAAACGAATGCTAATTTCCATGTCCAAATTATTATACACGATAAATCTAATAATTGATTATTAGATTTATCGTGGATAATAATTTGAATTCAGCACTAAGTACTTTATTGTTGTTTTGTTTTAATTTTTGTGTGAACTATATAGAGCTGTAAAACTATTTTCCTATCTGTCGTGCCTACGACTTTAGCAGCTTTCCTATCATTTTTAAAATAACATTACAAAAGTAAATTACTACATTAAGTTAAAAGAGTATTAACAACTATATATACTTCCAAGTCGATTGAGAGCGTCCGGTCTGCACCAAGTGCAAAGGGCAACTGATAGAAATCCGACAACTGACGAAACACGAGATTTGCCGAGGGACATTAAGAACATAGTTGTACCTTGTACACACGGCTACACATCAAACTATAAATTACCAGTATAAGCTGACCTCGCATTGTACGGAAATCC
Source organism: Agrochola litura (assembly GCA_949152395.1). Lineage (NCBI taxonomy): Eukaryota > Metazoa > Arthropoda > Insecta > Lepidoptera > Noctuidae > Agrochola > Agrochola litura. The sequence continues at coordinate 24,997,034 of OX424495.1, read as the reverse complement.
TGTACAATGCGAGATCAGTATAAACTGGAATTGTATAACTTGATGTGTAACCGTGTGTACTGTACCTGTTTTGATTAATTTAGCTATATTACTATGAAGTTTTTTCTCTATCAGATTACCTACTCCAGTCGCAGATCGTCATCAGCCACTCTTAAAGTTTTGAAATTGCATAGTACGCATAGTATTGCAAATCTATAACTTTGTAATCATGGTAATACAAAATAAGCAAGTATCTCCATGGTTATAACAGCTCTATGTCAGATCTATCATCGCGTGTTCGTATTTCCGAAGATAGACGATAATTTCCGAAGCGCATACTTTTCATGGGAAGCGCATACTTTTTTTAATTTCATATACATACTGATAAAAAATTTATTTGCTTAAGGTTGAACTAGTCGTGGGTTTGAACTTACTGGTGGGCGTGGCCAAAAAGCACGCTGACTCACCTGGCATCGTGTCCAACAGAGATAGTATCAGTGATGCGCAGTTAGACGCTAGTCTACATGCACAACGTCTAGTTCGCACGCACACAAACACCGTTCCGAACCATTTTAATAAAACGAACGCGTAAAAAATTACGAAACGTCCTTTGGAAAATCGAGATATATGAAAAAACAACTAAATCAATTACAAATAAAGTTTAATGAACTGTTCGATATTGAGCTTTGTCGGTGCTGACTTTGTTTTGGAGATTTTGTACTTCTTTTATTACTTGCAAGAAAAACGAATCTTTGTGTAGTTCTATTTTACTATTCTGTTTCCGCACAGACAAAATTAATAATGAGACAATACGATATCATGTTTAACTTTAGATGTACAATATCAAACAGTGGTGTAATAGCCCCCCAAAATTTTGATGGAAAAAAAATCGACTAGTGCAACCTTAAGTAGAAAAGACGTGTATTGGAACAAAGATTTGAACCTTCATCTCCACTGATCTGTACAAAGGTCTCACCTCTGCAGCGCCATCTCGCTGAGATGATGGAAGGTGTCGGACAGCTTCCTGCTCGCGTACACCTGACGCAGGCGCGACATGGCGTCCGCACTGTCGCCCACGCCGCTGTCTGTGTTGTACATGCCTGGAACATTACAGATATGATAAACAACAGTTACGAGACTCACTTTAAAAGTTCAGATTTCCTGTAAAATGTAGCATTTTTCAATGTGTCGAGCCGACGATATGAATAATTGAGAACGTCGGATAAATGGATTTTTAAATCATTAGAATTTCAAGGGTTGATGAAGTACACTGACGGAAGAATATTTTATCAGTTTAGCTGTACTTGATTCAAAAACTGCCCCCAGTTTCCATACTAGGTAGGAGGTTGGTATAGTCCGTGCAATCCACGGCGACGCGCCCCACTCCGCGATTACTGTACTGTAAGCTGAACTCTAGTACGGCGCGGAGCGGAGTGGGGCGCGTCTTCGTGGATTGCGCGGTCTATAATCCAGTGAGCTTTATATATGACCAGAGGTCTTACTTTCATATTTTAAAGGCATGATTTGTCTGTTGCGAAAAAGTGATGGTGATATGCTTCCTGTATAGCTCCATCTCCCTCTCTCACTGGAACAATAATGGCTCAGACACGTCTTAATACAGTCCCCAGTGAGTAAATATTGACTTTTTCGAAGATCTAATTTGCTAGCCTCCTTCCACCGCATTCCTGATCTGCTTCTATTCAAATTTTTTAGTCATCTAAAGTACAGTAGCACACTCACTCTTCATCTCAGTATCATCAAGGCAGGGCTCGGGGAAGGTGGAGCAGTCCAGTAGCTGCGGGCGACTGCCGCGCACCTTCTCCGTGAACATGAGCGTGGTGGGCACCTCCGCGAACGGGACGGCGCCGTTGGCCAGCTCGCAGCACAGGACGCCGAGGGAATAGATGTCGGATTTCTCGTCGTAGCCTTTCAAATTCTAGAAAGATAGATGATAAAAGTGATTCATTTATTTACAAGCCCGATGTAAATTCCCATTGGCAAAAATTACGACCTTCCATACAACCTTTCATCTCCTATTTAACCCCTTTAGGGGGTGAATTTACTTAAATTCTACCTTCATGATTTTTGAAGTGATAACTTCTTTAGGCGCGTTGGGCATTTTTGAGATGGGAAAAAACAATTGAACTCGCGACACTCAAACTCAAAGCATTTATTTCAAATAAACCAATTACAGGTACTTTTGAATTGTCAAGGGGTCGGTCAGTCAGAAAGATGAAGCTAGTTGCCCATTCCAAAGCGTAGTAGGTACCTATGGAGAAGAACGGGCAAGAAACTCCACGGACACTCTTTTAAATAAAAAAAATGTTACAAAATATTGGTTACATTATTCATGTTGAAATTATACATGTGAGAACAATGTAGAAAGACGTGCACGTTAAAAGCGTCCGTAACAAAAAACAAAAATAAAAACAATTCAAAAGTTAAAATAAACCGTGGCAGTTAAGAGATGACCAGTCCCTACTGACGGCGCCCGTTCACGAACATGACGCATGGATCAGCACCATTTAGCTCAACCATTTTGAAGGGAACTTAATGATCCAACACACACGCCACCATCAGCGAGACATTTGAGTGAGCATGACACTCTCAGCCGCCAGGGCACATTTACGAGTAAGTCAATGAAAGACGTACCCAGGTAATGGTAGCTTTATGGAATGTTTTACAATCTTCATCAGCCGCAACAACACTTTCGAATGCTCATCAATTAATTTATGTGCCCTTGTGGAGCTGGACCAGCGCTAAGCCAAGCATTTTTATCAGCGATGTAATCCCCCAACTTATAATATGCTTGGCAGCATAGTGTGCGTTTTATACAAGATTTAAATTTCGTTTCGTTCAGTTGGAGTATGTGGGGAGGTATTTTATTATAACATTTTAAACAGTACCATGAAGGATGAGTCTACTTTAGCCAGTCTGAAACCCGGTTGAACTAATTGGTCCCTATTTCTAGTCCTATAATTGTGTCTATCACCTCTTTTACTGAAAAGACTTAGATGTTTCCTTACATACATGATGTTTTCATAGATATATTGACAAGGTACCGTCATGATGTCAATATCTTTAAACAGTTCCCTTAGAGAATCGCGTCTGCGGAGGCCATATATTGCTCTGATGGCTCTCTTCTGCAGAATAAAAATAGACTCGATATCTGCCGCCCGTCCCCATAGTAAAATACCGTAAGATATAATACTATGGAAGTAACTGAAATAGACTAGTCTCGCGGTATCTACATCAGTAAATTGACGGATTTTTCTAACAGCATATGCTGCTGAGCTTAGCCGTCCCGTAAGAGATGTTAAATGAGGACCCCATTGCAGCCTTGAGTCGAGCGTGATCCCCAGGAAAACAGTTTTATCGACGAATTCTAGTTTCTCTTTATTCAATACTATGTCACAATCACTACTTTTAACATTTGGTAAAGCAAATCTTATGCATTTAGTTTTTTTCCCATTTAATACTAAATTATTAGCAGTGAACCAATTTTGGACTTGCAGTAGGGCGTTATTTACGTCGTCAAGATTTGATGCACGTCTATTTATCTTAAAAATTAGGGAAGTATCGTCAGCAAATAACACCATTTGAGGTTGGTTTTTTAATAGATGGGGTAGATCATTAATGTATACTAAAAAGAGGAAAGGACCCAATATCGAGCCTTGTGGAACACCCATTTTTACTTTTAGACCGAGTGAATTGACACCATTAATTTGAACTTGCTGTTGTCTATCATTTAAATAAGATTTTACTAAACTGAGTGCAAGTTTACCTAGTCCGTAATGCTCGAGTTTCAAGAGTAAGGTTTCGTGATTTACGCAGTCAAATGCCTTGGAGAGGTCACAAAAGATTCCTATGGCATCTTGGGCCTCCTCCCACGCTGTAAATATGTGTTTTAATAAAGTGACACCGGCGTCAGTCGTACAACATCCTTTTGTGAAACCATATTGCTGATCGTGTAAGATTTGGTTGGTGTTAAAATGATTAAGCATCTGATTGAGCATTACCTTTTCGAACACCTTGCTGAATACCGGCAGCACAGATACTGGCCTATAATTGTTGGTGTCTTTACTGTCCCCAGATTTAAAAAGTGGTATAACCTTACTGTATTTCATTAAATCCGGGAAGACTCCTTGATCCACACACAAATATTAAATATTAAAGCTAAGTATGGTGCTATAGTCTCGATTGTGGATGTACAAACTTTGATAGATAATCCCCATAGATCTTCGGTCAATTTGATTTTGATTTGCCGAAAAGCTTTTATAACTATCAAAGGGTTAATATGTTTAAATTGAAATTCAACCGGACAGCCTGGAACGTTTGCTCTTAATAAATCAATTGAGACATCGGGTGAAGAATTTAAAGCTTCAGTGGTTTTAGATGGTATATTAGTAAATAAATTTACAAATTCTTGAGCTACTTCTAAGTTAGAGCTTATGGCACCACGTGAAGTCTCCAATGTGTAATCAGTGTTTCGTATTTTTTTCCTATTAGTTTCATTATTTATAACTTTCCAAACTGTTTTTATTTTATTTTCTGCCGATTTGATCTTGTTGCTAATGTATAGGGCTTTAGCTATCTTGCAGGTATTTCTAAAAATTTTGGAATATGTAGCAACATACTTGTTGAAAGTTTCAGTGTTAATGTAGGGCTTAAGGCCATAAAGCTCGAAAAGCCTTTCCCTACTTATTCTAATACCTCTAGTTGCCCAGTCATTAAATACAAAATTAGTGCACTGTAACCGACACCAGCTTTTGACCATTAAAAAGACATCAACCCGCGATACATTTTCTTTGAGATTATTGACATTTCAAACATTGAGACATGACAACGACATGATTGACATTTCCCTTTTTTACCGACTTCAAAAAAGAAAAGTATTTCATGCACAATAAAATTGTTCGAATGAGAATCTTTATTTGTTAAACATAGGTATTTATTTAATGTTGTTAGGTTAACATATTTGAGCGCTATGTTTTGTCGTGAAGGCATACAAATTTAAATTAATATAAAATTTTAAAAAACTAAAATACTTTAAAAACAAAATTTAAAAAAAAAACAAAAAAAAAAGTTTTCACTTCTGTCGGCACTGTTTTTTTATACATCTAGCTTATTTTTATAGACCCAGCAGTTTAGTCTCTCAGTGAATTAATTTAAGATTTATATTAAGAAGATTTACAACAAATTGGGAGAGGCCTATGTCCAGTAGCAGACGTCTTTCGGATGACGTGAAATGGTAATGATTTCCAACCAAGTTAAATTAGGCTCTGTATGTCTCATAGATGTAATTAAACTATGGTTTGATAGGCCATGAAATCATGCAAGTATTCAATGGCATGAATGAAGGCTTGATTCAATCTCTACACAAAAATAAAAACGGTGAATCATTGTAAAAAGTATAAATTCAAACTTAAAGGTCATTTATTCAAACTAGGCTGAGAATCAGCACTTTTTGAACGTCAAAATTACATAAGACAGTCTCCCAAAAACGCCCACCCTTCACCACTTCCTAGTGCTTTAGCTGGGAAGAAATGGCTCAACAAACTCCCCAGCAGCACAGCTGTCTGTTCAGTTAGAAAAACTTGATTCCATACAATAGTACTTTTACAAAATAATTTACATTACGCAACACAAAACATTAAATTTAATTATTTGCTATATGTCACATACACTGCATTTGCTATATACACTGGACTGCTTGCAAAAGCATGCGTGCTTACTTTGTCTGCGGCTTGCAGTCACTGTTTTCAGAAGCGCCTCATCCAACAGGTATTCCGCAAGAGTCAGGCAGAGTACAGCCACAACAGATAGATCTTATAGTCATCGATTTCCACATGCATGGTGGACACAGTCAACTAGAAACATACCTGTTCCAACAACTCAGGGCTCAGCCACATGAGGTTGCTATTATCACTGTCCTGCGGCGGCAGCAGGTGCAGGTGTCGCTGCCTGCGCCCGCGCACCATCAGCGACGCGGCGCTGCGCAGGCCGGACAAGCGCACTCCGCCGTTCGCGCCGACCAGGACATGGCTGGCGCGGACACTCCTGGAGGCGGAAGGTACTTTACATAATATACTATTGTATTTTTTTATTGTGTATGAATAATAAACAAATACAGTATTAGTTGTAAAGACATTCAGTTGCTTTGTGGATTGAAGTGCGCCACCTTTCTCGGTTTCGAGCAAACTCTTGCCGCCGATCAAAAGGTATGCCACAGGTCATAAGGTGACGTTTAAGGACGTCTTTGTAGAACAGGTATTGCCCGCCCTGTGCACGTTTGCCTAGGGTAAGCTCTGAGTAGAAAACGGGTTTTAGGTAGTCCATCAGTTGGATAATAAATTAATAACATAATTCCAGTGCAGTCTTTTACGAGGCTTGTCAAATATTACAACTTCTATCTATGGGTGTAAACATAGGGCAAACATCAAAACTCTGGGCTCCTACTAAGATGCTGTTGATGAAAAAGGTAATAACACTGCTCTACCAGAGAAACAAAAATTCAGGACCTCAATATTAGCAGTTACACTTGCAACTACTGGGTAAGACAAAACAATTCCTAGAGCAGTGGTGGCCCAATGGTATCAGCCCCCAACTTACGAATTGTAGGTCGTAGCTTCGAACCCAAGCAGGCACTTTGCTTTGTGTAATTTATATCATCACCACTGCTCTCAAAACGGTGAAGGAAATCATCGTGAGGACATGTCAGGCATAACATGAGGCATGTCCTAGAACCAAAAAGACATGACATCCACCAACACACACTGGGCCAGCGTGGTGGATATCCCTCTCACAGAGAGGAAGCCTGTGTCCCAGCAGTGGTAACATTAAGGTAATACAGTTTCAGACTCCACACAGTGGAGCATGAATCAATGAGTAAATATAAATAGTTAACTGACAAGTTACATTACATGTTGACAAATTGCTGTGGACTGAAATCTGTGCCAGCAGTTACGTCTAAATATATAAAATACTAAATAATCTATTGAATCATAGTGTTTAGACTTTGATCTAACAATGGTGCCGATTCTCTTGTACACCGAACTAAACTAACTAAACTATCACTAAAATTCCTTACTTTTGACTATGAGAATCTTAAAGCTATTCTGCAAAATAAATTCTCTAAATTTAAAAATAATTTTGACACATCTAAATCGAATTTGACAATCGCGACTCCACACGTGTTACCTAACCACGTGAATCTTTTTAGAGCCGGAAGCGCGCAGGGGGAGCAGCCTCGTCGTGTTTTATATGGAATTATTCACTTTTTGTATGGAAAATAAGAAAAATTATTACCTACATGTAGAGTATAAGGGGTTTAAGGGTTTTATAAAGGGGGTTGAAATTTGCATTATTTTTGCGATTGGACACACCGTTTTCGAGATATAAGCAAAAGAAAAAAAAAAGATTCAGTACTGTTTTTGCATTTGAAGTCGAGGTATTGGTGTGAATTTATAGTTCATGACAACCAATTTTATTCCACACGTTTTTAGTCGCGATTAAAAATAGTCAGATTTAGTTAGAAAATCTAAATTTTAGGTGAAAAACGTCAAATTCAGAATAGCAAAATTGCCATTTTCACTAAACTAATATCTCGTTGCCATCTTAGTGCTGTCAAACTAAAATATAGTTAAGTTGTGTCACTTTAGTCTATTTCAGAATGGGAAATCGTCGTTTGACAGGAATAAACTAAATTTTGGTGATTTTTAGTTTAGTTTAGAGGCATTCGTGACAAGAGAATCGGCACCAATGTAGGAAGTTAAAATCATCAATGCTAATGTATGACTCGGTCTAGGAAAACTGGCGTTGTAAGTACACAACATGACAATACACATTAGGTGCTTTTGTGTTCATTGTTAAATGTAATTCTGAATGAGCACAAAGATTTATCTCGTTTATGAGCATGGCACATAGACCAGCTTGGAAATTATTTAGTTTTTAATAAACTTTTTTAGGGGCCCTTATCCTATAGACTAAACTAGATAAAAAGAGACTTTGACTCCAGAGTTTGTTTCCTCCATGCCATTTCTTCTCAGATGTAGTCAGACATGAAATGTTGAGTCCATCAAGTTGGATGGACTCTGGATTTGTTTTTAAGACATTAAAAAAAAGGTTTATCTGTAAATAGCTTTACAGAATAAACAATTTCATTTCTATAATGAAAAACATGGTAGCCCACAGGCTCACTTTGTTGTCTACACTAATATTATAAAGAGGAAAGATTTGATTGTTTTTTTGTTTGTTTGCATTGAATAAATAGGCTCCGAAACTACTTGACCGATTTGAAAAAATCTTTCACTGTTGGGAAGCTACACTATCTCTGGTGAACATAGGCTAAAAAAAAAAAAATTATAGCTTTTGAAATGTTTGTTTAATACCCGTGCGAAGCCAGGGCAGGCTGCTAGTATTCTGTATACAGGAACTTTTTCTTTCAAAGTGCTTGTTTATATTTTGGATAGGTAGGCACCTATTTTATTTACCGCTATCTTACCTGATTATAAACTCAAAGCATTTATTTCAATTAAACCATTGACAGGCACTTTTGAATTGTCAAGGAATCGGTCAGTCAGAAATATGAAGCTAGTTGCCCATTCCAAAGCGTAGTAGGTACCTATGGAGAAGAACGGGCAAGAAACTCCACGGATACATTTTTAAATAAAAATATATTCCAAATTAATGATTAACTTTTAATGTTAAATACTAACAATTTTAATAAATAAATAAATTTAACTCACCTATGAATAAACAATTGTTTGTGCAAATACTGTAAAGCTTGTAGTGCATCCCTCAACACAATAGCGCAGGCCAGTTCCGGCAGACCCTCTTGGAAGTACCGGTCCAGGATATCCCGGCAGGAGCCGAAGGTCATGAGAGGAGACACTACGTACAGCTCCCGTCCGTGTACGAAGGATGTCAAATATGGCAGTATGTTTACATGCTGCAGTTCTTTCCTTGTGAGAATGTCTTGCTGAAAGAATATATGACTTTATAGGTTTTAAAAGAGCGAATCTAAGTCAACTTGAAGAGTGCAAAATTAAGAATTAAATTTTGAAGTTAGTGTAAAAGTCTTAATATTGCTGCAAAAATTATACAGAATGGATGATTAGCAACAGTTACACGCATAGATCCAACTTCAATTTTTTTTTAGACTAGGGCTATAAATTTCCCCATTTTATTACGACTACTTAGGGAGTGCCCTTTATAAGCCCTTGATTGACCTAGAAAAAGGATATTGTTAAATATTCAGGAAAATAAACTGGAAATCAAAGTTTGCATGTTTATCACAAAATCCTTTAGGTTGATAATTAAAACTTGCGTTTAGTTACAATAGGGAGTGAAAAGGAAGAAACATCAAATACCTACCTGTATCAAACTTGCATTTTCCTTCGTTTTGTCAACAAAATACCTCTTGATGGCGACATTTTGATTGTTGGGCTTGTATAGCGCTGAATAAACAACTGCTACGCCTCCACAGCACTCTGTTATTATTGAAGTAAGTTGATAGTCATTGATATCAGGGTTATACATTTTATTCCAATCACAAATACTTTTCAGAAACTGTAAATATGCTAATTTAATGCTCCTTTCGTCAACAACTCATAATGGTAAGATATTTTCTAATCTAAGAGTAGTATTTAATAAAACGAGTGTTGTGATAAACTAAAGTAAATAATTAACAAAATTTAATTGGTCGTTTTGTTTGACAATACTCGCGGTCCATAAACGTCGTATCAAGCAGACGTCGTATATTGAGCCTTCATTTCTGAGGTTTAGCGAATCAAGACTTAAACTTTGTAGTTGCTTGTTAATATTGTATGAATTATTTTTCTTATTAAAAGTGAAATTAAGAATTTATTATTAGGTACATACGTGTTTTGGCAAGCAGTTATGAATTTCATAAAAATCAAAAAGTCTAATGCTACATAATCTAAACTTTTTTCATCGGAAGAATTGGAACGCTTTCAAAATGTGGAATGACATTGGACATTGAGTGTAGCAAGTAAACAAAAACCATACTAAAGGTAGAGTATTATAACAAAATAAAAAATCGTATAAAATTATAGTTCATAAAATCTCAGTCAGATGCTACGCTCAGATTTATACTGTCATGCTGGACATGCTCTTTCTTCAACTAAATAAAGCCTTTCTAAATGGAAAGGCTTTAAATCAGATAAAATATTATTGCGTCTGGTAACAATTAATCATCTGTGGCAGAATTTGAAATTTGAATTTGAGCTTGAACAGTAAAAAATCGATTATTTAGTGTTTTTGTTTTGTTTTCTTATTGGAAATGTTTAATTAATTCCATCGTTGATTTCTGTTTAGTATTCCTAATAATTAGTATTCACAAAATTGATTTTTACAGAATAATGGAATTCTTTTATCGAAATAAGGTAAGAAGTTAATAATATGAATTTAATATCTATTGAGTCTGCTGTAACTACATCCTCTGAACCACTGAACAATTACTGATCATGAAATAGCAATCTTGGTTGGCGGCTTATCGATAATCGCTGGTACATACCTAATCGCAACAATTTGTAATTAAGATTTTTGAAAACATTGAACTTCTTTCGCTTGAAAATGGTAAATATTTACGTACAAATAAGTAATTTTTGCCTTCCGTTTCGGGCTGCTGCGCAAATATGTAGGTAAGTACTTCAAGTATGTGCTGTACTTAAGTAGGTACTTACTATAAGTACCTATAACAATATAAATACAAAAAGTTTTATTGGCAAAGGAAAAGTATAAGTCGACGTTTGCACGGACGTAATAAAATCACGGCGATTTTTTTTCGTGTACTAGATTTTCAACGTTCTGTTTAGCGCCGAGAGTTGAAAATCCAACATTGTGTTTGGGATGAGAGTGCATCCCAGCGCGTTGGATTCTCAACGCTCGGCTTAACACTGAGAGTTGAAAATCCAGTGCGCGATAAAATCCCGCCGCGATTTTATTACGTCCATGCGAATTTGGGCTAACAGTCATAACGACTTTGCAATCGGACAACAATTCCAAATAGTCTTAGGTTATAAGTATTATTAGTAGAAAACGAAAAACACATTGAAAAAAAAAACTTTTTTGACTATATAGTCGGTGATTGACAAAGGCTATTTCAATAAATATTGAAATAGCCTTTGTAAAACAATAGAATAGGTACCTACTTGGAACCCCAGTCACATCCATAAGAACCAGACATTACAGAACCGTTGCCTTCGGAAGGACTCGGGAGCCCCCTGGTTTGTTAGGAATGAGATCCTCCATCTCGACCTAAAACTCTCCACCATCCACCAATTTCTCAAACGCTCTTTCAAGCGGTACTTCGATACTGCCGCCAAACATCGCAACCCTCTGGCTGTCGAGGCTGCTAGTTACATTCGCTCTAGTATCAATCGAACTCGCCGCCCTAAGCGAATCCTTACCGACCCTGATGACCCCATTACCCTCCTCCAGGAGAGCAGTGGGGAAACCAGCACAGTGTACAAAAACAGACGCCTCCCGTCATTTCGACCTCGCCGCCGCACAGTGGTCTGAAAATCAAGCTCCATACTCATAGAAACTTAATGTAAGAAATTAAGAAATAAAAATATGTTTTGTGTTTAGTATACCTCCCTTTGTTTTACTAATATAGTATGAAGGGTATGAGTAGCTACATGCGTGAAAAAAATTTTTTTTTTGTATGGAATAAAACACTTAAAGTGCTTTTTTTCAAAACTGAATAGAACTGATGGGCTGGTACTCACATGAGCTATTGCACCATACACGGCGATCATACAAAAAATGACATACAATTCTTGTGCCTTTCGGTGCCGCTTTGCATGTAGCACGCTTTGGAAATTTTGATAAATTCAAAATTTCAGTTGGTGATCTTTCAAATCTTTGACATAATTAAATGAAGTAACCAACCACATAACTGATATTTTCGTTATTTAATAACCTGCTAATGACTTTTATAATGAAAATATTAGAAAACGATGTAGATTATTTACATTTTACTACAAAATTCATTTCACGAAATAACTCATTTGTTAATCACCGTCATTATTGTTGAATTTTAATTTAATAAGCATTATGGGACAGCGAGCGTTAATGAGGGTAGTTATATTAATAAATAGGACATTTGAACTAACTTCACTCAGTAGCTCTTTGCACTTGTGCGCGCTTACTATACTTATTACGTTCGATTTGTTTTCGTGTTATGATGGAAGGTTTTAGTACCAATTTGGATATTTTTATGTTTGTGGCTAACAATAGCTGTTTCTCACAGCCCAGTGTATTATATGAAGTTTTTGTCAATGCCGTTGATTTGTCAGAAAACGAAAATAAAGAATTGAAACAATTCTGTCAGACTCATGTGTGTTCGTTGAGGAACAAATGGATCTCGTGTAATCGCACGAGACATAATTTCATATAAAAGTATGAGACATGGCTGCAAGAAGACATAAAATGGCCTGAGTTCATGAAGGACAAGATGACACCTTCTTAATGTTAGAAGAGCAGCAACCATGTTCCAGTTTTGACTTCGGTGTAAATGAGGGTGCATCAACATCATACAAACCGGAGACGTGCAGTGTTGGAACATCAACTGTTGTGAGTCCAAGAAAAGTGTTCTCGGAGCTAAGCCCGCTACAAAAGAGAAGAAGAGTGGAAGAGGTCCTCACGCATAGCACTGAAAGCCTTGCTTATGCAACTGGTTTAAGTGCAGATAACAAAAATGTAGCAGATATAATAAAATTGATCACCGAGCATCCCGAAGAGGCTACAAAGATAAAGGAATTGTTGAAGTCCAAGAAAGCTATGTCCATATATTCCGCTGATAAAGCTTTAGGAATTCTGACTTCATTGAAGCTTTCGAAATGGCAGTATACAACATTAAGAGCTTGTGCAAAAGAAGAAGGAATACTACTATATCCTTCATATACTGCTATCTTAGAGGCGAAGAAGGACTGTTACCCACCAAAAGACACCATAGAAATCACCGAAAGAGACCTAAAAGTAAAGTTTCAAGCGATTTTGGACAAAACTGTTGCTAGATTTGGGAAATTCCTACGTTTGGAATCTTCGCTAGATGGCAAAGAGCTAACATTGATATGCAAGTGGGGCTTTGATGGTGCTTCAGGGCAAAGTTTGTACAAACAAACTATGGCGGGTGAAGATGATTCAAGCAATTTTATGTGTTCTTTTGTGCCTCTGCGCTTAGTTTGTGGTGAAGAAAAGTTATGGGAGAATCCAAAGCCATCTTCCACAATGTTCTGCAGACCGCTCTATTTTAAATTTGCAAATGAAAACCAATTAAATATTAAGGAATAACAGGTTTTGATTGAAGCTGAGATTGCAGCACTGGAGCCGTCTATTATGGGAATTCATACTGTTAAGCACTCAATGCTTATGACCATGATAGATGGTAAAATCACTTCGCAACTGTCAAATACTTCAACGCAGACTTGTGACATCTGTAAAGCTATCCCTTCGGAAATGAATAAGTTAGAGAAGATCTCAGAGTAAGTTTTGAATATTTTGATATACTTCAGATTACCGTAATGCTGTGTATCTTTTTATTAATTAATTCACTTTCTTTCCAGAAATGGTTTATCTACACTTCATGCTTGGATTAGATGTATGGAGTGCCTACTCCATATTTCGTATAGACTAGACTTCAAAACATGGCAAGCCAGAGATGCAGACAGCAAAGAGTCATTGAAGAGTGGAAAACAAACCATACAGCAGAAGTTCCGTGATGAAATGGGCCTCCTAGTAGACATCGTTAAACAAGGTGAGTTATGATAACAGTCGTTGTTCTTAAATCTTATTTTTTTCAAATAACGTTGGTTCTATTTATTCTTTACAAAGTTGTGGATTAGTTTTGATTCATTTATAATTTTTGTTTCAGGTTCCGGAACCACAAACGATGGAAACACAGCGAGGAAATTTTTTGGTAATCCTGCCAATACTGCAGCAACAGGCTTGGATCCTAGTTTGATCCAAAGATTTGCAACACTTTTGCGTGTGATGGCCTGTGGGGAGCCCATAAATGTTGAGGCGTTTAAAAACTTTGCGCGCCAAACAGCATAATTGTATGTGGAGCTCTATGGCTGGTATTACATGCCTTCGAGTGTCCACAAACTTTTACTGCAGGGTGCTGAAGTTATTAAACACTTCAATATTATGCCCATTGGCAAATTATCTGAAGAGGCATCGGAAGCCAGAAACAAAGACTTCAAGAAAATCCGAGAACAGCATTCGCGCAAATTTTGTCGAAAAGCGACAAACGAAGACATTTTCAATGGTCTCCTTGTCTCGTCAGATCCCTACCTGTCCAGCATAAGACCTGTGCTGAGAAAATCAGTAAATACACCTATTACTGATGATATGAAATCTCTTCTCATTGGTGACGATGCAGATCTAGACAAAGAGAATGTTGAATTTATTGATATTAACGCGTCAATGCTGGACTCGGATTTAGAGGACTGACGACAGCAAAGATACTCTCTGCTAATCGTTTTTTGTATAAGAAGTTAGCAAATAATTATAATAAAATAATAATAAGAATATAGTTAAATTAATTAATAATTAATTAATATAATTAAATTAATTAATATAATTAAATTAATTAATATAATTAAATTAATTAATATAATTAAATTAATTAATATAATTAAATTAGAACTGTTAATGAAATAGTTAATACTAATACATTACAACAAAAATTATGTGCAAGAAAGGCAATAACAATAAAAGTAACGTCAAAATTGTACATTGGTCAATTTAAGACTACAACAACTATTTACAGCTCCTATAACTATGATATATTAAATATTACTGTTTAATTATATTACTAATTATAATTAATTTGATTATATTAATTAATTTAATTATATTAATTAATTTGATTATATTAATTAATTTAATTATATTAATTAATTAATATAATTAATTATAATTAGTAATATAATTAAACAGTAACATTTAATATATCATAGTTATAGGAGCTGTAAATAGTTGTTGTAGTCTTAAATTGACCAATGTACAATTTTGACGTTACTTTTATTGTTATTGCCTTTCTTGCACATAATTTTTGTTGTAATGTATTAGTATTAACTATTTCATTAACAGTTCCCCCAAACGTATTTTACATTAACTATTTATTACATGTTTTTATCTTTCTTCACTTTTAACCATATATTTAAAAATAAAAATGTAAAAACATCCTTAGTACATATTTATTCCTTCCTAGCTGCACCCCGCGGTTTCACCCGCATAAGTGTCGATTCCGTGGGAATATCGAGATAAAAAGTATCCTATGTGTTATTCCAGGTTATAAACTATATGTACTAAATTTCATCCAAATCCGTTCAGCCGTTTGAGCGTAAAGAAGAGACAAACATACACACACACAAAGTTTCGCCTTTATAATCACACTAATATTATAAAGGCGAAAGTTTTTGAGTGTGTGAGGGTGTGTGTGTGTGTAAGTTTGTCTCTTCTTGTATGAGTATTAGTTTACATACTATTTTCATATTTAAAGCGATATGTAACTTCACAAAATACCATCAAAGATTTGAAAGATCACCAACTGTAAATTCAAAATTTCCAAAGCTTGCTACATGCAAAGCGGCACCGAAAGGCACAAGAATTGTATGTCATCTTGATTGCCGTGTATGGTGCAATAGCTCATGTGAGTACCAGCCTATCAGTTCTATTCAGTTTTGAAAAAAAGCACTTGAAGTGTTTTATTCCATACAAAAAAAAATTTAATATATTTTTTTTCTCACGCATGGAGCTACTCATACCCTTCATACTATATTAGTAAAACAAAGGGAGGTATACTAAACACAAAACATATTTTTATTTATTAATTTCTGACATTAAGTTTCTATGAGTATGGAGCTTGATTTTCAGACCACTGTGCGCCGCCGAGGTCCTTTGCGATTGCGACCGCGTCCCCAAGTAAATGATACTCCCCCCCACCCTTGCTCGATAACGAGGTGCCAGCAGTTGTTGCAGCTGAGCACGTAGCTATAAATTCCCCGACTAATAATCATGATCAAAACTTTGATCCAGCCCGTCCCATCCTTGATGTCCTCCCCCCGGTTACGAACGGTTTACGAACCTCGGCTTAGGGCGTCCCTAAGCCGAGGTTCGTACCCCACAGGGGGTGTCCTTAGCGAGCTGTCACCTAGTTTTAATTAGCGTAGTTGAATAACCCCTGGCTGGGGGTTTTAAGTGTAGGTAGTAGCCAGGGCCGCGCCGCCCGTATGTGCGAAGTGTGCGGCGCACACAGGCGCCAGGGCACTGGAGGCGACCCTTAATTAAATATCAGCGCCAATTATTGTTTTTTTTTTACACTAGCTCCTCCTAGAAAAAAAAGACATTCATATTGTAAATATCTTGAATATAGAATGTAAATGACTTAATTCGCGTTTTCCTTTTCTCAGTAATTGCCAAGCGGCAGTGAACCGTTTTTTTTAAATTTATTTACGAAAATAATATAAAACTAGAGAACACATATAAGTAAAAATTTGAAACAAAAAAAAAAATTACGCGGCGAAACAGGACGACAAAAAAAGAGGCGCTTCATAGGTTTCGCACACAAGCGCTGCCGAGGGTCGGCGCGGCCCTGGTAGTAGCTTAAGGCACCCACGGTAAAGCCCGGTTAAGTAGTCATGATCTCACAGGTCAACTACGAGATGCCATACCAAAAAAAATAAAAAATAACTTCCTTGAACATATTTTTTTATTTTTGAGTTGTAAAATATGGTGGTAAGAATATTCCCTATGCCTTGTCAAGGGGGATATCATTCTGCTAAGCATTGTAGTGTGGTGTTCGCCATGACACGTTCTGTTCCGATGCTTTTCCATACAAGATGTACTCTGTACAATACATACCTCATGGTTATCTCATTACATTATGTTCAAGCGATGTTTAAAAAAACGTACCTATTCTTCGGAAAGAATTCATATTTAAGGCTCTTTCAAACAGGCGCGACACGCGACGCGACACAAAGGCACCGCTCGTCACGCGACGAGCGGTGCCTTTGTGTCGCGCTGGTCTGCACGAGCCTTTATGTTTCTAGGTGATACATGATTGGTTGATACATACAGAGAGCAGGGAGTTACCCCGTGTCTTAATCAAAGCGATCAGTCGCGCGAATCGCGTCACGTTTGTGATAGTAGGTACCTAACCTAAAGGCGCGATTGCACCAGTGTGCGGCACTGTGCGATACTGTATTGAACAGTGTACGGCACAAATGTTTCTTTCGGTGGACTCACTCAAGTATACATTTGCAAATGTGCTGCAATGTACCTATGCTTACTAAAGTTACGCAGTGCTTTGGCTTAGTACGTGCACGTTGAGATCTGCACAAAATGCTTGTGAACAAAAACAAATGTGCTGAACACAATAGGGATGATGACAATTTTTTTTCCCTTACGCAGATTATAGAAAATATCGGACTCGTATTTTTTCTTTTTTTACGTAATCAAAAGATTACGGCGATACGTTGAGATTAAAATGTGCCACGACGCCACGAGTTTGTACATTTTATACTTACTTGTGACGTAGCGAGCCCCCACCCCAACTTTAAGCGTTTTATCTAAGTAATTTTTATTGAAATGATAAAGCAAAAAAATAAGTATCTAATATTTTTCTATTAGCTGACTGACGGACTTAATAGTTTTTTTTTTACCCAGGCATCATCCCTATTGTTCAAGCATTAAGTGCTTTGGTTATTAAATGACTGAGTTGATTTCCGAACGAATCTTTTCACATTGCCCGCCATGGCGCCATCTTTTTTCACTTTGCCGGCGACAATCGTACGTTAAACATTACTTATTTTTGTAACAATAAAAATCTGAAATACAGTAATTAAAATCGCCACCCGCATCTTTTATTGGAGAGACCCGCAGCTGTGCCCAATAACAATAAGAAGTACCAACATATTGGCCCCTCAGAGCCGGATCCAGTCCAGACCTAAGGAAAACGCGCATAGAAGGTACGGCCAGCCATCCCAATTCTACCTCCCGTCCTCCTTGTCCACTGTGTAATACCGTGTTATAAACTGATTTCAGCAGTTGTAACCTGGTTCTTGTTTGCGTGCTCAACTCCGTACCTAATAGCGAAGCATCGGTGCTAAGCGCAGTGCATCAGCATCACCTTCACATTCATTCCGAAAACCGTGAGTACTCCATCCTCCTTATTGTCCGTCAAAATGAGCGAGGAAAAGGAATTAGTTAAAAAACGTGCCATAGTGAAAGGTCGCCTCACTAGGTTTTCGAATTATTTGTCTAGTATCGGAGGTGAAAGTCTATCTGATCATAAACGCATCGATCTTAAGTTACGGATTCAGGGAGCTACTAGCTTATACAACGAGTTTAATGCAATTCAGAATAACCTCGAGGAATCAGTTACTGACTTAGATGAACAGTTAACGCAGAGAGAACTATTTGAAAATAGCTATTACACAGCGTTGTCACAAGCCGAGTATTTATTAAATCAGAGCCAGGGTCCTGCCAGTTCCAATGCATGTAGTCACCGAGCAACGTCAATCAAATTACCAACTATTTCTATGCCTACTTTTGATGGTTCATACGAGCAATGGTTAGAATTCAGAGATTCATTTACATCATTAGTGCATACCTCTAACGAAATCAGTAGCATAGAAAAATACCATTATTTAAAATCATCGCTCAAAGGAAGTGCAGCGTTAGTCATAGAATCAGTTGAATTCTCAAGCGATACTTATGAAATTGCATGGGAGTTACTTCTTAATCGTTACAATAACAGCAGATTGTTAGTACATAATCATGTCAAGTCATTGTTCACTATGCAGAGTATAAATAAAGAATCACCTGTGCTAATTAGAAAACTAATAGATACTGTTTTAAAGAATCTACGCGCATTAAAGTTACTCAATGAGCCCACTGACACATGGGACACATTAGTTATCTACATAATAGAATCTAAGCTGGATCAAATAACAGAAAGAGAATGGGAACAGTACAAAGGCACATTATTTTCTGAAAGTAGTGATTCAAAGAAAAAACTCACAGTGAATGAATTAGTAAAGTTCTTAAAACTCCGGGCAGACATGTTGGAAACACTGCATGCGTCACATAATAAGGCTAATAGTGATAACAAAAAGCAAAATAATAACACACAAAATCAGTCTAAAATTCACAGCAATGTTTCCACCAATAAGCCACAGGAACAATCTATGCGTAGCCGTATTAAGAGACTTTGTTTGCTATGTAATACACGTCATTCACTTTATTCATGTCATAAGTTTATTGAATATGATTTAGAAACTAAACTTAAACTCATTAATGACAACAAACTGTGTATGAATTGTTTACGTTCGGGTCATACTTTAGAGAACTGTAGGTTTGGACCGTGTAGAAAGTGTAACCAAAAACATAACTCCTTGATTCATACGGATAATAACAATAAGTTTTCGAGTAATGTTAATGAGTCTTGTTCACTTCATGCGTCGAAAGGTACTAATGAGGTGTCGCCGCCGCCGGCTCCAGCGAATACCGGGAAAGCGCCCCTCTCCTCGCCTGTTACACCAAACAATATGATATCGACGATCCAAGCAAACAAAGTTCACGTACAATGCAGTCAATCAGCTGTTATGAATCCGGTTTTATTGTCGACTGCCTTAGTTGAGATTTTAGATAATAGTAACGATTATCATTTAGTGCGAGCAATTCTTGACAGCGGTAGTGAGCGATGTTTTATAACAAAATCATTATGCGATTTAATAAATGCGCCAGTAATACAGTCCACTCAAGAAATACGAGGTGTTGGTAACTCTGTCACACAATCTACGCAAATGTGTGATGTTGAGATTAAATCGCGGACCAACCCTGGATACATTACGCGTTTACAATGTTTTGTTTTACCTAACATTACGTCGGCGTTGCCTTCAATGCCAAAACAATGCGCACAGTTTAATATTCCCGATGATATTAAATTGGCAGATCCGCAATTTTATGAATCTCAAAATATTGACATATTAATAGGCGCAGACAAATTTTGGGATTTAATAAATAACAAGAAAATAAGATTACCGAATGGACCTTTCTTATTAGATTCAAAACTAGGTTGGATAATAAGCGGACCTATTTCTAATTTTACGTGTCATGAAAGGTACATTCAGTGTAACTTCTCACAATCAATTGATTTGCAGTTACGATTGTTCTGGGAGCTTGAGGAGACTTCCATGCGTCGGGATATGCGCACGGATGAGGAACGGGCCTGTGAAAAACATTTCGTCGATAACACTACGCGCAATAACGACGGCAGGTTTAGTGTACGCATTCCTTTTAAACAAAGCCCCGACACAATAGGCGAAAGTTACTCGCAAGCAGAACGTCGGTTATTAGCCCTTGAAAAACGTTTACTGCGTAATCCTGATTATAAAAAGCTCTATAGCGACTTCGTTCATGAGTACATTCGCTTAGGTCACATGAGTCGCGTTGACACCTACGGGACGCCTCATTACATTCTACCGCATCACGGCGTGTTTCGCGAGCATAGCACGACCACCAAGTTGCGTGTCGTGTTCGATGCGAGTGCTGCCACCAGTAATAATATTTCACTAAACCAATTGCAAATGGTAGGCCCGCCAATACAAGGCGATCTGATGGCCATCTTACTACGGTTTAGGCAGCACACGTACACGGCATGCGCAGATGTCGAAAAGATGTACAGACAATGTTTAGTTCATGAAGATCAACGTGATCTTCAACTGATCTTGTGGCGTGATGATCCTTCGGAGCCTATCGGTGTTTATCGGTTAAATACAGTCACGTACGGGACTGCATCTGCACCGTTTCTAAGTTGCAGGTGCCTGAAACAGTTAGCGGCTGACTCCACGGATCCTGACGTCATAAGAATAATTAACCAGGATTTTTACGTCGACGATATGATAACAGGGGATGATAACAAAGAAAGTCTGTTACATATTTGTCGAAATGTAGCTAACGTTTTACAAACGGGTTGTTTTCCACTAGGTAAGTGGATGTTTAATTTTAATTTAGATAATACAGGAAATAATGCGTCTGAATTATTTAAAGAATTAGCACTAGGCGAAAACGTGCATTCGAAAACTTTAGGTATAAGTTGGTTTAATATTAGTGACGAATTTCATTTTAATACGCAGTTTGAAAACGCTAATAACCAATTAATTACAAAGCGTTATATTATGTCAAAGATTTCTCAAATATTTGACCCTTTAGGTTTATTGAGCCCTATGATAATTATAGCCAAAATTTTATTGCAGAAATTATGGCTTTTGAAAATAGGCTGGGACGATGAACTCCCTCGTGATGTCGTGCAAACTTGGGAGCGCTTTGCGAGTTCTCTGCCTATTCTCAAAGAAATACGCGTGCCGCGACACGTCGTAGGTAAGGAGCTTGCGCGTATAGAATTACACATCTTTACAGATGCCTCGGAATCCGCGTATGGGGCCTGTATTTATGTGCGCACAATTAGTCGTGATTTAAGCGTTACTGTTAGATTATATTGTTCAAAGGGAAAGGTCGCACCTTTAAATCCTGTTAGCATTCCGAGGCTAGAATTATGCGGAGCCTTGCTAGGTGCTAGGCTGTTTAGTAAGGTACGCGAATCGCTTAACTGTCACTTTAACAATATCATTTTTTGGTGTGACTGTACTGGGTTGGTTGCACATGGCACCTAATTTATTAAAAACGTTCGTCCAAAACAGGGCAGCTGAGATTCATGAATTAACTAAAGAACTTCCTTGGTGTCATGTGAGTGGTAAAGACAACCCAGCAGACTTAGTTTCCCGTGGAGTCAGGCTAGAAGATCTTAAATCTAATAATTTATGGTGGGAAGGGCCAACGTTCCTTCATGATCCTAACTTTAATTGTGATCAAGTTATTTCGACAATTGCTGACATTTCTCAGGCTGATTTGCCAGAGACAAAACCTGAAAAGGCTGTTCAATTATTTCTTAGCACAACAGAAATATTAGTATTTCCCTTTGAGAGATTTTCCCAATACAATCGTATAAAACGAGCATGTGCGTATGTATTGCGTTTTATTCACAACATACGCCATAGAAATTATATTAATCGTGGACCTCTAACTGTAGTTGAACTAAGAGAAGCAGACGTTACATTAATCAGGTTAAGTCAGCAACAGTCTTTTGCAGATGAATATAAATTACTATTAAATAGCCAAAGTCTAAAAAGTAAGCATAGTTTGAGTAAGTTAAACTTATTTATTGATACTGATAAAACTTTACGAGTTGGAGGTAGATTAAAGGGTTCACGTGATTTTAGTTTTAATATAAAACATCCTTATTTAATCTCATCAAAACATTGGTTTTCAGTATTACTGTTCCGTAGCGAGCACAAACGACTGCAGCACGCTGCCCCACAAGCGCTGCTATACAATATACGCGAGTCACACTGGCCAATAGGGGGCAGGAATCTGGCCAAGCGCACTGTACATGACTGCGTTACTTGTGCACGCTTGAGAAAGAAAGAAAGAAAGAAAGAAAAGAAAGAAAAAAAACGTTTATTTGCGGTAAACATGACGCAGAAAAGTATTGTTTAGAATATAAAAATGAAATAAGGTTGGGGGAAGAGGTAAATCCTTATCACCTATTATGGGCAACTTACCGCAGGAGAGAATCACTCCTGGTTTTCCATTTTTTCGTAGTGGTGTGGACTATGCTGGGCCAGTGCTCGTATTGAACCGTAAAGGCAGGGGCTCAAAATTGTTGAAAGGTTATATATGCTTATTCGTCTGCTTAGTGACTCGTGCAGTACATTTGGAACTGGTTAGTGACCTTAGTTCTGAGGCTTATTTACTTGCGTTAAAGAGATTTATCTCTCGGCGTGGCAAACCTGCTGAAATTATATCTGACAATGGTAGGAATTTTGTAGGACTTGCCAATGAATTTTCAAAATTTTTATCAAATTGTTCGGCAGATTTAATTGATTATGCGACTAGTCAGGACATTAAGTTTTCTTTTATCCCACCGTATGCTCCTCATTTTGGTGGACTTTGGGAGGCTGGAGTAAAATCATGCAAGCATCACTTGTCCCGCGTAGTCGGTAATGCACACTTAACTTTTGAGGAGTTTAGCACGGTATTATATCAGATTGAAGCCATCCTCAATTCCCGTCCTATTAGTCCCTTGTCGACAGATCCTAACGATTTCCTTCCCTTGAGTCCGGCCCATTTTCTGGTTGGTCGTCTCCTGACAGCGCCAGCAACTGAACAGCTGACTGAAGTTCCTGCTCATCGATTAACACGCTACCAACGACTAGAGCAGATCAGGCAACATTTTTGGTCTCGTTGGACCAAGGAGTATATCTCAGAAATGCAAGTAAGAACGAAATGGAAGGAGAACAAAACTGATCTTCAGCCTAATACTCTAGTGGTCATCAAAGAAGACAACACTCCGCCACTGAAGTGGAGATTAGGACGCATCATAGCCACATTGCCAGGAAAGGATGGGGTGTCCCGAGTAGCTGACATCCAAACTTCTAGTGGGATCATCAGACGCGCATTTCCTCGAATTTGTCCTCTGTTCGATGAAATTGATGACAAGATGTTGGACGCGAGTGCTTCCAAGGCCGGGGGCATGTTCAAGCATTAAGTGCTTTGGTTATTAAATGACTGAGTTGATTTCCGAACGAATCTTTTCACATTGCCCGCCATGGCGCCATCTTTTTTCACTTTGCCGGCGACAATCGTACGTTAAACATTACTTATTTTTGTAACAATAAAAATCTGAAATACAGTAATTAAAATCGCCACCCGCATCTTTTATTGGAGAGACCCGCAGCTGTGCCCAATAACAATAAGAAGTACCAACACCTATTTTAGTGGTATCGCGCCTTAATTATGTCTCTCATTCATTTGTTTGGAAAACCGATCGTGTTCGGGTTCGCCGATCAAAATGAATGCGACGATCGCGCGTGTTCGGCTTGCCACGGCCACAGGCCAATTATGACAAAGGGGTAGGAATTGTTGATCTTATAACGTCGTCATCCATACTTTAAAAAACGTGCGTTGTGCTATTTAGCTTGCTTTTCCGCGAAATGCTGAAGATTTTGCTCAAAAGAAATAAGCTTGCTTTTCAGCTGAGTGCGCTGTATCTGGTCATGCTTTTGTCCATTTATAATGTAGTCTATTTACAGTAAGATTTTGCAAGTAAATTGTCAAGGTTATTTTACCATTTAAAACCGCGGTCCCACGGTCTGTCTAGGCCTGTCGCGGCTCGTGCTGAGCACTGCCACCACAGGCCTCATCGGATCGAAGGTTTCCACGGCTTGTCGGCCTGGCGTCTCACGATCTGGCCTGTGAGAAGGCGGGCCGTGGAACCGCAGCATAAGATGGATATCGGGAAGTTAATGAGAGAAAAAAATGACAGAAATGTTACCGAAGATTGACAATATGGCGAATGTTCATAAATATGCAATAATGTATCATCATTTTCAGCCGAAAGACGTCCACTGCTGGAGATAGGCCTCCTCCAAGCACCGCCACTTCAACCGATTCTGTGTTTTCCGCATCCAGCGGATTCCTGCGGTCTTCACGAGGTCATCGGTCGATCTTGTGGGAGGCCTTCCAACGCTACGTCTTCCGGTACGTGGTCGCCACTCCAGAACGTTTCGACCCCTCCCAATAATTATATTAGGACTTTTTTTGTTGTTTGTTTTAATTTATAAAGCAAACTAATTTTTTCATGGCTTCATAATGATAAAGCGCAATCCCGTAGAAGTTTTGCGTAATTCTTCAAGTGAAAATGTATGGGCACGTCAGAAGACTGCATTGCGACTCAACAAAAATGTCTACATATTCTTATAGTACAGGATGAGCAGTCTATGCGACAGTGTGAGTTTACTAGTAGATACGCAGACGCTTCTGCTGGGTTCCTACGTGCCTAAAATGCCTAAAAATGTCTGTGCTGTTGAACGCTTTGTTGCTGCTTTTTTTTCGTTATTTTTCTTGGCTAATACTATTGAACGAAGGTCTTTCGTTAACTGAACTGAGGGATCTAGATTCTAGAGGAAATATTGCCACAATTATTGTGCTTCTAGCTCTAACAAGGTAAGGTATCCTGCGATATTCAAATTTTCTTTTATAGAATTATTATATTAATCATTAAATGTCTTGATATCGTGTTACAGTTATTCAACAGGACAATTTGAACTTCGAGTTGTATTGATGATTTTAATGGCTATAACAGGGACGATGCCTGGGTAAAAAAAAAAAGTTATATTTAAGTAGTCCGTCAGTCAGATAATAAAAAAAATATTAGACATGTATTTTTTGCTTTATCATATTTATTAAAAATGACTTAGATAAAACACATTAAAGTTGGATTGCTACGTCACAATCTACATACTCGTGACATCATGGCATATTTTAATTGGATGTATTGCCGTAATCTATTGATAACGTAAAAAAAGAAAAAAATACGTGTCCAATATTTTTTAATAATCTACCTGACGGACAAAAAAACAGTTTTTACTCATCATCCCTATTCTGTTAATACATATTTCTTATGGTCGAAGCATAATGAATTTCGATCAATACACACAACCCTGTACCCTAATTGCGAAATACAACACAACCACAATCTGTTTCGATTTGAAACATATTGCCAATCCTTTGCTTCATAAGTTGGAAAATAAAATCTGCTCAACAACGTAAATTACGCAATGAATGTTGTTGAACTGTCAATATGAAACAAATTAGGCAAAATTGTTTACGAAAATAAGTTACGCAATTAGGGTACTGATCTGCAAATTGCAAAAAAACGTAATGGGTAACCCTGGCACTTTCGCCTCAAACGATAAAAAGGTTGGTTTGATTATTCTGATTGCCTGTTCAGAAATAGACGTTAATTTGGTACCTGCATTATTTTGATGATGGCATGACAGGAGAAAGAACAAATCTGAAAAAAAAAAGTTTACTTTCCAACCTGCACTGGATCAGATTAAATACCAGATAGAATCCTATAGGTTAAGGCCACGGCGCAGTATGGCGAGCGAAGGCTCGCGAGTGCTTACCGCACCCATTGAACTATATGTAGATGTAAACCCAGTCCTAAAACAAGCCAGAAAAATTGGTTTTAGACCTGTCAGAGCTTGAAAATGCTAGCACTAATTTAATGTGAGGGTTTTCTTGGGAATATTGATTGATATTTTGTGATATGAGTAAGGTAATACTCCCAGACTCCCAGAAGACAGATCTTTTTTTTTTGTTGTAGCTTATCTTGCAGTCGGTTCTTATAACAACAGTGGTGTGACCGTTGGACTGCCAAGTCGAACCCAAGGCGCGCACCTCTGACTTTTCGGATTCATGTGCGTATTGTATAATTATCACTTGCTTCAAAAACGGTGAAGGAAAACATCATGGGGAAACCGGCCTGCCTGAGAGATATTTCTCGACGGCATGTGAAGTCAAGTCTGAGACCCATGGGCGGTTTAAAAAAAGGCTGACACCAGGTTAGTCACTAACCACACGAAAAGACGAAGAGGAAGCTTAGCTGTGGCACGTTCAACGTGGAACAGTAATGTCCAACCCATATAGCTAGTCAGTAACATAACATCACGCCTGGCTTCCCAGAAGGAGAGAAGAAGGAAGAAAAAGGAGAAGGTTAGGAAGAGGTGTTTAATACATTCACATTTCACCAGATATGTTTTAAGCCCCATGTCATAAGGGCGAATCTATTGCCATCAACCGGGCTGAAATCCGGAGTCGGGGCTGCTACTGAGAAATTCCAAATGGATAAGCCCAATAAGAACAGGAACTCATGTTTAGACTAGCTGATCCAGTAAGTCAGTATCCTATACTATTTAACGAGCAATATTTGTATATATATATAAATATTTATATTTGTAATCATGTTTTCGAGGAGCTCGTGGCTAAGTAATAACAGCCGCACGGGTCGATCCGACAGGTTAACCTACGCTTACCGGGGTTGGTCCGTGGATGGGTGACTATGTTAACATACCGAGACTCCTCCGTGCCTCGGAAAGCACGTTAACAGTCGTTACGGTCGTCAGAAGCCCGAAAGTTTGACAACCAGTCTTACCAAGGGGTATCGTATTACCCAGTTACTGAATACAATAGACGTGGATATATTTAGTAATCAGCGCTGAACGCAGACAGTCTGCGTTCAGAGCTCGTTGTGGCAACACGCCGTGTTCGAGTTCACGACAAGTCAATCGTCATCCTGAGGATGCCTCGTTGAGAGGTGAAACACGTGTCGATTTCTTTCAGGGTTTTTATGGCTCTTTAGAAATAGCTAAGTGGAAAAGGTTACTAAATATATCCACGTCTATTGTATTTTATAATAGATTTCCTTAAGGTCACGCCTGAATCAATTAATTATCCAGTTACTGGTTGTGGAGGTCATAACGGCAGTCGCTCCATGTAAAATACTGATATTCAGCTGCATCCGGTTAGACTAGAAGCCGACTCTAACATAGTTGGGAAAAAGCTAGGTAGATTGATGGAACCACGTTTTCAAAAACGGCTAACGATTTCGATGAAAGTTGCAATAGGGGTTTACGGGGGCGAAAAATCGATCTAGCTAGGTCTCATATCTGGGAAAATTAGTTTTTTCGATATTTTCACCCGAGCAGAGCTCAGTCGCCGAAAATTTGAACAAGATGGCTGATGAAGAGAGATGTCTACCTCAGAATAATAACATGGCAGCATAGAATAAGTAAGTACCTACTATCATAGCAGCATGGAATTAGTATGAACTTTCCTATACTATTAAATGACCATTCTCTATTTTCACCAGAGCAGAGCTTGGTCACCCAGGTACTTAATCTTTAAACATGAAAGAATACTGAAAGGAGAATTAAACCCCGGGTTTTTGTACAGGAGCTGTTAATAAAATATTTAAATACAAATGTCATACAATATATTAAAACCGCGACATCTGAATATCGCGTTTCTGTGCGACACCTCAAGGTTATCATTGCTTATTTTTACCCTAAACCAAGAAATTACATAATATCAATATTCCTGTTGCTACAAATGATTTTGTTGAATAATTTTATGAAAAACTGCCTCATTGGTGTAGTGGTCACAATGGCACTTGCTGTTGTTGAGCGTTAAAGATCGCGGGTTTGATCTCCGGATCAAGCAGTGATTTTTCCACTAATTGGAAACTGTTGCATGGGACTTGTTACAACGACGGGCAAAATGTGGGTGTACTCATACATATCTGCTTTCTCCCTCGAAATATGATATGATGTTATGCATGATGTTATGTTTTGATAATAAAACTTCTTTTTTAGGGTTCCGTAGTAAACAAGGAACCCTTATAGTTTCGCCATGTCCGCCTGTCTGTCTGTCTGTCCGCGGCTTAGCTCAGAGACTGTTAGTACTAGAAAGCTGTAATTTGGCATGAGTATACAGACATATTAATCACGTCAACAAAGTGGTAACATAAAATCACGAAAGTTATTTTTTAGGGTTCCACGTAAAGTGGGATGTTTTTTTTTCTCGTCTATCCCATGGTGTGGAGAATCGATGAAAAGTTCGTTTATCAAAACCATTTTTGGATTCAGGTACCCGTTTGCGAAATATTAAGCTTTAAAGTGCTAATTTTTGGTGTCCGTATGAATTGAGGAGCCATGTCTCATATTTAAACGCGGGTACTACCAATATTTAGTAGTAAATTAGGCGATTTTGTAGGCCCGATCCTGGAATTTGTAGTAAAACACTTTAAAAGATACACGACTTTTAAGGTGGCTCCTCAATTCAGACGTCTGAATTGAGGTGCCACCTTACAACTCTAAAACTAGCCGACGGATATTTTTGAAAATTTGGTAGGATTTAGTAGTACTTATGTGTAATCTCTACAAAAAAAATGGGTTTTGTACGGCTGAATTTGAGATAGCTACAATGTTTTGATTTTTCATAAAAATCCATAAATTTCACCGCGCTGTTTCTCGAAAAGTAATCAACCAATTATAACATATTTTTAGTATAATTTAGTAGTAAATACGTTCTAATTTGTAGTATAAAAATAAAATGAACAAACTACATAATTTCGCTAATACAGCACATTTTATGTGGCTCCTCAATCCTGACGGTCTGTAGAAAATATATGTACGTAGAGCTACTAAAGTAGTTGATCAAATCGGATAACAATAGCACCAATATTTATTAGAAATTTCTACTAAATATTGGCGTAATCCAACATTTTGTACATTCAGTATTTCAAAAGTTATTAACAAAATAAACATTCCTTAAAAATCTAGTGTGGTACGAGAGCCCACGACCAAAACCATATCACATCGTTTCACGGCCAAAACCATATAAAATCATTAGTTTAGATGATTCCTGAACCCAACTCGGTTAGAAGTACCGGTCAGAAACGTCCCAGTTTTACGGAAGCCTATTTCTGCTATGCCAAAAAAAAATAAGCAGACGGTTTCATCACAATATGCCTGGGGGCCTACCACCTGCTTATAAAGCAGTATTATTTTAATATTACTTCTGTGTGGGAAAGAGATGCTCTACAGGTCTACAGGTCGTATAGCTTCTCTTTAGCTATATAGCTATCTCTTTCTCCCACTGAAGTAATATTAAAATAATACTGTTTATGAGCCCCCTGTAAGCCCCCTGATATTAAAAATGTACATAGTTTTCGTAATTTACAACTAGAACGGGTTCAAAGAAAATTTACCGCTAAAGGACCGCGGACGCACCGGTGCGTCCAAGTACCCACGCAGCTTACAACTCTATTTGTATTCGCTGTAATGGCTATTATTGTCTGTAAATTTTTGTGTCTATGGTCGGATAGATATTCTCGTCAAATAAATCGACTAAAAGCAAAAATATTAATAGGCAACATTTTAAAAAAATGTTGAAAATCACGTTCCCGCGCGGTAAAATGTCAGTCAAATGTCACTCCCGTTCGCTGTAATAATTCGTTTTTTAATGGTTTTTGTGTGTAAATCGTCGGAAAGTGGTGATATTTTCATTTTGAAGTAAATATTACATCGTTTTAGATATAAATAACATCATGTTATACCTATTTTGACCCAACCAAAAAAGTGTAAACAAACAGATAAGAGAAAGTTCCCGTCAATGTGAAAGTTGTGATATTTTGTGGTTTTTCTGTATGGATCTGATCCGTAAGTGTTTTATTTCTTTTCTATATTACATGTATCATCGTATTAGACAACATTTAGAACAAAATAATACAAAAAAATATTTTTTTGGGACGGAGAAAGTTACGTAAGCATTAGAAAATCTAGATTATCTAAAATCTAGATTTTTTGAATTTTTTGTTTTGAATGTTTGTCTCTAAAAACGCTTTTGTTAGATAACTTATCTATCCATAATGTACCCTGCAAAATTTCGTGTGAATTGGTACGGTAGTTTTATCAGAAATCGTTATCACAAAGAACAAAAGAAATAATAACAAAAGCGGGTAATAAAGATAAGTGAACGTTGTTTACAAAGACTGTAACCATTTGAAACGTATTTCTAATCTATTCGAGTAGCAAAAAACATAAACAATACTACTTGAGACGTTATAATGAAACCTGAGTAATTGTTTATTTAAGTGCGGTCGTAAATCTGTCACGGCCGTTGGACGCACCGGTGCGTCCGCGGTCCTTTACCGGTTAACCATCTTAACTATTGCCTCCGTAAACCTCCGATGGCTTATGAAAATAGTTGTCGAACACATGGTCTGCTAACACTGAATGAAAGGCGCAAAGTTATGGACATGTGTTTGATTTATGATATACTTTATTTATTTACTAAAATTGCACTTTTTGAATTTAAATATTTCTAAGCAGTCCGTTCGCATGTTTTATACTTATCCTAGTTATACAGGGAAACCTATTATTAGCCATACAATTACAAAACTATAATAATAGGTTTCTTTAGGTTTACATAATAGTATGTTACAGAATATGTGTTACTAATAAGTAACACATATTCTGTAACATACTATTATGTATCGCTGTTGGTTGCCTAAATAAAGTAATTTTACTACAAAAAAGTTTTTTTTTCAGACATTTTGCGTGTCACATGTGGCCTGAGCGCATTTTCAAAAAATGTAACCTACCTATCTTTCTCATAGCAACCTGGTTCAATTTTTTTTAATCTTTTCTATAGTTACTGAAAATCTGTTTTCAGAAATTTTAAATATCGTATTATATAACTCCAAAAACAGAAAGAACGTTTCGGAGTCACCCGGATAACGCGCGGTGCTTGTTACGCTTACGACACCGATGAAGAGGCCGACAGTTAAAAAAAGAATGATGAATTTTATTTCAATAAATAGTTATTTTCAGACGTTATCCCAGATTCCTTTTGTCCAATTTATTTAAAAAAACCTTTTAATTTCAGTTTGATAGTTTCGGGTAAGCTCTTTATTAATCGTACGTAAAAACGATTTATTTTGAAAAATGATTTATTCGCATCAACTGGCCAATGTTCACCATAATACAAGATTTTCAGACGGGTTGCTATAGGTTTTATTTTTTGTCTCATTTTAGATTTTCTCAAACGGTCTTCTGGGTGTGACGCTACTGCATATACTGGTTTCAGAAAATGGTGTTTTCGGTATCTAAAATCAACTACATTCTGAAAATCAGACAGATCAGTATTATTTTTTACATAGGTACTTCAAATGCACTTAGGTCAGACGTGACGCGGAAAATGTCAAAAAATTTTGGATTCAGAATCTTCTGCAGTTGTAGCCACCGGCATTAAAATTTTCATATATTTTTTGCAGTTTGTAGGTTGAATCATTAATACATCTCCGATTCTCCGTAAGATAGATTTGTTCCATTAGAACATATCTCTTATGGAAAAGTTATTTTTGATCAAGATACAACCTGACACTGACCTGCCGTAATCTTTTGATTAGGTACGTAAAAGAAGAAAAAAATACGTTACTAATCAGACAACTTTTCAATTGAACCAGGTTGCTATGAGACAGATAGGTTAAATTTTTTGACATTTTTGAAAATGCGCTCAGTCCACATTTGACACGCAAAAATGTCTGAAAACAAACTTTTTCGTAATAAAATTACGAAACCTATTATACATTTTAAATATCAGACATATTGTGATGAAACCGACTGCCTGTTTATTTTTTTAAAGCAGAAATGGGCTCCCGTTAAACTGGAATGTTTCTGACCGGTACTTCCCATCGAATCGGTTCAGAATCATCTAAACTAACGATTTTATACGGTTTTGGCCGTAAAACGATGTGACATGGTTTTGGTCGTGGGCTCTTGTACCACACTAAATTGTTAAGGAATGTTTATTTTTTTAATATCTTTTGAAATACTGAATGTACAAAATGTTGGATTACGCCAATATTTAGTAGAAATTTCTACTAAATATTGGTGCTATTGTTATCCGATTTGATCAAATACTTTAGTAGCTACGCACATATATTTTCTACAGACCGTCAGGATTGAGGAGCCACATAAAATGTGTTGTATTAGCGAAATTATGTAGTTTTTCCATTTTATTTTTATACTACAAATTAGAACGTATTTACTACTAAATTATACTAAAAATATGTTATAATTGGTTGATTACTTTTCGAGAAACAGCGCGGTGAAATTTATGGATTTTTATGAAAAATCAAAACATTGTAGCTATCTCAAATTCAGCCGTACAAAACCCATTTTTTTTGTAGAGATTACACATAAGTACTACTAAATCCTACCAAATTTTCAAAAATATCCGTCGGCTAGTTTTAGAGTTGTAAGGTGGCACCTCAATTCAGACGTCTGAATTGAGGAGCCACCTTAAAAGTCGTGTTTCTTTTAAAGTGTTTTACTACAAATTCCAGGATCGGGCCTACGAAATCGCCTAATTTACTACTAAATATTGGTAGTACCCGCGTTTAAATATGAGACATGGCTCCTCAATTCATACGGACACAATTTTTGTTGGAGTCTAGTGTCCCCCCCGCCAGCTAAATCGTTGGTTTTGGATATGTGAAAAAAATCATGGCAGTAGTTTATGTAACGAAATTAAAAGGAAAACTATCACAGCCAAATAGGCTCTAGAAGTTAACGATTAATAAATCGACCAACTTATATTTGCAGATGCAAAAACATGTTTTCCCATACATTCCGTATGGGAGAACATGTTGGTTTTTCAACTACAAAGTTAAGTTTGTTTTTGGGGTAAATTCATCCCAACTACGGAACCCTTCATTGTGCGTGGTCCAACACGCACTTGGCCGGTTTTTTTTAGAAGAAATGGCCATGTTCATTGTATTGTATGGTGTGCGGCTAGTTGGCCGTTGCGACCAAGTGCGCGATTCCTATCAGTTTCTATAGTATACCTGGTCGCTGCGACCACTGGTCATGGTTGTGGCCGTCTAGTACGCGATATACCTAAACGAATGCTTCATTAGTTTTAACTTTTGTAAGAGAAATGTCAGCAATTCTAGAATAGGTTTTCCTAACTTAGCAAGATTAAGCTGGTTTAGAGATTGCCAATTTCTTTAGACTGGCAGTTTATTTAGATTTAGGTTTAGCATTTGTTAGAAAAACAGTTTAAGACTCAGATATATGCCAGTGACCTTGAGTGGTTAGCTTGCGTATTCTGTACTGAGCTCACGCAACGCATCTTATGTCCAGCCAGTAATAGGACTAGCCCATCAAGGAGCGCTGTCCCAAATTAGACGCATTATTAATTTAATATATGTACATAAAACAAAAGGCATTTTAATAAAATACGTATACAATTAAATTATCTTTAAAATGGTGAAGGTTTCAGAAAATATACGCTTGACAGATTTTGCGTGATTCGTAGTTTTTTATCCGCGTTAGACATAACTTTACAAATTAATTTCACTATGTAATATAAACATAATCATATTCATATATTACTTTTTTTCAAAAATATTCAATGTACAGTTTTGACTTCGCTACGATTTTATTATATGTTTAGATAAAGTTATTAAGAAAATAGTCTAATTTAAAATATACATACATACCTACATAACATCACGCCTTGTTTCCCCAAAGGGTTGGGCAGAGGTGTCCCTGTAGCAGGTACACCCACATTTCGCCAGTTTTTTTTTATTAGTAATTATTTTCCTTTATTTCATTTTACGGGTGTACCTGCTACAGGGACACCTCTGCCCAACCCTTCGGGGAAACAAGGCGTGATGTTATGTTTATGTTTTATGTATTTCATTTTTAAACATACTATTTACATTTTTAAATATTCTTATAAAAAATCATTAAACAATATAAAAAATAGTAGCCCACCGGTGTCGGAACAGGGTCCAAGCCACCGGTGGTCAGGGCTCCTAAGAGAGGAACCTCCTAACAATACGCGCGATACTATAGGTTTGCGTCAGTTTTCATTAGTCAAGGATAGCGGGGTGAGGCCCTTGTACACTGAGACCACATTTCGGTGCATTCCCACGTCGGTTTCTAGGAAGTATTCCCTGAGACTGCATACCTCACGGTTGTGCAGGGTCTTAGCATTTAAGAAGCCTCGACCTCCGCACTTCCGCGGGATATACAGTCTCATCACCGATGAACGTGGGTGATGCATCCGATTTGCCAGTGTGCGGACCCTCCTATCTAGAGCATCAAGTTCCGTCTGAGTATGTCCATTTGAGTATGCCGAAAGAGTACATCAAAACCGGCATGACCCAACCGTTGAAGGCGCGCACCTTGTTTCAGCCTGATGAGCCTGAAAAGACTATTTAATACTTAATTATTATTTTATTTAAAATATATTTTTTCCAAATCATTAACACTGGTACTTGTTTAGACGTGATCTTTAGTATAAAATCATTAAAAGTCGGTTATCGTCGCCTTAAATGCAGACTATCAGATTGAAGGTATAGTTAGCACATTAGGACTTCATAATTGCAATGTGTGTTGTTCACACACTTAATATCCGCATGTTTACCGACTACGTCACACTATTTATTAGACCTATTTTAGTAAAGAATCAGAAGAATTCGTTTTTTGCAGCGTGTGGGTGAACATCTAGCTAACATTGCCAAAAAAATAGTCCCGCCCGCCCAGAAATATCGGCCATCTCGTACCAACGGACGGTATGCAAAAATTTACAATCCACTCAATAAAAAGTCGTAATTCCTATATATACATATACCAGTTATACCTACATATACGTATACATCTCGGATACGCTTTATACGCGATGTACTCACTGCTATATAAAACCGGGGAGAGAGCCAAATTCTAAATATAAATGTGGCCGAATAGAGCCGAACGCGTCCGAATCCGCCCGCCCGCCTCAGTCCAACGCTAACTGCCGCTCCGACATTCCCAAACCATCGCAACCGAACGCGCGGTAACGAAACGTTCACTTGGTAAGGTCACACCGTATACGGCATTCGACGGTATACACGAAAAATTTTCAAATTCCTAATTTGGAACGCGCCCGTGAAAAAAATAAAAATCCAGTGAATTTGAATTCTCGATATCGGTGTTTGAAGTGACAGTGTTGTGGACCTTTGAACGTTATTCCCTGTTACCGGTAACGTAGTGATTATACGATAGTTTTACGATTTTTCATCTGTTCGAGTTGTAACGCTTTACTAACTGCGGGTAAGCCGGCAACTCGCTTATCGCTCTGGAAGCGAGAGTATTGAGTTTCAATATGTCCGCCTGCCTGTTCCAAAATTATTTTCTCCGTCATTCCCTGTGTGCTGCTTATCGTTGTGATTTTTGCTTCATTTTTCGTTAATATTGCACCGGTCGCTTTCCTAACCTCTAAATGTGTGTAACATATTGTTATTAAGTTTGTTGATTGCATGGTGTAGAAGTATGTAATGCATTTCCTGCATTATGGGTGTGCTCTTTCCCCGCATTGCGCCTAAGTTCCTTGTAGGCTACTCGGGACGCCGGTCTGGGTCTTTATAGTCTAGACATAACGGAGGCTGACCGTATTGATTTTCCTCTCCCAGCATCTTTTAGATTTGTTTTGTATCTTCTACTTTGTGGTAATTTTTATAAAATAAACTTCCTACATTCGCCAAATGATGGAAAATGAGATGTAATTTTCCTTCACCACCTCACACTTTTTTGGGTAAATAAAATTTTTGTTTGTTTTCAGTACTAGACAATATGTTTGTAATACTTTCAAGTAAATGGGTCAGAAAAGCACCCTGCTAGACTACCGATATACTTGGTAACTCAGTAAAGTGATTTTACGTCCGTGTTTATTTTGAAACATGGTGTACGTGACTTGTGACCAGTCTAAAGAAAAA
Source organism: Agrochola litura (assembly GCA_949152395.1). Classification (NCBI taxonomy): domain Eukaryota; kingdom Metazoa; phylum Arthropoda; class Insecta; order Lepidoptera; family Noctuidae; genus Agrochola; species Agrochola litura. The sequence continues at coordinate 24,960,787 of OX424495.1, read as the reverse complement.
AATAAAAGAACCTCATGGCGAAATTAAAGGGACTAGCGGGCAAAGATGTATAGTACGTAGGTATATTACATCCATACCATTCACTTGACCCTCAGTAATGTTAAATATGGCGAGTATAATGTTAGGCATAAATAAAAATAAAAAATTTAAAGTAAAAACAATCTAATTTCCTTATCAATCAGCTGCTCACCATCCCAAAAAAATTAAAAATGACTCTGAGGAACGTATTGCAGTAGATCCTAAATAGATATTACGGACTTGTCATAACATTGTGCAATTTAATCATAATTTAATTCCACTGCATTAATTGATTTTAAATTATTCTCAAATAATTTACCTAACGAACATGTCATAATAAAATGGCCGTTTCAAACTCAAACTCAAACTCAAAGCATTTATTTCAATTAAACCATTTACAGGCACTTTTGAATTGTCAAGGAATCGGTCAGTCAGAAATAGGTATGAAGCTAGTTGCCCATTCCAAAGCGTAGTAGGTACCTATGGAGAAGAACGGGCAAGAAACTCCACGGACACTCTTTTAAATAAAAAATTGTTACAAAATATTGGTTACATCATTCATGTTGAAATTATACATGTGAGAACAATGTAGAAAGACGTGCACGTTAGAAGCGTCCGTAATAAAAAGATAAAACAAAGAACAATTCAAAAAATAAAAATAAGCCCTGGCAGCTAAGAGATGACCAGTCCCAACTGACGGCGCCCGTTCACGAACATGACGCATGGATTAGCACCATTCAGCTCAACCATTTTGAAGGGAGCTAAATGATCCAACACACGCGCCACCATCAGCGAAACATTTGAGTGAGCATGACATACTCACAGCCGCCAGGGCAGATTCAAGTCAATGCAAGACATATTACCCGGTAAATGGTAACTCTTTAGTACATAGTACTCACACCTGTGCTATGCAATTATATAATACAATGGAGATTGAGTTTATACAATGCAAAGATAGTCTTACAATCTTCAGCAGCTCCAACAGTATTTGCAAATGTTAATCAATTAGTTGTGGAGCAGGACCAGCATTGAGCCAAGCATTTTTATCAGCGATGTAATCCCCCAACGTATAATATGCCTGCCTGCATAGTGTGCGTTTTATACAAGATTTGAATTTCGTCTCATTCAGTTGAAGTATGTGGGGAGGAATTTTATTGTAACATTTTAAACAGTATCCCATAAAAGATGAATCTACTTTAGCCAGTCTGAAACCTGGTTGAACTAATAGGTCCCTATTTCTTGTACTATAGTTATGTCTATCACCTCTTTTGCTAAAAAGATGTAAATTCTTTCTTACGTACATGATGTTTTCATAGATATATTGACAAGGTACCGTCATGATGTTAATATCCTTAAACAGTTTCCTTAGAGAATCGCGCCTGCGGAGATAATATATGGCTCTGATCGCTCTTTTCTGCAGAATAAAAATAGACTCGATGTCTGCAGCCCGTCCCCACAGTAAAATACCGTACGACATGATACTATGAAAGTAGCTAAAATAGACTAGCCTCGCGGTATCTACATCAGTAAATTGACGGATTTTTCTGACAGCATATGCTGCTGAACTTAGCCGTCCTGCAAGAGATGTTAAATGAGGACCCCATTGCAGCCTTGAGTCGAGCGTGATCCCTAGGAAAACAGTTTTGTCGACAAATTCTAGTTTCTCTTGATTCAATACTATCTCACAATCACTACTTTTGACATTTGGTAAAGAAAATTTTATGCACTTAGTTTTTTTTCCATTTAATACTAAATTATTAGCAGTGAACCAATTTTGGACCTGCAGTAGGGCGTTATTTACGTCGTTAAAATTTGTAGCACGTCTATCTACCTTAAAAATTAAAGAAGTATCGTCAGCAAATAACACCATTTGTGGTTGATTTTCTAATTATGATAACGAAAGTAGTGATTAAATCGTATCTTTAGTGGTCTTATTGACCAGAGAAGATAACGTAGAGAGTGATCTAAAATACTATGGGGAGATCCATTCTTGATCTTTAATATTAAATCCACATCCAGAAATGCGATTCCATGTACTAGTGATGCATTGACTACTTACCTCTGTTTATCTCTCCGGAGCTTCCTGTTATTTTTGTTTTGTATTTTTAAAATAAACAAAGCTTGTTAAAAAATACATCTTACTGAAGTTTGAAGATCCATTAGAATGTCGTAAAGCGGTCTTTGATCAGTTTGTGCCTTTTAGTTGTACGTGAAGTTTATTTTGGTTCCCTTGCACTTATAAGTGATGCCTTGGTGATAGGTTTACTGAGAATAATTTAAGAATTGTCAAAATTGTGTGAGCGTTTCCGCATAAATGATTAAACAAGAAATTAGTATGACATAATATCTGAACTGATTATACTTGGGTTATTGGATACAAAATAGAATACCTGTTTGCATTTGTAACTGATAAATGATTGTATTTATTTAGGTAATCGAGTTCATCTTTCTTAACCGTATTAGGTGCTTGTCTGTGATCCTCACTATGAGCATGACTCCTATACCTTATCAAACTATGTTGTAGTTTAAATAACTCAAATTCCTAGTCCCAAAGAAAACTACATCTTTATCTAGATGTTTTTACCACAAGTAAAAATATATGCGTAAATAATTTTTGAAAATGTAGGGTTATCTACATTTTAGACAACCACGTGCCTTTTCATTCTGATTTGCGTCGCCATGTCCGTAGTCACGCGAATTTGCTATTACCGTCGGTTTTTTCAGTCTGTTTCTTTCATGTTCATCTTTTACATGTTTCTGTCTTGATGTTTTTATGTGAAAGAGCCCAGAAACTTCTTGAATATTATTAAATTAGTATAATTCGTAGTTTGAAAACTTTTGTTATAAGATCTGAAACTGTACTTCAGTTACACGTGTGTTTTTGAGGCTATTTTTGGGTCTAACTTTGAAATGGGTGAACTTGAAACTATTTATATAGTTTGATGACTCTGTAAAAGTTAGGGCAGTAAAGGGTGAAGGATAATGTGAAAACTTTTACGCGAATGAATTCAAAGTTCAAGGTATAAACGGTTTCTATTCACTGTATGAATCGAGGTTATTGTATTAATTTGACTTCTAACAAGTATTGAGTGTTTTATCTGCTTTTTTAAATGCCACATTTTATAGTCCTGCAACCCACCTTGTCTTGCGGGTCGTTGGGAATTTGAGATGTTTGCCGCCTATCGTATATTTAAGAGTTTGCAATAATACCATTGCTTCATTGCAGGATACTAAAAAGTTTAGGTTTTCGTGAAGAATTTTCATTTCCTCGAAATAAGTTATTGGGTTTTTGTTGGTGAATTCTTTTGCGAATCACATCATTAAAGTTGCGTGACTTCGTTAAGTATTGACATTATTGTGTGCCATTTTATACATTCCCTTTTTGTTTGGATAATTTGTTTTCCGAAGTTATTTACTGTCTATTCTATGACATGACATACATATTTGTAATGTTCTTGGGATGTGTACAGCTATCTCAAAAACTATACTAACTATGCTAACTATACTATTTATTTCATGCGAAGGCTCAGATCAAAACCATTTTGATAATAGATATAGTCTTCCGAAGAGCAAAGTCAAAAAAAGTTAAAAATGGGTGTTATAAATAAAATAGGTACAGATATTTCTATGTTTTGTCGTTAACGGCGTACAAATATAAAATACGAAAATTTACAGAGGTTTTGTTAAAATTCCAAGTCAAGAGTCCGGAACACATTACTAAAGGAGTTATAGATAGAAAGATGCAGACAGACATGTAGGTATAGGTACTACAAGTATTTACCTAGTCATGGCTAACCGTTGGAAAAACCACGACAAGAATAATGTAAAACAAATGAGGCCCTTTGATGCTTCAGAGTCCCGGTAATTGGTTTTGCCATGCCCCACGTGCGTCTACCACGCTTGTTGCAACTTTATTATAGTAGGTATGTAATACCTCATCTATATCGAGAAATACCTTATCGATATTGCCCCTAGGAGCCCCTGCAATCAGGAAATTACTTTTATTGTTCGTAGTGTCGTGAAATTCTCTGACTAAATGCAAATGTTATCAAGTTGCCGCTCTGAATGTAATTTCCATATTGATGAGGACAACGTATTGTTGCAAACTGCTTTAGTACTGGATTGTGTCGTAAATTTAATGTTTCTGGCTGGGCTTGGTTTAGTTTTATGCATGGGAAGACCTCCTACTTTGTAGCTTTGAGCTATAATTTGAAGGCTCTATGAAGGGATTATTTTGGCTTGGCAGGTCAAAGGCATACAGAATACATATTAGGGATTGATCGCTAGTGCTTGGGCACTATCGACCAATTGGATAAAGCACTCCGTTACTAACGATAGTAAAATGAATCAGACCGACAAAGACAGATGCACGGACACTGAAGTGATTCCGTAAGTGCACCATTTTGTCAATGTTGGCACGGAACGCTAAAAAGACCAAAGTGCAGTCATCGAGCATCACAATATTGGCGCCTTGTTATTTCTGTTTCCTCGTCATGCACACTCATTACAACCAAATTGCAAATGATCTAATGTATGATACAACCTTGACACACACGATAACAAGCGCTAATTATTACTCCGGAGAAATATCTGCAATACGGACGAATTATGATAATTTTCATGCTGATCTCAGAGCGAAAGAAGAGCATATGTTATGGGAACTTCCGTCTATTTATTTATGTGAATTGAAATTGCGGAAGAGGGGTTATTAGGAGCTATCCATAAATAATTGCACACGAATTTCATGATTTTTCGAGCCCCTTCTTCGTTTTCACAGTTGTGGCCCTGGTGTGTCATCACATCCCATATTTTGCAATTTTAAATAAAACGTTATAATAATATTGGTAGTTTTTTTTTAAGTTTTTCGTCAGAATTGAAGTTTAGGGATTAAATACTTTGGATTTATGCATGCCACGTTGCGCGTTGTGTTCCACGCGCACCTCAAAGAGATGTCAGCAGAACTGATGGGGTCCGCTAGGGCCGATGCCTGCCGGGGTCGCGGGAAAGTCCAAAGGGGATACCGTGGCCCCTGGCAACTGAAGGAAGACGGGTGGGTTTTAGTCAGTAAGAGTCTGACACGTCCTCCCGCTCCGCCCAGAGCGGGAGAAGTTATTAAGTTATTTGAAAATTTACGACCCAAAAAAAAAAAGTCACGAAGCTTATAACTCGACCCCCCTTTGTCACACTTTATTGACCCCTCCCTCTCCCTTAACTTGTGACGTAATGTATGTATTACCCCTTGTGACCCTCGTTATTTACTATACTTATATTTAAAACCCAGAATAATCACCCTCTCCACTCAATTTAAATTCAAAGTTGATAAAAAAGATTCAATTAATTGTTGATGTTCCGCTTTTCTTTATTTTTCCACATAGTATTGCACAGGATATTTCGCCTGAATGTATACTGTATCAAAATCATTGATCCTAATGAGGGTAGTCTTTGATCCAAACGAAATTTTAACAAAATCTAAATGCAGTCTTGCGTACACGCATGATTGCTTACACTGTGAAAAGAGCATTCGGTCATATTTGTGGGAGTCCTGAAATAGTATGGTCGTCCCATTTAGCTGGTTACGTAAAAACAAAACGTTTGATTAATGGATGCTTCGTTGGTGTAGTGGTCGCGAGCTCTACTGCTGAGCGTGAGTTCCTGGGTTCCATTCCCGGGTCGGGCAAAGAGTTACTGGATTTTCCATCTGGAATTTCTCAGCAAGTAGCAGCCCTGCGTTTGGATTTGTGCCCGGTTGATGGCAATAGCCCGCCGCCTGTTACATGGGACTTAAACATAATTGGCGAAATGTGGGTGTACTATAAGTGCACCGCTGCCCAACCTTTCAGGGCATGCCGGCGTGATGCTATGTTATGCTATGTATTTATAGCGCATTTCTATGCTCAGCATATTCTTTTAACTTGAGATTTATAAGCAGTGCGTGTTTACAGTAAGTAAAGTCACCCTTTCATTGTTTACTAACAAAAGTTTAATACGGGAGCGTAATTTTGGATGAGTATTTTGGGCGAAGCAGTTATGTGCATGCTTATGTATCGGGGTACTTTCGAACTGGGGTAGCTATTTACCTGAAGAATCCGCTTTAAAGTTGTGTAGGACGTTGACTTTAACCTCTCGAATGCCGTAATTACAGACACAATTAAAAAACCATTGTGTCTCGTGTAGATCTACGTTCCGGCATACCAAGGGTTAATGTAGAAGTGGCAGTTTACAGGAGTTCCAGTGATTGGGAAATACTGTGGCGGATTTGTGATGCCTTGGAGTCGATTGGCAAAAAAGTTTCAGAATCATAGTCAGAATCATTTACTTGCAAAGAGTGTAGGTGTCAAATAAATATAATAATGACATTACTTAATTTAATTACAAGAAAAATGTAACAACTGTTAGGTTTCAATTTATTATACTGGCAGCACCGAAAGATTCGATGTGTCCTTCTGGGTTGGGCGCTCGTGACGGTAGGACGTGCTTAGTGGCGGTGTCGGTAAAAATACAGATTGGCATAGAATTGGTTGGAGATCTACTGTAAATTAAGGTAACCTATTAGTTTTATGGTAAATATAAGAATACTGATTTGATGGTGAAATGAATTGTGATATTATGTGGGGAATAGGAGATGTGATGGTATGGTGTAGAATATTGAATTTGATGTTGGCAAAGAAATATAAATGACTGACAAATATCTTGGTGTTTCATATTACTTCCTTAACCCTGAAATACTTAATATGTAGTAATATTATATTTCAGAAGTGGTATGTGGCCCGCTTATTTCTTTTGCATTATAATGGAATTCATTTAAAAGTATTATTAACGGTTAAAATTGAATTGTAGAAATACCTAACCTACCTACATCACATCTCTTTTGGTAGGTATATTCGAATTTTCGGTTACAAAAATTAAATAGACTGTGATCCGTATAGTACCACTTTATGAAGGTTATGTGAAGGTCACATTTTTCTTTCTCTAAATTGATCTCCTGGATAAGTTCACGGGGTGCAAGGGGAAGTAAAATCTTGTTATTTTTGAGCTACGACCTACCGTTTAGAAGATATTCGACATTTTAACTTTATCACTGCTTGTTCGAAAAGGAGTCAAACCCGTTGTTATGAGTTTCAGATAATGTTTCGCGACAGTGAAGCGTCCTCACTGGGCACCGGCTGACGACTCCGGCCCGAGGTGGTATCCATTCAGGGGTAGAACTGGGAACTAGTCGCAGTCATAGCCGACGCCATGGAGGTCGCAGCCACCGTGGTCGGAGTCTCGTGTGCAGCGTCCATTGTGAGCGGACCGCGGGATGTGCGAGCGAGAGCCGGCAAAAGCGGTTACGCTGCTGCAGCTGGACGCCAGTGCAGCTGGACGCCAGTGCAACTGGACGCCAGTGCAGCTAGACGCCAGTGCAGCTGGACGCCTGTACAGCTAGATGCCAGTGCAACTGGATGCCAGTGAAGCTGGACGCCTGTGTAGCTGGATGCTAGTGCAGTCGCACTTGGTGCTGATAATCGGTGCTGTTGCTTCAATATCTTTTCATTTTATCATTTTAGTTACGTATTTATTCAAAATCATTTATTTGCAAATAAGGTACAGAAAGTTTTTAAGATAATTATTTCTATCTTATATTATGCCTTTAATTACGGAGTGCACATACTGGATTATTATTTTGAGAAATTAATTAATTAAGTTATAGTATAATGGATGCGATTAGTAAATAATATTAAATTAAATCCTTATTCATAAATGGCATCAAAATACTACAATTTACAACTTATAACTTACTGTACTTGGGATTCAGTTATACAATTCGATACACATGATAAAGCTGTTGTTGGATCTGAGTGTGAGTTTCGTCTTGGGTTGATATAACTAGTTAGTATTACGAGATCAATACTCAATTCTTTATTGCGTTCCATATGTATTACATAGAAAACATAACAAAGTAAAAGATCAATATGGATCCTGTCGTGCATCAAGGGGCATATAGTAGCTTGTTGCCTGCTGTTAGTTTCTTACATTTGATTAATAGTACTTCCCAGATGTCATAAGGTAAACTAACTAAGTTTTAATGAGTACAAATAGGAGAAATCAATCCGGATAAGTTTATGTACAATTTTATTGTGTGTAAAGTTATTAGTATTCCTAGTTAATTATAATGTGTAGATTGACTGGTTTGAGATTTGATTAATTATATCTGGAACGATAAGGATGTGAATATGTATGTGAATATGACACATATGTAGCACACATGTATACATGTGTGTAACTGTTATTTTGTGATACTTCTGTGAATATCAAAATTATAATTTCTAACAATCAGTATATACTTATGTATTTATGCTTGTGAGAGCGTTCACAAGTTATGAGCACGGTTGGCGAGAGCGTTCGCTACCACCGTGACTTTATGATTATATTTATATATTTATGCTTGTGAGAACGTTCACAAGTTATGAGCACGGTTGGCGAGAGCGTTCGCTACCACCGTGACTTTATGATTATATGTATTTATGTACTTATGCTTGTGAGAGCGGTCACAAGTTATGTCGCCATGATTGGTGAGAGCGTTCACTACTATCATGACTTTATGATTAAATTTATGTATTTATGCTTATGCGAGCGGTCACAAGTTATGTCACCGTGGTTGGCGAGAGCGTTTGCTACCACCGTGACTTCATGATTATAATTATGTATTTATACTTGTGAGAGCGGTCACAAGTTATGTCACCATAGTTCGAGAGAGCGTACATTGCCACCGCGACTTAATAATTATTTTTATGTATTTAATATGAGAAGGAGGGTTCAAGAAATTATGAAAAGTATAGAATAGCTCTTTAGTTGCACAGAAAGTAGGTACAAGTTACAGATATTAAGTTTAAAATTGATCCTTATACTAACTACCTCAATTAAGGCATGCAAACAGTTTAAGCTATGATAAAGACTCCCTTAATATAATATTATTAAAACTTTCAATCAAAACAATACAAGTTTACCATGTCAAGATGAAATTTAGTAAATAATTTGAAATAAGCAATACCTACAATACATAATGTCAAGTTTACTAAAATGGGATCATAAATTCATCAAGTTCGAGGTCAATACGGTTAAATTAACATGATTTATTACAAGTCAAGAGTACAGGGATTTATTTATTATTATTAGATTATAATAACAATTTACATTCTCATCAGAAAAAAAAAAAACGCCTATTTATTTTATTTTATTTTCTTATTTAACTCGAACACAAATGATTCATATTGTTGTTACTTGAGTAATAACATTTATTAATTAATTGATCTGACAATTTATTTTTGAAAAGTGGAAATGTCTCATTTTTATTACAACGGGTATTTTGTTAAATATGGTTAGTAAGAAGCTACTGGTTAGAACATATACAGTTAGTTCTGATAATAATATCAAGGAATTGAATTGTTTTAGCTTAGAATCAGATTATAAGATAGATAGACAGTTAGATAGAATATTCTTTATTATGTACACCATAAAAATTACAGACATTATATTCAGAAATTTTACATTGGGTGTCACAATGGGCGGTCTTATCGCTAAAAGCGATCTTTTACAGACAACCTTTGGATGGATTTAAATGGTAAAGGAGAGACAATACTGCAGGTAGTCAGTGGTGTACCATTTACATATACAACAGATACATAAAGCATATATTTACCTATATAAATATATATATATTAGATAAATAACAGATACACCTATATAAAATTATAAACATGAAACAAGAGCAAGGAACTACATGTAATGATGATGTTTAAGGAGAGAGGAAGTGTTTAAACCCCAACAGAAGCTTGTTTGGTCGTAATTTAGTCCTTGGTAGTGAGAATATTATGAATGAAATACGCCTAAATTGTGGAGTATAGGTTTTAAAAACAGAATAATTGTGTTGCATCGGAAGTTTATGATTTACGTTTCTTCATATGATACGGTTGACCTGAAAGAATAAAAATAATGATTAATAAGGAAATAGTAACAAATAATGTATGTTAATTAATCTATGAATTTTATGATTAAGTTATTGTTTGAAAATGAAGAGGAAGTGTGAATTAAATACTATTATGCTGTTTTGTTAAAAGTCATGCTGTGTTAAAAATAATAGAGGCAAATGTTATGATTTTAATGAAACTGAAACTTTTAAGGGAAAATATCGATATTACTTAAGTTAAGCTAAAATTAAAATGCATACTTATATATGATTGAGAGATGGAAGTCGAAGCATAGGCCATTCATTGGAAGTCGTACAGTGGCTGGCAAGTGAGAGTGCTTAACCAGTAAAGCTTGCGGTGCAATGTTTGGCACGTGCAGGATGTTATGTCACTTATTGGAAATCGTACAGTGGCTGGCAAGTGAGAGTGCTTATCCAGTGAAGCTTGCGGTGCAATGTGTGGCATATACAGAATGTAATGTTAACATATTAGGTCGAAGTCGAAGCATAGGCCATTCATTGTAAGTCGTACAGTGGCTGACAGGTGAGAGTGCTTGATCAGTGAAGCTTGCGGTGCAATGAGTGACGGATATAAATTAATATTGAAAAGTCTGTATGAGCTAATCAAACTGAGAAATTAACAAAATGCGATCTTTTAAGCGTTTTTGGAGTAAATTGTCACTGACTAATGAATTTCATAGTTTTTGAGAATATTGTTAGCTCATGCTTGTAATATTTAACGCTAAATATTCAGGTCTTCTATAACATTGATTGAACAAACAAACAACATAACGTTTATTTTATAATATTAAGCTTACGGACAAACTTGATGTCCGGAAGGTCGAATGTTAGCTTTTGATTTTAACGTAACTAAATCTTGTTGATAGGATGCAGATTATTTTGTAAATGTTTTATTTAATTATTTGACACAGTCTCCGCGGGTTTATTACGTATCTTGCAGAAGCCTAGCGATAGCGAAATTTGCGCAATAGTTGCTCTTAAATTGCAAATCCGTATTATGTATCGGCGATAGCCACACCATAGCAAACTAGCGATATTGCTGCCTCTAGAGAACAATCAGTCAACTGAAGTGTGCAGTGGTCGCATGGTGATCGCGATTATTTCGTATTATCTCATCATCTGTTATGACGCCTCATTAAGGTGGATAACAATTAAAATTCTATTGTGTCTCGTTAACGACAGTTGAAAGGTTTTGGTAGCCGAGCGACAGCCATTGGCGAGCATATTTGGCTGTCAAATTGCGATAACCTTTTCCCGTGTTGTTGATCGCTTGCCTGTCGCTCGCTGATTGAAAAATGTAAATTGGTCTTATAATTCGAAGAATTTTAACCAAAATTGTGTACCTACATTAAATTTAACTTCGTCGCGTGTTCATTAGAATAAACTGTGTGTAGCGTAAAAGACTATTCATTTAGTTATGTTTGCGTCTCTATTGATGTATTGGTTAAGGATGGCTAGAAACTCTAAAAGTTCATCTAATTGGTCATTGGATACTCTATTTGCCATTTTACACTGAAACAGGATTAGGTACTGTAAATTTTAAAGTTAACTTTAAGATAAGACATATTTATTTGCTCAAACATGTGTACACGTACAATAACAAAAACGTGCGTGAAGGATAACAAAAAAAAAAAAAAATACAAGACATGTTTGCCACATGCTATGCGTGCAAATATGAATAGTTATGATTATTAATAATTAATTTCAAGTCAAACATTCATTTAATGTGAATTTAGCAAACGATAATAAATTAAAAATGTCGACATAAAAAAATATATAGATATTCATAAAAACATCTAAGTTAAAATAAATGCTTCAGTCTTAAATTTATTAATATTACGTATAACTCTTTGTTTCTCATATTATTAATGTTTTAAAACTTATTTTAACTTGTTGAGAACAGTCGAATATTGTTTGTAGTTCAAGTAAACACTGATTTCATCCACTTATCCATCTTGTAGCCGACGCTAAGCTATTTGGTAAATTTCAAGTAGAAAATGGATTCTTTGTTTTTTTCATGACAAAGATTTTGTTACATGTGTTTGAAAGTTGAATTTCTTATCACGTTAGTTTCGAAGATTGCTACTTATTTGTTTTGGCGCTAGTGTCGATAATTGCTGATTGCTATTTAATATACGTAATAGACCTTAGGTTAGCGAATGGAAGTCGATTACAAACTTGATTGAAATAATATTTAATGTTTTATTTTGGAAGTTGCTTGGCACGCCACCTAGTTGCAGTTTTTAGATGTAGAAAAGTATAAAAGCAAATGTCAGTGCATTTTATAGTAAGTTCCGTGCAGAATAAAGAAATGTAAATGTGAGTACCATGTATCCATTTGATGATGTTTGATTATGATGTTGTTAGACTTGAATGTGAGTATGTCATGCACACTCAAATGGCTGAGTTAAATGGTGCATAGCCATGCGTCATGTTCATGAACGGGAGCCATCAATTCAGACTGAACTGCCAGCGCTTATCTTTAATCGTGTGTTTTGAGTTGTTTGATATTGTTTTTTTTACATTGTTCTCACATATAGAATCAACAATAATAATGTACCCAGGATTTTGTAATATCTTTATTTAAAAGAGTATCATTGGAGTTTCTTGCCCGTTCTTCTCCATAGAGATATCTACCTATGTTTTGGAATGGGCGACTAGCTTCAACTCTCTGAATAACTGACAACCCTTTGAAAATTTTAAAGTGCCTGTAAATGGTTTAATAGAAATAAATGTTTTGAGTTTTAGTCTACGTCATACCATCATATCACGACTCGTGGAAATTTCAATAATTTTTCTCTCATTTGCATTATGTTTTATATTCTGGCTAGAAGAACGGTTCTCAGTTTATAAGTTTTAGAAATAACGTATAAATAGTTGTAAGCCGAGTGTTAGGTTTTAGATGCTCATTCACTTGCGTGCATGAGGACATGCACGATGTCAGGATGGTCGAGTGTTAGGTTTCAATTTATTATACTGGCAGCACCGAAAGATTCGATGTGTCCTTCTGGGTTGGGCGCTCGTGACGGTAGGACGTGCTTAGTGGCGGTGTCGGTAAAAATACAGATTGGCATAGAATTGGTTGGAGATCTACTGTAAATTAAGGTAACCTATTAGTTTTATGGTAAATATAAGAATACTGATTTGATGGTGAAATGAATTGTGATATTATGTGGGGAATAGGAGATGTGATGGTATGGTGTAGAATATTGAATTTGATGTTGGCAAAGAAATATAAATGACTGACAAATATCTTGGTGTTTCATATTACTTCCTTAACCCTGAAATACTTAATATGTAGTAATATTATACAACGGATTAATATGCGTAGTTAATGGTGGCTAAAGATCATACAACGAACAGGACGATCTTCCTTTTGCTATCACTTTTGGAATAGAAAAAGATCAAAATTCGTAACAAATCTTTGAATTGGATTGTTCGGCATCGGCGAACCTAGCCGATTCAACGATGCATCGTTGAAAGGGTTAGATACGCCGTGGTCGTCTAGTACGCGAGATCCCGGGATCTCGCGGACTAGACGGCCACGACTCCGGCCATTCGTGGCCATCTACTGGTGTTGAATTGTCTGTGGCTAGTTGGCCGTTGCAACCAAGTGCGCGATTAGTATCGGTTTCTATAGTTTACCTGGTCGCTACGAACACTGGCCGTGGTCGTGGCTGTCTAGTGCGCGAGATTCCTAACGGTGTGAATTTTTAGATTTCTAGAAGAAGATGATTCTTGTTTGTTGAGAATCAATCATCAATGTTCCTTTTAAATATTCCAAACAACCTTAAAATTGATCAATTAGTGTATGGGCAGTCTTCCTCATACCGTTGGCACCGTCCAAGCTTGATACTCAGAATTATATTATTGATCTCATTTCAATACATCAAACGCTAAACTGAATTTGATCCGACGATATATTTGTCTATCCAAACAAAACCACATGGAATTAGGTCGTAGATTCATAGGTGTTTCGTTCTAGAAAAGAAAAAAGATCCGTGACGATTCTAAAAACAAATTTTATTTTTGCTTTCGGTAAAAGTCTATCCAGGTATTTTGTTTAGACCTTAAACTGCAGCGATTGCGGGTAATTGAATCAAGTATGATTGATTGATTTCCTTCTGGAGAGTTGAGCCTTTTCAGAATGATTTTGAAAACGGTATGCAATTGCAAACGCAACGCCTTATCAAGGTTACACAAAATGTTCTATGGTACACACGACTTCGCGACTTATCAAGCTATTAACTTTAGTATAAGTTGACCTCACATGATATGGGCTTTCCGTGCAATAAGGGTTCAGCTTATACTGGAAATATATGGTCTATACCAAAATAATCTGATGAAAATGTAAACAAATGGACCAGAAAACGTACCTTTGTAGTGCACTTACAAATTCAGTGCTTTGATTTGATTGTTTTACTATTTAATGTACCAAAAATTCTAATTTTAAATTACCTTAGAGACGTTTTTCATTTGACCATTAATTGAGGTTAACTTTGTAATTTCTGTTTCCGTCAAAAAAATTCAATTATAATTTAATAATGTTATTAAATAACAATAATTTTTGGAAAAATTGGTGAGATATAAAATTTAAACCTTCTAAATAAAGATGAACGTGTTACTTTAGTGAGTGATTGCGTAAGAATTTAACATGAACAGAGTTTGTTTACACTTTCATTAGTTGCTTTTGGAATAGGCTATAGGTATAGCTAGATTATAGATAGATGTCATGATGGCCCAGTGGTCAAGGCGACTATAACCAACTTTTTATGATTTTATACTGAAGGTCACGTCTAAACGAGTAGTGTTAATGATTTGGAAAAAATATATGTTAAATTAGAGCATTTTTTTAATAACTTAATATATGAATATTTTACATTATTTTTATATTACATAGTGAAATTAATTTGTAAAGTTATGTCTAACGCGGATAAAAACTGAAATCACGCAAAATCTATCAAGCTTATTTTTCAGAAACCTTCACCATTTTAAAGATAACTTAATTATTGATCTTTTAGTTTAGGAGTTTTATTAAAATACCTTTTGTTTTATGTATAATAAATTAATAATGCGTCTAATTTGGGACAGCGCTCCTTGATGGGCGAGTCCTATTACTGGCTGGACATACGACGCGTTGCGTGAGCTCAGTACAAAACACGCAAGCTAACCACTCAAAGTCACTGGCATATATCTGCGTCTTAAGGCCTTGCCTCTCATTCAAATCCGGGCAAGTACCAATGTGACTTTTTCAATTCATATCGTCGCCGTGCAGTGAAAACCTCGTGATTGCAATAAACGTTATTTTACAAGAGAAAATAAAAACTGTCTGTAAAATGGCCGCCATTGACGTTCTCCGAGGTTCTCATTATCATAAATAGAAGGCATTAAAACCATCTTAGAGCTGTGCACGTTCGTTCTAAACTAAATTATGCATTACGAGGTTTTCTACCCAACAAATAAATTAAAAGAAAATACAACAAAAAAAAACTTTACAAGGTTTTCACTGCACGGCGACGATATGTACTTTCTGAGTTTATCTTGGACATAACTGACATCGGTAAAGGAAAACATCGTGAGGAAACCTGGATTTATAGTAAATATAAGTCTGAAATCGCCAACCCGTCTTGAGCAAGCGTGGTGATCAATGCTCGTGCCTTCTCTGTATGAGAAGAGGCCTTTGCCCTGCAGTGGGACAATAATAGGCTGGTATTATTATTATAGCTAGATTTATGTGGCCGTGCGTACAATGCAGCGGCTGCAGCTAGACTGCGGCAGACGGTCGCCTGATCCGACACGTGCTATCTCTATGGTTGTGGGCTGGCATGTTTATTGGCGTGAAACAGCCTGCCACTGACAGTTTGGTTGTTAACGTAGTTTTAATAACGTGTCATCTGCCTTGCTCGGAATAGTCGTTAGTACCTAGTGATATTATGAATTGCCGTTTTTAGTATTTGTTGATTATGCAGTGCGGTCATCGATGCAAAAGCTGTTACCATGGATTCAGTACATGATTCTGAACACCCCGTTGAAATTTGTCGTCGATTATTTAAAAATAAATCTGCTGTTTCATAGAAAAATGCAATACCTACGCGATCAAAATGTATGGATTTTTTTTTTAAATAACCGACGAAAAATTTCAGTTTTAAACCATTTCTTCATTTAAGATTTAAAAAATAATGGTCTCTACTCGATGATCTCTAGACAATGACACCCCACGGCGGATAATTTTTTTTATGTACAAAATCAAATGTTAATTGTATGGAGAACCCTTTAATTTTTATTATTTGTTGTCATAGCGGCTACTTATAGAAATATATAATCTGTGAGTTCATGAGATACAGCTTGCATATAGACAGACGGATGGACAGACAGACAGATGGACAGTGGAGGTTTAGTAATAGGGTTCCGTTTGACACTCTTCGAGTACGAAACCCTAAAAAACTGACGATGGTTTGAATTTCAAAGAGCACGATGCACTTTGACATTCAAGCTATTGCATTTTTTAAATTGTTTGTCCGTTAGACAGTTTTCAGTTTTAGTTCCTATGTATCTCCTTTTTCCTTTAATATCAAGTTGCATTTTGCGTTATTACTCTGAGAGATCTTATTAGTCTTTCTTATTAGTCGTCTGGCACCTAGCGTTGGTCCTCAAGGTCATTATCGTTCTTTTCAAGTTCAGTTATGCTTCAATTTGAAACTTTCTTGCTTTAACTGAACGGTTTGGTCTGGCATTCAGGAATTTTGGCATTCGGAAATGTTGAGTGAGCGTGAGAAAAACCTACTGGTCGGCCGTTTTGAGACAGGGAAGCTTCAATAGAGTGTTCCGAAGCATCAGTTTCAACGGTGAATATCTTGTTATATTATATCTGCTTTTAGCTTTTGAAAGGAATCGACAGCGTCCTTTTCGAGATGAAATTCAGAAACTGTAGTCAAGGGGCTAATCTTTTCAGACAAATTTTGAATCCATTTTGAGTAAAGGGCGAACATGCCTATTGTCCTTTTAAGTTATCGCGAGTTAGTTGGAATGGGCAAGTTCGATAGAAGACTAAGGCGGTCATTATTTAGTCGAATGGTATTCTTTTCAATTTTGTAACCCAACAATTTTATAGTTTCTTGCCTGTATGCACACTTTTCCTCATTAAGAGTGAGACTGTATTTTGCCACAACCTCTCTGAATCGAGACAAATGCCATATTAAAAACTTCACATTCTGCTAAAACCATGTCAGTTCCAAACTCAAGGTTATCGCTTTTATTTATACATGTAATTGTAACATCTAGGTCAGTTTTTAAATAATCAGAATTTACGTTCGTTTTTAATTATTTTTGTTTTGAAGGTTCGGTACATTTTAAAATGAAGTTCAGCAGCTCTGCCTACTCTCTGGCGGTCAGCCAAACTACTACTAACCAATACCATTGGGTATCACACTGTCACGAATGAAAAATTTATAGTTTGAATCTTCTATTGTTGGTATTATACCTATGCTGTTTGATGGTCATAAGATGAACCTTTTCAAAATCCCTAAGCGTTTATATTAAGTTAATTCCTAAGTTTGTATCGGAACCTATAGGATCACTCGTGTGTTTGCTTGTTCATTCCATTATACTTTAAAAAACTAACAATATAGATTACTAGTACCTATTCCTGATAATCCCTCCAAATGTTTGCATGATTAGTCATATGAACTAATAAGTATCATACAATAGATGTGGATATATTTAGTAACCTGTTCCGCTTAGCTATTTCTACAGAGCCATAAAAAACCCTGATCGACTCGTGTTTCACCTCTCAACAAGGTATCCTCAGGATGACGATTGACTTGTCGCGAACTCGAACACGGCGTGTTGCCACACTGAGTGCTGAAAGCAGAGAAGAGCGAGTGAAGAGAGAGCGTTCAGCGCTCGGTGTGGCAACACGATACGGCAATACTATTGTATTTTATAATGGAATTCCGCAAGGTCACGCCTGAATCAATTAACTTAATACGTATCATAAAAAACACTTTGTTGTTTTTGCAATATTTTCTGCTTCAATCGCCTACGACTACTCGTAGCTTGCCGACTGCACAAGGTTTGAAACTTCGTAGCCAATAGAGCTATTATTTATTCTGTGCCAATAGTCGCGTAGCAGCGCTACGAATCTCCGATAACCAAGATGATGGAGCCTCTCTTAGTACCTACTTCAATAGAATAGGTATACTGTCATGGTCATGTCTGTACGTAAACCTTTTGAAAGATCCAGTTTCTGTTTGCGATTGAGGATTATTGAGGAAAACGTAGATCCTGCATTGTACAACTATAAGATAGAGCATAAAGAAAATGTTGTTTGGTAAATAGGTAAACTTGTAATAAATCTTCATTAACAAACCAGTGCTAAGTATAATAAAAATAAAATAAAAGCATACTCAAACGTAAAATAGTTTTTCTGAGAAAACGCTTGAAAACGATGACGTTTTGCATATGAAATTATTTTTACATTTTGAACTGTTACCGAAACTGGGCTGCGTTGAGAAGTTGATGCAATAATTGTGCGAGATGTAAAACATGCGGGTGATTCAGTGTGTCAAGTCACTGACCTACTAACTGCTGAATATAATGTTGCATACTTCTGGCATTGTGCGCTTATATAATTTCTAACATGACGATATTATTGTGGATGTGCACGGCACACACAGGGAAGTATACCTAATGTAGGAATGTAAAAATATAAAGATGTTTTTAAATTTCCTTCCACGATAACGTAACGTGCACGTATTTCCATACATTTTATGGACGTGGACGGCACGGGACGTCCATGATAATATCATGACGTTAGAAATTATAAAAGCGTACATTACCGTATATTTAATACTTTTGTTTAAATTAAGAATTAATTCGAAAGTTTGCTTTAAAACTATAACCCGATTTTTATAACTGTGCCTGTCAACGGCTAAATATTACAGTGTATGTGGTTTAAATAATAACAATAACAATTTTACGAATAATAACTAACGAACATAACTAGATTATGAAACCTTGCCATTTTTTTAGTTATATAAGATATACATTGAAAAAATTAAAATAAAAACATTTGACGTTTCTTTTAATGCTTTTGAAACACTGCATCATGTTGGTGATACAATAATTACTTATTAAGAGGTAAAATTGTTTGTTTGTAAGAGATAATCTCTTGAAGTGCTTACTGATCCGATTTCAAAAATTATTTCACTCATATAAAGTTACACTACTGCCGAAGCTGTTTAATGGTGTAGTTGAATTCCACGCGAACCGAAGCTAAATTTTTATAAAAAAACAAAACCTTCGAAATCTTAATAATGATTCCAAGGTCAGAAACCGCTTCTTAACTAGCATAATCAGCCTATAATATTCTTACTGCTAGTACTCAGGCCTCCTCTCTATGAGAGAGAGTGGGCCCAGTGCGGGTTGGTAGATATCACATGTCTTCGAACTTTTGGTTCTAGGACATGCCGGTTTCCTCACGATGTTTTCCTTCACCATTTTGAGAGCAGTAGTGATGAAATAAATAACACAAAGTCAAGCTGCCTAAGTTAGAACCCACGACCTACAACTCGTAAGTCCGACCGTTATCACTGGGCTAAACTAGAGATATTGATAAATGTAAACCGTTGTCCTCCAAACTACGACAATGGCCGAGAGAAAATCAGCCCACAATACGTCAGGAAAACGTAATAAAGTTAAAAGATACAGAATTAGCCATACATCATGATCTGGATAGGATTTTGGTTCTAATTCCGTCGATTATATCACTGGCACATCGCTGCAGAAAGCGATGCCAATATTAGACCGAGTATTGACTCCAGCTGAGATTGACATAGTGATCTAGAAAAACTGGTTTTAGACCTGTCAGAGCTTGAAAATGCTAGCACTAATTTAATGTGAGGGTTTTCTTGGAAATGTTTGATATTTTGTGATATGAGTAGCAAAATTCTCCTAGAAGACAGTTTTTATTTTGTAGTTGCTTATCTTACAGCCGATTTTTATAACAACAGTGATAGCTTAGTGGTGTGTTCGTTGGACTGCCAAATCATAGGTCTCAAGAACCCGAAGCACGACCCTCTGACTTTTCGGTTTCATGTGCGTGTTGTATAAATTATCACTTGCTTCAAAAACGATGAAGGAAAACATCGTGAGGAAACCATGCTTGAAGAGATATTTCTCGACGGCATATGAAGCCAAGTTAGTTGGTTAGTCATTATCCATACGAAAAAAAAAACAAAGATTCGGTTTTTTTTAATTGCAGATGAGTTATTCGTCATGAGGAGAAACTCTTATTACTAAAGCAGCTCTCTACAAGTTGTCTAATTTGTAGGATGTTGCGTCTTTTGAGTATGCTAACACCTGGTATTGTGCGTGGAGCCGCCAGGAGATAGATCTAGATTAAGAATCTTTGTTGTAGCCAGACTGCTATAAAAGTAGATAACTGTATAATTTGTGAACTTGCAGTACACTCTGTGTATCACTGATTGTCAAGGTTTTTTAACGAAGATTATCAACACTGAAATTGGTTAGTTGGTTGTTGTTGGTTAGTTTTAATTCCTTGCAGGATATGCATACGAGAAAACAAAGTCCGACCAAGTATGCTACCATGGCCATCATTTCTTATTCACATCTTCTCCTTTATCATCTTGTGCATTCCTATGATATAACTCATAAACACTATTGATTATATTTTTTGTAACTTTGATGGGTGCCCACGCGAACGCCTACCACATTTTTATAAATATTCGAGATTTACAGTTCTCCAGCTACACGTGTATTATTTTAAAGAATTCGTCAAATTCATGCAAATAAGTTTTAAAACGATTTGATTTTTCGAGGATTTCTCTAGTCTAGAGTCACCAATAGTTCAAAAGAGGAGAAGTTTTCGGTAAAGATAGCTTTCACAGCTACGATATTTCAAACAGTTATACCTACTATCCAAGGGAGCCATATTAAATATTACAAGCCATAAAATATAATAGTTATTTATTTGAACAGTTAATGGCCCATCATAACAATGTTTACGTCATAGGGCCTATTAATTCGGAGTCACCTGTCGGCGTTGATCATCCACATTACTTTCAACATACCATAACAATCGTTGGCACATGCTTCTCCAGGCTGTTACATAAGGGGTCTACACGCTGGCACGGTTGGAGGCCAGCCAGACCCCGTGCACTGCCCAGAGTAATTTTTTTGACATCTGGCTGACGGCCATTTTTGACGCCATCTTTGTATAAGTTCGTTGACTATTTTGATAATTCGAAAGTTCATGATTTTAAACTCTGATGATAGTTTTCATTCAAGGATATTTTTAGTAATCGTAAAAACATTGTTTTCTTCATTTCATGGTGCTTTACTTTTAAGGCTCATTGATTTAGACTGTAGTTGCTTACGCTACAAATCACGTTTCCTATTTTCCTATAACTAAGTCGAAGTTCATTTTATTTATTTATTTAGAGGCTTACCAACTAAACACATACACAGCATTATCCCAAAGTCTCTGTCAAATGTAGATCTCGCATGTATCTAAATTACAGGAAAGCACGACACTATCAATTAGCATACTACATTAAAACACAAACCGCTCAAACGCGCCTAAATAAGTTTAAAAACATCAAATAATATAATAGTAATAAAACAATTCCAAATAATAATAATAAAATAATTACAAAAATAATTTAAAAAATTATGTTGAATACTATGAATACTACGGTATAACTTACAAAAGCTGGGATTTGCTGGGATTTTGGAAAAGATAATAAGTGAACGGTGATCACTTTTGGGTCCTCACAGTCTGTTCATGCGGTTCTTGTTTGCTATTAGATTTTTTACATCTTTAGATGTTTTGCCTTAGCCAAATCTTCTGTACTTGGTCTGTTTTCTTAATTGATATTGGCGTCCGACTAGCAGCCAACGCCCACGTTTTTCAACCAATATCAGCTTGGAAACAGGTTGCGTATGCAAAAAGTGTTTCACGGTCTAGACTCCCCAAAGATTTCTCACACAAACTGTTCTAGTTTTCTTGTCACGAGCACGTTGTTTCTAAACAGTTTTTTCATTCCCCTGACATTGGCTTGTGTCCAATATAATTTATTCAACAGTTACGTCTTTCAAAATATCACCATTGCACTGTGCAGCCGACGTCAAGGTTCCATGGTTTGACTATTTATATGTATCAGAAAATATTATATTTGATACGTCCATCTTGTTAGATTGATGATAACTTTCGGCTGTTACATGTTGGGTTTATTTTTTAATTTTACTGCTTGACGCAGTTTTGATTATGTAATTGGACCAGTTATTATATCTTTGTGGTTTCAGTTTATCACGTTATGCATGAGGCGTATGTTTTTTCTTTTTTGTAAATTGGTATCTTGTTTTTATATATATTCATGTAATTTGTTAATTATTATCATTTAATTGTGCTTATGTGTGTCTTTTGTGTGCACTGAGTAAATTTTTTCTGTCTATCTCATAAAATAATTGTTATTGGTATGCCTGGTTTAGCTCCTTAAGACATGGTGTAAGTCTTTCCGTTTCCACTTACTGTAGGGTTTATCGTCACACGTTAACTTTGCAGGTACCTACCCACCATTTACTTATTTTGCAAGTTTTTATTTTGATCGCCTATGTTTAGACTAACCGTTCAATCCGAGCATAGTAAAGCCCGGGCATGAGTTGAAAATTCTATGGTTACTCCGACAGTAACCATAGAATTTTCAACTCATGCCCAAAAATCTCCAAAAATAGAGATGTTACGCACCCAATATGTTACTGTTTCCTTTAGTGCACATTAAATCAACGAGTCACATGAGTCAGTATTAGGAAACGACTTGTTCATTAGGTTTAGAATTAACGTCGGCAACGACAAGTTTATGATAAGAATGTGTTTTAAAATCAAATGAGTTAGGCATGTCAAAAATCTAGATTGTAGGTAGTACCTGCCCATTGTCTTGTTATCTAACTCGATGTCTAGCCAGTTCTAGCTTCATAAAAACTGAGTGATTGACACTTACATATGTTTTTGTTTTTCACTTTGTTTTTCTCTTTCAAGCCTTGTATAATATTTGGCAAGAGATGTGCTGATGCTCCCGAAATTCTCCCAGCGGCCTCAAACTCTTCAATACACAGACATTCTAGCATTATCACGATTCAATAAATACACTTAAGAAGCCATTTGTACATAATAAAAGTATTGGGGCATCTGTTTCGTGAGTATTGTATATAGCGGTGTAAATGTGGGTCGTAACCCCTTCTGAACACCTCGAAATAGACTGGAGAAAACGAACAGGAATAGATATTTACTGAGCCCTTTATGTGGCGGTATTTCGTATTTTAATGTGTTTTCGTATTTGGAATGGATTTGTAATTTATGAATGCTTTCGCTTGCTCTTTGAAGAATTCTGTCCTAACAGTTCTTTTCTCTTGTTCCAGCGATGCACATGGTGGCGTGACACCGGGTTGACGTGAATCAATCCGCGAGATGTCTCAGCCGGGACGCGGTCGCGCGCGGCCCCCGGGCCCCGCCTCCCCCCTCAACTACCGTCCCCCCTCACCATGGGCCCCGAGCCCACCCCCACTCATCTCAGGACCCAGGCACTCCACAGCTATTGTGACACCACCTCCAGTCCATCCATCCCCAAAGCCATTTCGACCTTTACACTCTCCTCACAATTTACGACAGCACTCTCCCTCACCTAGTTCTCATTTTTCCATCTCTCCTTATCCAATGTCTCCGATATTGGGGCAAAGTCCGGAGTACTATTACTCGTCGCCTTATGAGCCGGTTCGGGAGTACGATTATGCGGGAGTGCCTCTGGAGCCGCCTCCACCGCCGCGACCCATGATATATGAAGAGGATGAAGAGGAACGAGGACCTTCTACTGCGGAGATCATTGCTCAGCAGTCGCAAGAGGGCTACGTGGACGAGAAGCTAGCAGAGTATCAGGCGACTATTCAGTTATTGCAAGGTGAGTGGTAAACGATATTAATTATATTAATAAATGAGGGAAGGCGAAAATAGTTTGATTGTCAAATGGTTTGCGTCTTTCATCCAATTTAAGCAATCGAAAACACTGTTCTTTCTCATTTCACAGTTTCGTACGCACTCGTTGTAGCAGTGAACGCTATGTACTTATTTGAAGCCAATAAAATAATATAGTCCATAAAACTCAGTGATGATATTTGTAATTACTGTTGACTTCTGGTTAATATTTCTCACAAATTATTTTCGAGGTTCAAAGTCAGCAGAAACTCCTGGAAAACTTTCTTCTCGGATCATTTCCGATTGAAATAAACAAAAGGTAATGGCAGATGTTCAAAATAAACGAATTTGAACAGCACCTAAACCGAAACCAGCTAAAGTTGTTACACCAAAAAGTGTTTCACGATAAAATAAGCAAATATAGTGGCCTTATGGTGTTTTATTTTACACACACAAGTATTTTTGGGCTTCCATAGATGTGATTACAATTCAGTTATTTCTAAGACCAATGTGCAATGTAGTTCCGTCTACCGTTACTAGTTTTATGAGGTACTAACTTTATGCGTCTTTAAACTCAAAAGTTGACGCATCATGTTTAGTGATATGACCGTCATTACTATATACCATTTCTTCATGACTCATGAGAAATAAAGCTTTAATGCAGCGTATAGTTTTACTCGGTACAGCTATGGTTTCCCTTAGAAAGCGGTAAACGATTACACAATAACGGTTGTCCGTTTTTTGACACATTAATGTCAAATATTGGTAAAAATTGCAGATTTTCATGACGGCCGTTGTAACATGGCGGAAACGCTTTCCTAGGAAACCTAATATATAGAAAAAGGATTTTATTCGGAAGAGGGATATTTCCGTGCAGTTTCAGACTAGCTGTGTATTCATGACCAAACTGCTCCATTACACTTAGATTTAATTAACCACGAACGTAACTGTGGAAAATCAGTTGTTATATCGTTAATTTTAGGCTCTTACAACCTTTATTACGTCTTTAAAATTCAATACGTTGTAAGAGTGCGTGACTTCAAACAAACAACCGTTTATAATGCTATTGGTATAGGTAGACATTTTAACTATAGCTATGTTAAAACCCACGTCAGGCCCCGGTTCCTATTTCCAATCGATTTGCTAAGACGTCAGTCAGTTTTATCGTTTCTCGAACACACCGAACTCACAGGTGGGTCATGCAGTTGTTATGTATCGGCGAATAATTTTAGAACTAGCTCCTAATTTTGGAACAATATGGATATTCGAGAGCGTGTGATTCAAAGCTTCGTAACGTCTGGTCTGGTGAAATCTGGAATGTTAGATCGTGATCCAGAAATGTTTTGTGACGTGTTCGTTATTTTTATGATCCATGTTGGATGGGAGACAGTTGCTGTAGAATTTCTCGTTATGATGAACCCTTTGTTGTAATGCAATATTGGAAAAGCTTAGCATGGCTTCTGGTGGGCCCATTGTTTCTGGTGAGGCAAACACTTTCCACGTTTTTGTTGCTGAAGAAAAGATCCATAATCAGCCTTTATGCCACTATATCAGCCTATAGCCCACTGGACTCAGGCGGCTTCACTATGAATGACAGTGAGCCGTAATCCACCACGCGGGCCCAGTACCGCCCTATTTTTCTGCTATGGTTTATAGTGTTTTAAACTGTTTTGACTTTGCAAATGAAACAGAAGTTAAATATGCAAATAAACGCAGAAAAACAAACAGCACTCCGTTGCAATTTCCGTTCACGTTCTGGTCTTTCTCTTACGTTTTTGTAGATTTCATCACATCGCAAAAATTCCGCCAGTGGTTGCCAAATTGCAGGTTTGCAACAAACTGCAAGCAGTACATAAACAAACAGATTGGGCTATATTTACTGCTTGATCAGGTTTAATGACGTTAGTCTTTTGGCGAAACAATTTGAATCATTGCTCGTTGAGGTGGCGACAAGGCCTTATTTATAGCGTGATTATTTTGTGAGAAATTGGTGTGATTTTGGCTTAATTTAAGCTGGTATTGTATCGTTAAGAAGTCAAGTTACGGCTTCAATTTCTGATGGCAGATTTTGATGTGATTTTGAGGTTTAATAGGGTATTTTTTAAGAAAAAAATTAAATACTTGTTGGGTATCTAAGTATTTTATTTTTATGACTGAAAAATTTTAATCCGTCCTTACGAAAAATTATGCCTAACGAAATCTTTCCTTTCTTATTAAAACAAAATTGTGGCACAGCACACTAACGAGAAAATATTGATAGGCAAAATTTTTATCATAACATAACACAACATTTTCTTCCACGTAAGTTCCATTAATGTTTCGCCAACACGTCTTGTTGGGCGATCATGTGGAAAATTGAATACTCACAAATTACCTTCCATGTACGTCACAACACCCACCACCTCCCAGTGATAGGGAATTCTCGATGGCTTCTCATGGCCAAGATAATGTGTGATGACGTGGAAAAGTGAAGGTCTAAGTTATTGAATATTGTTGTTTATGCTGACGATATTTTGCCTTGCTCTAGTTGTTCCTGAGTGCGGTTTTATGGTACTAAAGCTTTATGGTTTGTTACTTAACAGAATTGGTGGATCTCTTGTTGGCGAAAATAGATTTAAAGTTACGAATGCGTCTTATTATCTTCATCATTATCATCATATCAGCCGAAAGACGTTCAATGCTGGACAGACCGGGACCCAGGCGGTAGACAAGAACCGGTCCAAAACTTTAGAATTAATAGTTAAAACTTACGCATTTTCCTAATCGTATTTTCTTTTAATATTTCATAGATTTACTTTGATTTTATTACTCAAATATTTTTTTTATTGAAATGTAAACTTCTTTAGGCGCGTCGGGAATTTTTGTGATGGGACTAAACCATTGATTTCGCGACACCATGACGACACCTCATTTTTGTAAACGCGATTGCGCTCTTTATTTATATTGTGTTACGGATCAATGTTCTATGCAAGTATTTTTACTTTAAAGGTTTTGTAAACGCGATTGTGCTCTTTATTTATATTATGTTACGGATCAATGTTCTATGCAAGTAAGTTTGTATTGTGTATCGGAAGATTTGTTTTTTGTAAACGCGATTGCGCTCTTTGTTCAAGTTTTCATTTCTGTCGGTGCTCGCGGAGTGTCACCACTTTTTTTTCCTCAATAAGCAATATTTATTTCATGCCATTTTTTATTCATTGTGGTAGTTTTTAGTAATACCAATTGCATTCTTTTATACGGCCAATTCACTTTACCTGGTTATAGCTTCCCGTATCAGTACATTATCGAATTTCTTCGGAGCTTCATTGGTAGTAGTCACGCTATGTTTTGAGGATATGTTCGTTTTCCCCTTCATTAGAAGGTTGATTGATGTTTATTTGTTTTTTTTTTCATGAATCATTTGTGTGTTTTGTTAGTACTTTAATCATGGATGGGGTAGTAGTAGGTCAGTATTTAAAAGTCAAATGATTGTCAAGTTTCTGCATTGATATTTAAAGTTAATGGTCCCTTTTTATGAATAGTTATCTCCTGTGTCTTTGGTGAGTTTTACAAACATTTTTATTCTCTCGTGACACGTACTGTGTGAAAATAACTTATGCCATAAGCTGGTTAGTAGGTGATGGCAGGACTGACTTTCCAGGTTGCGCCAGACGTACTTATGTATCGTTATTCGAGGTTATTTTAATATACAAACTTACCCCACATTCACAAACATCCCAAAAATGTAAAGAGAAAAGATTTGAATTTTTTGTATCTTTGTTTGATTGTAATGGATAAACCCAAAAAATACATAACTGATTCAAAAAAATATTTCACATATAGAAAGCTACATTATCAGTGAGTAACATGGGTGTATATTATTTTTTAATGGGTGATCCCTGCTTAAATTGCAATAATACATTATTGCAATTTCCCAATGTATCAAAAATTTGACTATTAAAGTCAGGCTGCGAACACTATTGATGATACATAAAATAATGTAGTACATAATTATAGTACTCATCATTACTCACAAAAAAGTCCGCGAGGCAATATGTCTAACTGTTATAGTTAAGTCACAATAACCGTTTTGTGTTTAAATTAGTCAATCAAAACACCAGTAGAATCAAAAGATGACTAGTTATTCGTATCATGATATTAATCCTTATCCAACGTAATAGTTTCATAATCAAGGTTGATTATCATCATGATTTGACCCTTAGGAGCCGAGCAAAAGTAAAAAGTCAGAAAGATCTCTAAGTGAAAACGAAGTAACAGCGCAGGCGGGCGATGCTAAGGAAGAAGAAATTTCACGCGGACGAAGTCGCGAACAGAAGCTAGTGTATAATTAAAGACGTTGATAATACATATTTGACGACACTAACATCCATGCAGTAGACAGAGCTAAATCACTACGCTATAACTATCAGTTAGCTACAGAAGTTAGAGCTTGGTGGTATGCCAAAAGTGATAATTTGTGAGGCGGTGTATGCATGGACACCACGTCAATCACTATCGGGGACATGTGTGTTACTGTCAATCAAGATGCAGCTTCACTAAATGTGAAATACTTTTAGTTTCTTCATGGCCTGTAGAATGCGTCAATTACTAGTAACGCTCTGTTTCCATTTCAAGTACGGATTATTTGATGTTTTGTCTGTACCAAAATTGCTGGTTGGATATTATGAATTGCACGAAACCAATGTCTGTATTAATTTCTATTGTCTCTGTCATTACCAATAACCTACACATGAGCAATTAGTCTGCTATTATATATTTTCCTAGTGTTCTGCCGTAACATATTTTTGATTGGGTTTGATGCTAGCAAGTTTAAGATTTCTTTGTCTGTCATCGTAGTTTAGCCAATATTACAAGGCCTTAAATTCAAATGGTACTGCATGTTGCTGCAAAATCGCAACTGTTCATATACCACCATATATATTGTTTGTCCATTTCCACAAGTATCAAAGGAGCTGTTATATTTAGTTGGCACTCTAGTAAGAGATGACAAGCAGTTTATTCAACTATTAGTATTACATAATTATCACACAAGAATTTAACTGGATACTCTTCTAAAATCTCATACTTAACAAATTCCATCCCACTTACATCTTCATCGTCACTTCCAGCAGTAGCATTAGCATCTCTTAATGTTTTATGATCGTCTAAAGAATCAGTTTGGTCGCCAAAACAAACGTTGCTAATGAAACGTGCAGATGCATGTAACAGTGAACCTGTGAGATCATCCACCTTGCCGGATCGGTAGGCGTATGACGAACGCTTCCCGTGTTACGACATTTCTATTCTAATTTACTTATCGTTCGTAGTTGGTCTACTTTTGGTGGGTTGGCAAGGTCGTATCGGATGTTGTGTTCTTCTATTGGGTTTAGATGTGTTCCTGACTCTGATGTTTTGATGGTTTATGCGGTAATTAACCAATATTTGGGTTCCTCTCTCGCATAGAAACACTTTTTACCTGATGTTTCCCAGGTATCTGTACTTTGCTGGTGTTCTTACGACTTTGAAGAAGTTGATTAGTAACTAATGATTTATTATGGTTCCCGTCAGTTGTGTGATCATTCCTAATTTTGTTTGTCTTAAATGACTTTCATTTAGCTCACCTCCAATTGTAATTGTTTCGACGTTGTGTATATTTACACACTCGTTTGATGTCACCCCCAAAACAAGTTCGATTGCATTTCACATTTGTCACTTAACGTTCTTGGAGTTTCTTAGTGACAGATTATCTTTCATTATGATATCAGCCTCTTTCATTTAGCTCACCTCCATTTCTAATTGTGCCGACCTTTGTAAACAATCGTTTGACTTTGATGTCTCCATCAGAACAAGGTTTTAATGCATTTCACATTTGGCACTTAAAGTTCTTTGAGTATTTATCTTGACATATTCACTTTAAATTTGATATCATCTTCAAAACGAGCATCGTCTGATATAACAATGACATTGGCGGGCTCTTTCATCACGTTCATGCGTTATTTTTAACTGAAGTGCATGCTGAACATTAATCATCGATGGTTCAGAGAACTGATTCATAATCACATGTTTGTACTTAATTAGCGGATGTGTGCCAGAATGTTGATGAGGGCCGAATAATTGGGATTATTTCAGCGGATGGACTTGGAGTTAATATTTTGACTTGAACAAAAACTTTCCTGTAAACTTTTCGTTAGCTCGTAACTCGCTAGTGGGTGCTATTAATCGTTAAGTGTGACTTGAATTAGTTGTAGAAGTTTGCAAACACTGTGAATGTAGGTATAAATGTCCAAAGTTGTATATTATCTAACCTAAAAACTCGAACACGGCGTGCTGCAACACCAAGCGCTGAACGCAGACAACACGCGCGCCGCGCCGCGCCGTGCTTGATGTGGCAACACGCTGTTTTCGAGTTCGCGACAAGTCAATCGTCATCCTGAGGATGCCTCGTTGAGAGGTGAAACACGTGTCGATTTCTTTCAGGGATTTTTATAGCTCTTTAGAAATAGCTAAGCGGAACAGGTTACTAAATATATCCACGTCTATTGTATTTTATAATGGATTTCCGCAAGGTCACGTCTGAATCAATTAACTATATTATCTAACCTTCAAATGAATCCACTGATAGTCTGCTTTGATTTTAATTAATCCTTACAAATTATAAAACAAAGTCCCCGCCGCGTCTGTCTGTCTGAACGCGATAAACTCAAAAACTACCGAACGGATTTTCAAACAGTTTTCACCAATGGACGGAGTTATTCATGCGGAAGGTTTTAGTGTATAATTCATTACGGTTTTGTGTAAATTGGCTGAAATATGACGATTATTGTTGAACCAATCGGAAAAAATCATGCCGACTGGGAGCTTTACTGGCGTGCGCTGCGTTAACCGGAAAAAATACATCAAATTTATGTTCTACGGTATTGTTTATCTTAAAAAGTTCAACAAAAAAGTCCACGATGGCATATGTTTATCTTCTAAGGATGACCCACAATAACCATTTTTATCTTTCAGAATTTGATAAAAATTTAATTGTTATTTCCGAAGCTTTTTTGACCGTTATAGTATTAATCCTTATCCAAAAAAATATGTTATTTAAATTGGGCATTTAATCTAGATTAAAATATGCCATTAAATCATACAATTTAAATGAATAGTTTAAAAGATATCACAGTTTCAAAATTACGCGGAGCAACGCGGGCGCAGCGGTAGGAGTCAATGACGTTTTCCTCTGTTATTAAGTATAAAATCTCGATAGTACGTTCCCGTGGGATATTTTCCGATATCTACGCGGGCGAAGCCGCGGGAAAAAGCTAGTTACATTATAAACAAAACGATGTTAACAAATCAGCAGGCAGATTGTACGGGGTTAGTTTTGGCTAGCCAGATACGTCATGAGATTAGATGTAATCAGGTAAGAGAAAAAAGATCTCAATGCCAGCGGAATGAATTTAGGTCCAAAGTTGCATCACTAGTCAAAATAAATAAAAGTAAATCAAGAACACTTTGCGCATCGCTTCTGCGCAACTTTGAGCTAGATAAACATTGGTGCCGATTCCCTTGTTCACAAACTAAACTAAATTTAAGTTCAGTGCATCTTTTTCTTTCTATTTCAGTAAGAAAAGGACAGCAGATAAATTTTAGTTTAGTCCTGTCAAATTAATCAGCGCTTGACGTAAATTGACGTAATTTTAGTAGGCAAGTTTTTAATCACGTCTAAACTTGTATGGAGTAGTGACAGGCGCTGATTAATTTGACAGGACTAAACTAAAATTTATCTTCTGTCCTTTTCTTACTGAAATAGAAAGAAAAAGATGCACTGAACTTAAATTTAGTTTAGTTTGTGAACAAGGGAATCGGCACCACTTTCAAACAATTTTAGTTTAAATTGTAAAACTGCATGTTGGTACAATTTAGTTTCTTTACAAAGTGTTTGCAAAACTCTTCCAAATAGACCAATTAAGATTTAGCACGTTTTTATTGTTACCATAGTCATTAATATTTCCCGGTTTTAGTTAGTGCGGTGCTTTAAACTTTCCCAGCATTACGACTTTTCCTTATAATACATTCGATTCGAGTAATCAGAATTTATTCGGCTAGATTTTTAGTTCTCTAATAATAATGTTTAGTAAATGGCTATAGTTTTATCCAAACATGACAAAACTTATTAAAACTTTATTGCTGAATTTTGAGTGGTAGGGCGATTCATTTGAATTATTTCCCTGTCTGGCGGAGCGACGGCGCCGGCGCCCCTCAATTTTAAACGCTGCGCTACCCTCTGTCGCCTGGCCGACGGCCAGCTCGTCTCCTCCTAGATACCTTCATTCAAAGCTTACAAAGTTTCATTTTAAATTATCGTAAAATGATAATTCTTGTGGAATGAACAATTGGATGTTTAGTAAGCAAGTACAGTTCAATTTATTATTTTTCGTGGCAAACAGTTTTCATTTGCTACAAGTCTTTGTCATGGACATTTTTGCTGTTATTTTCTTACGTTTTCACTTTTAATGTTTTTTGTTCTTCGTCGGCAACAATTAATAGAACAATAAATAACGCTATATTAGTTTTATTTATTATTCTGCAAATTGACGGCACTTAGCCGACTGTTAGCCCATATTTCGCTGAACTCTTTTCATCAATCTTTAAGCCGAATTATGTTACCTCCGGTATCATTTGTTATAAATTCGTGGAAATCATAATAAATTATACACATGCGCAATTTGCCTTCAAATATATCGGTCTCACCATCTCTTACAGCTGATTCGAGTCTGATCCTATCGTCATCCGCCCCCACGCTGATCCCGCTGACGTCATCAGTTAATCGTGTATAAGATACACGAAAAGTGTTAGAAAATTCGAGGTCGATGCACGACTCGTTATTTTCCTTCATCTCATTTCTATTATTGCATGTTTTACCTATCGTAAGATATTTCTAGCTATGCTGTGTCTGTGTTATTTTCTTGTTTGTCTTCGTCGTCTGGTATACATTGGTCTTTGTCTGCGCATTTACTCGAGTGATAAGTTTTTATTGCCTCTTAGATAATAAATAGATGTGGCTTAGAGAATGTGTTCACCTCACATTTTACATTGCAATTTCTATCCGATGTCACACCGTTTAGCTGACATATTCTAATGCATTCAACATGAATCATTCTGCAAACTGATTCTGTTCTGATGCTTTCTAGAATATATATGAGAGACAGTGCTTTCAGGTTAATAGTAAGCTTTTAAGACAATTAGCTAACCATTGTAGTTAACAACGGGTGCGAGTAAATTAGTGCCAAAATCCAGCACAAGCCGTGGCACATTGTGGCTGGTTAGTTCTATTTCAGTAGTCTTGACATATATTTTGAATAGGAGTTGTAGATTTAAGTTTTAATAGAAACATTGGCGTAGTTATAAAGTTGCCAGAAGAAATAGGTTTAAAAAAAAAACACCCTTTTTGATGTAATTAACCAATAAATCGAAGATACTTATGAGATAGCACTAGAAAATTATGGTTCCAGTTCTGTCTTTCAAGATGCAAAATGTTTTCTTTATTCCACCCTTCTCATGCTCTCTAACTAAAAATATTTTCTTAAACAACAACTATATTATAATTTTAGCAATGTGACTAACGTAGGATCGTTTGTCATTACAAAAACGAAAAACATTTCCGTTCCGTACATGATCCGTATCATCCAATTTCATCCATTCACACGGCCAAAAGTTTAGGAGAAACTCCTTTTCACCCGATATTTGGCATGCTTGTTATGAATTTTGTGACTGCTTTGAAGCAGCTGTGGCATTCCAAGATTTCGACAATGTTTGAATAACGTTTGTCACGCGTTACTTGCTATTTGCGACTGACCTACATGCGAATCTGTGGCTATGAATGAGAGAGTTCTAAGAACCTCTCATACTGTTTTATCATGACTTCGTGAGTGTTCTATTAAGAATTTGCCAAAAGGTATAAAAGGTCACATCTATCTGGCAAAGATATATTGTTGTATTACGAGACGTGAAACAATTGGAAGCACTATTATTCATATTTTGACGCTAAGGTGAGCGCTGAAAATAAATGATGTGGCGCTTGAAGCGGCTAACATATTATATTCGATAATGTAATGCAGCAGGGGAATGTTCCGCCTACAGGTTTCAACCCACAATCTTCTGGAAACTGACATTCTTTTCATTCTTGGCTAAGAATATGTTGTGGGTAACTTCTATCTCTGAAAATGTAAATATTTTGGGGTGACTGAGATCATAAAGAGCAGGTTAATGTGTAGGTTAACACATAATGAAGTAATGAACACAGATTTACACAATAGCTGGTATTAAAAGAAATTATCTTCTCTTGCAGAAGGCAATACCACCTCTAGGTGTAATATCTTGTACTATTAAATGAGCAAAATGTATATATATTTTTTTGTAAACCCGTTCTCGAAAACGGCTCTAAGGATTTCGATGAATTTTGCCATATAGGGGTTTACGGGGGCGAAAAATCAATCTAGCTAGGTCTCATATCTGGGAAAATTCGTTTTCTCTATTTTCACAGCCTCGGGAATGTGATACGCAGCGTTTGTATACCTGGACGATATGTTTATCTATTTTCACCCGAGCAGAGCTCGGTCGCCCAGGTACTTGAGTTAATTCGAGTTAATTAAAATACATCAATTGCCTTTCATCTTTTACTAAAAGACAGAACAAGGTATAAATCTCAACGATATTGGCCTGTAGGCGTTTATAACTTCGCCTCACCAATAAATAGAGTCGTGAAGATATGCTCCACTACTCGTAAAATATACGTATTTGCCGTAAACTTTGAAATCGGGTTAATTTTCGGTTTTACTGTGCCAGCAATCATTATGTTATAGAGTTTTAAACACCGTGGTAATGCCGTGGTATAACAAAACTTAGAGATAATGAAAAAGCCATGGAGATTCGTAGTTTTATGTAGATTGCTATTAAAACGCTCCAGTTCGACACGGCTAACTGTAGTAGCATGGGAGCATATCTATATTGACTAATCTTCCGTATAAACTGTGTAGCCAAATCTAGAATACTGATCACTATCAAATTAATAGATAACATAGCATATTAGAATTAACTGTTATAGCAGCAATAAAAATAAACTTATCACCAATTATATTTGATCACCCCATTAGGAAATCCACACATCCCGCCGCAGAACTAACATTCTTTCAAACGATTACAACATCTAAAACAAATGTTACAGAGCATAAATTCGTTTGCATGCGACATCATAATCCTATTGCACACGTCCAGTCGAATTTGTATCTACTTAAAGACGTGAATGTTTTATAAATAAAGTTATTTATATAGAAAAGTACCGTCAGCAACAACGCCTACGTCGCTTGGGCTATTTTTAAGAATTACTATAATGTTGGTATCGGGATCGCGTTGTCGTAGCTTTGTGATGTTTGAGCATGTTGATGTACAATACTTATTTGTGGTTGCTGTTTTTAGTTATCATCGTCTGTAGCTACGTGGTGCATTTCATTGGCACTCTCCAATGTTCTGGGTTAATTTAAAATAGTATTACTAATTGACGATCCACACGATTCGTATGTCCAAAGATGGGTCGTTACGCTTACCAATCGTAGTTGTTCTAATGATTATTATACCAGCCTTGAGTTGGATCATTGCATGGCAAAGACCGCTATCAAAATGATGAAGGAAAATATAGTGAGGAAACCGGCATCTCCTGGGACTAAAAATTCGAAGACATGAGACATCCGCCAACATACTCAGCGTCCGCGTGGCGGATTACTACCCTCTCACAGAAAGGAGGCACTGGTCCCAGCAGGGGGAACATTGTAGGCTGATCATGCATGGCATAGACTTGTTCTCCTACAGGGAAGGCATGAGCAATGACGTGATCAATCACGCTTGCTTATTGCGTGTCAAGGTGGTGTTAGATCGTTATTTGCCCAGGTTGTCTAAAGCAGTTTTCCTTCACCGTTAGTGATTCAGTTTTCTTTCATTCATTAAGAATTTGGGACATCAGTTTAGTTATTTACTAACTTTGAAAAAGTTTGCTTCATTTTGCTATCTAATGCTAATTCTATAACTTTGTCAAGACCTTTGTTGAAATGCTTTTCATGATTGAATAATGACTTAATACGTATACGTACGTATACGTATGTTTTGACAAAACTTTGAAGATTAGTTCTAGTTGACGTCAAAACATATATGGGTTAATGCAGCGCAGTTTTAATCAATAGCTTTTAGTTATGCAAATTTGAATTTACTGGCTATTTTTTTTGCAGCGAAAGGTCGC
Organism: Agrochola litura; assembly: GCA_949152395.1. Lineage (NCBI taxonomy): Eukaryota > Metazoa > Arthropoda > Insecta > Lepidoptera > Noctuidae > Agrochola > Agrochola litura. The sequence goes on along the minus strand of OX424495.1, from coordinate 24,924,559 downwards.
ATAGGCTGACAGGTGGTGACTAAACAGATAAATAAAATTGTCATTGCAGTCGGGGGACCTCATAGATTAATTAAAAAGTGTTCCGCAGAACGGTCCCCTAACTGCAATGACAATTTTATTTATCTGTTTAGTCAGCGAGTAAACGAGTGACCTTTCGCTTTATATATACAGATTAATTAAAACACGTTGTTTTTTACTTTTTAGTAAGTTTTTTGGCAGGGTATTAGTGTTTTTTAAAAATTTTTAAAATTTATTTTTATCGATTTGTCATCATTGATTAACGTTGTTATTTTATTTCATAATCATTCTATTTATGATCATAGAAATTAAATGTCATGAATGTGTATCGATGTAAATTATGTTCTTGTCCTTTCCTTCTACTTGTACAGTGGGGTGAAACTATCTTCCAGTGTCTGGACTACTTTCATTTGGCACAATAAACTTTCTCCTAAAGCTCTGTCTGTGTGTAAATATACATAGCTTTTTTTTTGTTGGGCCCTTTGCCCTGACTCACCTGCAAATTTCTTACATCGCACTTTACACTTTTTATTTCTATTTTATTATTTTTATCTGCTGTATAAATTGTGTGCCTTTTGGTCTGTGTTAAATAAATGTATTTTCTTTCTTCTTTCTAATAGTGAGTGGAGGAGCTTTTCGTAAGTCGCTTGTGGTCAATTATGATGAAGTATTGGGACAATATTGTTATCTAATATTGATGGTACCTATATTAAAAATTTCAAATACAAGGTTTTGTGTTGTTGCTGCTAGGTGCTGGATAGATACTTTTTCTAGGATAAAAACTTTTTACAAAAAAAACAACCGACTTCCAAAAAACCACTACAAAGTGAAAAATAACTTAAATTTCGGAAGTCGGTGTCTCTGGTTTTGTATTTTCATTATTTGCCACCGACTTCCGAAATTTTAGTTATTTTTCACTTTGTAGTGGTTTTTTGGAAGTCGGTTGTTTTTTTTTGTAAAAAGTTTTTATTTCTCGCGTTTTAGTGAGTCAATTTGTAATTTATATATGTTACATTAGCCTAATGCCAACTGCTCATCACCTTTTACAAAATATTGCTTTTCCCGATGCAGGGACGTTCATCGTTGAGGAGTTCTCCTGGTACTTCACCATCAGCTCCACTTCTCCATATGCATTGTGACGAGCATAAATTGCATTGCAACCATATTAAAGTAATCGAATCGCAACCCGTGAAATACTTATTATTGAGTAGTTCCGATGGCTTGTGGTCTTCATTATCAGTTCCACTTCACCAAATGGTGCTTTCCAAGAGCAACTGCACGAGTTATTATAAAAAATACCCAAATCGCTATAGGTTTGCCTTTAATATTTGAAGAGTTCCCTCGATTTCTCTGGGATGCCAGCATCATATCTTTATCATGGTACCACCATTGGAATATCTCCTTTCCAACAAAAAAGAATCATCAAAATCGGTCCATAAATGACAAAGATATCCGCGAATTTACATTAAAAAAATATATATTTATACGGTCGAATTGAGTAACCTCCTTTTTTGAAGTCGGTTAAAAATATGAGATAGATTATGTATGTTTTGGTGATTTACAATACATTATCATTCTCTTGCCCTTATCCAAATTCATTTAGGGATGGTGCATGTCTTGTCTTCCATGTCTTCTAGTCGTCATCTGGGTAGTCACCCCCTTTCTTGCCATGAATTAAAGGGTTTTACATCGAGATACTATTGTTGAAATCCAATTTGACAAAAATTTAAAAGGGTATGCTGAGATGGTTTTGTCATGTTGAGAGGATGAATGAAAGGCGACTAACAAAATGTATACAAGTGACTGGAAAGGCCGGGAGGGGACGCTGTAGGAGAACATTATACTGACCTTATTGGTGATATTCTTCAGAAAGTCCAGGTGCGTAGTACTCGCAACCGGCTGCGTGTACGACCGGATGTATGAACGTAAACGAGGTAAAAGGAGTATGTAAGGATGGTAGCAGGTGGCGTTCTGTAATTTCTGCCTACCCCCATGGGAAGAAGACGTGAGTTTATGTATGATGTATGTGTACTATTGTTGTTTATTTGCTTATCATACAGTTTCTTTACGTGCGATTTATTATGAAACGCTAGGATATCGTAAAGCAAGCGAAACAATAAACTCTGTGTAAAAATCTGAACATCTCACAAGTATTAATAGTCAAACGCCTACGTCTCTGCCTACGACCAACACACTAACCCATTTTTCATGGCCCAATCTTATAAGTTGTGTATGTGTATGTTAGTAAGACTTTTTTCTTTTATTTTCAATACTGAGAATTGTTGGAATGTTTTATCCTTGGCTTACTTTTAAGCCCCTGTGACGTAGGTAATGTTTCAGAGGTAACTTTCAGCGTTTTTGAGTTATTGTGATGAACAGTATCCGTGATTTGTATCAAGCAGCAGGCATTCAAAGCAAAAGAAAATTCTGTCCATCACAAAGATTGACTGTAAAGCTAAATGTTTTTAATTTGAGAAGACATTACGTATTCCATTTGACCATGCATACCACATTATTTTTGATAGAATATTTAAATCTTCTTCTTTTCGTGTGGTTAGAGAATGAGTTTTAAAGCCGCCCATGGGCCTCTGACTTGGCTTCACATGCCGTCGAGAAATATATCTCTTTAGACATGCCGGTTTCCTCACGATGTTTTCAAAAGGAAAAAAATAAATGTTTTATGTTGTTTTTTTAATATTTAAATGAAAACAAAATAGGTTCAACAAATCTCTGTATGCATCAGCAGTTCTAGAGTCAGGATCAAGAAAGCTGCAATTGCATATTACCCTCTTCACCCATTTTACATAGCGGTAAAACAAATGGAAGCTCCCACCGCATCATTCCACACCACACCTCTAAACTCAAATGTTTAGTGTTAGCCCATAGACTATAGACATCAAATCATTCGCGTTTGTGTTTGTTCGTGAAACACCCGGCCTCAACCTTACTTCACTGACAAAAATAACCCATCACACGTCCGCGACTAATCTGTCGCTAATTCTTTGGTTTAGTCTTGCCAAATGTATTATTAGAGCGATAACCTGTCTCCCGTAGCACCTGATCGGTTCACTTTCGGAGCTGGGGATTAAGAAAAAGTGCTTTAGATGTATTTCTAGATGTATCGTTCTTGGCTTCTAAAGTCTTTTTCCATGTCTAAAATTTCTCAAGAAAAGTGTTTCGGTAGATGTGTAAAAGCACTCGCTTCTATGTACTATGCTGAGTGCGTTGCACCCTGAAGCGGCTTGATAAAACAAATATTTCATTTCTTAAAGTGGTCCGACGACTGTCGTCTTCCAAACAAAAACATCTACGAAGGGACAGTTGAGTCATACCTGTAAAAAGTCGAACGAGGCTAGATAAAATGTCAGAAAACGCAGAGCAGAAAATATTTGGTAAAAAGATTGCATTGAAAGCCATTTGCATGTTTGATAACCATTATTGCTTAATAGTTTTAATCAGCGAGCAAATACTGCTATGCTTTTAAATTATGTAGATACTATGGCAATAGATTTAGTTAGAAATAAAAACTTTTTACAAAAAAAAAAACTACCGACTTCCAAAAAAACACTACAAAGTGAAAAATAACTTTAATTTCGGAAGTCGGTGTCTTGGGTTTTGTGTTTTCGTTTTTTGACACCGACTTCCGAAATTAAAGTTATTTTTCACTTTGTAGTGTTTTTTTGGAAGTCGGTAGTTTTTTTTTTTGGAAAAAGTTTTTATTTTTCACTTTTTAGTTGTGGTACCTACCCCACACACATTCGAATACCACTACCTACTACCAGTGTCAGGAACTTATCATATCATCTACATACTGAGTGGGAAAAAAAATACGTATTTTGTAGCTAACTCAAAAACTACCCAAGCAAAGTTAATAAAATTTATATGGGACCAATTTGGGAGCATACCCTTACAAACAAAAAAATAATTTTCAAAATCGGTCCACAAATGACGGAGAAATCGGTGGACATACATAAAAAAAAACTACCATACGCGTCGAACATATAACCTCCTCCTTTTTGGAAGTCGGTTAAAAAGAGCCTGCTACAATAGATTTGAGGTAAGCAGGTATAGAGTAGCACATGTCTAAGGCCTGAACTCCACCAAATCGGAGTCGAGAAGACAACAAATAACCAATAGAATTTCGTTATTCACACATCTCGTCTCCACTCAGCTTTAGTGGAGATCATTGAGCGGAGATGTATTATATTTGTAGGCCGCGATCGATGCGGGGATGTGAGCTATGCCTCGCAGGCTGGCGATGACGCGCAGCGGAGATGTGAAGAGATGTGAGCGGTTAACATCCAACGCTCGCCGCACTTAGCTCAGTTCTGCTCTAGACAGCACATATCTCCGCTCCAGTCTAGCCAGGATGTATCTCCGCACAGCTTCGGTGGATACACCCTAGCTTAAAAACATCTCTCGTCTCCGCTTCGGACATCTCCGCATCTCCGCTTTGGTGGAGTCCGGGCTTAACAATCGTAAAACTGCAAGGTTTTTATTAACATGTGCTATCAACATAATTCGTGCCAGAGAGGTAGATTACACCTGTCATCCGTGGTACTCTACTGAATCAAACAATATACCTACATGTAGTTCTTAAAAGTAGGGCTTAGAAGACCTCCTAATTCACTTTAAGTGACATCGAAAAGAGAAGAAACTTGAGCAGAGTGATTGGAGTCAAAACATTCAATTTCGGGAAAAGTGACATTTTAATTTTTAAAGTGTCTTCTGATCATCTAACGAATGTCAATAACCACAATACTGTTGTGACGAGGTCAATGTCCCTGTTCTCAGTTATTCTAAAATAGCACTTCCATAGGGAACTTCACTAGAATGCGGTCACAGCGATGACTGACGGGCGACGACGGTCAAAACTCTTCGACCGTTTTATTACATTTCTTGACGATGAATGGCGAAAATTTGGGCGTTTACCCTGATTGAGATTTTTCGAACTCTTTGATGTTTTTGGCATAATATCCACTCATTTTTTATACTCTAAATTAAAAGGGAGCGGGAGCGTAATTAAATAAATAATTTGTCAATGACTTTCTGATATCTAGATCATCGGTAATCTGGAAATCTTAAGATACTTAGAGCTGAAAGTTCTGAATTTTCCTTTCAACCAATTTGAAATAGTGTTGGACATACTTTGTAGTTTTTTATTTAAGATTGTTTTTCCTTATTTTAAAGTAATTTCTGTTTCTTTTCATGATCGAAGCTTTTTATCTATCTTTCCACAGATATGTTAAAAGTGCTTAGAGAGCGAGCGCAAGTGCTCTGAAGATTTTTCTTTTAGCCCAGTAAAAGCAGTTTCAATTAATTTTTAACTGGCCTCTCAGCTTCACACTTAACTCACTGCAAGGAAAACCTCGGACAAATCAGATATACGTTGCAAAAGTAACCTACCCACCTTCGTTGAAGGGTACCTAGATATGGACTAATTGGTAACTTGTTGCAGGCATTTTAGACTTAATTCATTATTTTATTAGCTGCTGCCCGCAGCTTTGCCCGCGTCGACAATAATTATTTTTCTAAAATAAAATGTAGGTAAATAAGTTTAAAGGTATATAGGTTATAAGGTAAAATAAGTTACTCCTTATAACATCAGCTATCTGCCAGTGAATGTCCCGTCAAAATCCGTCCAGCCGTATCGGAGATTAGCCGAAATAACACACAGACAGAAAAAAAACAGTGGCATTCCGGGAGTGCCGACAGAAGTGAAAAGTTGAACAAGATCGCCTTGCTGGAAGAAAAATACTTGTATAGAACATTGGTCCGTAACTTTATCTAAATAAAGAGCACAATCGCGTTTATAAAAAAAAAAAAGGTACTTCCAAAACCTTTAAAGTAAAAATACTTGCATAGATCATTGATCCGTAACGTAATATAAATAAAGAAAACAATCGCGTTTACAAAAATGAGGTGTTAGTAACGGTGTCGCGGGTTCAATTGTTTTTTTTGTTAAAAATGGATTTTGTTTTAATTTTTTTAAGCGATGCGTTTATTTACCCTTTGCCTTGCATGTTCAAAGACAAGGATTAAACTCCAGTCGCACGTCGGAGCTGATACACACACACTTTTTAAACTTTTCGAAGTGGTAATACATATTCTGCTATTCGGGGCGGAGAGAAATCCAAAAAATCTGAGATTATAAAAATCGGTCCAGCCGTACTTGAGTTATAAATGGTGTAACTAACCCGACTTTTTATAGATATAGAAGATTTGTTTTGTAGTTATCTCTCTTAAACTTGGCATATAATAATGAGTTATCTATAAACACACAGTTTATAAGGTCTGGGTCATCTCGTTTACATACAAACTCACGAGTAACCCTTTTACGAGCTGGTTAGCCTTGGTTGATGCAGGCACGCAGGTTGATGTCATCGGCACAGGAATACTGCGTGCAGTTTCTATTTCAATATTATTTTAGTATGGCAACATTGTCGGTAATAGAGATGAAGACAGGTTGTTGTCTTCGGGAATTAGATTGGAAGTCGTAAATGTATTGTTTATGAATGTTTCTTGGATTGCTTCGATTTTCTGGCGTATATTGTTAGGAAAATACATAATATTATTATTTGAGTGTATTCTGTTTTCAAGTGTCTTTTCTTATGTGAGATCAATTACTGCATTAGCTGCTAAAATTCTTCCTAATCTACCTAAGCTAGTTCATTTACTAACAGTTGCCTGTGGTTTTACTCGTATCCTAGGGGAAATTTATCGTTAACCCCAACAAAAACTACACTATTATGTTAATCCACGAGTCACCACACTGTGTGCCAAACATCTAAACCAGTTCATTCGTGATTCAATAAAAAAAACGTGTGCGGTCGGGGGACCCCGGTTAGGAACGAAGTTCTACAAAATTTTTGCATCCGCCATCTTAGATTTACATTACGACCCCACTTCGGCTTTAACACCCTCGAAGACCATAAAAACGATATCCATGATGAAAATTTTTAATATTTTCAGAGCCGCCATCTTGGATTTACATTTTGACGTCACTATTGGTTTTTGCACCCTTGACAACCATGCAAACGATACCCATGATGAAAAATATGAAAATATTCAGAGCCGCTATCTAGGATTTTCATTTTGACCAAATTCACATTTTCTCTATCTCTTTCCGGTGCACTCGGGCCGATGCATGCAGTGTACTCGGGCCGATGTGTATAATTATATCCCACGACACTGTAATCACTTTTCTTTTCTTTTTTTACCGGCGTTCTATCTCTCTCTCTCTTTCTTTCTCTTTGAATTAGAAGAATAGACAGTCGCAAGTATTAACACTTTTTAGCGTGACGATTTCTGAAAGCTAAAGCCGCGTTAAAGAACTTCGTTCCAATAATTTAAAAGAGTGTCCATGGAGTTTCTTGCCCGTTTTTCTCCATAGGAATCTATTACGCTTTGGAATGGGCATCATTTTTCTGAATGACCGACTCCTTGACATTCAAAAGTGCCTGTAAATGGTTTAACTGAAATAAACGCTTTGAGTTTGAGTAGAACAAACCTTTACAAACTTCACATTAGTTGAGAGTAGCGACCCGCCCCTGCTTTGCACGGGTGCAAAGGTGACATGTCAAAATATCAAGTTGAACAAAACAAACAACAAACAACAACAACAAACATCAATGTTAATGTGCCCGTTTTAGACCCACTGTAGGTCTAAAACGGGCACATTAAGCAGTTCCTCTAAAAGCATTTCATTTTCTGAATTCCCAGCAATTCCTCTATGGTGACACATATTATAGCTGAATCATATTCAATTCAATTCATATCGGAATCATATTTGGTGTAAATATTGCCGCATGAAAAAATTAAGACCGTAATTTTAAGGGACAATTTTTCTTTACAGTTTTCATTAATCAAATGATATTTTTATTTTAAATGTTATTTCATAATAATACTAAACTGTTAAATAGATAAATTGCGTAATATGAATTGAACGCAGATAATATTATGAATTGTCAGTTTGTGACAATTTGTGTGATTCATAATATCATCATATTCTGCCAAAGCGGCCGTTTTAGGCCCCCTGTGCTATATCTTAGTTAAACATTAATGTTATTCACGTAAACCTTCCGGAATAAAAGCTCTAAATGATGGTGAAAACTGCATCAAAATTCATTGGGAAGCCTAGTCACACAGACACACGAAAAGTGACTTTGTTTTATTCTATGTGAAGATACCTATAGTTGATGCTTGTCTACATTGTGAAATAATAGAGAACAAGATTCGAGACAGTTTGTTGTCGTGTGAAATTAGTTTGGACGTCGTAAATATGTTATCTCAGTGTTCTGATGCACTCACGTTGTTATTATAATAAATGTATCATCGATCGCAACCATGTGCGATTTTGTGTTTGTAAATGAAGCTATGATGCTGGAAAATAGAGAAACAAAATTATTCGAGTATTTATTTACCGTTTATTTTGTCTTTCGTGTATATTCTTTATGTGCGGTCAGTTGCATCTGCTGATATTATATCCAAACTAACTTATTTTATCTTTATTGCGATTGTCACAAACAATATGTAAATAAAACCCTGTTCGATCCGAAAGGGGCACATAGGTACCTACTGCAATAACTTTACCAAAAAAAAAAAATTTTTTTGTTGCTATTAATATTCACATTTGTAGTACCTACCTACCAAAATTACCGCAAATCAAAAAAAAAAAATTAAGATTTTCAACAGGGGTCTTAGGTTATGACTTGTAGACACTGCTAAACGACAGCCGCCCGCGCCCCGTGTAATAACCCAAAATTCCCCATTGAAAAAAAATGTGGCCAATTTTTTTTTCTTTTTCCTGAAAATTACCACATAAATAGACTCTCATAACACCCTCACGGATCGGACAGGTTTTTTTTTTACATGTTGTATAATAGCAATAACAGACGTATCGTTAGTTTTGCTCTTCTTTTTTAATAAGGAACTACGGATTTCCGGCATTAGGCCTGGCTATGTTAAACTTATGAGCATTAAAAAAGAAGTTAAAATCGTGTATGTCTTGTGTATTAATTATTAAGAGTTGAGTTTAGTAAAGTATGAATATATTTGCTTCGTGGTACGAATAGTGTAAAATTATGTTACGTAACTGGTAATGTCATGTGATACTTTATCGTATGGTAATTGCATGGAAACTTTTAATATTGGTACTAAAATATGATTTTTGTTCGGTGGTGCATGCAGGCAAGCCTAAAGTTCAACAACCTGATTGTTAGTATTATGGCCCTACTGATTACGTAATCAACACAAAAGAAATATTTATTTTCCTATAAACTTAGTCAAAAGGGGTTAAGGCTTGTGCAAACCAGCGCGACACGCGACGCGATACAAAGACACCGATCGTCGCGCGACGAGCGGTGCCTTTGTGTCGCGTCGCGTGTCGCGCTGATCTGCACGAGCCTTTAACAGTAAAACAACTTCATGTGCGTCAACCTACAATGCTAGTCTAGTATAAATAATAAAGCCCTTATTTACTTCCTCTTTTCGTGTGGTTAGTTATTAACCTGGCGTCAGAGTTTTAAAGCTGCCCATGGGCCTCTGACTTGGCTTCACATGCCGTCGAGAAATATCTGTCAGGCATACCGGTTTCATCACGATGTTTTCCTTCACTGTTTTTATTAACTGATAAACTAAAACAAACTACAATGGTGCCGATTCTCTTGTCACAAATGCTTCTAAACTAGACCTAAAATAACCAAAATTTTGTTTATTCCTGTCAAACGACGATTTCCCATTCTGAAATAGACCAAAGTGACACAACTTAACTTTATTTTAGTTTGACAGCACTAAGATGGCACTGAGATATTAATTTAGTGAAAATGGCAATTTTGCCATTCTGAATTTAACGTTTTTCACCTAAAATTTAGATTTTCTAACTGAATCTGACTATTTCTAATCGCGATTAAAAACGTGTGGAATAAAATTGGTTGTCATGAACTTTATATTCACACCAACACCTCGACTTCAAGTGTAAAAACAGTACCGTATTTTTTTTTTCTTTTGCTTGTATCTCGAAAATGGTGTGTCCAATCCAAAAATAATGAAAATTCTCTTAAACCTAACATTCAACATGTAGGTGATAATTTTTCCCGTTTCCATCCAAAAAGTGAAAAATTCCAAATAAAACACGTCGAGGCAGCCGACTTGCGCGCCTCAGGCTCTAAAAAAATTTAAAAAATTCACGTGGTAGGTAGGTATCACGTATGGAGTCGCGATTGTCAAATTCGATTTAGATATGTCAAAATATTTTTAAATTTAGAGAATTTATTTTGCAGAATACCAATAGCTTTGAGATTCTCATAGTCAAAAGTAAAGAATTATAGTGAGAGTTTAGTTCGGTGTACAAGAGAATCGGCACCAATATAAAATAAATTAAGCAACTATAGCACTTCAGTGTCTTCATTGATCAACGCGTCTTTTGAAGCGTAGGCCTCTCCCAGGCTCCTCCATTTGTCACGTTCTCGCGTGTCCACAAGGCACCAGAAGGGCAATTCTCGTACTTAAAAAACGTTCACATTCAAGTCTTAATCTGTCAAACTTGTCAAAAATGTTGGTAAATTAATCGTATTTTTGACATAATGCGAACGTTCTTTTAAAATTACGGGAATTACCCCTCAGATGTCTCAACTATATCATCGTCCCAGCGTTTACGTTATCTTCCTTTAGGAAATCTTGTAGTCTTAAATAAAATCTAGTTCTAAGAAAATTCACTGTTTAGTTTCCACGCAAGCGTACAAAGTCGCAAGCAAGCGCTAACTCCGAATATATTCACCAGTTTTTCAGCCTTTAAAATTTCCAAGATACAGGCCGAAATCCATCAAAACGTCGTTAAGCCGGCCAGACTAAACGTCTAGCCTGTACACAAAGCATTACACTCGAGAGTTCATCGCAGTCGGTTAAAAATAACTCTTGTTTGTACCACACACTATCTGGGTAACTAGGTACATGACGCGTAAGCTATGTGGATAGACTTTGAGTCTATCTGCTTAGGTTTCTTAAATCCAGGAGTCCCTTACTGCGCGTTTGCACTGGCGAAACATTTACAACAAAACATGTTGAAATCTCTGTTCTGTCAATTTTCCATACAATATTTAACAGGAACTAGAGATTTCAACATGTTTTTAACCGACTTCCAAAAGGAGGAGGTTCTCAATTCGTCTGTATGTTTTTTTTTTTTTTTTTTTTGTATGTTTGTTACGCGATTACTCCGCCAATTATGAATAGATTTTGATGATTCTTTTTTTGTTTGATAGATCATACTTCAGAGGTGGTCCCATATAAATTTTATTAACTTTGCTTGGGCAGTTTTTGAGTTAGCTTCAATTATACGTATTTTTTCCCACTTAGTATGTAGATGATATGATAACTTCCTGTCACTGTTATTTACATAGCAGGTAGTGGTATTCGAATTTGTGTGGGGTAGGTACCACAACTAAAAAGTGAAAAATAAAAACTTTTTACAAAAAACCACTGTAGTTTTGAAGACATTAGTTCTCACTTCATTCAGGCCAAAGCGCATCAAAATCTGTCCCGGGGTTATTCAGTTCTGACATTGTTAAGTTACCTAACATAGTTGGAACTGAATAACCCCGGGACAGATTTTGATGCGCTTTGGCGTGAGTAAAGGGAAAAGTAATGTCTTCAAAACTACAGTAGTTTGAACTGTGGGGGAGCTGGGTGTATTTTGCCCACACTCCTTTATTAAAACTTTTTGATGATGTTATTGCAGCACTTATGTGCTCTTTTCGGATCGGACTGGTTTTTTTTTACATAATATTGTATATTATAGCATTACTTGCTAACCTAAGGTTGAATGTCACTTGCACGTCATAAAACGTCTATGAGATATGTTACAGTTAGATAATTTTAACCTTAGTAAAGTGCGCTGACCTCAAGTAGCAGGACAAGGGCAGGAAGATGAAGATATTGTCAAAATTGGTAAAACAATTACGAGATCTACTATACCTACACATTACTGGAACTGAGATAGCAGAAGTCTTGGACGAGCGACTACTTACCAAACAACAGGATCAGATTCTATGAAACACCCAAACTAATTTCAATACGATAAATCAATGAACACTCCTTGGAACTGAAAGCTTACGCTAGATTTAACATCTAATTCCTGCAATTAAATCAACAAACAGTTCTCAATTAGCAGTTCCAGTAAATCCTAGCTGTTACCTAGGTATTCGTAGCTCGTTTCCTAGCGAACGTGACTGCCAACCGCCTGCTGATCACGCGTCGCTCCTGAAAGGAAATACCCGCCTTAAACTAATGTTACTCAAGTTTTGTGTTACCGTTTTGTAGCGTTTAGTGTTTAGATTCTATGTAAGCCCTCGTACCACGGGCGATTTTTATCGCACACTGGATTTTCAACGCACTGCTTAGACCCGAGAGTTGAAATTCCAACAGTGTATTTTTTTGACGCGTTGGGATAAACTTTATTGGATTCTCAATGCTCGACTTAAGACCGACAGTTGAAAATATAGTGCGCGACAAAAAAATCTTCGCTTTAAAAAAATCGCCCGGTCATACCTAGGCTAAGGTTTAGAATAAAGCTTATTTGTAGATATCTCTGAACTTTAATGTTTCCCACTCACACTCAAACACGGAATGCTACAGAGTCGAGTAAGAAAGATATATTGCAATAGCGATGAATAGATGAACACTTTTGGTAAAAATTGTAATGCTTTTTTAGTTGCATTAACTATCTCATGTAACTTTCATTATTAGAGACGCACACTCTGTACTAATGGTCACAAAATACATATTAACAAAGAGAGAAGAAAATACAAACTATATCGACACAGAGAAGGCCAAAAATAAATCAGACACAAGAAACACATCGTGGCTTTCAACGTCTAAAGCAAACTCTCTAAACCATGACAAGGACTGCCAATCATACAAACAAACTGATTGACACAACTTTCTGCTAGACGGCTCACGAAGACACATACATACACATACACTACACAGTCTTACTTGACCTAGCACTAACAATGCTAGCTCAGATTTCTAGCCTAGCCCGTCAGACCGGTTCGGCTATCTGCTTTGTCCAAGTTTGGCTACACCTCTTACACGTAGGCGTTAAGATATGTGGAGCCCTTTATTATAAATATAATGGGGAGCGTACTGATATGGATGTTAGTGATAAAGTGTGTAGATTATATCCACGTAGATTAAAGTATGGAATTGGTAGTGGTTTGTAAGGTTCATAGCCTGTTTTGTCAGCTCCTGATAAGTGTCTCTAAACTTAAAATTTATTTAGTTTATCTAGTCGATGGTGCATATGCAGACATTTTGAAACGGGCTCTTAATGATTACGAAACAAGTCTTAAGTTTAGGTGTAGGTCTAAGTCTGTATAGGAATGAGTTGTAGTAACAATAAAATTGTCATTTTAAAGTAACAAAATGTTGAATCACTACAAGCAGGCAGAACCAATAGCAATAATAAACTTACCGCAGAAATAGTCAATGAAGATATAGAAATAGTAATCTATTTCTATATCTTCATTGACTATTTAATATACAAACAGGTATGAACCAAACGCAAATAAACGTGATCAGTGAACTAAATTACTAAACAAAGCTTTGTCTCTAATCTAAGCTAAGGTTAATCAAGTTGCTAGAACTTCAATATAAGTTAGTATATCTTAACGTTGAATCAAAACAAGTTTAGAGCCTGTAGGCATTGATTGCATGAAGATATCTTTCAAACAGCTCAAAGGTTAATTGGTTTAGCCTCCCTGAGTAAACCTGTGTTTGTTTATGATAATTTTTTATTGGGCTTTTCTATTATCTATATACACGAAAAGCGACTTTAATTTATAATATGTATAGATATACATATTATAAATTAAAGTCGCTTTTCGTGTCTGTGTGACCACGTTGGTCTTCTAAACTACGTAATAGATTTTAATGTGGTTTTCACCATCATTTACAGAATCTATTCTGAAAAGCTTATGTGTCAAACTTACTTTTATTTAAGAAATCTCGATGTATAGTTGCTAGTAACTTATAATAATGAATAGATTGAATGTGACCTTACTGGCAATGGCTACTATACCAATTCTGGTGAATATCGCGGGAATACGCAGGATGCTAGAAGCTCAGTATCTACCGCTCAGTGGACATTTTTTTTGTTGATATGGAGGTGATGATACCAATTCTATATGTATGTCATGACGACCTTAAAACATAAAACCAAATGACTGTAAAATTTATTTAAAATAAGTCAGTGAGTAATAATTTTAATGCTACTCTTCTGAGTCTAAAACTCTAAACACAGAATTAACTCGTGTAATACAAGCTATCATTACTAATGATGATCAAATAAGTGAAAGGCTAGCTCATCAACAGGCACCATAGCAACACGATCTTGCCAATAGAATAATTCATGTAAAACGACTTAATGTAATCGCTTTTCCGGTTCCTATGCGGGGCGATGATCTCACAAGCGTCACCTATTTGCTGAATCCAGTCGGAATTCTGCGTAAAGAAATAGTAATAATGTACTTTATGGCAAAGAATCCAAATCACAACAAGAAACTTAACTTGTAAGTAAAATTTATGTTTTGGGGACCTAAAATAGCCGAAGAAAAAACGGAGACAACAAATCTAATCAATCAGTAGACTACCGAATCCAAAGATCCTTAGGAACTTTTAACAATGAGACATGACTTGATGCTAGTATCAAGTTACTTTCATTTTCAGACTTTAATAAATAAATATATCTTCATTCTTAATAAACATCGGTATGGAATCAAAATATGCAGTGCTTAGAAAATGCAAAAATTTAAAGCATGTTAATCCACCTGATATTCTGACACCACCCCTATAAGATATAGGCTGATCTAACTTGGTACCGGCCGACACAACAGCCCACAGCTCGGATACTAGTGAATAAATAAATGCATTACGCGTCTTAATATAATCTGGTTTCAAGTTCCTTCGAGAGCGTTGATCTCGATCCAGTGCGAAACTTTCGTCTCGTATTGTGTCGCCGAATCCGTTCGCTCTAAGTATTGTGCTCGGATTTGTGGAGCTTTGCGTGGGTTTGGCTGTGCGTATGTTTTGGTTGGAAAAGGAATAAAAGCAATGGTAGATAATTTAGAAATGTTAGCTTTGCCGTTAAGTTCACTAACATGGTATTAGTGACTAGAGTGGTTGACTATTTCTGTTTTGTGCTCGTGATTATATTTAAATCTAATTAAAACGTTTAATTTCATTGTTCTACTCGAGTTAATTATCTTTTTGTGTGCACGTGTTTCTGTGAAAAATAAACTTATTTTTCTTTCTTTGTTGTTTTATATGAAAGCTCTAGATCAACGCTTCCGAAAGTTTACTTTGCACAACAGTATCTTCAACACTGGTACAGATCCTTGGCGTCAGTTTCTATATCTTCAAAGGATTATCAAAATCATCATCATTCAATTAGTAATGATACCTATAATAGTCCACTACTATATTCAACTCTCTCTTCCAAGACTTGAGAGCAGTACCAGAAAACTTTGACCTAAAACTTTGTTTCTATGTAACATATCCATACGTGAAGATTATTCAAGTGTTGTTCAAACTAATACAGATGTATTGAACAATATCTCAACACAATACAGCTACAGACACACTAAGTTGGTACGCAGACAATGGGACGTCTCCTCTCCGTGTCGTATTGCGAACCGGGCCGACCGGATTGGCACACTTTTGTATATATGCTCGACAATGTCGATATTGTCGACTTAGATGAAGTTTAAGAGGTGAAGCTTCGTCTTTTGGGAATTCTTCTCAGATTTAATGTAATGTAGGTTATCTTTTATAGGACTGAAAGACAGTTAGTTATATTTTTTTTGTGATTTGGGCTGTTTTCAAAGAGACTATCTTTGTGTCAAAAACTGGTATTCAGCTGCATCCGGGTAGACAGGAAGCCTTTTTTGTCTCATGTTAGTATATCCTCATGGATGTCCTCCGTGCTGGGGCGGGCAGAGGTGTCTGTTAGTCTCTTAGAGACTAAGAACCACCCCGGTAAGCCCTTCTTACACTTGGACCTGGGGGATCATGGGATCTTGTGCGACACTGGAAGCATACAATACAAATACAAAATACAAAAATGTTTATTTCAATATTACACGTTGTACATACGTTATACAGTTGGTGGCGTCCCCTTTTAAGCATATAGATGCCTGTGCCAGGAGGCGCCGCTCCTTTATATCTTGCTATTAGTGTAACATGTTATTAAAACAAAAGTTATTAAACAAAAGTTATTAAAAAAAAAAAAGAGTTACAAGTTAATGAATTTATTATTTTTATTTAGTCTGTTAGTGTGTGTGTATATGTGTGGGTGCGTGTATGATTATGTGTATGTGTTTATGTGTATGAGTTTAAGTGTATGTGTTTATGTGTATGTAAGTATGTGTGTGTGTGTGGTTGTTTTTTACGGAAAGGGTTTTACCTTATATTTAGTAGAATATTCTCTACTTCATCGTAGCTTAACTTGTTTATCCACTTAATCAGCAATGATTGTTTATCCACTTAAGCATACACCAACATAGTTGGTAAAGGGCTAGGCAGATAGATGATCATGATTGTTTTCTATGTTGTAAGTAAGGCCAGGTAGTTCCACACAAGCCCTCTTTTTCCGTAGTTGGAGGGCTTGTGTTATAATTTTAGTCTAACTGTCGGAGCTCCCAATGAACCGATTACATTACAGATTTTTTTTGTGTTTAACTGTCAAACAAATTCGGGGTTTAGGAAACGCTCCACTATTTAGATGTGAAAGACGATGTCTCGATTCTCTTGTGTCATTCATTGCATACAGTTGCATTGCCTAAAATTTGCAATTCTAAACTATCGACCAGCTTAAGTAGGTTGATAATGTGTACATTCACTTAGTCAAGTGGTAGAATGGGCCATTGAGATTCTACCCGCGGTGTCTTAAAATGCCACTAAGGGATTTTATCAGCGACCCATGACTTTAGTAATAAAGTTAAGTTCATTAGTGATCGTGATGGTATTAGCAACCAGCGGGGATTATGGTAATCGTTCTTACTAATAATATAAATTCAAAAGTGAGTCTGTTTGTTTGTTTCTTCTTTAAGCGAAAACTGCTGAACCAATTTCGACGTTTGACGTTAAAGTTTAACACGATTCGGTGTACTAATGGGTACAACAACTATAACTGCCACATAGACGATATATATAATAATATACTAAGGCGATTTGTTCAGTGTAGCCCGCGTAATTTTAATTTCGTTGATGTGATTGTGAGTGATTGTGTTGTATTACGCAATTAGGGTACTGGTTTCTATGGTATTTCTATGAAATCGAATCTCTTTGAAGTCGCCTGCTGCTCAGCGCTGCTGCGCTGTCGCTGGCTACGGATTTGTACCTTAAGTATCAAATGTTTTTATATGATGTGAGCAAGATCTCAGGATCAGCTTGTAGATTATTGTAAAAAGTTTGTTGATTATTTAAATAAGATGGAATCCTTATTAAGAATCAGTAATATCATCTTTAATGATGATTTCCTTTTATGCCGTCGATAAGGCGTCCGTTGAGTGGAGTCGAGTAAGGTGTACGGTTACCATTTATACTTTGCGGGAGAAGTCATACATTTGTGTTAATTAACATGCTTATAATATTAATGATGAAGCATATGGAACATCAATTTTGCTTATTACTGCGGAGATCTTCAATAAACTAAAGAGATTGAAAGAAAAAAAATACGTTTAAATTGCGTTACGTTTTAATTTCGACAATTCTTGCGGATTCCGTTGTCATTCCACTACAAAAAACATGACAAATGCATAACCTCCTCCTTTTTAAGAGTCGCTTTTAAAATAAGTTAAATTCATTTGTGTTGGCTGCAAGATAACTCCTTACTTTGAATTTTAGTGTAGTTGACCTCGTAAATGCTTTATTTCTTTCGACAACAATTCCCACTAAATTCAAACTTTATTAGGGTTCTTCTTCTTTTCGTGTGGTTAGTGACTAACCTGGTGTCAGAGTTTTAAAGCTGCCAATGGGCCTCTGACTTAGCTTCACATGCCCTCGAGAAATATCTCTCAGGCATGCCGGTTTCCTCACGATGTTTTCCTTCACCGTTTTTGAAGCAAGTGATAATTATACAATACGCACATGAATCTAAAAAATCAGAGGTGCGTGCCTTGGGTTCGAACTCGAGATCTATGACTTGGCAGTTCGACGGTCACACTGCTGCTG
Source organism: Agrochola litura (assembly GCA_949152395.1). NCBI lineage: Eukaryota > Metazoa > Arthropoda > Insecta > Lepidoptera > Noctuidae > Agrochola > Agrochola litura. Next base: position 24,906,316 of record OX424495.1, on the reverse strand, counting down.
CGGCTTGAAACTATCAGTTACGAGATCGACTGTATCAAATTATAATATTATATTGTTAAGGCAAAATCATATCTGAAATCTAAGGTTTTTTTTTATCTCCCAACTGTATCAGATACCTCCATAACTTTAGTGACATGCTCGTTTAGACCGCACCTACGTACGGTTCAATAGGACACTATTGTAAGAAATACGTAACACTTTCAACACTGAAAATCATTCTTACTGTTCGCTAAATAGAGTCCAAAATACTTTGAAAGCTTGTGAAGAAACTTGGTCAAAATAAACTTAAAGTAAAATCGATCTTCAAGTGTATGGAATAAAGTTTTAAATGCTTTGTAGAAAGTAGAAGAAAAGTTGGCACAGGAAAAGTTCAAAGACCTTGGGTACTCCAAGCTTGCGTGCGGTCTACATAGGACGAATTTTCAGCAAATTTCCTAATGTGGTATGCAGCCTGCATTTAAATTAAGCTTTTACTTACTTTAAGCTATTAATACACTTACGTCTTATTTATAGTGCTTAAATTCGTGGAATAGGTTACTACTTAATTTTCAACTTTATTTCGCAGAAACTTCTCTCTACTTGTTAAAATACTTTAGTGACGACATTTTAAACTTAGTTTGTGTAAGTTTTTTGGGTTATGTAATCTGCAAATGTGTTGATACTGCAGTAACAATTACAGTTCTGTGTAAGCATCATTAAACTGTATTTGTCACCGGTCAATTTCAGTATCTATACATATTTTATTAATTAAAGTCGTGTCGTCTTTTTGTGTCTGTCTGAGTGACCACGTTGTTCTTCTACTAGATTTCGCAATGGATTAAAATTCGGTTTTCCCCGTCAATTAGAGAAATTATTTCGGAAAATTTATGTGTATAATTAATATTACATTTGCACTATAATAAATAAATGAGGCTCGCCAAAGATGGAAGGAGTGGAGGGAGGTATTTGCCTAGGACTGGGAAAACGTGGGCTAGTAAAAAAATATAAAAAAATCTCGGTGTTTTGTCAAGTCGCAAAAACCGTCCGAAGCAGGACTGGTCGTTGGATATGATATGAGTGTTTATCCTAAAAGTTGGCAACGTCGTAAATAGCTGCCAAATATTTACCTGTTTTGATTAATTTAGCTATATTACTATATGGAATTAAGAAATGTGGCTAACTCGGAAAGTAAATTATTGATTTTGAAATGCGATAATTAATATGGTAATACTGAATATTTAGTTTTAGATATTTAAAAAAAGTATTTGGAAACTTTCCAAATGCCGTTTTTACACCTAAAATTGTTACAACATCAAATTCAGTATTATAATTGCAATTCATTATTGATATTCTGGGAACTAGTTAGCCACATATCTAATTTCCATACAGTAATATTGCCAAATTAATTAAAACAGCGAAATATTTGACATCTATTTGCGACGTTGCCCACTTTCAGAATAAACGCTCATAAAGTATAAGAAAACATTTTCACGATTTAGAAAGACGATATTCTGAAAAACTTCTTCTTTACAGCTTAATTTTTCATCATAATGAGACCGCAAGTCTGTATAAAATATGAATTGCAAATACTTGGCTAGGACATACTATGAATATGTAGTATTTTATTTACATCATTTAACTTAATTTCATTGATGTCTAATAATAACTGTGCTATGAATATTCTAAACGGGATATGTTAGATTATATTGTCATCTATTTCTAATAAATATGATGGAGCTCATGAATTAAACATCGTAATTGTCATTGCAATGGTAGATATTGTAATTCATTGTCGTTTAGAATTAAATAAGCCGGTCCTTTATTTTATTTACGTAAACGCTTAAAGATTTGTTGAAGAAGAGTTGTAAGAATTAATTCACAACTAACATGTTTTGTGTTTTCGGAAAAGTTTGGAAACCTGTGGCTTTTAAGTTCAATTTCACCTGGAATGCCTAGAACTTTTAAAGAGGTTCTGTCACTTGAAAATCTTTCATGTGGTTTCAACAACAAAATATTTTGTTACTTCTTAATATTTCAGAATTATAAAATCATGCTTTCGGATACCTATATTTTTTTAGTTTACCAGTAACCTCGCCTCCTAGAAACTTGAATCACTACTCCTCATTAATAACCGCTAATTAACGCAAAACCGATTGTAAAGAGAAAGTGGCCTATTAACAAAAACAAAAGCTCGCGTCTGGTAACTAACAGTACTAAACGCTCATGAATCAAGTGCATCTGTACTCGATCTCTGACGAGACGAATGACTAAACATTCCTTTGTACCTACAAGCTAAAGTTAAGTGAGAGATGAACGCAAATGTCAATTTATACCTTCACACTCTTTTTACTAAATTCGGAGTAAAGTTACACCTATTTACTTCAGTTTAACCATACATTTTTGGAGGTTTAAGTTTAGCATAACTTTATTGCAGGTTTATTATTACCCAAGGGGATCAGGGATTGTCGTCGAGCTGTCAAAAAGGCCATTTGCATCTTCAAAAACTTTTTACAAAAAATAATAACAACCGACTCCCAAAAAAAAAAAACGCTACAAAGGATAAAAAAATACTTTAGTTTCGGAAGTTGGTGTCTTTGGATCTGTATTTTGGTTTTTTGCCAGCGACTTCTCAAATTAAAGTTATTTTTCACTTCGTAGTTTTTTTTTTTTTGTAAAAAAGTTTTAGTTTTTCATTTTTTAGATACGGTAGGGGGGAGTACAGAGGGTTTTTGAGCAAGCATATGCAGGGCGAAAAGTTGACAGCTGATTAGGTGCGGCATGACGAGATCACACCGAAAATATCATTATTTGAAAAGTTTCAGATAAGAGCTGTGGTTATGAGTCCAATGGAAGAAAAAGCGATAGTAATAATATGTGCAGCTTATGAATTACTAACTTTGAAATTCAAAAAAATATATCATCGCAGATAAATATACGGCTATTGCATTGCACGAAAACAAGTCCTAAATCAATTAAATGTGCAAAACCGGTGTAACCACGAGGAAGGCAGTGCAATTAACATTGACTTCGGCTAAAGTAATTTAGTTAAACTCTTGGTGCTAATTAATTCAGAACTACCTTTTAAAGAAAGTCGAGACTTGTTGCTAACTCAGCCCACACTTGAGAGCTAAGAAATAATTAGTTTCAATGGTCGAGATAACTTTTACCAACCGAACGTTAAGGAGGCATTTAAAAATTTTACCATAATCACAGATTTATACAGATGGGACACTCCGCAAAATCATTTACAAAAAGCGATTTTTGCTACGGCACAATACATTGCAGTTCAGGTCGCACAGCGCTAATGACCTTCAGTTATATTCACCTAGAAGCTGCCTCTCTTTCTACCGCGTAACTCTTAGATCTTCTGACAGTCGGGCCCGCCGCGTACTTGTAGCTTCATACCTAAACGCGGAGTGTCCCATCTGTATTCATCTATGCCATAATGCCCAACTTAAATCCATCCTACAATGAAGTCTCCTGTCGGTGTGGCAATTTTCCTATTACATTCTCATATCCCAGCTAATTCTCTCAGCTAAATAATAATGTCTTTTCATTCGCATTTTTCTTTTTTTTTGGCTAGGTATGTAAAGCTTGGGAAATTAATATTACCAACTTAAAAATTGTTCTGACAAACATAACAATAACACACGCATAACATAACAACTGTTGTTGTTGTCTGTTGTCACAAATGTCATTCTTTCACAGTTGTATAACACGGCAAATTGACGTAGGGTGTCAGTCATCATCATCTTCCTGCCCTTGTCCAATGTTACTTGTGGTCGGCGCAACACGTTTTCTTTTTTCACTCTCGCCTGTCAACCGTCACGCTATCATTCACTCCCTTCTCTTTCATATCATTCCTCACATAATCCTTCCATCTTTTCTTTGGCCTTCCTCTCCCGCTCCATCCATCAACATTTATATTCATTACTCTTTTAGTCACATGCGTTTCTTTTCTCCTCATCACATGCCCATATCAGGCCAAACTTCCTCTTATATACTCATTTCTTACTTTATCCATTTTAGGGTGTCAGATGTTCCTAGGGTGTCAGTCAATTTAACAATATTTTCCCTCCACTTTCTCGGTGTTCCTCCTACAGTGCTAACTATGAATAACTATTCGACATCTGCCTTAACTGCGTCTAGCGTTATGTTACTTACTAACTGTGTTACTTTATATTGCTTTTGGTTACACTTCAAAGAAGTTTGAGATAAAAACCTTGAGGCCTTATTTTTCAATCTTCGCTAAGCTTTTGGCAGAACCTCATCTTATAGCAGGTCAAGGCACGACTGCTTTCTATAAAGCCTCGGAATTTATAGTTAAATATTATTATGGCTCGTTATAAACTCGTGTGGAAACTACCTATTTATAAGTACTTAGGTATGTGTCTTAAGTGTATGTGTGTACGCCAGTAGGTTGTATGTTTAGGACTTTAGCTCTAACGAGTTTATAGTGGGTTTTAATGAGGTTCTTTGAACAAGTACTTTCACGGCATAAATGTTCTATGCAATACGAAATTACAATGGGAATTTACTGTTTAAGGATTTTATTTGCGTACGCAAATATTTTTACCCTTATTGACTTCCCCTAAATATTCTACTCTGTATTATAATCTGTCACCAGTGAACTGAGTGTGTTCAGAATAAAAGAGGGAGTTTTGGGTATTTCAAGGTCTTACTGTCCTACTTTACTATAATATTTCGATATAAATACGTCGCAACACTTTGCAAGTAACTCCCAGTCGTCTTTTACGCAGTAGGAACGTTTTGCGTTGCAAGTTCGCCCAAAGCTCGGGAGGCGTTCGAGAGATAACTACACTTGTGTATCTGTCTAACGTGACTAGAAAAATACGTCCCTAGATCTAAAATTACATCACTCATTCAACGCTCAAGTAGAACTAACACATTCACTAGTCACAATGAACCAATTTAACAATTAGCCAACAAATGGGTCACCGTCTGTTGCGTTAGAGGTCGTGAATCAAGGGCACTGGGGCTTTGGCCCATTGGCATTAGATAAGGACGCATGATTGATACGCCTAAAGGTGGGAAAAGGATGGACGATGATTGTATCAACTGATTTTAGTGGAAGTTTCAAACGGGATTCTGTTATGGTTGGTGATCATGGTGAACACCCCTTTTGATGATAGTATCTTTGGGTCTAATTTTAATTTGTATACAGTCATTTGTAAGAGAGAAAGTTTGGAAGGGAGAAAATTCTTGTGTTGAAAATCTGTCAGGAATTTATTCAAGGTCCATATTATTAAATGGAGGAAGATCATAGACTACAAGAGACCAGTGACAGAATAATTGGGTCAAAATAGCATAGTTCCTGGCTTTTGTGTACGGGATGGTGGGTTTAATTTCCGGATTGACACGAGTATGCTCTTGACACGATTTTTTGGTCCATGTATATTTTATTCTAGGTCAATAATAACACTTGTTACTATGTTGCAGTGGTTTTGCTCGCTTTTGTGTTTATTAATGGCACTTCGTATTTTCTTTTTACTAGCGCTACTGCTGATCATGAGGTCCTGGATTAGATTCTCAGGTCGGGCAAAGTGTTATTAGGTTTTCCATCAGGAATTCTCAGTATCAGCCCGTAGTCTGCATTTGAACCCGATTGATGGCAATAGGCTTACATGGGACTTAAACATAACTGGCGAAATGTGGGTGCACATGTACAGATACACCTCTGCCTTACCCTGCGGAGATTACTGGCGTTTTTTATGTCTTTTCTTTTTCCATTATGTCCCTTATGTTCAGCTTTTTCCAAATGTTCAACATTGACCCAAATCCCTTTATAGAATTTAGAAATCTCTACAGTCTTAAATATACCTAGTTTCTAATGAAAGCCAAGTTCGTTCCACAAACCTTTGGGCATCAAACTATGGAGAATTCGAACTGTCTCGATGACTTAGTGAGGCTGCCTTAGCGGAGGCTATAATAAATTTAATGCCAATAACTGGGCCATATGCATTAGAACGTAACTCTGTTATTACTTTAGACTTTATGTTGCTGTAGATTTTATTGTTCATGATTTATGTGGTGTTTTAACTGATTTATTTATTTGGTTTGTAGCAGACTGGAACTGTTGGGTTGACATGCTTTACTTCATCTCAAGATTGTTTGTTTGATGTCAATGTGTCAAGGTCTATTTCACTCCAAATCTTCAATCGTAAAATTTTCATTATCTTTAAAATACCTATTCTTAGTGCCTTCAGAACGAATGTCTCCTATTCTTGGCTTTTGTCAATTAAACTTGACTTTGGTAGAGTTGATAAGTACTGAGTAGAACAGACCTATCTATCTTACCAAAGTTGTGTCCAACTTATGTTCCAATTTGGACATGCTCACCTTTGGGCATGACTCATGATTCCTTTGATTATCTGGATTTTTCCTCTCTCATAGCTGACTATGAGAGAGGAAAAATGCGGAGCACCATCATCATTTTCAGCCCCGAAATCACCCTCTGCTGGGTATAGGCCTCCCCTTTCTTCTGCCTTGCTTATTGGTTCCGTGTGTCCTTCATCCAGGTGTCTGTCATAGAAAGCTTGATGAGTCTATGCAGACTGATTCACTAAACTAAAAAACTAGGTTCTATTTTAAATCCAATATTTCTCTATCTTCTATAGCACGGATAACGTTACGTCCTAAGCTGCTCCGATACGATCACGACACGACACCGGTGTCTCGTTCGGTACGTACATGAGGCTCCGTGACTGCGCCATATAAATCGGGTTCAACGTACCGCCGCCCAAAAGAACGTGGCTCCCACGGGCTACTGCATGTATTAAGAATTTACTTGAATTAATGAAGTTGCTGTATTACTTATTACTGTGTACTTACTTAAGCAATATGTAAAAAAAAACCTTTTTTGTTACCTAAAAGTAATATTTTTTTAATTATTACTGAAAATAATAATAAATAATAAGTTATTGCGAGTTAAAAATCATGTTTTTTGTTCCAAAATTACCCCAAATTCAATAAAAAATGTGCAAATTTTCAACGGGAGTCATAAGTTATGACTTGTAGACACCCGCTCCCCATCTTAATATCCTGGTAAAATTCCCCATTGAAAAAAAATGAGATGATTATTTTTTTTCGATTATCCTGAAAATTACCACATAAATAGACTCTCAGTACGATACCTAACAACACCCTCACGGTTCGGACAGAGTTATTTTAACATATTGTGTACGGTTAACGGTGAAGTGTTGAATTGCTTGGTGTTGGCAACATCAAATGATTGATTTTTGACGAAAATAATCACGGATGCTCGAAATTGTACGGATGAATTAATTCGTTTCCTCCCTATTTCTACGGTATCTGCATGCGCACGGGGTATCGAATGAAGGAATATGTACAAGTCAAAACCAGTTTCGTAGAGTTCTTGATCCTAAATTCCTAACGTTTTTCATCGTCTCATGTATCTTTAGGACATTTCTTAGTTTAGCACATAGAAGATTTATAGACGATCATAAATATATTATCCATGGTAGCAAAAATCTTACTTACCTACGTGTAGTTTTTTAAAACAAAAAATAAGGTGAAGAGTGGCTTTCTGATAGTTTACATAACATAACATCACGACTGTATACCCTAAAGGGTTGGGCAGAGGTGTACCTATAGTACACCCACATTTCGCCAGTTATGTTTAAGTCCCATGTAATAGAGGGCGAGCCTAATGCTATCAACCGGGTACAAATCCATAAGTACTCCGGGTTGCTACTGAGAAATTCCTGATTGAAAAACCCAATAACACTTTGCCCGACCCGGGAATCGAACCATGGACCTCGTGCTCAGCAGTAGCGCTAGCACCACTAGACCAACGATTCGAGGCAGTAGTTATGGCTGATAGTTTTATTAGAATAATAATCGATATCTTGTGCAACAATACAAAGTTCGTCAAAATATAGGCATGTTATCAGTAATAACACAGAACCAGTTGATACTGATAATATTATCTAAAAATATCTTACATAATTAGTGAGTTAATCGCATTACGTCAGCCATATTATTGGCGGTTATCAAACAGCAAGATACGTAACCTAAACAACAATTAGTTCAAAATAGTATACTACGTTCATTATTTATCGTAACCCACATTATGTAGCTGTATTATCTTTATTTTTCCTGTTGTCAACCGGCACGAACCATGCCACTTACTGCTTAATTGAATTAAATAAGATACAATAAAAATGCAATTATTATTATTATACATATTATTTAATTAAATTATTATTCTATGTTAATTATAATTAATTATTACTAACACTAGTTTGTAAGCTCCCAATTGTACTAACAAATATGGATGTAATCGTACTTGGATGAATCTGAATTAAATGATTATTTATTTATAATTATGACAATGAAATTCAAAGTTTTAGCTGCTTTTACGTCATTCTTATAACGTTGACTTTCCTATACTTACGGAATTTTCCGGACCCTCAAAGACCTCAGTTGAAAGCACCCGAAAGCTCGCCGGCAATGTCTAGGCGATGTCTACAACCACACGTGGGATCGCATAGCGCATGCGCAAAGTCAAACCTCCAACTTAACGGCTACCGGCTAGTATCGAGCGAGCCTCCGTGCGGAGAGGTCATGTCGCAATGTCGGACGGTCGTGAGTCCCCGTCGCAAAGCGGTCTTCGGGACCGTGTCCATTTCTTTGAGAAAGTATGGAGTGGTCAATCTAGTAATGACACAGTAGATGCTACCACTGATGTAGACGAAATAGAGCGACGTATAGAGCAGCGTAAACGGCGCCCTGAGTCGCCGAAAATCGAAGTTAAACTTAAACACACTCGTGATGGAGAATCTCCTACAAAGACTTTTGAATCTTCTTTCCCTAACTTGAAACTAAGACATGTGGAGCCGACTGAGGAATTGGAGAAGTTCGAGCGTCAGGTCGAGGAGGGCGACCTGGCTGCCGGCGTCCGGTTCGTCAAGTTCGAGCGGGTAGTTAAAAGGACTGTCACCGAGACCCGTAGTGAGGAGCGAGCGGAGTCCCCACAGCATGAGTGGTACTCGGAGTATAAGCAACAGTCCTGGCAAACAGCTCCCAGGAAGGAGTATCTAAGGAGTAAATCGGAATATGACTCACACATCGCAGAAATACGCAGTAAGTTTAAGTTCTGATTGAGATTTCAAATAGGAGTCTGTTTAGGTCCTGTTTTTTTTTGTCTTTATAGTTATGCCAATGCACTTCTTGAATAATAACATAATTCAAAGGCTTTATTATGCTCTTGAAAAACCGGCAAATGTCAAAAGTACGCACGGCCTTGGCAATCGACAGTAGTAAACAACTTGATTTGGTATTCTAATTTTAGTTTTGACTTATATGCGAACAAAACGTACCTATATATTTTTTCTTCAGACTGTAATGGGCCATAATGACATCATTCCTAACGATTTCTTAGGTTGAAAAATTAATAGTTTTTAGACGGACTTAACCAGTAACGCCTTGTTGACTTCTAAATGTATTTGATTAGATTAGATAATGCTGAGTGTTCAAGTAGTCTTTGTTATTAATTGTTATACAAAGTGGCGTTCTTCCTTAATGAAATTTCTGAGCATATTGTTCACCTTGTCCTACACAGATCTGTAGTTTCATGATTAAACAATAGGTCGTTGGTCAATAACGTATCGCAACTTGATTCCTCTTATTCCCGTATGGTTCCCGTCTATTCAGATGTATATGAATTTTAAATATTCTTATCTCTTACTTTTATGTCTTCGACTACAGTACTGGATGTTTCATATTCCTTTAGTATGACATATAAACTTGCTACTGTATTTAAAATAATATTTCTCAACTAGATACTAATCGCAATATTATACAGTCATTATATCCTTTTATCTGATAAATATTTCATATTTGATCTCCGTGACTGAAATACTAAGTAGTTTGATATGTTTATTCTATCGGGTTTCATAGCGTATGTGTCATTTTACTCGTTATAAGTCTGAGCTGATCAGAATTGAAAATCGATTGATATTTAATCTTTTGCCATGTGTGGTACCCTCATTATAGATTCATTTGTCTACATTGTTGTTACATTCCTCAGTTTGCATGTGAGCTGTGTTACAATTTTTGGTATTAATCGTATTCTCTCTATTTATCTATATATCTATCATCACCTATTATTGCATTTAGCTTTATTGTATTCATTGCTTCTACACCAATAATACAATTCTATTTTAGTTTCTGCATTTTGTTGCTTTCGACGCGTGAATAAGCAATTGGTCTTGCAAAAAAGGCAACAATGCACATACTATGTGAGGCAGTGAATCATCATTCCGGAGACGATTTGGAACAAATTGTGTTTCAGTAAACGTTAAACTGAAACAAATTAGCTGTGAATCTATTGAAGTTCAAGGTAACCCCCGAGTAACCGAAGCCTTAAAAAGTTAAACTTGCTTTAAATTTTGGACTCTTTGTGGATAGTTTTTTTGGTGGTGCGATGAAAGACTTGGCTATTTTTAGAATTTTGTCGTTATTTTGATTTTTAATATTATTTATCATCATTATATTATCTGAGATCATCATCACCATCATCTGGAATGGACTTAGGTATTTTTCAAGAATCGCCAAAAACATTATAGGAATCTTTATATGAACTGAATTCTATACGTACTTTACTTTTATAAGTACGTATAGAATCATCTTTTTCTAAACGCAAGACATAGGTACACCTACGAAGGTATCCGCTCCTTTATTCGTAACATGGCGATTTTCTGGTTTTACCAGACGTGCTGGGTCCACCTACGCAAAACTTTAGAATAGAAACCAGATTTTTGCTGCATGATGTTACTTGTATCAGTTTCATTTTGTTCTTGTACTTATTTACTTATGTATGTTTATTTAACGACTATACTGTAGACATATCTTGAAACCTTACAAAATATTTAAATTATTTCTGAACAAAATTCTTTAGGTTTCAAACTATCTTCAAGACCTTTGTAATGTAATGTCTTTCAAACAAACACACTTTCGCCTATGACTTAGTGCTTATTGCATCCGTTGGTCCAGTTTCTCTTTATCAAATTCGTTTCGGATTATAATGCAATTAGATATACTTTTGATACATCAATCATCATTGTTTGCGGTCCATTGTCCGGTTCTTAGAATGGAGAATTAAATAATCTGTTGAACAGAAAGGTTTAGGTAAAAATAATTACAAAATCATCATTTTTGATATGTGTTTGTCATTCTAACTTGTAAGTAATATTTTCTAAAGCAATACGTGTCCTTCTAAAATGCAACAATCAGAAGTACAACCTGTTGCTTAGTCATTTCTTCAATTGATGTGATTGTTACTTGTTCCTTTGCGTTTTCTTCATTCACTGTTTCACGATAATCATCAAACAGCGGATGTACTTTTCCTTAACTTTTAGCATGTATAACAAAATAATTTACATTGCCAATATTTTCGTTATCAATATCGGATTTTCATCAATCAATCAATTTGCTTCTTAATTCCAGTGTGGGAAAGATTAAATTCCTTTGCGGTGCGTTGTCACAAAATTTGTTATTTTATCTTATCTTGCACTTTAGTTATTAGCGCAGTGATAAATGTTGCACTCGTCTTCTAATTGAGTTGTCCTTGGCAGAAAATATTTTAACTTTATGGTTTCTGTTTTAGAAAGATATTTTCTGTTATTTAAAGGTTGTGTTGCTTTACCTTCTCAAAAAGATTTTTTTGATTGTAATATCCGTCCTTTGCATATATCATACATTTTATAGTCACGATATCATACATTTGTTAAACAGACTATCACAGACAGACTATCATATTATGGAAATCCAGCCCGACCAAAGGCTGTATAGGTCAGATGGCAATCTGTCCTCGTAATACCAGAAACACAACGTGCATTTGCTAATGAAGTCACGACAAACGCTATAAAACAAACCTGTCGGAATATTAGAACAGGATCAACATTTAGAAATGCTACCACTAAGATTTTTATCCGCTTATGTATATTTCTGATGTCATTTCTAACGAGAACCGATTTAGCAAAGATATAAATTCTATCAATACATTGGTCTCGCTAAATAATTCAATGTTTCCGAGAAAATCGCCAATAAAATTGTCGCGGCTGAATGGTTTGTGACGTCACATAGCATGTGTAATCGCGTATTATAATTGGCGTGATGTCATTCCTACAGTAAATTAGCACCAAGTTGAATAACAACTACTAACTGGTAGAAATTTTGAGTAAAAACATCCGTTGGTTGTAATGTGTATGTTCACGAGTTAACTTTTTTAAATTGAGTAAAATAAAGATGGACAGCAGGCCAGACTCCTAAATAATATGGTGTTGAAGAGAGTTTCAAGAGGTTGTAAGGTCAAACGATTTGTTTCGATACATTTAGTATAGGGACTGGTACTAATGCTATGAAGCCGACAGTATAAAGGGAGAATTAAGCCTCTTATGGCTGGAGAATTAAGAAAGCCTGCTTGTATGGATGATACATAAGCATATCTATCATACTCCGGGCAGTTCGTGCTAACACCAGTCTTGCTGAATGGCTGATCTTTACCTCGACCTCGACCGAAAAGCTATTCCTGTCGTAACATATAACGATTCTCTGAAACGAGGGAAAAAGCTGGATATATCCCTTACATCGTCAGTATTCACTATGTTTCTGCGTACATTTATGTTTCACCAGCACTTGAAGGACGCAGACATCTCATAAAGTAGAATGTATCAAAAGAACATTGTGAGCTAAGATAACAGAGTGCTAAATATATCCTCTTTAATAGCTTTGCTGATTACGGATCACGTAACCCCTGTATACAAGTTTGTAGATTGCACCTTCTTTGCAAAGGAACATTGAATCATTGTGATTCTCCTGTAGCTGTCCTGTACGCTTACAAACACAAATTACAAACAGAATATTGTTGATATGTAACTTTCTTCCAATCTATTTATTGTCTTCTTGATTTTTTCCAAATAACTATCTTGTCACAGAGTTTTCGAACTCTAGGCATTTACAAAAATATTAATGCTCTGTCAATTTCTACTTATATTCAAACGAATGCGATAAAGGAATCATTAATATCTGATAATCTTGGATTTTATGATAGAAATCGCTAGAAAGGTACTGAATTCTAAAATGACGGCTGATAGAGATGACGAGAAGAAGAAATACCGCGCTTACCCGAAGTCATTGGGATTGAGTCAGATTGATGATGGACCATATTAATGAGGAAATAGAAGAATTTTAGATATATCATCGATTCAGCATCCAAACCCATATGATAGAGCATTTAAATAACTTGATAATTGTACATAATAGACTTTAATTACACTCACGAGGATAATCAACGAGAAAATTAAAGTCATTAAGACACATTTTATTATTTACGTTTAATAATTTCCATTGAAGAACTAGAACCTTGTACTGAAAGTTTGGTCTAAGGTCAACGTCAACTAATTTATAACAAGTAAGACCTAGGGCATTAAAAGGCACTTTTGAATGTCAACATTTACAATAAAATGGAATTGATTCTAGTTCCAAAAGGTAGTTTCATACTTAAAAAATGGTACTATCAAAGTTTTGGTTAGCACCGTTTCAGAAGTTTTATTTTCGAACGTTGGTCGATATCTAACAACCTTCATTCAGTTCAATTAAATCCTCACACTTAAAGATTAAGTTAATTGAACCGAATACCAAAGGATCTCTTACTATTAAGTTTATCTGTGTAGCTTTAAAAGTTAGTGAATGTATTGCGTTTAATCAAGACCCAATTCCTTTAACTGCTTATTGGATGGACTAACTTTAGGGGACTATTCATTGTCCCTTGTAAAGGACTACTGATAAGAAGACTAATTTATGTCCTTTTTCGTCCTTTGTCTTTCAGAAATCTAGAATAGAGAGTAGGTTGGTACACTGTTGGACTTAATATATTGAATTCTCTACCATGCACACTACCCGACCACCGAACTACCTTAAGATAAGGGGTTATTTTTGTTATTTCTAAAGTCATCATATCTTTTACACTTATGAAGTGTTTTAGTGTAACCTTCTCAGACTTAAAAAGCAACAGCATTCAAATTGATAATCTCTCAGTCGTTTCGTTGCCACGCTGGTTTCTATATTAAATCAATGCACAAACGAAATGGTTCATGATGATAAATTAAGAATAACAAGTAGGTAAATGCATTCCAAAAATTACAACTATAAATTATTCTTGACCTATATTTGAAGGAATAGATGGGAAATAAGTAGGTGAATCATGAGCAGTCATACGTAAACTGTGCCAGCGTCGACGCATCGCAGGTGTGAGATTCAGTCCACAGGTGCACAAGGTGTACGAGTCAATGAAACAATTGGATACATTATAAACGGATGAATAGTGATCTAAAGAAAACGTGCGTAAGAAATAATAGAGGCAGAACGGATAAGAGTTAGAAAAGGCATTGAAATCAATGAAGATTTGAATAGACACCAAAGTTGTTCTTTATGTATTAATCCGTTTGTTCTAGGAGCAAATTAAGATGAGGAAATTTTAAATCCAGTATGCATCACTGGATCTAGAATTTTCTTTTAAAACAGCAAACATAGAAATCAATACTCTTTATAATAGTTGTTTTATCTATCAACTTCAAATGTTTTCTGAACGTGGAGCGTCAAGCTTATAACATAAGAGCACTTGTCCCACAACATTCTCGTCTCATTCTGCGCGTGCACATAAACATGCACATTTTTGACTTTTATTTTCTTTAGAGCTCCAGTCTAATAAAGTTGACCTTGCATCTTGATAGCAGACGTTTTTTGTTGGTTTTGGACACGAAACCGGTTTATTACTGGTCAATCTAAAAAAATAAAACGTCTTTTGGGAATATTTGACTTAGTCAATGCATGGTTCGAAAAATGATGGTATTGAATATTTTTATTTTCGCTCATTTTCTAGGAAAAGGCTTAAAATGTTTCCTGCTGTTGCTTAGGTAGGTAAATGAAAACTTCGGAGATCAATTTTTAATCTAGAGCTACCAGTACTGAAATAAATAAAAATCTATGTATGTTTATGCCAGCACTCAATCCCTCAAAATCCAAAGACCACCACGTAACTAATCCCATAAGTTTATGTGAATAGTTGACGGTGGTAGCAACATAGGTCCTTATACCGAAGCACCTACTTAAATTCCACCTGCTAGCTATGCCGCT
Organism: Agrochola litura; assembly: GCA_949152395.1. NCBI lineage: Eukaryota > Metazoa > Arthropoda > Insecta > Lepidoptera > Noctuidae > Agrochola > Agrochola litura. The sequence goes on along the minus strand of OX424495.1, from coordinate 24,891,157 downwards.
GGATGCTATGACGACCACCACAAAAACGCCATCACCTATAATGTCCCATTTGCCTGGTCGAGATGGGCATCGGCCATTGAAGCGTATCGCGTAACGTTAAACCGCAACTATCGAAGTAATCTGTGCTATAGGTCCATTGGCTCCGCTCGCCGCTGTAAACTTGAAGCATTGAACACGTGATGTGGTGTGACGTGACTCGGATTATGTTAATTGTGCAATAGCTTAGATAATTTTTACTGGATGATATACATGGTTACTTCTTGAGATGGGTCGTTGTGGAAAAATCTGAAGTTATGAGAGATAAGAGGTATCTCAATGATTCACACTGTATAATGTGATGATGTTGAGGGTCAAGTTTTTGTTGTGATAGTTTTGATGATTTCAGATCTCTCAATTTGTTTATCATCTGGTTTTGCTGCTACTCGAATATAAACGTTTGTTTTTTGTTTCGTATTTGGCCCGTTCAGAGGAATTTCTTCTTCCTGAATAACATTCAATAAAGCATTAATATCTGAACCATAATATGAATTTACATTAAAGTCCATCATATTAACTTCAGGATCTTAAGTTCACTGTGAACGATCACCTTGAAGGGTTCATGCATAGGTACTATAATATTTTTTAAAGCATTAGCAGTGCCTGACTGAACAATGGTGTAAATATGAATAATTATGATAATTAAGATGACTTATTAAAAATGCAAACAGCCCAACACAAGCATTAACATCGTGCAAAGTTTATGAATTGATAACCATTGGAAGGTCACATATAAAGAAACTACAGTTAGTCGAATTTACCTACGTTTTAATGTAGTCGTATATGCATAATGTATTTTATTTAGTGTCCTCATCATACCGGTCACATATATATTTAGTCCCTCCAGAACGTATTTCACCTTTAGCGCGGGAGATATTATAGTGCACAAGTGTGTGCGCAGATACAAGTGCACTCTCTCTTCCCTCACTCATATAGTCGCATTGGTCTTGCGCCTGATCTCTCCGGTCGTGTCGGATTGCCGTCCCGTCGGACGTATTACATAAGGTTGAATTATCGCATGTAGAAGATTTTTGAGATGGGGCACCTTAACCGTTGTAGCTAGTTAGCTACAGGAAAACGTTTTCAGGCGACTGTCTTCTTTTTTGAGTTTCCTATGTCTAACAGTGGACGTCATACGGCTGAAATGATGATGATTTTTTGATCTATATTATGAATGTTAACTCAATCCTGAACCATTTAACATCAGTCGCCTATCACGACTGTATCTTCATTTACTTATCGTTTGCTTTTGCCTTCCTTCTCGTTTCTGTTTCCTACGTTGCATTTTTCATAACAATAGTATCTGCAGATACTATTAATAGTTTTACTTGTCTGTCGAGAGTGATAACTCTATTGTATTTACTTCTTGGGTAATTAATTTTTGCTAGTTCGTGTTCGTCCTTGGTAAAATAATGTCAGTTATTGTTTTTCCATGATTTGCTTGAATAACAGTGTGTTTCTAGACTTCAAAAAAACTTAAAGGTTATTTTGGCTTAATTAATTGTGACCATAAATTATTTTGACACAAAACATTTTTAAATGGTTTTGACGTTCAAAAAGTGCTGATTCTAATTTCAATAAATGATTTTGATGTGAAAGAAAAGTGTAGGGTATAAAAATATATAGAAAATGAGCAGCATTAAATCTATCTAGGTAATCTCTTATGTGCACTTTCTATTAGTTTGATTAATGATGAGTAAAGTAGTGATGAATTTGCTACTTATAAAGTGCATGTCATGCAAATGAATCATAGAATCCTCGTGATAATTATTATAAACTGTTACACAATACAGTCAATATTGATACTCAATATATCATCGAGACACGTTCTAAGATCTATCATACAGTCCTAGAATTCAAACAATCTAATTCACAACAAATTATATCAAGAACAAAATAAATTATAAACTCCTATGAGGCCAGGAGGTACTCGTGTCAATGAAATGATGTCATCTGCGCGTGATTAACCAACTCGCGGTTATCGCACGACCTTTATATCGTATACAGTCCATATACATGGACGGCGAAAATAAAGGTGATCTGTCTTTACTTGGAAAAAATAAATATTTTTTCCAAGTAACCTAATGAATGTGTGTGGATGGATTAGTTGTCATTCTGTGTAAGTAAATGAGTGAGGAATGTCTGATGTCACTATTTAAATAAATAACTTTTAGTCGATACAATGCACTGACGTATAAATGTATTACGTGCATGCTAAAATGTGAGTGAAAATCCAGTTTAAAAGAGAGATGAAAAGAAAAGTACCTAATAAAGCAAATTTTGTTTATCTATTAAAGTTCAGGTTAATGTACAGACGCCAGCACATCAAGCTACCCGAAACTGTCAAATTTTCCCAATCAACTTTGAACCTTAAACTTCAGCGATAAAGTTGAAAATCTATTAAATAAATTTGACAGATTGTGGTAGCTTGAAGTGTTGGCGTCTGTACTAAGAAATTGCAAAGAGACCAGTATACCAGGGTAAATAACTTCTAGGAGGCCAATGTACATAAAAGTAGGTGGCCGTATGCTAAAAACATAGGTAAACATCTATTCGTAACAATACATAGTATTGGTAGGTATACTTGAATACATAAATGAAGTCACACAAGTTATTTAAGTATTTACCGGAAAGTCTCAACATTCCATAGCTGATAATGTATTGGAAGCAAATCTAGAGACTTGAGAATTGATCGGGCTTCCAAAAACTGAGATAGCAGTAGTCCATTGAGGCTTCTAGAGTTCCTAACTCCTAAAGAATAAGCAATACAGCAAAAAAAAAACGAAAACCAGTGTTCAAAATGGTAGGTGTAGATATTACACTACAGTGTACCCTTCCTGCCATTTACTCGTTATTTATGGATACTTGCGTGCTTACAAGCCGTTTAATTATACGCGAAAAATCTAAACCGAGTCTTACAAGACCGTCACGGCTGTAGATCAATGTATTAAAATGTATGTATGTATCGCTCATGTATATCGGGCACTACAAAATAACGCAAGTGTGCATTTTAAGAAAAAAACATTAACCTAGTAGATGTGATTTTAGATTTATGTATTTTGATTTCTGAGGAAACTGACGCTCCAACAGTGTTAATTGCATTGGTTGCAATGATATTACTTTTTACTTATAATAAATTGGTGTTCTTGCCATAAATAAATAATTATGTTTCTGTCTGAAAAAGTTTTACATTTTGTTCGATATAAGGCTATACCTAATGATTGTGATGGATGATACATTCTGACATTTATAACACGGACGATATCTTCCCAAGTCTCTCGCTAGTCTTCATTTTATGTTAGCGGCGATCTAAGCTCATTCGTTATATTCTGCTAATTTTTCAGCTTCCTTTGTATCTAAAGTCTATTCAAATCCTTATTTGTTTTTGATGTTTATTGACCGCCTCGTTGGTGTAGTGGTCGCAAGCGCAAAGCGCGGGTCAGGCAAAGTGTTATTGGGTTTTCTATCTGAAATTTCTCAGTAGCAGCTCGGAGTCTGGATTCGTGCCCGGTTAATGGCAATAGGCTCGCCCCCTATTACATGAGACTTAAACATAACTGGCGAAATGTGGGTGTACCTGCTACAGGGACACCTCTTCCCAACCCTTCGGGAAACAAGGCGTGATGTTATGTATGTTTTTTCCACTAAAACGAATATCAACTTTACACTAGTGTAAAATAAGTTAATTTCAGAGTGACTAGTACCACTGAAAAAATTATAAAAATGGAGTGGTAGCGCAAACTGAACTTTGTGTTCGGTTTTAAAGATGTTTTTTTCAATAGAAAATATTTGTATACATGTTTGGAAACAAAATCGCGAACGTAGTATTAGGGGAAAAGGTAATTGGACATTCAAAGAGTTGACTCGTGGTTTACCAAAGTGACGCCATTGTCTCACCCTCCGGAAAGCAGGCGCCTTGGCGTGACGACTGTACATAGGTATGTTAATGTACAACTTTCCTACATGTTTATGTAAAGAAGTTTGTTTGGCAGCGTTAGATAATCGTATGAAAGCGGATATGGCTTGATGGATCACTGTTTTATGAGGGAAAATGGTGCCTTCTACGATGACGTATGGAGATTTGATATTATAGGTATGTATTTCGAGATTGTCTCTCTAATATTCATAAAATAAACTTATGATTTACAGAAGTGGTTGGCCAATCCTATTATAAGAATGAATGTATTTGAAGAACATTGTTACTAAATCATGCAAAAACGACTGAACAGATTTTGATGACAGACAGATCAATCACTGAGATAGATTATAGCCTGAATTTTAAGACATGGAATTCATTCTTTCAAGAGTAGTTCCTCTAGGTAGCGAATGAAGCCGCTGGCAACAACTAGTTCAGTATATCAACCAAGACAAGCTAACTAATTCCGTAATCCAACTTGGGTGGTCCCACAACCCACATAATAAACTAGGACAGTCTTATAGTTTCTTGTCGATTTCTATCGACAGTGTAAGGTTTCCCTGTCAAACCACTGTATTTATTGGCCATCTAGACAGACAGTTACAAGCAGATGTCTGTCTAAAGACTGTCTAGGTATAGCCGGGTTTAAATAAGGCTATAATATCACCTATGTTAGCGGTGACTGATGGAGAAAATTATTGAGGAGCTTTCTTGTTGAAGAAAGGCGCAATTTTCTGGATCGTTAATCTTTTGTTATGGTGGTGTTAGATATTTCTGTAATGGTATTTCACTTGTAAGAAGTTTTTACTTACTTTTAAGTAGATACATCGGTAGAATTTCACTTTGGCTGAGGTATAATCTTGCCGTTAGTAAATGAATTGTTAACTACAATGTACCTATTTTATTAAAGAGGGGAATGAAAGGCAACCGCATGTAGACAAGATGAGATATGATGAAAATGAGGAAGATCAATGAAAGTTCCAACATAATTACAAAAGTTGCGCGGGTGACTAAAATATCCGTGGAGAGAGAGACAGAGTGTAGTGATATGGACTTAGAGGAATGAGGAGCATGTGACAGGAGAGGACAGACATATTTGTATGAATAGAAGAAGAACATATGAATAGATTGTGTTGTGTGAAAGATGATACGGCTAGGAAGGAAGTAAACACTGATATGTAAAAAAGAGACATGTGGCGGTGAACACAATCAATTGGCATAAGATCAGGAAGGTGATGAACAGAATCTCTACAGCTACTGAAAAATCTCAAACTTAAAATACTAACAATACTACTATCAAATTAAACATTCTTATCGCATAAATAAATATTTTGTTCAGACGTTACAAGTTTCCCGCGTGTAATAAATGTTACAAGGACATGTTCTATACATTTCATTGTTTTGGAAAACGAATGTGTTTCATTGTTTACGTTTACAAATATGTAATAGAGGAGTGGCGTTGTTAAGTAGTGGATTTTTGTAGTGTTTAGTTTTTGGAATGATATTTTAATAATGAGTGGGGTTTTAGCCCTCAGTTCATCTGATATGCAGCAGATATGTCCCGCACAATCCCACTTAAGAATGACAGGTTAACTTGACTTGTACCGAAAGGACTGGCCCGCAATGGCAGTGGACAAACGTGTGGAAAGGGGACCTTGGCCTAGCAGATTGACTTGACTTTACTGGATAGATTTTTTACATTAATTGTATTTCGAAACCTGTGTCCACGTTTGATGTTTTTCAAATACGTAGCGGTGTACCTTCTGCTGTTGGGTAGGTAGATACCTTAGAAAGGAAATGGTCTTTGAGAATTTTAGGCGGAGCCTTTTTCTTAAAGTAAATGCCTTCCATTGAATGAAGAGTGAGACTGCATCGTTGGTCGCAACTACTACTGCTGACCTTAGTCTTCTATGTGCAAAGTCTTATTGGATTTTTTCATCAAGACTTTCTCAGTAAGTACCCCGGAGTATAGATTTGTGCCTGGTTGATGGCAATAGGCTCGCCCCCTTTTACATGGACCTTAAACATAACTGGCGAAATGTAGTTGTACTGTAGGTACACCTCTGCTTAACCCTTCTTAACGATTACAGTCGTGATGTTATGTTGTTGAATGAAGTCTCGTCTCGTCAATAACTTCAGTCTTTAGAAGATTAATGTTTAATAATGCTTTATAAAACTAACTGCATTTTGTTCTAACTTACCTATTACTGTTATTATATTTTGCTAGCTTCCGCCCGTGTGGTATGTCAATAAAAAATACTACTACTTCCTCAGGGTTCAAAGTATCCCCATACCGAATTTCATCAAAATCGGTTCGGCCGTTTAGTCGTGAAAGCGTCTCACTTTTGCATTTATAATAATAGTTAGGATTGTGATTGAAGAAAGTTCCCGCCACTATAACTAGTAACATAGGACTGAAATACATTCAGAACCTAAGCACTAGCTAATAATTTACAAGTCTAGAACACAGCATTGAAATTCACGCACTAACATTATCCACCCACGCTAGACGTGTTAGCCGTCAATATGAATTTATTATTTACAACCAACGTAGACAGTACAGTACCTACAGTATATTTGTACAGGAGGCAGTAAAAACCCTCCGAAAGAAAGCATGAGTCATTTGATCAATACTGAAGGGAATTAGGGCTGAAAAGATTGGTTAAATAAAATTCAAACGTGTTTACCGTCACGCTATTTAGGAATTGAAGAATCGGTATCTTCTATGATGGGTTATCCCCTTCTAAGGTAACTACGTACCACCGCCGCTGCATAACGATATGGGAGTAGAGCAAGCAACTAAAAAAGAGTTGCCGAGAAATGAGCAGCGAGCGCGTATGTACCAAGAGCGAGTGTTCTACCCGCCAAGCGAGCGTCGCTGAGCGAGTACTCTCTTTGACAGCTCTTGTCACTGCGACAAACGAGTATTCACCGGGGCGGTGTGAATAGTCAGCAATCAACATATTAATATTTGTATCTCTTTTTCTTACACGGCATGTACGTTTCCTTGAGCGACAAAATCGTTGATAGCTAGTCGCTTTCTCGTCGGAAGAGGGTCGGCTACGTTAAACCGTTTCCCAGTACAAAACTGTTATCATACGTGTATTATGTTTCATGGTGAATTTACTCTCCGTTAAATATTTTGTTTGATTCTCCCTCCCCAAAGTTTCCCATCGGGACTTTATTACTAAGCTTTCGCCATCTGTTTGTCTCTCTGACACAGGGCTGTATCTTATGAAGCAAATGCTAGCCAGATTATAAAAGAACGGTTTCTGCTTTACCTTTTTCTAATTTAACTCTATAGTACAAGTATTTACCTACTTAGGGTTCATGAATACTGGTAGATTGCTTGTCAATTTTTTACATCTGTTGACCAATAAGTAACTGCTGTATATGGCCTCAGGCCATAATATAAAACTTGGCGCAATTTGGAACTCTGCTTGTGGGAAAATATCGAAACCATTCGTATCGTATGAATAATAAATTGCGTAGCTAAGTTTAGATTGGTGTTAGTAATACTCTCTATTTTTTTCAGAGAAACTTCAAATGCTTGAATCCAACTAAAGTCTACCAAGGATTTGTATCTTGTCTACAAATAACGTCTTCTCCTATCGACACGAGCTATTTTCCAATAGCTTATGTCTTGGTTGATAGATAAGATGGTCAGCTAGAATATAGTGGTGCTGACTGTTCAGGGAGTGTCTGACATACGTACTTTATTATCGTCGCTGCTGCAAACTCTAAAATGCACTTGTCAGTATTTTTTTGTATAAGAATGTTGTTTGATAGTCATGTAGCTACTATTATCTAATTTGTATACCTATATTGAGTGCAATAGCTTGGCCACTACAATTAAATTAATTGTATGTTAGTGATAAGATACGATCGATCGATTACGATCAATTGTCAATCACTTGATGTGTCCTTGTCGCGCCTTGTGTGTGAATGTTTTAGTTGTACATTAAGAGATTGTTCCCACTGCAGTTACTGACGATTTAACAATTTGACAACTGTCGTTTCCAATGTGACGTGATGATAGAAATAAAACCGTACTGTAAAATAATTGCCGACGACACTAAAGTTAATCATGCCGTGGTCTATGTCAAAAGCTTTATTTAATTAAATAAACGTAGGAAAATTAATTGTTTCCCAAATTGATTACCATCTAAAATTATCCGTATATTCAAAACACAACTGTCATTCTGTGACAGTTGTATAAAATGGCTATAACACGGCAAATTGACGGAGTATGTCAACTAGCCGATCATCTGTCGATTGGCCTTTAGAAGGCCATAACAATAAAAAATTATGTTGTCTCGTTAGTGACAGTTGAAGGTTTATACTGTATACAGGGTGTTTGGCAGAACGTTGAACATACGAAAATGGTGGATAGGTGGGGTCATCTGCTACTTACTCAGCCCTAAATTATTTGGCGCTGGCCACTGGATATTAAAAAAAAAATTTTTTTGCTTTCTTCTAGTTTCACCACTTTCTTAACTTTAAAGTGTAATTTTTATTAAAATGGGTAAAACAGGCAATATTTTTGTTTTTTTTAATCTTTAATGTTGGCAGATTCTTATAAATGAATTATTGCTTGATTCAGATGTTAGCTAGAAAAAAAGTTATGAGTCCTCAAACTTACAGAAATATGTAAAAATACTTAAATCTTAATTTCAACTTGCATTTTAAAAAAAAGGCTAAATAAATTAGGGCTGAGTAAGTAGCAGATGACCCCACCTTTGCACCATTTTCGTATGTTCAACGTTCTGCCAAACACCCTGTATAATATAGGTATACAAGCCACAATGCTTTGCTCTCTATCGTCACGATACACTGAAAACGGGCTTTAATAGGGACAGGTTGTAAGTTCATGGTCTATGAACACCATAGCCAATTGGTACTATATGACTCATACCATTGGCACAGGCATTAGGACCTGTACATGTGCCCATTCATGCAATTGTTATTCAAGCTCGGATCTGATTACAGGTTTGATACACCAATTTAGAATAATAAAATAGCTAGTTGACTCCGTAATGCTGTTGTAACATGCTCAATTCCCATTTGGATAATATTAGATTTCTTATCAATATACATATTTTTATATTGAATCAGTTATAATTTAAAAGGGCTTTTTATTTCTTGTAAAATAAGAATTTTCATTGTAATTATTTTCCCTCCATTTTCATGCCAATGTTTATAAAGATGCCAGAAGTTCTTAAGATTGCAGACAAGCACGAAATGAACATGGGTAGTGGAAATCTTTGTCATGGCAAGTTTTTGTCTGACCTTCTAATCTTTTACAGTAAATTTAAAATTCCATAACATAATGGTTACAATCAGATGCAAACATTTATTGTACATATTATTAACGTTTATAAACAACAGTTTCTTGCCCCATTTACTGTTGGTCGTGATAAGCCGTGAACTGTAAGAAACGTGCAATCACCAAGTAATATGAGAACAGTTTCAATTCACGTAGTGTTAGTTATGAACGTTTTGGTAACTTTGAATATCGCTTTTATTTTGGGAAGACACAAATATACGTCAATTAACGTTAACGTTAACCATTTTTTCTTTCGACTACAAGTAAGTACATATAGTAATGTCGCTTAACTTGTCTTAATAGATCAATTCCAACTAGTGTTTCAGAAACAATAACTCGTCATATGCAACTTTACTTGTGAACATTATGGCACCAACATGCTGTTCTGTATTTTAAAATTATTTCTAGAGTCAGAATCAGAATAAATAAGATAAAGCAACTTCGCAATCTGAGACTAAAAAAACATTATTCAAAGTTAACACAGTTTCCATGGCGCCACTTTGCAAATGATCTACTTCCTGTACAAAAAGTTTGCCAAACATATTAGGTACGAATTATGTAATAGATAAATGGACCAGGCAGTTAAACTGCATGGAGTCCATGACCTTGTGTTCCGCGTCGCTTGTTCGCGTTTTAATAGTTTTTGTAACCATTATTAACTCAGACGTGCGTGGGAGTTGATCTATGGAAGATAAAAGGGATTCGTTCCACATGAATCTACATAAAAGCCTCGCTATGGTAAATTGAACGTTTAGAGGTCTTTGTAATATAGAAAAGAAAAGATTGCTAAAAGCATTACTTATTATAAAACATTACCAATTGAAGAGGTTTTAGAGGCATGAGGAACAGGGTGGAAAGTTCCTCATCCTCCGTTGTAAAGGGAGGATTCTACGACCAGATGGCTGATGGGTCTGGTGGGCTATTGCCTGACCGTTGTCGAGAACAACGGTCAGACAATAGCCCACCAGACCTGAGGTTTCTGTGTATATGTAAATCGCGCGGATAACAGCTCTGTTACGCGATATAGGATACGTCAGTGTTGTCCGTATGTGGCGGTATAGATGGTTAAAATATTGAAAGTGCTTCTTATCTCCTCAAACACAAAATAGGATTTCCTTTCAAATAAGCCGATGCAGATCGAAGTTAGTATAAATATGGTTTTCTTACAAATTCTTGTTTGAATCATGAAAATATTCCAAACGGTGTAGACGATGCCGGAAGTAGGTAAATACTTTGATGTGATCGATGGTTAAACAATATAAATTGCTTGAATTACTCCACGTTTTAGATTGCAAGGTTTACGAATTCCGTATGAACGAAAGAAATGTATATTGGTTACTAAGAAATGCAATAAAATGTACGATTAGTTCTGTTATTGATGCAATTAGTAACAGTGGTAATAATTTCAGGGTTACGCCGGTTTTCTGAATATTATGATATTTTTATGTAGTGGGATCTCTCAAATATTACTTTGCAAGAAGATTTATTTTCCCTCTCGTGTATTTTTTCGTGTTCTATAAACATCTGAAGTGCACCTAAACTCTGATTCTTAGTATACTTTTTTGCGAGCTACTTTTCTTTCTACGCTCCGTCTGAGGTCGCTCGAAGATTACTATGGAAAATATATCGTAATATGCCTAGCTATGATTTATATTAATATATATTATAGCTACGTATGTGACTGTTTTCCTCGTATTTCAAAAATGTTTATAGTCAAACCTGACACAAATAACGTAGGCCCAAGTATACCTCCTTGCGAAACCCAAAATTATAAATGCATGAATATAAATTGCAAACAACGCATGTGACACTGCAATATAACTTTTAGAACCTATCATGTAGCAACCTAATTTCTTCAGTATTTTGTGCTTGCCATTCCACTCTCTCGTATAGTTTTTCTTTGTCGCTCCCTGGAGGTGACCTCACCGCGCTTGCGCAAGCAACCGGTCAAACGCTGTGTGATGATCTAATGACATTTTATACGTGGTTTTTTTGCGATATATTTTATGGTTCTGCATATTTTATGCTGCGATTATATTTTTTCGCCTTAGCATAATATTTTAAAATCAGTTTTAGAACACAAATAAATTATATAATACAGAATATTAATATTTAACTGAATTGAGAATGGAAAGCATTGTACTCAGTGTTCTTGTTTTTGAGCACTTCTAGGCTAACCTGAGGTCAAATTTTGACCTCCAGACACATAATTGTATTTACAGCTGGTAAAATTAGGTATTGATGACTTGAAGTGACACATAATACCAGTGGTTTTTTAGGACCAATTTCGCTTCGGGTATAATAAAAATTCGGTGCCTCACTGCCTCTTAAGGATCATTACATGTTTTTTACTGCCGGCGCTACAAAACACGTGAAGCACCAAGCATTAACTGTAATTGATGCTCGTTAGTATCTTTACAAGCACAGTTGAAATAAGTCTACCTGTTCATTACTTTTTAGAAATACGAATAGATTTTATTACTGCATAAACTAATGTCAATCGGGTTGCTGGTATTTAAATGGTTGCAATATCTGCTTTTCTCATTAGATCGTGGGGCATTAAAGAACATACATTAATCATTATTACTAAGCGTTAACCAGAATAACCAGATTTTGATAAACCCTAGCCACTCTAGAATAGCTTTAAAAAAATTACTAATCACGCTTCGGAATCAATAATATTGCGTGCACCTACGTAAGGTTTTGTTTTAAAAAACACATTAAATAAAGACGTGCTTTTCTGAAATTAAACTTTATTGTAAGTGGGTAAGGTAGGTTTTGGTTTGATTTCGAAATTTCGACCTTAAAAGCCCAGACGCTCTGTGGCTGGAATTCAAAATGGAAGATAAAAGTGGAATGTAGCGCTATCTGTGCTCTTGCGCATTGTGCATAATGTTGTTTATGGATAATGTGGCTATTTATATAATCTATTGGTGTAATGAAATGTTAACGAGGCATTGTATGTAAGTGCTTATGTTAAATGTCTTTATAGGATTTGTGTGGATATAATGGATAGAGTATGGGAATTGGATAAAATTGGTTAAGCACGTAAAGCCGTTGCAGATACCGGCTGTCATTCGTGAATCTCGTCACGGGTCGTCAGAAGTCCGAAACTCTGACAACCAGTCTTACCAAGGGGTATCGTATTAGGTACCCAGTTACTGGGTTGTAGAGGTCAGATAGGCAGTCGCTCCATGTAAAATACTGGTATTCAGCTGCATCCGGTTAGACTGGAAGCCGACCCCAAAATAGTAAGGAAAAGGCTGGGCAGATTGAATTGGATAAAATTGGCCATGAGTGCAGAAGGAAATCGCGACTTATGGTAAGTGTCTCGACATTAGAAATGGCCTTTATGTACTTGTTAATGATAAGTTGTGAGTACAAGTAAAAGTTAAGATTCTACTTTTATTAGCGGAAAGAACTCTTGAAAGTTGGAAAAAAAAAATTGAAGCAAATTGAACATCTAACTAAATGAAACCCCGGTTGGAGGTCCTGCAGAACTAGCTCTCCTAGATCACGATAATACATGATTGATGAAATTATAATAATTCGTGATCACATCATGAAATAGAGTTCAAAATAATCGCATAGCAACAAACCACATTTTGGTGACATCAGTAGGGTAGCATTCATCATTAAGTGTAGGTTAGTCATAGAAATACTTCACTTATTTGACTGTACTTAAGATAGGAACGCTATTGTTGTCACGTAGACATTTGGATGTTGCATCATAAAAATTGTTGTTTTGCCTGTGAGTAAATGTTTAAGTATTTGGAAACGAAGTAGACAATAATATATTGCAGGGGCCATAGTCCTTCCATAGCTCCAGGTAACCAGTCCACTTTAGCTACCCAAACCCATAGTCAAATATCTTTGTTTCCATATCCTGCAATAGTCCTACACCAACCGGGGGTTGTCCTTGGGTGCACTTGTATAGTGCATACAGGGATAATCGTCGGTTGGTGCCTCATTTCATTTTAAAAAAAACGTCTAAGGGGCCTCTGCGAGTTGGCTTCGGCCCCTCTTACGCCTTCCAAAGGTCCGGGATCCCAAGGTCTCGAGATATGTAAAAGACGTAAAAAATTAATAATATTAATAACAGTTTTTTGTGTTTTCCTTATTATAACTAAGCAAACGATACGCCGAAGAGTCATCGCGATTTAAAAATATATGAATGTTTGAACAACACCTAGTAATAAAAACCTAATTAAGACTAATTTAAAAACTAAAAATCTGCTTAATTAAAAAAAAAAAAAACGTTCTCGGGAATACCACAAATACCTATGTTATCTTTAAATAACTTGTTTAATAAAACGAGGTGCAACGGAAATGCCAATAAGATTAGTTTTCCTCATATAGTTGATGTTCGCGCTTATTATCATACGTCTCAGTAAAGATGACAATCATTAGTGATGTACTCACCTATTTACATTACTTGATCACGTTTTAGAAATTTCCGTACTTATGGTATACATGACGTTATTAATTTCTACTCTGGCCTCCCCTTCTTTTCTCCATTGTCTCCTAGATTCTTAGCATTATCTTAGACAGCACACAGCTAAGTAGCGGCTCTTTCAATAACCCAGACTAAGCATTACAGGTTGAAATTCAGTCAACTTTGCACATCTTCTGCGATTTTACTTCAGTCTTACTACTTGCTAACTATTGTTACATTCCCTTCCTATCCTACAATCTTACATTAAATAATCCTTTTAACTTTATATTTGACGATCATCATTTCAGCCGAAAGACGTCCACTGCTGGACATAGGCCTCCCCCAAGCACCGCCATTTCGACCGGTTCTGTGCTTCTCGCATCCAGCGGATTCCTGCGGCCTTTACCAGGTCATCGGTCTATCTTGTCGGCCTTCCAGCGCTACATCTTTCGGTATGCGGTCGCCACTCCAGAACCTTTCGGCCCCATCAGCCATCTGTTTTGCGAGCAATGTGCCCTACCCACTGCCACTTAAGTTTGGCAATTCTTCGGGCTATTTCGGTTATCTTGATTCTTCTAAGGATTTCTTCATTTCTGATTCGATCACGTAGGGAAACTACAAGCATAGGCCTCTCCATTGCCCTTTGGGTGATTTTCAGCCTTCTATTGAGGCCCATTAGATCATCACAAAGAACTGTATTGACCTGGTTCCCAAGACTACAGTCTAATATAGCATAAAGCTCTGTCATTGTGACCTAGTCAAGGAGTCGTGTGTCGGTTATTTTATACTATGTTAATGAATTACGTAAAAGTCCACTTACCTTGATGACATCATGGTGTCTGTCATTCGAGTTCTTTGTAACAACTGAATTTGGACTCTATTTTGAAAGATACACAGTGTTTTTTTGGAGTGTGTCGTATAATATATTTGGAAGCAGAGCTGAATTCTGAAATGAAATATCGCGACGAATTGATTTGATTTGCTTTATTGAATAATTGTTTGATCTTTGTCTGCCTTTGTTTATCGCTAAGAATAATATTAAATTTAAATATAACATCTGTGACTGACAAAATTGTAGTTAGGTGTTTCTCTGTTTCTCTTAGGTGGATCGCTTGATCTCTGCCTGTCTGTACTGTATTTCACATTGTTGTACTACCGTTAAATGCGTGGGTGTCATTCAAAGCAATAAGTAGTTCAAAGCTATGACTACTCGTATATAGCATTGTCACAATTATTTGCAAAGGTCAATGCCGTTAGGTTCTATCTGAGGGACTGAGAGTTCAATCCATTATTTCAAAATGATGACTGACAATTGTAACTTATAAACATAACAACATCACGCCTGTATTCCTCGAAGGGTAAGACACAGGTGTATACAGGGTATTAGGCAGACAGTTGAACATACGAAAATGGCGGATCCGTGGGGCCGTCTGCTACGTGTTTAGGCCCAATTACAAGACCCAGGTCACACGGATATTTTTTTAAATGCTTTTTTTTAATTCGTCGTTGCTCAAACTTCAAACGTCAATAATTTCATTTAAAAATAACAAAACGGGTAACATTTTTATTTTATTTTCATCTAGAGTAACTGGGTGCATTCGTATTTGATGCAGATTATTTATTGCTAGACAATTAAATACGAGCCCCAAATTAAAAATAAGGATATACGAAAGCCAGACTCTCAACTGCGTTAAAAAAAATACGAATAGTGATAGAGCAGTTTTAATTCTAGGAAAACATCTTTGGTTCATGCCCGTTCTAATAATATGCAATAAGCACTATTTCTTTTAAAACATTTAGAATAATTCGCAAATTTTAACTGCCTGGGCCTTTTTTCACGGAATTCTACACTTGCGAAAAGTGAAATTTACTTACTAGCAAACATTTTTTTTACATCGTTCATTCTACAATTATACGAGATGAAAAAAAAATGCCGGTTTTGTTATTTTTTAATGAAATTATTGACGTTTGAAGTTTGAGCAACGACGAATTAGGAATAAAATTTTAAAAAAATCCGTGTGGCCTGGGTCTTGTAATTGGGCCTAAACACGTGGCAAACAGCCCCACGGATCCGCCATTTTCGTATGTTCAACCGTCTGCCTAACACCCTGTATATAGTGCACACCACATTTCGCCAGTTATGTTTAAGTCCTATGTAATACAGGGTGAGGCGATCACAAATCCAGACTCCGGGCTACTAATTCCAGATAGAAAAATCCAATAACACTTTGCCCGACCCGGGAATCGAACCCAGGACCTCATGGTCAGCAGTAGCGTTTCGAGCGCAGGACCATGGAGACAGTCCTAATGCGAGGCAGTGTAACTTATAAGTATCCCGAAAACTCAAAGCCGAACCTTTTATGATTATCGGGTTGTATAAACCCGGATTTAATGGAGAATCAAAGTGAAAAAGTTTTAACGATGAAAATCTGGATTTATTTTTAACCGACTTCAAAAAGCAGGTACTCAATTCGACCGTTTGATGTTTTTTTTTTATATGTTTGTTACGCGATTAGGTACTCCACCTATTATGAATTGATTTTGATGATTCTTTTTTTATTTGGTTTATTTGTGTAGTTTTTGAGTTAGCTTCAATAATACGATTTTTTTCCTCTTTGTCTAAATGGATGACGTTATAGTTCCTGTCACTGTTATTTACATATAATAGCAGCTAGTGGTATTTGAATTTGTGTGCCACACCTAAAAAGAAAAAAAAACTTTTAAGTGACAAATAACTTTAATTTCGGAAGTCGGTGGTTAAAACGAAAATACAGAACCAAAGACACCGACTTCCGAAATTAAAGTTTTTAAACACTTTTTTGTGTATTTTTTAAGTCGGATGTTTTTGTTGTAAATAATTAGGAATTTTTTTTTAAATGAAGTTGTTTTAAATACAAGGGGCCTTTGCATAAAACAAAGTAAGAGAATACCACATCTTAGTTTTAAATAAATCGATCGTATTTTAGTAACAATAATTTCTAGAATATGTCTGGTTCATATCAACTTACCTAGACATTAATGTAATAATAGATTTTAATATTATCTAACGTTTATATCTGATACGAAAATAAACAGATAAAGTAGCGACCTTTCTAAACGAAACGAATTGATTACGATATCTGTTTGCAAATCTAATCTATATTGCTTATGAATAAAGATAAATATCTGATTAATATTATGTATGTTATCTCTAATCTCGAGACAGAATATAAATACGTTTTCATTGGTGAGAAAACGTATTTATAACGTGAGTTTTAGATAGGAACTTAATTTTTTGAGGATGCCTATTTTTTCTCTCTCGTATCTCAAACTCTTATGAGGATAGCCAGGAAGCAAGGTGTTAATTGCAGTGGTGGCCTGGCCTTGCGGTAGCGGCACCGTCTAACGTGTCGTAGGTCGTGAGTTCGAACCCAGGTAGGCACTTTAGTTTGTATAATTAATTTTATCACCACTGCTCTCAAAACGGTGAATCACTGGACCCGCGTGGTTGACAATGGCTCACTCTCTCTCAGAGAGAAGGCTTGTGTCCCAACAGTGGGAACGTTATAGGTTGATTATGCTAAGATGGTAGCGACGCTGATATTGATGATTATTTTTATACAATTCTGTATTTCCTCATACAGTAATTACCGTGGGTGATAAAGACTAATGGCACGTATTTTATATACCTGTTCACTGTTCAGATAGATATGTTTTATGTAAAATATGAAATTAAATAACAGGTAACGATCATAGGTTACAAAATGACGTAAATATTTAAATGATTTCGGATTTTTTTCCTTCCTCTTTGAGAGGAAAAATTGTCTCATAAAACTTTTGATTCGATCTCAATTTTCATTTGATTTCTTTTGTGATTCTCGTGTCTCGATTAATGCGTTCTTATCCTTTGCCATTATCCTCCTCTCCTAGCCACAACTTCCTTAAAAACCTGGTTACTAACCTGTGCGTAGCAAAGTAATTGTGATTTTATCTTCGAGCAAGATGTGTTGCAACCGCAGCGAACAGAACAATAGTGTGATTCATTATAGAGACGATGTTTTATCCGCTACGAATATTAAGAGATTGAACACATTTGTAGCTACACACACTTACGGAGAGGCGAGAAATATCAGAATTTCTAGATGGCACTTTTAGATTTTGATGTGTCAAAAGTCATAATAAGTTATTAATTTTTAACCACCTGTCTTAGACCCAGAGGTCTGTCACATGACATGATGTCACATAAATTCTGCATCGCGCAATTAGAGTTTACAGCGCGAACGACACTATCCGACATCAACCGTCGTGCAGTTGCCCGCCAGACATGACACCCGTCTGGTCGGAGGATCCTCCCTTTTCTATAGAGGATGAGTGAACTTTATACCCTGTTTCTCATACCTCTAAATCATCGTTAATATTTTGCTGAATATGGACATTCTTTCATCAAAGAGGGTTATCGGTGTTCAGAACAGTTCAAACTTTTGTATAACATAGATAAAATTTCTAACGTATGAACCAAAGTTGCTTAACTTTGGAACATTCGGAAAAAATGAATTTAACTGCTAAATGTTTAACAAGTTTTTGCGTTTTTTGCTGTCTCCGTGAATTAATATTCCTCGTTGATTTACGATTGAACCGGAGCTCGTGGCTAAGTACTAGCAGTGGCACGGGGCGATCCATCAAGTTAAGCTACGCTTGCCGGGGTTCACCATCTTTACATACCGATACTTCTCCGTGCCTCGGAAAGCATGCTAAGCCGTTGGTCCCGGCTGACATTCGTAGATCTTTGGTAGGCGTTACGGGTCGTCAGAAGCCCGCCTGACAACCAGACTTACCATAGGGTATCGTGTTACCCAGTTACTGGGTTGTGAAGATCAGATAGGCAGTCGCTCCATGTAAAATACTGGTATTCAACTGCATCCGGTTAGACTGGAATCCTACCCCAACATAGTTGGGAAAAGGTCGGGAAGATGGATTGTTGATTTATGATTGAATGAAAATGTATTTTTGAAGGAAAAACTTCTTTAGGCGCGTTGGGCATTTTTGAAATGGGACTAAACCATTGATTTTGCGACACTGTTACGACACCAGCTTTTGACCATTAAAAATACATCAACGCATTGATTATTTATTTATTTATTTAATAAACACCAACAGCATATACATTCAACAATTGGATTAAAGATAAAATCGCGGTGCATGGAGTAAAAGACATCAACGCGTTGATTACAGCGGTGCCGATTTTTTTTCAAGTTTTCACTTCTGTCGGCAGCCAGTTTTTTTTTTTTGCCGACTGTGTGTATGAGGCAAGTACCTATAGTAACAATATAGATAATGATTGGCAGAGGCTGTAGTGATAACTGTACATTTACTATTGTACATATTTATATCCGTTAGATGACGTACTGTAAGTAAAAAAACTTATAAAATCTTGATGTAGGATGTAGCATTGTCATTATACTTCAGCTCTTAAATGTCAATTATGTCAATTTATGATGATGGGCCACCGACGTTGTTCGCTATTATAGAAGTTGGTATTTGCTGTTTGAAGCTAACCGTTACATCTCCTGAGACGGTCAACGGTTGGAAATTTCTCCAGGTTATCTATAATGTATCTAATAAGTGGCAGTGGCAGAACAGATGGCCGATGGGGTCAAAAGGTTCTGGAGTGGTGACCGCTAACCGAAAGACGTAGCGTTGGAAGGCCTCCCCACAAGGTGGAACGATGACCTTGTGAAGGCGATGCGAGAAGCACAGAACCGGTCGAAGTGGCTGTGCTTGGTGGAGGCCTATGTCCAGCAGTGGACGTCTTTCGGCAGAAATGATGATGATGATCTAATAAGTACGTTTCTTTTATTAGGTACCTACTTGGTTTTACAACTGGTGTGATTAATTTTAAGCGAGACGACAAAATGTTTTTTTTTAAAATAAGTTTTCGTTTTAGATTTCGGCTTGAAATACATTATTTTATGAAGGACAAAACTGTCAAGTTAATCTTCGGAAAAATTATTGGTCAAGGTACTTAAATCTTTAAGATAATTTTATCCAAAAGCCATAAAAGCAAAGGCTTGGCAAATCAGCGACACGTTTTCATTAGATAATTTAGATATGTCCACATATTACACTCTCAAATTATCATATAAATCCAATAAACGATTATATCAAATAATAAAAATAATGGCTATCAGCTGTAATGATATCGATTATGATCAAGGTGAAACCTGTAACAGAACATGTTGTACTAACCACTAAACTAATTTTTTGGTCAACCATGTAATCTTCCAACAAGGTTAAAGTATTAGTAACGGCTAAACACATTGCAGACCAAAATGGATTGAAAAATATGTTAAAATTGCGAGGAATTGCAAACTATGATTTTTTTTTATTTTACACCATTCATGAATGTTATTAAAAAAATACTTAGACCATAGTCTTTAAATAATATAAACAGAATAAAGTATAGAAAGTTTTTTATACCAAAATGCAGACCGATTTACTGGAATGTAAACTTCTAATGCTTGATCATTAGATCATCAAACGTACCAGCAAATATGTCATCAAGTCTTTCCAGTCTATCATACTAATCACCACTTACCTCTATCAACAAAACAATTGCCAGCACTACTTCTTCATGTCACCTCCATTCAAAATTCTCTAGAACTATACAATCCATCACCACCTATTAAGAGGAGGGTTCAATTAATCCGAGAGATCGTTCAAGATGTTCTTAGAACACAGACAAATAACATAGTGCAAGATATTATTGGCAATGTAAACAGATACTCTTTAGATAACATAATAAAGTATAGAATGTTTTCTATATCAAAATGCAGACCAATTTACTAGGATGTAAACTTCCAATGCTTAATAATAAGATCATGAAACGTACCAGCAAATTTGTCATCAAGTCTTTCCACTCTATCATATTAATCACCACTTACCTCTATCAACAAAACAATTGCCAGCACAACTTCTTCATGTCACCTCCATTCAAAATTCTCTAGAACGATACAATCCATCACCACCAATTAATAGGAGGGTTCAATAAATCCGAGAGATCGTTCAAGATGTTCTTAGAACACAGACAAATAACATAGTGCAAGATATTATTGGCAATGTAAACAGATCGTTCTTGCTAAGAGTCGATGACAGGACAGTCATAAATTGCTCTTTTGACTACCTGATGGGCGCTGCTGGTTGTATTCTTATTTATTAGTTGGCTAAAGGTAGCTACATATCTAGTAATGCATTTAAATATGAAGATAAATTGTATATTCCAAAGGTTGAATTTCCTTTATTTGGTGAAGTAATTTTGGAATGAACACAGGTTGAATAGAAAAAAAAACAGGTAGGCAATGAAATAACAGGTATGGTATAGGTGTCGCTAATCGCAACAGGATAGCAACTAACGGGATAAATCGGGTTATTTGTCATAGTTTTGGTAAAAAGTAGTACAAGGTCAGGAAAACGCTTCTTTTTAACTTTGATACTAGTAACTATCAATGTTTCTCCAATAGTGAATTCAATTGAGAAAAATATAAATAAAATACAGACCTAACAAGAGCTTAATCCAATCCAAATGTTAACAATAGAAAGTCTCAACAAAGAAAGTTAGTCACCCAACGAGTAGTTTCTCTAAACGCATCTAGTACCTATCTACTATATTTATAGCGACTATTTAAACTGAACTAAGATTAATAGACTATTGACTATCTGGCTCAGCTGTCGTTGCCATCAATCATTGGGAAGGCAGTTCCGTTTCTCTTACGGTTATGATCAGGCACTGTTTTAGTCGCTTGCAAACATTTTTTGTGGGATTTAATTGTTGGAGTAAGGATCATTTCTGGATTTTCATAAATTTTTGGTCCTACGGTATGATGTGTTTCATTTTACGGTTGAAGTAACTTACGTGCAAGATAAAATGTACATAATATTTAAATTAGGTAAATATTAAATCGCAAAAAGAGACTAAATAACATTAATATTCTTAAAAGTTATTAGAAAACGACTCTAAAAACAACAAAATACGACAACACGATCGTAAAATGACTAAACAGGTTTTTCTAACGAATCACAAAAAACTTGACCTTGAAACTTCCAAAACGTGTTGCAACATTTATATAATTATACAGGATTCATAAAACAATAGTATGTTGAAGTAACACATTAAGGCTTGTGCAGACCAGCGCGACAGGCGACGCGACACAAAGGCACCGGCCCACGGTGGGCTGGAAATCGGCTTTCATAGACTTAGGGATTTCAATTTGCAAATGCTTGATTTTTTGCCGAATATCGCTTCTATTAGTAATTACTATGTACAAAAATGACACCCGAGTTAATTCTGCCCAAAAATTATGGAAATATAATTTTTTTACGAAAAATTTGTATGAAGCTATGAAAATCGAATTATCTCCTAAACGGCATGTTTAACCGTAATATCCTTGGAGGTGGTCATAGTGCTAATTATTTATGATTTTTTGGTTGCCGATTTGACGAAAAATTTAATGCCGTTTTTTTTTTAAAAAATCGTCAAAATATTTTTATTTATTTTTACATGTAAAACGATCCCTTTTAGTGTCCAAGTTAAAAAGTTCGATATGTTATTAACCCAAATATTAAGAACACACAAAACTAGAAAAATTAAATAAAAAAATTACTGTTTTTTGACACATTTTTACTAATTTAAATTATCAAACTCTTATTTAAGTAACATATAAAGTTATATTATATACAAAATAATTTAATTTAAGGAATTAATACTAAGCATTTGTAAAATAAAGTAAAATAAATAAAAAAAAGACAAAATATCATTAAATATTACAAAAAAAAACCCAAACACACTCAAATACAAATTTACAAATATATAATTTTATATATAATTAATTATATATATTTTTTTTACAAATTTTCCTTATCACTCTCGTTGTCAGACTCCAATTCTGAGTCAGCATCCAGATTGGATATATCCAAAAACTCGAACTCAGTTTCCTGAAATTGAATTAAGTCGAGAGTTTCAGCAAAAAAGCTCTGCTTTTTCTTGGCATCTAACTTAGGCCTTTGTGCACTTAGCAAAGGATCCGAAGAAACAACAAGCATATTTAAAATGTCTTGATTGGAATCCTGCCTGCTTCTTTTCCGCGAATGATGTTCTCGAAACCTCCTAAAATCTTTTTTTCGAGACTCTGAGGCTTCTTCCGAGAGAGTCCCAATCGGCACAATATTATTTTTCTCGATTATGTCAGCCCCATGGATTAATAATTTATGAACGGTTGACGACATGTAGTACCAGTCGTATAATAATACGTACTTTTCTGCTGTTTTGCGGGCATAATCTCTAAATTTTATTATATCGAACTGCTCTCCAGATGTAATTGCTTGTAAAATTACAGCATATCTTTTGATGAGGTCTTCATCCAAACCGGTTATAGCTGCGGTTTTATTAGGAAACTCAAAGAATTTTCTTGCAGTATTCCCGCCATTGGTGGTTCCCGAGCCTTGTTTTACTATATCAATCAACAGATTGAGCTCATCTTTGAATTTATTTTGAATTATTTTCTTCCTTGTCTGTAGCATTTCTTTGTGCTCATCACTTCTCGCTGCCCACCGTTTGAAGTCGAGCCTGTATGCAATGTGTAACAGACATTCCATACAATTTATACGGGCGTGTAGGGATGACAAGCCAAATTCATACAGGTCAGAACACACAATTTTTGATGTTACAGCATCTAAGCGGTTCATTTCTGTAGGCTTTGCTAAGCACAGGTAGCACGATGCATTTGATCTAGCTTCAGAAAGCTTACCTTTCTGAAGCTAGATCAAATGCATCGTGCATCGTGCAAACTTTAGCGTCGATCATCGTCATCATTAGTTCATCAGTCACCCTATTATTATTATTGCACTCTGTGGGGATAAGGGCCTCAATTTCTTCATCCATTTGTTTTTTCAGCTCAAGGACAACTGCTTCACTCTCCTTTACAAAAGTAAACTGAACTGGACGACAATACAAAACTGAGCATGGTTTTGGGTTCGTCCATAAGATGTTGTCTCCATCTGTCAGTTTTAGTGGCACCAAGGAGGTCATGAAAATGCTCGAGTCATCTTCCTCACCCTCCATTTTCTGCTTGTATCGGCTTTGGTTAGAAGCACCATCAAATCCCCACTTGGATATCAGCTTCAACTGCTTGTTATGCTCTTCCTTGAAAGGCTTTGAAGGATTCTTGTAACTGTGATATCAAGTAAAGCTTGAAGTGTAATCCTAGCCGATGAATCAGTAACTGTCACTGATTGCTTCGGAGGGTAGCAATCAAGCTTAGTTTGTTGCACTTTATAGTAAGATGGATAAATATCCTTAGCACCTTCCTGAATGGCAGCCTCTCGCAACGTAATATATTGTCACTTTGAGAGTTTTAGCGAAAGAAGCAATCCAAGCGCCTTTTCTGGCGTAAATATGATTGTTTTCGCTGGTTTCTTAAGCGTTTCATTTAATTTAGCGGCTGCTTCAGGATTTTTCATCATGTATTCGATGACAGAGGCGATATCTCCATGCCCTTCTTCTTTTAAACGTGCTGCAGCTGCATATGCCAATTCACTGGAATCTTCGCCTGTGTGTTCATCAGATCTTCTCTTTTTTTGTTTACTTCCCAGATCTTCGAATGGTTTACGGGATCTTTTCGTCATTGTTCCAATGGACGTTGATGTCGACGGTTCTGGAGAGACTGAGGGCGCTCTTGGTATCTCATCAACATTTGGTTCTTGATTAACTAAAGTTTGCACAAAACTCGGCCAATCAATATTTGCTCCCAACCAATTCTCGTACTTTCTCCTAAAATTATCAAGGAATCGGTTGCAGAAATCCAACCGATTCCTTGATAATTTCAGGATAATAATAGTACACAGTTGTGAACAAACTAAATTATAAAACAAAACTTTAGCCCTTTAATTGCAAAACGCCAATAATTAGGTAACTACCCTCATTAGTTATCTCCTCATTAGCTAATGAAAATTTATAATTGTCACTAACTATTCTTAGAACTCATAGCACTGCTAATTAACAAATTAGCTTACTTATCAGGAAAAGTTGAATGTAATCCATAGTTGGCATTGTCGTGAGATATTGAAAATCATTAACTCTTGAAATGTCGCGTGATACCCCATAGGTGCATAAGAAAAAGTGCTCCAAATGTCAAATGCACCTATGCGGTGCATAAGGATACTGCTTGCCATTGGACGATCATATTTGACATTTATTTGCACTTGCAACACGATCTGGTTGTATCATTCGACTAATCGATTAATACTTGACCGGTTTTAGTAACAATTTACTGGGAACACCACCAAAATGAACGAAAAAAAAAAAACAAACAAAATGTATCTGTGGTTTCAGTGACGCGACGCCGCCATACTGTCAAAACTCGGTGAAGTGTGTGTGTTGTTTACATTAGTTCGCAATGTTTTTATGAAGAAAACGGCGAGTGATCTTATTAGAATGTTACACAGAATTACTGAGAAATAAGTATAGATTTCATATTGAGTGTTAGTTTATCGAAAAGTGATAAATATTTCCATGAAAAGATAACGAAAGTTTTGTAGTGCACAAATTTTGAAGCTGTCGCCGCCGCCGCCGTGTTTAGTAAAGTTTTTATGATAAATATTCTTGTAAACTGTTTGAAATACACATAAGTACCTAGTTTATTTATCTACGAACGTAATTTGGCCTATAGCTACTGATACTATTGCGTATTTTTATCGTATTCGTATTTCCAAAAGTAAAATTCGGCGTAGTTCCCGCGTACCGTGACACGTCAAATTTTTATCGTTGTGTAAACAAAAAGTTTTTATGGTTTAGATAAGGTTTCAAGTGCTATGGGTTTCTGTTATCGTGTTTATGGCGTGGCCTACACATTGTATTGTCGTAATCAAGTGTTTATGTGGTGAATGAGTGTGTGAATTCGATATATTGTGATAAAGTTTCAAGGTTATGTGAGTGAAAATTAACAAAATGAAAAGATATCACATCACTGCAAAATCAGGTGAGTACAAACGTCTATAAAAAATATTTATTTAGTTAGCTTAACTCATAACGAAGCCAGAAAGGTATAATATGTGCCATGTTAATGACTGTATATTGACGAATTCTTCGTTTTTCCGAAGGCCTACCCACAAATCAAAGCAAATGGCAATTAGGTTGACAAGATGTGTGTTATATATGTAAACCTAGGCTCACAGTCAAGGGGTTAAATCACCTATAAAGACTCATTAGAAGACCTAATCAGTGTAGTTACTTAATCACTTCTTTTCGGACTCATTAGAAGAGTAAACAATTGGTAATTTGGTTGTATGAAAAGTTTTTAAAACTCATGATGTGTTGATAAATATTTAGCTCAAACATAGTTTCTACGTGTGGGTGTACTATAAACCTCTGCCAACTCCTTCAGAAATATAGGAGTGATGCTATTTTATGTTACATGTAGTTAAAAGTCCGTGTTCTTCAACATAAACACTAAAAGGAATCGTTTCATATGTAAAAACAAATAAAAATATTTTGGGGATTTTTAAAAAAAAAACGGCATGAAATTTTTCGTCAAATCGGCAACCAAAAAATCATAAATAATTAGCACTATATTTCCTTCGTTTTTGGGCAGAATTAACTCGGGTGTCATTTTTGTACATAGTAATGACTAATAGAAGCGATATCCAGCATAAAAACAAGCACTTGCAAATTGAAATCCCTAAGTCTATGAAAGCCGATTTTCAGCCCACCGTGCGCCCGTCGCGCGACGAGCGGTGCCTTTGTGTCGCGTCGCGTGTCGCGCTGGTCTGCACAAGCCTTTATTAGGACCACCAAATCAATGAAATCAATTAATTGGAAACTGCGAGGAAATACAACCCTGAAAGAACAAGAATACATAACGTAATATCCATGGAATATAATACTATAAGTACAGGTAAGTTGCATTCTTGCAAATTAATGTGGTATAAAATGGCAAGATCTAAAACTAAATCTGGTTTGGATGGACAAACATCAAACTATTTATAAAATCAAGTAAATTCTGAGCAATCCACGCTCAAAAGTTCAAGTCAACTAATCAACTGAGGTTCATTTCCGTATAGCCAACGATGTAAGCAGCGTCAACGACCGTCAAGGGCTACGGAGCCAAGGTTCGCTTGACAAAAAATAAATTGTGCCAGCATGCCAACGCATAATATACAGTAGTCTCCAGACAGTGTTGTTAATTATACGGCTGTGGGCCTCATTACTAGTACACTCAATTGTGTCTCCGTTTATCATGGAGTGGGACTTGTTAAAATTGAAACTGTGATTGATTCAAACGATGTTTAAAACGATGAACTCTAACGTGAATAAATAAGGTTTTTTTTCGAAGGACTTGTCAAATTCTGTACCTTGTTCTACTCCCAGAGTCTATCTATCTTGTTTATCTGTAGATATCATTTGTTTTGTTATCCTTGTTGATACCAAAAAGTGCTGTTTTTGTCCTCCTTTTAAGTTTAAGATGATGTCAGTAACATGAAGGAAGTTCCTTAACTTCGATATAAAGGTTATGCTTGCAATTTGTAACCTTAACCTGAATAAATGCAGCATTCAATATGTATATTCTTGGAATATCGCTTTCCTTATATAAGTAGCTACTTAGTTAGACGTCATTGCTGTCTAAGGAGCCCTTAGCCCTTATACATTCAATTCAAAGTATCGTTGTGCATACAACCTTGACTCAATCTATCTGGAAATATAAAACTGGCCAACTTTACTCAGACATTTTAGCTAGCTTTCAATGTATGTGCCTCTCCCAAGTGAATACTCGACCGAAAAGTAGGAACTTTATAGTGTTAACATTTCTAAATGAGATTGTTGACTACCCATTGACCCATTTCCTATTGTTACAACTTGCACAAAACGGATATTATAGTACCTAATAGTAGTATAGTGGTAGTATTATTCAGTATCAAAGCAGTACCTCCCCAATACATTGATGATTGATACTATATAAACATTTAGTGACTCAATAAAATTGATCGCACAAACTCAGTTGAGTGCAGCATAATATTAATAAGTTCTGTCAAGCCGTTACGTGCCAAGGCTGCCATTAGATCATCGTCTTGTGGTCGGCTTGTTTACTTGTTTTTTTATTTATTACCTACATCAGAAGGTCCAGTGATATATGAAAGGTATTTTTATTTAATTAAGATATTTCAAGAAGATTGGCCTTAATGTCT
The DNA here is from genome assembly GCA_949152395.1 of Agrochola litura. Taxonomy (NCBI): domain Eukaryota; kingdom Metazoa; phylum Arthropoda; class Insecta; order Lepidoptera; family Noctuidae; genus Agrochola; species Agrochola litura. Next base: position 24,863,233 of record OX424495.1, on the reverse strand, counting down.
CTCGTTATTATAATTTATAACGTCTGTTGCTACGAGCTAATATCCGCATCTGTGAATCACTTATATTTTTTTCTATTTTTACTTGGCTTTGGTATATTAATTATATTGCTTGTGAAACTGCTCACACTATATTAACATCGAAATCAAAAACTATTTTTAATTCTAAAACTTAAGCAGGGTTAACATTTGAACTTCTTCGCTTATTGTATCTTCAATCTCATTTTCTCTAGTATGCCCGAAACTAGGATGATAAGCTATTGTTAGTAAGCTAGCAAACTAGTAGTTTCAGTTCCTAACTTACCCTTGAATCCCCAGCTTCAGGCCTCACCGCTAAAGCTGACCTCTGGCCACCTGTCACTACCTTCATTACAGAGAAAGACATAGAAATAGACTCATCTCGCGGCTTGTTTACATCGCGCGACCTTGGCATCGATTCGTTTTCGTCTGTTAGTAAACGTGTAGACACATCGTGCGATATTTTCATTTTCATCTAGCGCAGATTTTTTTTCTTTTTCTTTTAAAGAAATGTTAGTTGTTAACAGATGTGTATTGTCCAAGGACGTTGGCTGGTGGTTCTTTTATAAAATTATTTTTTTCTTCTTGTGAAAGTCGAAGATGAAAAAACCAGCCAATGGCGAGTCGGACTTGAACACGAAGGGTTCCGTACCGTATTAAGATCGAGCAAAACCGTCGAAAACAACACGTTTCTTGTATGGGGACCCCTTTTAATTATTAACTTTATCAAAAATTTACTATTTATTGTTATAGCGGCAATAGAAATACCTAATCTGTGAAAATTTCAACTATCTACCAATTACGGTTTATAGGATACAGTCAATAGAGAGACAGACTGACGGACGGATGGACGGACAGCGGAGGCTTAGTATTATAATAGGGTTCCGTTTGGCACCCTTTGGGTAGGGAACCAAAAAAACAGTAGCTGTGATATTTTTTAAACGTATGATGACATGAATGAGATGAAAGGTTTTTAGAAGATAGAGATAATTTATTAAAGAAAGGTACTTATTAAAACGATTGTTCTGTATTCCCACGAATAGATGATCAATAGTGATATATGTATTGAATATCGCGGCATTTAAATTATTTTTTTGTTCTCGAGTTTGACGACGAGGCCACGACCCGTTCTTTTCCAGTATGACGGCAATTTCCTGAATAATTCATGATACGAAGAATAATAGAAGTGACTGTTTTTATATTTTCTTCAACATTTGATCACACTGTGGACGTGCTCTAACATATGTAGCGTTCAATTACCACGTTCACCTTGTCAAAGATATACCTACAAGTACATACATTACAGATCAGTCTGGATTGGACTTGGAATACGATTTTTTGAAAACTAACCTTGTCGTTAGAACGTCTTTAAGACCATGAAATGAGAAACAATTAACATTGCAAGATCGATCTTTAATTTGAGAGTCATTCAAATTAACCATACGAAAGGATTCATAGTTCAGTGTACTTATGTTTCAAATTCTCTAAAAGACGATATACATATAGTCGCATGATGCAAGGGGAGGGGACACCAACACGACGCCATTAGGGTAGAGCATCCACAATATTTTAATGAACAACCATATTTTTGCGTCATAAAGAAATTCCTTCCATTATAAAAAGTGTAAGAAAACACTCAGAATATTTATCTTTATACATAGCTTACTCAAACAATTCATCTACTAAGGTCGGTGTGACAGTGTCAGGGCCATGCATATCTGCCCATAGATAGTGTGACGACTATTAATGGTCGCAGTAATGGTGGGTGACGTCATTGGCGCCGGCACAATGTCAAATGGTGCTTACGTGTGTGGGGTGCATAGTTTGCCTTTGAGAATGGATATGGGTGTGGCTTTTTGTTTTAATGGCTGCTTCTGTAAAGTAATGATAATTTTACCCTTTTGGGAATTGAAGCTTTATCGTTTCCATAAATTTATAGTATTTATTGGTAGGGGTGCTTCACTATTTCCATTTAATAATAACTGTAGTTCAAAATTCCATAATTTCCATGAAATAATAATTGGAATTAAAGCTTATTTGATATCTGGACGTGGGATGCCCCCTAGCTCTCATTCCGACCCCGCCGCCGAGGTTCATCGCAATCTCGACCGCGTCCCCGAGTAAATGATACTCCCCCCGACCCTTGCTCGAAAACGAGGTGCCAGCAGTTGTTGCAGCTGAGCACGTAGCTTTAAATACCCCGTATAATAATCAAAATGAAAATCTAAGTTTGATCCAGCCTGTTCCTTCTTGCTCTTCTCCCCCCAGCGACGCCCTAAGCCGAGGTTCGTACCCCACAGGGGGTGCCCTTAGCGAGCGCTCGCCTAGTTTTAATTTAGGATAGTTTTTGCCCCTGGCTGGAGGCTTTGAGTGTAGAAGCTTAAGTCAGCCACAGGAAAGCCCGGTTAAGCAGCCATGATCTCACAGGACAACTGGGAGATGCCCTAGTTAAAAAAAAAAGCCCCCTAGCTAGATGAACCGAGCTGGGACATACTGCATGCGGAAGGCGGAGGTCAGGGTGTTGTGAGGAAGTCTGGGAGGGGCCTATGTCCAGCAGTGAACTACGATAGGCTAAGTTGATAGGATCTGGATGATTCATCGGTTTTATTATCACCGTTTTCAAATTAACTATTAACGTTTACATTTCAGTTGTTTACATTCACCCGGTTGCGTGTTGTTAATTATAAACTAATTACACGAAAACTCTCTAACCTACCATAAAAGTACTTTTGTACATTTTGTGAAATTGACACAGTTAGTGTTAAATTGTTAGTTTCCAAAACAACTGTTAATAACGGACTTTCACTTCAAATTTAACGATTCCCAAGGTATAATTGTTCCATAATTATGTCTGGTTGGCTGACTATTGGGCTGTGCCCGTTGGGAATTCGGTCAGATCTGATTGGAATGATATGGCTACTCTTACCGTACCTACAGAAAGAGTTCATAATATAGATAGTTCTAATTTATAAAATAATCTACAGACAGCACTGACAAGACGAGCTTTGGTAGAGGAACACACGAGATAAATAATGGATATCTAAATGATATATAAACATTCGTGTCTAGTGGTCATGCATTGAAGTATATCGTGATACCACAAGCACCTATGACTTATCTTAACAATCATCAACAACATAGTGGAAACAATGATGGCACTGGTATTTTTACTACAAGATAAAAAGGGTCGGGAAATTCTCCCCCGAAAAATAACGGAACGAATGACATGCTGCATGAAAATGATGTGTGAGCACGAGTATGGTATTTAACCATAAAGAAGGAATAATTCGTATCGATAATATCGTTGACAAAAATAAAAATATGCCTCCAGATAACAGTTCACTCGTAGAATTATCAGGCACGCGATCATTGTTATGAAATTGATCATAAATATATAGGGCTGCTTCAGTAAAAGGGAATATGAAAAAAAATATATATATAGTTTTCTGTTATTCGAAAACTTGTAGAAGGTTCATGAGATGACAATTGACATAATTAAATAAGTGATTTTATAATGTTGATGAATGAATGAGTGAAATTAATTAAGGGTACGAATCAGACTGTTACTAATTCAGTGATGGGTTATCAAACAAACACAAGAACGTATTCACCTTAATAGAGACAATAAGAAAAGTGCTATTGGACACATTTTTAGTAAAGACAATTTAATAGTTTAGGTTATAATTAAATTACTTATTAGTCTATTTATAAGGCTAGATGGTAATAAGATTAGGGTCTATCCTATTGCTGAATCCTAGGACAAGGAAAAAAAAAAGGGACGGGTTTGATCAAACTGTAAAACTAGTCTGATTTCTGTGATTGAATGATACGAATCCAAAATCCAGCACAAAAGTAATCAAATATCCTAGTTTTATATAAAGGACACGTGGAAACGAATTTGGAATCAGGTTACAGAACTCAAAAGGTTATCAACCCTGCTCCAACTTCGAAGATAGGCCAGTGTCCGTGTCTGGTTGTGCCATGCGTGCGCTCCTCCATTTCGGAGTTACAAGTGACAGACAGATATGCGTGACTGATAATTGACAGAAAGCCTACAGGAACCCCATGGAAACAATGCATTTACGGGAAATTGTTCTGATCCATTATGGAATTTTACTACTTTCTTACAGCAGAAGTATTTAACTTTATCAAGCGTTTTGTTTATTTCCTGGTCTCGTTTATTTGATTGCTTAGCCGTTAAAGTTTAAGCGTCGTCATAATTGTGCAGAATCGCAATAGACGCTTGAGGTTAATTAAAATCTTTTACGAGATAGCTCATTTTGATGAGCTAATTATTTCCCGCAATCAGGTACACTTTAGAAGCTATTTCAATTAAGTATATTAACTAACTCAACGTAATGGTAGCAACAATGCAAATAAACGAAACTATTAACTACAGTACCTGCTTCAGTTAAAAATACACCCACTAACGTTTAGCCAACACTGTAAGAATCTATCAACATCCTTATAACGCAATCTCCAAATATTTGTTCTGCAGGCAGCTGAGTCTATGAACTCATAAACTAGAAATAGAATTCTGATCATTTTGTTGTAGGTTTATTTCAGATTGGCTTTATTTCCGTTATTAACTTCTGCTGAGATTTATTTAGACTCAAGACTGGAACTAATCGTTAAAACATTAAATGGTTTTTATAATCTCCAAACATATACCCTTTCGTGTATCTCAAAGATGGCGTGATTTCTGAAGCCATAATTCATGTATTCATTTTAGGAGTTTCTAAATCAATTTCAGGTATTGTTAGATAAATCTACAAACAAGATCTAAACATTTTAGCTATTATAGACAAAATCGGACAAATACATCTTCTATTAATAACACCTTTATTCATAGTCATAATAACAATATAACTAAAATTAATGTTTACTCTTATCGTAACAGTATCCTTACTCCTAGTGCACTGAACTTGGCAAGATGTAGCGTCTGCTATAGAGAAAGTGACTCAGGCCATTGTGATTTAGTTGGTAAGGCGTGTTACAGACTTGTTCGGGTCGGCATGATTCGGACAGCCGAGCGGAAAATTCGATTTTACATATTATGTAAACATATCCACGGTAGCAAAGTAATCATAATCAACCTAAATGCTTCCACTGCTGGGACACTGGCCTACTCTCAGTGAGAGGGAGTGGACCGTAATCCAACACGCGAGCGCGTGCGGGTTGGTAGTTGTCACAAATCTTCGAATTTATGGTTCTAGGACATGCCGGCTTCCTCACGATGTTTTCCTTTACCGTTTTGAGAGTAGTGATAGTGATGAAATAATTTGCACAAAGTAAAGTGCCTGTCAGGGTTCGAACCTATAACTCTAACTGACAATCGGCACGTTCAGCTGTTGTAAACAAAGATGTCAGTCACATAGCCGTTATAATGTCGGTTTTTTAACTTGAGTTATTTTAGTGCAACAAAAATAAGTCACGTCGCGCGTCGGCGTTATAACTAATGGTTTAATAAGGAACATATATAAGGAACATACATTAAATACCTTTATTTATTAGAGCAACAATATAAAACAAAATAATAGTTAATAACTGTCTTAATAGATATTAAAAAATTTATAAGCTTAAGCAATTAGGAAATCACACGTAGAAGCGGGTATAATTATGTCAGTTGACACATTTAGTTTCCTTTTTGTTACGAATTAGATGAAGACATCTACCGAAATTTGGAAAAAAAAAATTCAGTAATAGGCCTTAACTATTTTCCTTGGCAATGATGGAAATAAAGTAGATGAAGATTCTATTAATTATTATCAGTTTTGCGTTCAAAACGCTCTCCTGTAAAATTATGATTTTGTAGATAACCGCGGTTGCGATATGTTCAGGAAAAAGGCGCTTGGCTTAGCTCGAGCCGACTCGCATATAATTCAGCGAGGGTAAATGCCGAACGGAGGTTGCCAATTGCCACGAGCATAATGAAAGTCGAATATTTGTAGTAATTGCTTCTGGTCGGCTTGGTTGTTCAACAAATCGAATGTGCCGAGCCGAACAAGAGTGTAGCACCCCTTACTCTCTCCGTGCCAAATCTGGCGTTCAAGTCTCATTAGACAGCATGCCAAAAAGGTTTTATGGTTGTCTCAGCTATTCTTGTAATGTATTCGATCACTTTTATGGGTTTGTTTAGTGTTTGGATACAGTTTTTATGGATATCATTGAGTTATGTGCCATTTTCGGGGAATTTAATTAGGGTATAGCAATTATGTGTCGTATTTATGCTTGATTTAGTATCTAGTTTTGTATCGCGTTTAAATAGCATATCCTGGTAATAATGTTTGCTGTTTTTATTATGACGATAGTTCATTGTTAGGGTTTATTGCATTTCAGAAACTAACGAATTGTATATTACTGTTTTATGTGTTTTTGTAATTTCATAGCCTGGCATTAAACATGTAATTTCTCTTGTTACAGATGAACAGGAAAGAGTACAGAAGAAAACGTTTGTCAATTGGATCAATTCACATTTATCGAAGGTAAGAGATCAAAATAACTAGCAAGTACTTAGTCCCAAGCTTTTGAACGGTTTTAGTACACTCGTAGCGATCGATTTTCTTGATTCATCGCGAGGAAAGCTTGAGAAGAATTTATGGGAAGTAATAACTACCTTACCACCGCCGTAGCCGGCTTAGCCAAGCGTGGCAATTACTGGAATATGGTTCCGTTGCAGTTTGAGGCGAGCCTATGTTCAGTAGTATAATTATGGGCTTTTTTGATAAGTAGATCTGAGATAACATTTTGAAAATTATTGTGGCCTGTTTTATCACCTTCGGCTAACTTATTTGGCTGTTGTTTTAATTTCACACTAATTCTGTTCCGGTTTTTGTATTTATTTAATGGATAGGCCTTATCTAGAATTTGTAAAACAGGCCCTTACTTATGTATCTTCCTTAGTACTTTTGTTCAATAATTCAATCTTATTTGATGAATAAAATTACGGATGAAAAGGTCAGGTCAAAGGTCATGCTGTTCGGTGTTTTCACCGAACAACTTAGTTAGCAATATCGGCGTGACGCGTTGACCTAATTTTATATTACTTAATATTCATATTAGATTAAGTGCACTTTTGTCTACCGCGTTGGCCGGGTGTATTCAAACATTTCATTAACATTAGAACAATTTAAGAGTGAGTCAATAAATTTGCTGAGTTGAGTTGAGTCAAATGAGTTCAATATAAACATTTGTTTTTCCTCAAAACACCGACACCTTGCTACGTACCCCGACACATGCCCTTTAGGTAACTAAGGTACTGTTTTGAGCTCTTTATAGCTTGTTGTTGGTACTCTTGGTTTACATTACCTGTAGAATTAAAACCTGCCGTATTTAACCTCTAACTGCACAGTTCAATAAGCTATTATAATATAGCATTTGTGTAGTTAACAAAGTTCACACTATTGTTATTGCAATATCTAAAGTAATGGTTTTTCGCAAAGAGATACCAGTGTATATTAGGTATCTGTTTCACTTCAAATTTTTTACTTATCATGAATTTAATTATGTTAACAATTTCAGTCAGTGCTTGAAGATGCTGTAACTGCATCCTCTCCCGATTTAGCACTCAATGCACTGATATAATCTGTTTCTTCCAGCGCATACCGCCACTGCGCATCGATGACCTTATCTACGACCTGCGCGATGGAACGAAACTGTTGGCGCTGCTCGAGGTGTTGTCAGGGGAGAAGCTAGTAAGTATCTACATATATTCCAATGACATAACATAACTTAAAGGCTATATTCCCTGCAGATAGACAGTGCATTGGTGTGCATGTAGTACACCCATATTATTCAGTACTGTTTAAGTTCCATGTATAGCTAGCTTGTTGAATGAACCGGGCACAAATTCAGACTCCGGTCTGTTACTGAGAATTTTAAATCCAAACCCAGCATTCTATGCCTGGCAGGCGCGCTAGCAACCTCTGGTTTAATAAGACAATAAATGAGCCTGAAAATAGTGAAGTCTCATTCCATCTTGAATGAAATAATCTAACATCTATATTATGCTTATGAATTGATATTATATACGTTGAAATGCTCTGAACTTTCACTTATTTGTTGACGGTTGACATGAATTATTAAATACATTTCGGAGGTATTTTTGACCTCAGTATTTTAAGTATTTTAGAGCTGCTTAGATAAGGTGTATAAAATATTTTCTGTTAAAATATTTAGAAAGAGTAATTTAATACGAACAAAATAGCACCAGCAACTTTTATGGGTATGACACAAGAGTCATTTCAGCCTTGTTTTTGAGATGGCAATGCGTCTGCGTTACCGCTGGTATCGAAGACGTCCACAGGTGGCAAAGAGCATATATCGTTAGGAGGGCCGCCAGTGTGCTTCCACCCAATAATTTAACCACCTCTGTCGTCTAGTGGTTAGACCACCTATCACTGTAGGGTCAAAATTTTCTGGTTGGTTTAGTTGGTGGTAAGACTTGTTCTAAGCCCACCTGGCTAGCTACCACCATCTTATCTAAGTCTGTCGCCATTACAACAATGTTAACAGCATTGTTGTGTTTCGACGGTTAGAGTTAAGATAGCCAGTTCCTCTGTAGTTGAGGATTCCGGGTGAAGCTCGCTTCCACCTTCGGCCTGATCATCACTCACCATCAGGTGAGATGCAGGCCAAGAGCTTCCCCGTCGTGGTTAAAAAAAACATAATAACATTAAGAATCGATACATGATCAAAAATTTTCCTCAAACGAGTTCTTTTCCACAGCCGATGGAACGCGGCCGCGTCCTCAGACGCCCGCACTTTTTATCAAACGCGAACACCGCGCTGCGCTTCCTAGCCGGCAAGAGGATCAAGTTGGTCAACATCAACGCCGCTGACCTCGTGGATGGACGGCCTGCAGTGGTGCTCGGCCTCATTTGGACCATTATCCTCTATTTCCAGGTAGGGAGGCGCTCTTCTTGGCTTATGTTTGAACAGAGAGCTGCAATAGTCTTGATCTATATTGCTAGGTATTGAGCAAGTATCGGATATTATAAAATGTAAGTTAATTTTTTTGGATGAATGGGAGTTCCAGCAAAGAACGTAGATTCAAAAAAAGTAATTAATAATAAATCTTTATTATTCTCTCTTCACATGGTCCTCTTAAAAATGGAGACAAGAATTGCATAAAATATAACCTTGTGAAAGACAAGCGTCAATACTAGGATACGAATTGAAATGGTCTTGCTTTTAAATATCAATGAAACGTTTGCCATTCATTTAAGCTTGACTGATACTTGATATTAGAATGCCAAAAACAACTGAATCATCAAATGGCTTTCTCAATAGTATTACATTACTGATACGCCTTCAAATATCTCTAATTAATTTAGAAAGTAAATCTGTATCGCATTTCTTCAATTTTACTATTGTGGCTCACTGTACACTGACTCAGCACCGTGTGGTACGGAAATAGATTTAAATTTGGATAGAACTTACACAGTATTGCGTAGGTAGAATAGCTCTACACTCTCAGATACTTTTACTACTATTATAAATCTAATAGGATCATCAATGTTTATATGATCTTAATCAATGGTCTCATCTGTTTCATTTGTACAGTCACTGTGATCATTAACATTCCAGATGTCTACTTCGAGTATATTTAGATAATGTATCACAGTCTGCTTCATTGATAGTTTTTATTAGACTGTAATTCCCATATTTGGTTTTCTTCATTTCCATACATTGTCATTCATAGTATGGACCTAAATTGATTTTCCAAATTACTCTATTTTCTGAAATGAACAGCCAATAGCAGACTATTATATACCAGTATTATATCTTAATTGCCATATTGTTTAACTTAGTATTTGTTGTAATTACCCCCCGTGTTCCTATTTAATCTTTCTCTTAATCTGTCCCTTTTACTGACGTAGTTGCACTATCCAGTAACTTGTATCTAATATTATTTCAATGTCTACCATTAAAATGAGGATATACTGTACTAAAATATATTTTACTAGAGTTTTCATAATGATTGGCTTTACAAACATTTTTGTGGATTTTTAAATTTATTTATTTATTTGGAATCTCAGTCTGTTCTCATTTTAATTGGCTTGAACTAATTTTGTTTGCGCAAGCTTCGCTCAATGTATTGGACCCACAGGATAGAGGACCTAAGGTGGGTAACGGCATCACAGCTTCTAAACTAGTCAGGTCTCTTGGCATTTTATTATATTACCTTTTTATAATATTGTATGTATCATCGTTATCAAACGTTGCAGTAACTGAGAATATTTTTGTTCTATATTATTTACAAATCTATGCTTGTTGATTTAAGCTAAGCTTACTACATTTGTGTACCTATCACCTTATATTTTTGTATTTCCTATATTTACAGCTCGATCAAGCTTTCAACGCTTTGAGAGCTTGTTTTGCAATTTAACTTTTCTTATAACTTTTATATTCCCTATGCCAGAGACCATAGACTACACAGTACTGCTATTGGTTGACCAAATTGGTTTTATAATTGGACTAGAATCACAAACCTCACTATCAGTGTCAAATCACTTCACCTTTAGATAATAATTGTATTATTGTCATCACTTTAAATCACTTACTTAGTTCGAGTGTGGGAGGAGTGAATTGGCAGAATTTTGTTGTTGATTACGTAATGAGAATAGCGACTGGCGCTAATGCTTTGTACTAGTTTTCATTGTTATTGGTCTCCGTTGTTTACATGTATCTTTTTCTGTTTTAGTTGGAAAAACACTTACCAACTTCAGTGGATTTTGTATCAGTATAAGACATTGCGTTGGGCTGGTTAATTTAAGATGAAGCAAGACTAAAAACAGTTTACTCTTTAACATTATTTAAGTTGTATACTATTGGTCCTTGCCACCCATTTAATTCTGCAAACACATTAAATTAAACCTTGTTAGCATTAGCGCCAGTTAATATAATTTATTTATGCAAATCTGCATATTGTTTTGTATCAACAGTCTTTGCTGTCATTAAATCATATTTCATCAAAACAGGTTATGTATCCAGGGTCAGGACACGATCCTTCACCATACGGCCTTCAGGTCAGCTTTGAACTTCGAAATTTAGATTTTGGATGTCTTTTGGTGTACTCCGCTTATTTACAAACACAACTTGTTTGCCATCGGCTTCTTCGGAAAACAAATGAATATCAATAATCAACAATACTATTGTTGTATCTGAATATTTTTCCCTTGTGACCCTGAAATCCTGATTTGATTTTAAATCATTCTCTAAACTGATGAATTTATTGGCATGTTACAGGTACACTGTATTATTTTTACTTCACTGAATTTTGATCCCAAAACTTACTGGCGAACTTTATAGTTAAAATTTTAAAATTGTATCCAAACTGCTGTATGACCCAAGAATGACCATCCAATGCTTATTCATACAAAATTACCAAAGATCCGAGATTGAGTTACGATATCTATAAAATACAACATTTTCGGTATCTTGTACACCATGAATGACATGTTGAGCTATCAATGTTTCGTTAAAAGTGACAATTAATGGAGCCTTACAGTACATCCCCTTTTTTTTGGTGGGAATTGATCAAATAACTTCTCTCGCTCTGGGCGGAGCGGGATAGCGTGTCAGACTCTTATTGAGTAAACGTGTTCCTTCAGTTGCCTGTATTGCCAGGGGCCACAGTACATCCCCTAAAGCACTATTTTTGGCATGCAACGTGATGGCTTCGACACTTCATGGTACCTGCAGCTCTTGTTATCTTTGCTAATCAACCACCACATCCCCATCAGATCGAGGAGAACAGCCGGGCTCTAGAGTACCTCGGAGGGTCTCGTTGTGCGTCAGTCATGTCTCATGAATCGGGAGCCGCCACCCCGACTCAGAGAGCAGAGGACAAGTGGAAACAAGGCGCCAAGAAGACCCTGCTGCAGTGGGTCGCCAATGCTTTGCCGAAGTAAGTAGACACCTGGATTATTGACGATGGTATTTATGTAGATGTGTAAGGTTGATGACTTAAGAGTTCATAATACTTCGCTCAAATTCACTCTTTATCTCGCTCGCACACTACTGCTCGCGGACTGTGTGAGAGCGAGACTGAGTGACGGGGAAAAGGCTCCAAGGCGCCGATAGTTTAGATAATTTCTTTTTACGGTAAAAATAATCTGCTTTATATTTAGTTATTATGCAAAGTTTCATGATCTAAATTAAACTATTTTTTTAATACTATCGGTTTATTGTTCGGTTTGGAGGTGATTTTGTAATTTATTCCAAAAAGTATATTCATTTCAAAATTAATGCTGCAGTATTTTCTATTTATCGGAGGATCATGCTAAGCAATTTGAGGTATAATAGCCTCTCAATAAGCAGAAAAGAAGGAATGGAGAGGATAGTGGAAGACGAACAAGAACCTTTTGCTAAATAGCAGCCGGGCTATTCAGTAAAAATCGCTTCAAGAAAACCTATGTGCAGTGAGCTATAATTTCTCCTGATTCTAGGGATTGACACTATTGACAGAATACGATAGACGTAGATATAAGTAACCTATTTCACTTAACTATTCCTAAAGAGTCTTCATAAACCCTGTAAGAAATCAACACGCGTTTCACCTCTCAACGAGGCATCCTCAGGATGACGATTGACTTGTCGCGAACCCGAACACAGCGTGTTGCCATGCCGAGCGCTGGACGCAGAGTGTAATACCGCCCGACAAACCCACTTATATACTGCTCGGTCCACTTCGGCCCGGATTGTTATCAGCGCGATTGGAATACTATTGACAGAATTCAAGCTCACTTTACCATTTTTTCAATTTTTTACGGTGAGATTTTTACCGAATAAATCGGCAGAACAGTACCTATAAAGAAAATCTGTAGCAGCAATTTTAGCCTTAATTAAGTTTCTGATAGTTCAATTCGTAAATAATAAAAAATTCAATAAGGTATGGAGCCCAATGGATCCTTTGCATACCAATTAAAGATTCCCAATTCAATCACGTTCACTTGCTTTGGATCCATCAAATAGTGATGCCTTAATGAAAACCGAAGTGTATTCATCATCGATCATTGTACAAACAGAAGTTGAAAGCTTTTAAAAACAGCCGTATTTTTTTTTTTTTGTATACATCAACAATCTGTAATATTGTTTACGTACGTGCATGTGCGGTTTTATAATTTCTATCTAAACGATATTATCCTGGACATCCACGTCCACGTCACGACATCACTATAACACAGGGAACTGAAATGTGTGGAAATATATAAAGACGGTTTTGAACCGTCCACGATAACGTAAACGTGCACGTATGTCCTTACATTTTATGGACGTGAACGTCCACGATAATATTGTCACGTTAGAAATGATAAAAGCGCAAAATGTCTGTTTGTTTATTGATATTGGGGAACCCACTGACCCATATTATTTGACAGCTATGACGCCAGTTGCAATGACGGCTGTACTGTAACAGTTATTAATTCGATCATTAATTTCGCCAAGCGCTGCCAAGTGGCCCGAGATATTCGTTGGCTTAATTTTATTGCAGTTATTATAAGTTGACCTCTTCATTCAGAGATCAAATGCACCAAATTGTTTTTGATTAAATTAGTTTTTCTATTCTAATGTTTTTACAAGCTTTTAACCTTCGATCTTAAAGCTCATGTATATGTACTCATAGTTTTTATAATAGGCACCTTGGTCGTAGAACCTTTCGTTCACTTGAATTATGGATATTAAAATAATTTTTCCTCTCCAGGGATTCAAACATCCAAGTAACAGACTTCGGCCCATCATGGCGCGACGGTATCGCATTCCTTGCCATCATCGACGCCATCAAAGCCAACTTGATCAACCTGGCAGAGATGAAGAGGAAGACCAACAGACAACGTTTGGAACACGCGTTCGACGTCGCAGAAACAGCGCTCGGCATCGCAAAGTTGCTGGATGCCGAAGATGTTGATGTCGACAAGCCTGATGAGAGGTCCATTATGACATACGTAGCCCAGTTCCTGCATAAATATCCTGAACCTAAGGTGAGTAGGAGGTCTTAAGATAGTAGTCATGTCATCGAGATAGTTTTGTTTTTGAGAGTAAAATAAAGGTGCTGATAAACTTGAGCATTCATAACCGAACATCGTGCATTCGCCGTTTTTAAATTGGTCGAACTGAACAATGAACAGAGCCAAGCATAGAGCCAAACTTCGCTAAGAACATTTTCACGATCATTCTACCGAACGCTCGTCAATGCTCGTCAAAAAAATATTCTTCACGAAGATGTCAGACTTGACGGTCGCGTGTGCAACAATGACAGAATAGCTCGGCTCGGCAAAAAGCTTGAAGCAAAGTCGTGTTACTAGAATGCTCACTAGAACGCTCGCTAGAATGCTCGTTAGAATGCTCGCTAAAACGCTCCCGTTTATTTTTCTGTAATATAACATTCGCTAAAATGGTCATTACAAGTGAATGCTCAAGTTTATCAGCACCTTAAGGAGTACATTTTATAAGAGTTTTAAATAAAGAGTAAAATTTTTAAGAGTACGTTATGTCTGTGAGAGTAAAATAAAGAGTACATTTGCGTAATGAGTGCTTACAGTCAACACAAGTCATAAGCATGAATCACCGTGACATGTCATTCATCAACTCGCTATTGTTCCGGTTACATCTGTATTGTTTTAACAAGTGTGCGACCTTACGCAAGATTAACGTCATGTTTTGTCAACAGACGACAGGACCGGATGCCGTAGCGGCAGTGCAAGAGGAGTACGAATCTCTTAGAATGTGGCTGACGGAGCGCGTCACCACAGTTCAAAGGCAATACGACTCGCGAACTCTCTCGCGACACTACGAAGACTACGTCCGCGCCGAAAACGACCGGCTCGCGCGTGAACCCATCTACCAGAAACTAGAGAAACTCATGTACACACAGAGTCTCGTAGCCATCGCGCCGAAGTCCTGGCGCGAACTAGTCTCCCTCTGGATAGAATTAGAAAGACTGCACCGAAGATGGCTCTGGCTCCTAGACTCCGAACTCCCCGGAGACTTTAGAAATGTCGGCGAGTGGTTAGCGAGGGCCGAATACCTTTTATACTTTGACGAAATCCCCACTAGCTTAGACGAGAGGACCGCTGCCATCATCAGCGAGAAATTAGAGGAACACAGCGGCTTTTTCGCTGGATTACCAGAAGTTATCGATAGATTCGAAGCGGCTTTAAGATCACCCGAGGCCGCGAGAATTCCTGGCGAAAGACTCCAAGATATGAAGGAGCGTCTCGAGACAGTAAGTCGAAGAGCGCCACAGAGGAAGGCTCGATTAAAATACTTGGAGCACAAATGTTGTATCGTCGCCTTCACAGAGCTGACGAAAGCCAAGCTCGCCGCGTGGACCGGCAAATACGGTCGCATCGACCACGTACGTGCCTTATTAGAAGATTATGATAATTTCGTGACTAAGAATAAAATTTTCCAGGAGTTTGATAGAGCTTACGTTGATATTAAGCAAGTAGCGGAAGAGTACAAGAGGGTTTGTGAAGTAGACAGGACTGAAGCGAGAGATATTGACACGTTTTTGAAGGACGTTGCTGAGACCTGGAGAAGAGTCGCTTCTGATGTGAGATGTGCAAGAAGTGTGCTAGAGGAAGTCATTGCTCACTGGGAGCGTTGGAACACATTAGCTGATGACTTCACAACCTGGTTAGACAAAGCACAGCATATGCTTAGAGTATCAGAAGATGAGAGATTAGAGTTCTTCCAAGACCTGACTGTTTGGAAGGAGAAGCACCAACTCTTGGGTGATGCAGCCGGGTTCCTGGCTGCAACTTCCTCTGAAGAGATCAGTCAGGAGGTGAAGAGGAAATACGTAGAGATTACTGAACGTTGGGAACGTGTATGGGAAGAAGCAGAGAGGTGAGTTTGTGAAACATTATTATTTATATCATTTTAAAGAAATAGGTATCATGGAACAAATAGGTCAACTTCAATTTCTCTGAAAAATGCTATAATCTGATAATGATTTTTTTTTTATCGAATCTGTTCCAAGAAATGATTCTTAGTTATAAATTATTAATACATTCAAAGAATGTTTAATATCTTTTGTAAGGATTACAACCGTATTAATACCGTAGGTAGTTTTAAAAGATAAAATATTTTTTTTGCAATAAACAAGTTTTTTAATTGGCCAAGCACATTTGAAATATACATACATTGTTTGCTATAAATTATATCAATTAAGGTATAATTCAAAAAGTTATAACCGTTCAAAGTATCCATAATGTATTGTTTATATTTGGAGATTTGCAACGAAAATTTAATATCTATTGATAGCTCATATACTGTATGGTCGAGATTCCTCTGTGCCTCGGAAAGCGTGTTAATCCTTTGGTCTCGGTTGTCATTTTTGGATCTTTGACAGTCGTTATTAGTCGTTAGAACTAATCGTATCAGTCTGAGAACTAGTCATATCAAAAGGGTATCGTATTACCCAGTTACTGGGTTGTCGTTCCATGTAAAATATTGGTATTCAGCTGCATCCGGTTAGACTGGAAGCCGACCCCAATATAGTTGGGAAAAGGCTAGGCGGATTGATTTTTATGCCCTCTTTATGACATTTCATATTAATGCAGTTCGCCTAGAGATAACTGAAGATAGCAGAATACACACGATGACAAAATTATTATAGGAAAATGAATGTTCCTTACACATATAGATGGAATGCATAGATAGAATACTTGTTTTAGTACAGTAAAACCTATTTATAACCCAATGATGCCAACCAGGTACGTGCGCGGCGGCGACGCGCTGCGCAACCGTCGCGCGCTGTCCGGCGGCGTGCGCGCGCTCGACGCCTGGCTGCGCGCCGCCGACGGCCTGCTGGCCACGCAGCCCAAAGCCAGCACCGCCGACATACAGGCCTACATCGACCTGCTGCTGCAGCTCAACTCCGAGATAGAGCACCACGAGGAGCTGTTCAAGACTATTAGCAGGTTTGTCACTATTGGTACAACTATTAACAATATTGATAGTGAATCTGTTAACAACATCCACGGCTACTACATTTGATTCCTGTAGTGGTTACGCCGCCGCCGCCATATACGAACTACGCATCAAAAAGACATGACGTCACACAAATCCTGCATCGTGCAATTAAAATTTACCGCGCGAACAACATATATAAGACTATCCGACATCAACCGTTGGGCAGTTGCCCGCCAGACATCGACCGTCTGATCAGAAGATCCTCCCTTTTCTATGGAGGATGAGTAAACTTTACACCCTGTTCCTCATGTTTCTAAATTCCCATTGATTTCTTCTAGAGGTCCTCTTAATCCGCATAGAGTCCCGCAATTTATTTGCAATTACTTCATTTTCCAACAATTAACATCAAATAGGCTGCAGCGTCCATATTCGAAATCAAAATAATCTGTTAGCTCTTCGTACCTTCTCTTCTTATTTTAAAAAGCCAAAAATTCAATGTAATTTTAAAAACAATGTTGTTATGTCATAATAATATTAAGACATTATCCAGATATATCCTTTCAATACACCAATGTTCTTCAATCCCCAGGTATTGAAGAAGTTAAGTAATAAATATAGTTAATTCATTTATTAATGGTGAAAAATTTATTTTTCAAGAACCTTCCAAAACGCGATCGCGGAGATGCCTCGCGACGAAGTCGAAGCCAACATGGCGAAGCTCAAGCAACAGAAGGAGGCGCTCGTGCGCGTGCGAGCGACCGTGCCTGTCAAGCTACACCAGTACCGGCAGCTGCTCGTGCAGCATGAGTCGCTGGAGAGCGGCCAGAAGGAGATCGGCTCCTGGCTGGACAAGGCTGAGGAGGCGTTG
Organism: Agrochola litura; assembly: GCA_949152395.1. NCBI lineage: Eukaryota > Metazoa > Arthropoda > Insecta > Lepidoptera > Noctuidae > Agrochola > Agrochola litura. The sequence continues at coordinate 24,845,430 of OX424495.1, read as the reverse complement.
AGGACAGGAGGAGAGACTAGACGGTAAGTCATGAAATGTTATAAACAACCTTTTTTATGCATTATGTTTGTGTCGTCAGTCATATGTAATCACAAGTGAATAAGTAATATCTGTACCTACTTACCTATTTCAATTCATAATCTTTTAATTGTCACTTACTTCAACTATAGACTTTAGCGTGATGTAATTTCTGTTGATTTTTGAGTAACCATCAATAATTTCTAAAAAAAAATAAAAAGGTCCATAAAGGTGTTGCATTGTAATTTGAACTGTGTAGTGAATGACGTTGAATTCAAAAAGTTTATAAAAGGGACGATGATTAAAAACATATTGGACACGTATTTTTATTTTTTTACGTAATCAAAAAATTACGGCGATACATTGAGTTAAAATGTGCCATGACGTCACGAGTATGTAGATTTTATACTTACTTGTGACGTAGCAACCCCCACTCCCCAACTTTAATGCGTTCTATTTAAGTAATTTTTTATTAATATGATAAAGCAAAAAATACGTGTCTAATATTTTTTTATTAACTGACTGACGGACTAAATAGAATTTCTTTTTTTTACCCAGGCATCATCCCTATTGTCTAAGATTCTGTATACAAGTTTAGGCAATTGGTTTGCAGTGTTTTTGAAAGCATTTTCGCTTACCATCAAATGGTATTGTGGTCAATTCGATCTATAAAAAAAAACTACCAACTTCCAAAAAAAAAAAACACTACAAAGTGAAAAATAACTTTAATTTCAGAAGTCGGTGTCTTGGGTTTTGTATTTTCGTTTTTTGCCACCGACTTCCGAAATTAAAGTTATTTTTAAGTCGGTTTTTTTTTGTAAAAAGTTTTTAATTTTCATTTTTTAGTTGTGGTACCTACCCCACATACATTCGAATACCACTACCTGCTACCAGTTACAGGAACTTATCATATCATCTACATACTAAGTGGGAAAAAAATACATATTTTGTAGCTAACTCAAAAACTATCCAAGCAAAGTTAATAAAATTTATGTAGGACCAATTTGGGAGCATACCCTTTCAAACAAAAAAAAAAATTTAAATCGGTCCACAAATGACGGAGAAATCGGTGGAAATACATTAAAAAAAAAAACAAACATACGCTACGAACATATAACCTCCTCCTTTTTGGAAGTCGGTTAATCAGTAGAATCAAAGAAACTAATAATTACCTTTTCATCCCCACAGCGAGGTAATCTCCGAACGCTACGAGATCCACCGCACATTCTTCTCCCGCACGACCTACTACCGTTCCATGCTTGAGAGCAAGAACAAGGTGTTCCAGAACATTGTCAAGTCAGCTGACACTGACAGGAGTGCTGACGTCACGGAACAAGTCAGACTTATGAGGGATCTTAATGAGAGGTAAGCGTTTTTATAATAAAAAATAAGTGTACGGGGTACACCAATCAATCTGCCTAGCCTTTTCTCAACTATGTTGGGGTCGGCTTCTAGTCTAACCGTATGCAGCTGAATACAATTATTTGACATGGAGCGACTGTCTATTTGACCTCTACAACCCAGTAACAGGGTAATACGATGATACCCTTTGGTAAGACTGGTTGTCATACTTTCGGGCTTCTGACGACCCGTAACGACTGTCAAAGATCCACGACTAACAGCCGGGACCAACGGCTTAACGTGTTTTCCGAGGCAGGAAGGAGTCTCAGTATGTAAAGATGGTCCCCCATCTACGGACCAACCCCGGCAAGCGTAGCTTAACTTGACGGGTCGATCCGTGCGGCTGTTATTACTTAGCGATAAGCAGGTAACTGCAGTATGCCTACTTACCGTATTATTGATCACCAACTGTTTACCTTCCAATAACTTAACCTATCATCATCTCCCCAGATTCGCTCACGTATCATCAGAGGCCACTCGTCGCGAGGCCGAGCTACAGCGCCTAGTCCGTGCCTGGGAAGAGTTTGACTCCAAGAAGCGAGCCGTAGAAGAGTGGGCATCAAGAGCCGAGGCTCTACTGGCCGATAATAGGGTCGACTCTAAGCAGGCTGTTGACTTCCACAAGAGATTCTTCCAAGGAGCTGATGAGAGGGCGGTTTCGGAGTTGGTGAGGTCTGGACGGGAGCTTATTGAGGTTAGTACATATTAAAAAAATATTTTTATGATCTTTTAGGACAAGGCTGTTTCACAGTCTCCCGATAAGAAAAATAATGCTTTATATGAAATTGACAGCGAAATTTGCTACACAAAACGAATCCAGAGATGGTAAAACTGGCCATCAACAATTTTTTTTTTAACTACGGCATCTCGCAGTTTTGACCACTAAGGTCTTGGCTGCTTAACCGAACTTTCCTGTGGGTGCCTTAAGCTGCTACACTTAAAGCCTCCAGCTAGGTTATATCTTGGATTAAAATGTACTTATGTTCTTATTGTCACATCCCCCGTAAGTGGTCCAACTAAGATAAAATTCTGTTTGGTTTCTTTCACAAGTCTTATTTGTAATAATTATTTATATGCATAATAGTGGTGTATCATTATAATGAACGTAGGATATTATTGCCACTTGCCACTTATTGTCAAGTTACATAAAAACTGGCCCTACTAATCATCCGTCCGTTATTGATGCAAGTACCTACATTAAAAGTTTCTGAAAACCACAGATTATTTATTGTATTTACTTAAGAGGGATGCGCTAAGGTAGCCCGCGAAATTCAAATTTTCTTTCGTTATTTGCCATTTGCAGTTTACTGTCAGGTTGTATGTTGATTAAAATATGATTCGCGACCATAACAAATATTTCTTTACAGAATTATTTTATTTATTTATTTACATATACTTTATTGTACGCCACAAAAATACACAACAAAAAACTCCTTAAGTAACACAATCCTCAAATGTCATGATTTCATGAAATTGTTATTCACTAGGATTACATGAACTTAGAGAGTTGTGTTGATGATTTTTATGATTATAATTCTGTAAATAAACATGTGATACGGTCGCGAATCATATTTAAATCAACAAACAACCTGACACTGACCTGCAAATTGCAAAAAAAAATAAGAAAATTTGCATTCAAAAGGGGCATCTAAAGATCGCGAGGTTATGTATGCATGTATGTAGTTATAATTATACGAAGACAATTCGAAACAAATACTCAAACCAATTTCATTTCCCAGCTGGTAAGCGAAGAAGACCGTCCCCGCGTGGTACAGACCGTGGAACAGCTGCAACAGCGCTGGCGCTCACTCCTGGACAAGGCGCCTCCTCACCTCATGCGCCTGGAGTTCCGCCTGGACGAGGCCGTGTTCCAGCACTGCATCAAGGACATTGAGAAGGAGATCGTTTATGAGGAACAGGTATGGAAAACTTATTTTTGCCTCTACAGCTCGAAATTTCAATCATAATTTTTGTTACGGTTCCGTATCTCAAAAGCAAAAACGGAACCCTTATAGGATCACTTCGTTGTCCGTCCGTCAGTCTGTCAAGACCCATTTTCTTAGATATGCGTGAAGGTTTCAAGTTGAAATTAATATCAAATACGTAGATCTATGTTCCCTTGGAGCTCTAAAAAAATCAAGCTTTTAAGTCAACGCAATAAAAAAAATACGGCTATTTATGTGCCATATTTTGATACTCGCAAAACCTACAGGGTACTTCCCGTTGACCTAGAATCATGAAATTTGGCAGGAAGCAAGGTCTGACTGCACAAGTAAAGCAAAAAGGCTGAAAAAAATATCATTAAAAAAATTGAGAAATTTACCTAGAAATAGTAAAAATTCGGGAAAGTGCTGGACAACATTGCAACATTGGTCTGCTAGTTTTATAATATTTTTCAATAATTAGCAGGATGATTCTTTCGCTGAATTACTAACTTAAAACTAAATTTATAAACTGACAAATAAGATATTTACAAATGTGTTTTACACACGTCATGGCTCGAGACCTTGGTAGTGTAATTATTTATTTATAGCCACTTAAGTGTGTCCTTGATTTCGATATAAGAAACGAGTGACCTTGACCTTAATAATGAAAACTTAAACAAAAATACCCGACATTGAATGACCCATGTTGTTGTAAAAGCCAATGACCAAAAATTGTGTTTTTTTTTCGCGGCAGTCTATCATAGGTTATTAATTAAAACAATTACCGAGTTACATTAAAATTTAAGTTCAAATTATATCATCTCGCAGTAGCGGATCCAGTGGGTAAAGGGGGGGCGCTAAGGGGCTCAACCCCCCCCCCCCCCCCCAAGCATCTGAGTTCTTACGTGACAAATCTTAAAGTGAACTCGATATTATTGTAATTAATAAACTTTTTAGCAAGCATTAGTCTACTTAGGGTACAAATTGTCATCAATTATCTCTTTATGATGCCTCCATGTATATTCACCACCGATATATCTCTGGTAGTCTATAGCCTAACGAAGTCATTAAGGAATTTGCGAAAAGTAATCCGTATTGATATGTGTTCAGCAAATTAAAATATTGTGTGCTTTTTTAGTGTTTACTTTGCCTACATTCAGAGGGGTCAAGCCCCCCAAACGACAATCCTAGATCCGCCACTGTCATCTCGGACTGCATTTGTAGATAAATCGTGATAGGTTTTTCCAATACCGACTCAGGTTTCAAACATGGCCGCGGTATAAAACCAAATACGCCACTTCCCATAATGATTTGGTCATTGTCTTTTTGAAAAACTGGATACACAGAATTGATTTTTTAAACCGATATAATTATGCATGTTTAGTTTACTAAAGTCTAATTTAAGTTTTATTTTACACACTGGCACGTCTCTCATCCTACTCTCCTATCGCAGGTCTACTGGAAGAAATTTCTAATGATATAAGCAGTACCTTTGCGCTCTTCTATATTTATATATATTTGTCTATTAAGTGTTTTGTGTGTATATAAATCCTCAAATAACCAAACCTTTCTCCCCAGGCATACAACCAAAGTGACGACGCCGACGGCATCCTCATCCGGAACGAAGAATACTTCCGCAACCAAGGCAAGATCATGCAAGTGGAACACTGTCTCCAGAACCTGCACAAGATAGCCACTAGCTACACCCATCAAACCACGGATACAACTTTAGAAGAATCAGTACGAAAGTGCGAACAAATGTGGGAAGCAACCGTGCAAAGAGTGGAACATTTCAGACAACAACTACAAAGGATTCCTGCGAAATGGGATGCCTATAGGGAAAAGTTCAGGGAAATGGAACGCTGGATGGACCATGTTGATAAGACTATGGATAGCATTGTACGCGAGGTGGATTCGGCCGAGGCGTTTGAGAGGGAGAAGACTATCTTCCAGGTATGATTCATTTTAGAGATGAAATAAAATTTTAGGATAATTGTTTTTTTATGTAGGCTGTATAGTACCCAAGCGTTAAAGTGGCTAATCGATTTAAGAAAAAATACTCATATTTAAGTATATGAGTGACAGAGAAAGAGCCTAACTTTTTCTAAAACTCGATATAACACATTAATGGTACTGTACATAATTTTTTGTGATTATTTTTATTATTAAATGAAAAACGGGATAATATGTGAAGTAATGATTTTGTACTTTTTCTAATGCTTGCTAAGTTGAGGGAACTTATGGTAAATATTTGATGTTGTGTTGTCCCACATAGAAAACATAAAGCACAGTAACTTTGTATGTAGCAAATGTATTTATTCATAAAACATGACTGTTCAATAATCAAATTTAATTTATAGAACATCTGCCGCGAAGCCGACAAGAAACGCGAAGACATGAAGTGGCTCGTCCAAACACTAGACATGCTAACAAACCACTGCTCAGAAGGAGAGGCTCAAGAGGAACAAATCAGACTCGAAAACCTCATCGCGAGGTACAAGAACTTGATACCAACCATCGAGATCACGATGATCAAGACTGAGACCTACACACGATGCTATACGTACCGCCGTGAAGTGCACGAAGTCATCTGTGTACTTGAAAACGCTAAAGAACAAGCCATGGTCGCACCAGAGCCTCAGTCGCTCCAACATGTCGAACAGTTAGTTCTCGAACAACAGGCTGCTGTTCAAAAACTCGACCGCCACCGACCTTCAGTCATGTCCATGCTCCAAAGAGGTAAGGATCTCATCAAGGATGCCAACGCACCTGCCTTTGTCAGAGAAGACGTGAAGAGCCTTGAAACTGGCTGGAACACCGCATATGAAACCTCTACTGATCGTCTGCATAAACTCCGTGACACACAAAAAGTGTGGTCTAACTATGAATATCAAAAAGACGAGTTATTATCCGATCTTGATAAGTACGAGAGCTATGTTGTCCATCCAGGACTTGAACTTGGAGTTACAAACATTGGTCGAGAACTACAAGAAACTAAGATCATTAAAACTGATATTGAAAAGGCTAAAGCTGAAAAACTGCCTCAACTACAACAGGCATACACTGAATTGCGTACACTAACAGCTGACAAACCCAAACCTGTCATTGAGAAAGATCTCGAAACAATCGAAAAGAAACTAGTAAGAGTGCAAGATGAAGTCGACTCTAAAGTTGTGCATTTAGAAAAGTTCAACGAAGAGTGGGTCAAAATTGAACACAAATTGGAACATGTCAGAGAATGGATCAAGAAGGAAAGTCCATTACTAATCCAACAGATCCGTTCAGAAAATATCACGCCCGAAGAAAGAGTAATCAAGTCACAGGCGTTACAGAAAGTCATTGCTGAAAAATTAGAGACTGTTCGAGGTGTTGCTGATCAAGGAACTAAATTGGCAGTAGAACACAGAGTTCAAGACGCGAACAGACTTAAAGGGGAAGTCGCTTTACTAGAGAAAATGATGGCTGACCTTCAACGCTCTACAGAACACCAAACTAAGGTAGTCGAACACGACTTGGCTACTTACCAGAAATACCAAAAGGGTGTTGCTGAAATCAAACCATGGATTGAAGAAGCTGAACTGAAGTTAGGCAATGTGCCCAAACCCACAACTTTGCCCGAAGCACAGCAATTACAACAGCAATCCAGAGCTTTGATCACCGACTGTGAGAAACAACTGATGAACTTACAAATCCTATCGAGTGTCAGTCACCAACTGTCAGGAAAGACCAGCGCTCCTGACGAGGTAGACGCTATTCATTCCAGATGGGCTGTTGTCCATGACTTGGCTGACCAATGGAACAATAAATTAGACAAACTGGTCACTAACTGGGAGAACTTCGAACGTGAAGCCGAGAAACTCGAATCATGGATTGAAAATGGCGAAAAGTTGTTAAGCAGCAGAAATGTTTCCATTGATTCGCCTCAAGTGGAAAAACTAGATAGAGAATTAAACAAACTTAAGTCTTTCGGAAACGAGATTTCTCAACAGCAAGCCAAAATCATCAGCCTATCACAAACGTGTGACAATATTTGCCATAACATACAGCCTGAAGGCGGTACCTTACTTAAGAACAAGGTATCAGATATCAAACAACGCACAAACGATCTGGCTGAGACAGTCAGGTCTAGGGTTAATGAACTATCCGACAAAATCATCGTCAGACAAGAGTTCATGACGAAACTGCATAACTTTGATAATTGGATCACAGACTTCAGAAGAAAGACTGAGAGTTATGACCAGATCGGAGCTGACAAAGTAGAACCAACATTACAGTCGATGCATGTTCTTTTGCAAGAACACGCGGCAAAAGCACCAGAATTCACTGACATATATAATGAAATCAAGAACATGACTCTCGCTTCACATCCAGATGAGTCTCGTTCGTTAAGCGAAACTTACTCAAACATCGCCGAACACTACCAGATCATTGAGAATAATATTCAACAAAACAAAGGAATCCTTCAAAAGTGGTCTGACCTACTCAACTGGTATGACGAATCTAAACAACAACTGAACCACATACAGTACCAGATTGAAGGTCCAAAACTTACTCCTGAAAGTTATGAAATTCTAAGACAAGAGCTTGTGAATGTCATCACGAAGATACCTGAATGGAAGAGTAATGTTGCTCTGTTAGATGGACCTTCAAAGGTCAAGGTGACTGACCAGAACACTGGCAGAATCATGTCTCCTACTAGCATTGTAAAAGAGATTGAGATGAAAGCAGAAGCTTTACTGAACCAAGTAACAAACAAAAGAGATTTAGTACAAAAAGTCGGTGCTAGATGGGACAAATTTAACGTACAACACAATGCTTTGGGAGAAGTTTTACATAACGTACAATCTGTGCTCAATGAAATGGCTCAACAACCTGTGCCTTTAACTGAAGCCACTATCCAAGACATGACAGAACAATTAGACAAACTAGACGCAGACATGAAAGAGAAACAATCAATTCGGAAGGAACTAAGAGAAGAAGGTCTTCACCTAATGAGGGAAGATCAACCCAACATGGGCACAATCCAAAATGCCTTGTCCACTGCTGACAACAATTGGGACCAAGTCGTGAATGCCGTACGTGACACTAAGAATAAGTACATCTTACTATCGTCAACACTACACGAACTGAAAAACTTCACAGTAGCGTTTGACAGAGAAATGAGCAGAGCCGAGCAATTGTACAATGATTGCAAAGACGCTCCTAACGATTATGTGCAAACTGGTCAAGCTTTAGAAAAGGCAAAGAAGTCTTATGAAATCCTCAAGAGATCTAAGGGTCTGTTAGACCAGATGGATGTTATCAAGCAATCTGTGCTCAAACAAGCATCGACTTTGGGAGGATTTGACACCAGCCCGCTAGAAGAAGCATTTTTAACATCTCAGACACACTGGGAGAAAGTAAACGATGCCGTCATCAAGAGAATACAGGACTTAGAATCTCAACTGATAGTTTGGAGACAGATTGATGACACGAAGAACCAAGTAATTACATGGCTGAGCGAAACTGGTCAGAACTTGGCCAACGCTTGTGATAATTTAGAAATCAGATTTGGTCAAAGTCATCTTACGAAATACAAGGAAGAACTGCCCATTTACACCGGTCTTAAGAACAGTATTAAAGCTAAATGTGAACAGATTACTAATTTGAATAAGAGCATCCCCGTTGGTCAAGTTTCTTCAATCATTGATTACTTAGACCACGAGTTTGCCGCTCTCCAATCGCTTGCTGATAACTTAGAAAGCGCAGTATCATCATTAGGTACTAAGGAAACTAAGTTGAAGGATCATATCAAACGTCTTTCCGATAATGTTAGCAAGATCCGCGATGACATTATCAAGTGCGATGACATGACAGGCGATAATGCTAAAATTCTCGATCGTCTGAAGAAATGCCAGGCATGCAAAGCTGAGCTCCAGAACTTGAATGATGAAATTGATAACTTGTCTCAAAGTGTATCAGAGATGAACGACAACTACCCAGGCTTCTACGAGTCGTTAGTGCCAAAAGAATTGAGCACTCTACAGAAGAGATTCGAAAGTGTTTTGGTACACGCCAACAAAACTGAAATCACTCTGCTAACGTTCCTGCAAAAGCTCTTTACTGACAAGTTAGCAATATTCAACAGAAATCTGAAGATATTAGACGACAAAACAAGATGGTGCATGCCTGACGTCACAAGCGACAAATACAACTTAGAAGTCAAAAGTGCCGCGCTTACTGACGTAGAAAACGGTATTGCTGACTGTAAAAACAAGGTCGCAGAGTTGAAAGAAGCTCGTGATATTCTCAAAGTTGTCGCGGAGCCCGCGTGTGCCCAAGAAGCGGCCCAACAAACGGAAAAAGCACAAAAGAACTTAGAAGTTCTCAATGCTAACTACGAAGAAATTAAAAACAGGCTAAAAGAAAACATCGACGCTTGGCAAGAATATGAAGTTTTGTTAGAAAACGTCTCTGAATGGCTAAAAGAAAAAGAAAACAAAGTCAGACAAGAAGCCGCTAACCTACTCAACCTGGACGAAATTGATGCTAAAATCGCCGAAGTTGAGCACCTCGATCAAGAAATTAAAGAATATGGTGGCGAGGTTGGCAAGCTCACGGAGATCGGAGAACAGATCTTATCCCGTAATCCAGATTCACGCGTTCTCCAACATATTAATCATTTGGTCTCCAGATATCAGACCGTCGGTAAGTTTATGGAGAGCCATCTCAACAGACTTAAAGACTTGAAAGACAACAAATCTAAATATGACAAATCTATCGGTGAATTCAAGAACTGGCTTCAAGATGCCAACGGCAAGATTAAGGATTTGGCCGTGATGAGCAAGCATGCCAAGCCATCAGCAGCTGATCTAGCACAAGTAAAGAAACTTAACGAAAACAAAGATGTTGGTCAGAAACTCCTCAACAACGCCATTGGATCCGGTGAAGCTCTATTCAGTGGCATAACACCTGAGTGCCGTGAGCAAGTCAGAAATGAACTTAGAGCTCTCAGAGACTACTTCGAAGATTCAGTGGATTCACTCAACAATGTGATTAAAGACATCGAAACGACAATCAACAAGAGGTCGTCCTTCGATGACACTTTCAACCAGGTACAGAAATGGATCGCTGACAAGGAAAAAGAACTTGGTGATTTCAAGCTCTGTCCTACATTACCCGAAAAGAAGGCTCAGCTTCACGCTAACAAGATCTTACACCAAGAGGTTGAATTACATCAATCTATGCTATCACAGTTAACTGAGAAGATCAAGCTGATGCCTGACGAGGAAGCCGAAAAGAGCCTTTCTAAAACGATTGACAGGTATAGGGATATGACTAAAGAACTCGAAAAGAGAATCGCTACAAGCGAATCGCACGTCGCCGATCACGAGAAATACGTCAACATGTTCGAAGACGTCCGCGACCGTCTTAATCACATTGTTGCTGAGAACAGCATGCTGAACTACGGATCTGTCACACAGAAAGATGACGTAGATGCCAAGATTGCTGCAATCGAAAAAGTAACAATAAAGGCTAAAGACATCCAAAATAACCTGGCTGGTCTTAAGTCACAACTAGAAACCGTTATTGAAACAACAAGTCCTAACGGACATCCAGTGCTCATCAGCGAGTACGAACAGCTCAAGGTAATATGGGACCAATTAGCAGCACAGTGCAAAGAACAGGACAAGAAACTTAAAGATACTCTTAAGCAATGGACTGAAAGTCAGAAGACTTTGGATGAGCTCGAAGAATGGTTGAAGATCAAAGAAAACCAGGTCAGAGATCAAAGTCTTAAGAATAATCTGGAGGCTAAGATTGCTCACCTACAAAAAGTTAAGGAAATTCAAAGTGAACTTGCTTCAAGAAGCGCTGATTTTGCTGCATTGACTGACACCAAACAGAATGTAGCCACTGAATCTGAACTTACGAATAAGACATCAAAATTGGCTACAAGATACCACACACTGAACAATCTCGTGAATGAAATTATATCGAAATACGAAGTATTCGTATCAGAGCACCAGACATTCGAAAATGAATACAACAACATGGAGAACTGGCTCATGGGAATGCTCGGTGAGCTTGGAGATCTTAACGAAATTGTAGGAGACTACGCTGTCTTACAAGAAAAGCAAAACAAAGCTAAAGAACTGTACGAGACGAGAAACAAGAAGACCCCAGCCTTTGAAGAGTTCTTAAGCTTAGGTGAAAAACTGTACACACATACTAGCCCAGATGGTAGAGAAGTGATTCGCCAAAAGATCCGTAAGATAAGGACACTGTGGGATAGTTTCGGAGACAGCTTCCAAGAAACTGTTAACAAATTAGATCAATGTCTCCTACAGTTTTCAGATTTCAGTCTAGCTCAAGAACAACTAACCAAATGGCTCAAGGATGTTGAAAGAGCAATGCAGAGGCACACTGAGCTCAAGGCTTCTCTCGAAGAGAAGAAGGCTCAGTTACAGAACCACAAGATCATGCACCAAGAAATCATGACTCACCAACAACTAGTCGAATCTGTTTGTGATAAAGCCCAACAGCTTGTCGACCAGACACATGATGCTTCTTTGAATGTATATCTGCAATCTATCAAGCAGTTGTTCCAAAACATTGTAACAAAGTCTCAAAACCTTCAAGACAATTTGGAGGACTGCGTGAAGAGACACGAAGATCTCGTACGTCTTATCCAACAGTACAAAGAATGGCTCGGCTCACAGTCTGAGAAACTTCTCGATATTGAAAACGCAACCGGTGAAAAACCTGAAATTATCAGGAAACTGCAATCAGCTATTGCTTTGAAGGACATTGAAAAAGTTGGTTCTACGAAGTTGGATGAAATAAGAGCAGTCTTCTCAAATGTCAGCAAGAGTACATCCGAAGCTGGTAACACCGCTATCAAAGCTGAAATCGACAACTTGCACGACCAACTGCGTAATGCTGTTGAAAACATTGTTACGTCAGAACAAAAACTCAAGCACACATTGGATATTTGGAACAAGTTCGATTCTTCAATAGAATCTATCACAGAATGGCTCAAAGACATGGAGTCAAAATGTCGAGACCAAAGCCTTTGCTCCACTCTCAAGGACAAAGAAGCTCAGTTGCAAAGGTATGTTGACCTTCGAAATAACATAAACGCTAAAGAGAAGGAAATCGATGCTTTCGTCGATGAATCTCATAGTCTGATCCAACTTAGTGGAACAGAACGTCTTAAGCCTCTTGTAACTCAAGTAAGCAGCCGTTATCAACAGCTACATGTCATCTCCAAGGAAATTGTGAACCACTGGTCAGAATTAGTCGCTGATCACAGGAAATATGTACAGCTCCGTAGTGAATTTGATGCTTGGCTGAAGCCATTGGAAGAACAACTTTCGCAGATGGTTACTAAAGAAGACAAGTTGAGCATTGAAAGCAAGGGCAACAAACTTCAAGTATTCTTAATGGAGAGAGAAAACGGAGAACACAAGATCGGAATACTGACCACTGCTGGTGACAAAGTTTTACCTGAGACAGCTGCTAATGGCAGAGAAAACATTCGCGCCGAAATAAGAGCACTAAGAGAAAGATGGGATAAACTCAACGATACCATCCTTCAACAACAGAAAGAATACGAGTCTCAGACACTGCAATGGTCAAGCTACCAAGATGTTCTGCAACAAACATTGTCTTGGTTAGATGAGAAGGAAAAAATTGTTGATGGCGAAGAGAAAGCTGTACTGAACTCGGCTCAAGAGATCAAATCTAAGTTACTGAAGAACAAGACACTGTTACAAGAAATATACTCGCACAAACGAGTTATTGAAACAGTTACTGAAAAAGCCAAGAGTGTTTCTGCAAATCTTCACTCAGGAAAAGGAGAGAGCGATGAAATGACCGCAATCATCAAATCGGTGTGGGATAGATACAATGCTTTGACAAACAGGCTGACCGGAATCATAGACAAACATGAAAGCACGTTTGATATCTACCAACAGTTCGCTGATCAACAGAAGTCACTGCAAGATTACCAGAAGCATCTTTGGGACCGCTTACATCTGCTATCAGATTTCAGCGGCAACAAAGCTGCATTACAAAGCAAATTGGCTAAGATCCAGGAACTATTAGACGCAATCCCGACTGGAAACAACAAATTGAAGATGTTATCTGATTTGATTGAGAAGAATAACGCCAGACTTTCTCCAAGAGGCAGAGACGGTATGTCTCGAGAGTTGAGCCTTCTCCGAGCTGATTTGGAGAAGTTCACTGCGACTGTTCATGATGTCAAACGTGGAATTGAAGACAAGATTCAGCAATGGATCGAGTTTGACAGTGCCAACGATCGCCTCCAACACTGGTTGAGTGATACCGAGATGAGTTTGAAGACCTACACTCCCAAAGCAACCTTGGAAGAGAAGGTGGATCAACTAAATAAATATCAGGTAATTTTTTTTTATAATTAACTTGTTTCACTCAGCTTTACTTTTGATTCTTTATTTAAATTATGAATTTTGAAACAGGATTTATGTAAAGCGATTGATAATCACGACAATGATTTGAGCGCAGTCATTACTTTGGGCGAAGCCTTGGACCAAGTAAGAGTTGATGAAAGAAAAAATCTTTTATCGTCAGCACTGTAGGATATAGCCTAATTTTCAGTAGAAACCTAATTTCACGATCGTAATATTTATAGAATTCTAACAACAAAATTATATTTATACTTACATACTTTGTATGAATCAAATACTTCAAGTTTTGACTATTTAATTTATATTTTATACTAATATAGAAGCATTGGTGATTGGTACTTCTAATGCTGACAAAAGTTTATTTAAAAAACGTCTAACTATCTCGATGATGGTACTAATGGTAGTTGTCGTAGTTCAGTTTAAAAGTAATCCTTCTGTTTAATTTTTGCATCTAACTAACTAAGGTTAATTTTCAGGCTATCTTGGCTAACCTGAAGAAGACGGAGAATGACGTCGACAAACTAACTGATGAGTTCAGTGACCTCATTGAGAACTGTAACGATACTAGGATCACAATGAACTTGCAACAGATGACGTCACGATTCCAATCCGTACAGTCGACTGCAAAGGAGCTTGTCAAGAAATGCGAACAAGCCGTCAATGATCACAATGCTTACCAAGAAAAGTACAATCAATGCACTGATTGGTTGAAGGCGGCGCAACATAAGTTTGATGAATGTAAAGAAAACTTATCTAACACGCCTGAAGGCATTAGCGCTAAACGAGAAAGCCTTAACGACCTGCTCAGTCAAAGACGTAATGCAACTCTCCTTGTCAATAATACATTTGAATTGGGAGAAAAACTGTATCCGTCCACATCGCCCGAAGGCAAGGAAATCGTTGAACAACAGCTCCATGAAATCCAGCAAGCTATTGACAACCTGTACGACAATATCACTAAAGCTGAGAGAGACCTCGATTCGGAACTTAACAAATGGTCCTCGTTTGAAGACAACCTTAAGACCGTACAGTCATGGTTGACATCTGCTGAGAAGACTCTCCCTAAGGAAATTGAACTGAAGGCTACTTTAGATGAGAAACGCAATCAACTGAATGTCTACAGGACTTTCTTGCAAGACGCCATCACTCACCAACAAGATATTGCAGATTTAGAATCTCGTGCCCAAACTCTTCCTGATGTTAGCAAGGATATAGCTAAGGAAATCAACCAACTTAAAAAAAGGCATGAGACTATTTTAGCAAGAGCTAAATCCTTCGTCGAGCAATATGAAGCAATTGTCAACAACCATCAACAATACACAAAGGCAGTTAAGGAGTTGGAAGAATGGGTTGAAGCTACGCACAACACAGCTCAACTGTGGGGCGATGTCAACCTTGAGCGCGTTGCGCTAAGCAGCAACTGTGAGAAACTCAAATCTTTGCAACTCAACTTATCCGAAGAGAAGAATCGTATCGACAAAATACGTTCTCTCGGTGAGAAGGTTCTACCAGGAACCATAAGCACTGGACAAGCAAATATCAGAAACCAGATTGACGCTTCACACCAAGAATGGGAAGGCCTTGTTTCATTCATCAATAAGACAATCGAAGCAATGGAAAACAAGATCCAACAATGGAACGAATATGAGAACATGAAAGATCAATGCTTGGCATGGATCAGGAATACTGACAATCAAATACATGCTGTTGACTTAAAAGCAACTTTGCCTGAGAAGCAAGAACAGTTCAAGAAGTTCCAGGAGCTTCAAGGTGAAGTGCGCGCCAAAGAACTCGAGATTGATAACATTACCGAGAAAGCGCAGCACTTACACACTGGTGTCTTCGGACCACGTGCGTCACAGATCTCAGACCTGTCAGTAAAGTATCAAACTCTTTCACAAAAGGTCAAGGATCTAACAAACAGATGGCAACAGTACGTCAAAACTCATCAAGAATTCGCCAGCAATGTCACTGAATGCTCACAATGGATCGAAGAGCTCCGAGACAAACTGGACTTCTGCGCAGACTTGAGCTCTTGCTCACAGGATGATTTAGAAACCAAATTAGTACTGATCCAGAACTTGTTACTTACAAAGGATGAAGGTTTCACTAAAGTACAGTCACTTGTTGAGTTAGCCCAAAACGTTATGGCTAATACTGCGCCGGCAGGTCATGAAGCTATCAACAACTCGTTAGTCGCCTTACAAGAACAGTGGTCGGCACTGTTGTCCAGAATGATTGAAACCAAGAACATGCTCGATGACTCGGTCACCAAATGGGCTGGGTTCCTCGAACAGATACAACTCATTGAGAAGAGCAACACTTACCTTGAGAACATGTTAGCTGAACTTACGCCTTACGAAGCATCTATGACCGACAAGAGGGCACAGCTTGAGAAACTTAAGGAAGTAGAAGAGAAAGCCCGTTGTGATCGTCTAGACGTAGATACTTTAAAGGCTAAAGCAGCTGAAATGATTGCAAGTGGCCAACAAAACCAGGCTGCGTCTAAAGCGCAAGAAACTTTGAGTAAATTCGACAATCTGTACGACAAGATTAAGAAACTACTTGCCGACCGCGAGGAACAGTACAAAGACCACAGACTGTACAAAGAAGCTCATGATGAGCTTATCCAATGGCTGGGCAGAGCTCGTGAAAAGGTGCCTTCCCTAAAATCTAAACCGTTGAGCGATAAACTGGCAATTGAAAATTCAGTAGCACCTCTTGATGCCTTGATCAACAAGCAGGCTCAAGGAGAACTATTGTTAGAACATCTGCAACACACCGGTGAGGTGGTTCTTGCCAGTACATCGCCTGAAGGCCAGACGGTCATCAAGAACGAAATGAAGGCATTGAAGGAAAGCTTCGACGATCTCTTCAACGAAATCAAACAACAGAAGAGTCAGCTAGAAGATACTGTCAGCCAATGGCGCGAGTACAAAGATGAGTACGAGAGATTGTCTGATTGGTTACAACAAAAAGAGATCCTTATCAAGAATCAAAAACTAGCACTACTAGGAACCGCTAAGGAGAAGGGTGCTCAAGTCAATGAAGTAAAGGAAATAGTCGACCAGCTTAACAAGGGTAAAGCGGACATTGAGAAGTTCAACGCTTCCGCTGCTGGTCTTCTTGCCTCACACTTGGACACCTATGTCAACAACCAGTTACGTCACCTGAACTCCAGGTATCAAGTGTTAGTAAACATGGCTAATGACGTTCTCAAGAAGGTTGAAACCAACTACGAACAACATCAGACCTACGATGACAACTATGCCAAGACCAAGAAGTGGATCGATGACGCTTGGGAGATTACTCGCAGCGGCAGTGATACTGGCAGTAACAGCAGCAAGGAAGCCCTGCAGAAGCGTCTAGAACAGATCGAGGACTTACTCAAACGCCGCGAAGAAGGCCAGAACCTGGTCCATGCAACCGTCAACAGCGGAGAAAAGGTCCTCAGAAATACGAGGTCTGATGGCAAAGACAAGATCAACACCGAACTCAAAGAACTGCAAAACGAGTGGGACCGTCTTGTCAAGAAGATGAGCACGGCCAAGGTTCATCTGGAGACAGCTTTACTCCAATGGGCCGACTACAGCTCAAGCTATTCACAGCTGCAACAATGGATATCCGACAGAGAAGCAAAACTCCAAGAAGTGTGTGAACAAAAGGTCGCCAAGTCTAAGAAGGGCCAAGACCGCCTCGCTGGTCTCACGGCTGGTCTTAGCTTAGGCGAGAGGAAAGCCACACTCCGTCAAACAAACAATATTGTGCAAGATATCGTTTCGTTTGAACCCATGATTCAGTCTGTAACTTCTAAGGCTTCAGAACTTATGCAACAGGCTCCGGCATCTGAGATCACCAGCAAATACGAAACTCTATCAAAACAAGCTAAAGACTTGTATGAGAAGCAGAGAGAGACCGTAGAACAACACCAAGCGTTTATAGATGCTGGCTCAGACTTCGTCCAATGGATTAGAGCTGCTAAAGAAAGGTTAGGAAAGTGCTCTGATGCAACCGGGGATAAGGAATCGTTGAGTAGTAAGATATCTCAACTCAAAGTATTAGAAAGCGAACTGCCTGAGGGTCAAGCGAAGCTGCAGAAGGCTCTAGAACAGGGCGAGATATCCTGCGGCTTAGCTGACCATGAAGATAGAGAGGATATTGAGGAAGAAGTAGCTCTTATGCAAGAAGAATATGATACCTATGTGTAAGTATTATTTTTTTATGAACATGCTAAGTTTATTGATTTATATGGATCATTTTGAAAAGGGTGTCTTTTAGGGTCGATTTCACTACCTACCTCCTTAAAAGTTACGGTAAAACTATCGGACAGAACATTTCTTACCGGTTTAGTTGCATTTTATAATTGTCTGGGGGATTTTACCTATCCGGAGGTGATAAAAAATGCCCCCATAATTCAATATCAATAATTGCACGAAACTTTTTTCCATTTTACACTTTAAAATTTCTACATAATTTTTCTTTCCGTTCCATAGTGAACAGCTAAACAACACCAAGGCTCTGATCGAAGGAGGTATCGTCAAGTGGACCGAGTACGAAGAGCAATACAAGGAAGCCTTAGACTGGTTGTCCAAGACTGAGAAATTAGTGCAATCCTTCAACAAACTGCAGAATAACTTGGAACAGAAGAAGGTTGTTCTTGAGGAGTTCCAGGTAAGAATAAATACGTTACTTTTAAAATATTACTAAGACTCAAATATTTAAATAATTGGTAAGCAAGCCCAAACTTATTTTGGTATAGAAAACAAGCCGTATAATTTAGGCACATATTGCATGGCATGGTTTGCACAGTGGCTTAGCAAAGTAAAGAAATAAAGAAAATAACTTTATTTGCCCGTAGTATGCATAAAAAAAAGGAAAAATCAAACGAGTTGGAAAAATATTATATCAGTGGGGCTATTCTACTTGTCGCGGGTTCGATTCCTGCTCAGAACATGTATTTTTATGGCCTACAGATTGCTGTTCTGGGGTCTGGATATATGTGAGATTGATATTTACGAAACCATCCTCGAAACAGCATAAATAAAAAATATCGTAGCAGAGATAAAAATATTCTGTATATTTAACCAACCTATTCTTCCAGGGACACCTCCAAATGCTATTCGACTGGCAAGCGGAGCTGGACAAACTGAACGTGCGCGCGCAGACCCTGCTAGAGACCTGCGCAGACACCAGAATATCCAACGGCATCACACAGCTGACTACCAAGTATAACGCACTGCTGTCACTAGCCAAGGAGGTTATGAAGAGGCTTGAACTCCATTATCAAGTAAGATTTATGGTTATATTTATACTTTATCAGAGAAGCAAAATTATAGACAACTTTCTATTGTTCAGTCAGGGAACTTGTTTGTTCAGGTACCAAGGCACGGACAGCAAGGTGAGCAAGGTTGATATAGTTTGACCGGTGTTCCGCACCTTAGGAATGAGCGGCAGGCGGGACGCCGCGCACCGTGAGCGTTGACGAATGAGCGGCCTGTACTGCCTCTCCGTCTCGCCACGCACATACCTAAGCCGCGGTACAGCGGTCTCGGCCAAACTATAGTCAATCTGTACAATCTATATCCCTAATTTTGCAGTATTATAGTGGCAGCTCGTATAAAAATAATTATTTTGAAAGCAGGTAGTAATGTTCCTTTAATTTAGGGCCTGATACCAGTGCCTGTATAGGAACTATCTATCAGATGAATTAAAACTGAAATTATCTGCCAGATTAAGTTAAGTTAACCAGATCTTATCCGGAGGTAGTCAAGCAGGCCATTATTAGTCTAATGAATCTGAATAAGTTTGAGTTAGCGTTTAATTCTGAAAAGCATACTATGTTCTTCATTGGAGTTTTCACGGCTTTTCTTACAAATCATATTTTGATGTCATTCCTCTCGTTTTCCTGCAATCAAAATCTAAATAATCAAATCTGTGAGCGGGATTTCGTGAAAAGGGATGGAAGTGTGTCACAAGAAGCTGGGAAAGCGCGCGCTATTTGGTTAGACCAATGAGCGCGCGCGGTGCTAGAGTTGGCCGTCAGAAACGACATTGACGAGGCCCCTCCCCTTTAATGTTGCTTATTACATTAATGTTGCACATCCTATGTGACTACTATAAGGCTCGCTCGTTTTTATTTATTTATTTGATATCTTACAACTATCTTTACAGATCTTCGACGTAATTCGATAGTGTGGCCATCAACTATTTATTATTTTTATCAGATATATTATCACGAACTTTGTTTTCAGGAACACCAACAACACAACGCTCTGTACGGCGAATGCCAAGACTGGCTCGACAGAACCCGAGAAAAACTCAACCAATGTGCTGAAATACCCAACAATCTAGCTGAAGTGAATAGCAAGCTGAACACCGTGAAACTGCTGCGTCAATCGTTGGAGCAAGGACAGAACAAACTGAGGTATGTTTGAGGAGCTTTCTCAACAGTGACCGTCATTCTTTTTTATCCTGTGTCACAGAACAGTACAGAAGATGCACTCCGCAAAATAATTTAAATAAAAAGCGACTCCTGACACAATTCAATAAAGTGCAATTCAGGTCGCACAGCGCTAATTACTTACAGTTAAATTCACCTAGAAGTTGCCTCTCTTTCTATTGCGTAACTCTTATGTCTTCTGACTACGTTACACTCACTGAATTGGCCCGACAAGACGAGCCCGCCGCGTACTTGATACCTAAAATGCGGAAATCGCCTAGCCTGCCTGTGTAAAAGGAATTATTAAATTAATCAGCAAAACTTCACCGACACACTAAATAATGATTGAGAAATAAAAATAATCGGAAGATTAATTATTATAGCGTCAGTAACAAAAGGAGCTCAAATTCCTTTTAGATAAAACTTCTTTTTTTATAAAATCTTAATTTCAAGTAAATACGCGCGAATGCGGGATGTTCCGCCAGCTATTTAAAAAATGCCCGGCATACATTGCTTTATAACATAGATAGGTACTACCTTTTTTATTTATGGTTATAATAATTATTACTTTGTATTCTATGCTGCACCGGTCGCCGTCATCTTAAAGTGCCTGCTACACGGCCGCCAACCGCGTCCCGACAAAGGTGACCTTGGTGGTTTACGATCAAATTTCAAACATCTCTGCCTGTCGCCAACCAAGGTCACCTCTGTCGGGGACGCGGTTGGCAGCCGTGTAGCAGGCACTTAACGCTATCAGCATCGTGTCTCTGTTTTTTGCATGTGTGACAGCATTATCCTGCTGTTTTTCGCGGATGTGACGCATATTTACCCCAACAGTTTATTTTATTTTTTTTTGCTTTAAATTTCATTTTCTTTCTTCTTAGGTACCTTCTAGAGCTTAAAGAGAAGGTGATAATGAACACAGAACAGACCGGAGCAGCCAAGATACAGGAGGACACTGATAACTTGAAGCAAGAGTTTGATAAGCTGATAGCAGACTTACAAGACGTCAGGAATAAGCTAACCAGTAGAGCGTCGCAGTTTGATGATATTTCGAAGGTGAGGCTACAATTATAGAAAACGTTTAAAAGTAATTCTTGTGGTTGGTGGTTTGTTTCCTGAAATGACTTAAAATCTAAACCACATATTCTATTATTAGCCTAATCAATTAAATTCTAATTGAAGTCTTTGAGATAGCGAAATGTTCTAGCCACTGAGCTACTTGAAGTTCCATTCAAGACAAATAAGGCACCGTCAGCTTACTGCCAGTTAGTTAGATTTATTTTAATTTATCAGTTTAAAATAAAAAATAAGCTACACAGTGCAGTAGTACAGTATATGATTAGTAAATCGCTTATATGCTAAATGAAAGAGAAAGAAAAAGTTACATATTAGAATTGAGAAAAACGCAAAAAACAACAAGAGTTTTCTTTCATCAAATAAAATAAAACTTTCGGTTAAATAAAATAGACATATTCTATGGAACAACAGTATGCGTTAATAGATGAGGCTTTCAAATACCAGGTAATATTTTTCTATATTATTTCAACCCACACAATACTCACGAATCCAACTAATTCCAGATCCACAAACTCCTAGTAGAATGGCTGGACGACATTGACCAGAAGATCCAATCAGACGACTCCCTCCTCCAAGACTTATCAGAAAAGAAGGCCAAACTGGAGAAGTTCAAGACTTTCAACCGAGACATTGACTCTCACAACGATTTGGTCAAGAGACTGAACGAGAAACTTAAAGAGGATGCCTCTCTTAAGTCGAAGGGAATTGAGGACACCCTGAAGAGGTATGATGGGATCAGGAAGACTGTTAACGAGATGATTGCGGTGAGTATTTTATAAAATTTTGTTCAACATGATTTTGATCATTTAAAGTACCGTTTTTAATAGATATAAGCCAATCTATAATACTATCTATTAGACAATTGGGCAGAATGCGGTCTTCCTTCCCGCTTAGGACCTCAGATCCTGCTTTTGCCTTATTGTTTAAATCCATTAAACACTAGCTAATGTTGTGACGACTAAAAGTTGTCTAATTGACTTGGTCGGCTATCAAAAACAAATTCATTGTTTCGAAAACGTAATGATTTTAATTCGACAGATAAAGTAATTTGGTTGTTTTGTTGATTAAGACACCAGACGAATAATTAAAAAAAAAACTTTTTTTTTGTAAATGAATAAAAAATTCTAAACAACAATATTTTCCACAGAAACTGGAAGACTATGTGAACTCTCACATTCAATACAAAGAATCCTACGACAACTTCTACGACTGGATCAGAAACTGCAAGATCGAGATCCAACAGTGTTCCGACTCCCACGGAGAAAAGGACTCCGTACAAAAGAAACTACAAAAAGTCAACAAAATCATCGAATCCTTACCTAAAGGAGAAGCACTGCTCAAAAAGGCAATCAGCCTTAGCAACGCAGTACTAGAAACTACTGGCAACGAAGGCAAAGACAACATTAACCAAGAGATTAAACAGCTGAAGATCGAATGGGAGAATCTCCAACAGATTTGTAAGGACACGAAGAAATTGCTGGAGAAGTGTTTGTCGGCCTGGTCGGATTACCTGGAGACTTCGGAGAAAATGAGCAAGTGGGTGAAAGAGTTCGATAACAAGCTGAAGACTGTGCAGAAGGTGGACAAGATCACACCTGAGCATCTTGATAAGTGTCGCGTGAGTACTTGTTTATTTACTTTATTTATTTATCGAAGTGAAAACTTCTTTAGGCGCGTTGAGCGATTTTTGGTAGGTGATAAACTTATGGATTCGCGTCACCGACATGCTCGCGCCGTAGTGCTGTCCTATAGAATATAGATGGCGCTAATACCAGTTTTAAGTTTTCAGTTCTGTCGATAGTCCCCATGACTGCCTATTTTTTAATACGTTCAGTGCCGGGAGACGTCCTGGAGGGTTCACTCAAGTCATTATAGTCGCTTAAGTCATTAGCTTTTTCTAAAAGTTGATATGTCATATTAACGCCCGAATACTATAGGTACTGTAACTACTGCATTTTCATAAACAAGTTCTTTCTTTTTTTCACGTGGTATGTGACTAACCTGGTGTTAAATTTTTTATGCTGCCCATGGGCCTCTGACTTGACTTCACATGCCGTCGAGAAATATCTCTCGGGCATGCCGGTTTCCACACGATGTTTTCAATACAAGTTGATTTACTTATTTAAGCATCGTGCTTAAATAAGTTACTTATACTAACTGGTACTTATATTTGTGTCATTTTACAGGAACTCCTATCCGAAGCATTAGGACACAAACACGTCTTAGAAGAACTGAACGATAGATGTGAAAACTTAATGGAACAGAGCGCTTGCGCCTGGGTCCGCGACAAGACAGTCAACTTGCAAACTGAATACACAACCTTACTCACCAAGATTCAAGGTCTAGTTTCTAATGGCGAGAAGAACTTATCTGACCACACTGAGTTTATCAAAGCTAAGGAAGATCTCCAACAGTGGCTCGAAACAGCTCACGGTACTGTCCATGACTCTATCGGAGTTGGTGATATTGAGACTACTAAAGATAAACTGGAGACAGTCAAACTTGTAAACAACAGAATGACTGAAGGACATCACTTACTAGTGGTCTTACAAGAAGCTTTCAAGAAAGCTCTTAACAACACACCTCCTGAAGAACAAGACGGTCTTCGCAATGATGTGAAAATCTTACAAGAAAGCTGGGACCAACTGAAAATAGACCTTAACTCTATCACAGCACAGCTCAAAGCAGCTATCGGTAAATGGGAGGACTTTGAAGAATCTAAAAAGAAGATGGACCAATGGATCAAGGATACGGAACAGAACTTAGACAAGGTTCCTCCTACAGGCGGAGAATTGGGAGAAATGAAGACTCTTCTAGAGAAGTACAAACATATTGAAGATGAAATTGATAACAAAAAGCCAGAATTGGACAGACTCAAGAGCGAAGCAGCTGAACTAAGCTCTTGGGCAAAGAAACCAGCCATAAAGGAATCAGTCACAGCAATCGAAAAGAAATGCAAAGCCTTACGCGCTAAATGCGCCGCTAAGAAGGCTGATCTTGAATCTGAGATCAAAGATTACAACAACTATCACCAATCTTTGCAAGATACTGAGAAGTGGCTGCTGCAAATATCCTTCCAACTTATGGCACACAATTCCTTATACATTGCTAATAGGGAACAGACTGAAGAACAGCTGGCACAACATGCTGTCCTACTTGATGACATACAGAAGTACAGGTCAACATTAGACGAACTCGAAGGCAAGGGTCAAGCCCAAATCGAACGCTACGAGAAAACAACGCCATCTATTCGCGAAACAGTAGGAAAACAGTTAAAGAATGTCAATGACAGTCACAAGAGTCTGTTAGCTACTGCGTTACAGATCGAAAGGCGTTTGAGAGAAGGTTTGGCCAAGTTTAAGGAGTATGAAGATACGCTGGAGAGTATTCTCAATAACTTGGATGAAATGGAGCCGGCGATTACTGAGCTCGATGTCGAGGTTGATGGATTATCGCATGGACGTGAATTACTGGATAAGGCTAGGGTAAGTACTACGTCAAATTTTCTATTTTTACCCGACTACGGTGACACAAAAAGGAGGGTTATGATTTTGACCAGTATGTATGTATTACCTTTTAGCTTCTAAACTATTCTGCCTCGTTGACCTCCTGACTGCCTCTTTGGTCTAGTGGTCGCAAGCGCTACTGCTGAGCATGAGGTCCTGGGTTCGATTCCCGGGTCGGGCAAAGTGTTATTGGGTTTTTCTATCTGAAATTTCTCAGTAGCAGCTCGGAGTCTGGATTTGTGCCCGGTTGATGGCAATAGGCTCGCCCCCTATTACATGGGACTTAAACATAACTGGCGAAATGTGGGTGTACGTGCTACAGGGACACCTCTGCCCAACCCTTCGGGGAAACAAGGCGTGATGTTATGTTATGTTTACTATTCATCATAATTTGACAAATGAGGTATCGTTGGAAGCGTCTTGATCTTCGGCGCTTAAGGGATATTTAACTTGGTAGTAGGTTATATGGTCATATGGTTTCGACAGGTTAGGGTAACCTAAGTTGTTGTAACCACGTTATATGAAAATTAAAATTCAAAAGTCATTTATTCAAACTAGGCTGAGAATCAGCACATTTCGAATGTAAAAATTACACAAGACTTCCTAGCCTTCCAGCACTTCCTAGTGATTTTGGGAAGAAGAAGTGGTGCAACAAACTGTCCAGCAGCACAGCTAATTGTTCAGTTAGAAATAAAATATTCTTTCTATTCTTTTCTTTTTAATAAAACGTTGCCCCACACTAGGAATTTCTCCTGTATTGTGGGTGCGTTTGCAAACATTTAAACTCACATACACAAACAGCCAGACCCGGAACAATTACTTGTAGGTCATACAAATATTTGTTCCGTGCGGGAATCGAACGCGCGACACGCAGCGCAGCAGTCAATCGCTTAACCACTTCGCCAACCGTGCCGTCGTTGCAATTTTGTTACTGCGACCAATTTCGACGTAGCGCTCGCCATAGCTCTAACCTAACCTATTTGTTAGGAGTGCCCTAATAGTTATATTACTAGATCGTGCTCGTATCATAGTTATATTTCTAGTAAGTCAGTTATGAACCGCTTTCATATAACTATATTACGGTGTATACCGATATCCCTAGGGAAAACTATATCACGGCTTCAACCATCTTACTGTGACATAATCACTTGATCAAGCAGATATTATCCCCGGTCTGTTCTTGTCATAAAAAGTGTATGAAAGTTAGAATAAATATGCATGAGTGACGTCCGCAGGGCCTGCACAACCGGCTGCAGACCGAGAAGAGCCGCCTGTCGGCCGCGGTGGCGGCGTGCTCGGCGGCGGCGGCGTCGGTGTCGCGGCCGTCGTCGCCGGCCGACAGCGCGCCGCTGCCCGTGCCGCCGCGCGAGCTGCACGTGCGCGCGCGGCTGGAGGACCTCATCGACCAGGTACTGAAGGCTTCTTCCGGTATACTGGCTTCCGAAATCTTGATGTCGTTTTGATGTGGACCGATTGAAGGAGTTTGTGTGTTTAATATGTGAAGAATTGTGTTGCATTGGGGTAGGTAATTGATGGGACACTGGTTTAAATTAATTTGGCCTTGTTAAAAGTTATTTGTTAATTAAAAATACTATAAGAAGGCCTTATTAGAAACGTAAGTATTATACAGTCGATTATGTAAGAAGTGTATTTGAGACAGATTTGTCCAAAATTATTTTTCTAAAAGTCTTGTATATTATAGCTAATTAAAATTAAGTACCTAGTAAGTACATAAAAAGAGTTTCTTCTATTAAATTTTAAAGTGTTCAAAATGGCTAGTCCAGGTTAATTATAGTTTAAATATAACAACAATGGATATGTAAGTCTTAACATATGTATAGAAGAGTAGAATCTCAAGATAAAATTTAAACCTAACTCTCTAATGTGTATGAATAAATGAAAAATTGGGTCATAGTCTTGCCAATGCAACACGATTCGCATCATAGCTTATAAAAACCGAATGATCTGCAAATAATTTATAATAAATCTATGCTTAAAAGTTCGCCAGGTCGACAAAACGAACAGAACCAACGTTTTTGATGTAAGATAAGAAGATCTCTTATTAATAATTATTATTACAAAATAGTTAACATTGTTGTAGATAGTCCGTAGTTAGAATAATAATAATGTAAAGGCTTTATCGTTGGCAATGTAACTTTTGTGCACCTGGTTTTGTCTGAATCGAGATTATTATGGAATTAGGAATTAATCGTAAGGATTTTCCAGTTTAGTTTAATATATAAGGGAAAACTTCTTGAAAATTGCAATAAGCCGTGCAACAATTTGTTGATGAGATTTTAAACTTGTTCTTTTTATGTTCCTATTTTTTCTGGATTGATTGTGCAAACATAAATGTGGCTGCCACCTCTGCCAGACCCTTTGTGGAAATAGTGTTATGTTTTTTTTTTTGCAATCTTTGACCAGAACAAAATTTGTTCTGATTAATGATTGATTAAGGTACTTATAAGTAATTAATTTCATACGTTATTATAAAGTATTTTTTCCAAACAATGTGACAAAAACCTTCCCACAGTAGGTATCTACACTGGGTATAAATGGTTAACAAAAACAGTAAAAAATCATAATTCGCATAGCAATTTTCAGTTACCCACGATACAAAATACGCGTTGAACAAAATGACAGGCGCTACATTTTTAAACAATCTTTGAACAACAACCGATCGTATGTTCCATACATGTAACACAAAATTGAACCAAAACCTGCTAAAAAAACCATACAAAAATAATCTATTATGTAAACATGATAATCTCAAGTCAGACAATGAGAGGCGAGCACTGTTTGTATAAAGTACAACGGGCACGTATAACATAACACACTTAGTACTTTACCATTACAAGATCAGTTAACAAAACACCACATTTACAATTTTGAATTGAATGCTTCTGCTACATGTCACGTTTGTACCTACTGAGGAATGACAGAGAAAATATATCGAAACCTATACTCTATTTGAAATAAGATTAGACATTTAAACAAACCTTTTTTACAGTCCGTTCAGCCGATTTTGACTTCTATACTATAGGTATAAGGATGGCATTAAAAGCAAAAAAGTGGTTACAATACCAACTGTTAACTGCAGCTGCCATTTGTCAAGTCACCACCGCAATAGAAGTCAAAATCAGTTGAACGAATAAAAAAGGTTTATTTAAATGTCTAATCTTATTTCAAATGGAGTATAGTCGTTTAGATAACTTGGAATTTGTAGAAAGTAGGAGTCGTCAAAAATCCCTTGATCACTGTGATCGATTTTAAATATGTAGCAAGCCAATCATGTACTATGTAATGGAAAACCGATTCCTTGGCCCGTATTCTATGTAGAACGATGTTACAGCATGAGTCTCTATTTAAAACAATAATTGATTACCTATAGATTAGTATGAAATATGAATCGTTCAGATTTGAATTAAAATTCATGCCGGAACATTGTTTTATAATACTGACCTAAAATTAATTTTAATTGTCAGATCATAGTCATCAATATAGAAACTGCTGAGTAGTTTTGATGACTGTTGTTATTGATTTGATTGCGATAAAGCTGTGTCCTTAGTACACGAGTTTTTATACTTACTCGATCACGTCAACGTTTACTTACGTCAATTTCTATGGAATAATTGTACTTACCCATAAAGTCACCAGACGGCGCTTATTTAATTTCAGTATAGACAGATAGGAGTTTGGTTTAACGCGATCGAGTACCTATCTAAGTATAAAAACTCACACTAGGCACTCTGAAGTGGGTTTATCTGAACCTTAATTTCAATAGAAAGGAAAATGTATCCTAGTACTGGAATTCAGAAATGAAATATTATGGAAATCACACTTGTTAGGTACCCAATCAAATCGAATTTCACTTTAGAAAAATCAGTTCAGTTTAAAAGTTGTTTCTTCGTAAAGCAGTGATAGCCTAGTGGTGTCACCTTCTCGGACGGCCAAGTCATAGGTCTCGTGTTCGAACCCAAGGCTAAAAACCTCTGACTTTTCGGATTCATGTGCGTATTGTATTGCTTCAAAAACGGTGAAGGAAAACATCCTGAGAGATATTTCTCGACGACATGTGGAGCCAAGTCAGAGGCTCATCGGTGGCTTAAAACTCTGACCAGGACCAGAAGAAAAAGAAGATGCAATAAAGAATTGAGAATTGAAGTTGTTTTGTCGAATATTTTCTCTGTCAACCCAGTATTCAATTAATCTGTACTTTCATACTAACCCGCACTGTTTTGATGTCTGTGTGTGATGCATGGTTTGTTTATAGAAGCAAGTGAGTGAAGTAGGGAGCGCGCCACGCATTGACCTTATTCTAAGGACGCTTGAGGCACCTGAGTTCGGTCAAAAGCTTTCGACTTTCGAAACCAAGGTAAGGATGCTTGTTTGTGGAATTATTAACAAAAAGAAAAGAAAATTCTATTTGGATTTGCTTGAATCCTTTTATTGAGTTTGTCCAGGCGTTTTTCTCTTGCAGACATCTGAATTCAGCTATCTTTTAAGTCACCTCGACGCCGTGTTTGCAAGATGTTCTATAACTTCTACTCGGTCCAAATTACTGAGTTATAATACCACCGAGAAGAATTCTACAAATCCCCACTGCAATTAGAATCTTTTATCATAATTTCCATCGTAGTTTTTGAACACTCATTTATTAAAAATCTCTGAATCTCGTTTCAACAAGCTTGTCAGCAGCAAGTATGGTATCCACATATCAATGTATTGTGCACCAGCACCGTCATCTTATTTCCACACTTCCCTCCCAAAATGATCTAACACATAACATAACCTACAGGTACAAAGTCACTTGGAGGAATTAGGAGACGCTGTTCATGGCATGGAAGAAGCCATGAAGCAAGTCCTAGAGATTCAGGAATGGATTGCGGTCCACACTGCGTTGGCCCGCGATTGGCTCGCCAACCCATCCAAGTTGAGGCCTGAGGCAGCTAAGCAGGATATGACAGCGATGAATGATGCTTTAGCTTCTCTCAGCGAGAAGAGGAATAGGCTGCTTACTGAGATTCCTACTGAAGGTTAGTGTAATATTTACAGTTATTTTATGTCATGAAATTATAAGTAAGTATTTCAACTTTTTGCAAATAAACTTTTTTCCAAATTTCCGAAGTAGAAAACATTATTTGTTTAATAATTTCATCAAATACTACTAAATAATACAAAAAAATATTGTGTAGTATAATGGTTTTATCATAAAGCACAAGCAAGAGCACATTCTTACTAAACATGATGAATTAGAAGCGTCATCACTAACCATAATCTCTTCTTGTCCAGGACTCGAAGACGAAATCAATCTAGAAGAAGAGTTAGACAGCTTAGAACAAGCCATCCTCAAGGCAATCGAAAGAGAGAAGGGCAACCAAGCAATCATCGACGCCTTCCGCAACAAATGCCAAGAAATCCACGACTTCTTCGATTCCACGCTCAAGAAGATGTGCCTGGCTGACAAGGGATCTGGTCTCCCATGTCCTCAGAAGCTCAGCGCTCTTAAAGAACTGTCTTCTGAATTCGGACAGGCTGGCAAAGACAAGGTCGATAGCATCAAGTCTGTTGGCTCCCAAGTCATCAACATCGTCAGCAATTTGGAGTCTCAGCAGGTTGAAGAACAAGTAAGTAGTCAATTAATAGATAAACAAACGACAAAACGTGACTGTGACAAATGTTAGTAACTAGTAGTTATGACCTCACCGTGAAATTACTCATTAAACTATTGTTGAACCGGAAATTATAGTATTTTACCTACATATCTCGTGCAATTGTAATAATGATTTTTGTTATTTTTTTGTTGCTAGGCGAACTACTAAATCGAATCTTTTTTCCAGATGAAATCAGTGGAACGAAGGTACAATGACATCGCCAAACGTATCCAACGCAAGCTACAAATGATTGAGATTACCTACAAAGCAATCGATGGCACCAAGAGTGAGGTCAACGCCCAGAACGAATGGATGCAAAAAGAAATCGACAACATCCTTCACCCCGAACCTCTTGGTTATGAAAGCAAGTCCGTCAAAGAAAGACAAAAGAAGGTCGCCAATCTTCTTAAAGAAACTGACGGTAAGAAGACAGTCATCGACTCTTTAGAGAAGAAGGTAAGCAACATCCAAGCTGAACTTGAACCTTCTGAACAGATGCAATTAGAGTCAGAATTGTCTGAACTGTCCTCTAAGCAAAAGCAACTAGCATCACTCATAAAACAGGAAATCGAAAGATTAGGCACATGCGCTGAGGATAGGAAGAAACTTGAAAATGATATTGAGAAAGCTAAGAACTGGCTCAAAACTAAACTCGCAGAGATTAAGAAACTTGGTGGCCCAGTACCTTTAGAAGTCGCTAAGGTTGAGAAAGAGATTGCAGTACATAAGAAACACCAGAGCGAGTTATCTGACTTCCACAACGATACTTTGGCTGAGGTGATGCGTCAAGGCAACGCTGTATCCAAGGACTGTTCTCCCGAAGACAGGGCTAAGTTACAAGCTATTCTAGAAGACCTGAACAAGTCTTATACTTCAGCAAAGGTTGATATCGATGATAAACTGGCCGCACTCAACAAACGCTTACAAGGCAGGAATGAATTCGAATCTGAAGTTGCCAAATGCCAGAGCTGGTTGAATGAAGCCGAAGTAGCTGCCACTCCTGAATTACGTACTACCAGTCTCCAACTCCTGGAAGAACAACTCGCCAAGTTTGAGAAACTCAGCAAAGAAGCTGATGACGTCGAAAAGAACATCAACAAAATTAAGGACAAGTCTAAAGAACTCATGGATTCTCTATCAGATTCTAACAAACTGCAGCTGAAGGAACAAGTCAACGTTCTATCTGATAGATTTGTGAGAATCAAGGCTATTATTAACGATAAGAAGGGCATTCTACTCAAACATATCAAGGAGTACAAGGATGCTGCAGCCAAGATCGCTGCTGCACTTGAATTCTTGAACGAAATTCAAAATAAACTCAAGGCTCTGAACAAACCTATTGGAAACAAGGTAGAAGATGTACAGCCAATCATTCAAGCTTACGAATCTATCTTAGCTGATCTGAAGAAGAACAAGGCAATGTTGAATGAACTCCAAGGTGGTAACTTACACGACCTCCAAGATATCCTAACTCAGCAAGATGACTTGATGAGCACTATTGAAGACCAAATATCAAAACTGAAACAGCTCCTACTTCTGCGAGAGCAATTCTTTGCATTAGTAAAGGAAATTGAAGAGTTCATCTCCAAATACACTGATCTTACATCCGAAATTGAAAAATCAAATGACTCTTTGGAAGACAAAATTAAGCGTTACGATGACATTATTGTCAAGATCCAAGGTTGTGAAGCTTTGCTCGCTACAGCCACAGACAAAGGTCAACAGATCGCTGCTGAAGGTACTGTCATTGACAGAAACAACATCACTGAACTTCTACAGTCGTTGAAACAACAGCTCCTAACATTGAGAAGAACTGTAGAAGCCAAGCGTCAAGAACATGAGAGAGCCGCAGCAGAACATAAGAAACTCGGCTCAGATCTATCAGAGATCCTGCAATGGCTTCACGACAACGAAGCAGCGGTACACTCCCGACCACTCCTCAACAGAGATGTCGCTAGTGTCGACAAGAAACTCACAGAACATGCCACACTTGTCAAAAACATTCAGTCGTACTTAGACAAACTTACAAAGATTACCGATGTTATTAAAAACGATGATGGAGTACCAAGCACGTTACTTGAAATGATGTCAGAAGCCAATTCACTGAAGACTTCCTTACCAGCAGAGTTAGCAAACAGAGAGAAGTATTTACAAGATAACAAGAAGTACAGACAGCAATATCTACAACTCGTTGAGAAATTGAACATCTGGGTCAACGAAGCGACCATACGCCTCGACATGGGCAAGAACGGCACAGACTTTGAAAACATCGAATCCGATTTAGAAGAACACAAATCTTTCTTCAACACTTCGGAACCTTCAATGAAAGATCTTGTTGGAAAACGCATGCAAGATATCGTAGACAAAATATGGCCGTCATTAGCAGCTTCTGAACAAGAAGAGTTATCTAAAGACCACCAGAAACACAACCAGCTTCTGAAGAACACCCTCAACTCTGCCAAATCGCGTCAAGCTCAGCTTGAGCAAGACCTGGAGATCTGGAAAGACTTCTGTCAACTCGTGGACAAGATCAAGGCGATCTTAGACAAAAACGACATTCAAGACGAACCGGTGACGTCTGTGGACGCGCTAAGGCTGCATTTGGAGAAGCTGAATCATGCCAAGAATGACCTTGAGGTGAGTGGCTATTTCGTAGTAATGTCAGACTTGTATAGCATCACGTAGTAGACGTAATTTAATTAGCAATTTTAATGGAACTCAAGGAACATCCTCTCTATGTCTGACTAAACAAGTAAACATAGTGCTTTTGAGTCAAAAATTTTTGACTCATCATATTTTAATACGCCGTTGCTATAAAAGTCTGAAAATATTATTTTATCGAAGATTTTTTTTTCATTGGCATTTTTTTTAAATCGGCTGGCTGATTTACCCTCTTTATTTTAATTCCTAGACAATTATTATTGACAAATTAGATTTCGACGAAACAAGGATCTTGTGTGTAATCGATTAATCACATGACAGACATGAATTGCGTTGGCGTGTTAGTTGCAAATATTTTTAAGATTTCAATGATTCTATAGCCTTGAACTTCCTTATTGAGAAAACTCATTTTTATCGCTTTTAACTACCTAAATTGACATTTTTAAAGTGCAACGCGAACACGATTGTGTCTTGTAAATAAATAATTCAATTTCGATCAATTTAGATTACAAACGGTTCCTCAATTGGTATTATGAGTCACAGTCTGAAAATTTGTAAAGAGGGGGTTTCCAAACTTAACCACGCGTTATTTGGTCCCCACTAGATATTATGCTCTATGATCGGGGAAGTCCCTGAAATCACGATAACAGAACAGTAAAGTATCGAGCATTAGGAGCTGTACTAGGAAGGTAATTCGCCTAGAAAATACACGTGCGTTCTCAGATAAGAATAAAATTATCCTCATGTACTATTAATAGCAATGATTTCCATAATTAGTTCACCCGGTTACCGCTAGATGTCCACACAAGTAGCACAGTCAACGGTTGTTTTAAAGATCGATATCTCGCGATTAGCTTAACAATGGCTGATGAAAAAAGAACTATTAACTAATAACGCGATATTGTATGCCCGGGCACACCGCAAAATGAATAAATTCCCATACTAATTGAGATATTACAATTTTAAATGGAGTCAGAACCGTTGAAAATATTGTAATGGCGTCGCTCTTCAGTTTTTGCCGGATATCACAATGTTTATTTTTTGAAGTAAATAGTTATGATCGTTTAGATGTGTTCAAATGTTTGCTAATGCTATATTGAAGGGGCTTGTCATAGAAATAAAAGTGTGCCGCATGCAATATGCACGCAGTATATTTTTTTTTTAATAAATGACGGTACTTATTTTGTTTCTCCAAAATTTTCAGGGACATGAATGTAATAGTAAAATCATATCTGAACAGATTATAAATAAATAAACTTCTTAATAATAAGATAATTCGTAATATTTTGGAGAAATTGTAGTCATAATGTGGCATGATTTATCAGCTTTAATCATAACCATAGGTACCTGTTACCATTCGTAATATCGATATCTGGTAGTATCGGTGCAATGATATAGCAGATTACGATTACTGATAAATAGAAGACCATAAACAGTTTTCACAAGTCACACTTAACAGTCCATTTTTCCGAAATTTAATCAACTAAATACATCCATACATTTTGAAAATTTAAGAAACCTTTTTAAAATTATAAACAAATCTTCTAACTACATATTTTGCGAAATCTATACAAATAAATAAAATTTGAGTGTCTGTTTGTAATGTTAAAATAACGGCTTCTTACTAAATGCATACCTATTAAAATATATACTACAAAAAAAAACTATTTTTAAATTTTTTGTCTATCTGTCATTTTGTTCCGACTAATTTCCGAAACGGGTGGACCGTTTTTGACGGGACTTTCACTGGCAGATAGCTGATAGATCTTATAATAAGGAGTAACTTAGGCTACTCACTAACAGAAAACGGGTGAAACTGCGGGCAGCACCTAGTAAAATATATTATTATTATGTCACTTTATTTACCTACATAAATACAATATTAGTCAAATTAATTCAAAAATTGCATCATATTAAGTAATTTATTCCAAGAACTTTGACAACCTCATCATTTCACATTGTCATACCCTAGTAAGGCTAGATTTTTTTTCTAGACCCATCTAAATTACCTGTGTTATACCTACAGCAGTTAGCCGGTTCTTATTTTTAGTTTATGAGCGACTAGGTTAATGCACTTTATTTCAAGGCCCATTGTTGTGGACTTAAGGCAACGTTGATAAACTGACCAAGTGAGGTTTTATAGAGGACTGAAAAAGATGAAAATAAGGTTATCTATTGCGATTTTTTTCCGTTTTCTTATAAGGCAAGAGGAGAGCCTGCAATTATTTAACGTTTTTAACTATTCCTACCATTTGAAGAAAAAAGATAGCAAATCATTTTCTTGTTTATCAGCCTACCTACCTACCTACTCTTGTTCCAATTTTACTTCACTTTCTGCAATTTATTGTGTTAACATACCTGCAATGTTTGTTGATAAACCTTTCTGCAATCAATTATTATTTTTTCAAATTTACTGTCACAAAATCTTCTTGGTTTTTAAGAGCCTTCTTGAATTTACTGAAATTGCAGATTTTTTTACACAATTTGCACAACTTTTAGTAATTTTTCTATTACTTACATAGGTTTTTTTTTACTAGTTATATGTGCGCAGATTGGATTTGACGTGATCACATATACCGAATGCAAAAACTCAATATGAATTCATAACACGAACTTAACTTTAAAGGAGAGCTATAAAAATGTATGACCTATGTGAGCACAAGGACGGAATTATTTATGCTTTAAAATAAGTTAGATATGCTCCGGATTTTAATGGGAAGTTAAATTGCAACGCTACATATACAGAAGAAAAAAAAACCTCCTATAGGTAAATTAACTAACAAATGCTTAAGTTACTATTGTTATTTCAAATTAATTAAAAATTATTAGTACGTAGACAGTTTGTTATTAGCAGCTGTCAGAAATTATTTTGTTTGGTCTGACATTCGTAAAGTTTCTGATGAAAATATAAACAAATCCATCAGAAAACAATTTATTAATGTTATTTAAACATTACATTGTTGAAAAATGTAATGAGAGTGATTGCATAAGAATTTAACAGGTACTTTTGGAGCAAACTATAGTAGAGACAACTTATTTATAATCTAAAGAAACCCTTTTATTCTTTATTTTCAATGAAAATCCTCCCGGTTATTACCAATAAATCCAGTTGACCCTAATTTACTTGTAGAATTTATAGTGTTTACTGTTTCTCTGTTCCGGTTAGACTGGAAGCCGACCTCAACATAGTTGGGAAAAGGCTAGGCAGATGATGACTGTTTCTCAACTGTCTATGCTTGCATTGGTGTTGCCATCATCTGCCATTTCTGAATCAAAGGACCATTCTGTTATTTTTTGCATAAATAATTGTATTAATCACTTTAGTGTAACATTTTTCTTTACCAAACTCTCTATTAATCTGTTATAGAAAACAATCCAAGAAATAGAATTACATAATAACGTTAAATTCAAAATTTCCAAAACTCTTTAAAATACAACGTTGTCTATGGTTATGTTAACCCCCTTCATCAATTATCGCAAAAACACAATCATTAACTTATCCGCTTATCAAAAACTTGTCAAAAAAGTATTGCACAACACTTATGACTTCATCGTATGCCCCTTAACTGTGTGACGTCACGACGCTCGACCGGCCGCGCGCGCGCCAGTCTGTGACTGCATAGCATCGCAATGAGAACTGTACACAAACACACCACTTATTGCCTTGCTTTCACATCGTGCAAGTGTTATTATATCCACGTGCCCACTTAGTTTACTAAATACTAAAAATATTTTTTTGCAATTTTCAATTCTAGTCAGTAAGTAGGTATTAAAAATTCCGCGAAAAAGGAAGGTAAGTTTGTGATATCGCGATAGTTTTAAGTTTTCGCACAGTTGTGTTAGTTTTGTTGTTGTTTTTGAAGTTAAGTTCAAGGTCACGTTCGAACAGTTCGGGGTTCTACCATGTTTTCACTTTCCTAATGTTGACTTGTGTACATAGACGATGTTGTTTGATTGGATTCCGTGCTGGAAGGTCAAAACGCCGGTGTAAAAAGTGTTTGCGATTTTTTGTGATCTTGAAACGTGATCTCACGGCTATTACCATTTGCATGGCGAGTTTAAACACCAACGCATCGCTTGAAGCCATTTTCAGTGAGAGCATCGGATTATTAAGTTAAAATATCTACAGTTACCGGTTACTATACCGTATACGGAGACTGCAGTTAACTTTTGTAAAGGTCTTTTGGCTGTTTATTTCTCTTTAAGTGTATGTACCGCCATAATTAAACTTTCGGTTCTGATGAACCCGAAATAAAAATTTGAAATGAGTAGTTTAAAACCAAGATACGTAAAATGAAAGCAATCGTTTTACAACCATCAAAAATAACAAATATTGTCTGTATGATAGGGGTAAGTGGCGCTAAACATGCGATGACCTTGAAGGTCAAGGGCACGTTTACGAGGCCACTTTATGTAATCTATCGATTGATAACGCCATGGAAATCAACATGACATGCTATTTAAATGCTAATCGATATGGAAAGAAAACTTCCGAATAAAAGTCATTTACTTTTGCTTAAAATACGAATAGGAGAAAATACTTTCGTAAAGTCCTGTAGTGCTACCAGAAATACTCAAACTCAAACTTGAGCATTTATTTCAATAAAACCACTTTTGGTCAGTGAGTCGTCTTAGGGGTTTTAAATTGTTAAAGTTTGGTAATGCTAGTTACAAAATAATAGTTACATCATTAATGTTGAATTCATAATTGTAGGTATGTGAGAACTATGTAACAAGCCTTACTAATATTATAACTTCAAATATGTTACGTTCAACATCAAATACTTTTGGTTCAGTCACATTTTAACGTCCAGCACATGAGAATGAGACAGTCCCATAATTGGTAAGGTCGAATGACTCATTAACGATTATTATCCCACGTTTTCGTCCAACGGCCATGGTAGTCCGAGTTAATATTTTAAACGTACCTCATTACGTCACTGTTTTAAATTCAAGGGAAGTTACTTTTGGGCCATCAATAGGCGGCGAATATTTTTCAATGACTGTCGAAGACCCTGAATCAAAATTCTGCAAAAAGAGCTACATGATCGATCTTTTTTAAACTAAATCATTACCTACCTCGAAAACTTAATTGGTCGCATACCACAATTTAAACTTGCCTTGTTAATTTAAATGTTAATGTCAAAGAATTTATTAATAATATAAAAAAACTTAATATACTTGACGTATCAAGTCAAGCGTGTCAATAACCTTTTGCAAATATTGCGCGCCTGCAGAATCAATTGAATCAGAACCATTGTGTTCTTAAACGATCCACAAAAGAGTTCAGAGCATCGTTTACATTGATACAAATTGCAACAGTATTAATACAGTGAAAGCAGCATGTGACTTTCTCTGAATTGTCATCTCGAAGAGCATTACGTGTCTGATCTCTTCCACTTGTACATAACTTTCATAATGCTTACTTCCACCAGAGGTTGTCGGAAAGACATTGTCGAATTTCCGTTATAAATAAGTACAACTGAATTAAATAACTATCCTATTAGTTACTGATGTGCCATAATAGGGATGATGCCGTGGTAAAAAAAAAAGAAATTCTATGCTTTATCATATTAATAAAAAATTACTAAGATAAAACGCATTAAAGTTGGGGAGTGGGGGTCGCTACGTCACAAGTAAGTATAAAATCTGAATAGCATTTATACAACTGAATTCAATACCTATCAATCGTATTGCCAGGTGTGCCATATATGTAGTAAAAGTTACAATGCATACACTGCCCCAATTTGGTCAGCCTACATTCACTTATCGTTGATTATAGTCGTAGGTTTAGGCTTTATTACGCTAACATCTTCAGTTCTGGACCCGTATACATAGGCCTGACATATATTTACTTTGTTCGTAGCTAAAAATAGACTTCCTTTTATATCCCCACTTACAGTTCTCAGTAATTTTTGCAATCGATGAAACTTCTGCACCAAAACAACACCGAACATTTTCTTCTATACAAGCAAAAATCGAAAATAAGTTACCTACTTGTCATTTTCAATTAAGATTTTGTAAGTTAAAGGTTTTTATTTTTATTAAAAACAAATTTATAAATTTATTATATTAAAAATTATATAAAATAAAAATAAAATTATTAATCAATTAATTGGTATTATTCAAGCTGTGTGCTCAATGGGATTTCCCATCGGCAAAAATAACGAACTTCCATACAAATTTTTATCCCTTAATTAACCCCTTTTGGGGATGAATTTTCAAAAATCATTTCCTAGTGCTCACCTTTTTTTTTTTTTTTTTTTTGGGGTGGGAAATTATCAAATAACTTCTCCCGCTCTGGGTGGAGCGGGAGGGCGTGTCAGACTCTTACTGACTAAAACCCACCCGTGTTCCTTCGGTTGCCCTGTTGCCGGGGGCCACGATTTCCCTATCGGTTTTCTTCGAACCCCCGGCAGGCATTGGCCCTAACGGACCCCGTCAATTCTGCTGACATCTCTTTGAGGCGCGCGTGGAACACAACGCGCCGTCGACCCGGGCTTGGTCCTTAACGGACGGCGAGCTACCCATTGCTCACCGTCCGCAAGCCCGCGCCTACGGTGGCCGGAAATCGGCTCGCGATTCCCGCCCCGGGCGTCTCCTCCTGCGGCGGTTAGGGGCGTGAGGGCGCGAAATTTGCCTCTCCCTCACGCGTTCCGCCTCCTCCTTCGCGAGCATTACCGCTTCGCAAAAGGAGGTGACGGCCTGCCATTTCCTCTCGCTCCGTACCATGGCCTGAACCAGGGCCGGACGCGAGAGATCACCGCCGCCGATCGCCTCCACGAGGACACGGCGTTGCTCCGCCCAAGCCGGGCAGACCTCCACCGTATGCTCCACCGTGTCCTCAGGCCGATCCACACAATGGTGACACCCGGGTGTTTCCTCCCGCCTTATCCTGAACAGGTACCTCCCGAAGCACCCGTGTCCGGTGAGGACCTGCGTCAGGCGGAAGGTGAGGACGCCGTGACGCCTCTCAAGCCACTCCTCAAAGAGGGGTCTTATCGCCGCAATTGTGGCGTGCCCAGCGCGGGGTTGCGACAATCGCACTCTCCATGACGCCATGAGATCCCGCCGGAGCTCTGTCCGCTGTGCCGCGATTTCTTGCGGCATCGGAGTTAAGCCCCGGCGTTTCGCCTCCTCGCGCCACTCCCAGATGTGCGCGAGGACCTTTGCCTCCAGATCCCATGGCGGTAATCCGTAATCGGTAATGGTGCACAACAGTTCTTTATGTCCTAGTGCTCACCTTCGTTACATAAAGAACTGTTGTGCAAAATTTAATGCTTCTAGTCTAGACACAACGGCTGTGCGTCGTTTGACAGTGAATGAATTTAAGATTTTTATTACGTAAAACTAGTTACTTACCTATGTTCATAATCTAATCTTTAATCAGTAAAATGTAAATATAGTATCGCAAAATATAGGCTGGAAGCACAGGCGCTGCAATCTCGTAGTTAATGTTTTTTCTCATAGGCTATAAATAGACACAATGAGTCGAGGTGTCAAGGCCAACGCCTGCTGAAGCCAGCATGGGATACTCGTAAGGACAATTATTTGAAATACCCACCATTGAAATCCAACATTTGTTAAGTTTACTGATATTTTGCATTATCTTGACTAAATAGGAGACTTATAGTCAAATCAACTGTGTGGCTTTCAGATAGTAGAAAGTAAAATTAAGTTCAACTTCTGCAGCCTAAAAGTGTTTCGCTAAAACCTGAAAATTACCCTAAATTGTTTCGTCAATGACTATAGCGAACCTAATTTTTTTCAAATTCTTCAGTTCAACTCCAAATGTCATCATCAGTATCTTGTCGTTATCCGAATTTATTTTGTGTCGACGTAAAATTTATTTTTATTCCATACCTACGTCTCTATGAGTCGTCAACTCCAAGAAGGTATCACATAAGGAATTTTCTCATAACGTTCTGACTGGCGTTTAACACGGTTGTTATCAATTTCCTCTTATCAGTCATCAGTATATAGCTCTGATAACATTGTAAACACTCATGCGCCGTTCTCGGTCACTATTTCAGACTATTCAAGCGATCACTTTCTATTTTCATCGAATAAGAAGGTTTTATATAATCAGCTAGTTAACTGACATCGTTACTATTCAAGTTAAAGCGGTCAAGTTCAAGATAAGTGACATTATTAGACGGCTATAGAAGTCATTTAAATTAATAGATTCCGTTAATACTTGAGCAATGATAATACAGATAGATATAATGCAAGAACTACTCATAAATTTGTATTTGAGGACTTTAAACTTGACAAAACTATCATGATAAAGGTTTTCGTCTATTTCTGTCATTTCTACATTTCGTCATTAGACAAATCATTAAACAAATTAAAAACCCAACGGTTTTTTTGTAAAAAACCAACGTTTTTTTAATCAAAAACAAATTATCAATAATATGTGTTTTTGATAATATAATCTATAATAATTTAATAATAATTTATTTAGGAACATAAAGGTTTTGTAGTACATGAGGGACTTATAAAGTAAACATTATTAATTACATGGTGTAGGTACAATTAAAAGTAAATCGTTGCTCTCCTAGCTAGATCACTGAGTAATCTATATTTAGGAGAAAATCTATAAAGCCCCACAGCGTTAAATCTATTGTAAACGTAAAAAAAAAACTAATAATATATGTTGGCTACATATGGGCCACATGAAGTTGAATTTGACGACGTTAAACAGCCTTTCAGAAACCGGGAATAAGATTAAATTGAAGCCTTTTACAAACTAGAAGCAAATCACTCCAAACAAGTGTAATCATGGTCGCAATAGGTGTGGGCTCACTACAATAGTGCAGCGGATGTGATATGAACTCCCGACCTTTCAACTGCAAGTCAATGCCTTGTTAAGTCTATTGTCGCGTGAACAACATCATCATGTGAGCTTTATTTTTGCAACCCTTTTATATTGTACCTAATCAAGTCAAATCAAATGATCCTCATTCAGCTGGGCTTACGTTATGTCGTCACTTTTGAGAGGGAACACCGAAACAAACTCATAGTAAAAGAGCAAATCTTAGATTAGACATTTGGAACAATAAAATTATTATAATGGAGAAAATTATGTAGGTAATTTGGGAGTTAATGCTACTTTACCATAACCTATTAGATTTAAAGGCGACATTAAAGGAAAGGCCGTTCTAAGGATTTAAATAATACATTTATTATCCTTTTCTTTATAGGTATTTATTGGAAGGTGTGTTTACTATTAGCCTTATGTGCTTTAAAAAAATCTGAAATAAATTCACTGACAGATAACGCACAGCCCTAAATCGCAGGGTCTAGAAGCATGAAATTTTGCACAAAAGTTCCATATACAACAAAAAAGATCTCTAAGAAAGAATTTAAAAAAATGGAAGGAATGGAAGAGGTTGAAAGTTTATAATTTTTGCGATGGAAAATGCCTTGTTTGAATATAAAAACCGCTTGTTTAAGTATAAAAATTTAAAACTTCTGTTATTAAAGTCAAGTACACAACAATGTCATATACACAGTACAGCCTGCATTAAATTAAAAAAAAACATAATGATGTCAGATCCGGTGCCTCTAGCAAGCACAATGAGTCCATTAATGTTCTCGGTCAGCTTAAATCGCGGGCCAAGGTCAGATAGGACAAAGTTGCAGTAGAATAGAGCTATAGACTTACAAAGTTGAGGCTATAAACACTTGGATAGTTTCTAAAGGAACGTTGTTGCAATACAACAGTAACTTTACTGGCTGTGAAAAGTTGGCAGAGTGTGAAATAAACAACTTTGTATGCATTAAAGTACCTTTACATGTTAAAAGAGTAAGAGTACCAGTATTTGTAAGGCGTCATTGTTGTTGGGTCATTTTTCGTTAACAGTAAACTTATTCATCTTGAAGTCTTATCGGTCGCTGCCGAAAATATATACATATATATATCAAAATTGTTTCCTTAACCAGTATTACATAGCCCTCTCAAACGAACATTATTTTCTCTAAATTCTAATAATTCTACACTATTGCCGGATATTGTAATTTACCAAGCATGGCTTCAGCATCATTACTCATTACTATTTGTAGTCATTTTCTTTTTGCGACGAATCAATACCATGACCAATTTATGTTGCGGTTTTTGTTCATGGATTATTCTTTAGCAACAACTTTCAACCCGAATTCAAAAGTATTTATTTTATTCAGACCTGCATTCATAATCAACAGCTATTTCACAACTTGTTATATAAACTTAAATATATTTACACAAAACATATATAATAACTGTGAAAGGTGTTGCAAAATACTCACTTTACATGTAATGCGTAAACGATTCTTCCTTTACATATACAGGTTTCCAACCGGTCCGTAAGTATGAAAACAATTAAAATTGTGTAATCAGCCAGTCGACTGTAATTTAGCAATAAATTCTCGATGTCAGTTTAATAATCAATGTGGAACATATGTATCAGTAACTGATCGACTACTTCCTGAATGAAACCATAAAGTAGAGCATGCTGTAGCCAATGGCTGCCGATTTCCTATTTTCCAATAGGAAGTTTTTGATTTCTATCAATATTTTCAAACACAACATCTTCTTTATTTTTGATATTTTCTCATCTGTGTTCCTTCCATCAAGCTTGATTTTGCTTTTTAGGGTCCGCCAATGCGCATATTAACAATCCTCTCATCAATCCTTTCCTCCATTATGTTTCTGAGAATGTAGATAGAAAACTGTGATACTTAAATTTCAGTCTTCATGGACAAACATGGTTTCATTTTGGAATTGTCTTGTTATAAAATTCTCAGGCGTTTTTGCAAGTCCTTTTTGTCCAATTTTGTCAACGCTTAAAGAGACAGTGCACCAAGCCATTTAAACCCGGTTCCTGAAACTATAATCAACACAAAGTTACCTAATACACTGTCAGATTGATTTGATTGGCTGTTGTATTTCAGTCAAGTAATTATTTCAGTTAACATGAGTTTGGCAGTCTGATAGCAAGTCTTTGGGTTGATCAAACCGGTTGATAACTTAATTATTTCATACTGCGCCTGCATTGCGTTTGAGAATTTCACCAATATTATGTTAACCACGTGGTAGGACTGACCTAGGTTTTTTGTACCTTCTACGTTTGACCCTTCATAATCTGTTATTCCCTATATCTTCAGAACCAGCAGCCGCTCTTGGACGTTGTCCGGGAGCGAGCGCGCGAGCTCTGCTCCGGGGCTGATGCAGCCAGCGGAGAAAGAGTTGAGCAGAGGACCAGGGAATTGGCTGACAGATGGAATGTAGCCTGCGAAGGTATGTACCGTGGAGGTTTTATCTGGACAGCTTTGCCAACTGACCGCCACAAATTATAAGTTACTGGCATAATGTGGAGATAAACACTATTTGATATTTATAAAGCTACAAAAGAGAGGAGAATCAGCTCGATGAGCTGACAGCCCCGTCTGATGGATATAATTATATTATTTCATTGACAGAGATAACTATCCTCTAAATAAATAAAATACGCCTTTTATTGATCCCGGTATTGCAAGAGCGCGGTGATAAATATGGAGCATTTTCAGTTCACCTATTAGTTAGAATTGACAGCCTTAATTATGTATGACTATAATTATTGAATGTATCTGTGTATTCTTTGTTG
Organism: Agrochola litura; assembly: GCA_949152395.1. Taxonomy (NCBI): domain Eukaryota; kingdom Metazoa; phylum Arthropoda; class Insecta; order Lepidoptera; family Noctuidae; genus Agrochola; species Agrochola litura. The sequence goes on along the minus strand of OX424495.1, from coordinate 24,800,692 downwards.
GAGATCTCAATAATAAATGAATTAACCAAAGCACTAGCTTAAGATCAACAGGAGTGAAATGGGAGGCCTTTGTCTTGCAGTGGGACAAACAGGGAAAAAATAAATAATATTCAAGGCAATATTATACAATATTTAACATGTGAATAACTTGAGCATCGATGTTACTGCAAAGCTTTTTAATGAATAAAGCCCAGTTGATTAAATGAAAATGACAATGTTTGATGGTAGAGTTATTATCAACGTACAATGTTCTATAAATGCTGTTGCTATGGGCATACTCATGAAAGCTGCAGCTCTTTTGAAAAAACCTATAAAGAAGTATTATTACCTACTTACAGAAAAATAGAATGATACTTTTAATTTACATTAAAGCATGAAGTTCACTATTCTTTTACACAGGTATAGTTTACTGTGTTTTACGACAGCAAAACACAATGTAACAATTTTGCCTACTTAGCATAAATACTCGCATAATTAGCCTATAACGTTCCCACAGCTGAGACACAGGCCTCCTCTGTCCTCTGTAATCCACCACGGTGGCCCAGTGTGGTGCATACACGACTGTTACTAATATTTATATTTTTCGACCCCAGGCTTAGCCAAACGCGCAACGACAGCAGACCAGCAATTCCACCGCTGGAACCAACTCCTCGACGTACAGAGGAGCCTGGGCGCCGCCATCACAGCCGCGTCCGACCGCCTGCGACAGCTGGACGCCAACCCCAGCACACGGCGACGAGCTGTGGATACCAGGCATGCTTTACAGGTGAGAAACCAAACCAGAATATTAGAGATCTATTATATCATAACACCGTGAAAATTTAGTTGAAGTGGGCTTGAAGTGAGCTAGATTTTAACTGAATACTGGAAAGAATTTTCAAGAGAAAGGCTGCGTTTGATTAAAAAAGAGAATGTCATTACATCACGCTGCATACCTCACAGAGTTAGCATTCTACCCAGTAAAGATACGAAAGAAGGATAAGAGAGAGAGAGAGAGAGAGAGGTATTTTATGGGATAAGTCCCATAAAACAAAGTATTTATTGGAACTCGCACCGGAAGTTGCAATCATAGAGAATAAAATACAAACAGCAACTAGTCTGCTATTGACCGACAGTTATTGAGACACTGACATGTAACTTGGCAAGAGTCGTAGATGCGCAGAATGAGTTTCCGTTTTATTTTTCTAAAGAGTCATGTTTAAAAATAAATTATGGCAATAACCATAGAATAAAAGTGTCAATTTTATGTGCATGCGCAATCTTACTCCCAATACGCCAGAACCTTGCTAAGTTACGTGTTATAAAAAATGTGCTTGCTGGCAATAATTCATATCGAATGGTCGAATTTAATGAAAGCCTCTGTTTGAGATCTGGGAAGGCATAGTAAAAGAACTTCATTATAGTTCTGAGTAATACTCGATAAGAAATGTTTAATCTTGCACACATAAACACCTAAACTCGAGACAATTACTGCATTATGTAGGCCAAGAGTACTTATTCGATGCGTCACGATACTTAGATCTTTCTGGGTTTATAAGGACTCTACTTATTTCCTTGAATACATTATCTATGACCAAAATACATCCTACTTGTGTGTGCTTCTGGGGAACAATACTTACCTATTGGGTCAATATAATCCTCAAAACAAAATAATATTTGTTTGATTCAGTGGTCGGATGCGTGTGAACATGAGGCGTCCACCTAATTGGCTAACGATCGTACGAGCAAATGATGCAATTTCGTCACACGATGAAAATGATCGTGCGATGGTCCAACAGGTGTCCTAATACTCCTAATAGCTCGCGCGATGCCCATCGCGCGATGGGCATCACACGATACCGCTGCGTTGCTGTGTTCGTGCGATGACGTGTGACTAATTAGTACACTCATATGAGATTTGTAGCTTCGATTGCACGATCGCACGATCAAACCCATCGTACGATCGTTACTAAGCATTTCCAGTTGTCGTGCGATTACTTGCAAGCTTCAATTAGGACACTCGAAAGAAATGTATGTGTTGAATCTCGTCGTGCGACGAAATCGCATCGTTTGCTCCTACTATTGTAGCTAATTAGAACGACGCCTGAGGTTCCAAGTTTGGGCCAGGGTCAGGCAAGTGTTTCAATCTCTGTAGCGGCTTGAAGTCTGGATTTGTGCTTGGTTAATTAGAATAGATTCCCCCTACCTACCCCTTCGCAGAGTAATATTATTTTTCGTATTATTAACCATTTTATTTTTCTCTCCCCCAGGAGCTACAAAGCGAAGTATCAAGCCTAGAAGACAGTCGTGACGAACTACTCGAACACGCTGACTTCGTGATCAGCATCCTCAAGCCACACTCCAAGGACGCAGCCAACGACACAGAGAAGAACGTCAAGGAACTTGTAGAAGCTTATGAGAAGTAAGTTGTATGACATTGTGCTATTGTGTTTATTTTTTTTAAGGGAACTGAGGTGTGTTGGTGGAAAGCAGATAAGTGTTGTTTGTTGGTTTGGAGTTTACTTACATTTGTTTTTGAAGTAGGAAGTTATATATTTAAAGTAAAAAATCAAATTAAGATGTATAGTTTTAATTATAATCAAAGTGGGTCCTATTAAAGAGCCTATACGTACTTTTTCTGAAAATGCGTGTGTGAGGACGTAATTTATTACTTGTTATCCATTAAATGGCTAGAAAGGGAGTAAATACTGTTATGATGGGATAGAGATGTATGCTAAACAACCACCAACCCTAAATAATTAGGATATGGGCCGGAAGATGATGCTGAAAATCATCATATGAATTAGAGGAATCCTATATCTGACTACATCATTAGCATAATTAGCCTATAAGGCTCCCACTGCTGGGACAAAGACCTCTCTGTGAGATAGTGGACTATAATCCACCACGCGGACGTAGTGCGGGTTGGTGTTCTGACTACATCGTAAATTGCTCATATTGAAAGTGATGTCTTAAGGAATTTGAGGTATTTTCAGTATTCAATTTTAACCATTAACATTTTTCTGACAAATTTAGATGGGAAGAATAAATGCAAGTAAGCTTTTTAAACCAACATATGCTTGTAGGTATATCTTTTTTCAGCATTACATCACCAAAAGTAAGATAATTTTGTTGTCCATCCGTATTATTCCAATTAATTTAATCTGTCCCCGTGAGGTGCCAAAACCAACAGTCGATGCATTAAACAGTATTTACCGACGCGTGCAAAATTAATGAACAAACTGTTAGTTTGAAACTCGTTAGATTTGCGGGAAAGCATTAAAAGCAAATCATTTGGATAGCCTTGGGATGTGTCCCAAGGCAAGAACAGTGTTAGGTTAAACTTTGGAACAATGAATTTAGTGAAAAAACCGGCCAAGTGCGTGTCGGACTACGCACAATGAAGGGTTCCGTAGTTGAGATGAATTTATTTATCCCAAGAACAAACTTAACATTGTAGTTGAAAAACATGTTCTCCCATACATTCCAACTGCAAATCATTGCTCGGCATCCAATACCGCGACTGTGACATTTTTTTTTAAATTGCAGGGTCACTTATTTGAACGTGTAGAATGAAATAAAACAAAAATCAGATTTTCGTAAAAAAATTCACATTCGCGGTATTAATATAATAATAATACCTTTAAACGAGCAATTCTTGTATATAGGTACCTATGTATAATTATAATTTGAATCTCGAAAACGGCTCCAAGATTTTTTATTAAATTTAGTATGCAGGGGGTTTCAGGAGCGATAAATCGATCTAGCTAGGTTTCATTTTTAGAAAACGTCGTTCAAAAAAAATTATAATCCAGATATTTTTCTTTATTCAAGTAACAAGGACTCATTGCGTTAGTAAACTTATGAACTATGTTAACTTATTTTACGAGGTCACTTAGAAAGTTTTGCGACCAACAGTTTTTGTCAATAGAATACTGGCTGGTTTTGATGTCAATTAAAACGAAGACTATTTATTACAAAAAAACATGACATTCCAAATTCGAAATTCCCTCCACATTTTTTTACGAGCAAAATCAAAATAGTCTGTCTTACTGAAAACTGGATTTATAACGAGAACATTTTCGCGCGATGATTTTGTACGATTTCAAATGTCGACTAAAACCAGAAGAATCGTTTGAAAGACTTCGAATGGTGTTCATAGAAAAAAGCCCTTCTAAAAATACTGTTTTTCGCTGGTTCAACGAATTTATGGGTGGTCTAGTAATTTTGGCAGATAAAGAAAGAAGTGGCCGCCCTATGACGGTTGTTGAAAAAGTGCTGGCTGTGAAAAATTTAATTCAAGAGAATAGGCGAATTACACATGAAGAGGTTCAGCATACACCGTGAAATTTGAATCGCAGTTTTGCTAGAACAAACGTTGTTCAGACCATGGTCTACTACCATTCTACAGCATCCAATAAAAAAAAAACATAATTGGTTTTTGAAATAACACAAAAAAAGCAAAGTTTAAAATGTCAAGATTATCGTTACTCCCGACAACACAGACACCACGTATACGTTTTTTCAAAAACCAATTTATGTTTTTTTTTTATTGGATTCTGTAGAATGGTAGTAGACCATGGTCTTCACCACGACAACGCGCTGGCTCACTCGGCGCTCAAAACAAGGGACTTTCTGGACAGCACACCGGTCAAATTTATAGGTCATCCTCCTTACAGTCCCGATTTGGCTCCGTGCGACTTTTTCTTGTTCCCCAAAATAAAAAATCAACTCAAAGGAAAACAGTTTTCATCACCTGAAGATGCACTGGGTGTATTTGAGAAGGAGATTGGAGAGGTGTCTGATGCGGACTGGAAAATGTGTTATGAAAATTTGTTTAGACGTATAAAACTGTGTATGCCAATGGAGAGTTCTTTCAAAAGATTTAATAAAAAAAATTATAACCTGTAGTATATTTTTTTCTAGTATCACAAAACTTTCTGAGTGCCCCACGTAATCTAGTTTAAATTTATTTCACCCCATGGGAGACGGCACTGCAGTGATTGATGTACATGCAATCCAGACTGCTAACGATATTGTTGGAGCTGGCCCGTACTCTGCGTACCAGGGATGCACACCTCATTCGCATCGTTGCGTAAAAGCAATTAATATGTGCGTCCGCGAATATTCCCGATGCGCTACAAAAACGGGGCAGCACCGACCTATTGGAGTTATACATCAAACCATGTGTTTTGGCATACTGCTCACATTTGGCGACCAATTACTTTCTGAGACCACAGATTGACGCGCTCAGAAGCACCATATCATCTGCATAGCTAATATTATTTACACAAATACCATCTATATAGCAACCCACTCTGGTGCTGCTGAGCTCGCCAATCCTGCCTCACCCCGCATTCCAACCTGTATGGCTTGGAAAAAGTTCCACCCCATCGTACACTATTGATCTGGTTACCATACCACTATTTAAAAATGTTTATAAGCTCCGTTGGCAACCTATTCTTCTCCATCTTTCTCCACAATACGTCATAAGCCACCTGATCAGAAACCTTGAATAAATCGATGAACCTAGCATAAATCGGCGTCCTACGCTGTGTATAGTAAGTATGTGATAGTATGCTTAAGGCACAACACTGCATTTTCTGTTGACAAACCACGCCGAAACCCGAATTGGTTGTCATGAACATTTACAGTTTTATTTATTTGTGTATTAAGCAGACGGTCAAACACTTTTGATATTTTGATATTATAGTAGCTAGAGAGATGGGCCTTTTGGATGCCGAGCGACGAAATGTAAGTTTTTACGCACAATATTGAGAGATTTACCATGTTATTTTAAGACCATAGACTTCTTATAGGTTTTCCTGTAATCTATGAGTAAAGAGCCATACTATGTATTTTTTTCAAAATTTTTGGTCCAGTAGTTTCGGAGATAAGGGGGGGGGAATGGTCATTTTTCATTGAATTTATCAAATATCTTTAAAAGTATTTATTTTAAAATTATATAAAAAATATATTTAGGATCCTCGCAACAAGCCCTTTCATTTGATATGTCACACGGTACTGTTAGCAAAACTTTTTTTTTAAATTTTCTTGTTTGCGCCCCAAAAGTGACACCTATATTCAAAATTAAATTATTTACGTTACACATTCGTGTTTGGGTCACAGAAATACACACGTGTACCAAATTTCAACTTAATCGGTCCATTAGATTCGGAGTAAATTGGCTGTGACAGACGGACAGACAGACAGACAGACAGACAGACAGACAGACAGACAGACAGACACACGAGTGATCCTATAAGGGTTCCGTTTTTTCCTTTTGAGGTACGGAACCCTAAAAATAAGCAACAGATCGTAATGTATCTGACAAAGCTTGGTTGAAATCTTAGTGTCACGTTTTAATACGATCGAACGTCTCTGTGATCAAAATTGCCTGCAACTGTTTTTACATAAGTCCGCAAACTTTTACGAATATAATCAGGGAACAGCTTGGACGATAATGATACTTCATGTGCTGTTTCAAGCTACAAGTTCAAAATAAAAATCTATTCTTCATCTCTCTTGCTCTCTTGTAAAGACTCAGCAGTGAGCAATGTTAAATACCAAGCCCAAAATGCTCTAAAAGAACTAAATCATAATTATTTTATAAAGGTTCATTGTTGTGGCCCATATAGTTAATAATGTAGGCAGAAAAAAAAACATTCACAGCTAAGAAATATACGTAACTTATATGATACACCAGTTGCTTGTATCGCTTAATTGGCTTTCAGTTGGTCGATTGACGAGCCAATTGAGACAAATAGGTTAAGTTATTACGCTTCTAGCTAGTATACGTTTATTGGATTAAAAATCTATATTTACTTGAGTACTTATCTATCTACACGTTTTCCCGGCCCAGTCATCTGAGAAGGAACTTCAACAGCAATTTTTTGCCGATCCTCTCTTTGTGAACTTCTTTTTTTACAAGTTCGTTTTAATCCTGAAAATATTATTATGATTACTTTAAGCGCATACCTCTCAACCAGTCTGACTGTATTTAGCTTTATTCAACTCAGCGCTTTTGTGCAGTAAATTGAACACGAGAAGCATTTTCAACGAACACAAGTTTCTGAACGGTTAAGTGCCTGGACCGCTATGTCGAGGCAGTTAAATTTCTTACAGCCAATTGGTTGTGCATTCGAAAGGCTAACCTTTTGAGACAAGAAAATTCGCATTTATGTGAAGGTACTAGTATGAGTAGTTTCATTTCTTCAATCAATACGAATAATTTATGCTTTGCCGTCTTCAATACCTACTACTAGAGTTAAGAAAGGCTTTGAAAATCAAGCTTTAAGATTCGTTGTCAATGTTTTGCTCAAAAGACAATTTAAGAGGCAGTTAATCATTGTCCATCGCTGTTTATTCAAAAGTTACAGTCTCATACTTTTCTCGACATCTTGGAAACCGAGAAAATAACACTCTCGAAATAAATTTCAAATAGGTCATTGGCATTATGTAATGAAAACAAAAATATTATTCGCGTCCAGCTTTCACCCACCAACTTTTATTAACAACTTCGCGTCGCTCTTTCACTGAAAATTACATAAAAACCTTATCTCGGTAAGTAGGGCAGTTTGTTGTCCATCCCTGCCAATGAATTCCGGAAGAAACTTCTGGCATAGCATCAAGTAGCTGACAGCGGCGCTCATGGATTCAAAACAAAAATATTTGCTATTTCGTCCACAAAACCAGTCTTCATTTTAAACCTTCTTACATCTGCTTTAAGTTCAGATTCATTTGCTTCAATTTCGTCATCAACAGATATAGTTGGTGAAAAAAGTGTTGGCGTCTCACATTCTGGTTAGTTAGTTTTATATGTGGCAAGTTTTTTTGGAATTCATTTTCTGGCGTTGATTTTATGATGGATAGCTTTAAGATTTGCGTGTAATTAGCCGAGGAAATTGGTGGCAGGTCTGTCCCATATTTAATTTGTTTCGTTTTCTTAATCTTTCATCTCTATATTGTCTATGCACCATCTAATAATTTTACCTAGCGATTTGGACTTCGTTTGTGTGAGTCTTATGCAGGTACAGGTGATACTTGGCTATCCTGATGCGAGATACAAGAATTAATCCTCAAATTCCCATAACATGCTACATCATGCATATCTATAATATTATACCCACATTATACCTACCCAGTAACTTTGTGTAGGTCAATGGGTAAAAAAGTTACATTCCACCTCAAGAAATGGCAACCCTCAGTCACTTGTCACTAATCTCTTAAAATTGTTGCCACCAAATTCTTCGCTACCAATGTAACTGTTGACATTAATGCCTCCCTACACTTGCCATAATTATTACACTAAATCAATCTAGGTTTATAAACAGAATCTCCACAATTTCTACTTTCATGCCGATTAATTTTAATTCCCAACATTAAAATTCTTTACCAAACATCGCCAAACATGCGACCGCCAGACTGGATCGCCAAATTATATTTACCGCTCAAACGCGCTAAAATAACCTTGATTAAATAACAATAAAGACCACAATAACAGCGTATTAAAGTTGTCTTAAAATCCTGAAGAAGGTATAACCAAATTAATTCTGCTTCTAGTAAAAATTATTTCAAGCGAAATTGGATTCTCCTCTCTCAATTTTACAGATTGTTATTGTTTCTTTGGTGATGTGATTGGTCAAGTTGATACGTAATTGGTAATGTCAGTTTATAGGACATCCAAGGGCGATAGTACATTAATCCAGTCTGCCTTTATTGGTAACCAGTTCGATGCATTTATAATACAACGCAATAAGGTAGAAATACAAGACAAGAAATAAAAGTTTCATGAGAAAGAAAAAATCGGCCAGGTGAGCGTCGGACCACGCACAATGAAGGGTTCCGTAGTAGGGATAGTTTATTTTTCCCAAAAACAAACTTAACATTGTAGTTGAAAAATATGTTCTCCCATACATCGATATACGTCACGGTCAATTCTCCAACTGCAATTCGTTTTTGATATTAATTTCAACTTGATACCTCCATGGATTCCTGAGAAAAAGGGTCTTGACAAACTGACAGATAGACGGACGGACAACGAAGTGATCTTAAAAATGTACGGTAGACTTGCAAATATTCCATAATTATGTCATTTTATCTTATCGTAGCGAATTATCTTCATGCAGGATTACACAAGACAATTTGTATGCTGTTATCTAAAACTGCAGAGTTATGTCAAACGACCTTATTCATAATTTTAGAGCTATGCGTAATATTAACGATGTTTATTAAACGTCTGATGAAAGAGGCGCGCAGTAAGTGAAATAGCGTGAGAGAATTTAAGAGAAACTCTAGTAACATATTTTTTATATTTGGACTGACTTGCGTGCTACAAAGGGTAGGCACACTAAAGTGGTGCAAAAATCTTCAATAGCCAATTATAATTCCTCAAATGTTTTCTCAATTTCATAACAATGAAAAATGTCGAGAATTACATAAACGTTGATCTTAAATATCTTGCGACTTGGGCCTTGGTCGTAATCTTATTACAGATATTCTCATAATATTATTTCATGTAGGCAGTAAAATGCATTCAAAACAATATTCTGGAAATTTTCAATAGAATAAACTTGGAATAGGTAGACACTTGTCACAAGTTGACTAATGAAAGTTTTATAAATAAGTAAGGACGAAACGAAACGAATAAGACGTTGCTTTACCTACAAGTTACAAAATCTGTGCAGTTATTTTATAGTTGCTTATCCTGTAATAGAATTCGTCATTGTGTAAAAATCTGAGTGCCCCATACAAATGAGCCCCAGACAGCTTAAAATAAAATAGATTTTATTAGCGCAAGCAAAATAAAACCATGTCGCCATGACCACATGTTCGTTGCATGAACACCAATAATATCCCGCTGATTTAACGTACAGGAATTTGTACGGGAACTAAAAGAAAATACATAATAATAAAAATAAATGGCTCTGTATTCTGTTAAAAAACTGGTGGAGCGATTGAAATATTTGATGAAAATAAAATAGAATATTGTAATGATGAAAATGTTTATTAAGATAAAAGCGACAATTTAACACATTTAACTAAAGCCAATATTGAGATTATAATCAACGAGCAGTCAAAGATGAAACAAAAAGAGAAAGAGAAAGAAAGAAATACATTTATTTGCACTAAACGAGATAGACCATCCCACGAGTCGTATTGCCTGATCATCCTAATGTATGATTCGGCAATAGAACACAAAAAATAAAAATAAAAACGCAACCTCATATTTTGGCAACCAGAATTTACTTTGAACTACAATGTGTAACTTTGTGTCCTGCCCTTTATATGAATTGAGTCAACTATTCAAGACGCAGCTGTAAATCTTAAATTGTTTAGTCAAATAAATATCAGCGTAGAATACATAAGGAACCTCTTGATAACAGTGTGTTAATACGTATCTTGAATGGAACAGAAAATACGGAAGATACAACAAAATTGTTAAAAAACACCGGCCTCATACAAAAATTTGTGTTACGCAACCAATGACACAGGATCTTAAAATGATTTCGCTTTTGCAAAAATAATCTTCAAATTATCGTAGACTTTATGCTTCAGAGATTAGAGTACACTTTGCATAATCTAATGTTGCGTCCTCCGCTATGATATCATCGCTTGCTAAGAAATCTCGCAGTTTATTAAAATAACCCTTAGATCTAAGTGAAGTGACGTCAGATGCTTATTTAGTAGATGACACGATTAGTAACTGTCTATACTTAGGACACTTTTTATAATTGTCATCAAAAGTGATTTGTTTCTAAAATTGTTGCATTTGCAAGAATCTAGGAGCCAAAGAGAGTCCTCGATAATTTTCATTCCTTTTAATTCTGAACATTCGTAGTGACGTTTGTACCTGTATCAATTCCCAGTATTTCTTTATGAATCACGGCTCCTAACTAGGAAGTTATGTGAAGAGGTGTTATCTTGGTATTTGTAGTTCCAAGGTGAATGTCATGTGGGGTACAGGATTTTGTTCAGTGTTGCGGAAAGTGAGCTGCCGAAATTATGTAGCTGGAAAGTTGAAATGGTAGCGATAGAGGCGGAATTAAAAGCCATGGATTCTAGTATAGACTCGTCTATAACTTTCCAGCTATATAATTTCGATAGCTCATTTTCCGCATTACTGAACAAAATCCTGTACCCCACATGACCTTCACCTTGGAACTACAAATACCGAGATTTACTGAGCAGAACGTCTTGATGGATCGCGCAAACCAAGCAACCTTGATTCACGGACACCATGTGACTTTGTAGCCAATGAAGTCATGATTTAATTGTGTCTAGACGAGGATTTGTGTCTCTTTGACACATTACACTGTTCGTAATGGCTTTGATAATGGTGCCCAAAGGGTTAGGGGGACCCTTTTGCATAGATAATAGCTATATACATGTTGTTACGTTGAAAAGGGGAGGTTTGTCTGTGACGCATAGGGAGTCCTATTAATTTAAATGATTCACCGTTTCTCTTAATTATTTAGTAACGCAGCGAACAAAAATAATGTCGCACGAAAATATGGTACAGACTGACCGTCGTTGGTAGTCAAGTTTATTAACAAAATATTTAATTTACTCCGTAATTTAAAATTCTCATTTGAATTTGTCCTTCAAGGTTTAAAAGTTTAAGAAGCTGTTTATAAATATTCAATTTTATTATCATTACAGATACGCTTTGCACTTTACGACTCAGCAGAGTCTCTAGTGTTCTTCACACAAGGTGGTTTGCTACTTCATTGTCGAGTGCATTTAAAACATTGCTTATTGCATTAATACAGACTCGAGTATAAGGAGTGACAAGTATAGACCATGACATACTGTGACCCGGTTCAATAAATAACAATTTATTATAAATTGAATCGAATCCAATCGCCACATGGGATATAATACAATCGTAAAATGAGTGAGAATTAAATTCGCAATTTAACACATGGGACTGAATAACGCCATTATAATACAATACATATCCTATCCCTAACCTTTTTAAACGACACAATTGTTAAGTATACAGAAATTCATTGGTAACTTATTTTCTATATATTATGAATGGTACTGCCGTATAATTTCAATTTCCTTTTGACAGTTAGGTACAAGGTATGGAAACTATACCAGCTGTTTACCGTTAGTTGCATGTGGCTCCCCTTCAAACAGCTACAAGCAACGGTCTTAAATGTGTTATGCTTTAATGACTACGTTTGGCAAGCTAACATGACTTTATATCTAAGTAATTGCTGTCTCAGACTGGACAGTAACCCTTTATAATTGGAAAATAGCTAGGGTGAGCTGTCGGGCTGAATAGGAAATATTTGTTTAACTTCAAGAAAACATAGTCTGATTAAGTTAACGTTTTAGTCGCCAACGTATTAAAAAAGAGACTCACTGGTCACCAATGCATCAAATATGAAACTAAACCTAAAGAAGCTATTGGAGGAGTAGTAGTAAAGACCGTAACCAAAGCAGCTCTTGAAGTTGTTGCAAACATCGTTAAAAAAATAAATGAAGTTCAACCTAACTGTAAGGTTCCTTTTTCCTTAAAGCAAGCCTTATTCAAGTGCCACAACTAACGAGGATCAACCTAACTTTAAGGTTCGTTTTCCCATAAAGGCGTCCTCAGTCGAGTGCACATAAAAGCAGTTAACCGTTCCTTCGGGTTATGGTCCGCCGCCGTCGCGTGCCAATCTCCGGCCGCACTGCCAACGCACAGTTTGCCAACATTGCCATTTGCTGGGTCGTTGACTTCTTATCGGCATATCCGTTTATCAACTGGATTTATATATCGTTGTATATAAGTGAGAACTTCCGCACTGTTTATTTTAGGATCTGAATTCGTTCGTGTGTTTTCAGATAAGTTTTGTTCTTGATCTAGTTTGTTGTTCGACACGGTAATGCCAGAATTCACGTTCTCAACTTGTAGATTATTTTGTATTGATGTCATGGGATATTTTAAAAGTAATTCGCCCTTGCGCTCAAAAAAGGATAACTGTGGTACAAAATTACTGTATCCTACTGATACCTATACTTTACTAGTAGACGATCTGATCAAAACTACCACGAACTTTATAAATTTCCCACCAAACGTTGTCACTTTTTTAAATCAGCAGGTACCTACTGCGCCACCGAAGCCAGTTAGTAACACTATCCGTATTCACAATTGTAGGTCACCAGACAATACATTTAAATAAGGATAAATACTTTTAACGTGTACCTACTGAACTTGAAACTGAAATCACAAGGTAAAACATTGGTTCCACAGTAACAGGATACACAATTTTTAACATAACGATAGCTCTATCCAAACGTACACCGGTGGACATATCGGTTGACTAATTTTCAACCTTATTACTAAGGGTATAAAGGTGAAAAGTGCGCAACCATCTTTGTGCCATAGTTAAATTTAACGACGAAATAAAACAGTCACAGTTCTGTAACAATGTGACCGCACAGAGCTTCCTGCTCAGGAAATAGCGATGACATAACTCACTAAGTAGGTATACAGTATTGACGAATTTTGTATGAACACGCTTATTCAAGTCTGCTGACAACTCAGTGTTAATATTGAAGCTGTTGCTACAACTTTTGAGTATAAAAGAAACGAGTTTTTTGTATGGTATCGTCGTGCCTCGTTTTGACTATGTTTGGGTTTGTTTTGCCTTGAAGAAACTTGGCTTCTTCTTGTATCAACACGAAGGAATTCATAATTCACGTCAATGAAAAAAACAAAACTGTCACTAAAGAAAAAAATTACAACTGTAGTAGGTAATATTCTCAATCGTTTCAATTGCATTTGGTAGACGATCAATTTGCACATCAATGTGTATCAATCACGTAAAAATTGCATTTGCAATATTGATCGTTTCGGGGACACTTGAGACAATATTAAGGGTGACTACCCAGGAAACGTAGAACGTATATTTTGAGTTGGCATTGCAATCCGTGTAGGCTATTTTCGTTCATCCTTAGGCGACGATGACGAGTAAATCCTTCAGTAACTATTCTAGATCTAGTCCTCACAGACTGAATATAAAATCCTATTTTTAGCAACTTGCTCATAACTGCGAGAAAGAGATAGAAAAGTTCAGTATTGACCTGTGCACTCGCTTTTTGTTTTTCGCTGCGCGCAACCCAAAAATCGACGTATATAAATTGCAATGGAGCCGTCATTTTCGCATTCCTTTTCATGCCATTTGCAAGGGGAAGAGACGATATACGAACGAATTTGTGGCTAGACGCTTGTATATTAAAAATACCTACATTTAATTTGCGGACATTTTCAGGGAGAGGGGTCTGAGGGATGCCCCATGTAATATTCACGCCAGGCTTAATTATATCGTATTGTCCTAACGTATTGGTACAACCTACGTGTGTGTTTGCCATTTATTGGAGAAACACGTTTAATATTTTTGGTGATCAACCTTGGATTTGTAGGTAGAGTGAATAGGTAAATAGGTTCAGCGAAAATAGATAGAGGAATATAAACTTAAAATATTTTAAATTATAAGCATGGAGTAGAGATAAAAATATTCGATCTAGTTTTTTTGTACTTCAGCTGTATCGATCAGCTCTGTCATATAATATTTGTACTTGTTAAGCTCTAGAAGTGAGCTTTAACTAGAACTTTCACGTGTCCGAGAGTTTCTCCGCACTTATAGACTAGAATAGAATCAATCAGAGGACACGCTCTGCAACCGTAACGCCCTACGTCATGCCCTTCCATAAGCTAATGTAATACTTACGCCACAGTTAACAGAGTACATTTTTCTCTGAAACAAAAGCCAGACAATCGACAGGGCACGGGGGAGACGTGTAATCGTTATTCAAACTGGCAGACTAGTATTTCCGAGCTTAGTGCGCATGCGCGCGATCGCAGCGCTTAATAGGTCACGGCCTCACAGTCTGCACTGGAAGCCGGCTACAGGGATATACTTAGAACGATACGCCATTTTAGCAACAAGAAAATACATTTGCTTCAATATTAAAGTTAAAATAACGCTATGAAAGTGAATCTCTGTGAAACTGTACGTTGCGAAACGAGTGCTCGAGACAATCGCACGGTTCCCTTCCGCGAACCAGCGTCGCTCCGACCGGTCCGAAAATAAGCGACGCAATCTGTTTTTACAGTATCGAAACGAATTTTTAAGCTATAAGGAGACTGGGACGTGCCTACATCGCCGTGCGGCCGACATACTCGCGTTTATCTGAATTATGTGATACAAATGTGACCGTGCCTACGTGGACCGGCGGCGATGACTCACGCTCACAATAGTGTTTCAGTGGACTGGGGACACTGTCCCACGGGATCTTTTGTATAATTGTGTGCGTATTCCCATTTAAAAGTGACTTCTTTGTGTATTTACTCTTACATATACAATAAAACCGGCGCTGCGTCAGCCGGCCATGCTGCATGCGGTTGCGGTCGCCATTCATTGCGATTTTTGTTGCGTTACAACGAGGACCGTTTCCGTTTCTCGAGTTGTGTTCACCGAGCGTTCGACACTAACGATCCACCTCGCATTTAGTTAACATATGGCAGCCGGCCGGCTGAAGGTCGCGCGGTTCGCGTCACCCTAGCCTAAGGTAAACGCGGTCGGGCGTGTGCGTGCAAAACGTAAACACTGGCCGAATGCACCGAAAAAACTCGCGCGCTATGATGTCACCGTGCAAACATTAGAACGTGGAATTTAAAATTAGATGCGTCCAGCGAATCTATCGAGATTGGTTCATTGAGCGACGGGCGGGCGACGCGAGCGGAGCGCCGCGAGCGAACGAGCACGAACGACGAGGTAGCGAAGCGCCGCGCCGCGACCTTGCACCGTCACGGGCGCAGCGTCACGCCGCGCCGGATTATTTTCGTCGCGTTTTGGCACCTACACCTCACGCGCGCTCTCTAAACCACAATCCCGTGCCGTTCGGTGCGAACTGTACGTTTTAATATCGCTTTTATTTTGCAGATTGCGACAGACTCTTGCGGCGCGGCTCGCGGAGATCGACGACATTGTGTCCGAATTCGATCGCGTGTCGGAGAGAATCGACGAGCTCCGACAGCAAATAGAAGTGTTGACAGCGAAAGTTAGGACTTTCTACGTGTTCGGCGAAGACGAAGCGGACAGTGTGCGCGCTCTGACTAAAGAAGTATCGGACTTGGTGGAGCGCACGAAGAACTTCACGGAGGAGAGCAGGAAGCGATACGGAGGATCGGCGCCGGCGGACGTCGCCCAGGAGTTGTCCTCCCTAGAGCTATCCTCTGAGGCGCTGGCAGCAGCTATGGAAGAGAAAGAGAGGGAATGGAAGCGTGCGCGCACGGCGCGCTCGGAGTACGCCACCGACGTAGAGGATGTGCAAGCTTGGGTTCGCGCCGCCGAACACACAGCGAGGGAACGCACCCTGGCGCCCGAGCCCTACCGGGAGCGCCTTGTAGCCACGCGCGCCGAAGTGCCCAGCGTGGCCGACCGGGTGGAGCGCCTGACGCGCAACGCGCGCGCCATCGTGGAGGGCAGCCGCGACGCCGGCGAGCGCCAGCTGGTGCAGTCCACGGTGTCGGCGCTGGCGGAGCAGTTCGCGGCCGTGTGCAGCGAGCTGGAGGCGCGCCAGGGGGCCGTGGAGGACGCCTGCGACGCCGTCGCGCGCTTCCTCACTCTACTCGAGAAAGTCCTACTTTGGGTTGAGACACAGCGTGCATTCCTTGCGCGGCCACTCCCATTGGCCGACTTGCAGGAAGCGCAACAGAAACAGACTGAATATGGGGTACGTGCCTACAGCCGACGATCAAAATATCATGTGCGAATGTTTACTAAAATATATTTATGTTTTCAGAATGCGCTCAAGAGCTGTAAGCAGCAAGCCAAGAATTTAGCGGATATGGCTAAGGAGATAGAGGCAATCGAACGGGTAACCAGCCCGGGAGACTTGCCTTCTAGGCTAGAGGCAGCAGAGAACGCGACCGTTGACGTCGAGAAGAGATTAGCGAAGACAGTCAGTACAACCGCTGATTATGACGCCGGGTCAAACGCTAACCACATACTAATTAAATGTATCTTTTTCTTTACAGAACGGTCTACTACAGGAACTAGCAGAAGAATGGGAGCGATGCGAAAGAAAATTAAAGGATGTCGGGCACTGGCTCGAAGCGACCGCAAGGACGCTAGAGGCACCTCAGAATTCAAAGAAACCGCTCAGGGATCGTCTCGCCCTGAGGGAGAAATTGATAAACGATATCTCCACGCAAAAGACGAAGATCTCATATGCAGTGGAAAAACTCAACGTGAGTCGACATCGTCGAATATGTGTTTTTGTTGTTGGGTCCTAGGAGCAGCGCTGCTCGCAGATGGTGAGTCGTGCTGACGGTGTCGTGTGTGTGCAGGTACACTTCGGGCCGGACGGCGTGGCGGCGCAGTGCGCGGGCCCGGAGGTGGGCCCGGAGGCCGTGGGCGCGGCGGCGCGCGGCGTGGGCGCGGCGCTGGACGCGCTGGCGACGCAGACGGGCGCGCAGGCGGCGGCGCTGGCGAGCGCGCTGGCGCAGGTGGACGCCTACTGCGCCGACGTGGGCCGCCTGCGCGCGCAGCTGCTGCAGGCCGAGCAGCAGCTGCGCCACGCCGCGCAGCCCAACTACAGCCCGCGCGAGCCCGAGCGTGCGCAGCGCCAGCAGCAGGTAAGCTCTCCGCGACCCGCACAGACCCCGCGAGTAGGTGGCTAGCGAGTATTCTAGTTTTGTTTATCCGACCTGGAGGCTCTCAGGGCGACCGGGCAGGTGGCGGGCACGCTTCATCTCACCTGCGAGCCCCAAAGCTCGATCATCTTTTATTTATCTTTTGTTTTCTTTTTGTCACCCTCCTCCTCACCCTCCCCGCTACTAACACGTCGAACTGATATCCTCCGCTAGGAGTGTCGCGAGCGCGTCAAGTCGCTCCAGAGCAAGATTCAGGCGCGTAACGAGCGAGTCAAGCTCCTGGTGCAGCGCGGCAGTCCCGACGCCGAACCGCTGCGAGACGCGTAGTCCGCGATATACCGCGTTTAGTTCATAAGTCGATTCCTTGTCATCTCGTCCCTGTAATTTTTATAAGCTATAATACGAAACGTTAAATATACGAGACGCATCGCAGCCACCGTCGTTTCCTTTCGCTCAACCTCTCATCACGTTCGTCCGCTCGTCTGAGAGACACCCTTGTAAATCATGTGTTTGTCCGTACTTGCGTATCAGGAGGTCGCCCGGCGAATCGAAGAGCTGACCGGAGCGATCTACGCGCTGGACCCGTACTTCGTGATGCCGGCGACCGACGAGCACGCCGCCACTCTGAGCATGCTCGCCTCGAGCGCGGCGCACGCGCGCTCCAACAGGCGCGCGCGCTCGCCGGCGCGCCGAGAGCGAGCGCGCCTGGCCCCGCCCGCCGCCCCGGGCCCCGCGCGGGCCCGCTCGCCCTGCTGGGCCCCGGGCGGCATCACCTACGCCGAGATAGTCAAGGGCTCCGGCTCTCGCTCTAGCTCCCGCGGCTCCCGCGCGCCCGACGACGCCGCCCCGCCCGATGATGTGGAAGTGCCCGCGGAACCGTGTGTGCTCAGTGAGAGAGTCGATGACGTCGACGTAGTGCCGCGCAGTGACACCCGTGTTAGCGAGTCTATCAGTGTCAGTGAGCCTTATGGTGGTGACGTGATCGTTTACTATGATGACTTTGTTCCGCGTGCGGAACCGGAACCAGTTTCTGAATATTATGCAGAACCCCCAGTGGAGTACCGGGAGATGCCAATTGATGTGCCGGCACCCGTGTATCGGGAATCACCCGTATATCGGGAATCACCCGTGTATCGAGAATCACCCGTGTATCGGGAATCACCCGTGTATCGGGAATCACCCGTGTACCAGGAGTCACCCGTGTATCAGGAATCACCTGAGCCTCTGAAGAGGTTGCCTGAACAACCAATGAGGGAACTACAGCCCGTAGAACCGGAACAATCGGAAAGGGCTATCAGCCCGTCACTGAAACAACGCTCACATGAATTATCGTATGCGGAAATATTAGCACTCGGGCTACGCAAGCAGCCGCGTACTCATAGCGTTATATCCTTACCGAAACCACAAGTGGCACACGTAGAGCTGGTTAAGGAGATCGTAGTAGAATGCGTCGAGAGATCTCCACCGATTCAGCAATATGAATCGAAAGTTGAGAAGATTGAGCCGCCGAGGTTCAAACCCGATAGACCCGAAAGACCGGAAAAAACGAGTAGACTGGAAAGGCCTGATAGACCCGAGCGACCGCCTCCTCGAAGTAGGTCAAGGGAAATGCCAAGACAGAGGCGCGGGCCTGAAAAACGGCCTACGAAGGCACATGATGTCCAAGCGATGAAAAAGAAAAAGACGATGAAAAAGGTTATCGAAGTTCAAGACTTTGATGAACCTGAACAACCCGTTGAAGTAGGTCTAACACCAATAAGGGATACACTGGTTAAAGCTGCGACCGTGGAGCCAACTGTAGAAGTTGGTTACAAAGAAATTACTAAAAAGTTGCAACACAGTGCTACAGTCGTAGAGACTGTCACTGAGCTGGTAGCAAAAGACTCAGAGCCTGAAACTATCGAAGAGGCTGAACAAAAGAAACCTAAGAAAAAGCAAAAGCCTAAAAAACCAAAATCGCCTGAAGACGAAATACTAAAAGCTCTCAAAGAAATTGAAGAGCTAGAAAGAAAGAAGAAAAAGACGAAAGAACCTCGTGATAAAAGCAAAGACAGCATCACTGAGGTCATAACAGTGGAAACTCCGAAAGAACCCGAAGGAATTGAATTGAAAAAGCATATTAAAGAAACAGATGCACAAATTAAGTATAAGAAAAAGAAAGGTCACAAAGAATCACCTGTCAAAACCACTGAAGTTAATACAGAGTTCGTTACTGTTGAGACGACCGCTCCAGTTGAACTAGTTACAAAGGAAAGTAAACCTAAGAAAAAGAAAAGTCATAAGCAAGCTTCTTTTGATAAATTAGAGAAATCAGAGCGTAGCTCTGTTGGTAGTATAACTGACGTCATCTCTGTTGTTGACTCTGGCAAGAGCACAAAAACACCAGTTGAAACAAAATCTGTGGAATCAGAAGTTGTTTCACAAGTTGTTGAATATGTTACTCAACCGGAAGTAGCAGAAGAAACAAAACAGGCTATGTCGATCGATGCTCAGCCTGACAAGAATGTTATTCCCATTCTAGACAAAATACAGAAAGAAAGTTCTAAAGTTATTTCCACAATAACTTCTGATGTAACCCATCATGTTGAATACACAAATGTATTTGAAACTGTAACTGAAACAACATCTGTAAAGACAACACAGGAAGTAAGTGTTGATAGTGAAAATAAACCATCTCTTGATGATACGATGACAGAATTTATTTCGTCACACCCTGTTGTTGAAACAAAGCAGGAATGGCATGAGCAAACGCCGGAAAAAATTGAAGAAGCGAAAGTAGTCACTGACACAGTTGCATTCGTAACTGAAAGAATTGACACTCAAGAGAAACTAGACATTGAACAAGCTACAGAAGCTAAAGAGACAGAATTGTTGTCAATCCAAGATCAAACTCCTAAACAAGAAGAACAAACAAACAAGAAAGTTTCAAAAAATAAAAAGAAGAAAGGTAAAGCAGCACCAGAAGCAGATATTGTTTCAGCATTTATTTCTAAAGAATCTGAACAGACACAACAAGAACAAAAACAAACAGAAAACGTACAATTAGAAGAGGTTCAATCGGAACCTGAACAGCAGGTACAAGAACAACCGGAAATAGATAAATCCGAACAATCTAATGTGGAAGAGCCACAGCTAGAACAAATAAAGCTAGCACCTGAGCAACCGGAACCGGTTCAGGCTGAACAAAAACAGCCGGAAATTATGCAGTTGGTACAATCGGAACAAACAGAAATCGTGCTGCTTGAAAATGTACAGACAAAAGAAGTAAAGCAGGAACAATTACTGACATTACAAAACCAACCAGAACCTTATGAACAGGAGACTGTGCAGGCTGAATCTCTGTCCTTAGAATCTGAACAACTGCAACAGGTACAGCCAGAGTCTGTGCAACTAGAATCAGTACAAATAGAACAAGTACCCTCAGAGCCGAGAGTACCTCAGAGAGAGATACAAGAAGAGGTCAAAACGCATGAAATCTCATCTAAAAATAAGAAGAAAAAGAAACAGAAGAAACATGAAAAGACCCCAGAACCGGTACTCTTTGAAGCTACAGAAACTGTTGAAATTATTGAGGAAGATGTCAAAACGACGCCTATAGAGCCTGTTGTAGCAGAAATACCAAACTTAGTAGAACAAGTTGAGGAGCCTAAACCATCAAAGAAAAAGAAATCTAAGAAAACTAAACATACTGAAGTTAAAGAGGAGGCAATAGAAAAATCGGTGATCGAACAAAAAGAAATTGAGCAGCCTACTGAAATAATTGAGAGTAGTCCTAAGGAAACTGAAGAACCACAATCTCTCGAAGAGATAAAACGGTCTAAAAAGAAGTCAAAATCCAAATCGAAACCGGAAAATATTGCCAAAGAAGTACCAGTAGAAACTGTTCCTGCACAGGAATTGCCTGCTCCTGAACCTGAACCACCTCTGGAAGAAACAAAACCAGAAGAACCTGCTTTTGAAGAAGTCAAATCGCATAAAAAGAGGAAATCTAAAAAACAAAAGATTGATGATGATGATATTGAAAAGGCTCTAAAGGAGATTGAACGTACTGAAGGACATGGACATAAAAAGAAACCTAAGGAAAAGACATCAAAACCTAAAGGCAAACAAGACCAGCCCAAGTCAGTAACAACTCAGTTTAAAGCAGCTGAGCATGATATTCTAAAGGAATTCACCTCAAAGAAGGTTGAATATGATACATCACCTGAAGAAGACATTGAAAATGTTCAACCAATTGAACATATTGACTGGAACACCATGCTAGAAGAAGAAGAAGGTGTTACTGAAACCGCTTTTGAACCAATCAGTAAACCGGAATCAGACTTAACAATTACTGAAACTGCATATGTTGCTAACCAAGTAACAATACTGCAAGAAACGACTAATACGTTACTAGAAAAAGAACGAACTATTAGCAAATTTGAATCTTCAATAGAAACAGCCGTTCTTCCTGAAAAATCAACTAAAAATATTTCTGAAAGTGTCAGAGATAGAAATGTAGTAACCGAAGAAGATAAAAAACTAATGACGCCTGTCACAAGTCCTGCTAACGAACAGAATAATAATGATAAGTTCTTCTCACCTGACGTGTTGAAAGAAGGATCATATAACATCGTCGAAGAGATAACTCAGTATGAACCTATCACTCAAGATGTTGAAACCCGTACTATATACCTAATAACACACGAAGAAAAGAAACTGCCACCCATCAGGACTGTCAAAGTATTTAGCAGTAAGAGTAACTCATTAGAAGAACCTCAATCTATTGAAGAAAACGTAGTTTTAAGTGAAGAAACGATAAATAACAAAATCACTGATGAAAAGTCTTCCATTAATGTTAGTGATAATGTTTTAGACAGTAAGGTTACAACGGATGAGTTCATTGATCACGAAAAAAAAATCGGTTCTGAAAGTATTACTGCCAAAACAGACGTTATTGAAAATGAAGATACTGAAAATGAATCGGTTCCAGCGTCAGTTGAAACATCTGATACCGTAGAAAAAAATACTGTTACAAGTGTAACATCGACAAGTTTGAAATTGATAACGACACAAAGTGTAGCGAATATTATTACTGAGGTTACAACTACAGAAACTGTAGGAAAATCTGTTGATCAGGAGGTACAGTTTGAAGAAGTTGAGACACCGAAACCAAAGGAACCTGAAGAAGTTGGTACAAATAAATCTGAAAAAACACTAACGGAAGAAGATTTCTCCGATATACTTGAAGAAGCCATTTTTGGTTCAGTACAAGATCGCAACAAAACACCAGGTGAAAAGAAAAATAAGGAGAAATATTCTAATATTCCTTATCAGGAGTTAGTCAACGATGTCAAGACATATTCGGAGAATTTGGATACTTATAAGCTAGATTATGATTATTCTCAATTAATGTTAAGCCAACGGGACTCTGAGACTTCACAAGGAAATGACGTCATTATAGCACAAGAAGAAACAGTGCCTCCACAAGCAATTGAATTTTTCGAACCTGTACCTAAAGTAAAGCCTAAAGAAGTTTCTCCTGTGAGAGAAGAAGTGCCGAAAGTTAACCACCAAGAACTAAAGGATGCTGAAATTGTGGTAGCAACACAAGTTATTGAAACTCCAGAAGTAAGAACTGAAATTTTACAGATGACTGAAACGTCACAAGACAAACTTCAAGAAGTATTGCTAAAAACGTTTGTCGAGGAATCGCCTATAAAAACTGATACTCAACAAACTATTGACCTTATCACATCAGAGAGCTTTGTTCTAATACCTGTTGGTGAAATTGATGCTTCTATACTAAGTACTCAAACAACCGTTGATACAAATGTTATCTTTATACCAGATGAACTAACTTTGGTGCCACAAACACAAGAATTAGAAAAGCAACCAATTGATATCAAACCAGCAAGTATCGAGAAGCCTGCTGAAGCAACAGAAACTTCGCATGTACCTTCAGTAAATGAGGAAGCGCCTAGAATTAGTTACCATGAAATTAAAGACGCTGAAATAATTTTTGCGTCTCAGGTCTCTAATAAAAAGGCAGAAATGACAACAACTGCAAATACAGAAACAGTTTCGTCTTTGCGTGTCTCTGAAACTGTTTCTAAAACTGAAGTTACAAGTGAGGCTCAAGATACTTCAGTAGAATCTGAACTGTCAACTGATACAGAACAAGTGGTTGCTAAAGTTGAACAGATTAATAGAGTGTCTCCAGCAAAAGAAGAAGCACCTAGAATAAGCTACCATGAAATTCGAGATGCTGAAATAATCTTGGCATCTCAATCAAAACACATTGAACCTGAAAAATCTGAAGTTACTTCAGCGAGTCAAACTCAAGTGCCAGAATCAGAAGAGGTTAAACGTACAGACAAAATCGAAGTCACGCATGTGATTGAAAAAGACAAACCAGTTTCAGCTCAAGATAGTCTCCTTCAAGCTCTTGATAAAACGACTACAACAACGATCAAAACCATCACCGAGCGAACCGTTGATTTTATTACCAACGAAAGCATTGTTTCAAAACCTGGTCAAGAACCAATAGCGCACACGGTCACTGAGAAGGAGCCTGTTACTGTCACAAATCTTGAACCCTCTGAGGTCGAAGACCGACCATTATCATATGAAGATACGCCACGTCATAGTTATCACGAAATCGTTGACGCTGAAAGACGTCTCGCTCAATCGAAGAGTGAACAATCTGAAATAGTGGAACATGTCAGTCAAATAGTTGCAGAGGTCAAACAGCCAGAAATTGTGGAAACAAAAACGGAAAGCGTGGCAACTAAAGTAGTTGAAATTCTTAAAACTAAGGAAACCGATGCACCAGTTGCTGAAACACCGATTGATATAATACCTGCACTCGCAAGTGAAGTAACAACTGTAAGCTATCAAGAAATATCTGATGCTGAAAAACTTTTAGCTACCAAGATTGAGACAACAAGAGTAACAGTTACTGAAGGAGTTACGAAAACGCTTGTTAAAGAAACGGTTCCATCTGAAAGTAACGTTCAATGTATTGTATCTGTTGATACGGCCAAGGAGCCTGAACGTAAGATATTTGAAGCGCCGCAAGTCAACTATCACGAGATTTCTGATGCTGAATATCTGTTGGCTACAATTGTTACTAAATCTAGAGAAACAAGCAAAGAACCTTCTCCAGCCAAAGAAGTAGAAGAAAAGCAGGAATTGGTAACAGAAGAAGAAACAAAGGAAGAACAAAATATTCCTGATGTTCCTGTAACTGCTGAACCGACCCCAGAAACAGAACAAAAGGTTACTAATCACATTAGTCAGAATGACACTCCTGTTAGTAATGGTGAAATTGAAAGTGATATTATAGAACACGTTCCACAAGTGGTTCCAGAGCCTGAACCGATCAGACAATCAATTTACGAGGTGCCAAGATTCAGTTATCATGAAATAAATGATGCCGAAAGTTTACTTGCGTCTTCACGAGTTTCTGCTCAGGAGCTTGAAGTGTCTGCTGAAGTGGTTGATACAACCCCACCAACAGAAAAGGTACCAGCTAGCACAGTTGAGACAGTTGTAGAAAAAGTAACTGATGTCGTCGAAGATGTCAAAGAAGAAGAAAAGTCACCAGTCGTAGAAACTGTGTTTGAACCTCTACGTCACAGTTATCATGAAATTCAAGATGCTGAACGTGTTCTAGCATCTACGAAATTGAATAAGATTGCTGATATTCCTGAAGAAAAAGTAAAATCACTGGTTGAAGAAATTCCTCCCAAACAAAAAGAACCTGAAGAAAAACTAAAATTACCGGTTGAAGAAATAACTTCCACACACGTAGAAGACACATTACTTCAAATTGTTAGTAATCAACAATCCACATCTACTAAAACTAATACTGAACATACTATTGACTTTATTACGAATGAAAGTATTGTCACAGAACCTATGCAAAATATACACCAACGTGTAGAGCTCCCATCTCCACTTCAAAAGGCTTCATTGGAAAAGATTGAACAGTCGTTTGAAGTAGACGATCTTAGTAATACACCTATATTGGTAGTTTACGGCAGTACTGATGTTGGAACACCTACGCTGGAACTTAAAGTTCCAGTATTTGAAAGCCAAGTTAAGGAACTCGTACCGGCTGAGGTTACAGAAAGTTCTGATAAAGCGGATAAACCCCAAGTGGATGATGTTACTAAAATAGAACTTCAGGCTACTCAAGATGAAGGTTCAATTGAAGACGATACATTTGAAATCATAGATCACAGTGACGTTGCAGATATCATTGCTGATGTTAACATTACGGAACCAAAGAAAATTGAATCACACATTTCTGAGGCTGACTCAAAAGTTATTGAAATATCAACACATGTATCAAAAAGTGACACAGAAATTTCGTCTACTCACAGTGAGATTACTACAAAACATCCACGGTCTATAACTCCTAAAACTAGCGACGACGATGCAGTAGTCCAAGACCTCATCAAAGAAGCTCTCCAAGAACCTGAAACACCAGCCGTTGCTACTACTGCCGTTGTTACAAGAACTAAACCAGCTTACGAAACTTTCGTTATTGACGATCTCAATGAAAGTCTTGTGCCTGTGGTATTCGGTGACATCAAGGACATTGAAAGGTCTATCAAATACAAGAAGCAAGAACTTTTATTACAAACTGTGCCTGTTCAAACTACAAGTCCTGAAAAAGAAATTGTCGACGAAGTTGTGGTGGCTGGAGGGTCTCCGTCTCCCTTAGAAGATATTGAAATCGTTGAAACAACAGAAGATTTTACCATACCGCATCCTAGTGAATACGTGGATTTAGTTGCCACGACGGATCTAGAGCCCGAAGCTAAGCCTGACACTATCTCGGTAGACATACATTCTCAAGTTTTAGAATCGGTTATAAACCTACCTGAACCCGAAATGATTAAACAACCTGATATAGATACGCATAAACCTACGGACGTTAAAACGGAAAATATAGTTTCAGCTGACATTAGGGAAACACAACTAACCAAAACTGAAACTGTTAGCCGTGTTGAGAAATCTCCTATACATAGCTTGCATGACCTCCTTCCCGAAATTGACTCCATCCCCGAATTCAAACCCTCTTATTCGAACACTGTATTGTATTCAAAATTGTCGGCTGATGCACCCGAGTTTACACCCTCTTACATGTATCAGACCGTTACTACTGTGTCTGAGAGTAGATCTGATGTAGTCGAAGATGCACCTGCACCTATTACTATGGAAGAAGAAACTATCAAAGTCTTGACAGAAGAGACACCATCAGTACTGCAAATATCGTATTCAACAGTATTGCAAACTAAGAAGGAAAAAGCAGAAGTCGTACCAAAAACATCAGCACCAGTTGAAAAAATATTGGAAGCTGAAGTTACTACAGAAGAAGTGCATGAAGAACATGTAGAAACTAAAACTAGAAAGAGTAAAAAGAAGAAAAAGAAGGAAAGAGATGATAAGAAGGAGGTTTCAGTTGTCAAACCGCCGGAAGTTGTGCCATTACCGGTAACTGCACCCGCTGTACCCGAAGTAACTTCAGTTTTATCTGAACCAGTTAATGTATGGGCCAAAGCTGCCGAGGAAGGCAAGTCATACGCCGATGTTCTGGCCGAAGGTCTAGTTCAAGAACATAAAGAATTTATACAGCTAGTTACGGAGAAGCCAAAAGAAATACCAGAACAAAAGAAACCAAGAACCGAAAAAGTACAAGAGATCGAGAAAGTAGAAAGAACACCAGTGGTGCAACCCGTATATGAAATTCAAGAAGTTGTAGAGACTACACAGACGGAAAGTGATCATAACATTGGATCTTGGGCTAAAATAGTAGCTAAACGATCATCACCTGAAAGAGTGCAGAAAGAAGAAGAACCACACGTGGCATCAGTACCTGTTCCTTCTAAAGCTCCAGTGATTCTTGTGGATGAATCAGATAACGACCAACACAAACCCGACGTTGAAGTCGATGCTGAAGGATTCATCACTGTTGACAGAAGTAGACGGTCTAGGTCCAAATCTAGGGAAGCACGTTCACAATCAAGTTTATCACAAAAACGTGAAACTCGTGAAAAGTCCGAGAATAGATTTGAACCATTGACTACCACTCTCAAACCAGAAGATGCTGAATCCACGCAAAGCCCTTCAGAGGATGAAAAACCAGCAAAGAAACCAAGCAGAAAGAGCCGCAGCTCCAAATCAAAGGAAAAGGAAATTAAGTCTAAAGCTACTGTAGTAGCTCCAAGCACATCCGATGAAGATAAACAACCACCTAAGAGAGATAAAAAGAAACGCTCTTCTAAGTCAAAGGATAAGGTTTTTAAACCTATAGAGGATATCAAACCCGTAGAAGAAAAGATAGAATCACCCAAAAAGGTTGAAATCTCAGAACCATCGAAGGTGGAAGATAAAATAGAAGAAAACGTAAGTTCTAAAGATGAAGAAAAAGTTACGTCTCCACCTGTTCAAACGGAACCTAAAAAGAAAAGTAAAAAGAAGAAGAAAGATAAGAAATCCGTAGAAGTTACTGAGGCTACTGAGACGTCGTCTGCTGTAGAAGTAACTTCCTCTGAACAACAGATTGCAACAGTACCTAAAGTGCTAACAAAATCTCAGCGAAGGAAGGTGGACACTCCTGCTTCAACACCGGAATCCATTCAAACACCTATAAAAGATAGAGTATTCTCAGAAGCTCAGTTCTGGAAAATGGATCCTGGTAATTTATCTGAAACAATATCCGTGGAAATACAGCACACACCTTCGGAAACATTTAAAATGGAAGTTAAAGATGATGTGCCAGTTGAAACATCACTTATGAAATCACATGAATTATCTGAAAGTGTTGAGCCAATCCAATCTACTACAAAATTCATCACTGAAGAAATATCATCGGTTGAAACCCAGATACAAGAACTTGAGGACACGATTGCTGAAGATCAGTCCCTTGAGAGCAAAATGGCTGACTTGCAACGAGAAATTGAGGAAATGTTGTTACCTGAAAATGATTCTTCACTCAGCGACAGTTCGCCCAAGGAACTGACTGATACCCAAACTTCCATTGAATACCAGTATGATGAGCTACTGGATAACATGACTCCATCATTGGCTAGTCCTGAACCGGATGGCTTGGAACCAAAGTCAATTGAGGAACCAGTGCCTGAAGCACCGTCAGAAGATAAAACCTTTAAACACGATGAAGAACTCGATGATAAACATATCAGCATGAGTATGATTGATTCACTACTTGACGATACCGAACCTTTATCTATGACTGAAACTCATTCTTTGGAGCATTCGGAAAATCTTTTAGTTACTCAAGAAGAAGATATCACTCCCAGAGACTACAGTATAATTGAAACACAATTAGTAACTAGTATCACATCGCCAGATAAACCTAAAGTTGTATCGAAATATGTTCTGGAAGAAATGATTAAGCAAACCATGGCTAAACAAGATACAACTGTTACTGAAGTTAAAGAAACAACTACTGTTACTAAAACACCAACTCCTGAAATCAAGTCGAAAAAACCTGTTCTAGAAAAGGAAAACATTTTCCCGTTTTTACTCGAAAAACCTGAAGAACAATCACCGGTCCAACTAACCGCATTTATTGAATCAGATAAGACCAAAGAAAATCTCCTTTTTGAATCAGAAGTAACTGAAAAAGCTTCTCAGAAAGATGATAAACTGAAGAAATCAGTAACCTCCTTTATTGAAACAGAGAAATCACAAGACCAATCAGTCCCATCGGAAGTATCAAGAGCACCATCAGGAGAAGAGAAATTACAAGACGTCTTAAAGTTCACAGAAGAAAGCATCACTGAAAAAGAATCTGTTAGAGCCGATATTGTATCTAATGTCCCACTTTCTAACATTGATACCATTACTAACAATCTCACAAACCTAAAAGCGGATAAGTTTTGGACGGACAAACACAATATTGATGATGCAGAATTACTATTAATAGAACGTAAATCTGTTGAAAAAATAATTACACCTGTAGACACTGATGAACCTCACATTGACGAAGGCATTAGCGTTGAGGAAAACATTATCAATGACAATTCCTTCTGGCCTGAAAAACACTTATACCATGACGCTGAATGCCAATATTTCCTTTCATTGGCTCGTAAAACTAAAAAACCCACTAATGACACCACGGAAATAGAAATTAAAGATCAAAACGATAAGGATAGAGACCAGGGCGGAAGCTCTGGTCACTCTTCTGAAGGCGAAGAGCCAAAAGACTCATCTGGTTCACCTTATGACCCCGACTACATATCCATGGACCTACCCGGTGGCATGTGTAGTTGGAAAGACAAATCTTCATACTTAAGCGTCGAAACACCTGTTGTTGATGACGTTGTGGACGAGCCTGTGTCTAGGGAGGATATACTAACCACCCTGCCCATAGCACCAGCCCCATCCTCATCCAAACAGGAGCCGGAGGAGACGCCACTGAGGACAGCAAAGGTGACTGACCCACAGTCGTATTGTACGATTTTTAAATATCTACTCTATGTTTGGCATGATATAATTACTAAATTCTTAATTTCACATGTTACGAAGCTCTGTATTGTGATGTATTTAGCCACGCCGCAGCTCGTCTTGTAGTGCCATATTTTGGCGTGCACTGTAAATTATTACAGTAGTATAGTAACGCATTTTATTAGTCGTTAATTTTTGTATTGTGTGAATTATAATACTCTAGTCATCTCTAGTCAGATTTGAACATTTCTAGTCTTTGTCAGTCATCTGATATTTTATTGTAATAAAGCTTAAAAATAACGTGCATTGTTTTATTTACAAATGATGATAGTTTTATTTTTATTATTTATGATGATCAGTGTTTACCCCCGTCAAAATTTGGCTACTACGAGACGATAGACTGTTGCCGCTTAAATGAGGAAGTTTTTATAGAGAGTCAGTATTTGGGCATTGAAAGTTGATGAAAACTACAACCCAGAACAAACAAGACTCCAAAGTCTGCAATCTTAGTAATTTACAAAGAACTTTGACAAAGTCTGCAATCTAATTTGAAAGTTTTGCCAAGGTCAGTCTAATTTTTTGCCACTTTTTGAATTTCAGTAGTTTAGTTTGCAAGACTTCTTTGTCCAAAATTATTATGAATGGTAATTTTCAAGTTATTTTATCTGTATTGTTTTGAATGTCTTGTTCAAAGTATTTAAAAGCATCCAGTCGTTCTAAAATTAGACCAGAATTGATAGTGGATTATCCTTATTTCAAGTGTTCTGTACCGAATCCACTCCAAGCTTATCGGTGTGAATGCCACACGCCTCACCACGCTGCTATTGACAATTAAAACTAACATAAATTGGTAATTTTGGGGGAATTCATTTGTAGATAATATTTTCTTCTTATTCTTTTTATTTTAAAAGACCTTTAAATAAAAAGCAATCTTTAAAAAAAATCCTAATACTTAAAAATGTAACCCTCCATAATTACCACATTTTTTTAAATTGAACGACACTTTCCAAATCTCTTGCCTTGAAGAATGTTTTTGTTTCCAAAACACAATATATTCAGTTATTTGGAATGCCAAATTCTTTAATATCACGCGACGACGGTACAGGACACTTGGTTACCAGACTGACCAGCTTTTGTTTTATCGATAGTCCCGTAACTGTCCCAGTTTGCAGACTTCTAAAGTTCGCATGTCATGCCAACATTGTTATGAACTAAATCGATTTTTTGTTGTTGTTTTTGTTGTTGTATTGTGCTCCTAACCTTATAGTCCAACGGAATGATCACGTGGACTGTTTGACCCTTCAATATGTTTTTAGACGATATGGAATCAAAAGTTTCAACAAATTAAAAGTCAATCTTTGCAATTATAACATAGATTAAAACTGGATTTGGATTAACTGGGTCTAAACTTTGAATCGACGAAAATTTATACATTAAAGCAAATGCCGTTACAAATTAAATAATAACGTAGTGTTTATGTAATAAAGTTAATTTTACTTCTGCGCTCATTCCGCAATGTACAAGCCATACATAAATTCTAACTTTATTCGTAATGAATGCCTACGTTCGTTTGCTCGAGTATGCGAACCCATAATTTATGTTTTGGCCGTCACCCAAAACTATTGGTCCAGAGATGTATTTAATCTTGATTTACTTTCTCACGTGAACTGATAGTGCATGTTGTTTTACATTTTGAAATACTACAGGATGCACGTTGATTTTATTATCCCGAGTAACGATATATGAAACTCATTTTAGAATGAGCCAATTGTGATGCGTTTCATATCCTAGTTTCTTTGCAAATGACAGTTTGTTTTCAAAATCTGAAATATTTGTCTGTTATCTTGATTTACATAAAACAATACAAACTGAAACTTTTGATTCCATGTCTCTATTTTACAAGAGTGTTTTGCTAATAAAAGCGTGTGTTCTCAGGATGAATTATCTAACGATATAGAAACTCTGCTAGAAGAAATAAGAGATGTACAAACGCGGTTATCGGACCTGCCTGATGAGAGTTTGGAAACCATGGAGGAAGGTCTCAGGGTAAGTCTCACTGTATATACACCATTGATTAAAAATAACAGACCCGAATTCCCACTGACGTAGAAGATGCTAAACATAGATTCGCTATCTCGTTATACAAATTGGTTTCGAGCAGACTTCATAAATGAATCTTCATTCAAAATTGCCCGGATAGCAGCCTTATAAACAAAACTAGAATTCAGTTACATGACGTTGGGAGTTGGGAGTCGTAAAGATGCAGCATCAGCTGTTTATTTTGCGCAACTCCTAGGTGATGAGTGAAGGATGTAGGTCACTGTGATTCTCTTTACAGAAACACAGTAACTGTAATTTGTCACTATTTTCATCTTAAGACATGACCTGCTACATTTTAACTTACCTTCCTGAAATAATATTTTTGATTCATACGAAGCTTAAGCTTAATATGGTGAGCTAATAATACAAGCTGTTGAAAATATTTTAACCGCTGTCCCCGTTTACTTTAAATAAGCGCAGCGTTGTTTTTGTTATCAGTATCACTATTCGAGACGTGACTGATAGCTGCATACATTTAATTGTTCGTCAATAAAATACTTCAGTTCTGTCATCTCCCAACAATTCTGTGACCTTGACAGTGAGTTAGTCCATATATTGTGATGTTTCACCAAATGATGTCACCTGTGCGTTACGACATAGAGTTAATAATAATGTTAGTGTTTGGCTTCTCGCAGGGCATTAGTAAGTGAACGAACGCAGTGCAGTCGATACGATTACGAATTATTCGAATGAAAATTATTTTACGATGGAATCGATTTAATCGATTTAATCGATTGTTTTTCGTGAAGTGTTTAAAGTGCTAGTGGTTTTATTTTTGACAGGTATTTTTTATATTTTTTTATTTTGACAGGTGTATTTAAGTTATTGATTAGAAGTAACCTCTCAATAAACAACTAAAAATAACTTGAGGATATTCAATTAGGGCTGACGATGTCTGGAAAACATTACCCATTTAAATTAAGTAGTAGAAGCAGCTTCTTCATTGAAGGGGTGTTTCAAATCAAAGTACAAATTAAAGGTACAACAACCCCAGAAGCTATTTAACATAATACCTATATACAATATGGTATCCGCAGACTTTTCAAAACCCATTGAGCTCTGTTCTATTTTATGTCCATTATTCAACAGACCCCTTTGGGTTGGTCATTGTCAGTCAATCATGTGGAACGGTCTCGGTACATACAATTTATTGTAAAGCCCGGAATCACTGTTCACTGTGGTCAACTAGGCTCGACTCAAATGACCATACCTGACTTCTGACCCGTAGTACATCAATATAGTCTGAAAAGTTAAATGAAATGACCTGAATTTGACTTTTGCCCTGAATCAATATTCACTCAGGTCTGATATGGTCAATTATACAACCAGGATTTGACTTGTGACCTGTATCAGCATTCAATTATTTGCACTGTGCTAATGTTAGAACTGCACAGAGTTGTCAAACGTCGTTCACACTACTATGTTTGAGTAGGTGCCTTGTTTACCTTCCCACGCAAGTAAAGTTGTAAGAGTTATAGTAAACAACCACTGTGATTTACTATTATATTGCATGTGTCTTCAATAAGACCTTACATTTAATATCTTTTTTCACACAGTTCTTAGACCATTTGTTTAAAGTGACATTGGCATTTAAGCGTTGTAAATATAAACTAGACAAAATTTGTTTAGCCAATATATTTGACCAGTAAACAGTGTTATTCCGTATTTTCGGTATTTCTTAGCTGAATGGTCCGGTCCATGTTTATTCCAAAAATTCTGTAAGGAATGTTCAAGTTTCTACATATTAACGTAAATTATTGTTATTAATGTCAAATGTTCAATACAGTACTTAGTCATATAGTAATCGGTATTGACGCGATTCCAAGACTAACTATACCATCAGCTGTTGATTTAGGCATGACGGCATAGAGTGATCATTTCCAAAAACAATTTTACGAATTTGATTTGAGGTTGCCACGTACTGTTTAATGACATCAGATCCTAATCTATTGTTGGTCATTTGTATTTTGGGAAGAAGAGGTATGTGGACTGGTATTTGATCATTCCTAAATCAATATATGAACATGATCAGCCAAATGTGATCTCATTGGACTCTGGCTTCATATGGGAGCGGGCTCTTATGCATCCCGCAGGCTTAGTTGATAGATATCACATGTTTTGAATAGGATATGTCGGTTTCTTCACGATGTTTTTCATCACTGTTCCTTGAAATAGAAGAGCTCAGTGACCGTTCACAAATAACTTAAATGCACATTCTTGTACTGTCCACATTTATACATAAGTCTCTTGCTTCAGTCAACAAAGTATGCACATCCAAGATACTCGTTAAAAGATCATTTTAACTGAGTCGTTAAAACTAATACGCTCTATAAACGTTGTCCCATAAAGTTAACGAGTTCCGTACTTTATTACAAGTAGAAAATAGTGCGGTATGCACATAGAAGTTCGATGAATCATTTTCTCGTGTGTTTCTTGCAATTTACATCACTCGTAAGGTGGTGACTGCATGTTTATGACCTTCATTTGTCCTGACGAGGCAACGAATTTCCAGAATTATGTGATGTGTTTGTAACTTTGTACCTTATTAAGTTGTTATTTATAGTTACTATTGTAACACAGTACCTATTGTTTTCCTTGTAAATGCGGTGGTGGCCATTGGCATACATTCTGTTTTGTTTTTATACACCTGCCATGTTTGATAAAACATGTGTTACAAATCCAATGGCATTACCTAAATCTGCCTCTGTACAAAATTTTGTGGTGCTTAGAGAATTGAAACTACTTAGTAAAAATCACAGACGATGGCAGATCGTCATTTTTGTCGATGGGAAATACGATCTGGCACACGGCTTGTAAGTCAATAAATTCTCCTTTAAACACTCGGATTGCAATAAATTAAACTAAATATTATTACTTTGAATGTCATCATTAAAATGCATTGTATCATTGATAACTCTGCCGACCCCATAGAAATAATCAGTAATTCAGTATGAATACACACAATGTGTTTGTTTAATTTTTATTAGCTTATGACATAATTTGTATGAGCAATAGCATGTTTTCCAGCTCACATCACGGATATATTTAGAATTTTCCTAAGAAATTATGACGCCATGTTTATTTTTAGTTTATCTCTATCAATTAAAGTGTGCTATGCATTTTAGTGAGATAATAGTGCGACAGTGATTTTCACATCTTTGGTGTCTTGCTGTGAATACTAAGCTCGCTTCAATAATATTTTTCTGTTTATCGTTAATTAATCTACTCAATTGCCGTATCTTGGTTTTAAGTAAGTACCAATTCTTGCCCTTCGAAATACCTATTACCTTCGTTAGTGCCAGTTGGTGCCGTCAGCCGTCACTTTTAAGCCACTAAACACATTTAGATTTTTACTGCTCATGTGATTTCTTCACTGTGTTTATCTTCAGTTAAACCCAGCTATAAATTGTGTAAAACGTTCATGTTTGAAAAACAACGATGTTATTTGTTATTCTGTGGGTCATGTTACTGCCATAACTGCGTAGTTGTAAGGTCTCGTATGTTATATTTTTTAATGAATGTTTGTCTTTTGTAAAACACAACTGGCGATAACTGGTGAAATGTGGGTGTACAGTACCGACCAAAAGTCCATAAGCAATCTCACAAAGCAATAGACTGACGCTTCGGTTTGACTTACGACCTTCTTCTATAAGTTGTTACAATACTGTAGACACGCACATTACACACACACACTCACTTTGTCTGCAACCAATGACTAGTTCGATAATCATCATTCGTTTTTAGTTTCATTCGTCTTGTTCACATAAATATTAAAGATTAGCAGGTAGACCACAAAAAACTTAGTAAATTATTTCGATTTCTGTGGGGTAGATGCAGTTTGTTACGAGTATTCAATTAATAGAACTTTGTTGGTTCGTGGATAATATTGGTGACGAGTATTTAGCGCAGCGTTGTGGTTATTATTATCAAAAAGCAGGCATAAAATATATTGAAGAGATCAGATCAGAGAATATTATTGCGCTGCGTAAAAGTGAAGTGAATATCTAATGAAACCGGACTAAGTGTGAGTGTTATCATTTATATATTTCATATTTTACTAAACATAAATCTTAATCAAGGGTATTGTTGATAGAACAGAGGTATTGTTGAGACAGAAGATGCCTTTAAAGTTTTAAATTCATTGTGAGGTTTAATTCGATTAGTGAATAATAAATAATTAGGTATTATGTGTAATAAAAACAATGTTTTTCTTTGTTCTAGAGAAATACTGTGAGGGTTAAGAGATATGAGAAAGGGGCTTATTATCGAGTAGCAGCGACGTCAAATGGTGAATGAAACAAATGGTTTCATACCAACGAGATATTTTGCTGAATTATTAAAAACACGTCATTATGAATGAATGAATGAATGAATGAATGAATGAATGAATGATATTTATTTGCAAGAATATAGGTACATCTGTTCTTAAGTACTATGGGTTTCACTATATTCGGCATTTCAGCCGTGCAAATATTTAGATTTACATCTTGGTTATACTTATAGCATGCAGTAGGTACACATTTAATAATTAGCTATAAACAAAAATACTAATAATAATTTCATAATTTAAATTTTGATTACAATGCAATTAATAAAATTAGTACGTTCGCCGTGCACTCTGAAGGCTTGCATCACTGAAGACCAGCTAGAAAACCGTTTTTGACCTTAAAATATTGACCGTACCAACTTAATAAACAACAGATTCGTTATTGCATGAATTTATGGTAACGAATTTTTTAAGCACGTTTCAATAGGGTGTTTGTCGTATTTCTTGCAGATATAACGAAATTGTTTAATATTATTTTAGTAATAGTATTCAAACTCAAACTCAAACTCAAAGCATTTATTTCAATTAAACCATTTACAGGCACTTTTGAATTGTCAAGGAATCGGTCAGTCAGAAATAGGTATGAAGCTAGTTGCCCATTCCAAAGCGTAGTAGGTACCTATGGAGAAGAACGGGCAAGAAACTCCACGGACACTCTTTTAAATAAAAAATTGTTACAAAATATTGGTTACATCATTCATGTTGAAATTATACATGTGAGAACAATGTAGAAAGACGTGCACGTTAGAAGCGTCCGTAATAAAAAGATAAAACAAAGAACAATTCAAAAAATTAAAATAAAAATAAAAATAAGCCCTGGCAGCTAAGAGATGACCAGTCCCAACTGACGGCGCCCGTTCACGAACATGACGCATGGATTAGCACCATTCAGCTCAACCATTTTGAAGGGAGCTAAATGATCCAACACACGCGCCACCATCAGCGAAACATTTGAGTGAGCATGACATACTCACAGCCGCCAGGGCAGATTCAAGTCAATGCAAGACATATTACCCGGTAAATGGTAACTCTTTAGTACATAGTACTCACACCTGTGCTATGCAATTATATAATACAATGGAGATTGAGTTTATACAATGCAAAGATAGTCTTACAATCTTCAGCAGCTCCAACAGTATTTGCAAATGTTAATCAATTAGTTGTGGAGCAGGACCAGCATTGAGCCAAGCATTTTTATCAGCGATGTAATCCCCCAACGTATAATATGCCTGCCTGCATAGTGTGCGTTTTATACAAGATTTGAATTTCGTCTCATTCAGTTGAAGTATGTGGGGAGGAATTTTATTGTAACATTTTAAACAGTATCCCATAAAAGATGAATCTACTTTAGCCAGTCTGAAACCTGGTTGAACTAATAGGTCCCTATTTCTTGTACTATAATTATGTCTATCACCTCTTTTGCTAAAAAGATGTAAATTCTTTCTTACGTACATGATGTTTTCATAGATATATTGACAAGGTACCGTCATGATGTTAATATCCTTAAACAGTTTCCTTAGAGAATCGCGCCTGCGGAGATAATATATGGCTCTGATCGCTCTTTTCTGCAGAATAAAAATAGACTCGATGTCTGCAGCCCGTCCCCACAGTAAAATACCGTAAGACATGATACTATGAAAGTAGCTAAAATAGACTAGCCTCGCGGTATCTACATCAGTAAATTGACGGATTTTTCTGACAGCATATGCTGCTGAACTTAGCCGTCCTGCAAGAGATGTTAAATGAGGACCCCATTGCAGCCTTGAGTCGAGCGTGATCCCTAGGAAAACAGTTTTGTCGACAAATTCTAGTTTCTCTTGATTCAATACTATCTCACAATCACTACTTTTGACATTTGGTAAAGAAAATTTTATGCACTTAGTTTTTTTTCCATTTAATACTAAATTATTAGCAGTGAACCAATTTTGGACCTGCAGTAGGGCGTTATTTACGTCGTTAAAATTTGTAGCACGTCTATCTACCTTAAAAATTAAAGAAGTATCGTCAGCAAATAACACCATTTGTGGTTGATTTTTTAATAAATGGAGTAGATCATTTATATACACTAAGAAGAGGAATGGACCCAATATCGAGCCTTGTGGCACACCTATTTTTACTTTTAAACCTAGTGAATTGATACCGTTTATTTGAACTTGCTGTTGTCTATCATTTAAATAAGATTTTACTAAATTGAGTGCAAGTTTTCCAAGTCCGTAATGCTCAAGTTTCAAGAGTAAGGTTTCGTGATCGACGCAATCAAATGCTTTGGAGAGGTCACAAAAGATCCCTATGGCGTCTTGAGCCTCTTCCCACGCGTTAAAAATGTGTCTTAATAGGGTTACACCGGCGTCGGTCGTACAACGTCCTTTGGTGAATCCATACTGTTGATCGTGAAGGATTTTATTTGTGTTAAAATGATTGAGCATTTGATTAAGCATTACCTTTTCAAATACCTTGCTGAATACCGGCAACACGGATACGGGTCTATAATTATTGGTGTCTTTACTGTCCCCGGATTTGAAAAGTGGTATTACCTTACTGTATTTCATTAAATCCGGGAAGACTCCTTGATCCACACACAAATTAAATATTAAAGCTAAGTAAGGCGCTATGGTCTCAATTATGGAGGTACAGACTTTAATGGACATCCCCCAAAGATCTTCGGTCAATTTGATCTTGATTTGTTTAAAAGCTTTTATTACTGTTATGGGGTTAATATGCTTAAAGTTAAATTCAATCGGGCATGCTGAAACGTTGGCCCTTACTAAATCAAAAGAGAGCGAGGGCGAGGAATTTAAGGTTTCAGTAGTTTTAAGTGGGATACTGGTAAAGAAATTTACAAATTCTTGAGCAACTTCTTTGCTATTGCAAATGAGACCACCACATGACTTCTTCAGTGTATAATCAGAATTATGCTTTTTGTTTCTGTTCGTTTCATTATTGATAATTTTCCAAACTGTCTGTATTTTCTATTATTATTTTAGGATTAAAATTTGAGGTTTAGTTTCAATCTTCTTTTCGTAAAGAAAATGAATACTTAAGCTATAACCTCAATACCAACCAATATTTACTAAAGCCAAATAAAGTTTAAAATAATTAAAATGAACAAACTGCCTTTAACCTTAAAATCAACAATTTTGTCAGTAGATTTTTTTACATTTTATGTAGTAACATTCTTATTTATTGCTTAATTACTTCGACCATGGTCAAAGCTTTATATTTATGGTGAAAAAAATCCATTTAAAATTTAAAACATTTCAAAATTTAAATACCTATGTCAAAATAATACAAATTGCTTCTAAGTGTCTAGACATCTATTTCACATATTATTCAGGTGAAGTGATGATAAATAATTGTAGCAGGTTGCTAACTATACTTAAGTAAAATAAATATAACGAATAAATATTATTTATTTTTATTATAACATATCACGCATTTTTTATTCTAAACCCTTTATTGCAATAACAACATTAATAAATAGGCAGGAATATTTAAAAATATTACTATTGCAAACAAAAATAATAATATTTGCAAAAAACAGCGCTGTGATTTACGAGATTAGAACCTTAGCCATCTTGAATCTAAGACCAACGCTTAACGCCTTCTGCTATCTGCACTTACAATTTACGTTCGAATTTTAGCAATGCGATACACTGGCCAAGATCACGCGTATGATGCGTGCTAACAAAAGTGATGGAAATATAAGTGCGGCGCCCGCGAACCGTGACGATACGACAGTGTGTGTTCTCTGTGGCGTGTGTACGGCACTCACACCACAGACGTCTGACTGTTTACACACACAAATGTTATACTACACCGCGTGTTCACAGCAATACGACTCTTAGCGTGCTTATGCACTTTTGAGCGCTTACTGTACCTACATACATCAAATCTGCTTAAACCTTCTTGATAAATACGCGTGATGAAATGTTATTTGTTATGCGTAACTGTAAAATAATGCAGTTTTAGCTCAGTTTAGACCTTCTTTCTTCTTAACTTCTCTTACGATTCTGAACTGTTGCGTAAATATTAAATTACTAGCATGTAGCTTAAGCTAATCTACTCTAGAAAATTTCTAGCCTCACTGAGAGAGAGACCACCTCTCTGAAATTCTGTAACTGAAACGTATATTAGACGAATTCAACTTTGTATAAAACTGCTTAAAACTTACCCATTTCGTCCATAAATTTCAGGAGGGCATCACAATTCTAGTCAAGTGTGAGGAAGCAGCCGAGATCCTGGAGACGAAGATCATGGAGTACCGGCAAGAGTCGGAGGTGCAGTCCCTCATCAAGGAACTGGTGGTCATGAAGGCCAGGATACAAAAGCTACTGAACCAGGCAAGGGACGGCATTAACATCATCCAGGTAAGAAAGGTAACTCTTTCAACTTTACTTTCTGTTGGTGGTACTAACTGGTTGGTTGCATTTTTATCATTAACACTTTTATTAATGTATTTATGTAACTGAATATTAAGTCGAAATAACAACTGATGTTTAAGAAATTAACCTATTGTAATTTGCACACCAAAGCCAGTCTTGGGCCGAATAAACTTTAAATGTAGTTGAAAATAATATGTGTGTAGATAGTAACAGAAGAAAAACAAAAATTATATTAATGTTTCACATATTTGTACGATATGCAGTTTTAACTAGTGTTGTAACAAACAATACTATAAAATCTTATGCATTTTTATCTGCTTTATAAGATGTTAGTTAACATTCAAATTAAACATTTCAGGACGCCAAAGTGGAGATGGCTCGTCAAGCAAAGGAGGTTGAAGAACACAAGGAGAAGATCGCCAAACTGGACAAGTGGCTAGAGACCATCAACAACGGGCTCAAGGAAACCACCGTGCAGTCCGAAGTTCTCACTGAAGAGGATATTGTTAGATATATTGAAGTGTACGAGCGCTACATCAGGGAGTACGAAGAGTATGAGATTATACTGAAATCAATAACTGTGATAAGTCAAGATGAATCTAGTCAGTCTTTGAGGATGAGGTTGAATGCGACGCAGAAGGCGTTAGAGGAAACGAAACATCTAGTCATTATAGAGATAGAGAGGTTAAGACAAGTGCTGCTGCACATGAGAATGGCACCAGAAGTGGTCGAAGAAGACATCTCGCAGACTGACAGGACGATCGACTCAACGTCGATGCCCGAAGAAGTCGTTTCGCCAAGAGAAAGTGAAATCATCAAAGAAAAGGAACCGTCAGAGAAAGTACCATCTAAGCAACCTTCTGTTGAAGAGAGTGTGAAAGTAACAGTACATGAAAGTAAACCTAGTCAGCCCGAACCAGTCCAAATCCAGGTTGTGAAAGAAACTGTGACAATGGAAACTCAGACTGGAAAGAGTCTCATGTCAGAACCCCCATCTGTATCTGACAAGTCTGTGATATGCCAACCTGACGCCATCATCACCCACGATGTGGCCATCACATGCGCTCCTCCCATGGAAATGGCAGTACAAACGAGTGAGCCTCACTCCGAAACTAAAGAAATTCTTGAAAACATCCAAGTCAGACAGACGATTTCTGACGGCCATGAGACTATTGAAATTGCCAGTCGACCTGTGATTAGAGAGCAAAGACTGGACGAGAAATCGCTTTTAGTTGATGCTAACTATAGAGATGACAACTTCAGGAAAGATTCACAACTGAATATTACACACAGCCTGCCTCAGTCCTTCGAGACGGTTATGGTAGAACCAGATGAAACGACCACAGAAGTCGTAGTAGATGCCGACGGTACTAGAAGGATTATCGTAAAGAAAGTCCGAAAGACACTGGTCACAAGGCAGCAGATAATGCAAAGCCAACAACATGAATCTCATATATTATCAAGTGATCTCCCACTCGACCAGGCGTACTCTCAAATAGTGATAAGGGATGAAAAAGCAGGAACATCTACTACTTTAGAAGATGGTGGAGTACAACACATGGAATACCAGACTTACGGAGGCCAGGTTTTAACTCGTTTACCTGGAGGTGAAGTTACTATTCAGGAGTTCACATCTAGGCCTGATATGAAAATTACTATGGAAAAGGATATGGATCCAGAACAGATTCTCTTATTAGCCGAGGGTCAAGAACTACCTCAAGTTCAAACATCCACATCAAGTGTGACAGCTGTCGTTCAACAAGTCACTAAGAGAATCGTCAAGACTCGAAGGCGTATCATCCGCCGTGTGGTTATTATCGACGGTAAAGAACACGTAACTGAGGAAATTATCGAAGAACCTGACAATGTTGAAGTCG
Organism: Agrochola litura; assembly: GCA_949152395.1. Lineage (NCBI taxonomy): Eukaryota > Metazoa > Arthropoda > Insecta > Lepidoptera > Noctuidae > Agrochola > Agrochola litura. The sequence goes on along the minus strand of OX424495.1, from coordinate 24,757,909 downwards.
TTGAGGAACAGATTCCGAGGGTGTCCATCAATGTGAGGGAGAGAGGCGACGTTCCACCTACAATAGATGAAGGTGATGATGACGGTAAAGGCAATCACCCCGCGCTTCCACCGCGCAAAGATGATGAATCTTCACGGGGAGATAAACCAAGAGATGACAAGCCAGTAGGTGATAAACCTCATGACAAGCCAAGCGATGAAAAGCCCGACGATAAACCCGCAGATGACAAAGATCAAAGCCAGTATGTTGACGCACCAGGTGAGCTTACCCAAGCCCAACAGCTTGAGAAAATGATGCAGGATTTCATCCAAAAAGAGAGTAGTGGTCATCGCACCCATTTCACAAAATCCACTACCGTGAGATCCTCACAGGAACGAGAAAGCACTCCAGTTAAAACTGTGACAGTTTCTGAGTCATTTGAAATTCTGCCTGACGACGACGTGCATATTCAAGAACCTGATGAAACTACCTACATAGTTCAAGAACCACATGAGGGTCAGACGACTATTATTACTGGAGGAATGCATCACTCCACCTTCGAGTCTTCCTCCACCAACGTGGCTACAGTAGTACAGAAGGTCACTAGAAAGATTACAAGGACAAGAAGACGTATCATCAAGCACATAACAATAATTGACGGTAAAGAACATGTGACAGAAGAAGTGATTGAGGAACCTGATGATGTTGAAGTCATTGAGGAGGAACCTAGAGTATCACACAGTATTCAAACCGAAGGTGTAAAAACAAAACGCTTAAAAATTATCAAACAAGTACAGATCATTGACGGTAAAGAGCATGTTACAGAACAAATAGTTGAAGAACCGGATGATGTTGAAGTAATCGAAGAGGAACCTAAAGTATCGCATAGCATACAGACTGAAGGCGTTAAGACAAAACGCTTAAGAATTATCAAACAAGTACAGATCATTGACGGTAAAGAACATGTTACGGAACAAATAGTTGAGGAACCTGATGATGTTAAAGTAATTGAAGAGGAACCTAAAGTATCGCATAGCATACAAACTGAAGGCGTTAAGACAAAACGCTTAAGAATTATCAAACAAGTACAGATCATTGACGGTAAAGAGCATGTTACAGAACAAATAGTTGAGGAACCAGATGATGAGTACATTCCAGATTCGACTATAACCACTGAAATTGACGTAAAATTAGGCAAACCTGATGTATTGGAAGTTATTCAGGAAGATGTTACAGGTGAATTTCCGAAAGTCACTAAAACGACCACAGTCACAGTAGGACCTACAGAAAAAAACACTACCATTGTTGATGTAACAAAGAGCTTGATTGGCAGTGAAAGCGAATATTTCGCTGAATCAAGGCCTGAAGTAAAACACATTATCCAGACTGTAACTGAAGAGACAATTCCTAAATCATTTGACCAAACAAGTGACCAACCAGATACATCAGTCAAAATTGTCAAAGAAACTATCCAGTTTACTGAGCCTGACGTAACTACCATTACATCGTCTGAACAACCAGATATGTTTTCAACAACTACAACAACAAAACATTTCACATCTCAGTTCACTACTGTGGCTTCTACTGATTCACATAAAGACACAAATCTGATTGACCTCACTAAGAGTTTGATTGGAAGCGAAATGGAGCATTCATTTGTTCCAGAAGTTTCTTTAAAGAAACCTGAAGATGACCAAACACCTGTCCTCAGAACTGGCCCAGACGCAACAGTGACCACTAAAACAGTTACTGTAACCGGACCAACTGAACAATCTAAGACAAGAACAACTATTACTACTTCTGAAACGTCAGTTCCTGAATACACACAAAAGGAAACTGTGACAGTTGTCACTTCTACTGAACCAGTACCTACTGTCAAACCAAGTGAAGTAGACAAACCACAAGTTGTAGCACATGTGCCAAAAGACAAGGGTCCACTACCTGATACAGTGATGCAAATGATTCAAGAAACTGTCCAATCTACTGAACCACAAATTACCCTTACTAAGAAAACGACTAAAACAAGCAAAATCACTGAAATCGACAGTGATAAACCAGTAATCACAGAAACAATAACTAAGACTATTGAAACAAAAACTCCTGAAACAAATGGACTCAAAGATACAAGTCTTATTGATATTACTAAGAGTTTGATTGGTAGTGAAATGGATCATTCTGCGGTTTCTAAAATACCAGCTTCACCTGTGAAAGTACTACCAAAAACAGAAGAAATCAAAAAGGTACCACAGAAACCAGAAGTAATTAAAGAGGTTCCTCAGAAACCAGAAGAAATTAAAGAGGTTTCTCAGATACCAGAAGAAATTAAAGAGGTTTCTCAGCAACCAGAAGAAATTAAAGAGGTTCCTCAGAAACCAGAAGAAATTAAAGAGGTTTCTCAGCAACCAGAAGAAATAAAACACGTGCCTCAGAAACCAGAAGAAATTAAAGAGGTTCCTCAGAAACCAGAAGAAATTAAAGAGATTACTCAGAGACCAAAACAAATTAAAGAGGTTCCTCAGAAACCAGAACAAATTAAGGAGGTACCACAGAAACCAGAAGAAATCAAAGAGGTTCTATTGAGAGAATCTAAGGTTCCTAAAGATGAACCAGTCAAACCAGTAGACGAAAAACCATCAAAGGCAGAAAAGTTGAAACCAAAAGTAACTGTAGAAATGAAATTAACTGAACAACGGTTACCCGCCAAGGATGTTCTCACAGAACCTGAAGTAATTGATACTATACCTAAACAATCAACAACAATCACTGAGACTACAATTCAATCACAAAAAGACACGTCACTTTTTGATATCACAAAGAGTTTCCTTGGAACTGAAATTGATTATTCTGCGATTCACAAAACACCAGAAAAACCTAAAAAGAAAGAACCCGTTCCGGAAAAACGGAAAAAAGAAAAGAAAGTTCCAAAGAAACCGAAAAAGGATGAGGTTGTTCCTGAAAAACCAAAAAAAGATGAGGCACCTAAAAGTGAAGAGACAGTCAAGGTTGAATCTGGCAAAACAGTCACCACAACAACTCAACAAGAAATAACTACTACAACAAGTGTTCAGGAAAGTAAACCTACAATTACTACACTAGTTTCCAAAACACCTGAAATAGTAACAATTGTAAAGGAAACCATCCAAACTGAACCTCTAACTACTACCACAACTGAGGACATTATTGAACCTGAACCCGAACTGGCTCAAGCTGTAGAAGTGACTGACGTCACTCCTGAGGTACCTAAAGATACAAGTTTTGTTGATCTTAATAAGAGCTTCATAGGCAGTGAAATGGACCACACAATAGTGTCTAAAATACCTGCTGTACCTGTAACTAGAGAAGAGCAACTTGAAATGGCTGTTGAAGCTATAGAAGAACCAGATTTACCTGAACCTTTGTCGCAAGTTAAAGAAACTGTAGATGTTATCCCAGAAGTTGTTACCACAACTAAAGTGACTGAACAAGTTGACGTTACTAAGACATTGAGTAAGGATGTAATATCTAAACCTGAACCTAAAAAACCAGAGGCACCTGCACAGGAACTACAAGTTACAGAAAAGCCTATATCTGTAGAAGATAAAAAACTTACAGAGAAGGCAAAAACGCCTGAAAAACAAGTGGTACCAGAGCAGAAACCTAAAGATGCTAGCATACAATTCATCACACAAGAAATAACAGAACAAACGGGCGTGACACAGTTCAACATTTCAGAACTAACTAAACAAATGTTGGAGAAAGAGAGTATTCATGCTGAAACTATTCACTCTCCTGTTAAAACTGAAGAAAAGCCTTCAGAAGAAATACCATCTGATATTCCTAGAGATATTTCTCAGACTAGCATTAAAGAAGTTACTCAAGTATCTACAGGTACTGCCACAGAACCTAAGGACCCAGTACATCCTGATGAAAAACCTTCATCAGTTTATATTTCTATCAAAGAACAGCCAATACCAGAAAAGAAAGAAGATGTACCTTCAGTGCCAAAGGACGTAAAACCTCAAGAACAAATCGTGAAGGAACCTGAAAAATATATTGTGAAGCCTGAAGAACCAGTTGAAAGGGAACCTGAAGTAATTAAACAACAGCCCATCGCAGTTCCTGAAGAATACAAACCAGTATCTATAGAAGATGATTTCCTACAAACTGAAACTGTCAAACCACAGATTGGTATTGTCGAATTGACTAAAGAGTTTGTCATCCAAGAAGGCTTGGATAAGTATGAACGAATCCCTGAAATTCCTGAAACAATTAAGACTGAAGTTGAAAAGATCGTTAGCCATAAAACTACTGAAAAGGCACCAACACAGTCTACAGTCCAAGTAGAGACATTGAAAGTAGGAACAACTATTTCTGAATCTGACGTCACTGAAGTTCCTGTGGCACCAGAAATGTCCTACATTAGACAGTACGAGCCCCAAGTCCAAGGTTCATCTGACAGTGTCAACAAACTCTTGATGACGTTTGACCAGCCCGAAAAACAAGATGTTCCATCGCAAACAACTGAATTCGTTGGTCCTGCACAACCTTTGAAAGACAGACCTGGTACTAAATACGACGTTTCAATGTTACTGCAATCAGAACGCCTGGATACTGATCTGAGAGGTTTCAAACCTGATACCCAAGTTACACAGACTGACAAACCTGAACAAACAGTCGATATTTCATTGTCTTTGACTAAATATCGTGAAGCAAAGAAGGTGGAACCTAAAGTACAATACGACTTAAAGGTTGAAGATTTTGAAGCTGAACCAATCGTTGTGAAGAAAGACATTGAAGTGATTCTGCCAAGTGAAGTTAAAATCACTAAAGAAAAAGTCAAAGTTCCTGTGGCTGACGTAGTAGCCGAGCAACCTAAAGCAGAAGTCACACCAGAATCAGTCAAAGAACCTAAAAAGAGTAAAAAGAAGAAGAAGCATAAGGCCGGTTCAACTACCAGCGAGTCGACTGAAATTGAAACTGACAAGAGTATTGCAGCGTCTGACAGTTCATCTCTCAGTCACTATGTGGAACTTCCCACATCACCACCACGCGAATCTCCTACACCAACAGAAGAGGTATTAGAACCGCTCAAAGTACCTTCACCAGTCGTTGAACCTTCACCTGAAGAACCAGTTATTGAGGAACCTCAAATACCTGAAAAGGTAACACCGGAAGAACCTTCAATTGAAGAACCAGCAATACCTGTTATTGAAGACTCGTATGTCGAATCAGAATCTCTCACTATCTCAGAAGAACGAGGATACGAGGCTGAAGACATTTCTTTAGGACCAATAGCTACACCTGATAGGAAGAAGAAACACAAGAAACGAAAGCCTCATGGGGTTAGTGAGGAAACTGCATATCCAGTAATTACAACTACTGAAACTGATGACACTACTGTGACAACACCAGTAGAAATGATAGAACCCTCAAAGAAGGGCAGAGATAAGAAACGCAAAAAGAAGACTCCTGTTGAACCAGCAAAGTCTCCTTCAGAACCTGATGTTGAACCTGAACCTGTGGTGGAACCAGAGCCAGAACCAGAGGTTAAACCTGAAAGTCCTAAACTCGGAACTGAAGTTGAAGCTTCATCTCCGAAAGACGAATCATACCACACTATAAGTGAAACTTCCGACATAACAACAGTTAAAATCGTGGAAGAATGCGTTCAAAGTAGTCCAGAGACTGCTGAGAGAGAAGTAGGAACGATTCTCAAATTCCCAGTTCCAGTAGTCGAAGAAATTGCAACCCAAGAATACTCTATTCAAACATCTCCTGAAGAAACTGAGCTTATCGAAGAAGTACCCAGACCTGAAACATCTGACATTGAACTGCAGACAACACCTACATCTATGAGTGAAGTCATAACACAAACAACACCAGTAGAAGATAAAGAAGCTCACACACAAACAATCGAAGAAGTGACGACTGTAGTAGAAAAACTAATGTCAGATACTGAAATTCAAACAAGTCGTTCTGAAACTCCTGAACAAATCGTACAACTTGAAGCCACAACTCAGGTTATTCCACATGACATTGTCACTCCTGAAGAAAAGTTCTCACAGACTTCACCAGTTGTTGAAGAACCTGTTGTTATTGAAAAATCTATAACACCTGAAATTATTCGAGAATCACGAGAAATTCAAACATCTCCATTACCTATAGTACAGAAGGACGAAAAGAGTACTGAAGTAGTGGTAGAGACGACTGAAACTGATATTCAAACAGTTAAACAAGAGATTACAGAACAAGGAACATCGACTACTCCTATCAAAGAGAAGGAGTTAACTGAGATGGGAATGCAAACGCCAGAGGTCCCACTTGTCAGTACTTTCACTCAGTCTGATACACCTGAACCAGAGCCTGTAATAGAGGTACCAGTACCAGTAGAAGTACCTTTACTACCTTCACTTGAAATTAAGGAAGAAATCATCACGGTTGACAGTACACAGCAAACGACACCAAGAGAAGAGGTAGAAGCTCCGAAACTTGAATTAAAGGATATTGAAACCGTTGAAACTTCTCAGCAGACTACTCCTCGTGAACCTGAGCCAATTGTACAGGAACCCGAAGTGGTGGAAGTACCTAAAGTACCATCACCACCTGTAGAGCAAGAACCTGAACCAATACCAGTCGTTGAACCCGTGATTGTACCTGTGGTTGCACCCGTGATTGAACCACCAAAGAAGGAAGTTATAACAGTGGATAGCACACAGCAAACGTCTCCAAGATCACCACCTATGGAACTAGCTCCAGTGCCAATCCCAGTACAAGACCTGGAAAGACGAGAAGTCTTCACAATTGACAGCACCCAACAAACATCACCCAGGGTCTATTCTGAAGATTCTATCTCTACCTCCACGGATGAAGCTTATGAAGTTCACCTCAGAGCTCAAATCACAATTCCTCAAGCTACTACCGACTTTATTGAAAGTGAACGCTCGTTTGAAGAACCTCCTCAGTCCATTTTGGGTGACAAATACAAACAAAGGAAACGAAAATCCAAGAAGAAGACAGAATCACCTCTATTGCAATCACCCGAGAGTCTATCAGATCTTATCAACACTGAACTTTCTATGTCTGTAACACCGACTAGCGAAGAAATGTCACTTAGGGACTCCTCTTCAATAGATGAGGGTATCTCTCAACTAGCCAGTCCGACGATGCCAAAGCAAACTCAACATAAATTGACCTACTCTGATGTAGTACAACGGTCGAAATCCAAATCACCATCACCCAGCAAGACTATCATACCTCAAAAGTCTGAAAAAGCTCGACTATTAGATGCTCTTGAAAAGCGAACGCAATCAGTAACTGAACAGAAGACCATCCCGGATGATTCCATGACTGTTGCGTTGTTAGAACCGTCAGTAGAACAATCTTACAACCTTGTCGTCAACAAAGAATTAGATGAAGTTAAGAATTCAATTGAAAACAATGATCCAACTAGAACAGAAAGAAGCGTTATCATAGTTATTGAAACCATTTCAATCTGGTTAGAAGAAATACAATACAAGATCCAGAGACAGACTGTGAGTGGTGTCAAGTCAACGGAAGAAACCGAACGCCTTAAGTCACTGAAAAACCACGTTCAAAACCTAAAACACATTATTGAAGTGACGGAAGTGAACGAAGAAATCATTACTTTGATCGAAACGTTAACGCGTCAAGTGGACGCGGTTAATACTTTGAACAGTCAAAGCTCGGTCAAAGTGAAAGAAGTGGAAAGTGAATGGATCAAATTCTTAGACGACACGGATAAACTCAGCGACGATGTCGAGGCAGTGAAAAATACGCTAGACGATATCGTACTGTCGGAAATACCAACACAACAGAAATTGGAGAAGTTAGATGCAATCGAAACAAGCAACTTGGATAATTTCGTGACTATCAGGAAAATGTTCAAGAGATGTCGCAGTCTTGTCGAAGCAAACCCCAAGAGGGAGTGTCCAACTAAATTGTATAACGCTGACGATGACACCAAACAAGTTGAGAACACCATCAATACTGAAAGAGACAGATTGTTACAACTTGCTTCTTTAGCAGAAGAATATGAACAGACTCTGCAGGACTTTGGTCAGATTACTGATGTAGCAGAAGCGTTGCTGGACGGAAAGATCATTGTTTCTGACTTAGACCACCTACATGAGGAAATTCAAAAACACAGGAAATTCTTCGTAAATCTAAGCCATTGCAGAGCTATCCTTGAGTCATTAGAAGACAACCTAGACAGTGAAACAAGAGCTAAATATTCGTCATTACACAATTCTCTACACGATAGAGCAACAGTTATCATCGATAGGGCTGCGAGCAGAGCTCAACAAATGACATTAGCAGCATCAAGATGGTCGCTACTCCAACATGGTATGAAGGAAGAACGTCAATGGCTGGTTGTAGCTCAACAAAGAGTCCCAGATTTGAGCAATGTCACTTCAAGAGATCACGAACAGTACATCAACCTTTACCAGTCTATAAGTCTAGATGTGTCTCATCATTACGCCAAGATGTTGCGTCTCCTATCCATCACCGAAAGCCTACAGAACTTGATAGTATGTTCTGGTTTAGAAACCGAATGTTCAGTAGCACTAGACACATTGTTGAAGTTACAGGAGGATGTGGATTCCAGGTTAACAAGATTAAATGCTTTCAAAGAAAACTGGGTGACATACGACCTTCTAATCGATAGGATTGAAGGATGGATGAAGATTGCCAACAGAGAACTAGAGTTCATTACACCAGAAAATATTACAACCACTGGCAACCTCAGAAGATTCTGGGAACTGAAGGCACAACATGAAGTTTACAACAACTTAAAGAACGAATCAGGAGTTCAATTCGAAAAGGCTTTAGAAATTCTACCAGTGTCTGACGAAATGGTACAGAGGCAATTCTTCTCTAAGATCGAAGACAAATGGGGTGACTTGGCATCCAAGATCGACAACATCCACTCAACTGCCATTCAAAACATCTCAGACCGCGATGTATCCTCAGGAGAGAAGCTAAACATTCTCGAAGAAGAACTAAGAGAGCTCCGCGCATCATTAGACACTCTCAAAGGTGTAATTAAGAGCGAAGACGAACTCAATCTGTATATTGAAAGACTACAAGTCATGACTGGCCGTATAGACAGAATACAGAATGAACTCGGAAGGCTGATTCTATTACCCACCGCCGAATCTGAACGCGTTGGTGCTTTACTGACCCAGTCTGGTATCCTCGATGATCAGATAGCCGAAGAGCTTGAACGCAGCATGTTGTTAAAAGAGAAGATCATGCAAGTTCAAGCTGGTATACTCAGATGCCAGAAGAGTCAGCGCAGAGCTAGATTAACGCTTGAGGAGTGCGAAACGGCTGAAAGGTTGGGCAGTGATGTGGTGGAACGAGCTTCGGAGAACTGTGATAAGTTGATTGAAGAGTTGGCGTCACAATGGCGGGATATTCTGGTGTTGAGACAGTCGCTGCACACGCTACCGACCAGTCTGCGTGTTGTCGTGTCGCCTACGGGCGTCGAGAAAGACATCTCTGCTCTGCAGGTAAATATTGTTTGTTTACGAAAATAATGAAATTTATACGCATTTTAGTTAAAGTCGCCGTTAAGTCTCATGCTGTCTGGCACTTTTTAACTGGCGACGTCAAGGCATTTAAGAAAGTCTTTTGAAAACCTTAAAAACCTTTCTTTCACTTAACAGGAAACCCACGCCGAACTAGAAGCGGCATGCAGCGAGCTCAGCGCCCGCCTCCGCGCCAAGCTGGTCCTGTGGCGCCGGTTCGAGCGCCAGCTGGAGCTGGTGCAGGGCGCGGTGCGAGAGGCCGACTACATGGTGGAGCTGCTGACTGTGCAGGGCCAAGTGGACTATGACAGGCTGCTGAAGGCTACTGAGAAACTTGAGGTACGGGCCTTTATTTTAGGTTTTTGATATTACTAGCGTCTTCCCGCGAGAATTGGGCTATCCAATGCAAAAAGATTTTTAAATCCGACTAGCAGTTTCGGAGATTACCCCTACATACAAACTTACAAACAAACAAATTTTACCTCTTTATAATATTAGTATTCATAATTATATTATTAGTATTAGTATATTAGATATTTTTTAGTATTAGTATATTAGATATTATTAGTATTAATGTATTAGTACAGATTATAGCAATAAATATCAACGAGGCAGTCGCCTCGTTAGTCTAGTGGTTGCAAGCGCTACTGCTGGAGCATGAGGTCCTGGGTTCGATTCCCAGGTCGGGCAACGTGTCATTGGGTTTTTCTATCTGGAATTTCTCAGTAGCAGCCCGGAGTCTGGATTTGTGCCCGGTTGATGGCAAAAGGCTCGCCCCCCTGTTACATGGGACTTAAACATAAATGGTGAAATGTGGGTGTACTACCTCTGCCTAACCCTTCGGGAGTTACAGGTGTAATGAAATGTATGTAAATATCACAAGTAATAACAACTAGTTCGTTATAATATGTTCCGCTTCCGGACAAAGTAAAAAGCCCCTCTCCATTCTTTCTGCCGGCTACGATTCTGTGCTATTTCTTGCTAACTTATTTTCCAAGGCTCCTTTGTAAAACGTTATTTTTTAGAGGAATCTTGAATCTGAAAATCATATCGATTAGTATCATAACACTTAGGTCTTTTTTAGCCAACCTTAGATAGGTTCCGGTTACATCTGACAGATAACTTTAAAAAACGACTGTTGTCGTGGAATCCTAAGACGGTTTCTGAAGCTTGCAAGGTTTACCTATTTAGAGTATTTACTGGTGAAATCTGGGTGTAAATCTTTGCTGCCTTCCCTTCGCGGAATTATATTTATTTGAAAAAGTATCTAACTATTTATTTTCTCTGACAGACCCTAAGCGAGTCGCTGTCCCGTCGTAGCGGCGAGCTGGTAGGCGAGCTGAACGCGGCCGCGGCCCCGTTGGAGGCCTCCAGCGAGCCCGCCGTGGCGGCCGGGCTCCGGAGGGAACTCGACGATGCCGCCGCGGCGTATGAGCACACGTGCACCAACCTGAACCAACTGTGCGACAAGTAAGTTCCAAAGCGCCTGCTGGAATTATAAAACTACCTGTAGCAGACTGCGGACACGACCACAATATTTTATTTAGGCGTTCGAGTTACTGTAGTAAAATTTGATTCAAATTGCCTTGAGCCGATCCTCAACAAATCTTCCATAATTATTATATGTAGTTTTTAAAGGTCACTTTGAAAACTAGACCGGACTGGACTTATACTGACCTTATTGGTGATGTTCTTCAGAAAGGCCAGGTGCGTAGTACTCGCAACCGGCGTGCGTGTATGACCAGATGTATGAACGTAAACGAGGCAAAAGGAGTATGTAAGGATCGTAGCAGGTGGCGTTCTATAATTTCTGCCTACCCCCATGGGAAGAAGGCGTGAGTTTATGTATTTATGTACTTTGAAAACCACATACGTCTAAGTCTTTGGATCATTGTTATTGAAACTGAATTTCTACAGAGTGTTATATTTCAGTCATTTGCATTGTTGTTTTACCTAATGATTCACCATTACCGTTTCGCTTCTTTGTAGTCGATACTGTCCCACAGCTGGGCAAAGGCCTTCCGAAGTTCTTCCAGATATTGACCCTTATAATTCCAACACCCTTTCCAAAAGTTTCTATAAATTTTGGATGACGAACTGACTTCCTTTCAAAATCAAATCTTAACAATTCTAACTTAGTTAATTAATTCAGGCATAACCTTGCTCTGCGTTCAGCGCTCCACTGAGCGCTGAACGCAGAGCAAGGTTGTGAACCCGAACACGGCGTGTTGCCACACTTGGCAACACGCCGTGTTCGGGTTCGCAACAAGTCAATCGTCATCCTGAGGATGCCTCGTTGAGAGGTGAAACACGTGTCGATTTCTTTCAGGAGTTTTTTAAGGCTCTTTAGAAATAGCTATGCGGAACAGGTTACTAAATATATATCCGCGTCTATTGTATTATTTAAATTTTTATTCTAATTTACTTCGTTCTCCCAAGGTACCACAAAGCCGTGGAGCTATGGAAGCGTTACCGCGACGCTGCGGCCGCCGTGCGCGCCTTCACCGAGTTCCAGGAGGCGAGAGTACACGCGCTGCGACCTGATGACGCGCCCAACACTGCACAAGTGAGTACTAGCTTTAGTCTTACTGATTTTCAGCGTATGGAGTTGATATTGTTTCCTTTAGGAATTTTTTGGGTGGTGTTAAGGATGGTGAAATGTGTGATATGAAATTTTTGATTGACTTTTAACTTGACAGTCTATAAAATCTCAACATGCGGTTTTGCACCACACCATTTTATTTTGGTTACACAGTATTAATTAAAGGTCGGCTATAGGAAATCGTGTTAAGGGTTTTGGATAAGTTTATATAGAAAACTTAATATTTTAGACACGAAAAAAAACGTCTGGCTAGGTGAAGGGTTTCACCAGTCAGTGATAAAATTGTATTGAAGATAAACCTTGTAGATAATTGTAAAAAAAAAAAAACAATAAAAACGTGTAAAAAGATCTGTCGTATTTTGATAATTGTAACAAGTCACCTAAACTTAAATAAAGGCAACAAAGAACAGTGAACACATTACTTCAGTTTTGCGTAAAAAAATCGGAAATTTTCGGAATTTTCACAAAAATTTAACATTGACTTGACGAGGAAAATTCAGAAAATTTCTGAACATTTTAAATACCTTAAAACTTCGGTCTAGCTCAAAAAAATAATCAAATCATTACCAAAGGCTATACGTGCTTAGCGATAAGCAAATAAGTGACTATAGCCCGGACACGACCTCCCAGACCATATAGTAACGGTGTTCTGTAGATACAGCTCTAAAGCTTAGGTACGGTTTGTTGAACCAGCCTGACATTTACAACCGCACTAATAGTAGGAAGGTGTTTCATAGCATCTTAGTGTGGATTGTTATAGTCCAAGGTATCATTAAAGGTTACGGATATGTTTTGTCTTGTTACACTCTTCTATTCAAGCTTAGCTGTACTTATAAGATAACGTTTAATCTTACCAAATATACGCTGTGACTGCTGTAAAAATTGGCTTTCACCGATTCGGGTCGTGGATTCGATTCAGGCACCAAATACTTAAATTATGTAATCTGGAATCTTCGATCGCTTATGTGTAAAAGGAGATTCGTGGCTGTACCCGAATTCAGGAAAATGCATTGAATAGAAAAACATAATATTTAAATAAAATGATCAACTCTCCTAACTTTATTTACTTAGCTGACGTTGGCTTAGTTTCCAAAACCAGTATAGTTTTTCTTAACTACTTATTTTCGGAATATTTATTCTAAGCACACAAATCGTAACTACTCTTTTACTACCGCTAGATGCCCGTTAAGCACTCAACTTAGGATACACCCAAAAATCAATAAGTATAACGCAAACAAAGCTTCGAACCCACGACCATGACTCACGCTACTGACCGCACCTAACTAATGAATTAAGGTTGATGCTCCCGTGTTTCAGTTGTAAAATACTATCACGCTATGTCTCAGGGGGTTGGGCATATAAACATGTTGAGTAGTTGCACTTTTCTAAATTAAATGGGAAATTCGCACGAGTTTTTCGCAGTTTCGTGTGTCACACGAGTGTTATATAGTTTTTGCGATTTTTAATCTTTTTTTCGTGTGGTTAGTGACTAACCTGGTGTCAGAGTTTTAAAGCCGCCCTTGGGCCTCTGACTATTTGGCTTCACATGCCGTCGAGAAATATCTCTCAGGGATCTCAGGCATTTTCTCACGTTTTCCTTCACCGTTTTTGAAGCAAGTGATAATTATACAATACGCACATGAATCCGAAAAGTCAGAGGTGCCTTGGGTTCGAGACCTCGAGATCTATGAATATATTTATGATGAGAAGAAATAATACGAGTTTTTACTGAATTTGGGTGTAACGCCATACTAATTTGTATTACAATAAATTATAAAATATAGCTGGCCGTTTAGGAGTCATATTTTTTACATTTTATGGATAATATCCAATGCAAGTATTGTGCTTGAAGGACGGGTTAGCAACCTATCATTTATTTTCTTAAATCTGGCCAAAACTATGTTTAACTTCCGCTAGCAATTTAAAAACTGACATTTTCAAAATGGACATGGCCATAAAATACGTCTAAAGTATTTTCCGAAAAATCATTCACGATCAACAAAAAGCTTTATTTGTGTATCAGACGCCTATCAGCACTTTTTTGTACACTTTATTATACAATTAGTGTGTGGGCGTGGTGGCACTGCCACTTTTTGTTGGAACATAGAGGTCTATGCACTTAACACCAAACTTTTTATAAATCTCTTTAAGTCGCAAATAATTTTCTTTGTTGAAGATATATTCTGTAATTTCTGTTCAGTGAGAAATTGCAAGGATTTCATAGGACAAATATTTGTATTGCATATTTTGTTATTTACTAGACTTACGCAATCGTTCTTATAAAAAACTGTTATTAAAACAGGTGCAGAAAATATTGTTTACTTTCAAGTGTTCATAAAAGCAGATTAATTAATTATCTCAAGGGTATTTCACAGACACCTCGCAGACTTTTATTTTTAAAGTAGGTAAACACGGATCGGATTTCTTATTATTCTTTGTCATAATTTAAAACGCTGTAGGTAATTAAAATTACACAAAAGTCAACGAAGGAATGGGAAGTCTGACTATTATACAGGTTGAACTTTGAAATCTTCTAACTTCTGAGGATATCGCAATGTATATCCAAAAAAAAAGTATGTCTAATTCAACGAATTAAGTTTGATATTCCTAGTAACGTTATTCATAATTTCATAGTAAAGTGCGTTTGTAGTATATTGTTTTTATCTTGATACACATGATACTCTTAGATAATATTATGAGATAGCAAATTACTCGTGCAAAAAATGCCTGATCACTGATAAGTACAATACCCATTGAGATTACAAATTATTACTTTAAATCGATATATTCGCAAACCACATCACTATTAATATTGATGGGGTATACGACCGTTCCTACTTGATGCATATCGATAGTTGTCGCACTTGTCAGCGGCTGCCAAATATGACAGCGATTTATTACGACTGCGCGTGCGCATGATGTCATCAGTCACGCCAATGACATTGAACGTGCAAGTGCGATAGTGCACCAATGTTTTGTAAGTGCTGTGAAGTAAGTGCGATTGTTTATTTTTAATCTAGTTTTTTAGGATTCCGTGAGAATTGAAACGATTGTGTTTTTTTTTAAATGGAAAATTGTTTTCCGACTTTTAGAACTTCTTGTTTTCATTTTGTTGTTGGGTTATTCTTTGTCCCAAAAAACACGGAATATCATACGGTTAAGCTAATTGATAATTTGTTCTATAATCTGCTGTTGTCAAAATCAACTTAGTCGTGAATAGACCGAAGCGATACTTTCCCAGAATTCATTAGCCTCCTTATTTATTTATTGAATTGATGATATGCAAAACAATGAGCCGAGAAAAAAGGTATCTGATAAGAGTAATTATTTTATGACGGGTAATTATAATATTTTTAATTGGGTCCCGCGTATATTTATTATTCTAGTGTGGGGATCAGTAAAGTTTAAAGGTTAATCAGTTTCAACCAAATTTATGATGCCAAAAAAATCATAGGTCTTTAGGATAGTTTTCTATCATTGCAATTTCCAAAATAAACAAGCTTAGGAATATCTACCTACAAGTTCAGATTTATATTTTCTTACCAACTTCAAAAAGGAGATTAGTTACGCTATTACTCCGCCAATTATGGTTTGATTTTAATGATTCTTTTTTTGTTTGGTGGTAGGTCATGCTTCAGAGGTGATCCTATTTTTTTCTTTTTTGCTGGGTTAGTTTTTGAGTTAGCTTCAATAGTGCACATTTTTCCCACTTAGCCTATCTGGATGATGTCATGATAACTTCCTCTCTCTGTTATTTACATAGCAGGTATTGGTATTCGAATTTTTGTGGGGTAGGTACCACAACTAAACAGTGAAAAATATTTTTTTTAAATTAAAATAACTTCATGTAGGTACGTAGAGGTATGTTGCGTGAAACAACGGTGTTTGAACCGCTAAAATTGCGTGAAACAGTTAACTAAACCGTAGTGTTTTTGGGAAAAAAATATAAGAATTTAGCAAAGATACACTCAAATACAGGGTGGCATGGGACATTGACGCACAACCTGTGACCATGGATTCAGTACATGGTTATGGAACTGCCTTGAAATTTTTCGAGGGCTATTAAAAAAAACAGCTGTTCCATACATTTTGACCGAGTAGGGTTGTGCGTCGATGTCCCTGTCAGCTGTCACCCTGTATAGGAATAATGAATCATTCATTCATTAGGTTCTTACTATTATTAAACAAGCCTGTTTACATAGTATTATTGTCTCTATTGGTTAGATGGTTTTCTGAATAACAAAAATAATCAACACTTTAACAAAAAATCTACAACAATCGCGTGTTAAAAACAAATCCAATGACTAAGTTATTGAAAGCACTTTAAAGTTAAAAGTTCAAACAACTTTATAACAAGTTGATTCTGATAGAAATTCACTGACAACGGCTATTAACTTCACTACAAAGTTTTATCCAGCAAAAACACTAAATGCGTCGCTAAATTCAGTGTAATCGACTGACAAATTTAGCGGAATCCTGTCATTATAATGAGTTGTTATCGTAGCACTTCGTAGTGCAAGAACATTTGATAAGGCGAGTTAATGAAGTGAAACTTTCTGAACAGTCACAATAAAATCGCGCTGATAACGTGTGTGATAATACGCTCAGCCAACCGCGGGCCAGTCGCTTCGCGGGCGTCCACCACGAAGGACGTCTGCACAAACACGCGCAAAAACAAACGAACAAACTCGAAAACATAACTCGAATAATCGAAAATACCAAATCCGAAGTGCCAAAATCGATAACAGCCAAGGTCACACACTCGCTGAGTGAAACAATGCTAAAGTTGTTGACTATGCATAATTTCATTTGATCATTAGGCGATAGAAGCAGCAACTGCATACAATGTCGACCTTGGAACGCGGCCGTGACTCCATTATAAGCGATGTTCCAAATTTGAAAATTTGAATTCCGCATTCAAATTGAATTTAACAGTGATGCCAGTGCCGGCGCAGTGAGCCAGGGAAATGGCGGGAGTCGTATGTTTATTTTGAAAAATAAATATTAACGAACAAAACTAATATTTAGTTAATTAAGTAAAAATAACACTACCCTCAAATGTAAATAAATTATGAACTTAATATTTATTTTAATTACGGGCTTATCGAATCGGTAAAACATTCGATTTTTAATTATTCTTTTTATCTATCGTCAGTGGGTACATAAACAAATTATGTGAATGAGTACATTAAAAAAGTGTATTTAAATAAGTAATGCAGTGCTAAATTAGTCATTGGTGCCATGATATTGTCAAATGTGAGATATGATCGTGTTTTTTATTGTGATGTGATAAGGAAAATGTGTCACGGGATCACAGTGTGATAAATCTACTAATATGTCACTTCAGGAGGTAAGATTATTATCAATCTGTGTTAAGTAGATTACCTCTCTTCAAGATTTATTCAAATCTTTACTCAAATATTGTGATTTTAAGCAACATAACGGGCGAAATTTGGGTTGCCTAACCCTTTGGGAATATTAGACGTGATGTTATGTTACGTTAAAGCATCCTTTGATATTTTTTTATAACATTGTGTATTTATTTTTGCCCTAAATGTACCTACGATATGCACTAATGTGTAAGTATTAGTTAAAGTAACAAATATGTAAATAATCTACCTTGATTATTGACTTTGGCCGTTGCAAAAAAAAAAAAGTATCGATTTGAGAGTCATATTTATTGTTTTTCAATTTTTATTAACAATTGCAATTGGTCGTTTCGGGGACCCAAGAACCAACAACGTGCTTCTGCTATTATAGCTAAGTTTCTTTAGCGGCATTCAGTCTAGCGTATCTAGTTTAAATCTCTAAATAAAACATTTATCAGCACTCCCAAGTTTATCCACACATACCTATATGCAGAGTTCATTGTAATCTGTGCAAATAGCGAACGGTGAGATCATCACGCGATCAAGCCAGAGGAAATACACGACAAAAATACATGCTGCTTATTGCAACTGTTTTTCCCTATGGCTTTATAAATAGAAATACAGCTAGGATTACCTAGAGGACTAGAGAGGAAGTTGGGCCAAATGGGGAGCGGTATTTCCGCTGTACAACATAGTTGGGGCTATCCAATTTGGATGGTTGTGTCGCGTTCTAGCGAAGGGTCAATAAAAAATTTGGCCCTATATAGAGGTCGACAGAAAATGCCCGAAGTTTTTGTATGATAAACAAACAAAAACATCTATTTTTATTTGACTAACATGTTTTTTTGTAATTACTTTCAATGTTTGCATGTCTAATTTAAGTTAAAGTGTACAGGGATCTAAAAAAATTGTAAACACCTTTATATTATGTTTACTTTCTAAACAAATAAACGTATACTTAGTTTTTTTAAACGGTTCCCGGTTTTCGGCCGAAAAACAATTTCGTTTTCGTTTTTGATACTTTTTACTATAATAGAAATTAACTAGATAGATAATTAACTAATAGAATTACTAATGTGTTTACTTTTTGCGATAATAGAATCGATTGCCAACTCAAGTTATTATTTGTAAGGTATTTAGGTATAAATAAGTATGACTTGTAATCTTTAGTCACGAGCTTACCTAAAAGGACTTACAAACGTTACGTCATATCAAACTGGGTTAAGGATGTCAATAGTGCATGAATGGTGACAGGTCCATAGCCCCAAACATACTACATTTATTATATTTATTTTATTATTTTAGATACCTACTACATTTGCACACTTCATTTTGTTGCGTTGGTCTAGTGGTCGCAAGTGCTACAGCTGAGCAATCAGGAATTTCTCAGTTGCAGCTCGGAGTCTAGATTTTTGCCCGGTTGATGACATGGAACTTAAGCATAACTGGGAAATATGGCCAAACATTTGATACCTACTTTATAAAAATAAATTTTATTAAAACAATAGTTCCATGACTGAAATGCCATTTAAGAAAAACAATTTATCCACCTACGCTAAATACTACCCACTGAAAATTAAGCTTAATCATGGAAATTAAATCAATTGTCTCTACTTTAGTTAAGCTTTCGCAAATTGTTTCGTTGCAAACTCGAACAGAAAACAGCCTTAGAAATAATGTACCCATCATTAGTAGCAATTACAGGAAGTTTGGGTTAATTTGTCAGCTCCGACATACAAGGCCGTGGTTTGTGGTTCTAAATTACATCTGCAGTCGCAATTTGCATGTTTTCGTGGTCGCAGACTTGCTAAGGTAGAACTTTGTTCAAAAAACGAATTGAATTTTTAGGTAGTTTTTTAATTAGGCTGGCATCTGGCAGCTTGACAAGAAAATTTAAAAATTGTGTGAATTAGCTTTAATTTTGTAATTAGCTTTTTTTTGGTATTATCAAGATATTTGGATAGTGATTGAAGATAAACAAGCATGAGTAGTGAGTAACATAATATTTTTAATAATATCATGCAAAATGTACATAGAATTTTGATCTCTCATCATCGCCTCTTAAATCCATAAGGAAATGATTCAGCGTTAATTGCAAGTTTGCGATCCATTCAAAATTATTTTGATGGATATTTTCCACGAAACCTAGGAAGTCTTGACAGGAAAATTGTTTGCTATTTAATGTTAAAATAAGTACACCAGTTAACTAGTTCCACTTACCTACCTATGACTCCACCAAAGTAAAATGATAAATAAGTATCTAGTAATCGAATAATAAATACAGACGTGCCAACATACTAGCCTGCTAAACTATTCAAAATTAAGTTTTCAAAGTCAAACAAATAGCACATAATTAAAAACGAACATTCGTAGCGATGCCATTGTGATTATCGCGCTGTTAACTTGTCAAGGGCGAACTCTCCTAGTCTAGGATAGAACTAGGAATGTCTAGACACGGCAGAAGAAAGTATACAATGGTACCTACACGGATCTTTTGGCGTGTGGCAAAAACCAGAACTTACACCGCCATATTGTTTCTTCTATACAATTTCATAAAAATGTTCACCAACAATGTCCCCCTGTCAAAGTCTTTTAAGCGCCAAAAGATTCTTGTAGCACTCTACGTTAATTTTTGACAGATCGCGTTTTAAAAAGAGACTGTCACGCAGGTAGGAATGACAGGGACGACACTCTTGAAAGTCGATCTTTTTCTTAACCTCGGGTATGCCATATTTACAGGCGGATATTGTAGCTAGGGTTACCATTTCGAAATTTCAAACGTCCTGACAAAAAACCGGACATTTTTCTTTCTGTTTACAGGATTCATTTAACTTTTTTATTTTCTAATATTCCCCTAATGTGAAAAGTCCGGACAAATCTGGATGGTAACTCTTACAGTAGGAAAGATTGCACAGATTATGTAACGTAACATCGAAATTGTTGCACGACCGTTGCACTACAGTAATTGTTGATTGTTGCAATTGTAAAACGGTTGATTGTTTTGTATTGACAGCAAAGAATTAGGTAATCGATTTGGTAAGGTTATTTTTTGCAAAAGGAACAGCTGCAATATTATGTCATAGAATGAATTGGTTGTAAATATTATTTTGGTTATTTTATAAGTTGTCCTTATTTGATACATCAAAATGTTGTACAACAACGTGTTGTAATATTTGTAGGATTATTTTACATCAATCTTGTTCCGAAGGTTAGGTATTCAATTTTAGCCTATTTATGCTAAAATATTTTAAAAAATTTATGTGCATATTGATAAATCACGCGTATGGCATTTAAATTACTAATTAAGTTTGTAAGTAAGTAACGTATTTATTTATCTAAGTGCTAACTAACACTAAATTCTGTTAAAAGGTATGTTGAAATTGATAACGTTACGAACAAAACAGATTAACTGGTTCCGGTTGTGATAAGGTTTCAGTTAATATTTTCCTAATTAGTAAATATTTTTATCAGTTGGTATTCAAATAACCTACAATATTTCGACAGCAGATTGTTAGTTGCTAATTTTGCGTTGTTGGTTTATTTGTTTGCGCTCAATGTAGGTCGATTTTACCAATTTGAATAGTTAGCATTCATTAGACATATGTAAGAATGTAGGGCATAGGGTGTTCTATGCGATAGAAAATCCTACAAAGACGCTGGCTTTTGTTTTCAAGCACACAATGTCTTACGAAATAGCATTGTCTTGCAAATTAGATATTGTTTTGAGAAAAATTGAAGTATTTGTTACATACTGAAAAGTCATTGACTATTTAAAGTCTAACCTTGTCACATTGACTTGAAATTAAAATACCTAACGGTTTAGATGAATACTTCCCTAAATACCAAAATAATAATATTTATTAGAGCTAAAAGAAAAATGTTACATAATCTGTCTTACCATCTTTTGTTACCATGATTTGAAACTTTAATTTTAGATTGAAGAACCAGCTATATTAATTTTCAAATAAAGCTGGTGCATAATCACTGCCCTTATAAAGCAGGGCGATTATATTCTTCTGCCTACGCGCAATGCAGTCCAATCGTCAAAATCCGTCGACCCGAACATTGCCGACTCAAATCTTGACAGCGAGATGACGCAAGAGGTACTAAAAGTAACGCTTCGCCATTGGTTAGCGATGCGTTCTAATTTTGAAATTTTATTAATAAACATCGAAATCCTCCGAAGGTTATTTCTAAAATTGTGAGCCTGTTTGTAAATGCGCAATGTAAGAAGTGAACAGAGAAAAATGTAAATGTCACGACAAAATTATATTTTCCTAACTTTACCTCGCATCAATTTGTGACAACCATATATTATTGTCCTAAATAAATTACATGGGCATTTATATTACATCTATGCTCTTAGGCAAAAAGCCAGGACTAACCACCTGTGCACCCTTTTCATACTAACGTAATTAGGTAGATAAGTATTTGTGACTATAAACCGTGCCAACATGATCTGTCAGTACTAGGAACTGCTTAGATTTCTCATCACCGTATCCGGAAGATGCGTAGACGATCAATATGTATTGCCTTAATGTTGTTTGTGCAAAAACTTCAATATAGCAAGTTGTAATGCTTGAAATGGTTTATTTATTAGTTTCTGATAAAAAGTTGTCATCCACATCTAATCATGTTTGGATTAATGCAGAAAATTGCTTTCGAATAAAACCAATATTAGGATTATTCGTAAATTTTGACGTCCACTGTGTCCCACTAATTGATTTTGGTGGGGCAAATTACACTCGCATAAACTCACTTTTTCACTTTTTCCCAATAGCGCTAGCACTGTTGGATTTAATCAAATATTATCAACCCCAACCACCAACCACCACCCCCAACCAACCAACCAACCAACCAACCAACCAACCAACCACCACCACCAACCAACCAACCACCACCACGAACCAACCATCAATCACCGTCAACCAACCAATAAATATTGATTCATTTCAATTGTAAGACGTAGAAATACCTAAAGGGTAAGGCCAATAATCGAATATGGCAAGACACGATTCAAATTGGTTCCTTCATCCAAATAGGATGAAAACTTCTTAAAACTCGCAATATTTATTAAATTTGGTGTAAACTGACTCATCGCTAGTTCTGACTGACCGCTAATTACATACGTAAGTACCAAAAAAAAGCCTTCACAACGAGATGTAAAACCGTTATGTTTAAATAACCTTGAGAAATTACACTTTATAGCCGAAACTGCCTGGTATCAAGTTAAAGTAAGCCATAAATAACCAGTCCAAACCATTAGGTATTTATATAAACCTACATTTGTACTGAATTTCTTGGAAACAACGCATTTTGTCTTAACAGTTGTGACATTTTTAACTACCGGCCTTAGAGGTACTTACATGCGTTTTAACTTAACTGTGGCTATATAATGAGACAACATATTGTTGCAAAAGTTTAAGTTAACAAAACCATACCAACAAACACACGGTTTTTGAAAAGCTAAACAATACAAAAAACTAACTAACACGCTGCCGCATCTAATGTTAACAATATGTGATAGAGCCCAAAAAAAATAGTTGAGCAAATCATTTGACAAGAACTTCAACGACAGATTAAAGGCTGGTTTCCAGAAACCACTGGAAAGTTTACAAAAGATGATGCTTTGTTTAAATAGGACGCTAACACTACTTACATTTAACAAATCAAACTTTAAAAAAACCGACTCTGGACTTGCATCGTCCTAACAACGCAAAAGGATTTAAGTAATCTAGCTATAAACCTGAAGATTATCAATGTGCATACAAATGCTGTATTAATTTATTAAATTGAAACAAGTCTCAGTCAAGAACCGGTTTTACGGATGCCATCATCGTTTAACTAATTAAAATTGCGATGCATTGTCGGGTTTCCGTCAGCAACGCGATTAAGGAAAACACAGTTTTATCGTGCATAATGTTTTTACATTTTGTTTTCATGTAAGCAATAAAAGTGATCGATTTATTGGTCGAATAAAAGTTAAAAATAAGCAATATTTTCTAATCCTACTTGATATATTATTGATGTGCGTGGCCGATCCAATCTAACGTCCGTTACTGTATCTTGTATATGGTTGATTGTCTTATTAATTTCCGCTCTGGGTATGCATAACCTTTCAAAAATCAATATACTTACCTACTTACTTATTGAGTCGTTCTATCCTTAGTCCATAGCTTTCAGCAGTCTAATCCCTTGCAAAGACTTCCAAAATCTTTTCCCATTTACTTTTTAATAATAGTACATCTAACTTACCTATTACCGTGACAAAATTCTACTCTAGTCTACTATTCTTCTGCCTGACGATACTTTCACATTTATTTTACCTCTGATTATGCATAGTTGCCAAAATCAGTGTCATAAGGTTGTTGTTGGGTTGCTACCATTGAAAAGTCTGTAAAAATCTCAAAATCACAGTGATCTTTGTTCTCGTTAAGATAAGGTTGCTAGTGGGTTGCTATTGTCAGAGACAGGATAACTTTGAAAGGACTATATTGCTTAGGTCCACCAAAAACTTGTGGTCCAGTCTATACCTTTCTAATTCTATGGTAGAACAGTGGAACGTCTTAATTGCGGGCGTGAAACCGCGCCCTTGCGTTGTACAAACTTCGCGGTGCGATCGGCACGCGGCGCGGTAATCAATCCATATCACTTACACCGGTGGAAAGCGTGGAAACCAACAAATTAGCGATGGAAGTTTCAGGGTAGGAAGTAAAATGGGCTGTAGAAATACTGGAAATGTAAACATGGGGATGAGTTTTGATGTTAATGGTCGGAATGACGACGAATGTTATCCAAATATAAAGGGAAACTTTGGAAAAGGTGTTAATAGAAATGAATCAGTTGATGAAGTAAATCAGTTGTCCGTAAGACACATCAGGCAGATTTGATAAAGTGTAGGAATTGCTATCGCAGATCTGAATGAGGCCCTCGTCGGGCAGCTGGTGCGAGTGGGGCCGGATCTGGCGGACAGCCAGTTCGGTTTCCGCAGGGGGCGCTCTACGGTGGACGCCATCATGCGCGTGCGGGCCCTCACGACGGGGGATGCTGTGGCCCGGGGTGGGGTCGTCTTGGCGGTGTCTCTAGACATCGCCAATGCCTTTAACACCCTGCCCTGGAGTTGCATCAGGGAGGCACTTCGGTATCACCGGATGCCGACCTACCTCTGTCGTGTGGTCGAGGCCTATTTGACAGACAGGGCTGTCATCTACCCCGGTCACCAAGGAGAGTGGAACCGGCGAGAGATGTCGTGCGGTGTCCCACAGGGATCGGTCCTGGGGCCGCATCTGTGGGACATCGGATACGACTGGGTGCTGCGCGCCGACCTCCCTACTGGCGTCAGCGTCGTTTGTTACGCTGACGACACGCTGGTCCTGGCGCAGGGGAGGTCGTACCAGGCGGCGGCCGACTTAGCGACACGCGGGGTTGCGACAATCGTCGACAGAATCCGGCAGCTGGGACTCGAGGTGGCCCTGCACAAGTCCGAGGCCATGGGTTTCTATGGTCCTCGTAGTGCGCCACCGTCGGGTTCCCAGGTATTGGCGGGAGGGGTTCACATCGGCGTCGAGTCGACGATGAAGTATCTGGGACTCGTCCTCGATAGCCGGTGGAACTTCGTGGAGCATTTCCGACGTTTGGCTCCCAGACTGGACCGGGCCGGGGCTGCCTTGAAGCGGCTCCTGCCCAATCTGGGAGGTCTAAACGCCTCCTGCCGGAGGCTCTACGTGGGGATCGTGCGGTCCATGGCCCTTTACGGGGCGCCGGTGTGGGCGCCTTCATTGAGGCGGCAGCCAGGCCGCCGGCTGAACGCGTCCCAAAGGGTCATGGCCATCCGGCTGGCCCGAGGATACCGCATGGTCTCCTGCGAGGCGGCGAGCCTCCTTGCCGGAGTACCGCCATGGGATCTGGAGGCAAAGGTCCTCGCGCACATTTGGGAGTGGCGCGAGGAGGCGAAGCGCCGGGGCTTAACTCCGATGCCGCAAGAAGTCGCGGCACAGCGGACAGAGCTCCGGCGGGATCTCATGGCGGAATGGAGAGTGCGATTGTCGCAACCCAGCGCTGGGCACGCCACAATTGCGGCGATAAGACCCCTCTTTGAGGAGTGGCTAGAGAGGCGCCACGGCGTCCTCACCTTCCGCCTGACGCAGGTACTCACCGGACACGGCTGTTTCGGGAGGTACCTGTTCAGGATAAAGCGGGAGGAAACGCCCGGGTGTCGTCACTGTGTGGATCGCCCGGAGGACACGGTGGAGCATACGGTGGAGGTCTGCCCGGCTTGGGCAGGGCATCGCCGTGTCCTCGTGGATGCGATCGGCGGCGGTGATCTCTCGCGTCCGGCCCTGATTCGGGCCATGCTACGGAGCGAGAGGAAATGGGAGGCCGTCACCTCTTTCTGCGAAGCAGTAATGCTCGCGAAGGAGGAGACGGAGCGCGTGAGGGAGAGGCAAATTTCGCGCCCTCGCGCCCCTAACCGCCGCAGCAGGAGACGCCCTGGGCGTCGGGAATCGCAGGAAGATTTCCGGCCACCGTAGGCGCGGGCTTGCGGACGGTGAGCAATGGGTAGCTCGCCGTCCGATAAGGACCAAGCCCGGGTCGACGGCGCGTTGTGTTCCACGCGCGCCTCAAAGAGATGTCAGCAGAATTGACGGGGTCCGCTAGGGCCAATGCCAATGCCGGGGGTTCGAAGAAAACCGATAGGGAAATCGTGGCCCCCGGCAACATGGCATAGGAAGGAACACGGGTGGGTTTTAGTCAGTAAGAGTCTGACACGCCCTCCCGCTCCACCCAGAGCGGGAGAAGTTATTTGATAATTTACCACCCAAAAAAAAAAAAAAAAAAAAAGATCTGAATGAGGCAGGTAATAATTTACTTGATATAATAAGAGTTTAATTTTGACACAACGGTACCTATTGTACTCTCATAAAACGAGAAACAGGTTTACATACTACAAGTGCTATTCTTTTGAAACTACCTACGTCAAACTTTCCCTTTCAAAGACACTAATATTAATAACTACAATAATTTTAAAAGCTTTCAAGACCGTTGCCCCAAGTTTTCAGTAGATACAAATACATCGCATGTCTGGGTTGTTTCAACCTGGCCATCATTAAGCGAATTGGCTGCATATGCTAAAGGCTCGCCCGTTCCATTAATATATTATCGTGATACTCTTTAGTCTTCAATGTAATTTAGGACGATTACTCATTAGTAATGACTAAGGCTAATGATTAAAAGTGTTGTTATTTTTAGTTCGGTTCAGATTTGTGAGTCCCTTTTAAACTGTACAGTCATGATCTTTTAAATGTTTCGTCTGGCACCAAGGCTTGATTTAGATTGGTTTGGTTTAGTTAGTTATTACTAACTTTTTATTAACTCGCTTCGCTCATATTGTGTTTTTTATTTTAAAAGAATTGTAAATCGATATTAAATCGTTCGTACCGTAGTAGGTATTACAGACTGTTCATTATAACTTGTCCTGTGACGCGATTGGTAGCACTGTTCTGTCAGTCAGCATTTTGAACTCTTAATAGTATTGAAACTAAGCTTGACAAGCAATGGTGCCAACATGATGGGAAGTTAAAGTGAACGGTCTGTAATAAATATGAGCTGTCATTTCGCCTGATCTAGCATCACTGAAATGATTGACAATTGACAGCTCACTTCAGTTCACTCACCCAAGTTTACACGGTGATATTTTTACAGAATAGACCCGCAAATATTGTCTTTGCTCATATTCATCATTGCAGCCGAAAGACGTCCACTGCTGGCGAGCAATGCGAGCAATGTGCCCTGTCCATTGCCACTTAAGCTTGGAAATTCTTCTGGCTATGTCGATTACCTTAGTTCTCCTACGAATCTCTTCATTTTCACGTAGGGAAGCTCCAAGCATAGCCTTCTCTCCTCTTTTGGTGAATTTTAGCCTTTGTGAGCGACCACGTTTCAGTGCCATAGGTCATCATATTATATTGAAGCAAAATATTGTATCTATCAATGTATGATACGTTGCTATCAGCCGGATGTCAAGTCTGTTTGATGAGAATTTATTGCAAGACCTCATCCGTTGTATGAATCGAAATGACCATGCTAAAATTGATAGTGTAATTAGGTAATTGGGAAAACTTTAATTGCAAGCTGTGGTATTTCTAAATTCCGACTATCATACATACCTCTGTAATATGCGCTTAATTGTTTAACTTAACCGTACCATAATAGTAGATTATACAACACATGTTTCTCTCATAAAAGCATAACATCGTCGTCATAATAACAACGCGAACGAGCTGTGCCCGCGTTTCCGTCCGCGTGGAACTCAGAAAATATGATAATATTTTCCGACTTCCACGCGCATGTAGTAATTCCATCACTATGTTTTTTTCAATGAAATTGTTAGGCCCTGGCACCACCAATCACAAAATTATGCATTTAGCGCTAAACATATCTAAAACATCATTCTGTCTCTTTCAACTTCCTACTATTGACAGAAATGGAATGATTTGTGGTACATACAAGCCGACCTTAGTATGACTTTACGTCAAACCCATTTAACTTCAACCCTAACAAATACTATAAATGCGAAAATGAGTTTGTTTATTTGTTACGCTTTCACGCTAAAACGGCTGAACGGATTTGAATGAAATTTGGCACATGGGTAAACCATGACCTGGGTTAGGACATAAGATAATTTGTATCCCGATATTCCCACGGGATCTAGACTTATGCGGATGAAACCGCGGGGCGCAGGAAGTATCACATAAAATCTAATTGAAAAACATTACGATAACAGTAATAGCCAATTGTTTGGTTTCCACATCATAAATCAATAATCACACTTTCGAAATATACCCGTCGTGCCAATAAAACATACACAAATATAGCCTCATATACATTGGAGAATAATTTCGACAATCATTACGATGATTCTCACGATCGCCTCCTAATATTCTGGAGAAAGTATGAAAGTATAATGAAAGTGATGCAACGGGCAGTAGAGAACACTTTTACTGTTGTGAAGTATAGTAATGTATGAAATTGCTAGCCGATCATGTATGTACGAGTATGTGTGATACCGTGTGAACCTGGCTTTGTTGCAGTTGACCGGTATAGGTAGTGAATCAAGATTGTTATGGTAGCTTGGTACCTAATAGGTACAGTGTTCTGTTAAGACCAGCTTATGGAAGCTATCGATAACTTTTGAAAATGAATGTAAATATGTAACTCCTACTTTTTGTTTGGGCAGAGATTAATCGTTTAAAAAGAAGTTTTGCAAAAACAAACTATTACATTGAAATTAACACAATGTGGGGTTTATTTTATAATATTTGCTTAAAGTGACGTTCAAACGTCAAAAAAGTATAGTTAAACAGTCGCTAATCTAAAAAAATAAGCAACCCTTTTCTATTTGAATTATTAAGTTACTTATTGTAAATGTGCCCCTTTTTATAAATAAACGATTTTATTATTAAAAAAAAAACCTTATCCTTCAGCAACGTTTATAAATAAAAACCCCTATACCCCTATACATGTAAAAATTTAATACCGATGACACTTATAGCACCTCTACATAAATGAATAAAAATCTAAATGAATATACAAAAAAAAAAAAAAATAGCAACAGTGCACTTTTAACGCGAAGTTAGCAAATGGATAACATATTTTCAGCGACAAAAATGATAATCGATTTAAATGGTTTACTGTGAAAGCAACACACCCTTTTATTTTGCATCCATGTTTAATTACATGAAAGGTAGGCATCTATTAATTACTTTAATCGCGCCTTTTTCCTGAAGGGACAGTTATTTTCCGCTAATATCCGTAGGTAGTGGTGGCCACACCTTGTATTTTCCTTATAAATAATGGGATATTATTAATTGCACATCAAATAAATAATCACCTATCAATTTATATACTTTTTTACATCAAATAAATTATTTCACTACAAATAAACTTATTGTTTAACAAAACTAGTACAGGCAGATAATTTGAAAATATATATCAACAATACATCAGGTACAAAAATACGACATCATATCATAAATACTGATTGCACAGCAAATTAACCAGAGCGTAGGTACATACATAATACTCACACTCATAGCAAAATAACTATCCGTGTAACATATATACTAATAAGCATCTCAAAACTCGAGTACCCGGAACGGACCTAGTCAGATTAGGTTAAATATTTTTGCTCGCAAAAAAGGTTAGGTTAGAACTGTGTCGCACTAGATCTCATGATCCCCGGTCCAAGTGTGGGAAGGGAACACCGGGGTGGTTTTTAGTCAGTAGGAGTCTGACAGACCCCTTCGCCCGCTCCAGGGCGGAGGACATCCATGAGGATTTACCACCGCTCCAGGGCGGAGGAAATCCTCATGGATGTCCTCCGCCCTGGAGCGTAAATAATAATATTATTTATGGCTACTGTTAAATTAAATTGTTTTGTTTAAATGGGTCTTTTGTAGTGAAATATGCTTTCCTTTGCAAGACGTAGTGTATTTATTACGTTCTTTAATAGAATATTGTTTGAAGCAACTCAAGCTGAAATGTTAAGTAAATCATCTTCATTGTAATTTTACTTATATAATGTTCCCACTGCTGGGACACATGCCTCCTTTCTTCGAGAGGGAGTGAGCCTAAATCCACCACGCAGTGCGGGTTGGTAGATGACACATGTCTTCGAGTTTTTGGTTCTAGGGCATGCCGGTTTCCTCACAATGTTTTCCTTCACAGTTTTGAGAGCAGTGGCGATGAAAGTATTTACACAAAGTAAAGCGCCTGTCTGGGTTCGAAACCACTACCTACAACTCGTTAGTTGGTGCCTTAATATCATTGGGCCACCACTGCTCAATTTTACTTAGTTTACAAAAAATCACAAATTACAGAAAGCTACATGCTAGGATCATTTTTACATCTTATAAAAATTGACGACCGCTCTTTTATACCAAACATCGTACGGTTAGCTTTGCATATATCTACCTACAATCCACTATGTATACGAGTAGTACTATGTAATGTAAATACCCCAACACAATCATTACAATTGCATGTATTTACAATATTTCTCACAAGCAGACAACACGATGACATAACCGATAACATAATGCCCCAGACATTCTATTTTACTTAACATTATGTACATAATCGTCTATTTACCTACATTATGTAACCTTTGCGCATGTTATTAAAAGGGTTAGATCAAAATCAAAATAGAAATCACTCGAGGCAAACCTATATTTTATTATTTACTTAGGTATATTATCATGATCTGCCCAGCCTTTTCCCAACAATGTTAGGGTCGGTTTCCAGTCTAACCAGATGCAGCTGAATACCAGTATTTTACATGAAGCGACTGCCTATCTGACCTCCACAACCCAGTAACTGGGTAATACGATACCCCTTGGTGAGAATGGTTGTCAGACTCTTGGATTTCTGACGACCCGGTATGACTGCCAAAGATCCAAGAATGACAGCCAGGACTAATGGCGTGCTTTCCGAGGCACGGATCCACGGACCGACCGCGGCAAGCGTATCTAGCTTAATCTGATCGATCGACCCGTGCGGCTGTTATTACTTAGCCACGAGCCCCTCTTAACTAGGTACATAAAGGAATCCCGTTATATTCAACAACTTTCGCTATGAAACTCATATCTGATTCGTAAAACCAGCCTGTATATTCTAAGTCCCATGTACTAAACGCGAGATATACTACATATTTATATATAAACTATATATATTCTGAATCGGATCCTCCCAATATTTGCATCGGTGATACACAAAGTGCGTCTATTTCGATCGCTATCGTGAAACATCGCAGATGCGTTACGGATATGATCTAACGCAGGAATGCGATGCGCACGCGCCGATCTCGAGCCGAATTAACTGTGTACAGTCAAGGGCAACAATATGTAATGCATTTAGAAAAGTTAATAAAAAGCAATTCATATAAAATACAATATAAAGACTTGCTTAAGTTATATGTTTCTCGTATTATTCCGGTTAAATAAGATACAGTTCACAATAGTATACAATATGTAACTAAATTAATGCACATAATTAAAGTAGTTTCTTCAGAATTGTTTACTGAATCGATTTCTGTCATTTTTAATATGCGTAATTTTTTAAACCAAAAATAATCAAAACTACGTAAATTACAGTCACACTTCCACTGTACAGTCAAAATAAACCAAAATGGACGAAGTATATTAGACCTTACGTGTGCTACTGTGTACGTGCTTAGTTTTATAAAATGTCGCCACAATTTTTTTCTACAATCAGTGCTAATTTAATATGTAATATAAATGTAAAAAATAATATAATATATTTATAAATAATAATATAATATATATTTTTTTAAATTTATTTAGTATGAGTTGGCATTTTTAATAAAATAAATAAACAATGTTTTATACATAAGAATAAAAATTCATTTTATGTACATATTATGATTACAACATAATATTCTAATTGGGGTGTTTGGTGGTGTGTGAACACTTAATTTCAGTCGCTGATACTACTAAGAATATCTTAGCGTGCGTGAATACGAGATGAAGATATGAAAGAAATCCGACAGATGAAGACAATCATGCGTAAAATTAAGCAAAGATTTCAGATTGATGAAACCGGCCAAGTGCTAGTCGGACTCGCACGCGAAGGGTTCTGTACCGTACTAAGATCGAGCAAAAAAATACCGAAATAAACGAAATTCTCAGCAGCCATCCGAAGTCTGGATTATTGTCCAACTGATGACAATATCAATCTGCCCAGCCTTTTCCCAAATATGTTGGGGTCGGCTTTCAGTCTAACCGGATGCAGCTGAATACCAGTATTTTACATGGAGCGACTGTCTATCTGACCTCCACAACCCAGTAAGTCCCCTTGGTAAGACTGGTTGCCAGATTTTGGGCTTCTGACGACCCGTAACGACTGTCAAAGATCTACGAATGACAGCCGGTACCAACGGCTTAACGTGCTTTCCGAGGCACGGAGGAGTCTCGGTATATAGAAATGGTTACCCATCCCCGGGACCAACCCCGGCAAGCGTAGCTTAACCTAATGGATCGATCCGTGCGGCTGCGACTTAGCCACAAGCTCCAAGCGAAGTGTGTTTGTTTATTAAACATTATGTTAAACGTGAACAAAACGGGAAACACATGAAATCCAAGTTTAATCTATGATTAATGTAATATTTACTGTGGCGACAACATTATCTAGTCCAAGGTCTTGATTACACAACTTTATCGCTTCCTCGTTGATAGGCAGATTTCTTTAAATAACCAGTATGAAGTATTTCAATGTTACGTTAGTTAGACGGAAATTTTTTAAGGATTCTGGTGATGTCATTATTAAACTTGAATTTCTGTTATTTATTAGGTCAAGTTGAGAACTGCTATTTTTAAAGTCGGTCAATCTAATACTCAATTATGGTACAATATTTCTATTTTCTTAATGTCCCTCGGGAATCATCGCATTTCCGAATACAAACGAATGCTAATTTCCATGTCCATCAATTATAAAATTTATCTTGTATAATAATTTGAATTCAGAACTAAGTACTTTATTGTTGTTTTGTTTTGATTTTCGTGTGAACTATATAGAGCTGTAAAACTATTTTCCTATCTGTCGTTCCTGCGACTTTAGCAGCTTTCCTACCATTTTTAAAATAAATTGCATTAAGTTAAAAGAGAAAGGGAGGAACAACAACTCTATATACTTCCACGTCGATTGAGAGCGTCCGGTCTGCACCAACTGCAAAGGGCAACAAAATCCGAAGACTGACGAAACACGAGGTTTGCCGAGGGACATTAAGAACATAGTTGTACTGTAGGTACCTAGATTTTACACTATGTTGCTTACCTATTTATTTTGTTAAACACGTTGAACCGTTGGTCTCGTGGTCGCAAACGCGATTGCTGAGCGTGGGCTCTTTGATTCGATTCAAGGGTCGGGCGGTGTTAATGGGTTTTTCCATTAGGAATTTCTTAGTAACAGCGCAGAGTTTGGAAGTTGGCGGTGTGATACCCCGTGCCTCCTCCGTGTCGTTGGCCCTGCGCCTGATCTCTGTCCGGTCGTGTCGGATTGCCGTCTCATCGGACTATGAGAGTGAGGGAAGAGAGAGTGCACCTGTGTCTGCGTACACACGCCTGCACTATAATATCTCCGCACTATTCACCGCCATGGCCGAAATACGGTCTGGAGACTATATCCTATACAATTAAATGAGTAATATTTGTAATCACGTTCTCAAAAACAGTTCTAACGATTTCGATGAAAGTTGAAATAGGGGTTTACCGGAGGTGAAAAATCAATCTAGCTAAGTCTCATATCCGGGAATATTTGTTTTCTCTATTTTCACAGCCTCGAGAATGTGATACAAAATTGGTATCCTACCTGGATGATATGTTTATCTATTTCAACCAAGTAGAGCTCGGTCGGCTAGGTCTATATTTTTATAACACACAGTTTACGACCTGTTTTACCAACTGTGGTCAACTTTCTGGCAGATAATTTTATATTTACAAATTCTGCTGTATTTCTTAATTCATCTAGTAGGTAAGTAACGACTACCCGCGGATACTGTAAAACAGGCCAATATACTTACCTAAGTACGTTATCCCACATTCAACCTGGTTTAGCATAAAAACGATTAAAACAACAAGTCTGTAAGAAACTTGGTAATTAGTATTCAATTTCTTTTCGTCTAATCACATTACCAAGCGGAAGGTAACCGGAAGCGGTGCCGGGCCGGTTTATTTTCCACCGGAACTCTCGCATCCAGTGATTTTCTTTGGAAAAGTTTTGTCTGTTGTGTTTTGTAGATACTTATGATGCACTTTACAAAAATAGCAGACTGGTATCTTAATTTATCTAACATAGGCTGATAGGCTCTTATTTAAATTGGACTATATTGGTTGGGTAAATATAATTAACGGTAGAGTTATTGGCAAATAAAAAATGTATTATTGAAATGAAATTGTTTATTCTGTAAATAGGAATCGGAATCACTTTATATTTTTTTTATTTTTTTTTATTAGAAATAAGCTAGATGAGTTCGGCGTTTCCTATCCGACTACTCTGAGAAGAAAGGCCGAAACAAACTCAGAGATCGCAGTCTCTTTTAAAGTCTAGACATAATTTTGGTCAGGCCATATGAGGACCATGTAGATTAGTGTCTGAAAAGGTCTTTTGAGTAAAGAACCACACAGATTTGAGTGGACCTGTCCAGTCAGTGCAAGCATTTGTCAGTTGGGAAAGGGTTTGCTTTTAAAAACCCACAAAAAGTGACAAACGTTAGGCATACCCTGAACAGTCAGCTCACAATGGTAACATGATAGAGGAATACGAAATTAGCATCATTAATATGTAAAAAAAAAATAAGAAGATCCTATGTAAACGCCGATTATATCAAACGACAAACTTCTACAAATCTACACCATTTTTGCTTGAACAAACTCTAATTAGAGCATCGATACTTAAAAAGACGCGCTTCCTCGATCAGAATGCAACGTCTGTATCGGTTCATGAATACAGTACAATGGCCGCCGAATGCATTACATGCTCCATTAGATAGCTCTCTAAATGAAGTAATTCCGACCGTATTGATGATTTCCGTTCGGTACAAGTTGGGAATGATAAGCGGTGACTGACATGCGAAAATTGTTGTTAAAATATTGTCCGGTAATATGGAATGGGCATTGATTGTTGGCGGTTGGTTTCTAGAAAGTATTTCTTGACAGCAAAATTTCCTTTTGTACAGTTTTAAGGCACCCGCGAACAGGCGCGACGCGCCGACGCAAAACGACACCGATAGAACAATTTCCGAGAAGTTTTCATAAAAGTTGTTCAACCAGAGTCGCGTCGCATTTGTCTGCGGGAGCCTTTACTGATCACTGATCAGCGACTTGATCAGGCTTTAAAAAACCAGGGCTAATAACAGGAGTTTGAATACCTAACTACCTTAATGTTTTGATAATTGTAATATGTCGGTATTAATCTTGTAATAGAATAACGATACAATTATATTATTAGATTAGAAAGTTAGAAAAACGTGACTGATAAAGTATATTTGTCAAAGAATGTCAAAGAAGATCTCAAATATTTCGCAAAACTGAGATAATGCGTGTAGACACCCAGATTTAAAACGCTTTACATAGATAAAGGCACATTGTGTAAACAATTTGATAACCCTTCATCTTACTCAAGTTTAATCACAAGAAAAATTACCATGTTTTAAAAATATAATCACAAATAACGACGAATTACGTATACGTACTTTTCTGGATACAACTCGCAACTACAGGCTATTATTTAAGACAACCAGTAGCACCTATTGTGCAACAGATAAATTAGAAGCACTCAACGAGTATTGAGCAAGCAGGTCACGAGGCCTCACCGATTCTCGTCCTATGAACCGACACATACTAATGTGCTAATTATGTATATTGATCACCGAATAATACGAAGAGGAATGTGACAAAGTTAATTTTAAAACTTGTCAATCGATATTCATGATACGAGAGGTCCTGTTCTATCTCGCAAGATAATTTGTTATATCATCATCATTTCATTTGGGTATTCCGAAGTCATTTACTAGATTTTTAAAAACAAAAACATCCAAGTAGATCATTGCTTTACGAATTACAATGAAAGCCTCATTTTCGTAAATAACGCGAAGACGGGTTGATGGGATATCCGAAATGACTGCTAACAGTATTGTACCGCAAGCTGATTAACAAATGCAATTATATTGTCCTTGTTCCATTTAAAATGAAATTAGAAATTACTGCTCGGAACATGCCCTAGTAGAACTACCTAAGTTAAACTGAAGTTTCATTAGTCATCACTTTAATTAGCAGGATCTACCTTTTGTCTACAGTACTTAAAACAGTTTCGAGAAAACAGTCCCAAATCCTCTATAAACGTTCATAGCATAAAATTCCTATAGCCCGCACCTTTCAAATTGGCTACTGAAGTTAACACAGGGAAACGAAATTCTATTTTTATCACTATCAGCAATATTATTTAATCCTATCTTTCTAATAGATTTACCTTCTTCTCCCCAGGCATGTCTAGAACAGGAAGCCCGCGTAGCAGAGCTCCGCTCCCTCGCCGCTCGCGTTGCTGCCGAGACTGGCTCCCGAGCCCTGCAAGCCGATGCCGATGCGTTGGCTCGGCGCCTGCAGTTGGTGGCTGGCGCTGTCCAGGCGCTGGCAGACCTCGGGGAGGCCAGGCAGCTGGCTAGGGCCAAAGCTCAGCATGCGAAGGAGAAGCTGTGTGATATGAGACAGGTACGTGTTTTATTGATTCTTACCACTGCACAATTGTAGGAATGAAGCTAGAAGAACAAAATCTCTGTGACAGACCACCAAAAAGGTCATTTTGTGAACGTTCCGATATTGAGCTAACAGTAGCGTTAATGTAGCGGTAATGGAGTTATGGATCTCTTTGGAACCATGTCAATTAGCGTTACTAACTTTTAGACACATTCTAACAGCATATCCCCCTTTTTGAAAAGTTTTGTTTTTTACTGAGAATATATACTATATTGTCTAGAAATAGAAAAAAACTATAGTCATTTTAAAACAGCTTGTTCTTTGCAGTGCTTAGTACATATTTTAATCTCGACAAAAGGGGCAAGAGTTACTCTATTATTAGCTGGGTATTATATTACTCTATTAGCTTATTAACTTTCGATAAACATTTTATAAATGTAGCTATTTATAGTTCAGTACCCCTCAAGATTTATAGCTAACTTATCAGAAGCAGACATAAAATGATTAGGTTCATAAACTAAAATGTGAGACACTAGCGTGAAAATGTCGTGATAGATATCAGATGGCTTCGTTGATATAGTGGTCGTAGGCGTCTGCTGAGCGTGGGGGTTTGATCCTCTGATCAGAAGTTATGAGTAGCAGCAAACTGCATTCTGAATTAGTACGCGGTTGATGGAACTGTGCGAAATCCTACCGACCTACTCATTCTGGGGGATAAGGCGTGAAGTTATGTATATGTGCCTCAGCTTCTTTGCAAAAGTATCATAAACTATACTAGGGATATTTTTTTAAGTTGGAACAGAAAGCTGATTTTATTTGTTCAGCTGTGGTACTTACCTTGATACCTCCACAAGGACCCCGGTATTCTGATCAGCATAATGCAACTTTTCCTAAACGGCCTGCATTCGCCCCATATTCGCTATCAACACAATCTAACGGATAAAGTCGTGTGCCTTCTTGAATTTATTATGAACATAACGGCAGTATTGATTGACCTGTACTTTGTACCGCACATAACACTGCGATAAATTTATTGATTTGTTATTAAATGCTTTAGTTCAAATTCTAGAATTGATATACAGATAGACGATCTTGTTTTAAAGATATAGTTTTTCTATGTAGCAAATGGACCAAAAATTTAAGATCACGAAGGCCTTCACAGCCAAGATAGATACATTAGCCACATCAGATCACGCGGTGGTAACCTATAGTCGTTGAAAACGAAACAGTCAACATAGCTTAAATCGGCATAGAATGTATCAACTATGAATCTAGAAGACCATTTTGAGCTAAGAACCTCATTGTTCTAACAACATCAATTTTGTTGATAACAATCAAATATTTAAAATTATTCAAGCAATCTGACCAAATCTAGACAGCTCTGAAAAATATAAACAGTGCACAAAAATGATTTTTTGCAGATAACATTAGACAACTAGGTCAATGACCGGCAAAAAATTCAAATGATCGCGATCTTATTGATAAATTGTGGCTTGTAACAGAAATCAATTGTCACGCACAGCTGCCTAGATTCACAATCGATTGATCACAAGACAGCGTAATGCAATGATTGGAAATCAGTTTCTTTTGTAGATTTCGCATAATTTTATCATTAATTGCATCAGTTTTATGAATAAATCTTCCATTAGTCTATATCTTGGCTCTCAAAACAATAAAGACACTTTATTAAATAAAATTATCCTTTTTCTTAACAGGACCTAACACCCGTACATGAAGATGGTGAAATAGTCGAAGACAAACTGATCGCTCTTCGCGACAACCTAATAGCTCTCGGTAAGAGCGAAGCAGACATCGCCCCAGCGAAGGCTGAGCTCCCAGACATTGACCGAGACGTTTCAGACGAACACTCAATAGTCAGGATCCTAGAACTATGGCAGGCCATGTTCAGAGACACTTTCCTCCACTACCATCGGTTATCAACCGCACTAGTCAGGTCCGGAGACGCAGCCACAGCGTTAAGACTATGGCACGAATATTTAATAGATCTGCAATCGTTCTTATCTGGCTCGGTACCGGCTGACTACGAAAACCTCACAGAGCACCGAAGACTCTGCAGGGTGCACAAGAATCTACTGGCGTCACAGAGGTCAGTCCTCATGAACGAGAACAGAGAAACAAGGAACAGGGACCTAGCTGACAAGTTTGACACGCTGACGAACCTACACAATGAGACATTAGCCAGAATCGTTGAAAGACACGATGAAGTATGTACAAGGATCGCCTCGTGGGATGACTACAGAGAAGTGTACACAGAGCTACTCAGGTGGCTCAAAGAAATGGAACGAGAGAAGGAAAAGCTCCAACTTAGATACGTACACATTAAGAGGATACAAAAAATACTGGCGAAGATACAGAATCTCTCAGACAAGGTCCCTGAAGGCAGGAGACAATCTGAAAAATTGCTAAAAGACCTAAAGAAAGTTCTCGAATTTACAGAGGAAACCTACGGTGCATCTGTAAGGATGGAATACGCCGGCATCGTCAAGAGAGTCGATAATTTACAGGCAAGTCTTGACACGTGGAGAGATTTCCTCAACAGAATACTCGGCTTGATCAATGAATACGAAAATCTATCGAACAATGAACTCCCCAAACTATACTCAAATAGTCAAGACGAAATCATGTCTTACTCAGACGAAGATAGATTATCAAGGCCACAACTTAAGAAGGCAATCGACAAGTACTCGGACTTAAGAACAAATATTGTGAAGACTGAAACCCAAATTGAAGCTCTCAGCGTCATTCAAGAACAACTGAAAGAATGCCTGAGTCCTCAGGATATAAGGTTAGTGAACCAGAGGGTGTGGCAACTACGACAACAGCGCGCCGACCTCGAACATCAACTGTCCATCATTATCTATCGACTACAGGAGAGGTTAGAAGTCTACACGATATTCGACTCACGTGTCACACGATTTGTTGAATGGATCAGTACACTCGAAACACGACTCGAAGCCTCGAGCCAAAGCACGGAAATCGGAGCTATTGACCCTCAGGATCTCATCAGGAGGATAAACTCCGAAGTACAAGCAGAAACCGCCTTGAAAGAACGAGAATTCGAATGGCTCACTGAAACTGGCTCTATTCTAGTCGACTTATCTAAGAAAGATGAAAAGTCTTACAGTAAAAATACATCTAAACAACTGAAGGACATACAAGAACGTTGGCATAAAATGCAAGAGACCGGAAGGTCGAGAATAGCAAAGATCAATGAACTCCTGGAAACGATATCTCAACTAGAAGAACGGCTTACTGAAATTAGGTTAAAACTACATTCCATAGAATCTAACTTATCTACATCTGTTGTATTAGAATATCTAACGACGAGGGCTGTTGACGAGAAATTTAAGGATCGGGATGACATCCATAAGAACATAGAAAACGAAAGTGGAGAAGTAGGGGAGACCCTAAATCTCTGCGAGCTCGTGTTTAATGATCCAGACGTGCTCAAAGGCAATTTTGACCTCCGCAACCTTCATACCGGCGTAGACATCGTTGAAAAGAAATGGAAGAACATCTGCGAGATGTCCGAATCACGGAAGAACGCTCTCAAAGAAATTCGCAAATCCGCTGAACTAGCCAACTCACTATTACCTAAAGTTGAGAAGAAACTCGACTCAATAGAAAGGAGAGTGGAAAAGATTGAGACTAGGAAGCAACGCGGTGAACCGGAAGACGAGAGTGTGTCTAAAACTGTGATTAAAGACCTGGAGAGTATAGAGGGAGACGTGAAAAGATTAGAAGATGCTTACAGCAGGATAGCTTCAGCCCGCGGGGTGGAGCTACGCGGGGCCGGCGCCGACGAGGCGGCGCGCCTGCGGGCCTGCGTGCGGCGCCGGCAGCGCCTGCGCGGGCGCGCGGACGCGGCCGGCGCCGACGTGCGCCGACAGTTCGCGGCGGC
Source organism: Agrochola litura (assembly GCA_949152395.1). Classification (NCBI taxonomy): domain Eukaryota; kingdom Metazoa; phylum Arthropoda; class Insecta; order Lepidoptera; family Noctuidae; genus Agrochola; species Agrochola litura. Next base: position 24,717,242 of record OX424495.1, on the reverse strand, counting down.
GCACGGGGCCGCCGTGGTGGCGCTGGCCGAGGCCGACGTGCGCCTCACCAGGGCCCTGCATCTGGCACCCGCGCCGCGAGACAAACTCGGCGCTCTGAAGGAACTTGATGTTAGTACCTTACACTTTTACTAAATATACTAAGATACACATATTTTACACGAGCACTGTCTACAATGATATCGAATTGTCAAACATTAACTACTTCTTAAAATCGCTTACAGGAAAAAATCCCATGAAATATATTGTCGTAAAAACCATGCTTTAAGTATGTCAAAGTCTCAAATTCACCTTGAAAAGATAAATACATTGAAAAATATTGCAAAATTCTATACCTTAAGCCATACTTCTAAAATATTCATGTATATAAACTCTATCTCCTGTCTCCAGGGCGTCGAACAAGAACTCTTAGAATGCCAAGCGCTAGTAGAAGACGCAGACCGACTAGCAGCCGCAGTGTCCACAGTGTCCGGCGTGTCAGACATGGTGTCTGAGTACCGCGCACTGTTCGCAGATGTGCGGACACGGCTCGACCTGGCGAGAGCTGAAGTCGTCGGCGATGTAGATTCTGCTATACAAGTAAGAATTGATAATTACTTTCTTAAAAGCCTTAAAGCTTTTTGTAAAATCTTATATCCAGCAACAACCTGCCACAGACAAATGACAAACTAACGTAAACTAACATAATTTTTCTTTTTGACAGGTGGACACCCTCAAATGGGAAACAGACGCCGCCCTCCAAGTCGACACCCTCACGTCGAAGGAGACCTACCGAGCTGAACTAGCGACCGCTGTCAAAGAAACTTCGGAAGCCCTAGAGGCCCTCCGCCTGTCCCTCCACTCACAACCCAACGAGAAGGCAAGCAGTGACGAACTAGCCACTGCCGCCAAAGAAATAGCCAAAGCTGGTGCCAAACCTGGACAAACCTTGGAGCTGGCGAAACATTTGTCTGAACTCCTCCTGACAGAATGTGATGCGACTGAAGACGAGGCCATGCTCAAAGAAGTAGAATCTCTATCCCTGACTTATGAAGACTTACTCAGTCAAGCGAAGAAACGGGAACTCCAAATAAATAACTTGAGGTGAGTTTCAATTCAAAGGTCAGAATGCACGCAATTATAGATCTTGGCTATCTGTAATTATGTGCAATTTTGGCATCTGGTGTAATTTGATCTGTAAGATTTGAATCTAACGGTTTTCTACGGACATTTCATGTAGATGACGGTGTATAGAAATGCTAAATGCTTTGTGTGAAGTTTTTTGTCAGCTACAAAACTTTCTGACTTTTTGTATCTTTGGATCTGCTTTTCAAAGTTTCTAAAGTCCATTTTAATCAAAGAGCTATTTTCCTTCTTAGTTTTTCAACAAATTGTTTTAAAACTACTTGTTTTTTTTTTGTTTTTAAGTATTGCACTGCTGCTCTTTCTTGCAAATAAAATGTAAGATGTATCCTTCCACTTGCCTTGCTCTTTATTTCATGAATGCATTAGAATGCTATCTTCTACTTTCCTTGCATAGTTGAGATGGTCCTCCTAGCAGTCTTTATTCCTGCATTGTCACTTTATTTGGCTACTCTGCATACAGCCCCTTAGCAATAGTGTCATTATATGAAATGTCCCTGTATTTAATTATGTCTTCAATGTTGTTATTTGATGATTGTTATATGGTAGCACTTATAGCACTGTTTGGCAACTGGTGAAGGGGCTTAAAGCTGTTATAAAACAGTGGATATTGTATCGGTGACGTACAGTTGGCAACACAGTCCAATATGGAACAAAGGACCAAAAAATTTTCAATTGAAAGATGATTGATCTTTTGGTATGAATTGGTGTGGCTGACTGTACATTATTTTCTTGCATTTATATACAAATATAAAAGTTATATTATTTATATCACTGATTCGATTTCATGATTTTAAAATCAAATGGTAAACTCAGTAGTTGTAAATAAAATAAAAGACTGATAAATCTAAGTTACACTCAAAATGCCGTGGAGTGCACGGACTAGATGATAAAATCTAGATACGCCATGTTTTTAGATATAATTAAACCTGTCATATCGAAACTCTCATCACGACTCCTTTCAGATGTACATAGTGCATTTTTTTTATTACTACGTCAATTAGTCCCTTTTAAACCTCACACATGTGCACACACATTCTACTCTATTTCTCCCAACTTATATTTTTTTATCACTGTAAACTTTTAGCACTCGATGTACCACGCCGTAAGGCATCTTCCACACTGGCGTATCAGTTTTATCACGGGTCGTGACACGTGTGTAACAGCTTCCTAACCCGGCATGCTCTAAACACATGCGTTTTTTCGTCCTTTAGGTTGCCCCACTCAGCATCGTACGCGCTTACGTGCGAACAGTGAGTACTGCTTACCTAATAAATTTGTAGTTTTTATATATTCAGTACATTTCTGCTACATTTTGGTATTTTTTAAAGGTTTTGTAACTAGTTTTCATAGTCGGACTGTACTTTTGTGTAGATTTTTAGCAGTCGTTTTTAATTATAATTTTAGTAGATTGTAAATACGAATTTAAGGCCCGCTTGCACCACGAATGACTAAATATATTTTGTGCTAAACGAATTTAAAACGGATATTTCTGTCAATAATTTTACGATTTTTTTTTTAAACGTTTAGCGCGAAGCTCTTTTAGTGATTATTTGTGCAAGTGGGCCTTAAATTCAGTTGAACTAAAAAGTTGTGCCGTTTATTTTATTTCTTAGTCACTGACATAGTGTAGCAGAAATGCATACGATATTGCATGATGTGATATTAATCAGTATTATAGTAGTTATTGAAATAATTACACTTTTTATTTATTGGTGTATCTGCACTGCACTTTACACACGAGTTTTATATTATTAGCTTTATATTTTGGGAATATATTCTATGTGTAGTTGTTTGTGTGTCTGTTTGATACCATTATTTTATGGCTAAAGTATATATTTATTATATTTAGCTAAATATAGTAATGTTGAAGTCCTAAGTTTGTAGTAGGTACATGCTAACAAGAAGCTTTTCAATTTAAATACAGAATTTAAAATGTTCTAGTCAAAATATTGCTTGGTCTCTTGATAATGTCTATTGCAGTTTATTTAAAACATAAATTAATAATGCTTAATATGTAATGTGACTGAAACCGTTTACCTCATTAAAAATAAATCAATTAAAAAAAAAATGTCGTAAGTGGCGTAAATGTGAACCTTAACTGAAGTTGTTCGTCCTAAGAGGCGTTTACAGGAGCCTTAGCAGAAGGTTCTGGTCCTTAGCCACACTGTTGCCTGAGTACGTCATCTACACATCATACCTCTCCCACTCTAGCGAATCTGGTCGGCTGACGTGTCCGCTGTGCTCGGAGCGCAACTGGAAGCAGCTGGACAACGACCTGTGGCGGCTGGAACAGTGGCTGCAGTTCGCTGAGGCAACGGACGACGCGCGCTCCGGACCGCCCGAGCAGTACGATGCCTTGGAAGATGTTATACAGGTATGAGCAGTTAAAATAGAATAGGTGTAAGTCAGATCAATTTAATTTTTCATAATTTTACTGTATGAATTGATTTTTATTAATTTATGCACACAAAATACTTCATAGAAGAAAAAATACAACGATAGAAGAGCACAATCAATCATTTTCAGTTTGAAATCCCACTCACAGAGAGGAGGCCTACGTCCTGGTAGTGCGAACGTTATAAGCTGATTATGACAATATAATGATTTTCATTTTGTGTATGTCTCTGTAAAATATTTGGTCTGTCGTCTTCCAGGACCACCGTGAATTCCTTCTGGACCTGGACTCGCACAAATCGATCGTGGTATCTCTAAACGTGGTGGGGTCGCACGTAGCGAACCACGCGCGCTCGGTGGCGGCGGCCGAGCGCGTGCGCGCGCGCTTGGCGGGCGCCAACGCGCGCTGGGACACCGCGTGTCGCCGCGCGCACGACTGGCAGGCGCAGCTGCAGCGCGCGCTGCTGCACAACCGGCAGTTCCACGACATTGTTGTGGAGCTGGTCGCCAAACTGGCAGCGGCCGAAAGGACCGTAAGAGCCCGGGAGCCGCTCCGGCTCGGTCGAGCACCGGCCGAATTGCAACGAGATTTCCGTCGATTTGCTGAATTGAGAGATGAGTTACGAAGAGCGGAACCGAGAGTTTTGGCTCTGCACGAAGCTGCAGCGCTATTAGCGCCGGGTGCAGGGCCTCACACGCGATTGTCCGAGCTGCGTCTACGACTGCAGTCTCTACGCAAGCTGTGTTCCGTGTACGCGCTGAAACTCGGCGCGGCACTAGCGCGACGACCTGCTGGAAGCACGCATGCCCTTGCTGCTGCGGCCGCTACACTGGCACCACAGGTAACAAATAACACCACCACTAACTGTAACTGCTGTAGTACACAAAAACTTATGATCTACTCACTTTGACTATAATAAGGCCCATTTGCACCAATTTTAAATTCGATAAGCTCTAAATGTATTTTGTAATCACTGGTGAAGTAGGCCTTGAAGTAGATTATGGCAATGTTTTTTTACTTTCGATTTACATAAAATACCAACGGTGATATCATACCGCCTTTGTGTACCACAGCTAATGACACCCAAACTTCCATAATAAACACTTTTTACAAAAAACAAGAAGTAATCAAAACCAATAAAAAAAGATATAAATTCTAACATAGTATTTTGCCTCACCCACGCTTCACCTGCCACAGCACTGTATCGGCAGACACTGAGCAAGCTTTGAATTTGTTAGAACACGACATGTAACACGAACTGTAACGCGTAATGTAACTGTTACAGTGACAAGTTTACTGACAACTGATATAGAACATAGAAACCAGTTCAAATAGATTTGATGAGATATTTTGATGATAGAGTTGTTATTTGAATTTGAAATGCAAACACTACACTGATACTTATAATACAGGGTAACTATCTACAAAATGAAATGGCTAATTGGAACTTTAGTAGGCACTTGATTTCATTACAAAATTCAATGATATAGGGAGAAATAAATACAATCCCACTGAAAAATACTATCGTCCCATTTGGAATCTAAATTATTCGAAATGAATTAAGATTATTTTGTTACAATGTTCAAATGAAAGATTCCTAAACATATAAATTAAGATTTTAGAACTTGAACATTGAACTTTTTGAACTTGGCTAATTACCAATACTGTAAAAAAAATACAAAACCCTGAGTAAAAGAATATCTTTGACATAGACCACTCAACTTAAATCCCCCAGTTTTCCGTGCAGTGTTTGCAACACGTAGGTCCTACCACTAAGTAGTCGCTTCGCACAGTATGTTGATGTATTTTGTTATTCGTAGCTTATGGAGGACGACGAGGACGAGCTGTCGAGCTTGCAACTGCCGCCGCTCGACGAGTCACAGTAAGTACACCTGCGTAGATATACTAGTAGCGGTTGATACACTTTTGAGAGAGTTGCAGAATTTTTGGAACACTTATTTCGTGTAAGACACGTTATGTGACATTTTTGTCCATATAATTTTTTTTAAGATGCAATGATGAGATATTTCTGAAACATAAATAAAATAAAATTTTAAAATATTCTAAAATGTTTCTTTGATTGTGGAATCCCAATTTGTGGGTTGCATATTGTACTTTGATACAAAATGCAGCAATAAAAATAGATTATATTTTTCTTAGACTACTTAATTTTTTTAATCCTTCTAAAATCGTCAAAAGTGTATCATCGCTGTAACATAGGTTTGAATGCCTAACCACCTCTTATTTTGCGTAACAATTTTTTTTATGTAGTCTAGACAATTTTTTCTATTAATTTAATTTTTTTCCAATTAATTACTTCTATTCAGTGAATGTAATGTTAAGATTTTGTTTTCTAAGACCTTTTATCTGTCTTTTCTACTTCATTTTTGTTTCTCTACATAACGATCATACTAATAGGTTATTTTGCAGTTGAAGTTTAATGTAGTAATTACTAATAATAATAAAAAAACGGTTTTTTAATAGTATTGTTTCGACAAGGATCAAAGGACCAATAAATATTTTTTTCATTTTTTTTTTAATTTCAATTACCTAATTATTTCTTATCGAAACGTCGACAGAGCATTCGTTTAGATGATCTGCTAAACTTCAACTGCAAAAGTGAATGAAAACTCACACAGCAGGTATTAATAGTGTTATTTACCTCCACAGACCGGTAGTAGATGAAGAAGAGGACACGAGCGAGGAGGGCGCGCTGTTCGGCATGGGGCGCGGGCTGCGCTTCGTGTGTCGCGTGGCACGCGCCTCGCTGCCCTTCCAGGCGCTGCTGCTGCTGCTGCTGGGTGCGGCCGCGCTGGCGCCGCACGCCAGCTCCGACTGTCGCCGCAGTCCGCTGGCGCTCGACCCCGTGCTGCGCTACCCGGACGGGCCGCCGCCCCTGTGAGCGCGCCCGCAGGAGCCTACGCCCCGGTGAGCGCGCCCGCAGGAGCCCACGCCCCAGCGAGCGCGCCCGCAGGAGCCCACGCCCCAGCGAGCGCGCCCGCAGGAGCCCACGCCCCAGCGAGCGCGCCCGCAGGAGCCCACGCCCCAGCGAGCGCGCCCGCAGGAGCCCACGCCCCAGCGAGCGCGCCCGCAGGAGCCCACGCCCCACCGCACGCGCCGCCCCTCCACTCCGCGCCGCGCGTTGTGGGGCGTGACGTCACCCCGCGCCATCGAACACATTCCATCGAGCCGCCCCGCGCCCCGACATAATGTATCATTCGCATCAGCGCTACGTTACTTAATTATTAGCTAGTAAGGACTGTTTATAAAACGTCGAAAATAAAGCCTTTGCATTGATTCAATTCGTCATTTTATTTTACATATACTCCTTATGTACACATCTTACATATAAAATAACTGGCATGTTAAGTTCATCTACAAACCTGCACTTTTCACTGTTCAAAGCCAGAAGCCCGATATTTTCCGTAATTAACTAGCAGTACCTATTGTAACTCTCACCACAATATAAAATACACGCACAAACACTGCACTTCCCTTTGAAATTTCAAAAATGCCTGAAACAAATATTTGAGATTAAAAACCGAACAATAGGTGGCCAACCGATTATCTTTTAAAGTTAAAGTTCGCGAGCACATTCGCAAGAAGCTGACAGTATCATCACAGCGATAATGATTTCCCATTGTTTGTCTTATTTGCTTTAGTAGTATTTTATGTGTATTTATTTTTGTTTATATTTCTAAATAATTGGAAATATATATTTATGTATATCTTTATATTTAAATAAATATATATTCCTCAATTCTCGTTATTGCACCTACCACTGTTTGTCTCTGCATCACCCAAAGGTTGACTGGTAGAAAATGCCTTTGGCATTAAGTCCGCCTCTGTACATTTGTGTGCTTGAAGTATTAAATAAATAAATAGGTGCATCACAATAATGTCATTTATGTAAATAATAATTTAAATAATTAATTTTAAAATGTTCGTAATAGACCGAATAAAATTTTTATAAAAAGAAAAATTGGAAATCTGAACGTACTTTTTCAATGGGTTTTTTTTTGTATGAATTATTGAAATTTGGACAACGTGTCGAATCAGCTAGTTGTTAATAAAATTTATGGGTTAAACATTTATAAAAATAATTTTTACCGTCCTGAGGACCTGTAATGCAACCGGATAGACACCATCTATACCAAATAAATAAGCAAATTAAACAGACGGTTTGAAATTATCTGCCTTGTTAGGTTAAGTTAATAGGAACATATATCAGGGGGTAGTAAAACAGGCCACAAACACATTGCACTGCATCGACAATATGAAATATGAATGCACCATGAACACCAATGTATTGCTGAACATAGACCCTAAAATGAACATTATGGCCGTATCTCGTCCGACAGTTTTTTTTCGGTTAGGACACAAAGTAAGGCCCGCTTGCACTAATTCGTTTAGCGCTAAACGAATTTTAAACATCGTTCTGTTTCTGTCAATCGTTTGAAGATGAAATGATGAGTAATGACCAAATGATGGTTTAAATATGGTTAGCGTTAAATGTATAGTGATTTGTGGTGCAAGTGGGCCTAAATGAATGGCATAACCGCTTCACTTGGAACTAGGAAAGACTAAATTTCAAGGACTTACTAAGACAAATAAGGGTAGCTGGTCCTAGTTTTGATGTAGGAATGTCTCCGTCGTGAACGGCGGTGCCAGTTGGCACAGTAGCTGCCCCCGGCTGCCACGCCTGCGCTCGTGCTCGAGTCAAGCTGAATCTCTTCATGGCTCGAGCCGGGACTCGGCTGGAAACCAAAATGATAACCTGTCTATGAAAATCTCTCCAAATGGGGGCCAACTGCAACACTAAGGCTGCGGGCATGAAAGCAGCGGCGAGGAGCGATGGCCGAACGGGGCGGTAGCGACGGTAAACCAGCGGTGAGGAGTGATGGTCGAGTGGGGCGATGGCGACGGAACAATTTATACCGTCGCCGTCGTCACTGCCCCGCTCGGCCATCGCTTCTCGCCGCTGGTAACGTGCCCGCAGCCTAAGGCCCGCTAGCACCATTTTACCTTAAACTAATTTAAAATATTGTGCCATGTCATTTTATTGTTTGAAGTAGACAGAGACAAAATTATGTTTAAAATACGTTTAGCGCTAAAAGTAATTTGTGGTGCAAATGGGCCTTAACATTCTGGCCAGCAGGAACCCCGTCTCACGGTGTTTTTTTTGCCCAAAAAAAGTGACATTCGCTTTTTATTGAAGATTTATACTAAATATATCATACCAAATGCAAGAGTAGAACACCCAGGTGTCAGTTTCCCATAATTTATTTTTAAAAAAATATTTTAGTTTTCGTGACCTTCACACTGAAAATACTAAAAATAATTCGTAAACAAAAATCTATACATAACTTTTTGTTTTTGTATTTAAGTTTTATAAAGCATTTTTTGGTGCACATTATCCAGTTTATATTTATTCAAAAATGTTGACCAAACCTTCAAAAGATTTTTTTTTGTTGAAATCAGTATTTATTTTTTTATAATTTTTCTAGCACGAAGTAGAACCTCTATCTAGCATAAAAAGATTCCTTGTACTAAGGTTTATCATCCACAAAAATATTACATTCAACTTCGGCCTAGGTTTCGAGAAAATTATTTTTAAGTGCAGAGGTCAAAGTTCCAAACATAGGGTTATCACAAAAAGGATTAAATTTCAAAAAAAAAATCTGGTACTTTATATTGTTATTAAAAACATTTAGCAATCTTGAATTTGGTATTTATTCTAATAGATTGGCTTCGTTGCTTAAGATTATTGAAACCATATTTGACGCCTCGTTAATCTCGTCCTGCGAGTAATCTTGTTTATTTTCTGACTAGACTTTTTGATTGTACATCCTCGTGTGCATGCCAGGTACTTTCCACATCAACAGCCTTTAGAAGACCCAGCACCGCAGATGACAGAGGAAGACTTATACAAAATTTCTGTCGACAACCCTAATACAAATATTTAAAAATCATTTTCTCGAAACCTAGGCCGAAGTTGAACGTAATATTTTTGTGGATGATAAACCTTAGTACAAGGAATCTTTTTATGCTAGATAGAGGTTCTACTTCGTGCTAGAAAAATTATAAAAAAATAAATACTGATTTCAACAAAAAAAAATCTTTTGAAGGTTTTGTCAACATTTTTGAATAAATATAAACTGGATAATGTGCACCAAAAAATGCTTTATAAAACTTAAATACAAAAAACAAAAAGTTATGTATAGATTTTTTTTACGAATTATTTTTAGTATTTTCAGTGTGAAGGTCACGACAACTAAAATATTTAAAAAAAATAAAGTATGGGAAATTGACACCTGGGTGTTCTACTCTTGCATTTGGAATGATATATTTAGTATAAATCTTCAATAAAAAGCGAATGTCACTTTTTTTGGGCAAAAAAAACACTGTGCGTCTGTCTGTCCATCTGTATATTTAGAAACATAATAGGTAGGCAGTCAGTTTTTATAGAAGATACTTTGGAAATAGAAAAGAGCGTTTGGCAGAAATTGTAAAATCAAGGCCTTATTTAACAAATGTATTCTCAAACAAAAAGTATGACGGCATGACACAGCTGCACAAACATAATGATTTAAAGAAAGTGAAGGTGTTTCAGCTCAAATTATTTCAGGAAACCTTGACTGAGTTGAAATAAATAATGATGTAACCAATATTTTGTAACAACTTTTTTTATTTAAAAGTGTGGCCGTGGAGTTTCTTGCCCGTTCTTCTCCATGTGTAGGTTCCATCGGGGTAAGGCATATCTAAGCAATTTGAAAACAAAATCCTGCGCACACGACCCTTTGTATTTGTAGATGAGTAATACTATAGCGGCCGAGCGCTGCAAGCAAGAATAGTCCACACGATTATTCCCGATGTCCACCACTGGGGGACAGCGAAACAACTTTTAAAAATTTTTCTCGTTGTCCACCACTGGAGGACAGCTTCACAACTTTCTAAATTATTTCCATTCGCCATCACTGGTGGAGAGTCACACAGATTTTTTAACATAATAATAGACAAGTTAACTTAATGTTGAATTATTCCTAAAATCTTATTTTTTAAATAAAATTCTATTATGTTTCTAAATATACAGATGGATAGACAGACGGGTTCCTGCTGGCCAGAATATTAAGGCCCATTTGCACCACAAATTACTTTTAGCGCTAAACGTATTTTAAACATAATTTTGTCTGTCTTTTTTGTGTTTTTTCAAAAACCAATTATGTTTTTTATTTTATTGGATGCTGTAGAATGGTAGTAGACCATGGTCTGAACAACGTTTGTTCTAGCAAAACTGTGATTCAAATTTCACGTTGTATAGAGATATTAATCGGGAAAAAGCAGTTAATTTAGGAAAATTCAATAAAGCAGAAAATTATTAATACCTATTTAATTGCGTAATACAACACAATCTGTTTCGATTTGAAACAGATTGCTAATCCATTGCTTCATAAGTTGACGTCAAACCAAACCTGCTTTCAGCCACTTACCCGCTCCCCGGTTTCGTTCTTCTTCGGAATGATCGGATCGGTAGGAGGGGTGTAGCCATCTTCCTTCGTGATGATTTCCCATTTAAAATTCTAGCTTCTTCTTCTTCCAATGAATCCGCAGAGTTTCTTTTCCTCGAGATTTGTGTCAAAGGAGTTAAAGTCGTCCTTGGCGTCGTCTATTTCCCCCCTTCCATTGATTACTTCACTGAATTCAAATCGGTACTTGAATCTTTGGGTTCGGAGTATGCACATCACATTGTTATGGGGGATTTTAATACCAACCTCCTTGCTCTCAACTCCCCTCGGTCCCTTAAACTCCTGCATTTAGTCGAGTCAGCAAGTCTGCATGTTTTGCCTCTTCAACCCACTCATTACAATATAGTCGGTGATGATACTTGGCTTGACCTGATCCTGACTTCTAACCCTTCCCTAGTTTCCTCACATAGTCAATACGATGCTCCAGGCTTTTCCCATCACGACCTTATTTTCTTATCCTATGTCCTTATACCACCTAAACCAACGTTCCAGTACAGGCGTGCCTTTGCGCGTATGAATGGCGAAAAGCTTCAACAAGATGCGTCCAATATTGACTGGTCACCTCTGGAAGCAGCTGCTTCAGTTGAGGAAAAAGTCACATTGTTCAACGATGTTGTGGTTGTGGTCAAGCTATTTGACGCCCGCCTGCGCCTTGGATGAACAGGGGAGTTCGGATGGCAATGCGACGGAGGGACCGTGCGTTTCGGAAGTTTAAAAAGTATCGCTCGGATGACAATTGGGCCTTGTTTAAGGCTGCTAGGAATCGGTGTAATCAGATGATACGCAACGCTAAACGCCGCCACATCCTAAATAATATCACTTCTTCTCCTGCCGATATTTGGAAGTTCCTTGGAACTCTGGGCATCGGCAGATCGCGACATTCGGACCTTCCTAGCACAATTGGTTTGGACGATCTAAATCGCCATTTCTTCACTGTTCCCACTCTAGATAGTCTAACCAAATGTCAAACCCTTGACTACCTTGCTGGTCTGACGCGTCTTAATATTAACCCCTTTGTTTTCACCCCAGTCGACCCGGGAGAGATCAAAAAGATAATCCTTTTCATTAAATCCAAATCTGTGGGCTGTGATAATATCAGCCGCCATATGATCGTAGCGGCTCTTGATCAACTCCTTCCTGCAATCTCCCACATCATAAACTTTTCCCTTTACACTGGTGTTTTCCCTTCCCTGTAGCGTAAAGCCCTTGTGCGGCCCTTGCCTAAGATACCCAATCCCTCTCTTCCTAGTCACTTTCGCCCATTTCCATCCTTCTCTTTCTATCTAAAGTGCTCGAGGCCTGTGTTCATAAACAATTCTCAAACTTTATTCACCGCAACTCCCTCATCAGTCCATTTCAATCCGGTTTCAGGCCTGGACACAGTACCGTTTCAGCTCTCCTTAAAGTGACTGACGATATAAGGCGGAGAATGGAAGACACTAAAGTTACTGTCTTAGTGTTAATTGACGTCTCCAATGCTTTTAATACCGTCAGTCACGAAGTCCTTTTATCCATCCTTTCCTATCTTATGGTCTCTCGGGACGTATTTGGAATGGTTTTCCTCTTATCTTCAGGGGCGTCAGCAGTCTGTTTGTGCTGGAGACTCTTCGTCGGGTTGGTGTGATCTTCCAGCTGGCGTCAAAAATGGAGAACAAAAGAGGAGATAGTATACTATCTCCTCTTTTGTTCTCCATTTTTATTAATCTCATTACCACCGAACTTCGCACTGCGTATCATCTTTATGCTGACGATTTGCAGCTTTACTGCCAGGCTAGTGTGGATAACATATCCGATGCGGTTGAGGAGCTAAACCGGGATTTAGGTGTGGTTAAAAACTGGTCTGATCGTTTTGGGTTGGCGGTTAATCCTACCAAATGTCAGGCTAACATTGTAGGGAGCACTCATGGTATGCGGAAGCTGAATGGCTTAACTGTGCCACCTGTAATGTTTGACAACTCAGTCATCCCGTTTAGCTCCAATGTTAAGGACCTCGGCCTGCATGTGGACACATGTGTTGTGTTGACTGGCGAAAGCAGGTCACGACTGTAAGTAAAAAAGTCACCGGAACGCTGCGGTCGCTCTATCGGTTGAAAAACCTTCTCCCATCACACATTAAGGCAATGCTTGTACAGTCCCTAATCTTTCCCATAATAGACTATGGTGGTGTGTGTTACTATGACCTGAATGCAGATCTCCTCAATAAACTAGACCGCCTTCTAAATAACTGCATTCGATTCGTCTTCAATCTTCGTAAGTATGATCATGTGTCTGCGCATCGATTGCTTTTAAAATGGTTACCCATACGTCAGCGCAGAGAGTTGAGGGCTCTGTCTATGTTGTATTCTATATTCGACAAACCCACTTCTCCTTCTTACCTCACTTCTCATGTTCAATACCTATGCTCTACCCATAGTAAAAATCTTCGTTCTACCAACAATCGTCTTCTACGTTGTCCTTCACACCGCTCTGGTTTTATTCACTCTTATTTCTTTGTCCAGGCGGTATTTCTTTGGAATGCGCTCTCTCTGAACATCAGGATGGCAACCAATCGGTTATCTTTCAAAGTGAAAGCACGTGAACATATTCGTGAAAAGTTGGCAGAATCTTTGCAGCGGTGATATGCAGGATTTGTTTTCTCCTCTACCTATCGTTATTTCTCCTGACAAAGTTTATTCGGTTTATATGTATGTATTTATGTATCTATGTATTAGTAAGTATTCATTTTCAAGTTATCTATCACTTATGTTGCACCTGCCATGTTTTGTCTCTGCATCACCCTAAGGTTGACTGGTAGAAAATGCCTTAGACATTAAGTCCGCCTTTGTACAGTATTTTTTACTTGTGCATAAAGTTTAAATAAATAAATAAAATAAGTTGGAAAAAAAATTCACGCAATGAATGTTGTTGAACTGTCAAAATTAAACAAATTTGGCATAGTTGTTTACGAAAATAAGTTACGCAATTAGGATACGGATTGTACCACCACTGAAACCACAATTTTAATGGTTAGTAACTAGCTATAATAAACGAGGATAACAAACGAGGTATGTAACAAAAATATGGCAAAGGAGTGATCGTAGTTTTGTACAGTTTATATTCACTAGATGGCGCTGTACATTTACGTCACGTTTCTGAATCGCGGTGTTAAGATTCTCCGCCGTTGAACGACCCTCGTGAATTTCTGTAAAGAATTCATACTTACCTGGCATAGGGGATACCGTGATCAATAAGGCGGTTCCCCCAGGGCGAGGCCTTCCCATTGCACTGCGGTTGGGTTGACCCCTGCGATTATCCCTAATGTGGATAACTCGGATGCGTAATTTTTGATAGTGAGGGACTGCGTACGCGCCGTCCCCTCGGAATTTTGAACTTGTTAAACATTGTCATTGTGTCAGACTCCATGAGACTTGTAGTGTCATTGTTTCAGATATATGGTCGATTTGGTTTGGGTTACCATCCGTCCAGATTAGTATTACTGCGACTTTTTGTCCCCTCCCGCCCCAATCTGAACTTTGTCCGGAATTTTAAACCTAAAATTTACTACTTATTAATTGATTTCTGAAATAATAAAATGTTGCAAATGTCCGACTTTTTGGACAGGACTTTTCAAATTTCAAAATGGTAACCTTAGCCATGGCACAGATTACATATACTGCCATGGTTTACTATTTTGTTTACAGTTTTTCTATACATAATAACAAATAGGTAGAGTCAGTGATCACACGATCACAACTTGATTAGAGCGTAAACTTGTTTACGTCTTTATCAAGTAGGTAGTAATTGTGAACTGAGAGAAACGAACAATATACAGTGCCGTAACATGCGTAAACGCCGGGTTAGTGGTATGGTAAGTATACGGAAATATACCCATGATACATAGTTGCAAAGATGAAAATAGAAACACGAATAGGCTACAAAATACTATTTCTGTAATAAAGCTTTAACAACGCCACCTAGTTGCAAGTTTCTAAAGTAAGAAACAAGTCCAGACAAGATGGGTCTATATCGCACTCCTCCTCGGGCGAGTGAATCGCAGCTTTTTTTTTTTTTTTTTTTTTCGGTATGGCATCTCACAGCTGGTTTCGAGAAACCGTCGCTGTTTAACCGGTCAATCCTGTGGCTGCCTCAAGCTACTACACTCAAAGCCTCCAGCCAGGGTGAATCGCAGCGATAGGCATGCCACCTATATACATAAAGCCGTAATCTGTGCCCGTGGGTATATTAGAGGAAGTTTGAAAGTGGGGCCAGTTACAAAAAAAAAAAAAGTTGGAAAGGAATCGTTTGTCTTGGTATGGGCATGTGATGAGGACGGATGAAACACATGTACTTTCATAACTAAAATAGTGATGAATTATAAATGTTGATGGATGGAAAGGCAGACGAAGACCAAAGATGGATGGATTGTGTGAGGAATAATATAAAAGAAAAAGAAGTGAGTGAGAGTGACCGCTGATAGGGGAGAATGGAAGAAAAATACTTGTTGTATTGACCCCAATTAGTAACAAAGAATAAGGGCAGGAAGAAGACCTTAAAGGCACCTGGCAACACCGAAAATTAGCGAGAAGCTATTAGAGTTAGCAACTAAAAACGAATTGTTTGTTGGACAGAGTTCTCGGCGGTAGTGTGAACAGTCAGCGATCAATTATTAATACACTGAAACTACAACACGCAATTGTACAGACGCCAGCACATCAAGCTACCCGAAACTGTCAAATTTTCCCAATCAAATTTGAACCTTGGTCTTCAGAGATAAAGTTGAAAATCTATTAAATAAATTTGACAGTTTGTAGTAGCCTGATGTGCTGGCGTCTGTACTTAAACGGAAACTACGATATTTTTCTTGAGCGAGAAAATCATTGAAAGCTAGTTGCTTCTACATTGGCGGCGGGAAGGGTACAATGCCACATATCAATAAACGTATAAAATATTGGCAATTTCTGCGTAATTTCTGATTTAACGTGTTAATTTACGCGTAACGACGCAGGTGTATTGTGTAGCAATAGCCGTACCAAGATGAATACCTGTTGTGGCTGCTGCATGGTGAGGCTCCCGAGCAGCACGGCGCGGCCGGTGCCGCCACAATCGCCGCGCAGCACCGCCTCGCGCGCACTTGTGCGCAGTAGCTGCGTCAGCACCACTATCAGAATCTGGAAACATATCGGACAAGTCACGGCTAGTTCACAAGAGACAAGCACTTTAATATATATCTTTGTAAAACTTACTTGGAACAGGAAGACGAGCATGTTGAAGAACTGCAGCGCCAGAAGTGCGCGTGTGAGTGGCGCGCGCACCGCCTCCACGCAGCCGCGCGTGTGTAGCGATGCGGACAGCAGAGGGGAGGCTTCCGACCACACCTCGCGCCATTCCGACTGGACACGACAATAACGAGTCAAGTGAAAATACTGGATGGTAGATTATGGTTGAACCAGTACCGGCGTTAGGGTAGGGTGCGGTTGGGCGACCGCAAAGGGCACCAGACGATAAGGGGCGCCCAAGTCAAAATGATTTCACAAGGTCAAAATATGTTCAGTTCACAGTTAGTAAAGGGACAGTTTGAAATTGGAACCCCCGAATGGAAACGAAATATAAACGCAGGGAGCTAACATTTTCAATCAATCAATCAATCAATCAATCAATATCTTTATTGTGGATCATAGGTAGGTACATAATACAGGTCTTAAAATAATGAGATTGTGATCAGCTATGTCCCGCCCATTGGGCATACAATAATTAATTACATGCAAATTACATCATACATTATTACATTTTTGATACAAATTATTAAATTGTTAAAATGTCAGATAATATAGAGAAAATAAAGACAGGTAGGTACAAATCAGTGGGCTACTGAACGCGTCATGACTGAGGGAGACTGTATTGGAGTAGAAATTTGTCTGATAGGAAGTCTTTTATAGAGTAGTAGCATTTGTTTACTAGCAGATTATGGAGATTCTTTTTAAATTTTGTTATTTCAGGAATTTTTCTAATAGACCCCGGGATATTATTAAAGATGCGTGAAGCTGTACAAAAGATACTTTCATTCATTAAACGCGTCTTACTAGCTACTGTGCGCAATTGGTCCTTACGCCGAATACGAGTGTGGTATTCATATAGCTCAATATTATTCTTGACAAATATTGCGGTCTCAAATATATAGATACATGGTAAAGTTAATAGGTTCATGTTTTTAAAAAATGGCTTACATGAGTCCATTTGCTGTAGGTTAAATATGGCTCTGATGCAACGTTTTTGAGCAGTGAAAGCACGCTTCTTGTCTGTACTGTTGCCCCAAAATATTACACCGTACCTGAGGGTGGAGCTTACGTATCCGTGATAAGCTGTTAGTAAAGTAGATTGACTTGCTATTTTCCCTAACCTATGAAGTGCATATGAAAACTGACCCAGCTTTTTGCAAACATGGTCAATCTCGCTTCGTTCGCTCTCACACCCAAAATTCTCTTATTTCTCGAACTTTTCTGCACAAGTCGACATAACTTTGTCGACTTCCTATTTTTGAATTACCTATCCCTATTTTTATATTATCTAACCGAGGCGGGGTGCTAAACATTCTGGAGCTCGCTTCGCTAGCTCTTGCGTCGTACGTTATTGAATTCTCAAGATTTTGTCAACAAAGTAACACCATATTCTGTATGAACGGTAAAAAAACCTAAACTTTCCGTGGCCGGGTGCAAACATTTTCAAGCTGGCTCCATTCGCTTTTGCATCCTGTGTTTTCCTAATTCTCCAACTTTTCTGCATGACTCAACAAAGTAATTTAACTCCTATGCATATGAATGTTCAATGGAAAATCTAACAATTAAGTCCAAAAAATCATTTCAAGCTCGCTTCGCTCGCTCTTGCGAGAAAAAACAGAAAAGGGAGAATGCTGGATTCCTTTTCTGCATAAGTTTACAAAGTATCTCTTATTAAAATGTGTAAATGCACAGAAACTAAAGCTAACATGTTCACCCCTCTACTCTCAAAGAGTAGTTAGAGACGCTGCAGAAATCTCGCCCAGGCCGCCGGTAGTGCTAAAACCAGCACTGGGTTGAACGATGATGGAAATTGGATAAATGATGAATGTTGAATATTTGAAGATGAAAGATGGATGATATTCAGGGTATAAAAATACTCAAAACAGAGTCATCCTTTCGCATTCTATATATTAAACTAACATCACCAAATTGTTGTTATTGTAAATCTATCTCTAATGGACTATGAACAATGTACAGTGTGTTCATTATAACTTGACCCTTGACGCGATTGGTAGCATTGTTCTATCAGTCGCCATTTTGAAATCTATTGGTATTGAAACTAAGCTTGACAAGCAACGGTGCCAACATGACGGCAAGGGACAAGTTATAGTGAACCGTCTGTAAATGACATTGGATGTCATGACTGAAAATGAATGTGAATGTTGGATAGCATGTATGATAGAAGTTACCTGCTGTAAGGGGTCGTGGTAGCACGGCGCGAGCACGCGCGGCGTGCAGCATGAGTACGGCGACACAGGGGGCAGGACCTTGCCGTCTGCGCCCGCTAATCTACAGCAAATCATCACCATTCATAATTTAAGAAAACGTTCCTGATACCTGTCAGTTATACCGTGGAGTTTACTACATAGTTGTGATGTATAGTGATAACTAAACGATAAAACAATACCTTCTTAAATGGGTGAACCGATTTGAATGCGGTTTTTTATTTGAAAGCCGATTTTCTAGCGGTGGTTCTTAGACATGTTTTATCAAAATCAGTTCTGCCGTTTGAAGATTATCAGCTCTTTTCTAGTAAATGAATGGGTGTGAGTATCTTCCACAATTCTGATCGATTTGAAATTTGGTATTCTGTTACTTCAAATATTATTAGAAGAACATGGTAACCTTGAACTGATGCTGCAGCATCACCTGGAATTTGCAGGATACCTAACTGCCTTACCAACTTACAGCACAGGTATTGTGTTTGAGCTCATTGGAATGGTCTCAATGAATAGGTTATAGATAGATGGTGAACAGGGTCTGCTGATGGAGTAGGAAAGAGAAATGAGGAGAGAGAGGAGGTTTGTGTCGGGGGTTTTTAAAATTGTACTTGTTGTTTATATCTACCCATCACGTGTGGGTGTTTAGCTAGTTAATTTAATTTGACCTAGTATAAAACCCTCAAAATAAGAGAACTACTTGGTGACTCACTTCATAACTACGTCTGATCCCTCGTTTAGGAAGTCCATGTTGATCCAGGGGATTTCGTGCCAGTCTGTCGGCTTGTCTGCCCCACAGCAACTGAGCTCTACCTAGAATATAGAAAAGATAAGTGATGCTACACACTTACTCGGGTCGGCACATTCGATTCGGCAGTATTTGTTAAACAACAAAGCCGACCCTAAGCAATTATTTATCTTTCATTCGGTTCGTGCCGATCGGTAAACTCCTTTCGGCATCTACCCTCGCTGAATCATTTTCGGGTCGGCTCGGCACAATTCGAGTTAAGCCGAGCAGCTTTTTCTGAAACATAATATCTACTAGGTAGGTATTCCATTTTGCTGCACGGCTGTGCTGAGTCATGCCGACCCGAACACGTGAGTAGCAGCCCTGATAGATTCAATTCAAAAGATGGAAAAACGTGCGAATGAAATTAAAGATAAACTTCAATTTTCGCTTAGGAAACAGTACATATATCAACTCGGGAAGGGATCGTCACCGTATCAACTCTAGCCATTCAGTATTCTTTGTATGAAACTCCCTACTACAACGTACACTAATCGGAATCGTAACGAAATCGCCTCGCCTCGGAACAAGCTCACGAACCGAGGCAATACGGTGACGATCCCTTTCCGAATTAATATGTGTGCTATGACCTTTAGCCATCAAATTGTACGAAACTACCCTACTTTTGATTTGTAACAGTCATAACTTCTACCTGGGCGGCTTTAAAACTGTGACACCAGGTTAGTCTCTAACCACACGAAAAGAAGAAGAAGAACTTCTACCTGCATTGTATCCAAGAGCGCTTTCCACGTCGGCTCTGTGAGATATTGTGTGATTCCAATACGTAATGACGAAGACAACTCCTTCATTAGAGCCTGCAACCAGAATAATCAATCAATCAACTCCAGTAGCGAGAGCAGGAGAAGCCTATGTCCACTGCTGAACAGAGGACTCTCCCAGGCTGCGCTACAACACCCTGTCCTCTACCTTCCGCATCCAGTCTGTCCCAGCCCTTTTTAAAGTCAGTGGTCAATCTAGCTGGGGGGCGTCCCACACTTGTCGATACGCGGTCTCCACTCCAGGACTAGTCTGCTCCACCGGCCATCGGTCCTTCGACAAACATGGCCGACCCACCGCCACTACAGCTTGCTTACTCTGCAAGCTATGTCGGTAACTCTGGTTCTTTTCCGGATAACTTCATTTCTGATCTTATCCGTCAAAGAAACTTCGAGCGTAGCACGCTTCATAGCGCGTTGAGCAACCTAGAATTTGTGGACAAGCCCGACTGTCAGTGTTCACGTTTCGGCACCGTATATCATAACGGACAGGACGCACTGGTTGAAGATAAAAATATTAAAACATGAGCAATTTGTTACTTGCTTATTAAATTACTTTTAAATAGCAATTATAGTTTACCATAATACCGACCGAAGATCGACCTCCTTTCAAATATTCCAACAATTTATGACGTGTATTCTTGAAATACGAAAACTAAAACAAACTGATGATATTTTCGAACCTTCAATGTTCCCCGACACGCGAGGTACACCAGCATGCCATTAGCTGCGACCAGGGAGCCACTGACCAGCCACATACTGCTGACCAAGGTGGCTCGCTTCCAATGCGGACATTTGAGCAGTACGGCGATGAGGCGCAGTCCGCCAGTGTAGTGTAGTTTCATGCCATACGCTTGGAACAGGATCAGCCCGTAGAGAAGGACCACTGTCACCTGCAATTGTCAGCGTTCCATTCATATTATTTATTTTTTATCGATAGCTACATTATCAGCGAGTAACATAGGCTATATTTTATCCCCGTACTCCCACGGTAACGGTAACTACGCGGGTGAAACCGCGTGACGTCCGCTAGTTAAGTAATTATACAGTGTGAGTCTTTATAATGTGCACATATCGAAATGAGGGAATCTATGCTTTATTTTATCGACGGAAAAACATTTTAAAAATCTAAATATTTTTTTATACATATTTTTGATGGAATTTTTATACAAAACGGTGACATAACTTTTAAACTAAATGATCTATCGCGATGAAACAAACTCCATAATGATTGGAAGTAATGAGGCGTCCTCATGAAAAAGAAAATTGTTGAAAAAAACTACCATATATAGAAAATAAACATGTTTTTTTTAGCAAAAATCTGTTTTTTTTTTAAATTATATATTTTTTAAATAATCGTAAAATTTCTCAATAAGACTCCATTGCGGATATGTCCGGACAAGAGGTCAAAAAGCCTAACACTGTCCGGCTTTATCCGGACGGATGGCAACTCTACTTCTGCCTAACCCTTCGAGGAAACCCTGCGTGATGTTACGTTATCAATTATCATTAACTAGCAGCACCCCGCGGTTTCACCCGCATAAGTCTCGATCTCGTGGGAATATCGAGATAAAGAGTATCCTATGTGTTAATTCAGGTTATAAACTATCTGTATGCCAAATTTTATCCAAATCCGTTCAGTAGGTTTTGAGTGAAAGAGTTACAAACATCCATGCAACCTCAAACATTTTCGAAAAAGAAATACAACATCTTAGTTATAATTAGTAAATGTAATAATAATATATGCAAAATAATATAGTGTAATAAATAAATAAATTCTGTATTATATTATAACCAGGATGTTGTACCTATTTCTTTTTCTAACCTTATGTATATGCTTGAGCAGCAGCATGACCCTCAGACTCGTGTTGTAGCAGAAGATGACCATGCACAATGACACCACGAGCTGGGCGATAAGTAGCGCGCGCAGCACCCCCGCGAGCCGCGCGCGCCCGTCTCTACTGAACGTGAACACGCCCCACGCCATCCAACATTTTGCTGGAGCATGCTAGCTGCGTCTGTGAAAGTAATAACGGATTTAAGTCCATAATACGACAGCTCAAATTCACTCTTTATCTCGCTCACACAACTGCTCGCGGGCTGAGTCAGAGCGAGACTGAGCGGTGGGGAGAAGGCTCCAAGGCGCCGTTAGTAGCGCCGGTAATTTC
Source organism: Agrochola litura (assembly GCA_949152395.1). Lineage (NCBI taxonomy): Eukaryota > Metazoa > Arthropoda > Insecta > Lepidoptera > Noctuidae > Agrochola > Agrochola litura. The sequence goes on along the minus strand of OX424495.1, from coordinate 24,694,993 downwards.
TAAATTTCATCCATTTAGGTATTTCAAAATTAATGCTGCAGTATTTTGGATATAACGGAAAATCATTCTAATGCTGGGGCTACATTGTCACGTTATCGCAAACTATACATCGCGCGCTCTCTGTTGCTCAGCTCGATGTCGAGCGGTGTGCGAAAAAGAGCGCGCGAAGTTTAGTTCGCGATAACGCGACAATGTAGCCCCAGCATTACGCACAACATTTACCTCGCCTCTCTCTTTGAAACTCTTGTCAGGTCGCGCCATCTACCTATTTGTACTAAATACCCAGCTCATCACGGATCGCCGTGGTTAAGTCAATTTACAACAATAAAAAACTCACTTAAAAACTCTTTTCCGACAGACTCTGTATCATTTAAACCAAAGTACCTAATTAAAATCCGAATCGTGCACTTATATTTGAATTTTCAGATAAATTCTATTCAATTTTATTTATCTCACAAAAATTCAACCAGTACAATTCTACCAGTGTTAGATGTGTTATGACTATGAGAAAACGTGCGACAGAGGGAAACCAAAAAAAGTAGGCGGTCATGAGGACTTCCGACAGAAATGAAAACTTAAAACGACTATTATGCTGAGGCTACATTGTCGCGTTATCGCGAACTGTTACTCAGCGAGACGTCGCGCATCGTCGAGCGGTGTGCGAGAGAGAGCGCGCGAAGTTTAGTTCGCGTAGCGACAGCACTAGCGCCATCAATATTCTAATACCCAGTAACTACGCGAACCCAGAAGTTTAACCCCTACCAAAAATCCCTCAATGAGCATAAAGACGTTTTCACAAAAAAAAAAAGTTTAAAACCTAAATTCAATAAGTACCTACTACTAATTGAATTTAATGTATCGAGCTTCGTAGAGATAACCGTACAAAGTTCACGCTATGTCACACTCAAAGCACGCATGTAATGCATCATAATTATTATTTTCTATAGACATCGCTAAATGGAACTAGAATATAGGTGGATGTCTAATACATACATTAATTACAATAAATATTTGGCTCAGTATTCACCAAGGGTTGACATGTTTTCAAGAAGCCTCAAGAATGGCCCTGCACCACAGATGAATTCAGATGGTTCACTCCGCATTTTATGTAAGTATGGAGCTACAAGTACGCGGTGGGCCCGTCTTGCTGGGCCAATTCAGCCAGAAGATCTAAGAGTTACGCGATAGAAAGAGAGGCAACTTCTAGGTGAATATAACTGTAGGTAATTGGGGCTATGCAACCTGAATTGCACTTTATTGTGTCGTGGCAAAAGTCGCTTTTAATTTATATGATTTTGCGGAGTGAATCTGTATTTATCTGTGCCTGCACTCTGACAATTTGACAGTTCAACAACATACATTGCGTTATTTACGTTGTTGAGCAGACAAATTATCGAACATATGAAGCAATGGATTAGTAATATACTTCAAAATCATTCAGATTTTGTTTGATCGTGCGTTACGCAATTATGGTGCAGGGCCAACATAGGTACCGACATCGGACCGATATTTGGCGCCAAGCCGGGAAATGTCAACTAAGATAGATCACGATGCTCAGCATTGGGACTGTGTAAAAAGAGAGAATCACCTTTGAAGTAACATTACACTGCAATCACAAATTCCTTCACCAAGAGCACTAGCGGTGAGTTTAACCGTATGTTTAACTGTATTTATTCCTGTTTTGGCGTTGGCAGTATAGATTATTAACCTCAAAATAAACTGAACAAATATATGTAGACTTTATTTCTTAGAAAAAACGGTTCATACACTCCTTCTTTACGATTTAATTATCCTATTATGTTATAAATTACTGATTTATCCGGAAAATGACGCAAGGTTGACGCTCCATGACATTAACCAAAAACCAAGTCACGATTGGTGTAAAAACTTTACCTAGATCGAAAACTTTTTTTTTGTAAAAAGGTTTTATATTTCACTTTTTTGGTTGTGGGACCTAGCATGAGCACACATTACATCATCCGCATCGGTCATATAACAGTGACAGGAAGTTATTATAACATCATCCACATAGACTAAGTGGGAAAACACATATTATTGAAGCTAACTCTAAAACTACCCGAGCAATCTAATGAAATTTATATAGGACCACCGCGCAAATTCTCTCTACAAAATAAAAAAAGAATTTTCAAAATCGATCCACAATTGACGAAAATATGAATGGACATACCTACATAAAACAAACAAAAAAACGTACACACAGACGAACATAATATCTCATCAAAAACATTTTCATATAAAATGTTGCCAAGACGAGACTATATGGCTCGCACTGTCAAAAAGTTATCAGATCTCATGTAGAGCCAAGCTTCTAACTGTACACGCCCTAACTGTACAAGCCCTAACTTCACACCTTAGTCAAAATGTGTAAATGTGTGGCTTGGCCGTTTCCGGCCCGATCGCCGTCGGTTTATTGGTGGGGCGTGTAAAATTAGAAGCTTGATTCTATATATGAGAAATAATTAACTAAATGAATAAATAATTAATTATTGTATAACAGAATCGTAAATACATTTTTCACCTTACGCCCATGTGACGGTAGCGAAACGGCCAAGCCACATATTTTGACTAAGGTGTAGAGTTTGTGAAGTTAGGGCTTGTACAGTTAGGGCGTGTAGAGTTAGAAGCTTGGCTCTACATGAGATCTGATAACTTTTTGTCAGTGCGAGCCATATGGTCTCGTCTTTGCAACATTTTCCATGAAAACGTTTTTGGTGGGATTTCACTTCTTTTTGTAAGTTGCTTATAACAATATTTTTTTTTATTTTGTTAATTTTTCTTTCTTTTTTTGGGGTTAATTTCTTGCACATCAGAGGTGCCTTTTTTCATAGCCCGCTCTATCTTTGCCTTTTCTTTGAGTTTCTTGGGGAAAACCTATACAAACTTCTACCCCCTTATTTAAAGGGTGGTGGGTGATTTACTAAAAATCTAATGAAATTTTATGACGTAGTAAAGGGGCCCTGTTTCAAAATATGTTGGGGGCCCTTTTTATCTGTCTGTAGCGAAACTCAAAAGGAGGGTTTTACTTTATTTTACAAAATAAATAAAATAGTATCCTGAGTTGAAAGCTTACCTAAGCTGTCATTGTGACCTTACTAAGAGAATCCAAGGGCGAGCGAAGCGACCTAGAAAGCTGATTTAGATACGTCAAGTTTTCACTGAAGAGAAAATAGAAGCATTCTGAACCGAGATTGTTGAAGATCTCGTTGGAATGTTACTAAGACAATGCAAGAGCGAGCGAAGCCAGCTATAAATTTGGAGAATCCTGACTCGGATATGTGAAGTTGTCATTGTCATTTAACTAAGAGAATGTAAGAGCGAGCGTAGCAAGGTCAAAAATTAAAGCATCTTGACTCGTAGGTTAGATTTTCTGTGTGATTTTACTAAATGAATATAAGAGCTTGAGAGTCGGACCGTGCTTGAAGCTTTCAAGCCTCAGTAAGCCATAAAGAAATTACGCTAATTTTCTATTTTCATTAGGTATTTATTCATTACAGGCTCCTCATCTATGTATAAGAATTTGAGGTTTTTTTTTGCTTACACACCCGGGGGCCCCTGTATCTTCGGGGTCCCGTATCATTTATATGGCTGATACGGCGGCGGCGGTAGCTACGCTATTACATGCGGAGTCCGAGGGGATCTGGGGGTCATGACCCACCCAAAATCTTTCACGCTGTCGGCAGCCTTAATGATTTACTTGTATTACTAACTTTTAAAGTTACATTTTCAGGCTCGCTTCCCTCGCTCAACGCAGGCCTTCTACATTCTCTTAATTCATGAGCTTTTCTTCATAAGTCGACATAGCAACTAATTCCTAGTTCTTTTTGAATAATCAAAAGAAAATCTAACCTATCCGAGTGTGTGCAAAAATTTTGAGCTCACTTCGCTCGCTTTTGCATTCTGCATTCAGTTCAAAAGTTCTTAGAATTAAAAATATCTAACACAACCTAACCTAACCAAGGCTGGTTGATCAAAAAGTGCTGCTACTGCGACTAATTTGCCCGCAACTACAGCCTCCCCCCGCATGTAAAAACTGCGTCCCTGAATAGCATAAGTAATGTGGACCTGGAGATATTATTATATGCACAAAAATATTCCTCGGCACTCATGGTGACCCCCCCCCCCCCCCCCAAAATCTTCGGCTGGGACCGCGCCTGCGCTATTATGCATTCAATGACCTAACAACCCCCGGCGCGTGGTTATACTCTTTAATACTCAACTAATAGGTGCCCCTCAACGTTACTATGCAATGTTACATCGATATTATATTCAGACTATTTTTTACTATCTAAGCTACTGGCCGCACATAAAACACTTATGATAAAATAATTAAAAGGCGGGAACCTTTCAAAAATTATGTCATTCTATTGTTTTCTTCGGTGAACATAGATTGTCAATAAATTGAAAATTACAATTTTATTGTAATTTATTGTGTCAATTAAGTTGCTGAGTAGTTAACTATTGTGGTTAGTACATAGTTATCGCCAAAATGGCGGACGAGGCGACAGACGCCGCGAAAGATGCTGCACCAGATGAGCAAGACGCCACACTAGATGCGAAAGACGCTACAGTAGATGCGCAAGACGCCGCACCAGATGAGCAAGGCCCCGCACCAGATGAGCAAGACGCCGCACTAGATACGCAAGACGAGGAAAATTTGCAACCCTCGAAACCAATTCAGGCCGTATCCTTCCAGGAGCCAAAAAAGCGGCCCAAGATCGCATGGAGCGATGACTTGAGTCATGATTCTGAAGAAGACAGAGGTACTTCTTTTTAATACTTAAGAATAATTCCGTTGGGCTAGGTATACCTAGTAAGCCAAGTAGAATTAAAGGTAATAATATAAAAAGCTCATACAAAATCAAATAGACCGTTGTGAATGACATACATGTGTGTGTGTTGTGTAAAAACTAAAATAAATACCCAATATCTGCGTATTACATACATTAAAATAATAAATCTATTTTAAAATACATAAAAGGCACATGTGACTGCGTTGCTCTTCCAAAACACGAAACGAAAATAAAAAGATAAAAAATTATAAAATAAATTGTTTTATATGGCAGGTATAACATTTTCAAAATCTTTTTATGGTTTAATAAAAATTCTTTTAATTTAAAATTACATCGCCTACCCGCGCCATCACTTCGTTTAACTTTAGCTCAGCATTTTTTTCTTTTTGCTCAACTCCGAAAGGTCGTAACGTAGTTTAGACTTGAGTATAACCTTCCTCAAGATTTGCACTATAAAATGCAATTTTTTTTTTAAATTCGACTGGTAGTTTCCACAGATTGGCGTGTTTAAACCAACAAACAAATATTATATTTTCAGCTTTATTATAATTATTATATCAGTAAAAGATAGATTACAGAAGGGTTGACTAGCAAAGTTAAAAAAGTTTAGTTAAATTCAATTTGAATTTATTCTCTTAATTTACTAAAACGGACACACTTCCCTACGTATTATTCTAGCTAGTATGCTGAGCCCTTTTGGCATTCTATTAATTGATTTCGGTTTTTTTATATCGTTTTAAGGTGTTTTTTTTTCTATAATGCCAATAAACGCATTTTTCTTTTTTTCTTTCAATGTTATGCACAAGAAATTTCACGCGGACAAACTCGTGGGCAGAAGCTAGTCTCTTTAAAAAAAACTAAATTATTTAAACAGAAAATAATCTAGGCATTCGAACTGTGTGTATCCAACTTTAATTAGGTAGAGTTAAATCTATAAATTATCCACATAATTTACATATAATAATCGGCAGCCGCACTTGTTGCATTCTTGCACCCCGGCTTCCGAAACATGGCGCCGGAACCTACGATGAAAAAATTTCATAACATTTCAGAATGAAAATGTAAAATTTGCTGTCGTCGGTGCGGCGCATGGGCGATATTCATTCGTACTTATACACAAATATGCGGTCCGGCGCCGATACGGCTCCGACGTCCTGTACACGAAGCCTGAGTGTTCTGTTAACTGAGCCCCACAACTTACCTTTTTCCAGAACGTGAACGCCTCGCTCAACTCGAACGCGAGTTAGCCGAAACACCCGTAAAACCAATTTACAAACCCGAAGAACTAGAGCAGCTGGTGGGCTTCATCATGAAAATGACAATACTCTACGACCTCCGTCCTGAGGACTGGAACGAAGACACGAAGAAGGTCATAGAAGAATGGGTCCTGGAACCTAAGAGTTTTGTTCTCTGCATCTATTTCAAAGGAGAAAAGCTCAAAGCTAGTCACGAGTTCCCTACGACTCCTGTTTTTGATTTGTCATTTTTCTTAAGGTCCCCGGACTTTGTCTTTACGGTTGAATCGTTCCATGATGAGATCTTATTCGGGACGTTCAGAGATTCTGTTGAATCAAATGTGATTCAAACCATGGAATACGTTTATGCACCATATTTTTTCGCTGTTACTGCGTGGCCTGACAGTAAGTATTGGTTGCAGGTATATCTAGATTAAATCTAAACTTATAAAACTGATGAAACACAGAAATAGTTTGGTTGTAAATTTATTTCTGAGCTTAGGTTAGGTTAGGTTGTCGGGGATTCTCCCGTCACGCAGCAGGTGCACTGGGCGTCGGTGGAGGACAGACAACGCCTTCTTCCAACCCCCTTAATGGGTCCAAGGGTGGCGGATTCAGGGACATCCGTCGCCCCCCCATCACACAGCACCCGAGATGGCGGCGCTTAATCATCCACGCGCGCCTCTCTAAGACGTAACGGGGCCAGTTTCACTCCCCCTACGGGTTGGGGCCCGCGGAGGGCGGGCCGTCACCAGTCCGGGGCAGCGGAAGTCGCATTTGCACTCGCAGCCCCCGACGCAAGTGTGAGAGGGTACACCGGGGTGGTTTTAGTCAGTAAGAGTCTGTCAGACCCCTTTTCCCACCCCAGGAGGACATCCATGAGGATTTCCACCTCGACGAAAAAAAAGGTTGTCCGAGATCATTGAAGGCGCACAAGATCTCATGATCCCCGGTCCAAGTGTGGCAAGGGAATACCGGGGTAGTTTTTAGTCAGTAGGAATCTGACAGACCCCTTCTCCCACTCCAGGGCGGAGGACATCCATGAGGATTTTCCACCGCGGAACAAAAAAACAAAAGTTAGGTTACACATTTAATGCTTTCTTTTTTCCAGGCGTTAAAAGCGAGTTCTGCACCCACATCCACACATTCCTGGCTAAGTTGACCGACATGTACTATAAGATGTTAGGCTTAACCGTCCTATACATACCCCGGGAGGGCCAAAACCTGTCTTTTGAAAAGGCCAGTGCTGACCGAGAGCTGGTGAAAAGACTCGAAGGTGTGGTCGTCTACTGGACCCATCAGATCAAGTCGTGTTTAGAGGACACGGCTTTTGTGGCTTCACAAAAGGAGTTGCTTTGTCCCAGCGATGAATATGACTTCTGGGTTTATAGACGTGAGTAGGACGTGTTCTATTCAATGGAATTAATATTCTTATTAATTAGCTCAGCTAAATAAGTAAGCTAACCAAAACCCACAAAACTAAATAATCAAATTACAGACGAAAACCTGAACGCCTTACTGCACCAGCTCAAGAACCCAGCAGTGAAGCATATAACGAAGATCTTGGTCACCACTCACTCCACATTTATTCACCAGTTCCAATCTCTCTGCGAAGAAATCACCCAAAAGGTTGGGGAGGCTACCTCCAACATCGAGTACTTGCAGGTCATCAAGCAACCATGCGCAGTTCTAGAGTGCGTCGTTGACCCTGACGAGATAGCCATCCATGTACCGAATCTTATAAACCTATTTCGTTTCATATGGATGGAATCTCCTACCTACAACTCTGAGATTAGAATCACAAACTTGTTCAAATCCCTGAGCAATCAAATCATAATTTTATGTCGGAATTATATCAAGTTAGAGGAACTTTTCGATGGTAATACGGTAAGGGCTTTAGGCGAGTTCAGTAAGTGCATAGACTGCTGTAAGAAATACAGGGAGATCTACGATGTGATGGTAGAAGCGCATAATGAAGAGAACCCTAACAGCTGGGAACTGGATACCGGAGCGATCTTCAACTATATTGACTCGTTTATCCAGAGGTGCTTCGATATGCTTGATGTTTGTAACTGCATGATCATTTTTGGCAGGTAAGTGTGATCTAGTTATATTTATCCTGGCAATTTAAATAAGTACATATAATTACAGCATGATTTCATATCCGCAATTAGTGCCTTAATGCTATTTCTAGTTTCTTCCCTAGAACACAGTCCATCCATTTTTTCTTTGGTCTGCCTCTTTTCTGATAGCCATCCATATACACACACAATACATATCTTGTCACATGCTCCTCATTCCTTTGCATCATCTGTCTATACCACGACAATAATTTCCTCCTCAACTTTTTTGTAACAGTAGAGTAGGCGTTTATTTCAAACTCCCTATAATATATAAATTTTTATCCATTTTCATCATACCACACATAGGTACTTATTTCTTAAAATACTCGTCTCAGCATCCACTCCGGCAGTTTTTGATGTGTAACATCGTTCCTCTCGTTTCCCTGCAATATGTGGGAGTGATTTCGTGAAAAGCGACGGAAATGTGTTACAGGAAGCCAAGGAAGCACGTGCTATTTGATTTGACCAATGAGCGCGCGCGGTTGCTATAGTTGGCCGTCAGATGGTACCAACTTATTTTCCGATAGGTTGGTACTGTCAGCCAAGATTTCAGACGTTACACATCAAATGCGACTACTATATGGCTCGCTCGTTTTTTAAAATAAATTCCAGAATCAATGAGCTGGAAGAAGTATCCAAACCGTACTTCAGTGGTGCCAAAGGGGATCACTTCGAAGCCAAATGTGAGAAGATAGAGCAAATGTTCTCCAATGCCCTTCGCGATATTACTGGTGTATCTAGCACCATCCTTGATGTCCAGGCACCTTCGTGGTATGACGACATACTCGGCTTCAGGATCATCATTAAAGATATTGAGGTTAGAGAAATTGGTTAAGCGTAATTTTAATGATTCCTTATTAAGTGCGACGGGTTATCAGATCTTTGCTGAGACTTAGCAGGTTTACTCGTATGTCTCCGTGATCAGTTTAAAAAAGCACTATACAGGGTGGCAGGGAGACTTCGACGCGAAAACTGTTATCATGGATTATGAACCCTGCGTTGAAATTTTTCGTCGGTTATTTTTTTTAAATCAGCTGTTCCATACATTTAAACCGCGTAGTATTGCACTTTTCTGTGAAACAGCAGATTTTTTTTATTATCAGGCGAAAAATTTCATCTCACGGGGTTCAGAATAATTTTCTGTCATTTTGTCTATTCTTCCGTCGACAAAAGTTTATTCCAGAAATCCCCACCGACAAATCCCGGTGGAATAAACCGACAAAACCCGTTTCTATTGTGGTTATGATAAGCGTGCTGGAAAGAAAACATGCAACATTCATTTTCTACATATTGCTTTACAAAGAGTCGTGCCTCATAGTCATAACATAATTGTAGCATAGTCGCATACTAAATTTGTTTTGTTCGTTTCCCTACTCGACAAAATTCTGGACACATGGCTCTGCTCTATTGCCATCTGGTGTCACAACTTGGCACTGGTCTCTCTCTGGTCTCCTTTCAAGGAGTTCACCAAATCAAGCATTTCTTCTCATTGCTAATCAAAACAAAAATATCTATTGCTTGACAGATTATTATAGAGAACCTGGTAGACACGGTGTTTGAAGGCGTCAACCATGTAGAAGAGGCTGTGTTAGCTCTCTACTCTCTCAACAATTACTCCAAACGGAAGAATCTCAGACGTGTCTTCAAAAGGAAAACTGCTGAGGTACTCCTTGAAATACATAATTTTTTTTAGTACATAATTGCGTTTGAATTATAATCCTGTTGGCCCCAGGAGGGAAAATCAGAAATGTCTTAACGCGGGTTCCCAGCACATGTTTTACCCAACACACTACACGAAACTTGAGGTAAGTGTATGTAGTGTGTATGTACAGGAAATCCTGCTTTATAGGTGGTCAAATAAATAAACTGTGTCCTAGCTTGCTGCGTCGCGTATGTTACATGATTCATTGACGGCCGAACAGCGCAGTTTTTTCAAAAAATGTATGCATAATATATTGTAATTGTAAAGTAAGTCTTAACGTGAGTCTAACATAACTTTTATCGACAACAGTAGGTACTTAGGCATATAAAATCCAGGGGGGGCAGCTGCCCTCCCCTGCCCCCCATGGGTCCTAACACATAACATCCTGCTTGAATTTCCTTAAGGTCACGCCAGGGTTACCACCCCATATCCGGGCATTTCAATAGGTAACACTTTGACCAACACGAAGATAAAATCTGTGGATAAAAACTGTCGACTTGAGAATTCTTTGTACGCACTTGTTTGTATTTATATTTTTTCTTTGCGTCATGTTTACTGCAAATAAATGTATTTTATTTTATTGTTTCTAGATGTGGGCGATGTTCAGCGAAGAGGTGCAGGAGGCTAAGAAAGACATGGTATCGACGCGCAGCGTGGCCCCAGCCGACATGCCCAGCTTCGCGGGCAGAGCCGCCATACTTCGGATGCGAAAGAACAGACTCCTGTACCTTAAGCAAGTAAGTGCTTTTTGAGGTTCTCCTTCTACTTTATAACCGGTCTCTCAGTGTCGAGACTCGTGCCCAATAGCTAGTAATTTGTTTCGCCACGACTTGGCTTTAAAATCTCCGCGGTCATTCTTGTGGCTTAATGAAAAGAGAGTTCCAAGGTTTGGAAGATCAGCTGTCAAGACTTCAGGTTCTAAGCGTAGAAAAAAAGGTTTTACAAGACCGTGAAAAAAGTGACTACAAAGTAAAAATTAATTTTAGTTTCAGAAGTAGATCGCAACAAACAAACAAATAAAAAAAAAACAAAAAAAACCAAAGCTAGCGAAGTCCATTGTTTTTTTTTTTTTTAGTTTTTAATAAGTAAAGATAAGATAACAATATCAACATAGACAAACTAGATCTACTCGAGCAACGTTAGGAATGATAGACGTGCGAGCAAGTATGCGTACTTATGGCTCGTCGACCTTTCTCGCCCGTGTGTCATACTAAGTACGCATAAATTAAAACCGCTGAGTAAGTTCGTCGGCGATCCAGCAGGTTTGAAATTTTGCTCGTAGCCGTTTATTTTTTGTGGAAAATTATCAAATAACTTCTCCCGCTCTGGGCCAGACTTTTACTGACTAAAACCCACCCGTGTTCCTTCAGTTGCCATTTGCCGTGGGCCACGATTTCCCTTTCGGCCTTATTCGCAACCCCGGCAGGCATCGGCCCTAGCGGACCCCGTCTATTCTACTGACATCTCTTTGAGGCACGCGTGGAACACAACACGCCGTCGACCCAGGCCTGGTCCTTATCGGTCGGCGAGCTACCCTTTGCTCACCGTCCGTAAGCCCGGCTCGTAGCCCGCCTTGGTTCGTAGTTTCGTGCGTGTGTCATCGTCGCGAATCGCAAGCCGACATTTTGTTTCGACATTTGTGTAATCTTTGTTTAGTTTGGTTCAGAAAATTCGACAACATAGCGATACAGTGTGAGCAAGCTTCACTTGTGTTACCGACGCCGACGGCGAGCCGAGTAAGTTCGCGAACTTAAAAACCGCGTACTTTAAGTTCGCACGTCTATCACCCACTTTTATAAAATTGACAAGGGAACACCGCGCGGTCGTCTTCTACTAATTGAAAAATAATCATGTAAATCAGCCCAGAAATCACTGAGAAATAGAACTCTAGGCACTAAGGATTTAATTGTCCAACAGGTAATGACAGATGCGTCCGCATGGCTTCTACCGTGCAGCAACTCTGAAGATGTGATCATGCACGTAAACAGGCTGATGGGAGCGATTGATGTCGCCATCAGGGAGATTTGGATCTCTTGGACGGTATGTCATGACATAGTATGGGACAAAGTTACCTATGTAACTCGCAGTCGTGGGTGACGTCATCCATGGATTTTCGACGGTAGTAATGCCTGGTTTTTGAAAGGTTAGGTAATACAGAGATAAATACCCAAACTCATGTCAAGGTATTTGGTTAACACCAACCATGGTCCAGGAGGCCATGGTGCAATTACTTCAGGATAGTCTTCTCGAAGAAACCCTGGATTCATTTGCATAACAGGCGAGTACCTGACCAATCATTTAGAACAGCACTTCTAGAGAATCTCGGCTCAATGATTCTGGTCCTAAACTTTTTGTTTTCCTTTTTAAAACCGCCCATGGGCCTCTGACTTGGGTTCGCACGCCGTCGAGAAATATCTCAGACATACCGGTTTCCTCACGATGTTTTTCTTCACCGTTTTTGAAGCGAGTGATAATTAAACAATACGCACATAAATCCTTCGATCAACAATACCAACATTGTTGATCGAAGCATAAATCCGAAAAGTCAGAGGTGCGTGCCTTGGGTTCGAACTCGAGACCTATGACTAGGCTAACACAGCTCTAAGTGTAGTAACTAAACTACATTATCGTCTGAAAGAATCACAGTTTTTTGTTATGACCCAGATCTGTCACACTATGCGCTGTAGGGTTAAAAACATAATTTGTGTCCAACAGCACAACGTGGACGAAAGATGTAGTGCAGGACTCAACAGAACCCTGATGAGGAAGAGCGTCGAGAATCCTGGTCTCTTAGAATGTAACATTGATTCGTAAGTATCCAAATACCGATAGTTTGAAGGGTGTAGTATCATGCTATTATAATCAGACAGTAAGTTTCTTCGAAAGTCGTTAATCGAATGATTTAAACATTCAGATGATATTTGGATGATATTCTCGTAACATAGAATAAAGTATAATTTCTATTTATTTTTTATCTTATTATTTCTATTTAGTATATTGCATCACATATTAATTTTAATAAATTGTAGCGGCTATACCGCCACATACGAACTACGCATCATAGACATGACATCACACAATCCGGCATCGCGCAGTTAGAGTTTACCGAGCGATCGACATACATACAAGATTTCAACTTCATACCGATGGGCAGTTGCCCGCCAGACACAACACCCGTCTGGTCGGAGGATCCTCCCTTTTCTATGGTGGATGAGTGAACTTTACACCCTGTTCCTCATACCACTAAATTGGTGACCCCGAGTATGAACGTCAACGCAGCCTTCGTGCAATTACTTCGGCGTGACGTCATCATCATCATCACTCCCGCAAGCTTTCGTGAGGCGAGTCACACAGCCAGCACCCACGGCTTCAACGGGTATCCTGACCACCAGCATGCAGCGAACGCGCATTCCTGGTCATCACCCTCAGTCTCGTCACCCCGACTCACTGGGGAATCACCGCAATCACCACAATCACCACAGACAGTTCCGACTCACCGCGAACTATGTGGCACCCGGTTCCGACTCACTGGAACCACAGCTGGCACTGTGTGAAGCATCGCAAGATTCAGCCCACTATCGACCTCCGGTCTCCGGAGGGGAGTGATGTAGCGGTTATACCGCCACATACGAACTACGCATCATAGACATGACGTCACACAATCGTGCATCGCGCAGTTAGAGTTTACCGAGCGATCGACATACATACAAAATTTCAACTTCAAACCGATGGGCAGTTGCCCGCCAGACACAACACCCGTCTGGTCGGAGGATCCTCCCTTTTCTATGGTGGGTGAGTGAACTTTACACCCTGCTCCTCATACCACTAAAAATTATTTTTCTTTGAGTACGCTGTACTGGTACAGCGTCTTAATATTTGTTTGCTGCACCGGTCGACGTCATTACGTCGGCGCCGGCTGTCGCTGAAAACTGTCTTGCATAGGGTCGTAGCATAATGCTGAGCGATAGCCGATTTGCGTGGATGTGACGCATGCTTCTCCCAACTTTTTCTCGTTTTTAAAATCAAATCTATTTTTTTTTGCGTCATGTTTACCGCAAATAAACGTTTTTTCTTTCTTTCTTCTTTCTAGATCTATTCTGGAACTGTGCCATGAGGCGGGACATTGGGAGAACTTATTCATGGAGGTACCGGTGCATGCATATCAGGTAAAACTGACTAAATAATTTTATTATAGACTTGTGACAGAAGTACAGAACCCTATCATGGAACTTCTATCATGGAAAACAAAGGGATCATGTGATAAGAAGTCATAGTCTGGTTAAGGCCCGGACTCCACCAAAGCGGAGATGTGCGGAGGTATCCGAAGAGAAGAGAAGAGATGTTTTTCAGCTAGGGTGTATTTACCGAAGCTGTGGAGAGATGCGTACTGGCTAAATTGGAGCGGAGATGTATGCTGGCAAGAGCAGAACTGAGTTGCGTGCGGCGAGCGTTGGCTGTTGACATCTCGCCGCTGCGCGCCGTCGCCAGCTTGCGAGGCACAGCTCACATCTCCGCTTTGTACCGTTGCCCAGCTCAATCTCGGCGAGGCACAGCTCACATCTCCGCTTCGATCACGCCATACAAATATGAAGCTCAGTGGTATCCACTAAAGCAGAGTGGAGACAAAATGTGTGAATAACGAAATTCTATCTCTCGTCTCGTCTCCGCTTTGGTCGAGTCCGGGCCTTAAAATCACTCTATTGTCAAATTGATTCTAGGCATTATGATACTGGTGCCGATTCCCTTGTTCACAAACTAAATTTAAGTTCAGTGCATCTTTTTCTTTCTATTTCACTAAGAAAAGGACAGAAGATAAATTTTAGTTTAGTCCTGTCAAATTAATCGGCACCTGTCACTACTCCATACAAGTTTAGACGTGATTAAAAACTTGTCTACTAAAATTACGTCAATTTACATCAAGCGCTGATTAATTTGACAGGACTAAACAAAAATTTATTTTCTGTCCTTTTCTTAATGAAATAGAAAGAAAAAGATGCACTGAACTTAAATTTTGTTTAGTTTGTGAACAAGGGAATCGGCACCATTATCAACCAGTCTGATTGCACTGGGTAAACTTTTGACTGGTTGATCGTATCGTAGATATATAAAACCCTCAACTACTAAAGGAGTGGATTAATAACAAAATTACCATAAATACAGCTGCGGGGCGTATTTCAATCCTACACTTAAGTAGTATTAATTAATTTTCAGGGTAGTACCTCAAAAGGTAAAAACGGAACCCTTATAGGATCACTCGTGTGTCTGGGTGTCTGTCTGTCCGTCTGTCACAGCCAATTTGTTCCGAATCTAATGGACCGATTGAGTTGAAATTTGGTACACATATGAATTTCTGTGACCCAAACACGGACGTGTACCGTTAATAAATTAATTTTGAATATGGGGGTCACTTTTCGGGGGCAAATGTACCTACATTATGTGACATATCAAATGAAAGGGCTTGTTGTGAGGATCATCTCAAATATGTTTTTTTTTCATAATTTTAAAATAAATACTTTTAACGATATTTAAGAATTATCCCTTATCTCCGAAACTAGTGAGCCAAAAATTTTAGAAAAAGAAAACAGAAAATAGTTCTATACTTATGGATTACAGGAAACCTTTAAGAGGTCTATGATCTTAAAATAACATGGTAAATCTCCCAATATTGAACTTACATTTGCAGTTGGAATGTATAGAACATGTTTTTCAACTAAGTATTACGATGTTAAGTTTGTTCTTGGGAAAAATTCATTCCAACTACGGAACCCTTCATTGTGCGTGGTCCGACACGCACTTGACCAGTTTTTACATTCACGTCGACGATTGTTATATTTAACATGAATCCCAGGTTTACGCCAAGGGTATGACAGTGAACTACGTCTACGAAAGCGTGTTGGCTGTCGTGAAGGGATACAACAAGATCCTGGACTCGCTCTCTACTGAGGAGAGACTACTGTTCAAGCCGCTGATCGTAGTAAGTTATTCCTCATCATCATTTCAACCGAAAGACGTCCACTGCTGGAGTTAGGCCTCCCCTAAGAGGCGCCACATCGACAGTAAGTTGTTTCAGTAAGTTATTATTAATGTTTACTAACATAAATGCTTGAGGTAGGAACTAAAATGAGACCATCTTCTTCATCGTTTACAAAATGCTAAAGATCGCGACCAAAATAGGCTGAGCGGTCTTCGGCTGTGTGGACTGCTAGGTATGTGTCTACATAGAGCGAAATTGGGCTTCCTCTACAACACATTGCTGGTGGTGGGCTTCAACGCCATTGGTAATTATTAGCGTCCGACCGAAAATTTATTTCTTTTCGGCCGAAAATGACTACGGAATTCAGACCGATTTGCATTTTTCGCCGAAACAGAAGACGATTTTTTTTTTATTCAATTGTTTGTCTTTGGTAAAAGTAAAAGAAATGCAGCGTCAATCTTTTAATCATTATGTTTAACTGTTTATTAAACTTAAAGTAAGTACACGAAACTTTATTACTTTTCTCGAGAATATTCATTATAATTAATAATTAAACACTCGATGTTCGCGTGAAAAAATTGTTTCTGCATTTTTAGTCATTGTGCTTTTCGTTGAAAAACTATCGATTTTCTCTGAATAAATGAATTGAAAGTATTGATTGTAGCCAGTACCTACTTACTTAAAAATTTTCGGCAATTTCCAAAAAAATCGTCCGTAAATGGAGGTTTCAGACGGAAATTCTAAAAATGAAACACGGTTGAATTCTAGCGATTAAATACAAGGGTCCTGGGCTTGCATCATAGGAGCCCAAAGAATATTTGCAGCGTGTTGGACAAGCTAGATACATGTACCGTACACAATGAGTAACGACACTTTCGGAAGAAATTGCTATAAATAAAGGTAAGGTACATAGCAAGCACTAACAGTCGATTAACACTACAGTTTTTATATTTTTTGTTGGTATCAATACCTATTAAAAAATAGGATCCGATTTAAAATTATAATCTATAATATAAAAATGAATCGCAAAATGTGTTGGTAAGCGCATAACTCAACAACGCCTAGACCAATTTGGCCAATTCTTTTTTTTAAATGTTCGTTATTTTTAGGACAAGGTTTTAGGGTAGGTAGGGTAGGTAATAAATGATAAAGATGGTGCACCCCAAGCATTTATAAGGCAAAACAACGTTTGCAGGGTCAGCTAGTACTTAATACAAATTCTGATCTATTTGCCTACCTACATGCAATGCTGAAAAGCAGTGCATCCAAAAATGTTGTCATTTTAGTTAGACGGTTTGAAAAGTACCTATCTTTGTTTGTTGCTGTACGAACTGCCTATTTTTATTAGAAACTAGCTTTTGCCCGCGGCTTCGCCCGCGTGGATGTCGGAAAATATCCCACAGGAATGTGCTACCGGGATTCAGAGTATCCTATGTCCTAACCCAGGTCATGGCCTATCCTATGCCTTTCATCTAGAAATCCGTTCAGCCGTTACGACATGGAAAAGGTAACAGGCATATAATAAATCTGTTTTAGGGTTCCATACCTTTGCTGTAGTTGCGGGCTAATTAGTCGCAGTAGCAGCACTTTTTGATCAACCAGCCTTGGTTAGGTTAGGTTGTGTTAGATATTTTTAATTCTAAGAACTTGTAGCGGTTACTCCGCCACATACAAACTACGCATCAAAGACATGACGTCACACAAATCCTGCATCGCGCAGTTAGAGTTTACCGAGCGATCGACATACATACAAGATTTCAACTTCCAACCGATGGGCAGTTGCCCGCCAGACACAACACCCGTCTGGTCGGAGGATCCTCCCTTTTCTATGGTGGATGAGTGAACTTTACACCCTGTTCCTCATACACCTAAATTGGTGACCCCGAGTATGAACGTCAACGCAGCTTTCGTGCAATTACTTCGGCGTGACGTCATCATCGTCATCACTCCCGCAAGCTTTCGTGAGGCGAGTCACACAGCCAGCCAGCACCCACGGCTTCAACGGGTATCCTGACCACCAGCATGCAGCGAACACGCATTCCTGGTCATCACCCTCAGCCTCATCACCCCGACTCACTGGGGAATCAACGCAAGCAACCTCATCACCCCGACTCACTGGGGAATCAACGCAATTCACCCCGACTCACTGGGGAATCACAGCAATCACCTCAATCACCCCGACTCACTGGGGAATCACCACAATCACCACAATCGCCGCAATCACCACAGAAAGTTCCGACTCACCGCGAACTATGCGGCACCCGGTTCCGACTCACTGGAACCACAGCTGGCACTGTGTGAAGCATCGCAAGATTCAGCCCACTATCGACCTCCGGTCTCCGGAGGGGAGTGATGTAGCGGTTACACCGCCACATACAAACTACGCATCAAAGACATGACGTCACACAAATCCTGCATCGCGCAGTTAGAGTTTACCGAGCGATCGACATACATACAAGATTTCAACTTCCAACCGATGGGCAGTTGCCCGCCAGACACAACACCCGTCTGGTCGGAGGATCCTCCCTTTTCTATGGTGGATGAGTGAACTTTACACCCTGTTCCTCATACACCTAAAAACTTTTGAATTGAATGTAGAATGCAAAAGCGAGCGAAGTGAGCTCGAAAATTAAGAGAATGTAGAAGGCGCGCGTAGAGCAAGGGGAAGCGAGCCTGAAAATGTTAGTTTTAAAAGTTAGTAATACAAGTAAATCATTAAGGCTGCCGACAGCGTGAAAGATTTTGAGGGGGTCATGACCCCCAGGACCCCCCCCCCCCTCGGACCGCACCTGCTACTTCCAAAGGTTGACCTTCTGATAACAGTTAACTTGTATTTCAACATATTTGTTATCACAGACTGCCTTATCTGTTTTACACATTATAAATAAAGCACTTATTATGTTACCCCCTAGTTATCGTTGTAACATTTCGCGATCTTGCATCTGTCATCTTCATTTAAACCTTATGGTAATGTTGGTAAAATCAAAAGTCATATGACTGACACTCGCTCTTGAATGGCAAAATACTATTTACAGCATGAAAAACAGCAATTAATATAAAACAATATAATTTTTTTATTCTAATATCACATGATTTAGCAGAAGTTACAGCATCATTAAATTGAAACTTGTTAAGTAATTTTAAATTATACATAATATAAATAATAAAGTGAAAATAACAATAAATGGCGCACCATCATCAAAATTACGAATATAATCTAAGTAATTACTAAAAAAGAAAAATTTGCTATCATAATCCATAAAATGCGAAAGGAATAATTACATCGGTCTATCCGCCTGTTACCTTTTACGCCGAAACCACTGAACCGATCATTATGAAATTTGACTAAGGGATAGCCTGGGACCTGGAGAAAAGTCGCTGAGAATAGCTTGTTATAAATATATCAAACTATAATAGCAAACACACATCCAAATGCTCCTTCATATCATCCTGTTCCACCATCTGCATGCAGCAAGGACAAGGAGTCTTTGTACCAGTCTCATTGAGTTCCTGCGACTCATCACATATATCGTCTTCCTCATCTTCTTTCGAAATACTTGTATTATTATTATTACCAAAGCTCGTACTGGCCCCTTCTTCAGGTATTGTATGTTTGTAATTGTTATTAAAGAACATTAAGCATTCATCTAGATGTTCTTGTACTGGTTTCTCGAATCTCGTACCACAACATGGACACCTCTGACCAAACACCTCCTCGTTGCTGGACCCTGCTTTCACTTCTTCCTCTGCTTCTTCACCTACTACATCTCCTCTGTCTAATGTAATTAAGCTAACTGGATTTCCTCTTTCGTTACAATAAGCTTCAAATTGTTCTTCCATTTCTTTACGTAATGACACTTTTGTAATGAAAGGATCAGATTGTAATGTAGTTTGTGATTCTGTTTTTCTTTTGCCTTTATCTACATTTTTTATGATACTAGTATCGAAATCTAAATAAGTCAAATCTATAAGATCGTTATCAGTGTTTTCTGGAAGGGATGGTATTGGTTTAAATGCAGGAACTGGTAGAAAACACATCTGTATTTCTTCTGGTACTGGACTATTTGTTTCTTTTGGTTTAGTTTTTACTGTATTTATGTTATTAATATCGAAATTTAAATGAGTCAAATCTATAACGTTATTATTATTATTTTTTGGTACTGGTGGTAATGCAGCTTTTGGTGTAATTATATCTGGGTTTTCTGATTTTACGTTACTAGTAGCGAAAATCATATTAGTCAAGTCTCTATCATTATTATTATTATTTTCTGGTATTGGCGTTAATTCGGCTTTTGTTTTAAATGCAGTTATTGGTGGTACACCCTTTATTCCGTTCGGTTTAGGTTTGTTTGCAGTTTGTGTATCTGGTTCCTTTTGACTAGTTTCTTGAACACTTTCAATACCATCTTGAATCAGTTTCTCAATGATATCCTTATTCAAACATTCATCCAAATGCCTATTGATTTCTTCTTTACTAAACCTACCGCTACAAATGGGGCAATCAACTAACTCTACTTTAACATTAACTGCGACTAATTTTTTATTATTCTTTGACTGTGTTAACTTATAATCATCACCATATATGTCTTTTAATATTGTTGTGGCATTAAAGTAGTCTTCTATTTTCCTCATTTTTGTGGGAGGAGATTGTAAATCAGTGGATTCTGTTTTATGTTTGGGAGTGGAAACTGCTACTCCTCTTCCAGGTTCTTTAAAAGTACCTGTCTCTCTACTTTTAATAGGTTTCTTAAGACTAGGATCAACCTGTTTCACAGGCTCCTTTGTAGTTATTTGTTTGTTGGCCCATATCATTCTCACTGTTTCTGTCACACCTACAGTATAATGTTTGCTTCCTGTATTCAACGTGTTGCCACTCCCAGTGAAGACAGGTATCGGTTTTGAGGGTGGTTTAGGCACTGTAATTTTTCCCTTTTTGCTAACTACATCAGTACTTGCACTATTTGTGGTAGTTTTAGGGTTGACTGTGACATTTGTAGAATCTTTTAATACAGGTTTTGTAGAATTATTGCTATTAGGTACATTATTAATAGTTTTGATGTTATTAGTAATATATCTAGTGATATCTGCATTTGGTTTAGTGGTAGTATTCTTTTTGTCTTTGGACTTTTGTTCTTTTTGTGGTTCTTTTATTTTAATGAACTTGCCTCCACATCTACTTAGGTGGTTGGTCCACCAATAGTCACTGGGCCCTGGTGCCCTGTTCGTAGAGCGTCGAACTATGCCAAAGTGCGGCCTTTTCTTCTGACAGGGACCATTGCAACGCCACCAGTGAGTTTGATAAAGATGCACCTGAAATTATATCAGAAAACGTTTACCTGTGTTTTATATTGACTTGAATTGAATTTAACAGAGTAACGGCCCTTTCCGACGGCCGTCCAGTTCTGCGGGAACGGTTTTTTACTGGATCCCGCAAAAATCGTTAGTGTGTTCACACGCAGTAGTTTGCATCCTGTTTTTTACGGTAGAGCAACGAGCGGTTATTAGATTAGTCTTATAAGAAAATGTTGACGTGATGGACGTGATCAGGTTATGATATTATATTGTTATTATTGCTGCCGTCGCCAGTAGTATAAAAAAAAGAAGATTTTAGGTTCAACCAATGATAGATGCCTTTGCCTTGTCCTTCGCTCGAGGTCTGAAATGGAGGTGGGCGGGTCACATGGCACGCTACACTGACAACAGGTGGACAAAGACCGTGACTATGTGGAGAGGACCTCATGGGCACAGAACAAGAGGGAGACCAAAGGCAAGATGGAAGGACGAGATAGAGACATTCGGAACAATTAATTGGTCCAACCTCGCAAGGAATCGCGACGAGTGGCAATCTCTGGAGGAGGCCTTCACCAGAAGAGGGGTCCAGATGGCATGTTTATTGGACTAAAAATACCCACACCCATTATTACTCATATAAATGTACATGCCAATGGAATAATAAAGGCTTTTTTATTTTTATTTTATTTATTTAATGCTGAAAAAACGATTGACATTGGGTACCAACCTTTCGTAACCTCATAAGCGGTTTCAGAAAAGATGAATCAATTTTTTTATTACTTCAAGAAGGTCCATGACCACGTTTAACAACCTTTTAGAAAAGGTGAAGAAAAAATCATGCTGCACCCCATCTGGCAAAAAAACGTATGCAGCAAGTGGGAACACTTGCATTAAACTATACGTGTAATTAAACTGGATCCTGTTTTTCACTGGACAAGTGGATCCAGTTTGTAGTGGCAAAACCGAATATCAAATTCGAACAGATCCGTTTTTTTGCAGGATATTGTAAACAGGATACTCGTGTGACTACTATTATTGAAACACGTAAGTACACTATTAAACGGGATCCTGCAAAAACCCTTACCTGCAAAAACCGCAAAACCCAAAATCTTCCCTTTTCTCACCAATACAATATCATAAGCGTGTTCAAGTTCATCACGTCTGAATTTTCCTATATGACTAATCTAATAACCGTTTGTTGTTCTACCGAAAAAACAGGATGCAAACTACTGCATGTGAACACACCCATGATTTTTGCGGGATCCAGTAAAAAACCATACCCGCAGAACTGGACAACTGTGGAAAAAGGCCGTTACATGTAATGCGAGGAACAGCGATCTCGGTCAAACTATAATAAAATATAACATAGTGTTTACTTGATCTGAAATTACCTCATCATGAAAACTATGATAAATACTAATATTTAGGCCCGCACACTTGTTGATCCTGTGCATATGTGCTTGGAAGTTAGGTCCGTGGCCATCTCTATCTTGGTCTCTGTTTGTCACAAACAGGAATGCATGTATCATCTCATGGAGCAGGGTCTCGATGAGGTCCTTGCGTGGTCGCAACTTCAGTAGTGGTTCACTCAATGCAATGTCACAGAGACCACAACGGCCTTCATACCTGAAAATAAAGCAGTCAGACTAATATTAGACTTCCCCTGGTCCCTTGAATCAAAATTAGAATGACAGAAAAGTAGGATACTTGTCACAGAAACAAGTGCATACAAAAAAAGACGTAAGTAAATAAAAATTGTTATAAAATTCCCTATCAATTCACAGCATTTAGTCAAAAATAAACATGAAATCTATGTTTTATACTGTTTTCCATCAGCAAACTAGGTAATATAAGATACATTTTTGACTTTTTTGGAAAGGTGTTGCCAAAAAAGTAGGGTTGCTAACTTTTTGCACAATAAACAAAGTATATTATGGTCAAAGTGGGAAAATAAACAGTATCTCGGAAAAACAGTATTTTAGTTTAAAAAAAAAAGATTTATTAGTGCCACTCGCGCAAACCTCGGCAAATAGACAAGGAGCATTTTTTTTGTTAGGTATGTACAGACGCCAGCACTTCCAAGCTACTACAATCTGTCAAATTTATTTAATAGATTTTCAACTTAATCGCTGAAGTTTAAGGTTCAAAGTTGATTGGGAAAATTTAACAGTTTCGGGTAGCTTGATGTGCTGGTGTCTGTACATAAAAGCTGTATTACTATGGTCCCGTCCCACAACTTAGGATTCATCATGCACTGATAACACTCATTCTGTGAATACTGAGGTGGCAGAACTAAATATAATACTAGCTAATCTAAAAGGTATTTTTGTAATAATTATATATTTCATATGTCCTGAAAATTCAAGACACTGAACCACCGCGCCCATGCCCAGTTGCATGCATGAACGTAGTGAATTAGGTATTGCTCTGGCTATCATTGAAAACAGTATATTCATATAGGTACTTTATTTTGGTTGTGTAGCGGTTACACCGCCACATACAAAACTACGCATCAAAGACATGACGTCACACAAATCCTGCATCGCGCAGTTAGAGTTTACCGAGCGATCGACATACATACAAGATTTCAACTTTCAACCGATGGGCGGTTGCCCGCCAGACACAACACCCGTCTGGTCGGAGGATCCTCCCTTTTCTATGGTGGATGAGTGAACTTTACACCCTGTTCCTCATACCACTAACTTGGTGACCCCGACGTGATGAACGTCAACGCAGCCTTCGTGCAATTACTTCGGCGTGACGTCATCATCATCATCACTCCCGCAAGCTTTCGTGAGGCGAGTCACACAGCCAGCCAGCACCCACGGCTTCAACGGGTATCCTGACCACCAGCATGCAGCGAACGCGCATTCCTGGTCATCACCCTCAGCCTCATCACCCCGACTCACTGGGGAATCAACGCAAGCAGCCTCATCACCCCGACTCACTGGGGAGTCAACGCAATCAACGCAATCACCTCAATCACCCCAACTCACTGGGGAATCACAGCAATCACCTCAATCACCCCGACTCACTGGGGAATCACCACAATCGCCGCAATCACCACAGAAAGTTCCGACTCACCGCGAACTATGCGGCACCCGGTTCCGACTCACTGGAACCACAGCTGGCACTATGTGAAGCATCGCAAGATTCAGCCCTCTATTGACCTCCGGTCTCCGGAGGGGAGTGATGTAGCGGTTACACCGCCACATACAAAACTACGCATCAAAGACATGACGTCACACAAATCCTGCATCGCGCAGTTAGAGTTTACCGAGCGATCGACATACATATACAAGATTTCAACTTTCAACCGATGGGCAGTTGCCCGCCAGACACAACACCCGTCTGGTCGGAGGATCCTCCCTTTTCTATGGTGGATGAGTGAACTTTACACCCTATTCCTCATACCCCTAAAGTTGAACAGTAAACAGCATTTTCGAGTGAAAAACAGTATAATACTGTTTTTAACAGTATGGTTGGCAATCCTACCTACAGGGGCAGTGTTAAGGCATTTTATTTTAATTCTGTGATCTATATAATTTGTACTTATTTTAATTGCATTGACATTTTATTCTATTGTTTTGTTCTATTGTGTGTTGCAGTATAGTGAAATTTTATTTTATGTCATATGGGTTTTGCCTGAATTAAATGAATTTTATATTTATTTACTAGCTGACCCAGCAAACTTCGTTCCGCCTTACAGTCAATGAATGTGCATGTTTAGGATTTTAAAATTTCTACCTTACCCCTACCTACCCTACCTACCCTACCTACCCTACCTACCCTACCCTACCTACCCTACCTACCCTACCTACCCTACCCTACCTACCCTACCTACCCTACCTACCCTACCTACCCTACCTACCCTACCTACCCTACCTACCCTACCTACCCTACCTACCCTACCTACCCTACCTACCCTACCTACCCTACCTACCCTACCTACCCTACCTACCCTACCTACCCTACCTACCCTACCTACCCTACCTACCCTACCTACCCTACCTACCCTACCTACCCTACCTACCCTACCTACCCTACCTACCCTACCTACCCTACCTACCCTACCTACCCTACCTACCCTACCTACCCTACCTACCCTACCTACCCTACCTACCCTACCTACCCTACCTACCCTACCTACCCTACCTACCCTACCTACCCTACCTACCCTACCTACCCTACCTACCCTACCTACCCTACCTACCCTACCTACCCTACCTACCCTACCCTACCCTACCTACCCTACCTACCCTACCTACCTACCCAACCTACCCTACCTACCTACCCAACCTACCCTACCTACCTACCCAACCTACCCTACCTACCTACCCAACCTACCCTACCTACCTACCCTACCTACCCTACCTACCTACCGAGATGTCCAAAAAACCGATCCACACAAAATGTATGAGAACGTGAATTTTCTTCATATTTTTTTTTTTCGTGAGTTTTTCCATATTTTCTCACCGTTTAAACCTTCCCTGGACTACGACAAATATTTCAAAACCAAAATCAGCTAAATCGGCCCAGCCGTTCTCGAGTTTTAGTGAGACTAACGAACAGTAATTGATTTTTATATATATAGATTTTTAAGGCGCTCCCTCACAGGAGTATTTGCTTGTAATGTGACTATCCAAGATTCGATTTTGAGCATTACGTTACAATACTGCCTACTGTCACTGACTGACAAACATTTGCCTGTACTGTAACAATCCAAGATTTAATCATATTCGCATTCATGTTACAAATTGCATCACAGGTGCTCCCACTCACTACTGTTACATTATAGGCGAATGGTCCCTGTGAATGTAATGTTACAAATTGTACCATTACAGGTTGCACACTGTAATTACGACTAGAATCAATTTTAATATTTTGTAAATTTTGACGTTCAAAAGTGCCATACATGGGCCTATTTGAAATAAATGATTTGACTTTAACTTTGAATTAAAAAAATTCGAAAGTCATTTATTCAAACTAGGCCCAGAATCAGCACTTTTCGAACGTCAAAATTACATAAGACAGTCCCCCAAAAACGCACACCCTTCACTCACACCCTTTTTTAATGCTCGGTTCTCCTCACTCACTGATATGATGTAATGAATCTGAACTGTTACATTACAAGCAAATCCTCCTGGCGGGAGAGCACCATTACCTACTCTAGGTTATTACAGTCGAAAGTTCCTTTGCTCATCTACCTACTCATAAAATCATGAGTCATTCATCCACTCATTGATAGCCGAGACGTTTCCCCAAAAACTTAAGCAATAACAACTCACTTTTTAAGAACCTTGTTGTAGTAGATAACTAGATATCTATATTTATCGTCGCACAACACCGCTCAAGTCGAAAATTTGCGGTTTTACAAAAAGTATCTCATGAATTCTTGAAATTAATAATTTAATCAGTTTTTCACCCCCCCTGTAAAGTCAGTCAAGAGCGGTGTTGTTAGATAAGCGACTATTATATGTATAGAAAAGGAGAAACTGACTGACTGACATATCAATGCACAGCTGAAACGACTGGGACTAGGGACGTGAAATTTTGCACATAGCTTCCTTTTATAATGTAGGGGAGCACTAAGAAAGGTTTTTTTTAATTCGAACTAACTAAAAGGGGGATTTCATACATACACATACATAACATCACGCCTTGTTTCCCCGAAGGGTTGGGCAGAGGTGCCCCTGTAGCAGGTACACCCACATTTTGCCAGTTATGTTTAAGTCCCATGTAATAGGGGGCGAGCCTTTTGCCATCAACCAGGCACAGATCCAGACTCCGAGCTGCTACTGAGAAATTTCAGATAGAAAAACCCAATAACACTTTGCCCGACCCGGGAATCGAACCCAGGACCTCATGCTCAGCAGTAGCGCTTGCGACCACTAGACCAACGAGGCGGATTTCATTTGTATGAAAAATTTTATTCCTTGAGTAATAAACTTGAAACTTGGCACAAAAAGTACTTGCATGAATTCAAGATAGTATTTCAATCATTAGGCATTGTGCACAATTTCTGAGCAGAAACCTAACAAAAAGTACTATGCTTCCATGAATTCATTATAGTAATCAATCATTATGTTATGTTACTAATAGGATTTAGATGAGGTAGACGCATAGTTTATAACCTGGATTAACACAGGATACTTTTTATCCCGGTAGTACGTTTCCATGGAATAATTTCAGACTTCCACGCGAGCTAAGCCGCGGGAAAAAGCTAGTCTACCTACAATAGACTATCGAGTGTCTAGGTTAGCATGAGTCAAATTGAGTTGCTTTTAAGTACATTAGGCGGTCAGTGGGTCGTTTTAGGGGCGGATTTTAGGCCGCAAGTCGGTCAGTGGGTCGTCTTAGGGTCAGTAGAAACATTGATCTTAAGCTGACCTAGAGTAGTATGGAGTTTCAATAGACTATGAGGCCTTTGTTAGGCCTAGGATTTTGTTACAAGTACAACTGACACGGCCTACCTTACATATACCAGTTCTGATACAATTAAGCAGGAACATCAATAATACTTACGAGCATACGCCTGCACAGGAGTACATTCTTTTACTCCATCTTACTACGGCTCTGCTGGCTAGTTTTGTCCAGAAAAACATTTTATCAAAATGTATAAACAACGAATGCACATTTGGTGTTGGGTCAATCAGTTCTAACTCAGGATCGCCTAGATTCATTTTTATTTCTTATTAACAATAATTAAATAATGACTATACTA
This sequence comes from Agrochola litura, assembly GCA_949152395.1. Classification (NCBI taxonomy): domain Eukaryota; kingdom Metazoa; phylum Arthropoda; class Insecta; order Lepidoptera; family Noctuidae; genus Agrochola; species Agrochola litura. Next base: position 24,667,132 of record OX424495.1, on the reverse strand, counting down.
ATGTTAAATAATTCGTACTTTGAGCGAAATCACTACAATTAATGTGTTGACAAATTAGATTCAAATTTTTTTGACGTTCTTTCAGAAATTGGTTTTTGACAGTTGCGTTTCGTTTTAAACTGTACAAAATCCAATTAAAACTAACAACATAAATTTTAATATATATTATTTTATGGGAATCTATTAAATAATATGTTAGCTATAAGCTGTTTCAATTTTCTTACTTTTTTGGTATTTTAAAATATATAGGTTTATATTGCACCGTTTGGTGAACGTTAGGCTGCCAGTTGATAAACAATACTACTAAATGGTACAAAATTATTTCCAGGCTTGTGAGAAAAAAGTTCAACCAGGGATAACGAAACTGACGTGGACTTCTACAATGTCAGACGCTTATATTGCAGATTGTGTTGTGCAAATCGGAGAAGTAACTATTTTCAGATTTTATATTACCTCGTAATAACTAATGAAACTTTATAATTTCTATACTTAATATTTTCAGCTTCAAGATTTTTTAACTACATACAAAAACTGTAATGTTAACTTAGTGAAAATAATGGAAAAAATTTGCGACACTCCATTCATCGAATTTCATATTTATAACGTTTTTGATATAAGAGTTTTACGAGCTGAAATAAGGAACATGGAACAAAAAGCTATGGAGACTGTCCTAGAAATGTATAAAGTTATAGTGATTTATCTTATCATTGTTTACGAGGGTTTTGAACTCTATATTACTCAGGTATATCATATTACATACCTACTTTAATTATATTGTGATGTATTGTTGTGATAGTGAGAGCTCTATAATAATAAAGTTTTACTTTTATTTTTACACATAAAAGTAAAACTTTATTATCTCTGATCTGATCTGATCTCTTCAATATTTATGCCTGCTTTTTGAAAATAACAACCACACACTGCGCTAAATACTCGTCACCAACATTATCCACAAACCAATAAAGTTCTATTACGTGAATACTCGTAACGAACTGCATCTACCCCACAGAAATCGAAATAATTTACTTAGTTTTCTATGGTCTACCTGCTAAACTTTAATATTTACGAGTATGTGAACAAGACGAATGAAACCAAAAACGAATGATTATCGAACTAGTCATTGGTTCCAGACAAAGTGAGTGTGTGTGTGTGTGTACTGTGCGTGTCTATAGTATTGTAACAACTTATAGAAGAAGGTCGTAAGTCAAACCGAAACGTCAGTCTATTGCTTTATGAGATTGCCAATGGACTTTTGGTCGATACTGTATCTACCTATAGTACATCCAAATTTTACCAGTTATGTTCAAGTCATAAGTAATAGGGGCGAGCCTGTTGCCATGATCATTTTCATTTCATTTTCATCAAATCCAAAAAAAAATATATTGTTTTTTTTTATTATTTAAGATGGCAGAACATTGGATTAAATACGTTAGAAGATTTGATATGCTTCTAGAAGATGCTTTGAGATTAAGTCTCAAAGCAACTATGCAAAACATGTACAAGTGTGTACATGGAGATGGTGAGTTTAAATTTTGATGATCACGTTAGAATATTTGATATGCTTCTAGAAGATGCTTTGAGATTAAGTCTCAAAGCAACTATGCAAAACATGTACAAGTGTGTACATGGAGATGGTGAGTTTAAATTTTGATGATCCTTTGGTAAGTATCGGGAACAGGGTGCAAACTACCAGCAGTCCCAAACAGAACCAAAGCCGTATTGCGGTGTACCGCCACCGGTACCGCTCTTAGTATAAAGCCCTTGAACCAACTGCCAAATGAGAGCCTCCTCGGGGTTGAACCGAAGGTCTTTTCTATTTTGTTAATATTTTAATAATAATTCTAAAGAATTCATTAGATACCGCACTGATTTAAAAGAGTGTCCGTGGAGTTTCTTGCCCGTTCTTCTCCATAGGTACCTACTACGCTTTGGAATGGGCAACTAGCTTCATCTTTCTGACTGACCGACCCCTTGACAATTCAAAAGTGCCTGTAATTGGTTTATTTGAAATAAATGCTTTGAGTTGAGTTTGAGTTTTCATTCAATTACTTTCTTTTATAATACTTACAGGTACAATGGCACCGTCACCTCTAATAAAAATGGATCTCTACCTTTTTCACAAAGACATTTTATACGAACCTCCAAAATTTGAAATTCAAGATACATTCACGACAGTTCTTGAAGAAATAATCGTAATAATGGCCACAGTCCCTCGTCTCTATGAAAAGTTTGGTCTGCCATCAGGAGGATTAAAAACGTTTTACGAAACTATATCTATGGACCAAGATTGTATTAAGCTCCAGAAGTTTATTGACGATGGTAAACTTATACGTATATTACTTATACGTACTTATATAAACTCACACCTTATTTCTATTGGGGTAGGCAGAAACTGCAAAACTTCACCTGCTTCGATCCTTACATACTTGTTTTGCTTCGATCCTTACATACTTGTTTTGCTTTGATCCTTACATACTTATTTTGCTTCGATCCTTACATACTTGTTTTGCTTCGATCCTTACATACTTGTTTTGCTTTGATCCTTACATACTTATTTTGCTTCGATCCTTACATACTTGTTTTGCTTCGATCCTTTACATACTTGTTTTGCTTCGATCCTTACATACTTGTTTTGCTTCGATCCTTACATACTTGTTTTGCTTCGATCCTTACATACTTGTTTTGCTTCGATCCTTACATACTTGTTTTGCTTTGATCCTTACATACTTATTTTGCTTCGATCCTTACATACTTGTTTTGCTTCGATCCTTACATACTTGTTTTGCTTTGATCCTTACATACTTATTTTGCTTCGATCCTTACATACTTGTTTTGCTTCGATCCTTTACATACTTGTTTTGCTTCGATCCTTACATACTTGTTTTGCTTCGATCCTTACATACTTGTTTTGCTTCGATCCTTACATACTTGTTTTGCTTCGATCCTTACATACTTGTTTTGCTTTGATCCTTACATACTTATTTTGCTTCGATCCTTACATACTTGTTTTGCTTTGATCCTTACATACTTATTTTGCTTCGATCCTTACATACTTGTTTTGCTTCGATCCTTTACATACTTGTTTTGCTTCGATCCTTACATACTTGTTTTGCTTCGATCCTTACATACTTGTTTTGCTTCGATCCTTACATACTTGTTTTGCTTCGATCCTTACATACTTGTTTTGCTTTGATCCTTACATACTTATTTTGCTTCGATCCTTACATACTTGTTTTGCTTCGATCCTTTACATACTTGTTTTGCTTCGATCCTTACATACTTGTTTTGCTTCGATCCTTACATACTTGTTTTGCTTCGATCCTTACATACTTGTTTTGCTTCGATCCTTACATACTCGTTTTGCTTCGTTTATTTTCATACATCATATACGCACTCCTATACTACACATTTACCTATACCTACATTCCAACTTCTCGGTTAAAATACGTTCCATAAAAATATAACAAACTACCGGAATCCTGAATTAATAAAAAAGAAGAAAAAAATCATGTGTTTTTATGAAAAACTAGGTAAAACAATCTATAGTAATTTAATTAGAAAATGTTACTATAAGTACCATAAAATAATATTTAAACAATAAAATATAAGTGCTACATTATTATTATTTACTAGCTTTTGCCCGCGGCTTCGCCCGCGTGGATGTCGGAAAATATCCCACGGGAACGTACTACCGGGCAGTACCGGGATTACATACCTAATAGTCCAGGAAAAGGTTATTGACTCCTACCGCTGCGCTCCAACCATAATTATTTTGTTACGCGTAATTTTGAATCTGTGATAATTTAAATTATATGATGTCAAGGCATATTTTAATTTCAATTAAATGCCCAATTTAAATAACATATTTTATTGGATAAGGATTAATATGATACCGGTCAATATATTTTGAAAGATAATAATGGTTACTGTGGGTCGGTCATCCATAGAAAATAGAATTTATACTATGAGTGATGAGTGTGATGACAGTCGTTTTTTACAGCGCATTACAGGCATTGCCACAACACTTGTTGATGTTGAATAGACATAATTATGCCATCGCGGACTTTTTTCGTTGAACTTTTTAAGATCTTCAATCCTGTAGAACATACCTAATTTTGATATATCTCTTACGCGGCGCACGCCAGTAAAACTTCCAGTCGGCATATTTTTTTTAACAATAATCTTCATATTTCAGCCAATTTACACAAAACATTAATGAATTATACACCAAAACGTTCCGCAAGAATCACTCCATCCATTGGTGAAAACCGTTTGAAAATCTGGTCGGTGGTTTTTGAGTTTATCGCGTTCAGACAAAATTCTTAAGCGATCTTGCTGTGCCCGATAAGGCCCACAATGATCGCTTAAAAATTTTAAGTTACCAGACTGAGGAATGCAATAAATTATTGAGTCTAGTATATACCTACACTACGACACAACTTAGATGTAGCATAGGTTTGAAAATTTGCATTCATTCATTTCAATTTTACGAATGTATAATACCTAAAGATTGGTAATTTTGAAGGCGCACTCAGTTCGGATGGTGAACGGTATTACGAATTTTGCCGATGCTACATCTAAGTTGTGTCATACTGTACCTATTTATTAAATCAGACTCTTCGCACGTATTCAGCAGTAGACAACTCAGTCAATAGTGTCAATCCCTAGCATCAGGAGGATTGACAGCTGACTTCAAACTCACTTTACCTAAGGTTTCACGGTGAAGTTTTTTAAGCTTATATCGACTACTCTTCCACGAATGTCACACGTAGCATCGCAAAAGCTCACTGAACATCGCAAGAACCCGTTTTGAAATTAATATGTACAGGGTTAGCCGACGTTCGCACGAACGTAATAAAATCGCGGCGAGATTTTATTAGCCGTGAGAATCTCGCGCTGGGACGCACTCTCGTCCCAGCACGTTGAAAAAACACACTGTTGGATTTTCAACTCTCGGCGCTAAGCAGAGCGTTGAAAATCAAAGTGTACAAAAAAAATCGCCGCGATTTTATTACGTCCGTGCGAACGTTGGCTTATTGGTTATATATCGCCAATCCATTAAAGGGATGTAGGAGAGGTCATTTAATAACCAAAAGAAACATTTTAAACCTACGCAAATGTAAAAAAAAATGACATTTTATATTTTTATTTACCTAATTCATTTTAAAATATAAAATGTCAAACTACTCAAAAAAACGGTAGACATTGGCATAGGGGTCATGAGGGTCATCTGCAACCAAATGACCTCTCCTACATCCCCTTAACGGATTGACGACATATAACCAATAATCCTGTATATAGTCCGTGCAATCCACGACTACGCGCCCCACTCTGCGATTACTGCACTGTAAGCTGAACTCTAGTAGGGCGCGGAGCGTAGTGGGGCGCGTCTTCGTGGATTGCGCGGACTAATAGTCTACGTTTAATCGCTGCCACGGCTGGTCATAATTGAACCACGAAACTCGCGCTCTCTACACACTTGTAAAATTCTAGTCTATAGACATGCATTCAAATCCCTTTTGCTTCGCAGTGTTCCTGTAATCGTGAAAGTATACAATGATAATAATTTTCAGAAATTGAATTTAATATCAAACTACTACACCAACACATGGGAATGTGGGATCCTTACATGCATATCTGGAAAGTGGACAAAGATGAGTTTCTGCAAAAATATCGAGAGGAAAAGCATACTGCAGAGGAATTTGATTATCTTATTATTAACTACAGCAATCTTGCAAATTCTATCCAAGTGCAAGAAACAGTTAACCAGGTACTTTATTTCTAATATTATTTTGTAAATAACGTTACTCTTCAATCATTTTACTCGTCATAATGTGGGCCGAGACTTGATAAAATTTTGAATCAATACAGGTATATGCCGCGTGCGTTAAATTGGTGCTCCAAATTAATTAGCTTCTTTTGTCATTTTACGGCGTGGTCGAACCAAACTAAGTATTTATTTTTTCCCAGATTCATTTTATAACCCTTAACTCGAGCGAATTAAAGAAATCTATCATAGCACACTGTATCATTTGGCAAACCAGATTGGGAGAATTACTTAGAACTATTACAGAGGCTGACATTGATGTTATTTATGCGTATGTTGAAAAGAGTAGCGAAGAAGCTATGAGGGTACGTAAAAAGAAAAGATTGTCTTTGTTACATTGATTTTACAATAATATTAACCTCTTTTTTACAATTCATGGTATATACAATAACATAATTTTTATTTTATAGACGCCTTATGATTTAAAAGAGCTCCAGGTAGCCATAGACACTTACGAGCGTTTAATTTCGGAATTAGCCATGACTGAGAAAACATTCCCTCCGATAACTGACCAAATGAACACATTGGGTAAGAAGTTAATATTTTTGATATTTTATTATAACCTATACTTTATTTTAAATAAGATTAGACATTTAAACAAACCTTTTTTGCAGTCCGTTCAACCGATTTTGATTTCTATACCGTACGCATAAAGATGGCATTCAAAGCAAAAAAGTGGTTACAATACCAACTGTACCGCAGCTGCCATTTGTCATGCCACCAACGCAATAGAAGTCAAAATAGGTTGAACGAACTGTCAAAAAGGTTTAAATGTCTAATCTTATTTCAAATGGAGTATAAGAAGACAGTAGGTAGAGGTATGATCTGAGTGTACGAGGTACTAAAACTGTACCCTAATTGCATAATACAACACAATCTGTTTCGATTTGAAACAGATTGCTAATCCATTGCTTCATAAGTTGGAAAAAAAATCTGCTCAATAACGTAAATAACGCAATGAATGTTGTTGAACTGTCAAAATGAAACAAATTACGCAAAATTGTTTACGAAAATAAGTTACGCAATTTTGGTTGCAAGTTTTTCAACCACTCAGATCAGTACAGGGTAGGTACTGATCTGAGTGGTTGAAAAACACTATTACAAATTGGGAATTTTTAAAAAAAATCCGAATGAATAATTGCAAAAAATAACTTTTTATTTTCAGCCTTTTAGTGTTATGTTTTTGGAATCTTCTTGAAGCCCTATAAGTATTTTAATACCGTTACATGGTCATGAATTCATGACACAATATTTTATAGCCATCGCTTAACATAGATTAGTCGATAAACATCTCATGTATTTAAAATCCATCCAGCTGTTATGTAGCTTCGAAGGTATTAAGAATCCACAAAGATACATTGTGTAGATATGCGTGAAAAACAACCGTCTTTGATTTTGTGCAGTCTGAAAGTAACGCAAAGGGGAATGGAGAGTGCATGCTCGGAGTTTTCTTGCGTGGTCGAATCGGAAATCAGAAAATCCGCAGAAGAACAAAGTTTACGACTAATTGTCAAACTTATGGTCGTCACACATTATCGGCTCGGCGCCTGATTACCATCACCTCAACTCGAGCCGTTGAACACATTCTTATTAAACTCTACATGCACTGCAGTGTATACCACTATGGACTTAATGCCTTAGGTATTCTTTACCAGTCAACCAAGCGTGGTGAAGAGATTAGCTAATAATAATAAAAAAAAATAAAAGATAACAAAAATCAATCTGCCTAGCCTTTTCCCAACTATGTTGGGGTCGGCTTCCAGTCTAACTGGATGCAGCTGAATACCAGTATTTTACATGGAGCGACTGCCTATCTGACCTCCACAACCCAGTAATTGGGTAATACGATACCCTTGGTAAGACTGGTTATCTGACTTTCGGGCTTCTGACTTTCGGGCTTCTGACTTTCGGGCTTCTGACGACCCGTAACGACTGTCAAAGATCCACGAATGACAGCCGGGACCAACGGCTTAACGTGCTTTCCAAGGCACAAAGGAGTCTCGGTATGCAAAGATGGTCACTCATCCACGGACCAACCCCGGCAAGCGTAGCTTAACCTGATAGATCGACTCGTGCGGCTGTTATAACTTAGCCACAAGCTCCTCTCATGATGTTATTAAAAAGATAACATAATGAATTACAAATAAAATAGGTACCTACACAAGAACATAAATAGATGATAAATTATGTTAAAGTCAAATAATTTATTTCAATTAGGCTAACAGAAGGCACTTTTGAACGTCAAAATATATATGGAGATGATGGTAATAGATGATTAATTAATTACTGACAAATTACTATTGTCTCTATTGTTTCAGTAAAATTTGAGGTTGAACTCGGTTCTGATATGACGACTCGTCATGAGAACATACCTATTTTATGGTCAGAGTATTTAACGCTTTTGGAAGAAGCTAAAAAAAATCTCGAAGGTAGCAAAGAAAGATTCAAAGCTGGATTGTTGGATCAAGCAGAGGTAAGATGAATAATGCAAACATTTTATTGTACACTCTTAAAAAAACTAAAATGTCCTAGGATGCGTTTATTTTTCTCGAATCTTCGCGCCGACACAACGCACTCGCTGCTCGGCGACCGTGTGCAAGTGTCTGGATAGGTACTGTTTATAGCCAAATACGCTCTATAAGCTTGGCAACGCAAACACGATTTAAATTAAATGAGCGGAGAAACCATGGGTGGCAGCGTGAATAACGCGCGGCGATTGCGTGAACATGCGTAGTGGCAGCACGTTTAGGAAGTTAGTAAAAAAGTACACACTTACCATTATTGCACATAAACGCGGGCGCAGAAAGGTTCGCGCGTCGGCCGCACAAGTCTTTCACTTCGTATTACCGTAACTGCAACTTTTTAATTTCACAATTCCTCTCAGGTATTTAAAGAAGCCGCAAAAGATTTTTGTGAAGATTTCTATAAGTCGGCACCAATGTCCTCCGATATAACTGCAAAAGATGCCATGTCCCAGTTGAAAGCTTTTAGAGATCAACTTAATGCATTACGGGAACAGGAACAACTTATACGCGATGGTCTTGCTGTGTTCAATCTAACGTAAATAACTTTCAATTAAATTAGTATTTTCGTAGCCTAACCTTTTCTGAATCATGTTGGGGTCGGCTTCCAATCTAACCGGAAGCAGCCGAATCTACTATATTTTACATGGAGCGACTGCCTATCTAACCTCCACAACCTAGTTGATGGGTAATAATATATGTAATAATTAATTATTTACAATTAAAATTCATTGATTGTAGTACACCAGTGAATCTGGATCTTCAGAAAATGGAGAAGGAACTGGAGAAGTTAGAGGAAGTCTGGGGATTGGTAAATCAATGGGAGGAGTCTTGGGACAAATATAAAAACCAAATATTTTGGGAAATGGAGACTGCCGAGATGGAAGAAAATGTTATGTTCTTGTTCAGGTACTAAGTGATTCAAGATTTTTTATTTCGAGTAAATGCTATGCATCACTTGGCAAACACATTTTCACATTAAAAGTTATCGATGAAATCAAGTTAAAAAATATACGGCTTGCCCGCCATTTTATGTGCCTTATATATCTTTTCAGAAATTTCAATCGGCTTTCTCGGCAATTAAAGGAAAAAAATTGGGATATTATAGATACAACTAGAGTCAAAGTCGATGCGTTTCGACGAACACTACCACTTATTGGCGATTTAAAAAATCCGTGCATGAGGGAGAGGCACTGGGATAGAATAAAGGTGCTTATGAAAGTGTAAGTTGTCAATATTGAGATTATGTAGTACCTACTGTAACGAATAAAAAATGAAGACCAGGCACCATAGAGACAATTTCCACGAAAGCCCCGCCCACATTCACCCCGCCATTCAACTACGTAATAAACGCTAACACAACAGTAATGAAGTTGAATATCGCGTGCGCTCTTTGATCGTGTTTGAGCACGGAACTAAATGCCGTAAGTCTCAATTCTTATTTCGTTTATAACTAAAGTCGTAATTGATCTAGGTACAGAAAAAATATCTTGTGGCTGAATAATAAACTATATTTTCTTACTGTGAATACTTATTTTAGACATAAAAGCCGAGTGATCTTGATTTTATTTAATAAAAAAATTATCGAGCGAAAATGTTTCAATTACGTAACTGGAAAGAAAAAAGATCCAATAAATCATATACTAAAGTTTCATTTTGATAGTAGGTATGCGTGACTGTTTCGGAATATTATGCAAATTAACATACGGGAGCCTCCTCATAAAATTCACCACTTTGAGGCCTCTGCCTCGAATCTTGCGGGCAGCGGGGCGGCGCGGCGCGGCGGCGGCTGCGGCGCGTTCAAATGCATCGATTCATATGTAACTGTTCTCGAAAGCAGCGGCGCGGGGGCGAGCGGTTCCATAAAAAAACTTTTTACAAAAAAAAAACAACCGACTTCAAAAAAAAACACTACAAAGTGAAAAATAACTTTAATTTCGGAAGTCGGTGTCTTTGGTTTTGAATTTTCGTTCTTTGTCACCGACTTCCGAAATTAAAGTTATGTTTCACTTTGTAGTGTTTTTTTTTGAAGTCGGTTGTTTTTTTTTTGTAAAAAGTTTTTATTTTTCACTTTTTAGTTGCGGTACCTACCCCACACAAATTCGAATACCACTACCTGCTATGTAAATAACAGTGACAAGAAGTTATCATAATATCATCTACATACTAAGTGGGAAAAAATACGTATAATTGAAGCTAACTCAAAAACTACCCAAGCAAAGTTAATAAAATTTATATGGGACCACCTCTGAAGTATGATCTACCAAACAAAAAAAGAATCATCAAAATCTATTCATAATTGGCGGAGTAATCGCGTAACAAAAAAAAAAAAAAACAACATACAGACGAATTGAGAACCTCCTCCTTTTGGAAGTCGGTTAAAAACTATGCGCTGCCGCGCCGCCGCCGCACAGTGGATCGTCCCCATACAAGAGGTCGGACATAGAATAAAAAATTGAAAAAGTATTTAATTGAAAAAAATGAAATATACAGTTGCATTACTCTATTATGGAACTACAAAAAATATTACTACAATTTTTTTATTTGACCAGTACTTTATGAGCAATTCGATGAAAACTGTTATTTTTCTATGGAAATGGTCACAAAAATGTCTATCTCATGATTCCCTCCTTGTTTCGATTTGCGGTTTTCACTACTGTTATTTACCCATTTTATGCCACATTTTCTTCAAGGACACATGGTGCCCCCAGCGACCCCCTTCCGAGATATTTTGCTTTTAGTAACTATACTTTTTATTGTATAACTGATGAAATGGAGGTACATTAAGTATATTCATTACTGAGAATAAGTCATCCCTAAGTAGTTCCTTAAATAACAGATGCATTTGCGATTACTTTAATGACTTATGAACGCTTCTGTTGCCATACAACAAAAGCGTTAATGAGTCCTTAAGTAAAGATTAGGTACCAGTACTTGCTTAATCTAATTAGTTATTGTAATTACTATGTTAACAGCCCTTAATCTCTGCATTGTGATTGGATAATGTCATCATTAGCTTAGTAATGACTGAGTCGAATTTACAATAACACATCGAAAAGAAATAGAGTTTTATGATCAATAAGAAAATATGTAGGTATAAAAATATGTTTTATTTAAATAATATAACACTGTAAAAATAATTTAAAAATAAAACAACTATGTACCCTAAAACAATTGGTTATATTTGTAGATATTACCACAGATTAATATTACGTACCTGAGTACACGTTAAAGTACAGTCAGAGTAAAAAGTTCTAGTGTGCCGAATTTATTTAAGTAATATTTGCTATGTTCAGGTCTAATTTTATATTTTCGACTTGTGTAGTCACAAATAGATACACGCATTTGGAATGAATAAACTATCTATATTTACTACTTACTATTTACTTTTACTGGAGGAGCGGAACCACCTAATACAAGCAAATCTATGCTTAAAAGGTGACTCCAAACCTAACATAGTTATTTACTTAAGTGAAGAAATAAACATTTTTATTTTTATTTATATTATATTCTAGTAACGATGTTGTTGATTTTGCTTTGCTTACTCTAAATAATTACTAATCATATTACCTACATTATATTTTAATACAAAATTCCAGGAATCCTTAAAAAAAATCTGCTGTTCCATACATTTTGACCGCGTAGGTTTTGCACTTTTTTTTAAAACAGCAGATTTTTTATTTTAAAACTGACGAAAAATTTCAACACAGAATCATGTACTGAATCCATGGTAAAAGTTTTCGCGTCAATGGGGATGCCAGCCTGTATGATACATAATACTTTTTTTATTTCATACAAATATTTAAGTACTACTGGTGCACACGATACATCGCTATAGGTAAGTAAGTATATATTATGTAGCATTGCCAAGCGGGAGTAACCCGAATACTCAGTCAGTCACCCGGAGAAAATAAATGCCGGGAGCAGCCCTTTACACCTTGACGGGGTCCGCTAGGGCCGATGCCTGCCGGGGTTGCGAATATGGCCGAAAGGGAAATCGTGGCCCCCGGCAACATGGCAACTGAAGGAACACGGGTGGGTTTTAGTCAGTAAAAGTCCGACACGCCCTCCCGCTCCACCGAGAGCGGGAGAAGTTATTTGATCATTTCACAACCAAAAAAAAAAAAAAAGCCCTTTACACCTACGACAAATAAAATAGACTAACACCAGAGAAAAAGCTAAAGCTTCCGTTGATAGAGCAAATAAGGCAAAATACATAACTAATTTGCAGAATATCTTACATCATTTGTACAGAACTCAACAATATAACTTAGTTGACTGCAGAACATAGTAACTTGAAACTAGATTAGGAAATTATAATCAAAAAAATTTAATTGGCTCAATTTGAAATAAGTCAAATTTGCTCAACAACGTAAGTATCGCAATGAATGTTGTTGAACTGTCAAAATGAAACAAATTACGCATAATTGTTTACGAAAATAAGTTACGCAATTAGGGTACAGTTAAATGATATTAAATTAGGTTGAAACCGCAGAAGTCACGTTGCACTACTCAAGTAGGTACAGTAAGCGCTCAAAAGTGCATGAGCACGCTAAGAGTCGTATTGCTGTGAACACGCGGTATAGCTCGTACATTTGTATGTGTAAGCAACACGATACACACACCACAGATAACGCAGTTTTGCGCTACACGAAACAACAATATATTTCCGTCGCTTTAAACATGCTAGCACACACGCACTATGCGCGTGAACTTGACCAGTTAATGGCATTGCTAAAATTCGATAGTAACTTAACAAGTGCAGATAGCAGAAAGCGTTAAGCGTTGGTATGGAATTCAAACTGCCTCAGGTTCTAATCTCATAAAACACAGTGTGGTTTTTTGCAAATATTATTATTTTTGTTTTCGATAATAATATTTTTTAAATATTGCTGCTTTTTTATGTTGTTATTGCAATAAAGGTTTTAGAATAAAAAATGCGTGACATATGATAACAAAATTTAAAAAAATATGTTTATTCGTTATATTTATTTTACATAAGTTAAAAAATTGCTACAATTATTTATCATTACTTCAGCTGAATAAGATGTGAAATAGATGTCAAGAAACTTAGAAGCAGTTTGTATTATTTTGACATATTTAAATTATGAAATATTTTAAATTTTTAATGGATTTTTTCACCATAAATATTAAGCTTTGATCATGGTCGAAGTAATTAAGTAATAAATAAGAATATTAGACTACTTAAAATGTAAAAAACTACTTACAGAATAGGTAATTTTAAGGTTAAATATTTGTTTATATTTTATTTGTATTAATTATTTTACATTTTATTTGACTTTAGTAAATATTGGTTGTTATTGAGGTTAAAGCTTAAGTATTCATTTTCTTTACGAAAAGAAGATTGAAACTAAACCTCAAATTTTAATCCTAAAATAATACTATTACTAAAATAATATTAAACAATTTCGGTATATCTGCAATAAATACGACAAACACCCAATTGAAACGTGCTTAAAAAATTCGTTACCATAAATTCATGCAATAACGAATCTGTTGTTTATTAAGTTGGTACGGTCAATAGTTTAAGGTCAAAAACAGTTTTCTAGCTGGTCTTCAGTGATGCAAGCCTTCAGAGTGCACGGCGAACGGTTCATAATGACGTGTTTTTAATAATTCAGCAAAATATCTCGTTGGTATGAAACCATTTGTTTCATTCACCATTTGACGTCGCTGCTACTCGATAATAAGCCCCTTCCTCATATCTCTTAACCCTCACAGTATTTCTCTAGAACAAAGAAAAACATTGTTTTTATTACACATAATACCTTATTATTTATTATTCACTAATCGAATTAAACCTCACAATGAATTTAAAACTTTAAAGGCATCTTCTGTCTCAACAATACCTCTGTTCTATCAACAATACCCTTGATTAAGATTTATGTTTAGTAAAATATGAAATATATAAATGATAACACTCACACTTAGTCCGGTTTCATTAGATATTCACTTCACTTTTACGCAGCGCAATAATATTCTCTAATCTGATCTGATCTCTTCAATATATTTTATGCCTGCTTTTTGATAATAATAACCACAACACTGCGCTAAATACTCGTCACCAATATTATCCACGAACCAAAAAAGTTCTATTAATTAAATACTCGTAACAAATTGCATCTACCCCACAGAAATCGAAATAATTTACTCAGTTTTTTGTGGTCTACCTGCTAAACTTTAATATTTATGTGAACAAGACGAATGAAACTAAAAACGAATGATGATTATTGAACTAGTCATTGGTTGCAGACAAAGTGAGTGTGTGTGTGTAATGTGCGTGTCTACAGTATTGTAACAACTTATAGAAGAAGGTCGTAAGTCAAACCGAAGCGTCATTCTATTGCTTTGTGAGATTGCTCATGGACTTTTGGTCGGTACTGTACCTACCTACTTTGTTCTTTTCGTAATATTTAATTCTTATGCTTATTTAAATTCATATTTTTAATTGATACATACAGAGAGTTTGACCAAGATTCACCAGACTTTAAATTAGACTTGATAATGGAACTAAACTTCCAAGCGTATGCAGAGGAAATAGCAGAAATATCAAATGCTGCTACCATGGAACTGAACATTGAGAACGGACTCAAAGCTATCAGGGAAGTGTGGAGGGCGACGACTTTTGAGATGACGCACCACAGGGGAGACATATATAAGATTAAAGCTGTAGATGATGTTATGCAGGTTGGTTAGAACGAAGATTTTCAAAATTTTGAGAGCTTTTGCACAAATGGTAATTAAATTTTAAAATTTCTTAGTTTCTTGAAGATCATCAAGTGCAACTGTCGTCAATGAAATCGACAAAATATGTAGAACCGTTCATTAAAGAAGTTGACTACTGGGAGAAGTCATTGGGTTATGTAGCAGAATGTATTGAAGTAAGCAATTAATTTTAGTATGTTTTAAACCTAATCCACTAAGTAGATACAGGGGGTCAGGGACATCGACGCGAAAACTGAAACCATGGATTCAGTACCTTCATGATTCTGAACCCCCTGCGTTGAAATTTTTCGTCGGTTATTTAAAAAAAAACAGCTGTTTCATAGAAAAGTGTATACCTACGCGGTCAAAATGTAGGTATAGAACAGCTGATTTAAATAACCGACGAAAAATTTTATCGCAGGGGGTTCAGAATCATGTACTGAATCCATGGTTTCAGTTTTCGCGTCGATGTCCCTGCCACCCCGTATACAGTACATTTTGGATACAATATTTTTAGAGTTTATGTATAATAGCGTTTTTCTATAACAGATTTCTTTACAAGTTCAAAGGCGTTACCTCTATCTAGAAACTATTTTTGCTGGTGAAGATATTAGAAAACAATTGCCAGCGGAAGTTATAGTATTCGAAGCATTGACCGCCGCTTGGACAGAAGTCACTTTTAAGTGAGTTCTGCAACTAAATAATAATTCAGATCGATCGATCCCACGTTTAGACCAGTACTACATTAGTTACATATACTCCATTTGAAATAAGATTAGACATTTAAATAAACCTTTTTTACAGTTCGTTCTACCGATTTTGACTTCTATTGCGTTGGTGGCATGACAAATGGCAGCTGCAGTAAACAGTTGGTATTGTAACCACTTTTTTGCTTTTAATGCCATCCTTATGGCTACAGTTTAGAAGTCAAAATCGGTTGAACGGACTGTAAAAAAGATTTGTTCAAATGTCTAATCTTATTTCAAATGGAGTATAGTTATGTTGCTGTTATATATTTTTGGACTTTACTCCTTATGAATCAATTTTCATCTGCCCCCGGTAAGGAAATTTTATGACGAGAGAAATTTATAAAACAAGAACACGAATACGGAAATAACACGGATAAATATAACGAATAATAATTTGGAAAAAAAAAAACATACATAGGTACATAAGTATTTCACACTTCGATCTAGATATTTCGGCCCTTTGCCTATTGAATTTGCCCAAAAGCCCGCGACGATCAGACTTTCGTTATTTTATGAAAGTTTATCTGTGTATATGTCCCCAATACAGGCAAGAACGATCCGCGAATATGAAGTTTGGATCATGGTGGCTTTGGTAGGTATCGTGTGGCAAAGGTGTATAAAATAGCACTTAAGTTACGTTATAGGGGACCGTTCAAGTATTACGTAAGCACTATAGGGGAGCGGGGGTCTATGCTGTGCTTATTTTTGATGACATGGGGGTGAGGGGGTCTCGATGGTGATTACGTCAGCAGTAATTATTTACTTTTTTACACATGGCAACCCACACCTTGTCTATGCTTGAAAACGAAACGCATATTCGGGGATTCCCACAAATAATGAATACGTTTAGGTGCTCGCCTAGAACCGAGTAGGGGAATTACCGCGTGCTATTCACTTGTCTAAATTTACATTTGTTAGAATAATGTAACTGCTGCTCATGAATCAATAAAAAAAACAGAATACTTACATTAAAAGAAAAATGCATATACCAATGTTTACGTAAGCATGGGAGGGGGGAGATCGCAATAGACCGAACGCACTATTTCACTCGCGTGCTTGTATATATTCATCGCACTCGCACCTACGGCAGACTTTCAATGTGTCTGACAAGATGTAAGAACTACCTATCGAAACTGTCTGACTACTGAGGAAACATCTTTTGATAGTTCCCCAAGTAACATAAATGAAATTCAGGTTTTGTACTATAACGTAACTTAAGTGCAATTTTATAATGCAATTTAAAATGGAAGATGTTTTGGCAAAACTTGCAACTTGTAGTAAATCAGTAATTATCTGTGGTGACTTTAACATTAATATTTTAGAAAATAATTCAATAACCGGTAGATTTTTAAATTTGTTCAAATCATTCAATCTGTCACATGTGTTTGTGGAACCGACCCGAATAACTACATCTACTGCTACATGTATTGATAATGTGTTTTGTTGCTGTGACTATTTAGATAAAGCCATAGTTAATTATCTCCCTTCGGATCACAGTGGTCAATCCGTAACTTTTGAGTCTAACATACCATTACAAAAAGTGAAGATACAATTCAGACCAATAACAGCTGTTAATTTAAATAAATATAATAGCACTTTAATTTGTAAGTTAAGTAATCAGGTCCTTACAATGAACAATGTTAATATTTTGTATAAAGAATTCTTTTCGTTAGTCCAATCCGAGTTCAATAATTGTTTTAAGAAGAACACTAAAACTATCAGCCCTAAGTTTTTATTTAGTGACTGGGCAACTACAGGACTCAGGAAAAGTAGGGATAGACTTTTCGAGCTGTATGGCCTTAAGCCTTATATTAACACGGAAACTTTTAATAAGTATGTTGCTACTTACTCTAGAACTTTTAAGAACACTTGTAAGGCAGCTAAAGCCTTATACATTAGCAACAAGGTTAAATCAGCAGACAATAAAATACAGACAGTTTGGAAAATTATCAATAATGAAACGAACAGAAACAAAAAGCATAATTCTGATTATACACTGAAGAAGTCATGTGGTGGTCTCATTTGCAATAGCAAAGAAGTTGCTCAAGAATTTGTAAATTTCTTTACCAGTATCCCACTTAAAACTACTGAAACCTTAAATTCCTCGCCCTCGCTCTCTTTTGATTTAGTAAGGGCCAACGTTTCAGCATGCCCGATTGAATTTAACTTTAAGCATATTAACCCCATAACAGTAATAAAAGCTTTTAAACAAATCAAGATCAAATTGACCGAAGATCTTTGGGGGATGTCCATTAAAGTCTGTACCTCCATAATTGAGACCATAGCGCCTTACTTAGCTTTAATATTTAATTTGTGTGTGGATCAAGGAGTCTTCCCGGATTTAATGAAATACAGTAAGGTAATACCACTTTTCAAATCCGGGGACAGTAAAGACACCAATAATTATAGACCCGTATCCGTGTTGCCGGTATTCAGCAAGGTGTTTGAAAAGGTAATGCTTAATCAAATGCTCAATCATTTTAACACAAATAAAATCCTTCACGATCAACAGTATGGATTCACCAAAGGACGTTGTACGACCGACGCCGGTGTAACCCTATTAAGACACATTTTTAACGCGTGGGAAGAGGCTCAAGACGCCATAGGGATCTTTTGTGACCTCTCCAAAGCATTTGATTGCGTCGATCACGAAACCTTACTCTTGAAACTTGAGCATTACGGACTTGGAAAACTTGCACTCAATTTAGTAAAATCTTATTTAAATGATAGACAACAGCAAGTTCAAATAAACGGTATCAATTCACTAGGTTTAAAAGTAAAAATAGGTGTGCCACAAGGCTCGATATTGGGTCCATTCCTCTTCTTAGTGTATATAAATGATCTACTCCATTTATTAAAAAATCAACCACAAATGGTGTTATTTGCTGACGATACTTCTTTAATTTTTAAGGTAGATAGACGTGCTACAAATTTTAACGACGTAAATAACGCCCTACTGCAGGTCCAAAATTGGTTCACTGCTAATAATTTAGTATTAAATGGAAAAAAAACTAAGTGCATAAAAATTTCTTTACCAAATGTCAAAAGTAGTGATTGTGAGATAGTATTGAATCAAGAGAAACTAGAATTTGTCGACAAAACTGTTTTCCTAGGGATCACGCTCGACTCAAGGCTGCAATGGGGTCCTCATTTAACATCTCTTGCAGGACGGCTAAGTTCAGCAGCATATGCTGTCAGAAAAATCCGCCAATTTACTGATGTAAATACCGCGAGGCTAGTCTATTTTAGCTACTTTCATAGTATCATGTCTTACGGTATTTTACTGTGGGGACGGGCTGCAGACATCGAGTCTATTTTTATTCTGCAGAAAAGAGCGATCAGAGCCATATATTATCTCCGCAGGCGCGATTCTCTAAGGAAACTGTTTAAGGATATTAACATCATGACGGTACCTTGTCAATATATCTATGAAAACATCATGTACGTAAGAAAGAATTTACATCTTTTTAGCAAAAGAGGTGATAGACATAATTATAGTACAAGAAATAGGGACCTATTAGTTCAACCAGGTTTCAGACTGGCTAAAGTAGATTCATCTTTTATGGGATACTGTTTAAAATGTTACAATAAAATTCCTCCCCACATACTTCAACTGAATGAGACGAAATTCAAATCTTGTATAAAACGCACACTATGCAGGCAGGCATATTATACGTTGGGGGATTACATCGCTGATAAAAATGCTTGGCTCAATGCTGGTCCTGCTCCACAACTAATTGATTAACATTTGCAAATACTGTTGGAGCTGCTGAAGATTGTATGACTATCTTTGCATTGTATAAACTCAATCTCCATTGTATTATATAATTGCATAGCACAGGTGTGAGTACTATGTACTAAAGAGTTACCATTTACCGGGTAGTATGTCTTGCATTGACTTGAATCTGCCCTGGCGGCTGTGAGTATGTCATGCTCACTCAAATGTTTCGCTGATGGTGGCGCGTGTGTATCTTTTTATTACGGACGCTTCTAGCGTGCACGTCTTTCTACATTGTTCTCACATGTATAATTTCAACATGAATGATGTAACCAATATTTTGTAACAATTTTTTATTTAAAAGAGTGTCCGTGGAGTTTCTTGCCCGTTCTTCTCCATAGGTACCTACTACGCTTTGGAATGGGCAACTAGCTTCATACCTATTTCTGACTGACCGATTCCTTGACAATTCAAAAGTGCCTGTAAATGGTTTAATTGAAATAAATGCTTTGAGTTTGAGTTTTTTTTTGATACACCTTTGCCACACGATACCTGCCAAAGCCATCATGATCCAAACTTCATATTCGAGGATCGTTCTTACATACACAGAGAAACTTTCAGCTTTTTTAAATAATAACGAAGGTCGCGTAAAATAACGATCGTCGCGGGCTCTTGCTCCAATATTCAAAGGCAATCGTATGGAGGAGTAAACTCCAGTCGTGCGTCGGAGCTGACACACACACTTTTTTATAGAAAATATGTTTTTTGATAGCATGTTTGCTGGGAAGAACGCGATAGAAGCTTGCATTTACAAGCCATCACCGTACCTTTTTAATAAATTGAACCAAATGGTGGATAACTTGGATGGCATCCTCCGAGCTCTTGAAAAATATCTTGAGACGAAACGACAACTGTTCCCGAGATTCTACTTTATATCTAATGATGATTTACTGGAAATCCTTGGCAATTCAAAGAGACCAACGTTGATACAACCTCATTTGAAAAAATTATTTGATAATGTGAATAAAATAAGGATTGAAAAGGTAATTAAAGCTCTTAACCTACGTTCGGACGGACGTAATAAAATCGCCGCGATTTTTTTTTGTGTACTTACTTGATTTTGAACGCTTGGCTTAACACCGAGGTTGAAAATCCAGTGCGCGATAAAATCCCGCCGCCATTTTATTACGTCCGTACGAATGTCGGCAAAAAAAAAAGAGATAGTATTATATACGAGGCATATTGCCAAAATAAATGACGGTACGAAACGAATCTTAAAAACACGTTAGGCTCAATTCACACAGAGATGGTACTCTAAATCTGTGGATGGCAGCAACCAGCAGCGAAGCAACGAGTAGTTTCAGTGCCAAATTAAACTTCATTACAGAAACACTAAGGCGCTTGGTAGATGGAGCAACTATTGTAGCAACTAGCAACTGGCAACTAGCTGTTTACATATATCTCAATGGAACTACGTAGCAACTCAAATTGCGTGTTCCGGTGATAGACAATAATTTTCAATTGCTGCAAACGATGACTAAGTTAGTTTCTAATTGGCACAACTAGCAACTGTCGAATTTGTATCGCTTAAGTTGCTGGTTTCGTTGTTGACGCCGTGGACGGCGGCGACGTATTATAATGAGAACAAGTGCTGCTTCTTCTTCAATATCCATCATCACACTGTACGTAGCGTAGATTGAGCAACTCAGCTATAAAAGTTGCTCACAATTGCCATAAAATAGCGGCAACCTTAAACCGGGCTATTTGGTTGTAGCAACAGGCAACTTTTAAAGGAAACTTTTTAAAAGTTCATAATTGCCTGAACTAAAGTTGCTCCATCTGTAAAGCACCTAATAATATCACTTTGAGACACTTGAAAAGGTCGCGCGGCCACCTGCGGCGCTGCGAGTTACACACGGAGCGGTGGCGTGCGACTGTTCGTGCAGAGGTGGTTGGCCGCCGGCGCCGTTGCGCTGGTGGCATCTTGTTCTTTTATTTATGGCATCTCGCAGGTCAACCTAGGAGGTGGTCGGCAGCTTATCCGGACTTTCCGTGGGTGCCTCAATAAGTTAAGGCCTCCAGCCAGTGCATAAAACTTACAAAATAAGCGACTGCATGCTAAGAGTACAGACGCCAGCACATCAAGCTACCCGAAACTGTCAAATTTTCCCAATCAACTTTGACCCTTACCTTTCAGCGATAAAGTTGAAAATCTATTAAATAAATTTGACAGATTGTAGTAGCGTGATGTGCTGGCGTCTGTACCTCTCTGTGGGGAACGGACTTCGGCTTAGGGCGTCGCAGGGGAAGGCCAGCAAGGGACAGACTGACCCGGATTTACGAATTTAAAACTATAGGCTCAACGACACGGGCTGGCTCGAGCAAAGGTCGGGAATGGATGGGGTCGTCGCGGTGGACTCCGGCGGCGAGGACGGCGCAGCGGTCGGATCTTGTGTTTGTGTACAGTACTTGTGGCCTTACTACTCTCCTGGAGGAGGGTTGTGGGGTTGTTTGGGATGGAGAGAGTATACCTGGGTCGGCGAATCCTAGTAAACACACCGGACGCGACATCGGTCATTGTTCTACCTGTTCAAGTTTTTTTTTAGAAATTGCTTTGTTAGAGTCGCGTCGCGCCAGTCTCCATGAGGCTTTATGTGGGAGGGAGTGTAGAGGGCGGCTGCCACAATCGGGATATTGAGGTGCTTTATAACAGAGTCGAAGAAGCGTTTCATGAACTGATGGACGGTGGGCATTTTGAGATCTAAGTGAAGATCCAAGTTGCGAACATAGAAGGGGTACAGCATCCTGCAAGTTTTCTTGTTGAATGTAGAATGTAAACTGTCCAAATACATAGCACGAGACCGCGGCCGTGACACTTCTTGCCAAGCTCAATGTTGCCGTTTATTGCCGTCTGAGTGTGAATTGAGTCGATGTAGTTCTCAAGATAAAAGTGGACTAAGGGCTAGACAAATAGACATTGGTTTCAGGATGTTAGGATTTATTTAATCGGGGCCATGGTGTATTATCCTAATTATTTATGCATTTAACACAAAGGACTCGTTTATTGAATTAAAATTTTTGGTAGTTTTTATGAAATGACTGGCAACACTTTCGACGTCCAGTTAAGCTCTGTGGCCAAAACATAATTGTCAAAATAAAATTGTTTATGCAAAAAGTAAAAAGTTTGTTTTGTTGATAAAAGTTTTGGCGTTAATTCGCAAAAAAATAAGATTTTGCAAGACTGCAAATAAATTGTATCATTCCTGAAGATTATTAGTGTTATAATTTAAGTTCATCTATTAAAATGGAAGAAATCTTGGATAAATGTCACTATGTACCCATGAGTACGATGGTAAGCATTGTTTTAAATTTATTTGTTTAAATTTTGGTTCTGTTTATTGTGTACTTTTGCTAATGTAAATATGACAATATATATTTTTAGTCAACACCTCGCTTTTATCTTATGTTCAACATGATAATGTATTTTTCCATAATGTAAACAGAAAACTAACCTCGAACTCATACTCGGTTTCTTAACTATTCTTAACGGTGAAATATGTGAGTTTTTAAGGGGATAATCTTCGAAACTACTGATCAGATTCCAAAAAATCTTTGACTAATGGGAAGCTACTGTATTGCCGAGTGTTATAGGATGTACTTTATGCTATCACAAGCAATGTCACGCGGTCGAAATCGCGGGCAGAATCTAGTTTACCATAAAACAGGACACATAAGATCCTTTGCAGCAGGTAAATGTGTAGAAATAAACTGTGTTGACGTCCAGTAGGAATTCGTCACAATATAATTATGAACTTAAGCAGTAAATCCAGATACTTAGCCAAAACTGCTACCACTACCACCACTGTTTGTATCTGCATCACCCAAAGGTTGACTGGTAGAAAATGCCTTTGGCATTAAGTCCGCCTTTGTACATTTATGTGCTTGAAGTAATAAATAAATAAACTGCTAAAAGTCCACTTGTAGATATGATTCCAAAGAAAGCTGTGTTTTAGAGTATTTTATGGAGTACATTCATTCATAAATTTACAAAATGGAATCCATAGATTTCAGTATTTTAGCACATACATTCAATTATTACATTTTGTGCCATTATATTTCATTATTTAGCATGAAAGTCTTTAATTTAAGTAAGTTTTACATCTAATTGTACATCAAGATAATTTTTTCACTACTAAGTGTTATAGCAAATAAATTGATTTCTATATTTAATTTACAGAAAAAAGTTATTGAATTAATGGAGGCTCCACCAAACTTTGATCCAATCAAAATATACTGCAAGAGAAACTTACTGAAGCTCCAACAAAATAGAACCAACATGAAGTACGCAGATGGTGACCTTCGGAGCTTCAAGTCTGTGTACCGAATAGCGTGCTGTAAGGCCATATACTCACACAATTGGAACAAACTGTTGTACTTGTTGAAGAAGTGCCCTCCGTGGGAACATAATTGGAAGGATGCTAATGAAGCTGCATTGTATGTAAGAGTGAGTATTTCTGGACAAAGTAATACTGCTTCGTACTTCTATCAGAAGTAGAGCTCTCTTTCTAACTGTATGCTCAAGAAATGTAACAAACTAACCACCAAGTTTACTGTTCCCACCTTTACAAAAGAGAGCAGAAAATTATGTAGAAAATAACAATAAAATAGCGAATTCTTTTTCAATTTGAAGTTGTGTAAAATAACATTACCGATTTACATCATCAGAATATTAAAGGCCTATCCTATGACTTCAAGCTCTTCCAATTAAGCGCTATAAGAACCACCAGTTGTTTGTTTTGTCCCAGTCACCTTGCCATCTTCTACAGGGTCTGCCACAATGCTTTCTTGCTGTGTCAGACGGGGGCAGTGTCAGTATGGGGAAAATAACATTTCCTTTTTTTTATTTCCAGGCTCTAGTAATTCTCCTTATGTACCACCCAACATCGCAAGCTAAAGGCCTATTGAATGAATACCTGCATTTAGTGTGGTCATGTCGCTCAGATGAAGTAAAGAAAGCGGTTCTGAAGATCTTGTTGACATTGCCAGAGAAGATACATGGTGTTACATATGGCAGATATGCTTATTCTGATAAACTTATTAATTCGAACACTGGGTAGTGTTTGAATTAATAAGTTTTGGAAACTTGTATTGGACACTTGAGAATTGCTTGACATATAAAGGTGTTAAGGAGCTTGTTTGAAGGCGACCGCAGAACGCAAGCACTGCAACTACAATGCTGCTGCAGTTTTAAACAAATAAACAAAACTTATTTATTCAACGTAGGCTGACAATCAGCTCTTTTCGAACATCAAAATTAAGTAAGAGAGTCCTCCAAAACGCTCGCCCTTCACCACTTCCTAGTGCTTTAGCTGGGAAGAAGAAATGGCGCAACAAACTCCCCAGCAGCACAGCTGCCTGTTTTGTTATAGGATACAATAGTAGCTAAACTTGATTCTATACATATAGTACCTAGGTATGCAATGTAATTAAAATTACGAGACACAGAACATCAAATTATATGCATTTTGTCAAACTATAATAATACTCAAAATAAAAGCCTCCAGGCATAAAGGGCGCGCCCGCTTACATAGTGTATTTGGAGAACGGTTATAAATATTATGTGCAAATTTTTGCCGACAATTTTTTGTCATGTAGTTAGTGACTTGGCTTCACATGCCGTCGAAAAATATCTTTCAGGCATGCTGGTTTCCTCACTATATTTTCCTTCACCGTTTTTGAAGCAAGTGATAATTATACAATACGCAAATGAATCCGAAAAGTCGAGAGGGCCTTGGGTTCCAACTCGGCAGTCCGACGGTAACACCACTAGGCTATCACTGCTGTGACCCGTTGAAGCCGTTGTGTGTACACGTTGAAGCTGGCGCAACACGTGCTGGCTGGCTTTGTGACTCGCCGCTCGAAACCTTGAGGAAGTGATGATGATGACGTCACGCTGAAGTTGTTGCACGAAGGATGCGCTGACGATCACGTCGTGGTCAACAGTATAGAGGTATGAGGAACAGGGTGGAAAGTTCACTCATCCTCCATAGCAAAGGGAGGATCCTCCGACCAGACGTGTGTGCGGGCAACTGCCGACATTGTATTATTTTTTTTTCAAATTCAAATTCAAATTCTTTACTGCGAACTAAGTGTACAACATTTTGAAGATGTTAACAATAGGTAGGTTCTTAGAACTTAGTTGCCTGTTAAGGCATTGCAATTAAATGGTTATAAAGACTCAATAAAAAAATAAAATAAAACATAAACATACTCAATATTCCAGTTATACCTACATTTTACATTATATTACATTAATTACATTTTATATTATATCATACTATTCTTATAATTTGACTATGTCAACTCGCAGTTTTGACCACTAAGGTCATGGCTGCTTAACCGGACTTTCCTGTGGGTGCCTTAAGCTGCTACACTTAAAGCCTCCGGATTGATGTCGGGACGTTGTATATATACTTGACGCGCGGTAAACTCTGCTTGCGCGATGCAGGATTTTGCGTGACGTCAGTGTAGTAGCGTAGTTCATATGTGGCAATGTAGATGCTACCACAATGTAAAATAAATCTTGTTATTATAGTTGTACTACATGGAAAATAAAAGTATTGTAAATATTCTTGACTAATTGCAACTGGGTTTTATTGACGGTAATTAACACTGACCAATCTTCCATCAGCTGGCTGTCTTACCTAAAATTATATGTAATCTGTGCTAAAATACTTGTTTGGCAATATAGCAAGCTGTAGGCATTACAACAATTAAGGTATATCTACCAATATCTTTGCTAGCACTTATTTTTCGAAATACACATTCTCATTGCTTGGGTAGGTAATACAAAATATACCCAATGTACGTTGAAATAAAGTTGATTTCATATAAGCGAAGTGCCAGCATGACACCTGCCTGACTCTTACTGTTTTCCAGAACCCCATGGGTCTACCAGTGGCTAAAGCCATGAGGTCAGAAGATGGAGAATGTGTTGAATGGAAGTATAACTTGATATTGGATGGACCCGCCGAAGTGTGGCTTAATGGACTTGAGCGTACCATGAGGGTTGTGCTAAGAGATGTAAGCTGTTCAGACCAAGGTGGTGCATTTCACAAAAGCGTGTCGATCATTCGAATTTATACCTTATTACAAGGACATAGACTCGCATGACGTGCGCTCGCTTTATTAAGTAGATGTATAAAGGTTGTGGTCGTAGATGTATTAGCGAGTAAGAGCGTAGCGTAGACCTGTCGAAGCTGATTACAAAGCGGTTTTCACTGCTAAACAAAGATAGACATTGGACTCATTGAAATAATGTCGGAATTAAGAAAACCTGTATTAGTCTGGGAGAGTATCTAAGCGCTAGTTGAAATAAAGTCGAAAATCAATAAAATAAACCATGTCCCTTAAACAAAGTTTATTGATTTTCGACTTTATTTCAACTAGCGTAATGTCTATTGCGCCAGGTCGACGCTAGTCCTTAACTTGTAGCTAGAAAAGTAGGAAGTAGGTACAGACACCAGCACATCAAGCTACTACAATCTGTCAAATTTATTTAATAGATTTCAACTTTATCGCTGAAGCATAAGGTTCAAAGTTGATTGGGAAAATTTGACAGTTTCGGGTAGCTTGATGTGCTGGCGTCTGTACATAAACTACAAGAGATACTAGGCCAGACAACACATTGATTTTCCTTTGCCTTAGCTTTGACTTTACTTTAAGATAAGTTAGCGTTAGTACGGGGGAAGCGTCAGGGCAGCCCGCGAAATTCAAATTTTCTTACGTTTTTTACATTTTGCAGGTCATTGTCAGGTTTTATGTTGATTAAAATATGATTCGCGGCTATAGATGTAAAACAACCGATTTAAAACGTTTTAAATCAAATGTTGCGGTTTTAAACCCCAAATAAATCGTTTTAAACGATTGAACACTCACCAACAAAAATAAAAGAACTGTTTTTACACTTCATAACGGGCAATTTTTGGTTTATAGAAAATCAATAGAAAGTACCTACCTACATTACCTACTACACTAAAACGTAAGTATGTAAGTAGGTAAAGGTATACCTACCTTATTTTTGGGTAGTTTATGTATGTGTGTGTAGGGTAGGCGAGCTGGCAACGTTGCGTCGAGTCACGAGTGACGACTGACGACATCAACGAGAGTGCGAGAGTGTGAGTTTGGTTTTAAACCGAATCAAATTGACTATTTAAATCGTTTGAAAACAATAAAAAAAATGTTTATTTACCAACACAGAGTTTTAACTTATCTATAGAGTTTTTATAACTTAGGTAGGTAATAATACCTACGCTTGGTCGGACGGACCAACTAGAACTAAACCCGCTAAGTATATCAATATCAGTATATCACACATTTAAACAATCTTTATACAGTTTATAGCTACTCCGTTATATCCCTACCTCGGTAAAATCAAGAAAATGTAGTTATAATTACGAAAAACATAGTCATCAACAACAACCGTTTAAAAAAAAAAATGATTTTTTCGGTTGTAAACGGTTTTTTTCGTTTTAACTGATTGGTATAGTTGGATTTAAACCGGCCTTACATCTATATTCGCGGCCCTTACAAATATGGCTTTACTCAATTATATTATAATCATTACAATCAGCAATACAACTCCATAAGTTAGCAAAGGTGTCAATTATTGAGTAAAGCCATATTTGTTACGGCCGCGAATCATATTTAGATCAACATACAACATGATACTGACCTGCAAATTGCAAAAAACGTAAGAAAATTTGAATTTTGCGGGCTACCCTGACGCTTTCGCGTTTCATACGAAAATTAAAGTAAAAAACGTAAAAAGTTAAAAATATTGTTGTTTTTTTTTTGTTAGAATTTTCGTTTCTTTGCTACCGTCATCCGATATTTAGGTTATTTTTCACTTTGCGCCTAGTATTTTTTTTTGGAAAACTGTTGTTTTTATTGTAAAAAGTTTTTTTTTTACACTTTTTCGTTGTGGTACACCTACCCCACACAAATTCGATTATAATTACCTGCTATGTAAATAATAGCGATAGGAAGATAACATCATCATCATAACATTGACTAAGTATGAAAAGTTTGTATTATTGGAGCTAACTCAAAAATTACCCAAGCAAAGTTAATAAAATTTACATGGGACCTCCGCGCAAGCTTTCTTTTACAAATGAAAAAATAATTTTCACAATTGACGAAAATATCGATGGACATAACATTAAAAAAAAAAAACATGGAACTTCCTCCTTTTTGGAAGTCTGTTGCAATAATGTTCATATTCGTTTAAGCGAATGTAAACAATCTTTTAGCGAATAAGAATCTTAATCTTATACAGGTACTGGTGCCGATTCTCTTGTGCACCGAACTAACTAAACGATCACTAAAATTCCTTTTTTTGGCCATGAGAATCTTATAGCTATTCTGCAAAAATAATTATCTAATTTAAAAATAATTTTGACATAACTAAAATCGAATTTGGCAATCGCGACTCCACTGGTACTTGTTTGCCCTACCCCGTGATTTTTTTAATAGCCGGAGGCGCGCACGTTGGGCAATACCTATACAGGCAACTGCAGGAACACGGGTGGGTTTTAGTCAGTAAGAGTTTGACACGCTCCCCCGCTCCGCTCAGAGCGGGAGCAGTTATTTGATAACATCCCAACCAAAAAAAAAGTGTGGGCAGTCTCGATGTGTTGTATATGGAATTT
This sequence comes from Agrochola litura, assembly GCA_949152395.1. Classification (NCBI taxonomy): domain Eukaryota; kingdom Metazoa; phylum Arthropoda; class Insecta; order Lepidoptera; family Noctuidae; genus Agrochola; species Agrochola litura. The sequence goes on along the minus strand of OX424495.1, from coordinate 24,637,880 downwards.
TTCTTTTTTTATGGAAAATATGAAAAATTATTACCTACTCGTTGAGTTTTAGGGGTTTATGAATTAATTATAATTAAATAATCTTAAGGGGTCAAAAATTTTCATTATTTTTGCGATAGGACACACCATTTTCGAGATATATGTAAAAAAAAGATAAGAAAAAGAAAAATAAGATACAGTACTGTTTTTGCACCTGAAGTCGAGGTGTTGTTGAGAATTTTACTCAACACCTTTTTAATCGCGATTAAAAATCCTAGTCAGATTTAGTTAGACAATCAAAATTTTAGGTGTAAAACGTTAAATTCAGAATAGCAGAATTGCCGTTTTCACTAAATTAATAACTCAGTGCCATCTTAGTGCTGTCAAACTAAAATATACGTAAGTAGTTAAGTTGGTCTATTTCAGAATGGGAAATCGTCCTTTGACAGGAATAAACTAAATTTTGGTGATTTTTAGTAGAGGCATTTGTGACAAGAGAATCGGCACGGTACCAATATTAATATTCGTATGAAACGGTCACTTAGCAAAGTAAAGTAGTACCGGTAAACTGCCCTAACTTCGCCTGGCGGCCTATGTTTGCTAGTACCAATTGTCTTATTGTTATTGTATTAAATACTCTCACATTAAATAAATTATACTATCTACTAGGTAGGTACTGTTATCGTTAGGAATATTGGCCTGCGCAGACTGGCGGACAGGACGGCAGAGGATTTTAAAATCAATTTAATTTAATACTTATCCAATCGTAATAAGGTATACATTTCCATGCTCGGTGATCGTCGGAAAACTGCGCTGCGATGCTCCAAGCTTTCGATTGGATATTATGTATTAAATCGTGTGTTTTAATCTGATAAGACAGCGGTGTGATTTAAAAGAAGATGTAGTGACAAAAATTGAAAAGGGTATGCCGAGATGGTTTGGGCATGTTGAGAGGATGAATGAAAGGCGACTAACAAAATGTATTTACGAGGCTGATGTGAAGGGAAAGGCCGGGCGGGGACGCCCTAGGAGGACTTATACTGACCTTATTATTGATGTTCTTCAGAAAGATCATCTTCATTGTATAATTGCATAACACGTGTGAGTACTATGTACCTACTATAAAGCTACCATTTACCTACTAGGTACGTCTTTCATTGACTTGAATGTGCCCTGGCGGCTGAGAGTATGTCATGCTCACTCGTCTCGCTGACGGTGGCGTGTGTGTTGGATCATTTAGCTCCCTTTAAAATGGTGGAGCTGAATGGTGCTAATCCATGCGTCATGTTCGTGAACGGGCGCTGTCAGTAGGGACTGGTCATCTCTTAGCTGCCACGGCTTATTTTAATTTAATTTTTGAATTGTAGTGTTTGTTTTATTTTCTATTACGGACGCTTTTAACGTTCTGCATCGTTCTCACATGTATAACTTCAACATGAATGATGTAACCAATATTTTGTAACCATATTTTGATTTAAAAGAGTGTCCGTGGAGTTTCTTGCCCGTTCTTCTCCATAGGTACCTACTACGCTTTGGAATGAGCAACTAGCTTCATTTTTCTGACTGACCGACCCCTTGACAATTCAAAAGTGCCTGTAATTGGTTTATTTGAAATACATGCTTTGAGTATGAGTTTGAAAGGCCAGGTACGTAGTACTCGCAACCGGCGTGCGTGTATGACCAGATGTATGAGCGTAAACGAGGCAAAAGGAGTATGTAAGGATCGTAGCAGGTGGCGTTCTGTAGTTTCTGCCTACCCCCATGGGAAGAAGGCGTGAGTTTATGTATGTGTATGTATTAAATTCAATTGATACATTTTAAATCATCTGCCGTTCCGTCCGTCAGTCTTCGCAGGCCCTATCTCGTCAGATCTCTTGCCTGCACGCTTAGCACGGCCATAAAAAACCCGTAGAAAACCCGTTTCTATCTTTGTCATGCTGCGCGTGCTGGTGTCAAAAAGTCTTTGATTGGTAAATATTTTGCTGTTTACATTGGTCAACGAAAATAAAGGCCAAATAATAAAAAAACATATATATGTTTCACATAACATGGGCACTTAAGAAACGTCAGAAACTAGGTGCACGGTTCCAATTGGTCGTTTCCAATTATAATCAAATCTGAAACAATCTCATTAACTGCAAATTACGTTTCTAGCAAATGATTTTGACCAGAATGGCTTTGAGGAAGTGTAAGTACGAAAGAGAAGTGTGGATCAACGACTGGCCGGGACAACTTGGGATCACATCCAGCAAGGTCAGAACAATCGTATATTTTTTTTATTTGACGATCTGGGGGCCTACCACCAGCTCAAAAGCAGTATTATTTTAATATTACTTCAGTGGGAGAAAGAGATTGAGCTATACGTCCTATAGAGCTTCATCTCTTTCCCACGCTGAAGTAATATTAAAATAATACTGCTTTATGAGCTTGTGGTAGGCCCCCTGAGAACCTCTTCCTTTTTTTGAAGTCGGTCAAAAACAATCTCCTGACGAAAACCGTCGCACGGTGTACGGATAGTAGAAATATCGAAAATCGCATCTTAGAGACTTACAGCTGCTCCATATCACTGCCGCTGAGGCAAACAAGTTTTATCCACACATTAGGGCCGTGCCCGGGACATGGACGGATCGTGCTCCGTCAGGGGCTCAAAAACACAAAACAAAAATAATCGGTGTGTTTATTTTATATGATCTTGTTCACACACGTCCTCTTCCGGGCCGGCGACAGAGCTTCAGTACCTATCTGCCTTGTGTTTTGTGTGCCATGGTCCTGTCACGTTTCGGGCATGGCCCTGATATGTGTGGATATAACTTAAAAGCTGATCATAGCGAAACAGGAAAAAGGCGAAGAACCCCTGAAGCTTCGCAGCACAGTAATTATTTTTACGTCTCTTGACATTTCTCGGGACCCTGGGGTCTCGGACCTTTGGAAGGCGTACGAGGAGCCGAAGCCAACTCGCAGACGCAACCCGTTAGGCGTTTTTAATGAAATGATGCACTAACCGACGATTATCCCTGTTCGCACTATGCAAGTGCACCCAAGGACAACCCCCGGTTGGTGTAGGACTATTGCAGGATATGGAAACAAAGATATTGGATTATGGGTTTGGGTGGCTAAAGTGAACCGGTTATCTAGGACTATGGAAAGACTATGGCCCCTGCCTAACCAATGTTTTATATACAATATACAGATAAAATGGGAGGGGGTGACTTGCACACTCAATAATGGGCACTCGAAAACGGTCGCTGGCACATAGTGTCGTAGCGACAAGGGGGCAACACGTCCTGAGGTGCTTATGAGGAGTGGAGAGGTATTCCACGGCTATCAGGACAATCCCGGAAGTACGGTCAAGATCCCTACCAGCATCTTACTGGAATACTTCCTTCCTCTGAGCACGTTAGCTCTTGCAAATCTCCACTCAGCCGACCAATTAAGGCAAGAAAGAGGTGAGAGGTCTGTTCCTCGTCATTGTTCACTCCAGCCGGCCAATAAAGGCAAGCCAGAGGTGAGGAACAAGACTTCTCCCGGAAGATAGGGTCCGGGGTCGCTACTGCCCAACACCTCGCCACATGCTGCCCTGCGGGTTTTTGTATCTCTCTTGGTCTGGCTCCTCACCGTTTCGGCAAAGTAAACTCTACCGGCACAGACCCAGAGTTCAGGAGAGCGCAAGCCCTACCACGACGTCAACGTAGATTAGTCTTTTTAGTCGGTCAAACAAAGTGTAGTCGTCATATTATAACGTAGAGTTACAGTTAAGAGCGTTTATACAGAAAGTTGGCAACGTCGCAAATAGCTGTCAAATATTTCGCTGTTTTCATTAATTTGGCAATATTGCTGCATAGAAATGAGAAATATGGCTAAATAATAAACTAAAATATTGATTATGAAATGCATTAATATCTTAACACCGAATATTTAGTTTTAGATGTAAAAAAGTATTTGGAAACTTTTAAAATTTATTTTTTACACCCGACAACATCAAATTCAGTGTTATAATTGCTCTTAAAGATGTTCTTTAACGAGCTTCTCAAACTTCCTATTAGCCAAAGATTTAAATCCTTAGATGTGTACAAAAATCGCGCGAAAAAGTGTCCATTCTGAGAAGAGTGAGTGTATTCACACATCCCGCGTTATTGTAACGACAGATACGATTTTCTGTATGAGTAAGCGAGACAATACTAAGTACTCAAATGTTATCGTCAACGAAACAGAAATGTGACCAATTTTTGAGGTAGTGGGGCGAATCTAAAGATTTTAACTACCTTCAAACATTTCTAGATCCAATGGACATCTGACTGCACACGAACCCTCCGCCGCTGTGAGATCATGCAGGAGAAGAAGCCTTTAAAGAAACTGCGTAAGAAGCAGAACCTCATCCTCGCCACTCTACAGATGATGTCCCGGAAGGAGATCAGCAAGATTTTGCGCTGTAAAGTGAACGCACTCTGTGTCATAGAGATACATTCTAGAGATACGGTGGATAGGATGTATAAGATGGGTTAGTGAATATTTCAACACTATTATTATCTTTATTCAATAAACATAGGTAGGTACCACCTACCTACATATAAATACAGAGTAGTGGTGGCCCAGTGGTATCGGCCGCGACTTAAGTTCGAACCCTGACAGGTGGTCCAAATTCAAATTCACACTTATGAGACGTCAGAAGCTAGGTGCACGGTTCCAATTGGCCGCTACCTATGGAGAAGAGCCGGCAAGAAACTCCACGGTTACTCGTTTAAAAATAATTGGCTTTTACAATATTTTCAAATAACAGTGATAGTAGGTATGGGAGGACAGTGTAGGTCTTTCAACAAGTACCAGGTACTTAGAAATTGGTCAAAAATCTACAGTCCACTAAGACTACAGTTCTCACATTCACAAAATAGAAAAGAATTTATATAAAACTAGCTGGCCCTGCAAACGTTGTTTTGCCATATAAATGTTTGGGGTGGACCATCTTTATCACTTACTACCTACCCTACCTACCCACCCTACCCACCCTACCTACCCTACCTACCCTACCTATCCTACCTACCCTACCTACCCTACCTACCCTACCTACCCTACCTACCCTACCTACCCTACCTACCCTACCTACCCTACCTACCCTACCTACCCTACCTACCCTACCTACCCTACCTACCCTACCTACCCTACCTACCCTACCTACCCTACCTACCCTACCTACCCTACCTACCCTACCTACCCTACCTACCCTACCTACCCTACCTACCCTACCTACCCTACCTACCCTACCTACCCTACCTACCCTACCTACCCTACCTACCCTACCTAACCTACCTAACCTACCTAACCTACCTAACCTACCTACCCTACCTAACCTACCTAACCTACCTAACCTACCTAACCTACCTAACCTACCTACCCTACCTAACCTACCTAACCTACCTAACCTACCTAACCTACCTAACCTACCTAACCTACCTAACCTACCTAACCTACCTAACCTACCTAACCTACCTAACCTACCTACCCTACCTAACCTACCTACCCTAGAAGAATGTAATCTCATAACTGTCCCTCCTACACCTGCCAGGCTGTATGAACGTGAGCGCATTCGAGTGGTTCTCTCAGCTGAAGTTCTACTGGGACCGCGAGAGAGAAGACTGCTACATCAAGCAGACGAACACGAACTCTATCTACACGTACGAGTACATCGGGAACTCGGGGCGACTCGTCATCACGCCACTTACTGACAGGTGACTAAAATGTGGCGTAGAAAGTCTTATTTTCAAGGCACAATGCTGTGCCCAAACGGATAATAGAAATTACATAAATTATCACGCGGCCCTACCCTCATCGACAAGTCTGGTTAAAAACTTGTCAAAAACATGTGTATAGGTAAAACATGTATTATTCATGTATTGACCTTGTTTCAGACATGTATTGTTAACTATTTTGTTAAACTTTTTATTAACATTTTTGTCAAGTTTTGTGTACAACTGACAAAAAAATTAAATGACTTCTCTCCGTGACCGTCGAGTAATGTTTAGTATTTCATTTTTGCATAAAATTGTAAGCGGAAAAATTGATTGTAGTCACCTCCTAGCAGAGGTTCCCATCACAGTTCCACGTAATAGACCCCGCGCTGTCCTAACTAACACATTTAAGGCTCTTTCTAACAGGCGCGACACGCGACGCGACACAAAGGCACCGCTCGTTGCGCGATTTGTGTCGCGTCGCGTGTCGCGCTGGTCTGCACGAGCCTTTAGTCCTCCATTCTGTCGCACTAATATCGGTGGCCATGGGCCACTAGTAAGAACTCTTAACCATTACAATATGCTCAACAAAATCTCAAATTCAAACCTGGACATATTTCATGACTCCTTGGGTGGTATTCGGAAAAATATACTTGACAATTATTATTTAGTTTCATGAGTTATGTATCTTAAAGTGGAATTATGTATTTGAATTAGAATTGTGTGTTCATCCCCTTAATTAATTTGTATTCAGTTGTATTTTATTTGTTGAAGCTGAAGCTTTGTTTAAATTTTTAAATCTTACTTTTATTTATCCATTTATGTACACACAAATAATACACAGCCAAGACAAAAGGAACAGAAAAATACGTACAAAGGTGATGCTTATTTCTAATGAAATCTCTTCCAGCATATACCTGCGATAGGACAGAGGATAAAAAGAGATGTAGACACCGTGTGTAAGAGTAAAGAGAAAGTAAAATACATAAAATCAAAACAATTCACTTCATGAAATAAATTAATAATATGAAAATATATTTACTTACATACAAACATACATACTTCTAAAATAAATAACACTTAGATACTATTAATATTAGGTATATTATTTACGTGTTATGTACATACATGTTACATTACATGCCTTTCTAATGGCCTACAGATGCTACATAACACTAACAACAGCCCTGCACATGTTCCGCGGCGGCAGTCCGCAGGGCCCGGCCGGCACGGGTAAGACGGAGACCGTAAAGGACCTGGGCCGTGCGCTGGCGCGCTGGGTCGTCGTCACCAACTGCTCCGACGGACTCGACTACAAGTCCATGGCCAAGTGTTTTGCTGGTAAATAATTTGTATGTTTAAAGTGTAATGAAGGAAGGAAATAATACTAAATTTTATCTCAGAAAAAACATAAATAATGTTCACAAAAACAATTTTCCAAGTAAAAAATGCATTTCTATATACAGTGTGAGTCTTTATAATGTGTACATATCGAAATGAGGGAATCTATGCTTAATTTTATCGACGAAAAAAAAAATAAAAAATGTATATTTTTTTTTTAATTTTTATACAAAACGGTGTAACTATTAAACTAAATGATCTATCGCGACGAAACAAACTAATTAGGCGTCCTCATAAAATGAAAATTATAGTAAAATAACTACCCGAAAATTGAAAATAAACATGTTTTTTATCAAAAACCTGTTTAATTTTTCATACATTTTTACAATAATCGTAAAATTTCTCAATAAAAAAAAAAACCGTCCATAAAATTAAGCATAGATTATCATTTCGATATATGCACATTATAAAGACTCTCACACTGTATTTTGACTAGCTTCTGCCCGCGACTTCGTCCGCGTGCCTATAACCTTCCTCAAGAATTGGGCTATTCAATGCAAAAAGATTTTTTCGAATGCGACTGGTACTTCCGGAGATTACTCCCTACATACAAACATACGAACAAACAAATTTTACCTCTTTATAATATTAGTGTAGAAAACCATAACTATGCACAATACATATTCACGATGGACTCACGCCCGACGCTCCAATATCTTCTTAGCCTTTTCCCAGCTATATTGGGGTCGGCCTCCAGTCTAACCGGATGCAGCTGGATACCAGTATTTTACATGGAGCGACTGCCTATCTCACATCCACAACCCAGTTACTGGGTAATACGAGACCCCTTTGTAAGACTGCTTGTCAGATTTGGGGTTCTAAATGGAACAACTATCAAACATCTACGCATGGCAGCCGGGATCAACGGCTTAACGTGCTTTCCGCGGCACGGAGGGGTCACCCGAACCGACCGTATCGTAGCTAAACGTTCGATCGACCCGTGTGGCTGTTATTATTTAGTCACGAGCGATTGGTTTGTTAAAACCAACATATTAAAAAAAAAAAAACAGTGGCACTCCGGGAGTGCCGACAGAAGTGAAAACTTGAACAAGATCGCCTTGGTGGAAGAAAAATACTTGTATAGAACATTGGTCCGTAACCTTATGTAGTAAATAAAGAGCACAAAGGTGTTTACAAAAAAAAAATACTTCCATAACCTTTAAAGTAAAAATATTTGCATAGAACATTAATACGTAACGTAATATAAATAAAGAGCACAATCACGTTTACAAAAATGAGGTGTCGGTAACAGTGTCGCGAGTTCAATTGTTTTTCCCATCTCAAAAATGCCCAACGCGCCTAAAGAAGTTTTCACTTCAATAAATCATTTGATTAATAGGTATCGCCCAAAGCGGTTGCTGGGGTTGCTTCGACGAGTTCAACCGCATCAACATCGAGGTGCTGTCGGTCGTGGCGCAGCAGATCCTGTCCGTACTGATGGCGCTTTCGCTGTTCCTCAAAAGGTTCGTGTTCGAAGGCGCCGACATCAAGCTGGACGGCAACTGCGGGATCTTTATTACTATGAATCCTGGGTGAGTGGATTATAATCATAACATAACATCATGTCTGGTCATCGTCTTCACATAATTAATAACTATATAATTACAGCGTCACCTACCGAGTCCAATTGTATTTTCAAACCATCCAGGGACCTACTCAAATATACACAAAATTTTATCAAATACGATCCAGCCGTTTAGGAGGAGTTAGGTGACAAACACACGTACAGTAGAATCTATATACATATATACAATTCTCGTGTTAGTTGCCATACTCCTCCGAAACGGCTTGATCGATTTTTATGAAATTTAATATGTAAGTTCGGTTGGTCTGAGAATCGGTCGTAATCTATTTTTCATACCTCTAAGTGATAAGGGTCCACCCCAAACATAAATAATTTATGTGGCAAAACAACGTTTGCCGGGTCAGCTAGTTATATATAATTATAAAGATGAATACAAAATATTGTAAACCATTTTAAAAGAGTAACGGTGGAGTTTCTTACCCTTCTCCATACGAAAACTACCTTTTGGAAGGGGCAACTAGAATCAATTCTATTATTTGTAAATTTTGACGTTCAAAAGTGACTTTTATGTGCTTAATTGAAATAAATTATTTGACTTTGACATGTAAACAAATGCGAATTGGACTCTACACGAAGGGTTCCGTACCATCGTACAATATTTAATCACTATACATTTTTTTTATACTTTAGTATAAAAGAAAACATTTCTTTTATGTGGATTCCCTTTAATTTATAACTTTATAGCGGCAATAGAAATACACAATCTGTGAAAATTTCAACAGTCTAACTATTACGGACACGGAAGGACAGCGGAGGCTTAGTAATAGGGTTCCATTTGGCACCCTTCGGGTACGGAACCCTAGAAATGATAGACTATGGTAGAAATTTGATGTTGACAATCCCTTTGTTTCGCGTTTCTGTTGACCGTACTGTCGTGATTGGCTTGACCAGTGGTCGGCAAACTCATTAGTTAATAGAGCTAAATATCAATACTATAACGACTAAGATTTCTTATGAGAGCCAATCCTTTCTGTGTGTCCAAACTATCTCAGTACACTTTTTTTAATCCTTAAAACTCCCATCCTTTTTCATACACAAAGCTTACTAAAATTAACTTGCCAAGAAGTAGGATACCTTCATTATCATCATATCGGCTGATAAGGCATCTCACATATTAACAAGTTATCCTTGGAAAACTGACGTACAGTAAATGATAAATTTTCGATGTCCTGTAATTTTTTTGTGAAAATACTTTGGAAATAAATCTTTGAAATATAGTTTGAATTTTGAATAAAACTTGATAATCATACTTTATGACCGAAACCCCAACTTCCGCGCGTATCTACGCTCGCACTCATCGACGTTGTACAGAACCGTAGGTACTTTAAAGGCATGTGCATGTCCGTCCACGAACAATGAAGGGTTCCGTAGAATTTATCCCAAGAACAAACTTAAAATGGTAGTTGAAAAACATGTTCTCCCATACATTCCAACTGCAAATGTAAATTTGTATCCACAATATTGAGACATTTACATGTTATTTTAAACACATAGACTTCTTATAGGTTTCCCTAAAATCTATAAGTATAAAACTATTTTCAAAGATAAGGGGGAGGGTAGAATTGTTAATTTTCATCAATTTTCATGATATCTACAGCGTGCTTCTACAGACTCGTGATGTTTAAAGCCCACGGTGAGGAGGGGGGCATTCAGTGTGTGATCGCATCGGAGTTAATACGTCGCGGCACTGTACTCGATTCGTTGTGCAGTTTTATGATTAGTTCTGATTTAAAATTTAAATAAAAGCAGTGTATCGCACCCAGTGTGTTTTACTTGCACGAAACTCATCTTCTGCCCACATGATATCCGAATCTAACGGAGTAAATCCTGACGATCCTACATACACTTTAATCTACAAAAGGAAATACATTTTAAAAAAAAGTGGTACTCCGGGAGTGCCGACAGAAGTGAAAACTTGAAAAAAAATCGGCACCGCGGTCATCAACGCGTTGATGTCTTTTACTCGACGGCGGTGTCGGTAAATTCGAAAGTAGTGTCGCGAAATCAATGGTTTAGTCCCTGATCCTCCTATCTAGTCCCTTCTCAAAAATGCCCAACGCGCCTAAAGAAGTTTTCACTTCAAAAATTTATTGAACACTACGAAACATACAAAATACATATTATGTATTTAAATACTTATCGCCATTCTGATTCTTATCTGAAGTAACACTAAATATTCTCTTACCATAGTTATGCGGGCAGAACGGAGTTGCCAGATAACTTAAAGTCGATGTTCCGTCCGATCGCCATGTGTGTGCCAGATTCGCTCACCATCGCAGAGAACACGCTTTTCTCTGATGGATTCACCGCTTACAAAATTAATGCTAAGAAGGTACATATACATACATTCTTACCATTTTATATTTTTTTAGTGTCGCAACATCATGCTGAGATAGGAGCCTTTTGGCCTCGTACAGGACTTTCTGTTTATTTTCATGATTCTGGTTTTGTTCTATTTTTGATTTTGTATGAATTTGGTGCCTTCAAAATTCCGAATCGATGTTTCGAAACGGAAATCCGTTTCGGAATTCCGTATATTGTGGCCGGCCTTAAGGATGATTTCCACCAAACGGCTCCCATCGCATCGGATCGGAAAGGATACGAACGGATGCGGTGACAGCCGATCACGTCCGGCAGGATGTCGACGCATACGATCGGCTCCGTACCGTCGCGTGCGAACGTATACGTTTCTGCGTCAAATAGTTTCATTCCTACCCTGTTGACGTGTTCAAATTTTTGTAAATTGTTGATGTTGTATTGTTGGCTATTGCATTAGAAGAAGAAGAATCATAAAACACAAAAGAGGAAAAGATAAATCTGGTTTGATGATTTATGGCAAAAACCGAAAGCCGAAAGGGTCCGATCGGATACGACGACAGGCGAACGGAGCCGATCGCGCGTCGTAGTATACTTTCGACTAATACGATCGCGTGTCGCGGAAAACGTCCGCGGTCAAGCTGCTGTGCGCGGTTTGGTAATATATATAGACTTACAATACTTACTTGGCAATATCGTTTAAAGATTGTAAAATCCGTTCCGATCCGATGCGATGTGAGCCGTTTAGTGTCCATCTTGACTGAAACAGATGCCATATTACATTGTTATTCGGGCCGCAATTATAACGTACTGCTGGAACTATAATTTATCGAAAAGATAACCTATATTTTTATTATTTGTAAGCTATTACAGGCGCCATCACATCATACAGAGCCGGTTGAAAAAATCAGTAAAATTCTAACCTAACCTAAGCCAGATTTTTCTTTTCCTTCTATTTATTCATCTTCAAAACACGTGGAGATTTTATATATGCTTGACGCGAGCGATGTTACGAAGATGCTCGAATGCTTTTTACTACGAAAATTTATTAAAGAAAAAAAGAGTGAGAGCTGAATAAAAAAAATCAGTTTTTTTTGTCAATTTTTGTACCAAATATTAGAAAGATTTAAAATCAGCACCCTAATTGTGTAACACAATCAATCATAATCCGAATAATTTCGAAGGATATTGCGAATCCATTGCGTTATGTGTTCGGAAAATTTGTCTGCTCAGCAACGTAAATAACGCAATGAATGTTGTTGAACTGTCAAAATCAAACAGATTGTGACTGATACGGAATTAGGGTGCAATGCTTTTACTAAATTATCTCAACTTCCTCACTTAAATCCAGGTGTTCACGTTATATGAGCTGGCTATGCAGCAGCTGTCCAAACAAGCACATTACGACTTTGGTCTGCGGTCCATGGTCGCGTTACTGCGATACGCTGGCATCAAGAGGAGAGCCTATCCTAATCTGCCTGAACAAGAGGTAAGATAACGGACGACGAGACTTAGATCAATCAATCTGCCTAGCAACACGATAACACTGACGACAAGACAGAAATTGAAGCTTTTTAAATCTTATTTATTTAACCATTTATGTACACACAAATAATACACAGACAAGACAAAAGGAACAGAAAAATACGTACAAAGGTGATGCTTATTTCTAATGAAATCTCTTGATTAATGGAAAATAGCATATAATATACAGGGTGGCATCGACGCGAAAACTGTTACCATGGATTCAATACATGATTGTGAACGCTCCTGCGTTGAAATTTTTCGTACGTTATTTTAAAAAAAATTGCTGTTCCATACATTTTGACCACGTAGGTCACTTTTAGGTCACTTTTCTATGAAACGGCAGATATTTTTTTAAATAACCGACGAAAAGTTTGCCCTGCGTTGAAACTTTTTGTCGGTTATTTAAAAAAATCTGCTGTTTCAGAATCATGTACTGAATCCATGGTAACAGTTTTCGCGTCGATGTCCCTGCCACCCTGTATGTGGTTGAGAAAATTTATTGTGAAGGATTTATTAGTTGTTAAGAAGTATCTAACTGGAAGAAGGAAAGAATAACATACAAGCCGTTTACTTTTAACCGCCATCATAGACCGTTAAAAAAGACGGTACAACTACACCCATATGATGGCTTAAAGCCATCTAATGGTCATCTAGATTGAAGCGGTCTATGGTTCAGATCAGGGATGTTACGGAGCTTCGGTTCCTGTTCCGAAAATTTTACACCTCCGATTCCGACTTCGGTTCCGATTATTTTGAATCGGAGTTATACCGAAGTTCGAATCGCAGCGATGAACATGACTAAAGCGCGTACTTGCAAACAAGTTTTAACTCGTCGCCAGTGAAATTTTACTTTATTTTATACACGCTCGTGCTTGAAGTCTCAGTTTATTGTTTTGTTTGTTAATGTTATCGCTAGTATTTGACTGATTAAAGAGACTGAATAATATTTTAATTGTTTCATTAAGCCTTTCATTGAGCCTTCGTCTCCGGTTCCGACCATCAAATTTAAAACCTCTGATTCCGGTTCCGGTAAAACGACTTCTGTAAAATCCCTGGTTCAGACTTTATTGTTGTTGGAAGTAATACTCATACTCATCTACTTACTTCGCCACATGCAAACTACGCATCAAAGACCTGACATCACACAAAATCCTGACGTCATACAAATCCTGGATCGCGCAATTAGAGTTTATCGCACGGACGACATAATATATGACTATCCGACATCAATCGTTGGGCAATTGTCCGCCAAACACGACACCCGTCTAGTCGGAAGATCCTCCCTTTTCTATAGAGGATGAGTGAACTTAACACCCTGTTCCTCATGCCTCTAAACTCATATAAAGTAATCCAACAGCTACCATTTTCTTCACAGATGGTAATCCTAGCCATGCGCGACATGAATGTAGCCCGCCTGACTGCCAAGGACGTGCCTCTCTTCGACGGCATCATGCAGGACATCTTCCCTGAAGTGGAGATCCCGACCCTGGACTACGACCTGCTGGAGACGGCCATCACTGCGGAGATGAAGACAGCAGGCTTGCAGCCGGTTAAGGCAGCAATACATAAAGTCATACAGACTTATGAGACGAAGGTTATTTGTAGTTCTGTTTGTAAGCGGTGTTATCTTTACGAGGAGATCCCGACCCTGGACTACGACTTGCTCCCTACATAAAGTTTTACGAAATGAAGGTTTCTACACAATCAATCAATCTGCCTAGCCTTTTCCCAACTATATTGGGGTCGACTTCCAGTTAACCAGATGCAGCTGAATACCAGTATTTTACATGAAGCGACTGCCTATCTGACCTCCACAACCCAGTAACTGGGTAATACGATACCCCTGGTCGTCTGGCTTTCAGGCTTCTGACGACCCGTAACGACTGTCAAAGATCCACGAATGACAGCCGAGACCAATGGCTTAACGTGCTTTCTGAGGCACGGAGGAGTCTCGGTATGTAAAGATGGTCAGCCAACCACAGACCAACCCCGGCAAGCGTAGTTTAACCGGATGAATCAACCCGTGCAGCTGTTATTACTTAGCCACGAGCTCCTTGACCAGGCTTTTACACAATTAGAGTTTTAATAGGAGAAAGCGTTGTTTCTACAGCATCTGTTCGTTATATCTGTCTTTTATTATATGAATTGAAGCAGTGAGATCAATATATGAAGATATCCTTAGTTCATCACATCAGAGTACCTATTCGTGTTTAATTGATAGTTAAATAAAAGCTTTCGGAAGGAATTTAAGTGGATGAATAAAAAGAAACATTTTTTTTTAATCGTCTGTATCACACCCTTCATTTTGACCATACCTTTCTAGAACACCCTGTATAATACAGCATGTTGATATACAACTGTTCAGTTGCTCTTCATATTAGCACAATCATCATGTACCTACTAGGTAGTAGTGTTTACTTTTCTTAGATTGTAGTTGTATACAGAATATAGGGTTTTTAAAACATATTCGTAGCTGTTTTATGAGTTCGGGATTGGTAGGAATAGAATTATTTTGACTAATTAGCATGAAGCTCATAATGGTTTTTTTTTTTTTTTTTTTTGCTGCTCCGGCTTCCCTCCTCCACAACGTCAGCCTTCGCTACTGGTAGTTACATCTCTCGAACGCGCCAAGCATAGCATTTTAAACCTTATGTCAATTATGTCTTAGTTTTCATAAAATACTTCATTATTCAAATATCCTTACATCACAATTTTCACCCAGAACTCCCGCCATTCAAGCATTCTTCTCGGCGACACCAACACAGCAAAGTCGACTTCCTGGAGAATGTTAGCTAACACCTTATCCCGTCTGAACCGGGAGAAGCAACCAGGCTTCGAACAAGTCCAGACATTCCCCATAAACCCCAAGGCTTTGACCCTGGGTGAACTGTACGGGGAGTATAATTTGGCGACAGGGGAGTGGAAGGACGGCGTTCTGTCTTCGATTATGAGGACCACTTGTCAAGGTAAGACGGTTTTGGAATTTTGGAGGAATAGCAATGATTGTCTGAAGATGTGGTGAAAGATGTTCTTAAGTTAAAAAAAAAATAAAACAAAAAAAACTGACTTCCAGTTCCAACCGAGTCGTCAAAATAGTTTTTTTTTTTTCACTTTTTTGTTTTGGTAGTTACCCCACACAAATTCGAATACCACTACCTGGTATATAAATAACAGTGACAGGAAGTTGTTATAACATCATCCACATATACTAAGTGGGAAAAATACGTATTATGTAAGCTAACTCAAAAACTACCAAAGCAAACTTAATAAAATTCATATGGCACCACCACGCGAGTTTCCTCCATTTTCTTTTCAAGAATCTCCTCCTTTTTAGGGTTCCGTAGTAAACAAGGAACCCTGTTTCGTCATGTCCGTCTGTCTGTCTGTCTGTCCGCGGTCTAGCTCCGAGACTCTTAGTACTAGAAAGCTGTAACTTGGCATGAGTATACATATTAATTACGCCGACAAAGTGGTAAAACAAAATTATGAAAAAAAAAAAAATTATGGTACCTCCCGTACACGTAAAGTGTTGAGGTTTTTTTTAATTTTTTTTCTATCCCATTGTGTGGGGTGGGGTATCATTGGAAAGGTCCTTCAAAAACATTATGAGTTTGTGAAAGCCAAGGATTCAGGGATCCATTCAGGGATCCGTTTCCGAAATATTAAGCTTAAAAGTGCAAATTTTTGTTAGTCAAGTGTTCCTCCCCCTGCCAGCTAAATGGTTGGTTTTGGATGTATGAAAAAAATCAAGGCAGTAGTTTATATAACGAAATTAAAAGGAAAACTATCACAGCTAAGTAGGCTCTACAAGTTAACGAGTAATAATCGACCAACTTATATTTGCAGTTGCAAAGACATGTTTTCCCATTCATTCCGTATGAGAGAACATGTTTTTCAACTACAAAAATTTAAGTTTGTTTTTGGGATAAATTCATCTCAATTACGGAACCCTTCATTGTGCGTGGTCCGATACGCACTTGACCGGTTTTTTTATTTATTACCTACTGAAACTGGATATCCGATGTTGTCCTGCAGATGAGTCCCCAGATATGAAATGGATTATATTTGATGGTCCCGTGGACGCGATTTGGATAGAGAACCTTAATTCTGTGATGGATGATAACAAACTGCTGACTCTGGTCAACAGTGAGAGAATATCTATGCCCTCACAGGTATGTCAAATGTTTATTTATTTATTGAAGATCTTCAACAAAAGATTTATACAAAAAAAAAACACAATTAAGTTAGTTTAGTACTTACACTACAATTACAGGCCACAGCATGCTTTAAACTATCGAGAACACGAATACAGTTTCATACATTTTGCTGTTTACGTCTGTTTAGAATACAACGAATTTCAAAGTTTTTTTACAACGAAAACAACAATAAATGAAAAAAAAAACTTTTTTACATGAAGTTTTACGTAAGAATATATTTTTCCCGTGGGAATATCAGGATAAAAGGTATCCTATGTCCTTCTCCAAGTCATGGTTTACCCATGTGCCAAATTTCATGCAAATCCGTTCAGCCGTTTTAGTGTGAAAACGTAACAAACTCACTTTCGCATTTATAACATTAGTTACGATTAGTGATGTGCCGGATATCCGAGGGAGAAAAAAGATCTGTATCCGTATCCGTTACTTTTTGGCGGATCTTGAACGGATCTCTTATATTAATACATTTCATTACGTATATGAAATTTTAAAGATATGTAGCAATGAAATATTGTTAACTTCAAACCAAATTAGTAAAAAAAAAAAAAAAAATATTACTATTCAAGTAGAGTAAGTACCAGTAAATTAAGTTATAAGGTAGTAATTAAACTATCTTTGTAGTGAGATCAAACCTCTAATATTTGTGCTATGCTAATTGAAATAATTATGTGAGTTAACACATCAATTAAAACTGTTGTTTTCATGAACTTAAAAAAAATTACGTCATAATTAATCATAATCATAATCATCATTTATTGCATTCATGTAGTTTACAAGTTGTTACAAGTTTAAATAGGTTTCATACATGAACCCTGCTAGGGCACAGCAATATAAATAGTTTAATTTGCTACAGTGTCACGTCACAATATTAAAACCACTGTGCTTAATTACCTAATGCTAATTTTACATGGTTATTAGATGTCCATCATTAATCATCTATATCTATAAAAGGAAAAGGTGACTGACTGACTGACTGACTGACTGATCTATCAACGCACAGCTCAAACCACTAAACGGATTGGGCTGAAATTTGGCACACAGGTAGTTATTATGACGTAGACATCCACTAAGAAAATTTGACCTTTAAGGGGGTGAAAAAGATTTTTCATATAAACAAAATCCCCCCCTGATTTTGTTTGTAAACCCTTTAAAATGATTATCATCCCGCTACACTTTTATGGAGCTAATCAGCCAATCATGAATTCATGAAATATATAAAAAACGGGTATTTTATTCAACTTTCAACAAATCAAATATTTTAGCGGTTCGACGACTGCTTTGCAAACTTATGTTCGATTCCCAAAAATATATATTTTTTGTGCTTCTTTTTTACATTTTGATATAATATCTACATTTATTATACTTATTGCTTATATACTTATCCATACTAATATTATAAATTTGAAAGTAACAGTCTGTCTCTCTGTATTTTACCTTTTCACGGCTAAACCACTGAACGGATTTCGATAAAATTTGGCAAGGAGATAGATGGCATCCTGTAGAAGGACCTAGGTACTTTTTGTCTCAAAAATAATCATAAAGGGGTGATATAGGGGAAGAAAGTTTGTATGGAAAACCCAGCATTTCTTATGTTAGGGATATTAAATTTTTAATTTATGCTTTTGGCAAGAAATAAAGAATTATACGTTTCAGCGTTATTGTAAAATCATCCCCCAAAGGGGTAAAATAGGGGATGATTTTAAAATTCACATTTTTTGGGTCTTCTTCAAGAGATTTAAGGGATTGGAAATATAATCCTAAGTCCGTATCTTGAATTGACATTTAGTCTTTATTACATTAAAATCGGCCAACTCTGTCAAAAGTTATTACAATTTAAAGTCATAAACTAACCTTTCTAACATGTAGGTATTACTTGGTCAATGGCGGCACTAGAGTAGATACTTATTACAAATTAATGGTAATAATAATAGTAAAATGAATAATTAGTATTTTAAGGCATATTAAAAAAACCGATCAAGTGTGAGTAGGACTTGCACCTTGAGGGTTCCGTCTCAAAGCTGTGCTTGCTCGGCTGCCCGAATTTCCAAATCCGGAGTGAAGGACAAACTTAACTTTTCAATTGAAAAATATGTTTTAACAGAGTGGACAGTACCGATTTGAATGAAAGACAGACTAAATGTTACTTCAAAACAAGGCCTATGAAATTTTGATCCCAGATTGAAGAACAAACTTAACTTTTCAGTTCATAATAACTATAAATTACCAATTTTCGGATTTTGTTCTGTACTTGACCTTGCTTCTCGCCAAACTTCATGCTGCTGGCCCAACGGGAAGTACTAAATAGGCTTTGGTTTATTTGCGAGTGTCAAAATATGCGGCATAAAAGGCCGTATTTTTTTATTCGTTTGACTTGGGAGTTTGATTTTCGTTACAGATCCAAGGAACCGTAGATCTAAGGCTGAGCGCGCACTACGAATTTTAATCGTTGCGGATAATATTCGCCAATCTGTGAACAATACCACTAACTAGAGTCCGCCCTCTGCCAAAAGAAATCGTTTGCGAATGCGCGTAGGAATCATTTTCGTTTATGATTTTATGTAATCACAACGATCAAAATTCGTAGTGCGCGCTTGGCCTTCGTTTTTGATATCTATTGCAACTTGATGCCTCCACGCGTTCCTGAAAAAATGGGTCTTGATAGACAACGAAGTCATCCTTTAAGTGTTTCCATTTTTCATTTTGAGACACGGAACCCTAAAACAGATTTATTATCTGTCTGTTACCTTTTCATGCCGTAACGACTGAACAGATTTAGATGAATGGTATACGTATAGGCCATGACCTGGGTTAGGACATAATATGTCCTAACCCAGTCATGGCCTATACGTATACCATTCATCTAACGTACTACCGGGATTCAGAGTACTTATCATAAATAAGTACTCTGAATCCCGGTAGTACGTTCCTGTGGGATATTTTCCGACCATTACGCGTGCGAAGCCGCGGGCAAAAGCTAGTTTAAATATAATATAAATAAGTTGCTGTCATGATATAATATTGAGTAATGGTAAATTACATACACAACATCACGCCTTGTTTCCCCGAAGGGTCGGGCAGAGGTGTACCTGTAGCAGGTACACCCACATTTCGCCAGTTATGTTTAAGTCCCATGTAATAGGGGGCGAGCCTGTTGCCATCAACCGGGCACAAATCCAGACTCCGGGCTGCTACTGAGAAATTCCAGATAGAAAAACCCAATAACACTTTGCCCGACCCGGGAATCGAACCCAGGACCTCATGCTCAGCAGTAGCGCTTACGATCACTAGACCAACGAGGCAGTTGTATTTCAAAAAGAGTAACTTGGCAGCTTTGTCCCCCAAGTCAGTTACGATGAGGATCATAAAATAAATAATCCCTGAAGTTGAGATCCGTATCCGTATCCGTATTCGCGGATCTAGACCCTTATGATCCATATCCGTATCCGCGGATCACATATTTTAACGATCCGGCACATCACTAGTTAGGATACAGTAACAAGCAATTTAAAAATATGAAATGTTGTCTATTCTTCCGTGTAGGTGACGCTGCTAATCGAGACCCTGGATTTAGCAGTGGCGTCGCCAGCCACGGTATCACGCAACGGAATGGTGTACAACGACTACAAGGACTGGGGCTGGTGGCCCTTAGTCAACTCCTGGCTGGATACCCTCAGTAATCTTGATTACAAGGAGACTGTGAGTGAGACTTTGCTTTTATTTACCTCTCTGTTACTTGATATTAAAATAATTTTCAGTTGGGACTAGTCGGACGGCACATACTACATAAATCAGTATTATTTTGTATACGGCTCTTAAATTCCTGTTACGGTACTTAGACGAAGACAATTACGTTTTTTTTTAAGTAGGGCATCTCGTAGTTGACCTCTGAGATCATAACTAGGTACTTAACCGGGCTTTCCTGTGGGTGCCTTAAGCTACTACACTTAAAACCTCCAGCCAGGGGTTATTCTAATTAATTAAAACTAGGTGAACGCTCGCTAAGGGCACCCCCTGTGGGGTACGAACCTCGGCTTAGGGCGTCAACCGGAGGGAGGACATCAAAAATGGGACGGGTTACGAATACGTCCAAAATTACGACGAATTCTCCGGTCACCATGTGAAAGGCCGTTTGTCCACCGCACCGTGAACGGGTTGACGACACCGAAGTAGCGTCGAGATGCCGTGACGCCCCCGCCAGGGGGCGTGGTGAGCGGGTTCAGGGCTTCGCCCTTCGCCCGCGGGGGCTATACGTTGGCCCATAAATATGGGCCCCCATCGGGTTGGAATTGACGCAGGTTTAGTTGTGTCTGTGTGAATGGTTGCTATGAATATTTATGTAGACGCGCCACGACGCTAAATCCTATAGCGCCACTTTCTTCACGGCATCTCGGCGGTCTGTCCCCGCCAGGTGAGACCCCCAGTTGCCTGGGGGAGGCCTAACGAGAACGACCAGCGACAAAGATGTCGACTCGATGCTCCTACAGGTAGAAATGTTGTTTTCCCTCGCCCCGCTCACAGATCTAGCCGTTTACGGATTGAGGGATAAACAGTCGTGTATGTGTGAGCGGCTTGTGTTGTAGTATAACACCGCTTAGTGTCAACGCGCGTCGCGGCCCGCCCCTCCCCTGCGCGTGTAGTGTATAGGCGTCTGTTTAGTAGTGGCTGTCTGTATTAGTTACGTGATATGCCCATGTTAATCTAGCACACGCTACGCAACAAATGTATGTGTGTACATCTGTAGAGTCTTACTATATCGAGTAGGCTGCGTGTAACCTGGATGCAGCTTAATCGAGGCGTCAGTCCCCGAAGTAGCGGCAGTACATTTACTATTGCTGCGTATTCACTAATCACGTTTCTCGTTGACGTTGATACGGTGCGGTGGACATACTTTGTATAATATAACTACATATTTACAGTATTTCAGGGATAAGGAAGTAATATGAAACACCAAGATATTTGTCAGTCATTTATATTTCATCACATCTCCTATTCCCCACATAATATCACAATTCATTTCACCATCAAATCAGTATTCTTATATTTACCATAAAACTAATAGGTTACCTTAATTTACAGTAGATCTCCAACCAATTCTATGCCAATCTGTATTTTTACCGACACCGCCACTAAGCACGTCCTACCGTCACGAGCGCCCAACCCAGAAGGACACATCGAATCTTTCGGTGCTGCCAGTATAATAAATTGAAACCTAACACTCGACCATCCTGACATCGTGCATGTCCTCATGCACGCAAGTGAATTGGCATCTAGAACCTAACACTCGGCTTACAACTATTTATACGTTATTTCTAAAACTTATAAACTGAGAACCGTTCTTCTAGCCAGAATATAAAACATAATGCAAATGAGAGAAAAATTATTGAAATTTCCACTAGTCGTGATATGATGGTATGACGTAGACTAAAACTCAAAACATTTATTTCTATTAAACCATTTACAGGCACTTTAAAATTTTCAAAGGATTGTCAGTTATTCAGAGAGTTGAAGCTAGTCGCCCATTCCAAAACATAGGTAGATCTCTATGGAGAAAAACGGGCAAGAAACTCCAATGATACTCTTTTAAATAAAGATATTACAAAATCCTGGGTACATTATTATTGTTGATTCTATATGTGAGAACAATGTAAAAAAGAAACAATATCAAACAACTCAAAACACACGATTAAAGATAAGCGCTGGCAGTTCAGTCTGAATTGACGGCTCCCGTTCATGAACATGACGCATGGCTATGCACCATTTAACTCAACCATTTGAGTGTGCATGACATACTCACTTTCAAGTCTAACAACATCATAATAACATTATAAATGGATACATGGTACTCACATTTACATTTCTTTATTCTGCACGGAACTTACTATAAAATGCACTGACATTTGCTTTTATACCTTTCTACATCTAAAAACTGCAACTAGGTGGCGTGCCAAGCAACTTCCAAAATAAAACATTAAATATTATTTCAATCAAGTTTGTAATCGACTTCCATTCGCTAACCTAAGGTCTATTACGCATATTAAATAGCAATCAGCAATTATCGACACTAGCGCCAAAACAAATAAGTAGCAATCTTCGAAACTAACGTGATAAGAAATTCAACTTTCAAACACATGTAACAAAATCTTTGTCATGAAAAAAACAAAGAATCCATTTTCTACTTGAAATTTACCAAATAGTTTAGCGTCGGCTACAAGATGGATAAGTGGATGAAATCAGTGTTTACTTGAACTACAAACAATATTCGACTGTTCTCAACAAGTTAAAATAAGTTTTAAAACATTAATAATATGAGAAACAAAGAGTTATACGTAATATTAATAAATTTAAGACTGAAGCATTTATTTTAACTTAGATATTTTTATGAATATCTATATATTTTTTATGTCGACATTTTTAATTTATTATTGTTTGCTAAATTCACATTAAATGAATGTTTGACTTGAAATTAATTATTAATAATCATAACTATTCATATTTGCACGCATAGCATGTGGCAAACATGACTTGCATTTTTTTTTTTTTTGTTATTCTTCACGCACATTTTTATTATTGTACGTGTACACATGTTTGAGCAAATGAATATGTCTTATCTTAATAAAGTTAACTTTAAAATTTACAGTACCTACCTAATCCTGTTTCAGTGTAAAATGGCAAATAGAGTATCCAATGATCAATTAGATGAACTTTTAGAGTTTCTTAGCCATCCTTACCCAATACATCAATAGAGACGCAAACATAACTAAATGAATAGTCTTTTACGCTACACACAGTTTATTCTAATGAACACGCGACGTAGTTAAATTTAATGTAGGTACACAATTTTAGTTAAAATTCTTCGAATTATAAGACCAATTTACATTTTTCAATCAGCGAGCGACAGGCAAGCGATCAACAACACGGGAAAAGGTTATCGCAATTTGACAGCCAAATATGCTCGCTAATGGCTGTCTCTCGGCTACCAAAAACTATTACGAAATAATCGCGATCACCATGCGACCACTGCACACTTCAGTTGACTGATTGTTCTCTAGAGGCAGCACTATCGCTAGTTTGCTATGGTGTGGCTATCGCCGATACATAATACGGATTTGCAATTTAAGAGCAACTATTGCGCAAATTTCGCAATCGCTAGGCTTCTGCAAGATACGTAATAAACCCGCGGAGACTGTAATTACAGCACCGGAAGTCGGTTTCAGAAAGTGTCAAATAATTAAATAAAACATTTACAAAATAATCTGCATCCTATCAACAAGATTTAGTTACGTTAAAATCAAAAGCTAACATTCGACCTTCTTGACATCAAGTTTGTCCGTAAGCTTTATATTATAAAATAAACGTTATGTTGTTTGTTTGTTCAATCAATGTTATAGAAGACCTGAATATTTAGCGTTAAATATTACAAGCATGAGCTAACAATATTCTCAAAAACTATGAAATTCATTAGTCAGTGACAATTTACTCCAAAAACGCTTAAAAGGTAAGATATTACATTATCGCATTTAGTTAATTTCTCAGTTTCATTAGCTCATACAGACTTTTCAATATTAAATTACATCCGTCACTCATTGCACCGCAAGCTTCACTGATCAAGCACTCTCACCTGTCAGCCACTGTATGACTTACAATGAATGGCCTATGCTTCGACTTCGACCTAATATGTTAACATTACATTCTGTATATGCCACACATTGCACCGCAAGCTTCACTGGACAAGCACTCTCACTTGCCAGCCACTGTACGATTTCCAATAAGTGACATAACATCCTGCACGTGCCAAACATTGCACCGCAAGCTTTACTGGTTAAGCACTCTCACTTGCCAGCCACTGTACGACTTCCAATGAATGGCCTATGCTTCGACTTCCATCTCTCAATCATATATAAGTATGTATTTTCATTTTAGCTTAACTTAAGTAATATCGATATTTTCCCTTAAAAGTTTCAGTTTCATTAAAATCATAACATTTGCCTCTATTATTTTTAACACAACATGACTTTTAAGAAAACAGCATAATAATATTTAATTCACACTTCCTCTTCACTTTCAAACAATAACTTAATCATAAAATTCATAGATTAATTAACATACATTATTTGTTACTATTTCCTTATTAATCATTATTTTTATTCTTTCAGGTCAACCGTATCATATGAAGAAACGTAAATCATAAACTTCTGATGCAACACAATTATTCTGTTTTTAAAACCTATGACCAATTACATACTCCACAATTTAGGCGTATTTCATTCATCACCTGCCTAATCAACTTAATCATTATTTTTCAGATAACCGTCTTGTATCTAAAAATATTTCATTCATAATATTCTCACTACCAAGGATTAAATTACGACCAAACAAGCTTCTGTTGGGGTTTAAACACTTCCTCTCTCCCTAAACATCATCATTACATGTAGTTCCTTGCTCTTGTTTCGTGTTTATAATTTTATATAGGTGTATCTGTTATTTATCTAATATATATGTATATTTATATAGGTAAATATATGCTTTATGTATCTGTTGTATATGTAAATGGTACACCACTGACTACCTGCAGTATTGTCTCTCCTTTGCCATTTAAATCCATCCAAAGGTTGTCTGTAAAAGATCGCTTTTAGCGATAAGACCGCCCATTGTGACACCCAATGTAAAATTTCTGAATATAATGTCTGTAATTTTTATGGTGTACATAATAAAGAATATTCTATCTAACTGTCTATCTATCTTATAATCTGATTCTAAACTAAAACCATTCAATTCCTTGATATTATTATCAGAACTAACTGTATATGTCCTAACGAGTAGCTTCTTACTAACCATATTTAACTAAATACCCGATGTAATAAAAATGAGACATTTCCACTTTTCAAAAATAAATTGTCAGATCAATTAATTAATAAATGTTATTACTCAAGTAACAACAATATGAATCATTTGTGTTCGAGTTAAATAAGAAAATAAAATAAAATAAATAGGCGTCTTTTTTTTTTTTTTCCTGATGAGAATGTAAATTGTTATTATATATCTAATAATAATAAATAAATCTTTGTACTCTTGACTTGTACTAAATCATGTTAATTTAACCGTATTGACCTCGAACTTGATGAATTTATGATCCCATTTTAGTAAACTTGACATTATGTATTGTAGGTATTGCTTATTTCAAATTATTTACTAAATTTCATCTTGACATAGTAAACTTCTATTGTTTTGATTGAAAGTTTTAATAATATTATATTAAGGGAGTCTTTATCATAGCTTAAACTGTTTGCATGCCTTAATTGAGGTAGTTAACTTGTACCTACTTTCTGTGCAACTAAAGAGCTATTCTATACTTTTCATAATTTCTTGAACCCTCCTTCTCATATTAAATACATAAAAATAATTATTAAGTCGCGGTGGCAATGTACGCTCTCTCGAACTATGGTGACATAACTTGTGACCGCTCTCACAAGTATAAATACATAATTATAATCATGAAGTCACGGTGGTAGCAAACGCTCTCGCCAACCACGGTGACATAACTTGTGACCGCTCTCACAAGCATAAGTACATAAATACATATATTCATAAAGTCACTCGCCAATCGTGCTCATAACTTGTGAACGCTCTCACAAGCATAAATATATAAATATAATCATAAAGTCACGGTGGTAGCGAACGCTCTCGCCAACCGTGGTCATAACTTGTGAACGCTCTCACAAGCATAAATACATAAGTATATACTGATTGTTCGAAATTATAATTTTGATATTCACAGAAGTATCACAAAATAACAGTTACACACATATATACATGTGTGCTACATATGTGTCATATTCACATACATATTCTCATCCTTATCGTTCCAGATATAATTAATCAAATCTCAAACCAGTCAATCTACACATTATAATTAACTAGGAATACTAATAAGTTTAGACACAATAAAATTGTACATAAACTTATCCGGATTGATTTCTCCTATTTGTCCTCATTAAAACTTAGTTAGTTTACCTTATGACATCTGGGAAGTACTATTAATCAAATGTACTCGTAAGAAACTAACAGCAGGCAACAAGCTACTATATGCCCCTTGATGCCCGACTTGATGCCCCCTTGAGGTCCATATTGATATTTTACTTTGTTATGTTTTCTATGTAATACATATGGAACGCAATAAAGAATTGAGTATTGATCTCGTAATACTAACTAGTTATATCAACCCAAGACGAAACTCACACTCAGATCCAAACACAGCTTTATCATGTGTATCGAATTGTATAACTGAATCCCAAGTACAGTAAGTTATAAGTTGTAAATTGTAGTATTTTGATGCCATTTATGAATAAGGATTTAATTTAATATTATTTACTAATCGCATCCATTATATAACTTAATTAATTAATTTCTCAAAATAATAATCCAGTATGTGCACTCCGTAATTAAAGGCATAATATAAGATAGAAATAATTTTCTTAAAAACTTTCTGTACCTTATTTGCAAATAAATGGTTGAAAAGATATTGAAGCAATAGCACCGATTATCAGCACCAAGTGCGACTGCACTAGCATCCAGCTATACAGGCGTCCAGCTTCACTGGCATCCAGTTGCACTGGCATCTAGCTGTACAGGCGTCCAGCTGCACTGGCGTCTAGCTGCACTGGCGTCCAGCTGCACTGGCGTCCAGCTGCACTGGCGTCCAGCTGCACTGGCGTCCAGCTGCAGCAGCGTAACCGCTTTTGCCGGCTCTCGCTCGCACATCCCGCGGTCCGCTCACAATAGACGCTGCACACGAGACTCCGACCACGGTGGCTGCGACCTCCATGGCGTCGGCTATGACTGCGACTGCCCAGTTCTACCTCTGAATGGATACCACCTCGGGCCGGGGTCGTCAGCCGGTGCCCAGTGAGGACGCTTCACTGTCGCGAAACATTATCTGAAACTCATAACAACGGGTTTGACTCCTTTTCGAACAAGCCGTGAAAAAGTTAAAATGTCTAATATCTTCTAAACGGTAGGTCGTAGCTCAAAAATAACAAGATTTTACTTCCCCTTGCACCCCGTGAACTTATCCAGGAGATAAATTTAGAGAAAGAAAAATGTGACCTTCTCATAACCTTCATAAAGTGGTACTATACGGATCACAGTCTATTTAATTTTTGTAACCGAAAATTCGAATATACCAAAAGAGATGTGATGTAGGTAGGTTAGGTATTTCTACAATTCAATTTTAACCGTTAATAATACTTTTAAATGAATTCTATTATAATGCAAAAGAAATAAG
The DNA here is from genome assembly GCA_949152395.1 of Agrochola litura. Lineage (NCBI taxonomy): Eukaryota > Metazoa > Arthropoda > Insecta > Lepidoptera > Noctuidae > Agrochola > Agrochola litura. Next base: position 24,609,854 of record OX424495.1, on the reverse strand, counting down.
CGGGCTACATACCACTTCTGAAATATAATATAACTACATATTTACAGTATTTCAGGGATAAGGAAGTAATATGAAACACCAAGATATTTGTCAGTCATTTATATTTCATCACATCTCCTATTCCCCACATAATATCACAATTCATTTCACCATCAAATCAGTATTCTTATATTTACCATAAAACTAATAGGTTACCTTAATTTACAGTAGATCTCCAACCAATTCTATGCCAATCTGTATTTTTACCGACACCGCCACTAAGCACGTCCTACCGTCACGAGCGCCCAACCCAGAAGGACACATCGAATCTTTCGGTGCTGCCAGTATAATAAATTGAAACCTAACATTTGTAAGGACATTCATTTTTGACGGACCGTTTTCTTGCGATTCGAAATTAGAAAATCGTATTCATGAATAATAATCGATATGAAAAATCACGATTCGTTTCAGTAATGTGACCGTTTGCTCGTCTTCAGCATAATCCAACCTACGATGTTCCCACTTCAGGGACACAGGCCTCTTCTTTGTGAGATGGGCTGGCCGTAATACACCGCGCGGGCTCAGTGCGGGTTGGTGGATGGCACGTGTCTTCGAAATTTTGAGTTTTTGGGGATTTATTGGTGACTTGGGTATTTAAATCCAGTGACTTGAGCACGTCGCTTATGCCAGCTACATACACGGCGCGTAAGTCACTGGTCTCAATTGACCCACGCACATGTTGATATCGTTGTTGACACGATGCATCCATTTATAACAAAATACCCAATATTCTAAAAAATTACCCAAGCCAAATGTTAAAAAAAAAAAAACTGACAGCTCTATTACTTGATAAGTGTTATTATTCAATTAATGATTGATTTAATGACACCACAACTTTAGATTTAATTATTGACATTTTTGATTTTAATTCGATTTTTTGTACTTTCAGTGTTTGCATGCCTAATTGGTAGATTGTACAGGGATCTCAAAATTTTGTAAACACCTATATTTATGCTACTTTCTAAGCAAATAAATGATTATGCATGTAACCTGCGCAAGCGCCTCAAAATTGTCATGTTGTTACGAGCCGTGAAGAAGCGCTATTAAAAACGAATCGTTGATGTTAGATCTATGTTTTGACATTTATTTAGGTTTGCCTTTACCAGTTTTGACGACAAGTGATGTGTCGACAGCTCCGCCGCTACTTCTTATCAATCCTGACACCTGTCCTGGAGCTGAAGCGCCTGCACCTCCAAGAAGGCGAGAGCGTGCGCGGCCAGGAGCTGACGGGCGTGAAGTCCTTGTGTCGGCTGCTGGGCCTGACGCCCGAGCCCCCGCCCTGCCTGCCCGACGAGCAGGGCGAAATGGAGAACTTCGCTAAGATGAGATTCCTTTTTGCGTACGTTACTTAAAGTTGGTTAATTAATGCTTACGATATTGTCACCATTGTCGATACTTTCCAAACAAACCAAGCGTGTTACCGTTTACTCGCAGTAGAGTGCATGCAAGTCTGCGCGCGACTGGTGGTGTGCTTAATTCTATACTACATAACATAACGCCTTGTTTACCCGAAGGGTTGGGTAGAGGTGTCCCTGTAGCGAAATGTGGGTGTACCTCACCCACATTTCGCTAGTTATGTTTAAGTCCCATGTAATAGGGGGCGAGCCTATAGCCATCAATCGGGCACAAATCCAGACTCCGGGCTGCTACTTAGAAACTCCAGATGGAAAAACCCAATAACACTTTGCCCGACCCGGGAATGGAACCCAGGACCTCATGCTCAGCAGTAGCGCTTGCGACCACTAGACCAACGAGGCAGTATTAAATTAATAGTCTCTATAATATGTAAAAAAAACCTGTCCATACCGAAAAGGGCACATTGGTACTGCAATAACATTACATACCAAAAAATAATAAAAAAATCTTAACCGCTCAAGGCCCGCGGGCGGTCCGCGCCGTGACAGATTTACGACCGCACTTAAATAAACAATTACTCGGGTTTCATTATAACGTCTCAAGTAGTATTGTTTATGTTTTTTGCTACTCGAATAGATTAGGAATACGTTTCAAATGGTTGCAGTCTTTGTAAACAACGTTCACTTATCTTTATTACCCGCTTTTGTTATTATTTCTTTTGTTCTTTGTAATAACGATTTCTGATAAAACTAGCGTACCAATTCACACGAAATTTTGCAGGGTACATTATGGATAGTTATGTTATCTAACAAAAGCGTTTTTAGAGACAAACATTGAAAATAAAAAATGCTAAAAATCTAGAATTTTTAATATCTAGAATTTCTAGTGCTTACGTAATTTTCTCCGTTTCAAAAAAATATTTTTTTGCCGTATTTAGGTGAAAAAACATGCTAAAATTATTAGAAATCTAATATTTTATATAAAAAATGGGACTTACACATAAAATATCGACGATCACACACCAAAATACCACAAAATCACAGCACGGTCACGTTTTCATTCAAATGTTTGTTTACACTTTTTGTTTGGGTCAAAATAGGTATAACATGATGTTATTTATATCTAAAACGATGTAATATTTACTTCAAAATGAAAATATCACCACTTTCCGACGATTTACACACAAAAACCATTAAAAAACGAATTATTACAGCGAACGGGAGTGACGTTTGACTGACATTTTACCGCGCGGGAACGTGATTTTCAACATTTTTTTAAAATGTTGCCTATTAACATTTTTGCTTTTAGTCGATTTATTTGACTAGAATATTTATCCGACCATAGACACAAAAATTCACAGACAATAATAGCCATTACAGCGAATACAAATAGAGTTGTAAGCCGCGTGGGTACTTGAACGCACCGGTGCGTCCGCGGTCCTATAATTGAAAATAAAAAAGTTATTGCTATTTATAATTCATATTTTAGTACCAAAATAACCACAATTCCATTAAAAAACGCAAATTTTCAACAGGGGTCATAAGATAAGTTATGACTTGTAGACATCCGCTAAACGACGGCCGCCCGCGCCCCATGTAATAAGCCGGAAAAATTCCCCATTGAAAAAAAATGGGGCGTTTTTTTTGTTTTTCTAAAAATTACCACATAAATAGACTCTCAGTACGATACTTAACAACACCCTCACGGATCGGACAGGATTTTTTTACATGTATAGACGCTGTCAGTGCGACGATTCCGTGCTCTTTAGCAGATTTTATTTTCTTTCTTTCTTTCTCATTAATAACATTTGATTATTCTCTTCAAAAACATGTTGCTGAAACAATGTTGTGCAACGTTTCCCAGTAAATACGGCCCCCAACACAAAAAACATGTTGCTGAAACAATGTTTTGCAACGTTTCCCAGTAAATACGGCCCCCAACACAAAAACATATTGCAGAAACAATATTGTTCAATATTTCCCAGTAAATACGGCCCCCAACACAAAAACATGTTGCAGAAACAATGTTGTTCAATGTTACCCAGTAAATCCGGCCCCCAACACAAAAACATGTTGCAGAAACAATGTTGTTCAATGTTACCCAGTAAATCCGGCCCCCAACACAAAAACATGTTGCAGAAACAATGTTGTTCAATGTTACCCAGTAAATCCGGCCCCCAACACAAAAACATGTTGCAGAAACAATGTTGTTCAATGTTACCCAGTAAATCCGGCCCCCAACACAAAAACATGTTGCAGAAACAATGTTGTTCAATGTTACCCAGTAAATCCGGCCCCCAACACAAAAACTTGTTGCAGAAATAATGTTATGCAACGTTTCTCACTGAATACGGGTCATTACTGATTTAAGTTTTTGTCACACAGCATGATCTGGTCAGTCTGTGGTACCCTGGAGGATGAGGCTCGTCGAAAGCTGGACAACTGGGTCCGAGAGCACGAGGGCATCTTCCCGCTCAAGGACACGGTCTACGACTACTATGTGGATGAGAGGCTGCAGGTCTTCAAACTGTGGGAGGAGAAGCTGCCTGACAACTGGAGATTTAATCCCAAGTCAGTACTAGGTTTAGGCTAGTAGAATGTATCTTGTGAAGGCTCCTTTAGATTTAAGCAATAATTTAAAGTAAAAACTTTTTACAAAAAAAACCGACTTCCGAAATTATAAAGTTATTTTTCACTTTGTAGTGTTTGTTTTGGAAATCGCTTGTTTTTTTGTAAAAAGTTTTAATTTTTCACGTTTTAGTTGTGGTATCTACCCCTTCCAATTTTGGATACCACTACCTGCTATGTAAACAACATTGACAGGAACTTATTATGACATCATTACATCATCCATATACACTAAAATTATTTTGTGCAGGAAATACTTTTCTTTTTTGAAGTCGTTAAAAAAGGGAAATGTCAATCATGTCGTTGTTACGTCTCAATGTTTGGAATGTCATTAATCCCAAAGAAAATGTATCGCGCGTTGATGTTTTTTTAATGGTCAAAAGGTGGTTAACAGTGTCGCGAGTTGAATTGTTTTTGCCATCTCAAAAATGCCCAACGCGTCTAAAGAAGTTTTCACTTCAAAAATCTGTTGCGTGGTTTGGAAGAACAATACGGTCAGTTAGAGACGAAAAGTGACTTTAATTTATAATATTATGTATAGAAGAGTAACCGTAGAGTTTCTCGCCGGCTCTTCTCCATAGGAAACGACCAATTGGAACCGTGCACCTAGCTTCTGACGTTTCATAAGTGCCCTTGTAGGTTTATGTGAAATAAAATATTTTGAATAGTTTTTTTTTATACAAGTATGTAATCCACAAGTTCCTTTACCTCTTCAGCGCCGGTTTCCACATGATCCTGGTGCCGACGATGGAATTCCTCCGTGTGCAGATCATCGCACTAGATATGCTGAGGGCAGGGTACGGCGTCCTGATAGGAGGACCCACCGGCACCGGCAAGACTTTCCTCGTACAAGGCACCCTGGTCAGCTTGGATCCTGATAGGTAAGTGATACGATGGAGTAAAGGAAGAGAACACGATTTCATCATGTTATCTGGCGGCCGCCATTTATTGTAGTTTTCGATTTTTGATCTAGACGTTATTGTAATTGGCCATCGCTCGTGCGATGATGTGATTTCATCGTGCGACGAAATTTGAAAGTAGTACATACCAGTATTTTTGATCGCACGGTCGTGCGAACATTTTCATCGGACGCACGCATCATGGCACGAGCGATGGCCTATTAGGACGGTGCCTAAGGACTATTAATAGAAAATGTGTTCAAGAATATTAATAATATGATCAAATGTAGTCTGTTAATCATATTTTCGAAACGTCATAACCTGACGTTTGGTTAAGGCGACGATAACCGACTTCTAATGATTTTATACTGAAGATCACGTCTAAACGAGTCGTCTAAATGATTTGGAAAAGATATATGTTAAATTAGAGCATTTTATATAAGCATTTTATGAGCATTAGATATAAGGAACATATTGCAGCGTACAAGAATAATTATCCAGAAAAGTCCCATTTTGCACAACACGGAATAGATACAGGTCATTCGTTAAATAATAATAACACTTTCGAAATTTTACACACATGTGATAAAGGTTTCAGAATGTCAGTACTAGAGAGTTTAGAAATTGTCAAAAATAATACCGGAAACATTACACTGTTGAACGAATTAAATACGAGTATGCCAAGGTCACCTTTGCTGCGATTGTTCGCCCCTTATCGCACTGATAACGGTCGCACTGATGACGGCGACACTATACAGGGCGTCCCAAAATTATGGGACATGAAGGGAAAGTACCTTAAATATCGTAGATAGGGTATTTTGCTGAAAGAAGACTTTATGTTATTTTTAAAAGTTAGTAATTCTGCATTCAAAGATTGTCAAAAATTACTTGCCTCGTCTGGGAATCGAACCGACTTAAATGTAAAAAAAAAACACCCCTTCTTTTATGATGCCAATCGAAAGAATGACCAAAAACTAATAACTCTTCTTAAGTAACATAGTATTTTAAAAGAAACGAACAACGTAAAATGTTTGAGTGAAATTTCATGAAAGTTATTGATTGCCGACGACGACGTTCGAAAAGTACTGAATGTTTTCCTACTTGGATTGGTACGAATGGACCGATAATATGGCCGGCCAGATCCCCGGACCTTACACCATTAGATTTCTTCTTTTGGGGATACGTGAAAGATATGCTATACAAAAAACGATACGAGAACGGGCGAGTTACAAACAGAATTGTGCCATATCATATCGAGTATTCACCATAAAATGATAAGAAAATCAACAGGCAGCGGACTCATTAAAAGATTGGCGATTTGCGTAAGACAAGAGGGATCACATTTTGAGCATTTAATTAATTAATTTACAAAAAAAATACTTACTTAATTGACTACGGCAGTTTCATGTATGTTTTTAATTTGATTAAAATTATTAATTTCACGCTGTTCCTTTCTTTTGAAATACTATGTTACTTAAGAAGAGTTATTATTTTTTGGCCATTCTTTCGATTGGCATCATAAAAGTAGGGGTGTTTTTTTTACATTTAAGTCGGTTCGATTCCCAGACGAGGCAAGTAATTTTTAGAAAATCTTTGAATGCAGAATTACTAACTTTTAAAAATAACATAATGTCTTCTTTCAGCAAAATACCCTATCTACGATATTTAAGGCACTTTCCCTTCATGTCCCATAACTTTGGGACGCCCTGTATAAGTGGGTTTCACGGGCGATAAGGCTCAGTCTGCACTCAGCGCTTGGTGTGGCAACACGTCGTGTTCGAGTTCGTAACAAGTCCATCGTCATCCTGAGGATGCCTCGTTGAGAGGTGAAACACGTGTCGATTTCTTTCAGGAGCTTTTTATGGCTCTTTAGAAATAGCTAAGCGGAACAAGTTACTAAATATATCCACGTCTATTGTATTTTTTTAGAGCATTTTCTTAATAACTTAATATAGGAATATTTTAGATTATGTTTATATTACACAGTGAAATTAATTTGTAAAGTTATATCTAACGCGGATAAAAAACTCAGAATCACGCAAAATCTATCAAGCGTATTTTTCTGAAACCTTCACCATATTAAAGATAATTTAATTTTTGATCTGGTAAACGTGTTTTATTAAAATACCTTTTGTTTTATGTAAAATAAATTAATAATGCGTCTAATTTGGGACAGCACTCCTTGATGGGCGAGTCCTATTACTGGCTGGACGTACGATGCGTTGCGTGAGCTCAGTACAGAACACATCACTGGCGTCTTAACCTTAAATTTCCTATAAAACAATTTGAGTGACCTCCACCTGAAAATTAAAATAGGTGTTTACAAATAAATTAAAATAGATAAGCCCGTTAAATTCATAGCTTCAGATAATTTACATTCCACCGCCACTTTGCTCATACACACGAGCGCTAGGTACGCGTCAACGGCAGAGTTGACTGCAGCCGTCGACACGCGTCTGCCGTGAATCATCATCATCATCATCATTTCGGCCGAAAGACGGCCACTACAAGACATAGGCCTGCCGCCCCCAGTTGACTATAACTATAACTATGTCGGGGTCGGCTTCCAGTCTAACCGGATGCAGCTGAATATCAGTTTTTTACATGGAGCGACTGCCTATCTGACCTCCACAACCCAGTACTGTATTTCTTCGTGTTTCGTCAGTCGTCGGATTTCTATCAGTTGCCCTTTGCACTTGGTGCAGACCGGACGCTCTCAATCGACTTGAAGTATACAGAATTGCTAATATTCTTTTAACTTCATGTAATTTATTTAAGAAATGGGAGAAAAGCCGCTTAAGTGGCAGGCACGACAGATAGGAAAATTGTTTACAGCTCTATATAGTTCACATGAAATTAGTTCTGAATTCAAATTATTATACAAGATAAATCTAATAATTGACGGACATGGAAATTAGCATTCTATTGTATTCGGAAATCCGATGATACTCGAGGGACATTAAGAAAATAGAAATACTGTAACTGGGTAATACGAAACCCCTTGGTAAGACTTTCGGGCTTCTGACGACCCGTAACGACTGTCAAAGATCCACGAATGACAGCCGGGACCAACGGCTTAAAGTGCTTTCCGAGGCACGGAGGAGTCTCGGTATGTAAAGACGGTCACCCATCCACCGACCAACTCCGGCAAGCGTAGCTTAACCTGATGGATCGACCCGTGCAGCCGTTATTACTTAGCTACGAGCTCCTCGTGGAACACGTTGGATAGTATCCTATATATTTTATCCATTGTATGACAGGTACAGTACCCAGGTCATCAACATGTCAGCGCAGACCACGGCGGCTAACGTGCAGGACATCATTGAGTCCCGGCTCGAGAAGAGGACCAAAGGGAACTATGTGCCTGCTGGAGGTGAGGACCTGATCTTTTAAGAGCGTTCCGTAGTAAACAAGGAACCCTTATAGTTTTGCCATGGCCGTCTGTTTGGCGGGCTGTCCGCGGCTTAGCTCAGAGATTCTTAGTACTAGAAAGCTGTAATTTGGCACGGGTATACATTATTAATTACGCTGACAAAGTGGTAAAATAAAATTATGAAAATAATAAAAAAAAAATTAAGGAACCTCCCCTACATGTAAAGTGGGGATGTTTTTTTTTTCTCATCTATCCCATAGTGTGGGGTGTTGTTGGAAAGGTCGTTCAATAATATTGAGAGTTGAATTCAAGAATCCGTTTTCGAAATATTAAGCTTTAAAGTGCTAATTTTTGTTAGAGTCAAGTGTGTCCCCCCCCCCCCCCTGCCGGCTAAATGGTTGGTTTTGGATATGTCAAAAAATTCACAGCTGTAGTATATATGACGAAATTAAAAATAAAACTATCACAGCTAAGTAGGCTTTACAAGTTAACGAGTAATAATCGACCAACTTACATTTGCGGTTACAAAAACATGTTCTCCCATACATTTCGTATGTCAGAACATGTTTTTCAACTACAAAGTTACGTTTGTTTTTGGGATAAATTCATCCCAACTACGGAACCCTACATTGTGCGTGGTACGGCAGTTTGCCGGTTTTGATGATGGAGTTTTCGTGTGAGGGAAGGGGCAGAGTTACATGAAAATGTGAATCGGGCAGATTGTCGTATTCAGCCCTTTTAAGGACTGAATAAGGAAGGGGTTACACGAGGCCAGTTTTTTAACACGTTGACTGTCCCGTCTATTTTGGGTAATTTCTTGGGATGTCCAATGGGTTTTTTTTTACAAAAAGCTTTATTTTATGTTCCAAAGATGGGGCTGATGTGTCGATGACTGCGTAATTATACAGGAAGCCTGAATTTCAGCATGAATTACATGTAATGCATGGACGTCTCAAATAGATTTTGGTGGATGACATAAACCAACATTACAACCAATGATGCAAGAAAAAGGCTACACAGGTCATACTGAGTGTCTTCCATGCAAAAAAGCGTTTTGCCTAACATGTTTCAATGAATATTTTATTTAAATTTATTTTTATTTTAATTTTTTGAATTGTTCTTTGTTTTATCTTTTTATTACGGACGCTTCTAACGTGCACGTCTTTCTACATTGTTCTCACATGTATAATTTCAACATGAATGATGTAACCAATATTTTGTAACAATTTTTTATTTAAAAGAGTGTCCGTGTAGTTTCTTGCCCGTTCTTCTCCATAGGTACCTACTACGCTTTGGAATGGGCAACTAGCTTCATACCTATTTCTGACTGACCGATTCCTTGACAATTCAAAAGTGCCTGTAAATGGTTTAATTGAAATAAATGCTTTGAGTTTGAGTTTGAGTTTGAAGTTTTGTTCTTCAGATTAAGACGTCCATAAACTAAAAATAAAAACATAAAAAAATCGATGGGACATAGAAAATCAAAGTTCTAGGTCATATGTCCAGTCCAGGAAAACGCGGTTCAGTTGCCTTTGGCTAATGCATAACATGTAATGCACGGACAGTTAACGTGTAGCTTGGATAGCAAGCAAGTAATAATTATCCTAACTACCCTGGATTGGCACATGCTAGAGCTGTTTACACGATGTTAGTAAATTTTAAGCCACTAGCATTGCGGTGACTTAGCCCGTAGAGTAAAATGATCCAATCGGGTACTATCTTTGCTGGCCACACGAGACTGGTGCCAGGAAAGTAAATCAGTGGAGGGGGGCGCTTCTACCTCAAAAATAGAACCCCATCCTATTCAACCATCGCACTGGCTTTCTACCATTTTATCACTAGCTTTTTTTTTCCCACTGCTGGGCAAAGGCCTCCCTACCCTCTTTCCACCTCTCTCTGTCCAGAGCTTCCAAGGACCAATCTTTCTGAAAGGAGTCCAGCTCATCCCGCCGTCTCCGTCTGCCGCGATGTCGTTTGCCATTAAGCGGGACCCACTGGGTCGTAAGTTTGGCCCATTGATCGTTTGACATGCGGCAAATGTGTCCAGCCCAATTCCATTTAAGCGTGGCAGCTTTCCGAGTGACATCAGTTATTTTAGTGATGGAACGGATTGTTGTATTCTCAACCCGGTCCAATACTCCGTTCCATAGCTCTCTGGCAAACCCCGAGCGTGGACCTCTGCTGAATTGTCAAAGACCATGTTTGAGAATCATATGTGAGGATGGGAAGAACACACGTCGATGAGTCTTCTCTTGAGGGATAGAGGAAGATCGCCCTTCATTAGATCTGATCTATCACTAGCTTACTAGCATAAAATTCAGGATATTTCTGTATACACGAGGCTAGAGTGACTACCTTGCTAGCTTACTAACACTTTATATTTGATGTGGCTTGATGTGTTTTCCAGGCAAGAAGATGATAGCATTTATGGACGACATAAACATGCCAGTGCGCGACTACTACGGATCCCAGCCGCCATTGGAGCTGATGCGGCTGTGGCACGACTATGGATACTGGTTCGATAGGGTCAAGCAGTGGCGCAAGAATGTCAAGGTATTTTGTGATTTTCTTTTAGGAAGCTCATTTCATACGTCAACTACGTCGTTCGTCATGGCTTAGATAAGATAAGTTCTATATTACTTTTATTACTTCAAAATCAACTGAAGATGGTGTTATTTGCTGATGACACATCATTGATCTTCAAAATAGACCGACTGTCACAAAATCTTGACGACGTGAATAACTCTATTCTTCAGGTCCAAGATTGGTTTACGGTAAATAATTTGGTACTAAATGAGAAAAAAACCAAATGCATTGGATTTAAATTACCGAATGTTAGAAGTAGCGAATGTGACATCATATTGAATGGAGAAAAACTTGATTTTATTAATTAGTTTTCCTAGGAATCACGCTAGACGAGAAATTACAGTGGGGACCTCATATAACATCTCTTGTGGGGCGGCTAAGCTCGGCCGCTTATGCTGTTAGAAAGATAAGACAGTTAACAGATGTAGAAACCGCGCGTTTGGTATATTTTAGCTACTCTCACAGCATTATGTCGTACGGCATTTTACTGTGGGGTCGGGCTGCTGATATTGAATTCATCTTGATTTTACAAAAGAGGGCTGTCAGAGCCATTTATAATCTATGTCGTCGCGAATCTCTCAGGGAACTATTTAAAAAGATTAATATTATGACGGTACCTTGCCAATTCAGCTATGAAAAGATTATGTATGTAACGAAAAATCTACATCTTTTTAATAAAATAAGTGGTAGACATAGTTTTAATACTAGAAATAAAGATCTATTTTAGATCAACCATTTTTCAGATTATCCAAAGTATAAACATCTTTTATGGGGTACTGTGTTAAATGTTACAACAAAATACCTTGTGATATATTACAGTTAACTGAAAGAAAATTTAAAACTCATATTAAAAGTACTCTTTGTAAACAAGCATATTATAAATTAGAGGATTATATCCTAGATGTATTTTTTGCTTTATCATATTAATCAAACATAAGTTAGAAAACGCGCATTATAGTTGAGGAGTGGGGGCTCACTACGTCACAACGCAGTATTAAATCTAGCAAGGCGTGACGTCATGCCACATTTTAACCCAATGTGTCGCCGTAATCTTTTGATGACGTGAAAAAAGAAAAATATGTGTTCAATATTTATTAATAAATTACATAATGGTGTACAATAAAGTATATATAAATAAATAAATAAATAAATAAAAAAACATTTTGGACATAGGCTTATTGCTTCATATTTTGTAATAAATTACCAGCGTTGTATCATCACGCTTCTCTTTATTTTCGATGCAGTCCGACAGTGATCGCGGTTTAACTGTTGTCTTATGGCTAAACGTAGTGATTTTTGGTGCAAGTAGGCCTAAAAATAAAGTGTCAGTAAAGGGTCTTACACACAGTGCCGGTGGCAATGTCGCCAGCCTTGCCGCCGGGCAAGCCGCGGTGCGCCCGGCTTGCCGGACAAAGAAGCCGCCAAACAAAGGCGTGCCGCTCGGCAAAAACCGGCGTTGTGCCGCCGGCGTGTGTGTAGGAGCGTGTAGTGCGGCCCGCTGACGGCGCCGGCGGCCGCAGAACATGGTGCTGTGCGGCGCGGCGGGCCCGCCGGGCGGCGCGCGCTCGCCGCTGCCGCCGCGGCTGCTGTCGTGCTTCCATCCCTTCTTCCTGTCGTCGCCCACGCACCAGCAGCTCATCAAGATCTTCGGCACCATGCTGGGGCAGCATCTGCAGGACTTTGACGAGGAGACCAAGTCTGTTGGTGAGCGAATTTAGTCAATTTTTCGTATTTAAATAGGGTGGATAGGTAGGCGTTTTGGGGGACTGTCTTATGTAATTTTGACGTTCGAAAAGTGCTGATTCAAAGCCAAGTTTGAATAAATGACTTTTCCCCTTCGAACTATGTACAACAAATCAACATCCCATCCGTTCCCTTTAAATGATATTTTCATATTAACTGTTTCCCCTTTTTCACGACAGCGGTAGATTTCTGAAAATCGTTTGTTTGTAAAAAAATGTACCTACAGTACACACACAAACATACGGACCAAACCTTTCCTAAAATAAAATTCTCTGAAATCCAGGTAAAACCGTGCTGATAGCGACGATAGACATGTTCAACAACATCGTGAATAAGCTGCTGCCCACTCCCAGCAAGATGCACTACCTGTTCAATTTGAGGGACATCTCCAAGATTTTCCAAGTATGTAAGATTTCAGCAAGAGCAGAATAGAATAGTATAGTTCTTTATTTGCACAGAAAGTAGGTACAAGTTACAGATGTTGTTTAAAATTATCCTTATACTACCTTAACTAAGGTATACAAACAATTTCAGCTATAATAATAAATACTCCCTCAATATAATATTATTAACACATTCAATCAAATCAATACAAGTTTACCATGTCAAGAAAATGTAGATTGTGAAATGAAACGACTTTTCCGTACGAATATATATTTTTTGTGTTTCTTGCACACATACAAACTTGGTATACAGGGTGGCATTCCGGGACATCGACGCGAAAACTTTTACTATTAATTCAGTACATGATTCTGAACCTGAGTTGAAATTTTTATCGGTTTTATTTTGAATGATTTAATTTCAGCGTAGTTTAATTCGTTGGTCTAGTGGTCGCAAGCGCTACTGCTGAGCATGAGGTCCTGGGTTCGATTCCCGGGTCGGGCAAAGTGTTATTGGGTTTTTCTATCTAAAATTTCTCAGTAGCAGCCCGGAGTCTGGATTTGTGCTCGGTCGATGGCAATAGGCTCGCCCCCTATTACATGGGACTTAAACATAACTGGCGAAATGTGGGTGTACCTGCTACAGGGACACCTCTGCCCAACCCTTCGGGGAAACAAGGCGTGATGTTATGTTATGTTAATTTAAATATTTTCAATTATTTAATTTTATTTAAATTTATTTTCAATTATTTAATTTTATTTAAATTTATTTTCAATTATATAATTACATTTTTATTTATTTTCAATTATATAATTTAATTTTTATTTATTTTCAATTATATATTTCAACGTTGTTTTAATTCAATTTCTATTATTTTAATTTACTTTCTATTATTTATTTCGTGTTACCTAAATGTATTAATTGATCTCGACATTACTAGCATAGTTTTAAGAGAAATAAGTACTAACAAAATATGGACAAAAATAGTCTGAATTAAATGAATTTTATTTTTATTTTATTTTTACATAAAAATAAAATCTGTTGTTTCATAGCAATACCGCGTAGGTATTCCTACGCGGTCAAAATGTATGGAACAGAAGATTTTTTTAAATAACCGATGAATAACTTCAACGCCCCTTGCGTTGAAATTATTCATCGGTAATTTTTAATTTTTACCTATGTTAAAAAGTGGTTCAATTGATTCTGCTCGTTATTCTGATCCAACTATTTTCAGGTTTTGCGCATTTAACGTTACACGTTGTAGAGTTACAGTAGTGGCCTTTCTCACTTATAGAGGTTGAGGCTGGTTGGGAAAGGTTGAGAGAAACAAAAACAATGTTAGTTCCACGAAATTTAAGAATTAATCGCGTACGTTCGACTATCGCTTATACAATTACAGGCAAGTAGCAGTCTCAGTTATAGAGGTTCCCGAGTGAAACACGACTTTCTTTTATAGAGGGTTCTGTGTCTCACTTATAGAGGCTTAAGAGGGTTTAAATGACGGGACCTGGCAATTACTCTCATTTATAGAGTTTTCTCGCTTACCCAGTTCTCACTTACCCAGGTTTGACATATTAATGCACGTGCGCTCACGTGTTCGCGGGACGATCGCTTTCAAATAGTACGCGGCGTTATGCTTGTTTTATTCGAGTTTTTAAGTAACTTTTGAACCCAATATTGCCCCCTTTAACTAGACTAATATTATAAAGCGAAAAGATTAGTATTTTTTTTGTATTTTTGTTTGTAATGGATAAACTCGACAACAACTGGACCGATTTTATCAATTATTTCACCAGTAGAATACAGTATTTCTATTTTCTTAATGTCCCTCGGGTATCATCGCATTTCCGAATACAAATGAATGCTTATTTCCATGTCCATCAATTTATTAGATTTATCGTATATAATAATTTGAATTCAGAGCTAAGTACTCTATTGTTGTTTTGTTTTGGATTTCCGTGTGAACTATATAGAGCTGTAAAATTATTTTCCTATCTGTCGTGCCTGCGACTTTAGCAGCTTTCCTCCCATTTTTAAATAAATTACATTAAGTTAAAAGAGCATTAACAACTATATATACTTCCAAGTCGATTGAGAGCGTTCGGTCTGCACCAAGTGCAAAGGGCAACTGATAGAAATCCGACAACTGACGAAACACGAAGTTTGCCGAGGGACATTAAGAAAATAGAAATACAATGCTATATTATTACTGAGTAACATAGGCTATAATTTATAAAGATATCACGCGAGCGAAGCCGCAGCAGTAGCTAGTAATAGCTGTTACGGCAAAATTTCGACGTACCTATAGAATTAAAAAAAGTAATTTTCGCACAGGGTCTGCTGCGTAGCAACAAAGACTACACGAACACGAGGGCGCGGTTCTTACGGCTGTGGGTGCACGAGTGCTTCCGAGTCTTCTGCGACCGATTGACCGACGACAAGTGAGTTATATCAATGCTTAAGTTTTAATACAGGGTTGTAACGGATGTATAACGGATGAGGATGCGAATGAGGTTGTCGAGATAATCAGGTTTGAGGATGCAGAGGAGGATACGGATATTGGAAAATTCTTTATTGAGGCAGATGTCGTATGAAAAATAGCCCTTGTTTTTGGCACCTGACACCACAATCATGCCACCACTGCTACATGCAGCCGATCGTCTGTCATAAGACAGGGACACTGCGAATTCAGGAACGCGTCACTCACATTCAGGCCCGCACTTTTGGCTCGGAGCGAGTTTAACTAAATTCACTATTTGAGCGAACAACGTGGGGTCACATCCTCATAGAAGTTATGAGGATGCAGATGAGGATGCGGAGCTTTTAAAATCAAAAGTAGAGGAAGCGGGTGTCAAAATTTAAGCGGATGCTCCGTATCCCTATTTTAATAATAAACAAGTGCGTGTCGGACCACGCACAATGAAGGGTTCCGTAGTTGGGATGAATATCCCAAGAACAAACTTGACATTGTAGTTGACTATTAGTTCTCCCATAAGTATATTCCAACTGAAAATGTAACTTTGTACGCACAATATTGAGAGATTTTTATTTGTATTTTATGAACTGTGTTCAAATGGACGTTATTTTTTCTTTCTGCTCATATCGTCAGGTTGCCGTCTATGTGTAGTCTGCTCCAGTAAAACTCACTTGTAGACACACTTATTTCTTTATTATTTGCTTTGCTTGCAACACAGTTGGTAACCGACTGACTCAAGAGCTAACGCGCTACGCCGGCAACCAAAAGGAGTGGGGACCGGAAGTAGCGCGCCACTTCGTTTAATAAAACAGTATAATTAATTGACAGCTTGAATAAACTAAAACAATTTTAAAATTCTTTAAAATATTCGATTTAACGTAACATCATATTTTAAACCATACCAAAAGTAACGCCATCTAGTGGTATAATATGACAGTAACATCCAACGTAAAAATGACTCGTCATCATACCCACACAATACTAACAGATTATACTTCAAAAATAAATATTCTATCTTAATAAACTAAATTCTAACATATGTTTGACTTCTCCATTAAATGCACTGAAGTGTTTTTTGTTTAAATTGCCATATTTTATACAAGGACGATTTTTTAACCTAGACTAGTAATTTATTTACGAAATATTAGGTAACATTTGGATGTTGTTAGTATTTAGTAATATTATTTTGATTTAAAAGAGTGTTCGTGGTGTTTCTTGCCCGTTCTTCTCCATTAGAATCTACTACGCTTTGAATGGGCAACTAGCTTTCATCTTTCTGACTGACCGACTCCTTAATTGGTTTATTTGAAATAATCTCTTTGAGTTTGAGTTTAAAAGTAATTAAAATTTAACTTAGCGAAACAATTGGATCATATTTCACAAATAAATAGGTATTATTCGATTCTACAGCATACGAAAATGATCATCTATCACTATTCCAAACAATTCTCCAACTTTGTTCATCGCAACTCACTCATTAGCCCTCTTCAATCTGGGTTCAGGCCTGGGCACAGCACTACTTCCGCACTCCTTAAAGTGACTGGCGATATAAGGGCAGGACTGGAAGACACCAAAGTTACTGCTCTAGTGCTGGTTGATTTTTCGAATGCCTTTAATACAGTCAGTCACGACATCCTGTTAGCCATTCTCTCATATCTTATGGTCTCTCCTGAAGCTCTGGAATGGTTCTCCTCTTACCTTCAGGAACGTCAGCAGTCTATTAATGTTGGGGATTCTTCTTCATGCTGGTGTGATTTGGAAACTGGCGTTCCTCAAGGCGGTATACTTTCTCCTCTATTGTTTTCTATTTTTATTAATCTTATAACTTCCGAACTTCAGTGTGCGTATCATCTGTATGCCGATGACTTGCAGTTGTACTGTCGGGGAACGGTTCATGAATTACCTGACGCTATCGACAAATTAAATAGGGACTTGATAGCCATAAAAACCTGAGCTGATTGATTTGGTGTAGCCGTAAACCCTACGAAGTGTCAGGCGATCATCATTGGCAGTCCTCGCGGTATTAGCAAGGTGGATGGTACAACCTTGCCAGCAGTTCTCTTCAATGGTTCGATAGTTCCTTTTAGCACTGACGTGAAGGACTTAGGCTTGCACATCGATAGTACCCTGAACTGGCGTACTCAAGTTACTAAGGTAAGCCAGAAGGTTACTGGAACGCTGCGAGCTCTGTACTGTTTGAAAAATGTATTACCATCGAGTACGAAGACAATGCTTGTGCAGACCTTAATTTTCCCTATCATCGATTATGGTGATGTGTGCTACTATGACCTGAATGCAGATCTGCTCGACAAACTTGACCGTCTTCTCAATAACTGCATTCGATTCGTTTTCAATCTACGTAAATATGATCATGTCTCTGCGCGTCGATCGCTTCTAAAGTGGTTACCCATACGCCAGCGTAGAGAGCAAAGGGCGCTGACCACCTTGTTTTCATTTCTTGATTCTCCCTCTTCACCTAGTTATCTAGCCCCGCACTTTCAGTACATTTGCGACAACCACAATAGAAATCTACGTTCATCTCACAATCGTCTTCTTCAATGTCCCACCCACCGCACAGACTTCATTCACTCTTCCTTCTTCGTTCAGTCTATCTCTCTGTGGTACGCGCTCCCCCAGGAAATTAGGGTGGCGACCAACCGATTATCTTTTAAAGTCAAAGTTCGCGAGCACATTCGCAAGAAGCTGGCAGTATCATCACAGCGGTAATGATTTCCCATTGTTTGTCTTATTTGCTTTAGTAGTATTTTATGTGTATTTATTTTTGTTTATATTTATATAAAATTGGAAATATATATTTATGTATATCTTTATATTTAAATAAATATTTATTCCTCAATTCTCGCTATTGCACCTACCACTGTTTGTCTCTGCATCACCCAAAGGTTGACTGGTAGAAAATGCCTTTGGCATTAAGTCCGCCTCTGTACATTTGTGTGCTTGAAGTATTAAATAAAATAAAATAAATAATATTCCTCCTGCTAGAGACCGCGACTGGTTCATGAACCACATCAGCGACATGCTGGGCAAGCATTTCGAGCTGACGTTCCACGCGCTGTGTCCCTCCAAGAGTGCGCCGATGTTCGGACATTTCCTAAACCCGTTCGAGGTGTACGATGATATGAACGATCCTGAGGTGCTGCGCAAGTAAGTGCGGTACTTTATTACAAGCTTTATATTTGCTTGCTTCGTTCGTATGTGTTTCCAGTTACTCCAATTGTCATCCATTTTTCAAGCACTTCCTGATTGAACTGAAACCTGGCATATTATACAGTATATTAACTAGCGAAGAGCGTTCCCGTCAACCAGCAACAGTATAGCGGTCATACATGCAAAAAAAATGTATACAGGGATTTTTTTTAACCAGTCCGCAAACTTATACACGTGAACAACACTCATCATTATGAACAACTTTTACTATGGGACCAAACTTGAAATCGCGAACATAAATGTAGGGAACAGCTGATTTTATCAGCTGTTCCCTACATTTATGTTCGCATAACTCGTCAAAATGTAGGGAACAGCTGATTTTTTTGCTGAGTAAAGTCATGTGTTTAAGTTTGCGCACTGGTTATTTTTTTCCTGTATATTTAAAAAACTATTTTGCCCAGATTCGTGTCAAACCAGCTGGAAGAGTACAACAGCAGTCCCGGCGTGGTTAAGATGGACCTGGTGCTGTTCAAGGACGCCATAGACCACATCTGCCGCATCGTGCGCGTCATCTCACAGCAGAGGGGCCACTTGCTCTGTGTTGGGATAGGTCAGTGTTATAATCCGCACCAGTAAAGAAACAAATTCAAAATGGCCACGCTAAGCACTTATTCACTCTTGCACATTCACGACAGGCAACAAAAAAGTGCGGTGTGCCGCCCGTAGTGTGCGATGGTGCATTCAATATGTAGGAAAGTTATGTACAGTATTTCTATTTACTTAATGTCCCTCGGGAATCATCGCATTTCCGAATACAAACGAATGCAAATTTCCATGTCCATCAATTGTTAGATTTATCGTGTATAATATTTGAAGTCAGAACTAAGTACTTTATTGTTGTTTTGTTTTGATTTTCGTGTGAACTATACAAGCTGAAATTTTAATTGTTATTTTCCCGCGGCAGAACGGTTTGCCCTTAGTAGTACTATTGAATCATAGAGTTAAACTCAAAAAATTAAAATGTTTTTGTTTTCAAATAATTCCAAAATAATATGCATAAACTTGAAAGTGTGATAAACAATAGTATCCACTAGACATAACGTAGGTACTTCTCGAACCGCATATGTGTCGGCGCGCTTCCGACAAAGCGAAGAGCGGTTCGTAAATGTTCAGACCAAAATAAGCTGTCGCGCGTAGTGATACGGCATAAACTAGTCTGCACGAACGCGGGCGGCGGCGGCGACGAGCCTCTCCCCACTCACCCCCGCCCCGCGCCGCTGGCGCCGCCTCTCTCAGTAGACCCGCGATCGTCGTATGACGCGTAATACGATATTGTAATTTGCAAAAATGGATCGACATTACAGTTATTCCAATTTGTAGTACGTCGCTATTGTACAACCTGTATGCTAGGGCTAATTATGACTTTCCGCGGAGCCGCAAATCTTGGGAGTCGCTCCGTCTTCACGGGGTTCTGAACCTGGGAAGACGACACATACAACAAGAGCTGTGAAGTGTACACACACAGTCACACGACTGTGAACTGTGCATCCCTATCATTTTTGTAGAGTTCATGCACTCCACGAAAAC
This sequence comes from Agrochola litura, assembly GCA_949152395.1. NCBI lineage: Eukaryota > Metazoa > Arthropoda > Insecta > Lepidoptera > Noctuidae > Agrochola > Agrochola litura. Next base: position 24,589,619 of record OX424495.1, on the reverse strand, counting down.
GAATGCGCCGCGCCGCACCGGCCACAATTGCTTTTTGTCAGTGATTGATAGAAAATCGTTACCGGGAAGTGTAAGTACCTACTCGTACCTTTGTAAATAGCGAACAGTGAAAAAGTAGGTTAGTTATTAAAATAATTGTAAATAAGTTGATTTTTTTTTTAATACGCCTTTAATACTTAATTTTTATTGTACCATAGCGACGTACTCCAAATTGGAATAACTATTATTTCAATCCATTTTATTTATTAAATTCAGAAAATAATTTTATGTAAGAAAATAAACTTGATTTTTAGTTTCGTGTTCAGTAAGTTATAGGTAAAAAAGTATTTATGGCGGTTCTAAGCCCGTAAAAGTATGAAAGGAAAAGAATAACTAGGTAAATTATTAGGTAAAGGAGTTATCAGCTGTAGCGGGAGGGTCAACGACCGCGCGTCGCTCACGCCTGTCATGTAGGTACAGGCAGTCGATCGCGCTGTAGAGTACTACGGGTTCTAGGTTGCTTTCAAGTTTTGTTTTTCACAATTCTAAATCCGCCATTTTTGAATATTTTTTAAAATTGTTTTATAAATCTATTGTACTACCAAGACAAAATCATTTTGCTGCGGAAAAACAACCATAAAAATTTCAGCTTGTATAGAGCTATAAAACTATTTTCTCATCTGTGGAGCCTGGAGACTTTAGCAGACATCCTCCCATTTAAAAAAAAAATTACATTTAAGTTAAAAGAGTATTAACAACTCTATATACTTCCAAGTCGGTTGAGAGCGTCCGGTCTGCACCAAGTGCAAATGGCAACTGATAGAAATCCGACGACTGATGAAACACGAGGTTTGCCGAGGGACATTAAGAACATAGTTGTACTGTAAATGCAAACTTGTTCTAAACCATTACTTATAATCACCAGGTGGTTCTGGCCGCACGTGCCTGACGCGACTTGCGACGTACATCTGCGAGTACAACGCGTTCACCGTCACCGTCACCAAGACTTATGGCCTGAAAGACTTCAGGGAGGACTTAAAGGTTACCTGCCCTTTCATGAACGGAATACCCGCAATGGCAATGGACGGCCGTGTGAGGGAAAGGGAGGTCGTTGCCCAGCAGTGGGACATTACGGGCCAAATAGATAGATTTAATTATTAACCGCTTTTGTGGTCTAGTGGTTAGACCACCTGTCTCAGACCCAGAGGTCCCGGGTTCGATTCCCAGTGGGGGCAAAATTTTCTGCTCGGTTAGGTTGGTGGTAGGGCTTGTTCTAAGTCGGCCTGGCCAGCTACCACCATCTTATCTAAGTCTGTCGCCATAACAACAATGTTAACAGCATTGTCGTGTTTCGCCAGTTAGAGGTAAGATAGCCAGTTCCTCTGTGGTTGAGGATTGCGGGTGAACCTCGCTTCCACCATCGGCCTGATCATCACTCCAGTCACTCACTACCATCAGGTGAGATGCAGGCCAAGAGCTTAACCAGAGTGGATAAAAAAAGAAAAAAAAAAGAAGCTAAATCTTTTCACAAACAGAATTACATTCTCATTTATAATATTAGTATAGACTATGGATTAATCTATCCACAAAAAAAAGTGGTGGCACTCCGGGATTGCCAACAGAAGTGAAAACTTGAACAAGATCGCCTTGGTGGAAGAAAAATACTTGTATAGAACATGGTCCGTAACCTTATCTAAATAAAGATCACAATCGCGTTTACAAAAAATAATACTTCCGAAACCTTTAAAGTAAAAATACTTTCATAGAACATTGATCCGTAACATAATATAAATAAAGAGCACAATCGCGTTTACAAAAAGGAGGTGCCGTCATGGTGTCGCGAAATCAATGGTTTAGTCCCATCTCAAAAATGCCCAACGCGCCTGAAGAAGTTTTCCCTTATAAAAAACAGTTTTCTCAACTCCCATCATCAGATTCTATACACGGGCTGTGGCGTAGACCAAAAGAAGACGACGTTCATCTTCTCGGACACGCAGATCGCTGACGAGGCCTTCACCGAGATCATGAACAACCTGCTCAGCAGCGGCGAGATCACCAACCTTTACAAACCTGATGAGTTTGAAGATGTGAGTAGCTTTATTAATTTGTTAACATATATAGGTTTAGGTAGTTAAATGTGACGACACAGCTGTAAGTAACCGACTAAACGTAATACCTGTCACTTCCGTTGTCATGCTACATCACAGTTGTACTCTTCAATTTAGCAACGTTATAATTCGTTGACGTTTAGAGTTTGAGCTCTTTACAATAGACAGATTAAAAAATATTATATTATTAATATTAATCTAACTAAAAATTGTGCTCAAGCAGCTACATCTACGAAGGTTTGAGAATAAATGATAAAGCTTAACATATACATTAATAGAAGAGGAAACTATTGTAAAAATCTAAAATAAATTTAATTTGGTTTTATCGTATTTTTACTATTCGTTTACCTTTATTTAACTACCTAAATCTACGGAGTAAAGGTGAAGAAATACAGTACCCTAATTGCGTAATACAACACAATCACAATTTGTTTCGATTTGAAACAAATTGACGGCACGGTTGGCGCAGTGGTTAAGCGATTGACTGCTGCGCTGCGTGTCGCGGGTTCGATTCCCGCACGGAACAAATATTTGTATGACCTACAAAAGTAGTTGTTCCGGGTCTGGCTGTTTGTGTATGTGAGTTTAAATGTTTGTAAACGCACTCACGATACAGGAGAAATACCTAGTGTGGGGCAACGTTTTAAAAAAAAAAAAAAAAAAAAAAAAAAAAAAAAAAAACAGATTGCTAATCCATTGCTTCATAAGTTGGAAAAAAAATCTGCTCAACAACTTAAATAACGCAATGAATGTTGAACTGTCAAAATGAAACAAATTAGGCAAAATTGTTTACGAAAATAAGTTACGCAATTAGGGTACTAATCTTATGTTTAGTGAACAGAGTGCTATGTTATGCAAATCTAGCTGCGGATTACAAATTCCTAAAAATATTTGAATATTTACACATCATAATACACGCCTGTATTTTATGAGATTGTAGCGTGCGCGTGTGGTGTGTGTGTGTGTAGTGTGTGTTGTATAGGCAGCAGTGAAATCGAATGACATCATCTTAACAAAGCAAACAAGCTTTTAATTAACTAAAAACCGGCCAAGTGCGTGTCGGACCACGCACAATGCAGGGTTCTATAGTTGGGATGAATTTATCCCAAAAACAAACTTAACTTTGTAGTTGATAAACATGTTCTCCCATACGGACTGTATGGGAAAACATGTTTTTGCAACTGCAAAGTTAAGTTGGTCAATTATTACTCGTTAACTTGTAGAGCCTACTTAGCTGTGATAGTTTTCCTTTTAATTTCGTTATATAAACTACTGCTGTGATTTTTTTCACACATCCAAAATCAACCATTTAGCCAGCAGGGGGACACACACTTGGGCACGCCACAATTGCGGCGATAAGGCGTCTTTGAGGAGTGGCTTGAGAGGCGCCACGGCGTCCTCACCTTTCGCCTGACGCAGGTCCTCACCGGACACGGCTGCTTCGGGAGGTTCCTGTTCAGGATAAGGCGGGAGGAAACACCCGGGTGTCACCATTGTGTGGATCGGCCTGAGGACACGGTGGAGGTCTGCCCGGCTTGGGCGGAGCATCGCCGTGTCCTCGTGGAGGCGATCGGCGGCGGTGATCTCTCGCGTCCGGCCCTGGTTCAGGCCATGGTACGGAGCGAGAGGAAATGGCAGGCCGTCACCTCCTTCTGCGAAGCGGTAATGCTCGCGAAGGAGGAGGCGGAACGCGTGAGGGAGAGGCAAACTTCGCGCCCTCACGCCCCTAACCGCAGCAGGAGGAGACGCCCGGGGCGGGAATCGCGAGCCGATTTCCGGCCACCGTAGGCGCGGGCTTGCGGACGGTGAGCAATGGGTAGCTCGCCGTCCGATAAGGACCAAGCCCGGGTCGACGGCGCGTTGTGTTCCACGCGCGCCCCAAAGAGATGTCAGCAGAATTGACGAGGTCCGTTAGGGCCAATGCCTGCCGGGGGTTCGAAGAAAACCGATAGGGAAATCGTGGCCCCCGGCAACAGGGCAACCGAAGGAACACGGGTGGGTTTTAGTCAGTAAGAGTCTGACACGCCCTCCCGCTCCACCCAGAGTGGGAGAAGTTATTTGATAATTTCCCACCCAAAAAAAAAAAAAAAAAAAAAGGGGGACACACTTGACTCTAACAAAAATTAGCACTTTAAAGCTAACGGATCCCTGAATCCAAAAATGGTTTTCACATACTCATAATGTTTTTGAAGGATCTTTCCAATGGTACCCCACACAATGGGACAGAAACAAAAAAAAACATCACCACTTTACGTGTAAGGAGGAACCTGAAATTTTTTTTTTTCTTAATTGTATTTTACCACTTTGTCGGCGTAATTAATATATACAGTATACACCCATACCAAATTACAGCTTTCTAGTACTAAGGGTCTCGGAGCTAGACCGCGGATAGACAGACAGACAAACAGACGGACATGACGAAACTATAAGGCTTCCTTGTTTAATACGGAACCCTAAAAGTACTAAACAAAACTTACGCCAGCAGAACTTTTATTTTCTTAAAAGCTTGAGGCGTAAATATCTTCAGGTAATAGATAATAATAGGTTATATGTAAGTTGAATTTAGTACGTTTTAGTTCATTGAATGCTTGTTTTAAAAAATATTTTTACTCATATTTTATTTTGTACTTTTAGCATTAAAATTTGTACAGTCTCTCTAGACACCACCAAGTGCAATAGCACTTGTCAATACATAACCTATGAGTCCAAACACGATGGTGCTATCTTGTTTGATTGAGGATTTCCTATGGCCACCTTCCGGGTCCATCATCAGACCCTGAATACCACCTTTTATTTTTGTTTTAACGGACGCTACGTAGTTTATAGATGTATTATCTCTAGGTATATTGTGTGGAAGATTTGAACACTGTAGGATTTCATGGTTTTCATATCAACAGATAAAAAGTGCTCTGGAAAAGCCGATGAAAAACGCTAACTTGATGCAGACGCAAGAGCTTATATACCAGTTCCTAGTAGACCGAGTGAGAAGCAACCTGCACATCGTGCTGTGCTTCAGTCCTATTGGGGAAGATTTCAGGTACAGGATTTCAATTTTCTTAATGTTCCTCGGGTATCATCGGATTTCCGAATACAAACGAATCTACACTGGGGGTCTAGAGTCATGTGGAATTTATAGTAACAGTTTGCGTGTCTATATCCCTTACCTCTTGTATGTAGATAGTGCAATCCACGACGACGCGCCCCACTCCGCGATTACTGTACTGTAAGCTGAACTCTAGTATGGCGCGGAGCGGAGTGGGGCGCGTCTTCGTGGATTGCACTATCTGTACATAACTTTTGAATATTGCTGTTTTTTTTGTCTTAGAAACCGCATCCGCCAATACCCAGCACTGATCAACGCGACCACCACGAACTGGTTCCTGGAGTGGCCGCGAGAGGCGCTGCTCGAGGTCGCCTACAAGTTCCTCATGGGAGTCGAGCTGCTGGCTTCTATCACTGGGCCTAGGGTAATATTATAGTATACATTTTTTGCACTTTATATTATATCTTTTACTAGCTTTTGCCCGCGGCTTCGCTCGTGTAAAAGTCGGAAATTAATTATCCCACAGGAACGCACTACCGGTATTCAAAATATCATAATTATGTCCCAGGTCATGGCCTATTTGTATGGCTTCATCTAAATCTATTCAGCCGTAACGGCATAAAAAGGTAACAGATACAGATAATAAATTCAAATAATCTTTCTTAGGGTTCCATATCTCAAAAAATTGGAACCCTTATAAGATTATTTCGTCGTCTGTAAAGACGCTTTTTCTCAGGAACGTGGAGGTATCAAGTTGAAATATATATCAAATACTTATATCTGCGGTCCCTTGGAGCTGTAAAGAAAATCTAATTTCCAAGTCAACTTAATATAAAAAAATACGGCGCTTATGCCGCATATTCTGACACTTGCAAATAAATCAAAGCCTATAATGGTATTTCCCGTTGACCGAGCAGCATGAAGTTTGACGAGAAGCAAGGTTTAGTTCAAGTAAAGAGAAAAATCCGAAAATTCGTTATTTATAGTTACATATCAACTGCAAAGTTAAATTTGTTGTTCAATCTAGAATCAGAAATTCGTCAGCCGTATATTGAAGCAACATTTAGTCTGTATTTCATTCAAATCTCGTCTTTGTGAACTGGAAAGTTAAGTCAATAGGTCGACGGTGGACAAATGTGCGTTCACCTTTAAGAGCGCCAATAGACGGGGTCGCCAGCAAATTCAAAAGTCATTTATTCAAACTAGGCTGAGAATCAGCACTTTTCGAACGTCAAAATTACGTAAGACAGTCCCCCAAAAACGCCCACCCTTCACCACTGCTACGTATCCAAATAATTCGTATTGAAATGTATGAGAGTTAACTCACTTAAAGAAAGTAAAAGAAAGAAAATACGTTTATTTGCGGTAAACATGACGCAAAGAAAGAACATAGAACAAAAATAACAAGTTGAGGGAAAATATGCGCCACATCCACAGAAAACGGCCATCGCTCAGCATAATGCTACGACCCTATGCGAGACAGAGCCCCAGCGCTGGTTTTCAGCGACACCTGGCAACACATACACACAAACAGTCTGGCGACGTCGCCAATTTGGAATCGTTGCCACGACCGACCGGCCTCTACGTGGAGACTGGATACTCTGGCGACACACGTAGCCAAGTCGCCAGTATTTCGTATACAAGTAAGTTACGTCTCCCTCAGTCAGTGGCCAACTGATCGCAAGGACGGACGCCCGCGTGTTACTGGCTACTTATTTGGCAACCTCATTTGGCTACGATAGGTAGCCAGAGGTAGCCATGGCTACGTAGTCAGCGACGTCGCCATGGCGTCCCAGTGTGTTAGCGCTCTAAGAGTCCTTATCTACGCTACGTGTTTTTGAAGTGAAAACTTTAGGCGCGTTGGGCATTTTTGAGATGGGACTAAACCATTGATTTCGCGACATTGTTACGACACCAGCTTTTGACCATTAAAAAGACATGAACGCGTTGAATACCGTGGTGCATGGAGTAAAAGACATCAACGCGTCGATTACCACGTTGCCACTTTTTCAAGTTTTCACTTCTGTCGGCACTCCCGGAGTGCCACTGTTTTTTGTTATTGAATATTGATACGGGATTGATTAGCTAGTGGATAATGAAAAAGAAACCGCTTGTCCCTCACCCCAGATTTATAATGTGCGTTTTAATTGTGCAGAATAAATAAGTTTTCTTTCTTAATCTTTATTCAGATCCGCAGACTGGAGTCCTTGATCGAGAGTCGCGAAGACGTTCTCCGCGCGTCCGTAGCGTCCACGATGTCGCTCATCCACTCGTCGGTGGGAAAGTACAGCGTCAAGATGTGGCAGGAGATGAGGCGCACCAACTACGTCACGCCCACCAACTATCTCGAGCTCGTCACGGGCTATCAAGAGTAAGTGGACATTCATAATATCCTCCTTACCATTTTTGAGATGGGAAAAAAACAATTGAACTCACAAAACCGTTACCAACGCCTCATTTTTGTAAACGCGATTGTGCTCTTTATTTATATTATGTTACCACCAAGGCGATCTTGTTCAAGTTTTCACTTCTGTCGGCACTCCCGGAGTGCCACTGTTTTTTTTTTCTGTCTGTTTGTTCCGGCTAATCTCCGAAACGACTGGACCGATTTTGACGGAACTTTCACTAGCAGATAGCTGATGTTATATGGAGTAACGCACTTTAATTTTATTTTAGGAAAAAGAGGTCAACGCTGGTGAAGCCGCGGACAGTAGCTAGTAAAACCAAACCATAGATGCCCCTCACTCTCCTAGTCCGATGGGAATTGAATCTATCTGAACTGATAATAATTATTGTGGTTGTTCTCACCAGGATGTTGAAAGCCAAACGCATAGAGATAGCTCTGCAAGCCAACAAACTGCGCAACGGTCTGGGCAAGGTCGAGGAGACCACGAAACTGGTCGGCCAGATGTCCGAGGAGCTGGCCGAGGCCAAGGTGACGAATTCTTGTAGTTGTTGTTAGTCACGCAAGTATGGTTTAGTCGTAGGAATTAGGAGGGTTTGATGTAATTTTAGATTTTAGTCCTAATAACAATGTAATATTAAATATACAAGACAAGGAAGACCTTGGCTGAGCTATTAAACATTACTTCGACACATAATGCCTAGGTTACACGATGCGAGCTAGCGTGCGAGCTGACGAGGCGAGTTACTGCAGTACAGCAACTTGTACTGTGTTGACCGCATCATGCGAGTTACTGTCATGTGCGAATCGGTTAGTAGCTCGCATCCGAGTTACTACAACATTTTTTGTTTTTACTCGCCACGCTCTTTCCCCCACCGCACCACTCGCGTGCGGCTCGGATGTTTTAAACGAAATGGTAGGTAGTAGCTCTTACGCTCAGGCGCACTCCGGGTATATTCTTTGCTATAACATGCGGATACAGAGGTTCAGTAGCTGTCTACTTTCTCGCCAGCAGATCGCACTCATGTGACCGGGTGAGGCGATTCGGGCTACCGTCATGCTAGTAAAATGTGGCAGTGGTTCGCACCGGGTAACCAGAACTAGTCGTGGGCTCGGAACTCACTGGTGGGCTTGGTTAAAAAGCACGCTGTCTCACCTGGCATCATGTCCGACAGAGATAGTATCAGTGATGAGCAGTTAGACGCTCGTCTACGTACACAACGCCTAGTTCTCACGCACGTAAACACCGTTTCGAACTATTTTAGTAAAAAGAGCGCGTAAAAAATTACGAAAAGTACTTTGGAAAAACGAGTTTTATGAAAAAAATCCTGCATAACTCAAATAAAATACAGTTTATTGAAGTCTTCGATAATTAAGCTTTGTCGGTACCGACTTTGTTTTGGAGATTTTACACTTCTTCTATTACTTATTTACGCCCAAAGTTATTTTACTATTCTGTTTCCACACAGATAAAATTAATAATGAGACAAAACGACACCATGTTTAACTTTGGATGTACAATGTCAAACAGTGGAGTAAAACCCCCCGAAATTTGTCTGGAAAAAATATCTGTTTCCAGGTTCAAGTAGGCTTGTACACCGATCAATGCATCGAATACATGGGCGTGATAAACGTGCAACAACGCAACGCCGATGAGCAACAACGCAGCGTTGCAGCCAGGAGCAAGAAGACCATGGAGGAAGAGGTTCAGTGCAAGAAGCTGGCCGATGCCGCCATGCGGGACCTGGCTAGTGCCATGCCGGCTCTAGAAGAGGCTATCAAGGTTAGTGTCCCACCGAAAATGGATTTTCAGGCTTTAATCTTATTTTCGGCCGAAAACGAAAATGATTTAGACATTAATAATTTAAATATTTCCGGTGTACACTGAAATCTGGTTTGTTTTTGAAGTGAAAACTTCTTTAAGCGCGTTGGGTATTTTTGAGATGGGAAAACACAATTGAACTCGCGACACCGTTACCGACACCTCACTTTTGTAAACGCGATTGTGTTCTTTATTTATATTACGTTACGGAATCAATGTTCTATGTAATTATTTTTCTTCCACCAAGGCGATCTTGTTCAAGTTTTTACTTCTGTCGGCACTCCCGGAGTGTCACTGTTTTTTTTTTAGCTTCAACTCATTTAGTTTACATAAGCAGATAGGTTATACTTAACTTTAAACTTGTTTTTACCTCAAATCTAGTTCCAATTGTCATGATTTCCAAATATGAATAAGATTTGTAGTCATTTTAAATACTAAATATAAAATTGAAAGTATTGTGATTTGCCTCAAATGATTTTTGGATCAGTGTAGTCATGAAGTATCTCATTTGACAGTTACCGTAACGGTACTGGTTTTTTAAAGAGCAAAAATAGGTTTTAAAAGAAATAAAACACGATAATTCCATGAAAGGATATCTACAAAATTTCGTGTATTTCTTGTTGTATTGATTCGTCTGATATCGCCGAGTTTAACGAAGTAGGCCGCGCGACAATTCATGAATTTCTGATTTTTGGCTTGGCCGATGCTTCGGCTGGTTTATAGGCGAAAAAGAAAATATGGCCTAATCATGATATTTTGGCCAAAAACGAAGCTTCGGTCGGTCACTAATAAATGTACAGGTTACTGCGCAGCGACTCGCCTCATGTTCCGAGCCGCCATTAAGACCAGGCACTCCAAAGACAATTTCCACGCAAACTCCGCCCCCTTGCCCTCCTACCACTCCACTATGTGCTAAATGCTAACACGTCAGTAATAAAGTTAAATATCGCATGCGCTCGGTCGTATTTATTAAGCACGGAACTAAATGTCGAAAGTCTTAATTCTTATTTCGTTTATAACTAAAGTAAAAAGATCTTATATTTGGATAATTTCATACTGTCAATAATTATTTTAGATAAGCCGAGTAATCTTGTTTCAAATAATCTTTAAAAATACAGGATTTTCGAATAAAAAATGAATCGAGCGAAAATGTTCTAATCACGTAACTGTTAAAACTGTAACTGTGGAAAGAAAAAGAACCAATAAATCATATACTAAAGTTCCATTTTGATTGTATGCGTGACTTTTTCAGAATATTAATGCAGATTAACATACAATTTAAGGAGCCTCCTCATATGGTTGAAGCTGGAAGTCGGGGCATTATAGACTAAAGCGTGATTAAAATAGAATTGAAAATAGCAGAAGAAAATATACGTTAGAGCTGATTATCTCTTACATGTTATTTCTGATTATTTTAGCTGCGATTTAGTTAATTTTCAATTCATCCATGAAAACGAGTAGGTATTTGGCTATTCCACTCTTGCTCTTGCTCTCACTATACAGTGTGAGTCTTTATAATGTGCACATTTCGAAATGAAGGAATCTATGCTTAATTTTATCGACAGAAAAAATATAAAAAATAACAAATTTTGTTTTTTTTTTTGTTGTTTGGCGTCTTATTGAGAAATTTTACGATTATTGTAAAAATATATGAAAATTAAAACATGTTTATTTTCAATTGACGGTAATTTTTTCCTAATTATTTCCAATCATTATGGAGTTTGATTCATCTAGATTTTAAAAAATTCCATTAAAAAAAGTAGATTCTTTTAAATATTTTGATTTTTTTACATGGAGCGACTGCCTAGACCTCCACAACCCTGTAACTGTGTAATACGATACCCCTTGGTAAGACTGATTGTCAGACTTTCGGGCTTATGACGACCCGTAACGACCGTCAAAGATCCACGAATGACAGCCGGGACCAACGGCGGAGTCTCGGTATGTAAAGATGGCCACCCATCCACGGACAGACCCCGACAAGCGTAGCTTAACCTGACGGATTGATCCGTGCGGCTCTTATTAATGTTGAATATTGGAATGGATGTTGAAAAAACATCTTTAGCCAACAATCATCATCTGCTCGCCTGTTCCCAACTATGTCGAGGTCGGCTTCCAGTCTAACCGAATATAGCTGGATTCTGACGACCTGACGGCCCGTTGTTGGTTTTGTCAGCAATATAAACCCTTGTTTTGTTTTATTCTCACAGGCTTTGGACTCTCTGAACAAGAAGGATATCTCAGAAGTGAAGTCTTACGCGAAGCCGCCTTATAAAGTGGAGATGGTGATGGAAGCTGTACTCATATTGCTGCAGGTTTGTACATGACGACACAACTTATATGTACCATCGGCAAAGCTCGTAAAACCGATCACATCCGAAGTAAACTCTACCGGCACAGACCTAGAGTTCGGAGCGCGCAAGCTCCACCACGACGTCAACGTAGAGATACGGCGGTGGGTATTATTATTATTATTATACATATATACCCATCTCGTTGGTCAACCTAGGAGGTTGTCGGATGCTTAACAGGTCATTCCTGTGGCTGCCTCAATAAATTAAGGCCTCCAGCCAGGGCATAAAACTTAGAAACTAAGCGACTACACGCTAAGGTTCAAAATCATCAATCTTTATTACTGCTTTAGGCAAAAATGATCTGTATGCTAACGCAATAACGTGTAAAGTCATATAACCAAATACATTCGTAAAATTGATGCGTAGATTGACATGTACTTTCTTGCAAAATAAATGATCACGTAAATAAAGTCAAACAATACATTGTTTGTTTGTGTTTTAGATTCGATTTGAAGGATACAAGACTAAAACGATGAATATCACAAAACAAACTTTCAAGGCTTCGCCAAATAGAACGCGTACTTAGGGCGCGTTCGAACGCTAGCCTGACTCTGCGCTATAGCGCTGAATTGTGTTATGCTATGACTAGGGATGTAACACGGTAAAATTACCCTAGTATAATACGGTAAAAATGTTATTTTACGTAATTTACGGTATTTTACGGTAAAATATCGTAATTTTCGGTATAAAACGTATTCATATAGTCATACCCACTAAATCACTACAAATACGGAAGTGAGTATGTTTGTGTGTATCATGTGTGTTTCAATACTTCACACAGATAAATGGATTTTAATGAAATTTGCCACAGATATAAGTAGCATTGCAACTTAAAAAAAAAAAAAACAGAAAATTGGGCTCGTGCGACTCATGCGTACTAAAAATCCCTAAAACTGAATTCTCAAGTCAAGAATTCAAGATATGAATTACACCATGTCATGGATTATAATAATATCATTTATGTGCAGAGGCAGAGCAGAGGACAGCACAAATTAAAATTTAAAACTTTATAAGTCGCCGGTAATTTTGCCGTAATTTATATAAATGACCGTAAAATACCTGTATTTTACTAGCGTTTTACGTAAAATTACGTAATTTTGCCGCCCTAACTATGACGTGCGCTAGCAGTTAGTTACGCACGTTACGTTAGTGTGGCGTCAGGCTAGCGCTCTAACGCGCGCTAAGTACGTGTTCTATTTGGCGAAGCCTTTAGAGATATTTAAAATTGAAACTATAATAATTTTTCATTATAACCTTATCCTAACTAAGATAATTAATTGATTCAGGCGTGACCTTGCGGAAATCCATGATAAAATACAATAGACGTGGATATATTTAGTAACTTGTTCCGTTTAGCTATTTCTAAAGAGCCATAAAAAACTCCTGAAAGAAATCGACACGTGTTTCACCTCTCAACGAGGCATCCTCAGGATGACAATGGACTTGTTGCGAACTCGAACACAGCGTGTTGCCACACCGAGTGCTGAGTGCAGACCTAACCAACAACTCCTTGATCCTAACTAATATTATAAATGCGAAAGTGAGTTTGTTTGTTTGTTACGGTTTCGCACTAAAACGGCTGAAAGAATTTGGATGAAATGGAATGGGCACATGGGTAGACCATGACCTGGGTCAGGACATAGGATTCCGGTTACATGCGAAACTAATAGCAATATTAACGAACAACTGAGCACAATATTAAATAAGACAAAAAAATGGATGGATGATGAAACATGTTTTTGCAACTGCAAATATAAGTTGGTCGATTTTTACTCGTTAACTTGTAGAGCCACTTAGCTGTGATAGTTTTCCTTTTAATTTCGTTATATAAACTACTGCCGTGATTTTTTTCACACTTCTAAAACCAACCATTTGGCTGGTAGGGGGAGGGAAACACTTGACTCGTTGTGTTGTGCTCATCCATCAATTTTTTTGTTTTATTTAATATTGTGCTCAGTTGTTCATTAATATTGCTATTAGTTTCGCATGTGGTAAGTAGAGATATTATATCGTCTGTGAATAGCACACGTGGCTCTTTCATGATTTTGGGAAGGTCATTGACGTAAATGATGAATAGGAGACATCCAATAACACTGCCCTGGGGAATTTTATATTATTGTTGTGACACGAAATATTAGGATATACTTACTTTATAGCTATTGCATAACTCTAAACTGTTCGAATTTTTGTACATAGCAATGAATTCACATAAGCTATCCACTCGGAATAAAATCTTTAGAATTATAAAAGGTTTTGTTGAATAAATATTGTATCTCTACTGGACTACTACTATCCAAGTATTTACCTCATTTTTGGTAACAGAAAGATCCAACATGGACTGAAGCAAAGCGCCAGCTCGGTGACCAGTACTTCCTGGACAGACTGCGAGAGTTCGACAAGGACAACATCACCGACAAGATTCTGAAGAAGATCGGCACTTATACTGCGAAGCCTGACTTTGATCCTGAGATTGTGGGTATAGTGTCTGCGGCTGCGAAGTCGCTGTGTCTGTGGGTACGGGCTATGGAAAAGTATGGCAAGATTTACAAGTAAGTTTCCATTAACAAACTTACATAGACGACGCAATCACTCGTGGGTAAGTAATAACAGCCGCATGAGTCGATCGATGGATCAAGTTAAGCTACGCTTGCCAGGGTTGGCCCGTGGATGGGTGATCATCTTTACATACCGAGACTCCTCCGTGCCTCGGAAACCCGTTAGTCCCGGCTGTCATTCGTGGATTTTTGACAGTCGTTATGGATCCTCAGAAGCCCGAACGTCTGACAACCAGTCTTCAACTAGATTTTATTATTTGCATCTGTAGTTTCATCAGAATCAGCTCAGTAGTTTTTGCATAAAAGAGTAACAAACATCCATACATTCGAGTCGCCTAACGTGCACGATTCGTGCGCGTGCGCTGGTGTTGAAGCGCCTTTATATGCGTTTCCGAACCATATCCATTAAAATTACTTCTTTCCCATCCAGGATAGTAAAACCAAAGAAGGAGCGTCTGGAAGAAGCCCTGGAATCCCTGCGCATGAAGCAGCAGATCTTAGCCGAAGCGCGCGCGAAGTTGCGCGAACTCAGCGAGATGATAGCGCGCTTACAGAAAGAATATGATGAGAAGTTGGCGCAGAAGGATGAACTGGAACGAAAGTCCAGGATGCTGCAGCTTAAGTTGGAGAGAGCTGAAGCTTTGATCACTGGATTGTCTGGTAAGTTTCTATATCCTGTTCATCATTGGAGAAACTGGCGCAGAAGGATGAACTGGAACGACAGTCCAGGATGCTGCAGCTTAAGTTGGAGGGAGCTGAGGCCTTCATCTTTCGACTCTCTGGTATGTTAACTAGTACAGTATACAAATGTAAATATCACACATCGGGTTTTAAGCCTGATTTACAAGGACGGTTAGTTAGTAAGTTAATTAGTTAGTAAATAAGTTAGTAAAAATTTGCATGCTGTAAGGTAAAATGTATTGGAAGTAATGGGACTATTTGTAAATATCCATCTAATTGGTATACATTTATAATAGCGAGCGAATGAATGATATCTCCATAATGCTGTGGCCGAATCTGCGTGTATCGTGACGAAGCTTCGCACAGTAATCGAAACACGTAGATGTGACCAACCACTACACTAGTTTTTTTGTTTTTGTTATTTATTAACTAAATCTATATTAACTTAATTTAAAAATTCAAAATATTTTATTTCACATAAACCTACAAGGGCACTTATGAAACGTCAGAAGCTAGGTGCACGGTTCCAATTGGTCGTTTCCTATGGAGAAGAGCCGGCAAGAAACTCCACGGGTACTCTTTAATTACTTGTGCTTAATAAGTAATTAAAGAGTTCCCGTGGAGTTTCTTGAATGGAACATCATTCCGTTCTGTATCTGGAGAAGGGCGTTGTTAGTTGCGCTACAGTTTATACTTTTGCAGCTGTTCATCGTTTTACTTGTACAGTCTTGTGTTACTGTCAACTCTGACATCTTCGTGAAGAATATTTTTTTGACAGCATTGACTAGAGCGTTCGCTAGAATTATCGTGAAAATGTTCGTAGCGAAGTTTGGCTCTATGCTTGGCTCTGTTCGTTGTTCAGTTCGACAAATTCAAAACGGCGAATGCTCGATGTTCTGTTACAAGTGAATGCTCAAGTTTATCAGCACCTGTAGTCAAAATAAAACGCATAACAATTTCTTTTGTAACTACCAGGTGAGAGGGAACGCTGGGAGCTGACAGTGGAGCGCTTAGACAAGGAGTTCGAGAACCTGCCGGGCGACTGCCTGATAGCCACTGGCTTCGTGGCTTACCTCGGGCCCTTCGTGTCCGAGTACCGGGAGGCTCTCATGGGTGACTGGTTCATAGAGGTAACAACTACAGCAGCGTCCTATGTACCGAGGTGTTTCCGTAAGGAGCCGCGCCATTGCCGATTGTACCTAAATTATTGTACTTGGTTGTAGAAATATTGACATCTGTGGTATATTTGGACTATCAATTATATTCAGTAGCAATATTAGTAATATTTACAACTACGGATTAGCTAGTGGCAGTTTATACAACACTCCCTCGGGACGCGTAGAGTGGCCAATGGGGAGGCGCGGCGGCTCCAATAGTAAAGTACAGTATTTCTATTTTCTTAATGTTCCTCGGGTATCATCGGATTTCCGAATACAAACGAATGCTAATTTTCATATCCATCAATTACTAGATTTATCGTGTATAATAATTTGAATTCAGAACTAAGTACTTTATTGTTATTTTGTTTTGATTTTCGTGTGAACTATACACCGTGAAATTTGAATCACAGTTTTGCTAGAACAAACGTTGTTCAGATCATGGTCTACTATCATTCTACAGCATGAAATAAAAAAAAAATGGTTTTTGAAAAAACACAAAAAAGACAAAGTTTAAAATGTCAAGATTATCGTTACTCCCTACAACACAGACACCACGCTTGGGACACAGCATTGTCTACAGGGAAATGTACCTCCATAAACGAAATTTAGTAAGCAGTAGATAATCTTGACATTTTAATCTTAGTCTTTTTTTTTTTTTTTCAAAAACCAATTGTTTTTTTTTATTTGATTCTGTAGAATGGTAGTAGACCATGGTCTGAATAACGTTTGTTTTAGCAAAACTGTGATTCAAATTTCACGGTGTATAGAGCTGTAATAGTTCGCGGAGGAGCGTACCGCCTGTTTTTACGCGACTATGCGCAGGCGGAGCATCTCTCTGGTACGCAGAGTACGGGCCAGCTCCAACACAGTCCTGGCGATGATTGCTGACAGGCTGGACTGCCCCTACATGCTGCATTGCTGCAGCAGGCATGTTCCGGCAAGGCCGTTTGTCAGGCATTATTAATCCTTATGTGTCTTTGTATGTATTGTTTTTGATTGTATTATTTTAATTGTATAATTTTAATTGTAATAATGTCTTATTTTATTTTGAATTTTTGACATTTAATATGAATTTTATTGCTATTATTTTATTCTATTGTATTATATTATTAGTGTGATATGTTTTATAAAATTGACTTCTATGGGCCCAGTTACCCGAAATAAATGAATTTTATTATTTTATTTATTTATTAATAGTAGATTGTTTACCAAGGGAGCAAAGAACTATTTTTAAGGCGAGAGTGTTTCTTTGAATCCAGAGTGGAGCGAAGGATTCTAGAGTAGAATCCCGAGCGTAGCGAGGGATTCTAAAGTAGAATCCTGAGCGCAGCGAGGGATTCAAAGTACGCCACTCGAGCTTAAAATAGTGTTGCTCCCGAGGTGAACACTCTACTTTTTATCACCCTCTATGAGAAAAAAAAACGTGTATGATCCGACCCCCGTCAGGAACAAAGTTCCTTCACAAGTAAAATTAAAAAAAAATCACTGCCACCATCGTGGATTTACATTGTGACCTCACATAGACTTAATCAAGACAATGTTTATGTTCTTTCTCCAGAATTAGCTTATCTACTGACCAGTAGCGCAGGGTGAATTTATGGAGGAGGTAAGCCGAACCAACAAAAAAAAAAAAAACAAAAAAAAAAAAACTATTATTTACCGTACATCAATCAATCAATAAAAAATTCATTTCATTACATTTCGATATACTACTTTTCTATTATGAGCTTCATACAAATTCCCGATTCTCGAACTCATAAAACAGCTACGAATATGTTTTTCAGTCTGCACATCTTTTTTGATGAATTCAACTACAATCTAACAAAAGTAAACACGGGAACGACTGCCAGTCAGTCATTGATATTTATCGTAAAGGGAAACATTACAATTTTTGAAAAAACCATCGCGGCCTTTGAGATTTATAGTCACATCGGGGCGAGCACGTATTTTCAAAACTTAACCTTGAAAAGCATGTTTCTTCACAAAATTCACACACTATGACATTCTAAAACTATGAATGCCGCCATCCTAATAAGATCGTACTAATTAGTTGTCAAATCTACTCTAAATAAGTAATTTCAGCTTATTAAACTATCTACTTACCCCAAATACCTAATTACAAGGTACTTTACATTCACAACACACAAAACACCATGTTAATCATTCTCAAAACACTATGTTAATCACTGTCCTATAACTACAAACAAATATTAATACTAGTAGTATTGATAAACATTATGAATTCAATTAATACTGAGCGAACAAAATGCAAATTAATAAGATTCTAATGCGATTACGTCAAAAAACAACCACATAATATATTTGTCAAACGAATGATGAAATTTTTACGAACTCCTAGCCGAATGCATTACGAAATTTACCGAATCAAATGCGTGTGCCAGAAAGAGGTGGTGCAATAGCAATAATTCCTTCTCGCTCCCGCGCGCACGTTTCTGCTACTCTGTGCCTACAATAACTCGCTACAGACCGGTTTACTCGGCTCATAGAAACCGCGGATCACGTGACCGAAGTGACGTCATGATGACTTTATTTTTTGTAAGGAAATTGAATTTAGCGTAAGCCGGACGCGCCTACGAGTTATTTTAGCGCAGTGTTTTGTTGTTGGGTTATTAAGACGATTTTTAATGTATGTAGGCGTTTTGTAATAGGTATTTTAATTTTATGGTGTATCAAATAATTATAGTTTGATTATTCAATGACGATAGAGTGGTTGTGTTCCGAATTTCCAAAGGGAAGCCGGTAGGAATCGGCTTATATGGACAATTCGCCCCTGCTACTGACAGTTTATATGAGTTTATATAATTGTTTATTTTATTTGAATTTATGATTCAATTTTTTATTTATTTTTTACGAGCCAATTTATTTTTATTTTATTTTATTGTTGACATAATCTACTCATTACAATGTTTTTGTTATGAGTTGTATTGCAATTTGTGGTTAGCTAGCGACCTCGACAATTGATCATATTATTTTTTGCCTGAGCAACCGGCAGCAAGTTCGTCATGCTCCCTTAGATGTCACTGCTTGCGGTAGCGTCGGGGGTCGGGTTGTCTCCTTCCCTCAAATATGGCGAGGGGGGTAATGGCTGATCTTTGCGTTATGCTCGTGAACGGGTGCTGCTTGTGATGACTGGTCGTCTTGCTGATCATGGTTTTGATATTGTTACTAGTAATTAACTGTTCATTTTTTTATCTCGATGGTCCTAGTTTATCATTTATAACTGCCAATTACAGCTTTATGTAAGCGGGCACGCCCTTTATGTCTGGAGGCTTTTATTTAGATATTTAGTTCTGTTTACGTTTAGTTTTATTTTCTTTTTCTTTTTTAAATAATGCTTGAGTATAGTCCTCCATGTTTTTGGTTGGTATATTGGCGTGTGCTAGCTGACATATGGCCTATAATTTATCATTTGAATTATGTTTTGTGTTGCATAATGTAGGTTATTTTTTATACTATTGTATAGAATCATTCTCTAACTTGAACAGACAGCTGTGCTGCTGGGGAGTTTGTTGCGCCACTTCTTCTTCCCAGCTAAAGGCACTAGGAAGTGGTGAAGGGTGGGCGTTTTTGGGGGACTGTCTTATGTAATTTTGACGTTCGAAAAATGCTGATTCTCAGCCTAGTTTGAATAAATGACTTTTGAATTTTGAATTTTTTGAATTTCTTAAACACCTTCGAAAACTATGAAAACGATACCCATGATGAAAATTTTTAAATTATTCGCAGCTGCCATCTTGGATTTACATTTTGACCTCACTTTCAGTTTTAGCACCCTCGAAAACTATGAAAACGGCACCCATGACAAAAAACTTGAAAATTTTCTAAGCCCCCATCTTGGATTTTCATTTTGACCAAATTCACACTTTCTCTCAATTCAATTTCAATTCAATTCATTTATTAATTTTGTGAACATAGGGTAAAAATTATACAGATGTTTTATAAAGAAATATTGGTCCATACTACGTCCCGCCAGAAGGCATACAAAATTTTTGTGGTAATCATAATGTCGCAAAAATAAAATAAAAAATATAAAGTCAAGAAAATTACATGTCACAATTTCATGCCTAACACTAATGGCTAATAATAATAATAAAATGTCAATACTTTAAGACGTCACATAAACAAATAGGTAGTATTTAGTCACAATTTCGTATACAATAATAAATTAAATAGGAACATTTTAAACAGACATATGTCAAATTATAAAAATATTATTTAAATTTGTCATTTAGATATTCACTAACAGAATAATACGCCTTGTTAGTTAATAATTTAAAAAGCTTACGTTTGAACTCATTCATGCTGTTGCTTGACACAATTTCATTAGGTAATTTGTTGTAAAGTTTAGGTGCCATTGCGTATATACTATTGTATAGAAATTTGATTTTTGTGCCTAACGGGTGCAACTTTTTTGAGCGTCGTTGACTTTCGACAGCTTTAAATAAATACATGTTGTTCTTTACAAATATACAGGCTTCATAGACATAAAGTGATGGTACAGTCAATATTTTTAAGTTTTGGAAATGTGGCTTGCATGAATCCGTTCGTTTGATTTGACATATAGCTCGAATACATTTTTTCTGTGCTAATAATACCTCCTCAACTTTAGTAGCATTACCCCAAAATATAAGGCCATATCGCAAAGTGGAGGCGACATACCCATGATACGCTGTTAGGAGCGCTGTCTTATTCGCAATTTTGCCTAGCATATAGAGAGCATAGGAAAACTTACTTAGCTTCCCACATACATTATCGATCTGACTCTTCCATGACATATCGTTATCAATAAGCAGTCCAAGAAATTTTGTTATATCAGTTTCAAGTATTTGATCTCCTTTGTAGCTTACTTGAGCGTGTGATAGTATTTTATTTCTAATTTTAAAATTCATAATTTTCGTTTTAGCGAGGTTAATTTTAAGGCTATTATCATTCAGCCAGTCAACAATCGTAATAAGACTAGTGTTTATGTCATCTTTTATTTCTTTACTACTTAGTCGCTCCAACTGTTAAGGTTAGATCTACTTTCGCTAAAAGACAATACTCAAGGCAATCTTCTTACTTATACAACTTGCTGAATAAAGAACTAAGTATATACTCCTTGAAGCTCCGCGACTGTAAAAGAGTTGTAACCGAATGGCTTAATACTAAAACCTACGACGATGTGGAGTCTTTTGTATCTACGCTTCAATAACCAAATTGCTTGCATTTGGGTTATTGTGTACATGGTTAGTGGAAGAAGTTGTATCTGGCTTCTTCCGATCCCAAGACATTGTCGCAGGGCTATCCGTCTACCTAAGTGCCAAATCTCATCCGGATCTGTTCGGCCGTTTTGGCGTGATGGCGTAACAAGCAAACAAACAATGCAAACACACAAATTCCTAATAAACAAATACATCTTCGTATTTATATTTATGTTGGGCAGGATATTAAACGATATTATAATCTAAATATTATAACTATAATTCACACACTACACACCCTCACTCTTCACACTCTCACCCATACTCACACATAATCACACGTAAACACGCGACTTGGCTCTTTTCTATACGTAACGCTCACTCATTCAAATCAGTCACCCTTTCATTTTGTTTAATTTTAGGTTACCCATTTAATTCATTTTATTTTTCTGCATGTTAACATTGTCTACACTGCTCAATTACATAAATAATGTTATATGGAAGCGCGGAGTCTCCTAACACAAGCAATCCCTTGCTTAAAAGGTGATCTCCGATAATATGTATGTAAATGTCTTTTGTAATTGAAATAAACATTTTTTTATTTTTATTTTTTATTTTTTATTATTACCCGTGTTATATAAAACTGTGCTGTCGTCAGCAAATAAGGACATTTGATGCCTGATTACTAGGGGAAAGTCATTAATGTAGCAAATGAACAGCAAGGGTCCCACCACAGAACCTTGCGGAACACCGTAACAAAGAACTCTAGAGCTAGAAGAATAAGCTATTTCAGTTTTGGACTTAATATCCACTTGACTTATCTGAGTAATTTGTTTTCTGTCCTCCAAATAAGATTGTATGAGCTTAAGCACGTTACCTCTGATGCCATATCTATATAGCTTAGTTAATAATACTTTATGGTCCACATAGTCAAATGCCCTGGTCATATCCATATACATTGCCATTACTGGTTTTCTATTATCCATGTTGTCATGAATTTTTTCAAGAAAATTGTAGATGACCATATTAATGGTTTTTGTCTTCCTGAAACCCATTTGTTCCTTGCAAAAAATATTATGTTTTTCAAAGTAATTATAAAGACGATTATAAATGACTTTCTCAAATACCTTTAAGATAATTGGTATAAGAGCTATAGGTCTATAATTTTCCATCTTTGTTTTGTCATCTTTTTTATGTAGTGGCTTGATAATGGAAACCTTTAACTTTTGCGGAAAAACACCATCTTGAATACAGTTATTTATAATGTCACTTAATATAGGTGCTATAAGAGGAGCCACTGCTTTAACTACTCTTGTGTCAATATCATCATATCCTGTACTATTGGTGTTTTTCAGGTTGTTTATTATAGTAATAATGTCATTTGGTATGGTTGGTTCCATAAACATAGATTTATGCGATCCTAATGTATTAATATTTTTATTTGTTTGAAAATTATTGGCATTCGGTTGAACTGAGTCAACAACATAATCATTAAATTTCTCTGCTATCATTTTAGGATTTGTCATAAATTTGTCATTTATATTAATTACATTAATATTAGCTTTAGGAATGTCGGGTTTCATACTATTTATTACCTCTCTCTCTCTCTTGCTAGCCTGTTACTTGTTCATACAATGTTCATGTTTGATCTCTTTGGTAATTGGAACTTTTACTAACAATATCCACATTCCAAATTCATTTGTTTGTAAGGTCAATACAGTCAAATTTATTATTGCATATGCCGTGCAGTGTTATAGCATCAAGTAACAGCCGCCTAGATCTCAATTCCAGAACACCATATCGTTTCAAAAGCTGCACGTAAGGAACCTTTGATCGGAAGCACTTATAGTTCAAAGACCGTAAGAACTTCTTCTGTACCCTTTCCATTCTAGTGCCTTATTTGTCGTAGAAAGGATTCCAGATGGGGACGGCATATTCTAACTGGGATCGTACCAAAGTCTTATAAAGCAATAAGAACGTAGAGGGCCGCACAAAGTCACGTGACGATCTCATGATGAAACCATACATCTGATACGCCTTGTTTACTATATTGTCGACGTGCTTGTCGAAGTGTAAACTGGCATCCAGTGTAACACTTAAGTCACGAACAAAGCTAACTTTATTTAAGACTGCGTTATGAATGGAATAACTAAAATTTATTTTAATTTTCTTTTTGGTAAATTACATGGCATGACATTTGGGAAGACTGAGAAAGAGCCTATTATTGTTACAGTGTGTATATAATCTATCCAGGTCCATTTGAAGAAGTAGACAGTCTTGTATATTCTTGCAAGATCTGTACATTTTTATGTCATCCGCATACATTAAAAACTTAGAATTGATAAAACTTGAAATTAAATGCATTCGTTCGTATTCGGAAATGCGATGATTCCCGAGGGACATTAAGAAAATAGTGAACAGACTGTAACTGAACTTAGATCTGATTATTATTTCACTACATTGTAGGTTGTCAACGAAAATCTGCCCGTGACCATGGACCTAAGCATGCAGAAGTTTTTACTAGACGATGCCACGCTAAGAGATTGGAACTATATGGGATTACCCGGTTAGCCATTGATTTATTTTTAATCTTTAACCGACCAAGGCCCACCCTTTTGTATCGTTTACCTTCAAGTCCCGCGGTTTGACATTGACGCGAGCTTTACCTCTCTTTCGACATTTTCAAATTTCGAAAGTGACATCGTATTTTTTTCTTGTTTATTTTAGTTCTGACCGACGATAATATCCGTCAGGCCATAGAGTGAAACAGCCCGCAGACGATATTAGCCATTATTAATCAGTAAAAATAGTGATTTAAGCCGCGTGAACGACGTGGCATTCTGGAATGCCACCGGGGCTTGACCGACGCCGACGGGCGGCCGGGTGGCATTACGGAATGCCGGGTGGGGCTTTACTGGTATTTATTGATTATTCTTAATATTGCCTAATTTAGGCAGAGGTATATCAATCTGCCTAGCCTTTTCTCAACTGTGTTGGGGTCGGCTTCCAGTCTAACCAGATGCAGCTGAATTTTACATGGAGCGACACACAACCCACTTACTGGGGAACACGAACCAGTCTACCCCTTGGTAAGACTGGTTGTCAGACTTTCGGGCTTCTGACGACCCGTAACGACTGTCGAAGATCTACGAATGACAGCCGGGACCAACGGCTTGATGTGCTTTCAGAGGCACGGTAGACAGAGTTGTTTAGTAACAGTGGCGGATCCAGGGTTGTCGTTTGGGAGGACGACACTTCTCTTATATTTAAAATAGACAGGAAAGATACAGATGTATTACATGTCAACGATAGTCTGGCTGTACTTTCAAAATGGTTCGCAGCTAATAATCTTTTACTTAATGCGAACAAAACGAAATGTATTAGGTTCTCATTACCAAATGTACCTCAAGTAGGTCTAAATCTAAAACTTGATGGCAAAAAACTAGATGCAATAACGGAAACTATATTCTTATGAATTACTTTAGATTCAAAATTACAATGGGGCGCCCATATTAGAACTCTTTCAGGTAGATTAAGTTCAGCTGCATATGCAGTAAGAAAAATAAGGCAGTTGACTGATATAGCCACAGCTAGGTTAGTATACTTTGCTTATTTCCACAGTATTATGTCTTATGGCGTCCTGCTGTGGGGATCGGCAGCTGACGTAGATTCAATTTTCATTTTACAAAAGAGGGCAATCCGCGCGATCTATAAAATGGGCCCTCGCGAGTCCCTTAGAGACAAATTTAAAGAAATTGATATACTGACTTTGCCTTCACTTTATATCTTAGAAAGTATTATGTATGTTCGCAAAAACTTAGGACTTTTCAAAATAAGAAGCGATTTCCATAATATAAATACACGTAGTCGACATGAAATTGTGATACCCAAATTTAGATTAACTAAAACAAGCAAGTCATTTCTTATAAACAGTATCCGCTTTTATAACAAGTTGCCAAAGTCTGTGACAGAACTTAGCGATGGGAAGTTCAAAACCCACATCAAACGTGTCCTTATCAAGAATTCATATTATAAAATTAAAGACTACGTTGAAGACAAGGAAATTTGGCAATAATTCCTTCTGCACATGTGGCTTCCCTGGTACCTCATTAACGGCATAAATAAGTAAGAGTCTATTAACTGCTTCCAAATTACCATGTTTATTTAAATCTTTATTTTTTTTTACATTCGCCCTTGACATATTTACTATTCTATTATTTGACATTATATACTTTTTTTTTTTTGTGGCTTTTGTGGACATGATAATTATTCAGATTGATTACAGTTGTAATAGCAATCATATAATTGCGTTTTATTTAAAATAGGTTTTTTACTTTTTTTAATTAATTAATTTTTTTGTATAGATTCTTTTCTACATATTTTGTGAATGTGAGAACGCTGTAGGCTTAGTGGATTGTAGACCTGTTGACCATTTTCTATTTTGTTAAGTACTTGGTACTTATTGAAAGACCTACACTGTCCTCCCATACCATTTTTTTTTTTTTTTTTGGGTGGGAAATTATCAAATAACTTCTCCCGCTCTGGGTGGAGCGGGAGGGCGTGTCAGACTCTTACTGACTAAAACCCACCCGTGTTCCTTCCTATGCCATGTTGCCGGGGGCCACGATTTCCCTATCGGTTTTCTTCGAACCCCCGGCATTGGCATTGGCCCTAGCGGACCCCGTCAATTCTGCTGACATCTCTTTGAGGCGCGCGTGGAACACAACGCGCCGTCGACCCGGGCTTGGTCCTTATCGGACGGCGAGCTACCCATTGCTCACCGTCCGCAAGCCCGCGCCTACGGTGGCCGGAAATCTTCCTGCGATTCCCGACGCCCAGGGCGTCTCCTGCTGCGGCGTTTAGGGGCGCGAGGGCGCGAAATTTGCCTTTCCCTCACGCGCTCCGTCTCCTCCTTCGCGAGCATTACTGCTTCGCAGAAAGAGGTGACGGCCTCCCATTTCCTCTCGCTCCGTAGCATGGCCCGAATCAGGGCCGGACGCGAGAGATCACCGCCGCCGATCGCATCCACGAGGACACGGCGATGCCCTGCCCAAGCCGGGCAGACCTCCACCGTATGCTCCACCGTGTCCTCCGGGCGATCCACACAGTGACGACACCCGGGCGTTTCCTCCCGCTTTATCCTGAACAGGTACCTCCCGAAACAGCCGTGTCCGGTGAGTACCTGCGTCAGGCGGAAGGTGAGGACGCCGTGGCGCCTCTCTAGCCACTCCTCAAAGAGGGGTCTTATCGCCGCAATTGTGGCGTGCCCAGCGCTGGGTTGCGACAATCGCACTCTCCATTCCGCCATGAGATCCCGCCGGAGCTCTGTCCGCTGTGCCGCGACTTCTTGCGGCATCGGAGTTAAGCCCCGGCGCTTCGCCTCCTCGCGCCACTCCCAAATGTGCGCGAGGACCTTTGCCTCCAGATCCCATGGCGGTACTCCGGCAAGGAGGCTCGCCGCCTCGCAGGAGACCGTGCGGTATCCTCGGGCCAGCCGGATGGCCATGACCCTTTGGGACGCGTTCAGCCGGCGGCCTGGCTGCCGCCTCAATGAAGGCGCCCACACCGGCGCCCCGTAAATGGCCATGGACCGCACGATCCCCACGTAGAGCCTCCGGCAGGAGGCGTTTGGACCTCCCAGATTGGGCAGGAGCCGCTTCAAGGCAGCCCCGGCCCGGTCCAGTCTGGGAGCCAAACGTCGGAAATGCTCCACGAAGTTCCACCGGCTATCGAGGACGAGTCCCAGATACTTCATCGTCGACTCGACGCCGATGTGAACCCCTCCCGCCAATACCTGGGAACCCGACGGTGGCGCACTACGAGGACCATAGAAACCCATGGCCTCGGACTTGTGCAGGGCCACCTCGAGTCCCAGCTGCCGGATTCTGTCGACGATTGTCGCAACTCCGCGTGTCACTAAGTCGGCCGCCGCCTGGTACGACCTCCCCTGCGCCAGGACCAGCGTGTCGTCAGCGTAACAAACGACGCTGACGCCAGTAGGGAGGTCGGCGCGCAGCACCCAGTCGTATCCGATGTCCCACAGATGCGGCCCCAGGACCGATCCCTGTGGGACACCGCACGACATCTCTCGCCGGTTCCACTCTCCTTGGTGACCGGGGTAGATGACAGCCCTGTCTGTCAAATAGGCCTCGACCACACGACAGAGGTAGGTCGGCATCCGGTGATACCGAAGTGCCTCCCTGATGCAACTCCAGGGCAGGGTGTTAAAGGCATTGGCGATGTCTCAGTCGAGGCCCGAGAGTCCCCATGGCCAGGACCCAGGCCCTTCCGGGTATGCCGTCGGGTCCTGGGGCGGTATTCCTCGCACTCATCCTGCGTACCGCCACTCTCTCTACCTCGGTCACCTCCGGAGCATCGTCGTCGTCATCAGCGGTGTGGTCCGCATCGGGCACCGCAATGGGCGGAGCCATGGGCGGGGGCGTATGTTCCCCTCTTGAAGGGAACAGAGTGCTCACCACGTCCTCCATAAGCTGGGGCCGGAGACTCTGCGTCAGCGGGGGAGCCCATGGGCGGAGTTTTTCCCGCACCATCTTATATGGGCGTCCCCACGGGTCTCTGTTCAGAGTCTCCAGCATCTCCTCGCGGGCCAGTGCCCTGGCCCGCAGGATCTCCGCTTGGAGGGTGGTCTTCGCCGCTCTGTACCCCTCGTACAGCTCCGCCTGAATGGCTTCCGTATCCGGAGGACGGATACGGAGCCTGCGGTGCCTGGCGTACCGGCGTTGCGCAGCAACGCACGCCCTGCGTAGAGCTTCCAGCTCTTGCGACCACCAGTACACCTGGCGCGAAGCACGTCCAGGGTGGACTCGGGGCATTGCCACGTCACATATATTGGACATGGCCTCCCGGAACCACTCCGCCTCGTCATTAATGTCGGCAGGCCTGTCCGGTGATGACACCCAGGCCTGCACGATCGAGGCTTCCAGGAGGAGCTCCCGGTCCAGCCGCTTCAGCGCCCACCGCGGACCACTCGGGGCCTGTCGGACCGGCGCGCTCGAGGTCTGGGTGGAGACGTCAAACCGGATGTACCGGTGGTCGGAATAGGTCTCCACCTCCTCTATGACGCGCCAGTCGATTACACGCAGCGACAGAGCGGGGCTGGCGAACGAGATGTCCACCACTGATTCACCCCGCATCCGCACACACGTGGGGACAGAACCCCGGTTTAGGACGACCAGGCCTGTCTCCAGAGCCCAGTCCTCCACCATCCTGCCCCGTGTGTCCGTAAAGCGGGAACCCCAAGCCAGATTTTTGGCGTTGAAGTCCCCGAGGACGAACACGGGGAGGGAACCGAACCCGACGACGACGACTCTCAACTCCACAAGGGAGTTGTGGAACTCGGCGAGAGTTCGGTTCGGGGAGAAGTATACCCCTACCACGACAATCTCCCCGAACCGTGCTGCCACGCAACCCCGTCCTCTCTTGACAGACTCGAGGGACGGGGTACCAGCGGCGGCCGACGAAATGAGGGTCACTGAGCCGCTCAGGTCCTCCACCCAGTCATCCCTGGGCGGGACAAAGTACGGCTCAGCGACCACGGCGATGTTAATCGACCACTGCGCCATGCTCTGGAGCAACAGATCCTGAGCGGCGGCGCAGTGGTTGATGTTCGCCTGGAGGAGGCGTAATGGGGCCGTTATTGGCACTCCATTTCAACCCCCTCCCTAGCCCCCTGTGAGGGCACCGCCGCGGCGGCAACGGCGGCGACGACGACAGTGGAGGCGGCAGCGGCGGCGGCAGTAGTGGCGGCGGCTGCGGCGGTGACGGCGGTGGCGGAGGGCTTGCCCTTGCCTCTGGCTTTGGCGGGTGGAGCGCAGGCCTTGCTCCCAGCCCGGTGATCGGCCGGCTTGCCAGCCGCCGCACATACGACGCAGTGCGGCGCGGCGTTGCACGAGCCGGCCTTATGACCGGGCTGACCACAACGGAAGCAGTGGTCGCTGCGGTCCACCTCCGAGGTGCACTTCGCTCCCACGTGGTCGCCCACCCGGCAGCGGAAGCACCTCATAGGTCGGGGCTCCAGCAGTTTGACCTGCGCGGAGACCCAACCCACCAGAAGCCTTCGGCCCTCCCCAGCTATCAGCTTGGCCGCCGACACGGGGCAGCTCACCGTTACGGCTCGCATCCCCGTGGAGTCAGGTTGGATGGTGCCTGCCCTCACCTCCTCGGCAGAGCACCCCCCAGTCCTGGCGACCGCGGCCACAACCTTTTCCGCCGTTACGCAGTCGTCCAGGCCCCGGATGCGCAAGTCAGCGCGTTTGGTGGGCCTGGACACTCGGGCCTCGTCCGGATTGAGGGTCGCCCTGAGCCTATTGGCCAGAGCGTCCGCTGCCGGGCCGCTGTTCGCACCGGGGATTTCCAGCATCCTGGCCCCGGTCGCGGTGATCTTCAGCCGGACGCCATTGGCCGTCTCCTTCAGATCCACCGCCGCATCCACCTTGGCGAGCACGTGCTGATAGGACACGCCCCTCTTCTCCGCCTCCGGCTGTAGTGTGATCACTACAGCTGCGGACTTCGGGGCGCGGAGCCTAGCCGCGACGCTTCGCTCCTTGCGCCGCTGCCGCCTCGCCTTTCTTTTGGCCGCCCTTGCCGCCTTGCCAGCCTTCCTCTTCTCGCCGGCTACCTGCCATCCGGCGTCGGCCGGAGGAGATTCAGAAGGTGGTGATGGGGGCGGCCGATTCGCCGCCTTAGCCGAGGCCCGCGCTGCCTTGGCCGGGGCCCCTGCCGCCTTGACTGGGGCACCCGCCGCTTTGGCCGGGGCCCCCGCCGCCTTGGCTGGGACTCCCGCCGCCTTGGCTGGGGCCCTCGCCACCTGTGCAGCCGCCCCACCTTTGGTCGGCCCCGATGAGGCTGGTCCGACTGTGGCAGCTGCGGTGGCAGCGTATGACGCCGCCTTTCGTTGGTTCGAGGCAGGCTGGCTTGCCGCCAACGGGGGGCGCAGGACTATGGCCTCCAAGGTGGAAAACTTGCTCCTTAGAGCCGCCATTTCCTGCCGCACAAGGTTAAGGATCCGGTCCTCGGCAGTCACGGGCCGTCCTTGTCCATGCCGCTCCCCCTCCTGCGGCACCTCTCGGGGGCCGGCTCCTCGGAGCCCAGCCAAGTTCGCTCGGAGCTCCGCATTCTCCTTTTGGAGAAGCTCCATGGCGGCTGTCAAGCGGGCGATCTCCGCCCGCATCTCCGACATACCGTCAGACGGAGGCCCGGGTTGGAGGGCCTCCACTGCCGCCATGATAGAGGCAGTGGCCACGGAGATGGCCTTGCCTCTAGAGGACTTCGTCCTCTTAAAGGCCACCTCGCTGATCGCGGCCGCTACGTCCTCCGCGAACTTGACCGCTCGCTCCGAATTGGAGCCGCCAGCGGCGTCCGGCTTACCACCACGGTGGTCCGGCCTGTTTTTGGCCCGCTCCCGGAGCGGACGGGCCATTTCGGTGACGTGTTCGGTGGCGACCACCACTTCCAACTCTGTTGAGGCCTCGGATGACGAGACCCCGGGGTCGCTCTCCGCACTGATCACCGGCGTGTCAGGCCGTTTAAGACGACCCCGATTGCCCAGCCCCGGCCTCGAAGCGGAAGCTGCTCCCGCTACCGCTCGTCCTCGGCCTCTCCTCACCGTCGGCACTTTCGCGACCGGGAGGCTTTCCTCGCTCGAGGATTGCCCCGCCGATCCTGTGCGCTCCGACCCGCGCGACCTTTTGCCCCAGAATTTGGAGCCCCCGCTTTTAGAGTCCTGGTCGGACATGCTTTGGTCCCCTGAGGGACTAGAGCCTCCTCGGCTCTTGTTGCCGTCGCCGGCAAGCGGTTCCTTCTCCGCCACTAAAGGCACCTTAACGTCGTTTTTGTTTTGAGTTTTATTAATTGGTTCCATTTTGTTCCCACGAGTAATAGAGGATATAAACGTCCACCTAGGCAGAGCCTTTTACCTAGGTAAGCCTATATACTGTAGAGGTCGGCAGGTATCTACAGGGGAAGCGCTAACGACTGGTCGCACCAGCCACTCATCCTCTCGCCGCGCTTCGAAACTTAGGATTAGGTGGTTTTTTATCTTAGAGGTGTCCTTCCTCTGGGCCGGGTGGTTAAGCCAAGCCCCCGGCGGCGGCATTAAACATGCCTCCGTTCGCTGTCCAGATAACCTGGCTCAGCGAACCCGCCGAAAGTTCTCCCTCAAGATCGCTCTTGAGGGAGAAACGACAGCCGCTTTGGTGCGCCTGCACCGCAGCGGCTGGGTCACGTCCAGTGTCAATCGACTAACGTCGATCGATCAGGAGCGACCCGCCTCCCTCGTTCCTCCACTGTGCCCTCTGCAAATCAGAGGGACACGCGGAAGAACGTCGAGGAGCATGCTGCTCCCCCGCCCGCAGAAATTAGCCACAAACAATACCCTCTCCGAAAAACTCCCAAACCTTTTCCGAAGAGTATATTGTTCATGCCCAGGGTGCACCGGCCTGACAACTGCTCTTCCCCCCGAACGTATCCATAAGGGACCAGCAGGTATCAGGCACACGTGGAGGTTTTCTGTACGCACCCCGTCCTCCCATACCTAGAAACACTGTTATTTGAAAGTGATTTACATCAATGTTTGAAAGTATTGTAAAAGCCAATTATTTTTAAAAGAGTAACCGTGGAGTTTCTTGCCGGCTCTTCTCCATAGGAAACGACCAATTGGAACCGTGCACCTAGCTTCTGACGTTTCATAAGTGCCCATGTAGGTTTATGTGAAATAAAATATTTTGATTTTGATTTTTGATTTTGGTGCTTGACCCCGCTGAGGGTAGGTTTTAGCAAGTAAACACTAGAAAGCACACAAAATTTTACAAGCGTCCTCGGATTTCTTTTTGCAAATTCTTCAACGACTTTGTTAGGTTGTAAACTACCAGAGATATCTCGGTGAATATACGTGGCGGCCATACCGGGCAGCGTGAGTGGTAGAATGAGTGGCGCGCGGATTCTAAATTCGTCACGTAAACAAAATATCTAATAGAAAAAGAAAAGCAAAAGTGGCACTCCGGTAGTGCCGACAGAAGTTTAAACTTGAACAAGATCGCCTTGGTGGAAGAAAAATACTTGTATACAACATTGGTCCGTAACGTCACATAAATAAACAGCACAATCGTCCGTAACGTTATATAAATAAACAGCACAATCGCGTTTACAAAAATGAGGTGTCGTTAAGGCTTCTGCCTCGAATCTTGCAGGCAGCGGAGCGCAGACCCGTTGTCGAAACCAGCGGGCAGATCGCGCGGCACTATAGCGGCGTAGTGTTGTGTTCGTGGTTGTGTCGTCGTCGCGTTTTTATTCGCGAACGAGATTTCTGAACAACGGCGACAACATCTTTTTGATAACTTAACGCTCAATTTTAAATTGCACAACACTACAATGCAGACGCGCGGGCGGTCACCGCTTGACTGGAGTGCACCGCTCGTTGCCCGCCGCCGCGCCGCTAGTGTCGAGGGCCGGTCCATTTGATTTTACGCATTAGATCCTGCCGCTCCCGCGCCGCCGCCGCCGCCGCCTCGCTGCCCGCAAGATTCGAGGCAGAGGCCTAACGGAGTCGCGAGTTCAATTGTTTTTTCCCATCTCAAAACATAATACTTATTAAGTTAAGGATCATTTTATTCATGACAATTGTCCATTAGGTAGTGTCATACTTGCTAAAAAGTTTAAAAATAAAAAAAATCAAAATCAAAATATTTTATTTCACATAAACCTACAAGGGCACTTATGAAACGTCAGAAGCTAGGTACACGGTTCCAATTGGTCGCTTCCTATGGAGAAGAGCCAGCAAGAAACTCCACGGTTACTCTTTTCTCTTTTGGCTCGGGGAATACAGTCGTAATGTTATATTAGTTACTAATTTGCCTCCCTCACGCGTTCCGCCTCCTGCTTCGCGAGAGCGTGGTGCGACCTTAATTGCACTTTATTGTGTCGTAATAAGAGTCTCTTTTTATTTAAATGATTTTGCGGACTGATCCATCTGTACTAATCTGTTTCTGAACAGGGTTAGTTTAGACTTTTATCAGATGCTTTTAGAATAGAATATATCGACGGTGGAAATTTCAAATGTCGTAAGGGACAGGGAGGGAATTTAATACATTGTCCCTTACGACATTTGAAATTTCCACTATCGAAATGTTGGAGTTGTTTTCGGTGTAAACAGAGCTTTATAAATCGTTGTGTTATAGACGACACCTTCAGTGCGGAGAATGGCATCATAGTGGTGCGCGCCACGCGCTGGCCGCTGGCCGTGGACCCGCAGGGCCAGGCGCTCATCTGGATATCGCGCCTCGAGGAGACGAACGGCATACAGGTTACTATTTAAGTAGTTTCATCACCATTCATAATTTCAGCCGAAAGACGTCCACTGCTGGACTTAGCCCTCGCCCAAGCGAATTCCTGCGCCTTCGCAAGGTCTAAGTAGTTTAAATTAACTAGGAATTATTCTCAAGAGCGGTGAAACAAATATGAGGCCGACTATACAGGCTGAGACACACACACACAGAACACAGCTACACACACAGCTACTCACACCTACTCACACAGCTACTCACGCAGCTACTCCCAACTACTTTTAATGTACCAATATTTTTAACCGACTTCAAAAAAGAAGGAGGTTATATGTTCGTAGCGTATGTTTTTTTTTAAATGTATGTCCACCGATTTCCCCGTCAGTAAGTTGTGGACCGATTTTGAAAATTCTTTATTTGTTTGAAAGAGTATGCTCTCGAGGTGGTCCCATAAAAATTTTATTAACTTTGCTTGGATCGTTTTTGAGTTAGCTTCAATAATACGTATTTTTTCCCACTTTGTATGTGGATGATATGATAATTTCCTGTCACTGATAATTACAGAGCCGGTAGTTGTATTCCAATTTGTGTAGGGTAGATACCACAATGAAAAAGTGAAAAAAAAAATTACAAAACAAAAAAACAACCGACTTCCAAAAAACTAAAAATGAAAATAATGTTTTCGAGTATATTCTTAAAAAAGTTAATTTTATTGATTACACGTCAGTAAAACAACCGACCTCCAAAACAAACACTACAAAGTGAAAAATAACTTTAATTTCGAAAGTCGGTGTTTTTGGTTTTAATTTTCGTTTTTTGTCACCGACTTCCGAAATTAAAGTTATTTTTCACTTTGTAGTGTTTTTTTGGAGGTCGGTTCTTTTACTGACGTGTAATCAATAAAATTAACTTTTTTAAGAATATACTCGAAAACATTATTTTCTATTATTATTTCTGTATTTAAACCCTGGGCTGGGTTTGTCTCAACAGGCGGTGCCGTCATATAACGTCAGTAAAATGACGTTCTTTGGCATTGTTAAGGCAATTAAAACGCCCGGGTAGTCCACCAATTCTTTTTGCAATCACCAGCACCCTAATTACGTAATATACGATCAATCGCAATCTGTTTCGATTTGAAACAGATTGCTAATAATCCATTGCTTCATAAGCTTAAAAAAGAAACTGCTCAACAACGTAAATAATGCAATGAATGTTGTTGAACTGTCAAAATGAAACAAATTAGTCATAATCGTTTACGCGTAATTAGGGTACAGGTCAGTATGTTGAGCAAAATATGATTCACGACTGTAACAAATATGTTTTTATCTACCTACACCCATGCTATAAAACCTCTATAAAAGTTTCGGAAACAGTTGTGTCATAGTAACCATAATATCATCCAAATGAGTGTTACAATGTTGTACTAAATTTCATTATGCAACTCGAATTTAAAAAATAACATTGTCTCACTACCACAGCGCCGTAATTTAAAAAAAAAAACTTATAGGTTATTCGAATTCACGTCGTATCCCGCCATTTTTGTTCGATAATAGTATAGCAAAATTTTATTACTTTGTTGTTTACAAAAATGAGTGAAACAAGCTTTGATAACACACCATCAGAAATTTCTAATGCAGCAAAGGACATTTCTAACCAATTATTACCAGAAAAGTCGAGAAAACAATATTGTACAACACCACAGATATCCATGTACACACCCTATGGTTTCAGAACCTTTTATAGAAGATTTACATCATAGGTGTAGATAAAGTCTTGTATGCAACTATTAATTAGGTATTAAAACACTCGTGTGATACTATTAACCCACATTCGTGTTTTAATACCCCTTATTATACAACAGTTGCATAAATAACTATTATAGAATCATAATGTAACGTTTATGGCTAACAAAAAATACCATAAATAATTTGTCTCCAGATTTGCGACTTTGGCCAGCCGAACTATTTAAAGATAATGGAAACCTGCCTCTCAACGGGCAAGCCCATCATTGTGCAGAACGTGGGCGAGGTACTGGACCCGTCCATCGCGCCCATTCTGGAGAAGGCCATCGTGACCATCGGCACTTCCAAGGTCATCAAGTTTAACGATAAGATGGTCTCCTACCATCCTAACTTCCGTCTTTATTTGACGACTAAGCTTGGTGAGTTTACTACAGTGTGTTCATTATAACTTGTCGATTGGTAGGACTAAATTTTGCAGTCATGAGATTGATATTACTGTTTTGTCAGTCGCCATTTTTTACTCTATATGGTTAAGTGTATGCTGAAACGCAGGTGACGCAGCACAGCACAGGACAGATGTTGCAGGGTAGGGCAGGCGAGGCAGACATAGGCCGCGAGCGCATGCTGCGACGCAGCTACACAGACCTCTGTAGTTCTCTCTGTCTGTGTAGCTGCGTGTAAACAATCTATCATTGAAACATCAGTGGTAAAAAACAAGAGACGACCTGCACGCGTCGCGCTGAAATCTGTGTCGGCTCTTTAACGAGACGCAGAGCAGGACAGGCACATGTCTGCGTCGCACGTACCTGTGCCGCAGCGTACGCAGCTGTCAGTACGTTCATGCATTACAAAATCTGCAAAATTTTTATACTTCAATGAGATTTTTCCAAAATTTGACCTTCAAGCGTTAGCAACTTCACTTTTTTTATTATTTTAGTATTTTTTTAAATTTTTTGTTGGTAGTCATAAACATTTGTGATTAAAATACGTCGGAACTTCCCTCAAAATAGGGTTAAAAAATAAGATATTACGCTCAAAAAATAAAAAATACTTTAAAAACACTTTACGATCAAATTCGACCAGATATTTAAAAAAAAAACGGTGTTTCAATAATTCATTTTAATCTAAGTCAGTTTTCTAGTTCGTCACCTTTCCAACGGTACTAAATTTGTATTTAAAAAGTTGCTAACTTAAAAAAAAAAACGATATAACAACGGTACAACGGTAGAAATTAAATGCTTAGTATACTTACATTATTTATTATTCAAAAAAATCCTTTTACAATGTAAAACATGAACAACTAGTCTTACCAAGGGGTATCGTGTTCCCTAGTAACTGGGTTGTGGAGGTCAGATAGGCAGTCGCTCCATGTAAAATACTGGTATTCAGCTGCATCCGGTTAGACTGAAAGCCGATCCCAACATCGTTGGGAAAAGGCTAGGCAGATGAATGTAAAACAGGAAATTAGGAAAAGATATCAAAAACAAAAATTAAAATTGACTTTGCTCTGATTGAAAAAAAGATTCTGCTCGAATTGCTGCCCGCGATTTCTGATACATGCCCAATATCTTTGCCTAGTTTCCGTGGTGGTAAGACTTAGCCTTTTTTTTTTGGGTCGGAAATTATCAAATAACTTCTCCCGCTCTGAGTGGAGCGGGAGGGCAAGTCAGACTCTTACTGACTAAAACCCACCCGTGTTCCTTCGGTTGCCCTGTTGCTGGGTGCCACGATCTCCCTGTCGGTTTTCTTCGCACCTCCGTGGCAGGCTTTGGCCCTAGCGGACCCCGTCAATTCTGCTGACATCTCTTTGAGGCGCACGTAGAACACAACGCGCCGTTGACCTGGGCCCTTTGCCTCTCCCTCACGCGTTCCTTCGCGAGCATTACTGCTTCGCAGAAAGAGGTGACGGCCTCCCATTTCCTCTCGCTCCGTACCATGGCCCGAATCCGGGCCAGACGCGAGAGATCACCGTCGCCGATCGCCTCCATGAGGACACGGCGATGCTCCACCCAAGCTGGGCAGACCTCCACCGTGTCCTCCGGGCGATCCACACAGTGGTGAAACCCGGGCGTTTCCTCCCGCCTTCTCCTGAACAGGAACCTCCCGAAACAGCCGTGTCCGGTGAGGACCTGCGTCAGGCGGAAGATGAGGACGCCGTGGCGCCTCTCTAGCCACTCCTCAAAGAGGGGTCTTATTACCGCAATTGTGGCGTGCCGAGCGCTGGATTGCGACAATCGGACTCTCCATGACGCCATAAGATCCCGCCGGAGCTCTGTCCGTTGTGCCGCGATTTCTTGCGGCAGCGGAGTTAAGCCCCGGCGTTTCGCCTCCTCGCGCCACTCTTAGATGTGCGCGAGGACCTTTGCCTCCAGATCCCATGGCGGTAATCCGGCAAGGAGGCTCGCCGCCTCACAGGAAACCGTGCGGTATCCTCGGGCCAGCCGAATGATTTCTACCGTTGTACCGTTGTTGTTTTTTTTTAAGTTAGAATAGAATAGAATAGAATATTCTTTATTATGTACACCAAAAAAAAAATACAAACATTAATTAGCATTAGTTAGCAATTTTTTTAATACAAATTTAGTACCGTTGGAAAGGTGACGAACTAGAGAACTAACTTAGTTTAAAATTAATGATTGAAACACCGTAGTTTTTTTTTTCAGGTCGAATTTGATCGTAAAGATTTTTTAAATTATTTTTTTCATTTTGTTATCCTAATATCTTATTTTTTAACCCTATTTTGAGGGAAGTTGCGACGTATTTTAATCACAAATGTTTATGACTACCAATAAATACTAAAAAAATACTAAAATAATGAAAAAATTGAAGTTATGAATGCTTGAAGGCCGAATTTTGGAAAAAAATCTCAATAAAATATAAAAATTGACATGTCTCACAAACTATAAAACTATAGCTGAGGAAAGTATGGTTCAATAATTAGTAAATGACCTCCTCTAATTGCGAATTTGCTATGGTGGGTCCAGATCCAGTCACCCTGTATAGTTCACATGAAAATCAAAACAAAACAACAGTAAAGTACTCTGAATTCAAATTATTATACACGATAAATCTAATAATTGGTGAACATGGAAATTAGCATTCGTTTGTATTCGGAAATGCGATGATTCACGAGGGACATTAAGAAAATAGTCGGACTATACGCGACTTGATAGATAGCACGAGTATGTCATATTCAGATAAATGAGCGCAACGATATCGTATTCGTGAGACAATCGCTTTTGCCTGAGATTCGGCCTTAAGTTCTGTGTTAAGCTCAGCATGTATTTTCCCACCAGGCAACCCAGTCTACACACCAGAAACCCTAACAAAGACGACGATGGTGAACTTCGCGGTGAAGGAGCAGGGGCTCACGGCGCAGCTGCTGGGCATCGTGGTGCGCAAGGAGAAGCCGCAGCTCGAGCAGATGAAGGACACGCTCGTGCTCTCCATAGCGCACAACAAGAAAGTGCTGGTGAGTATACTATTATATCATCGTGGTGCGCAAGGAGAAGCCGCAGCTCGAGCAGATGAAGGACACGCTCGTGCTCTCCATAGCGCACAACAAGAAAGTGCTGGTGAGTATACTATTATATCATCGTGGTGCGCAAGGAGAAGCCGCAGCTCGAGCAGATGAAGGACACGCTCGTGCTCTCCATAGCGCACAACAAGAAAGTGCTGGTGAGTATACTATTATATCATCGTGGTGCGCAAGGAGAAGCCGCAGCTCGAGCAGATGAAGGACACGCTCGTGCTCTCCATAGCGCACAACAAGAAAGTGCTGGTGAGTATACTATTATATCATCGTGGTGCGCAAGGAGAAGCCGCAGCTCGAGCAGATGAAGGACACGCTCGTGCTCTCCATAGCGCACAACAAGAAAGTGCTGGTGAGTATACTATTATATCATCGTGGTGCGCAAGGAGAAGCCGCAGCTCGAGCAGATGAAGGACACGCTCGTGCTCTCCATAGCGCACAACAAGAAAGTGCTGGTGAGTATACTATTATATCATCGTGGTGCGCAAGGAGAAGCCGCAGCTCGAGCAGATGAAGGACACGCTCGTGCTCTCCATAGCGCACAACAAGAAAGTGCTGGTGAGTATACTATTATATCATCGTGGTGCGCAAGGAGAAGCCGCAGCTCGAGCAGATGAAGGACACGCTCGTGCTCTCCATAGCGCACAACAAGAAAGTGCTGGTGAGTATACTATTATATCATCGTGGTGCGCAAGGAGAAGCCGCAGCTCGAGCAGATGAAGGACACGCTCGTGCTCTCCATAGCGCACAACAAGAAAGTGCTGGTGAGTATACTATTATATCATCGTGGTGCGCAAGGAGAAGCCGCAGCTCGAGCAGATGAAGGACACGCTCGTGCTCTCCATAGCGCACAACAAGAAAGTGCTGGTGAGTATACTATTATATCATCGTGGTGCGCAAGGAGAAGCCGCAGCTCGAGCAGATGAAGGACACGCTCGTGCTCTCCATAGCGCACAACAAGAAAGTGCTGGTGAGTATACTATTATATCATCGTGGTGCGCAAGGAGAAGCCGCAGCTCGAGCAGATGAAGGACACGCTCGTGCTCTCCATAGCGCACAACAAGAAAGTGCTGGTGAGTATACTATTATATCATCGTGGTGCGCAAGGAGAAGCCGCAGCTCGAGCAGATGAAGGACACGCTCGTGCTCTCCATAGCGCACAACAAGAAAGTGCTGGTGAGTATACTATTATATCATCGTGGTGCGCAAGGAGAAGCCGCAGCTCGAGCAGATGAAGGACACGCTCGT
The DNA here is from genome assembly GCA_949152395.1 of Agrochola litura. Lineage (NCBI taxonomy): Eukaryota > Metazoa > Arthropoda > Insecta > Lepidoptera > Noctuidae > Agrochola > Agrochola litura. The sequence continues at coordinate 24,549,494 of OX424495.1, read as the reverse complement.
GCTCTCCATAGCGCACAACAAGAAAGTGCTGGTGAGTATACTATTATATCATCGTGGTGCGCAAGGAGAAGCCGCAGCTCGAGCAGATGAAGGACACGCTCGTGCTCTCCATAGCGCACAACAAGAAAGTGCTGGTGAGTATACTATTATATCATCGTGGTGCGCAAGGAGAAGCCGCAGCTCGAGCAGATGAAGGACACGCTCGTGCTCTCCATAGCGCACAACAAGAAAGTGCTGGTGAGTATACTATTATATCATCGTGGTGCGCAAGGAGAAGCCGCAGCTCGAGCAGATGAAGGACACGCTCGTGCTCTCCATAGCGCACAACAAGAAAGTGCTGGTGAGTATACTATTATATCATCGTGGTGCGCAAGGAGAAGCCGCAGCTCGAGCAGATGAAGGACACGCTCGTGCTCTCCATAGCGCACAACAAGAAAGTGCTGGTGAGTATACTATTATATCATCGTGGTGCGCAAGGAGAAGCCGCAGCTCGAGCAGATGAAGGACACGCTCGTGCTCTCCATAGCGCACAACAAGAAAGTGCTGGTGAGTATACTATTATATCATCGTGGTGCGCAAGGAGAAGCCGCAGCTCGAGCAGATGAAGGACACGCTCGTGCTCTCCATAGCGCACAACAAGAAAGTGCTGGTGAGTATACTATTATATCATCGTGGTGCGCAAGGAGCGGCCGCAGCTCGAGCAGAGTTTAAGACCATGCGTTGTTTATCAGTGAAAGAATTTAAGATTTTTGTTAAGGAGGATCTGTATTGGTAGCCCGCGAAATTCTATTCTTACGTTTTTTTTTTTCAATTTGCAAAATTTGTGTTCCATAAGAACTTTTCCATAGAGATTTGTTCTTATGGAATAAATCTAACTTAGAGAGATGTATTAATGATTATAATTCTGTAAAATACATATTTGTTATGGTCACGAATCTTATTCTTATCAAGATACAAGCTGACACTGACCTAGAAATTACAATAAACCTAAGAAAATTTGAATTTCGAGAGTAGAAGATTTAAGTAGATTAATTATTTTACTAGAGATCCGCCCACGGGTGCAATGGTGACATATCATAAAATCGATATTTCTGTGCTGCTATACAGCTATTGATGTAATACTTAACAAAATGGGCGAAATGTGGGTGTACTATAAACCTTCGGGGAATACAGGCATATACAGTGTGAGTCTTTATAATGTGCACATATCGAAATGATCCCAAATCTATGCTTAATTTTATCGACGGAAAAATATAAAAAGACATTAAAATTATTTTTATTGATTTCTTTCTTTGAGAAATTTTACGATTATTGTAAAAATTTATGTGATTAAAACAGATTTTTGCTAAAAACCATGTCTATTTTCAATTGAGGGCTAGTTTTTTCCACAATTTTCATTTTATGAGGACGCCTAATTACTTCCAATCATTATGGAGTTCGCGTTTCATCGCGATAAATCATTTAGTTTAAAAGTTACACCGTTTTGTTACAAAAAAAAAAAACATTAAATAAAAAAAATTTTAGTTTTTTTTTGTAAATTTCCTTCTTTAAAATGTAGCTTAGATTCCCTCATTTCGATATAAAGACTCACACTGTATAAAGTTTAACAAAACGGTCCTTCGAGCCTCCTAATCACAAACCCCTTCCTCACCAGATGGACCTCGAAAATGACCTCCTCCGCATTATGTACGAGTCTCAAGTTCCTCTCCTGGAGAACGAGGAGTTGTTCGTGACGCTGCAGACCTCGCAGCGCACCTCGCTGGATGTCAAAGAGGCCCTCATCACCTCGCAGGTCACAGAGAAGGAGATCGATACTGCTAGAGCGGTGAGTACCTTGGCTGTATTGTGACCCTCCATTATTATAAAAAAACTCAAAATGAAGGGGAGGAGAGGTCTGGCAAAATCTCACCAGTATAGGTATAGGAAGGAATAGATAGTTAATTGATTCATACGTGACCTTGCGGAAATCCATTATAAAATACAATACGTGGATATACTATTTAGTAACCTGTTCCGCTTAATTATTTCTAAAAAGCCATAAAAACCTGTATAAAATCTCTGCGTTCAGCGCTCGGTGTGGCAACACGCCGTGTTCAGGTTCGCGACAAGTCAATCGTCATCCTGAGGATGCCTCATTGAGAGGTGAAACACGTGTCGATTTCTTTCAGGAGTTTATATGGCTCTTTAAAAATAGCTAAGCGGAACAGGTTACTAAATATATCCACATCTATTGTATTTTTAGGAAGGAATAGTAAAGGAATAAAAATATCTCGTCAACTTATTACACAGAAAATTGGTTTTCATGAAGAAAAAATAAATACGTTCTTGAACATATCAAGTAAAACCACAGATGAATACAGATTGTTCACTCCGCATTGAAGCTACAAGTACGCGGTGGGCTTGTCTTGTCGGGCCAATTCAGTGAGTGTAACGTAGTCGGAAGATACGAGTTACGAGATAAAAAGAGAGGCAATTTCTAGGTGAATATAACTGTAGGTTAATTAACGCTGTGTGACCTGAATTGCACTTTATTGTGTCGTCGCAAGAGTCGCTTTTTATTTAAATGATTTTGCGGAGTGTACCATCTGTAACATTAAAATAAGGTAAATCTCACGTAAGGGTCCAAATACTTAAAAAAACGGCCAATTGCGTGTCGGATCGGACTACGCACAATGAAGGGTTCCGTAGTTGGGATGAATTATCCCAAGAACAAAACCATTGTAGTTGAAAAAATGTTCTTCCGTACATCGATATACGTCACAGTAAATTCTCCAACTATAAATGTAAATATGTAATAACAAAAAAATACTTTTTAAGTGACAAAACTAAAAATTATCGATTTTCGGACATTTTTCTTTATTTGTGCTGTGAGACCTTGCTTCTTGCCAATGATTCTAGGTCAACTGAGCCCTATAGGTTTTGATTCATTTGCGAGTATCAAAATATATCCACTTAGAAGCTTGACCTTTTTAGAGCTTCAAGGGATCGTAGACCTTCTTATTTGATATTAATTTCAACTTGATACCTCCAAGCGTTCCTGAAAAAACAACGAATTGGTCCTATAAGGGATCCGTTTTTTCCTTTTGAGTTACGGAACCCTAAAAAACAACTCACGTAATTATAGGGTTCAAAAATATCTGCTGTTCCATACAAATGTCGACTTATGTGATGATAATATTTATAAAAAACCAGCCTAGTGCGTGTCGGACCACGCACAATGAAAGGTTCCGCAGTTGGGATGAATTTTTCCCAAATACAAATTTAACATTGTAGTTGAAAAACATGCTCTCTCATACATTCCAACTGCAAATATAACTTTGTATGCGCAATATTGAGAGATTTACCATGTTATTTTAAGACCATAGACTTCTTATAGGTTTTCCTGCAATCTATGAGTAAAGAACAATTCTCTGTATTTTTTTCAAAATTTTTGGCTCTTCATTTCTTAACCCTTTTTATATCTTTAAATGTATTTATTTTAAAACGATAAAATATAAATATATTTGAGAACCTCGCAATAAGCCCTTTCATTTGAATATGTCACACGGTAACGGTCAGTTTGCATAACATTTTTTATTAATATCCATATTTGCCCCACGAAAGTGACCCCCATATTCAAAATGCATTTGTTTACGTTACACGTCCGTGTTTAACTTAATCGGTCCATTCGATATGGATCAAATTGGCTGTGACAGACGGACAGACAGACAGACACACGAGTGATCCTATAAGGGTTCCGGTTTTTCCTTTTGAGGTACCTACAGAAACTTAAAAAGGGGTTTTTTTTCACGAATTTTCAGGTTGTTTAAATTACACCTTGTATGAAATAACCTATTTTTGTCTTCGTCAGGCCTACGTGCCAACAGCGGTGCGCGCTTCCGTGTTGTTCTTCGCGCTGAACGACCTGTCGCGCATAGACCCGATGTACCAGTTCTCCCTGGATGCCTACATCGACCTGTTCATGTACTCTATAGACCGCAGTCCTAAAGCGGTCGAGGTTGAAGACAGGATCAATAATCTCAATGAGTTCCATACTTATGCTGTTTACAAGTTAGTATCTAAAGTTTGTTCAAAAAGTATCCGACGAATACTGTATTTCTATTTTCTTAATGCCCCTCGGCAAACTTCGTGTTTCATCAGTTGTCGGATTTCTATCAGTTGCCCTTTGCACTTGGTGCGTCTTGGAAGTAGGTACATAGAGTTGTTAATACTCTTTTAACTTCATGTAATTTATTTTAAAAATGGGAGGAAAGTCGCAGGCACGATAGATAGGAAAAATAGTTTTACAGCTCTATATAGTTCACACTGAAATCAAAACAAAACAACAATAAAGTACTTAGTTCTTAATTTTAATTATTATACACGATAAATCTAATATAGATTGTGCGCCCCACTCCACGATTACTGTACTGTGAGCTGTACGGAGCGGAGCGGAGTGGGGCGTGTCTTCGTGGATTGCACTATCTATAATTGATGGACATGAAAATTAGCATTCGTTTGTGTTCGGAAATCCGATGATACCCGAGGGACATTAAGAAAATAGAAATACTGTATCCCTATGGATGGCAATTTGTACTCCCACTTACACATTGATTGCTTTATTAGATTTTGTATACTTAAACCCAAAATTCTAATTTTAAGTCATAGTCATAAAGATGTTTACATTTCACAATTGAGGTTAATTTTATAACCTCAATTTTCGTCGATATTGTTTCAATTATAATTTAAAATATAAACAAAAGTTGAAAAAAACTGTGGGTTATGAAGTTGAAACCTAAATTCAGTTGAATGTGTTACTGATTCCCATTAGTGAGTGATGACGAGGCATAGAAGAGGTGTGGTGGAACTCTTAAAAAAAAAAAACAAAAATCCGACTGCAAAAAAAACACATTAACCGACGTACGCACTGGCGTAATAAAATCGCGGCGATTTTTTTTCGTGCACTTTAATTTCAACGCTCTGCTTAGCGCCGAGAGTTGAAAATCCAAGTGTTTTTTTAACGCGCTGGGACGAGAGTGCGTCCCAGCGCGTTGGATTCTCAGCGCTCGGCTTAACACCGAGAGTTGAAAATCCATTGCGCGATAAAATCCCGCCGCGATTTTATTACGTCCGTGCGTACGTCGACTAACTGAAAAACTAGTATTGTAATCAATAGAATTTTGGTATCGTAGGCAACCAATAACCTGAAATATGGTGTAACTTTTGTTTGTGCCCGCTTGCGATACCATACTTGTTTTCTTCAGTTATGTGTTTTTCAGTCGGGTTTTTTGTGTTTTATCAATTCTAATTACAAATTACATTTAAACATATAATTTGTATACATTTTTGTAATCACCTTTTATAACCCTTTTATTTTGATACCCCACTCGATAGGTTAGGAAGTTTTTATTTTTTACATTTTGGCGCCGAAATCCGCCATTTTGATTTTAATATACAGTGATACTTGCGCAATTAAGACGAATCTAACGTCATATTATTCATCAAAATCGCTTCAGCCGTTTAGTAGTTACGAGGGAACATAGAGACAGATATACACACATAAATACATGCAGGTCAGACACATAACCCTCCTTTTTTAGCTTCGCTGCAGTCAGGCAACAAGGGCGACAATGCCCTGCTTAAGAATTATAGGGCCTATGTAGCTGTTTTTAAGAGTTTTCACGAACAGTCTCGCGCGCAGTTTTAACGACTTTTAGCCCCCCGAACAAGCCGGATTTCTTTAGGCTTTAGCATCGTAGATCACATTAATACGCTGTGGCAGGCTATACAGAAAACCAAAGAGTTATAACCTGCCTCTCTGCTTAGCGTTTCTGGACTACGAGAAAGCCTTTGATTCGATCGAGATATTTTATAGGCTGCAGTCGCTCCAACAGTGTCAGATTAACTATTGGTACACACGGCTACAAATCAAGCTAAACATTTCCAGTATACGCTGGAAATGTATAGCTTGATGTGTAGCCGTGTGTACACATTAAGTACTATCATTCTAAAAAAAAATTATAGGAGTATATAAAGAATGGAATACAATACAGTTGAACAGGTGAAAAGTAAATAAAATGTGCAATATGCCTCCATCACGTTTTCGCTTTCGCATTTTTTCTATCTCTGTCTCTATCCTAGTCCTTATCAAGCGATGCCTCGTGACCTGAAGTGACGTCGCTAGCTATTGAATAAATTTTTTGCCCGATTATGACGTTATGTTATTTTCTTTTTGTTAATTACAAGCACAGAACTGGTTCCCCTGAAGTTGAATATTAACATTTATAGAAATAAATTAATTATAGAAACACTTGCCGAGCCCTATTCGAGCGTCACAAGCTACTACTGTCATTCCACATCGTGTCCCGCATCCTGTTCCAAGCCGGCAAGTTGAACTTTGGCGAGTACATCTTCCTGCTGAAGGGCGGAGTGGTACTGGACCGGTCAGAGCAGCCGGACAATCCTACTAGTAAGATTAAACCCTACCCTTCCCTGGAGGAACACTATTACTACACTGGGGTCCAGGAGGACCCCAATAATTTGGTTCATATATTTGAAACAACACAATATTTTAATAACTCCAATTTTTTATTGAGGTGGGTACCTAGTTAATCAGCCTTAAGGTGGTTTTATACCGGCGAGGCGAGGCGTGGATGGGATGGGCGAGAATTGAAATCACGCTTACCCTTTTACACCGAAAGATGTCCAGCTTGCGATGTCTCGCGCCGGCTCGCGATGTCTCGCGCTGACTCGCGTTTCTCGCGCCGGCTCGCAATGTCTCGCACTGGCTCGCGATATCACGCGCCGCCCTGCCAGCCGTGTCTGGCGCACCGGCAAGCCGAGAATATAGTATGCAGAGATGTCTCGCGATGGTCGGAGCGAGCCGGCGCGTGCCAGTGCGTGCCAGCGCGTGACATCGCGAGACATCGCGAGTCAGCGCTTGACGGAGAGACCGTGCGGGTCCTTGATGGCCGGTGCGAGATTTGTATATTCGTTTTACAAAGTAAATAAATATTCTATTCATACCGCAATAAAGTTCAATATTGTACTAACCCAGCAGACCTTTCAAAAGGTGGGTGGACAGTATTGAAAGAATATCTGGCAAATTTTGGGCAAGAACAGCCAGACTACGGGACGAATGGAAACATTTGGAGGAGGCTTTTACCGCCTCAGTCGGTCCTTACATAGAGGAAACAAACATTGGAGATACTAACACACAATACTAACAAATATGTATATAAAGAATTTTATTTCACTAATAACACAGTAACATACTTATAATAGTGTCTTATACTCTAAGTGTAAAAATCTCATTGATGTAGTTATAAGGAATTAATAAAGCTTTTTATTTTTTTATTTATTATTGTACTAACAAATATTTCAATTCTCGCCTCGCACATCCTCGCGCATCTTTTACACCAAAGATGGGCAGGGCATGGATAGAAAATTTGCCATATAAATTTCAATTCTCGCCAATCCCATACACGCCTCGCCTCGCCGGTGTAAAACCACCTTAATACAAACAAAAAAATCAGTTTCATTGTTAGACGCTCCCAGCATATGCATGTGTATGTTCCCTGGGCTTTCGGCACATGCCACACCTAATTTCGGTTTGTGGTCCTTGTTCCTTGGATAAAGCAGACATATTTCGAACATTGTAACGTTGTACCAACATTGTGTGTTGTTGTGTTGTGTGTTCTTTTTCAAGAACTAGCCCATCCATTCCTATGTTGTCCTGGGTATACCTTTCATGACGGAGAAGGTATATGTTATCCCAGGCTCTTTCGTTATATCAACCATATTTTAACTACTGTGGGCGTACTGTGGGTAGTGTTGGTTATTGCGCAATAGAAAAATCGTTTGCGATCAAATTATAATTTACGATCAATTAATCACATTAGCAATTCATACACTGTTGGTACACGACACACTTTAAGGAACGCGCGACAGTTTCTAAGTTCACTCAGTTCACTGCTTGACCGCCACTGACAAACTCTGCTTAGCCCCGGTCGAGCGTTATGTTGTGAACTCTGTCTGAACCTGGAGATGGATGAGCAAAGTTGACCTGAAATGATAACAAAAATTACTTTACTGAATAATGCATTGAATAAAAAACAAATTCCATTGAAAAAAAGCCCAATGGGTACGTGTCTTGGCACATGACCCTAAATCGATGACTTTTCACTTTTTGGAAAAAATGCCCATCTTTAACTAGCTGTATCTTCGTAACCAATAGACGTAGAGTGCTTGGGTTGAGCTCAGATTGTATCAAATTTAGCTTGCTTCACAAAAACATAGAACAAAGATACCTAAAAATGCGTGCATTAGGTATAAAAAAAAACTGTGCTAGAATTTCACAGTTTTTCGAGCACCATGGGAGCAGCACGAGGTTTCAGGGTTGCAAACTTGGGTATAAACTACTCTCAGGGGACCTAACACCTAGTAACATGCGCGTTTGCGATGTTTGATGTTGTTATTGACTGGGCTACTAAATAATAAAATTACGGCAGTCTAAATTTAATTCACAATTAAATATCCGTCCTGGTCATAGCACTACCACAGCGCTTCTGCACATTACGGATGATATAAGGTCAGCCATGGAAAACGGTAATCTAAGGGTCTTAGCTTTGCTAGATTTTAGTAATGCTTTTAATACCGTTGATTTTGATATTTTGCTTGGCATTTTATGCTCTCTTAACATATCTCCATCTGTAATTGACTGGTTTCATACTTACCTGTTTGGCCGCCGGCAACGTATTTGCTTTGGAGAGACCTTGTCTTCCTGGAGTAATATTTCTGCCGGTGTACCTCAGGGTGGCGTTCTATCTCCTTTACTTTTCGCAGTTTTTATTAACTCGATCTCCGATGAAATAATTTCTTTCTACCATCTTTATGCAGATGATTTACAAATTTACTCGCGAGCTCCTCTTGGAAGTCTATCTGAGGCTATCTCAACGATTAATTGAGATCTAGCCCGTATATGCGACTGGAGTAAGAGATATCGACTTATAGTCAACCCCATAAAGACGCAGGTTGTGGTGGTTGGCAGTTCTAGGACGGTCTCAAGGATCGACTGGACGACTCTTACCCAAGTTTCTTTTGACAATTCAGTTGTTCCCTTCAGTGAGAAAGTTAATAACTTGGGGATCTTCATTGATAAAAACTTTTCTTGGACTGCCCAGCTACAGGAAGTTACCCGCAAATTATTTGCATCCGCTGCATCTTTGAGGAGATTACGTAATTTTCTACCGACTGCCACCAAGATTGCGCTTGCACAATCGCTACTTCTTCCCATCCTTGACTATGCTGATGTCAGTTATCTTGATCTTACCCAAGACCAACTCTATAAACTTGAGCGGCTTCAGAATGTTTGTATATGGTTCATATTCGATTTGCGCAAATATTGACCATGTTTCCGAATTTCGGGTGAAGCTCAAGTGGTTACCAATTCGCCTTCGCCGGAATGTTCATATTCTTTCCCTTTTGTATAACGTGCTTTTTTCTCCTTCCACCCCTCTTTATCTCAAAAAACGTTTCCAGTTTCTTTGCGACTCCCACACGAAATTTTTAAGGTCACCAGATAACTTGAAGCTTAAAATGCCTATGCATTCCACAACTTTCCTCGACAAGTCCTTTACTGTCTAGGCCGCTCGCTTATGGAATGCATTGTCAATTCAAATAAAATGCGCGCAATTGTTACCTGTATTTAAGAGACTCGTAAAGGTACATTACTTGTCGTTGTGATCTTGTTCTCGTAACTGTAATTATATATAGTCTTCATTTATTTTTGTTGCTTATATATTATTTAGTAAGTATGTATGTATTTATGTATCTATTATTTAGAATATGTATATATCTATGTATATATTCAAGTATATTGTATACATATTATTTGCACCAACGACAGCCCCATTTAATGTCCAGGCAAATCACTGTCCATTCCAAGGTTGCCTGGAACAGATCGCGGAAAGCGATAAGGCCGCCCATTGTATATTTTGTAGTGTTTGATTTATTTTTGTTATGTATTTTTGTGGTGTACAATAAAGTATATATAAATAAATAGTATTCTCAACACTAGGCTAATACCTAATATATCCTACTAATCTATATCTAGACCTAGGGTTCTTTGAGGACCCCAGATTCGCTGTTAAAGTCAAAAGTCAAATAATTTATTTCAAAAAGGCACTTTTGAACGACAAAAACAAAATAATTGAATTGATCCTAGTCGCCTTTTCAAAAAAGTAGTTTTCGCATGAAGAAGAATGGGCAAGAAAATACACGAAAATATTTTTTACAAACCGCCCAGGACCCCAGGGTAGGGTTGGGGGGTTAAAAACTAGGATAGTGCCTAGGGACCTGTCTTGGCTAGGTCCTGGGGCTTGTCTATCTATCTTTTATTCCAGACTGGATGCCAGACGAATGCTGGGACAACGTCACGGAGCTGGACAAGCTGCCCGGCTTCCACGGCTTGGTGGACATGTTCGAGATCCTCAGCAAGGAGTGGAGGGATTGGTACCTGCACCCCGAGCCCGAGTTGCAGCCGCTCATTGGTGAGACGAAAGAAAATAATGGTAGCTTTATACACGTTACTATATACTTGCGCAAGTTTAAACTTGCAGAAGTCTGCGTGACACCGAATGGCTCGGATACTTGTGCTAATTCTAATTCATTCCACACACGTTAATGTATACTTGTGCAAGTCCAATTTTGCATTGCAATTAAAGATAAACTCAAAACGCAATATAATGTGTAGTAGGAAAGAGATGAAGCTCTACAGGTCGTATAGCTCCATCTCTTTCTCCCACTGAAGTAATATTAAAATAATACTGTTTATGAGCTGGTGGTTGGTAGGCCCATCTTTCATTGACTCATTTGAAAACGGCAATTATGTTATTTTGAGTGATTCGAGAAGCGCTCATCAATATTTGGCTCGGTGAACCTCGAGTTTTCGGGGTACTCCGATTGTCTACAGCGTGATCAAATCTATTTGTAAACTTATTTCTAAAAATAAGAATATTGTACTCTAATGGATACCGGCTCATGTTGGCTTGGAAGATAATGAAGTAGTGGATCGGCTGGCGAAGGATGCTTGCGATGATGGATTGGTCTGTTCACACTTTCCCGAGCACAGTGATTATTTGTGTGTAGTTAAAGAAGAATGCACTAAAATGTGGCACGAACATTTCGATCAGAGGTCACTGAGCAAGGGAATCTGGTATCGGACAATCCAGCCTGCACTTTCTCGTTGTTCATGGTTCGATCAGGCAAACATGAGTCGTCCGGAAATTGTAATGGCTCTTCGCCTTCGATCGGGACACATTCCACTCAGCATGATGCTGTGCTATGGGGACCCACAGCACAGCGCTGATTTTCAGTGGTCAGCCGAAAAAGATTACGTGTATGGCCTGCAATACTGTGTCACGCCAGGGGGCTAATGCCCGTTTTCGCCGATACTAGGTGACACCTAAATCAATCCCTAAATAAAAGTGCACTGTTGAATTTTTAACGCTAGGCAGCGCCGAGAGTTGAAAATCCAATTATCTCTGCGTTCAGCGCTCGGTGTGGCAACGCGCCGTGTTCGTGTTTGCGACAAGTCAATCGTCATCCTGAGGATGCCTCGTTGAGAGGTGAAACACGTGTCGATTTCTTTCAGGGTTTTTTTTGACTCTTTAGAAATAGCTAAGTGGAACAAATTACTCAATATATCCACGTCTGTTGTATTTACCCGACTGCCCCAGAAGGAGGGTAATGTTTTTCGAGAGTATGTATGTATGTCTATTTCTTTGGCACGCTCTGTAGCCTTAACGGCTTGATGGATTTTAACATGTGAGGTGTCGTTAGATTTGTCTTAATTGTGGTAGTCTATGACACTACCACAATCTTTATATATTGCATCTGCAAATACCAAAAAAAAGGGAGGTAGGTTTAAAACTACGATTAGAGTTTCTCCGTGCAATTGCAATTCACACAAAATATTAAATGTAATAATTAAAGATTAAAATGTGATTTATTAGTAAATTTCGTGTTTTTCTTGAATTCTATTTAAAAAGTATTCAGTATATTTCGATAGAATGAATATGCGATGCGTTGAACGCTCGATGAAACAAACATTCGATGTATTGATTGTACGATATATTGAATGTTTGATTTATTAACCATTCGATTTTAAGAACGTTCGAATATTTAGATGTTCGATTTATAGATAGATATATAGAATATTCTTTAATAAGTACACCCAAAAAATTACAGATATTAATTTAGAAATTTTACATTAGGTGACACAATGGGCTTTCTTATCGCTAAAAGCGATCTTTTACAGACAACTTTTGGATGGATTTAAATGGAAAAGGAGAGACAATACTGCAGGTAGTCAGTGGTGTCCATAGTGGTCGATCAATTGATATTCGATTATTTGGCATTCGATTTGGCATAGTACACCCTTTCGGATTCATGTGCGTATTGTATAATTATCACTTGCTTCAAAAACGCTGAAGGAAAACATCGTGAGGAAACCGGCATGCCTGAGAGATATTTCTCGACGGCATGTGAAGCCAAGTCAGAGGCCTATGGAAAGCTTTAAAACTCTGACACCAGTTTAGTCACTAACCACACGAAAACAAGAAGCGCTGATGACACACAAATGTTTACCAACAACGCCTGCCTTTCAATGTCGTTCAGGAAGCAGAAGATCCTTGTAGCACTCTAAAAACGTTGCACTGTGAGTTTTTGACAGTCAAAAACTGTGTGGCGAGACCATTGCAATGTTTATAAAATTAGTAGATGTTGAATACGGGAACGTGACACAAGTGATACTCGGACGGGCTGTGAATGCACTGATTCTTTATTTAAGACACGCGTGAGCGGTGGCGCCTGCGCAGGCAGGTAAATACGAAAAAACAGTAAGAATAGAACTGTCGGAGCTTGAGGTAGTCGGGTTCTTGACTTCACTAAAAATGCTTCCTAGACTTTAATATAGTTCTACATAGGAACTGATTACAATGAGTATATTTATTTGATAGACGTGGTTTTACGACGGAGATCGTAGCGGTGTCGGGTGCGGGCCGCGCGCCGCATGCGTCCCTCTCCCACGCGCCCTCTCAGGCCCCTCTGGCCTCGCAGACTGTCCGACGTGCTCTGAACAGAGCCTGTCTTCTCCCCACGACGAAAGAGCTTGTAAGCAGGAGCATTCAAGGGGGGAAAATGAACGCGCCGCGAACCAGTCTGCGGGGTCAGAGGGGCATCTCCCGCGCGCCCGTCTCGCGCTGGAGATGGGCGCATGCGGCGCGTTCAAGAACATAAAATAGGTATTTGCAATAAACTGTATAATGCATCCGCGGGGTAATTGCGTAACACACTTACAGTAGCAATGGCTTTCATTTGACAGTACAACAACATTAATTGCGTGATTTACATTGTTGAGACCAATTTTTCGAACAATAAAGCAATGGATTAGCAATATTCTTCAAAATCATTCAGATTGTGATTGATACGCAGATCTCGCGCACTAGACGGCCACGACTCCGGCCAGTAGTCGTGGCCGTCTAGTGGTATTGTATGGTCTGCGGCTAGCTGACCGTTGCGACAAAGTGCGCGATTCGTATCGGTTTCTATAGTTTACCTGGTCGCTGCGACCACTGGTCGTGATCGTGGCCGCCTAGTGTACGAGATCCCTTCGGGTGCCGGTTAGACTGGAAACTGGATCCGACAAAATTGGGAAGAGGCGAGCAGATGATGATGATATTCACTCGTAATCGCCAGGTGACTGGAACGAACAGTGCAGCGACTTCCAGAAGATCCTGTTCGTGCGCTCTCTGCGAGTGGACCGCGTGTCGCCCTGCATCACCACGTTTATAATCAACGTGCTGGGGCCGCGCTACGTGGAGCCGCCCGTGCTGGATATTAGGGTAAAATTCTGTTCACCCGTCCTGTAGTACATTACAGTAGGGAATCTACCGATTTAAATCTTTGTAGTGCACAGGAACAACAGGAACAGTGTTTTTTTTTTATTTAAATTTAATTAGAATAATTATTTTGGAGTGTTTTTTCCTCCCAAGTATGCATTTGAAGAGTCGACATGGAAGACGTCCCTGCTATTCGTGCTGTCTCCCGGCGTAGACCCGACCGCGGCGCTGATCCAGCTGGCCATAGACGTGAAGATGTACGATCGGTTCGCGTCGCTCAGCCTTGGCCAGGGCCAGGCGCCCACGGCCAGCAAGTATGTACTGCACTTGTGTTGTGTGCAGGAACGAACTTGGTGTATTAGCATGCATGCCATCTGTCGGGACAGGTCAACTCAAAGCTGCAATGGCTCTTTCTTTAAAAGGCCCTTCCAAACATAGCCCTGCATGGTAAGACTCACATACTATCTTCTTAATAATACAGGGTGGCAGGGACATCGACGCGAAAACTGTGATCATGGATTCAGTACATCATTCTGAAAACCCCTTTTTTTTTTTTTTGGGTGGGAAATTATCAAATAACTTCTCCCGCTCTGGGTGGAGCGGGATGGCGTGTCAGACTCTTACTGACTAAAACCCACCCTTCCTATGCCATGTTGCCGGGGGCCACGATATCCCTATCGGCCCATATTCGCAGCCATTCTGAAAACCCCTGCGTTGAAATTTTTCGTCGGTTACTAAAAAACCGGCCAAATGCGTGTCGGACTACGCACAATGAAGGGTTCCGTAGTTCAGATGAATTTATTTATCCCAAGAGCAAACTTAACATTTGAAATACATGTTCTCCCATATATTCCAACTGCAAATGTAAGTTTATACGCACAATGTTGAGAGATTTAAAATGCTATTTTAAGACTTCTTATAGGTTTTCCTGTAATCTATGAGTCGTCATACTATGTATTTTTTCAAAAGTTTAGGTCCAGTAGTTTCGGAGATAAGGGGGGAATGGTAAATTTTTATCGAATTTCTTAAATCTGTCTGTGTGGAAGGGATAAGTGATAAGGCGGGAATTGCTAATGTGTTCAAGGACCATTTTAAAGTTCAGTCCCCTCGCGGTCCCTCGACCTTGGTGAATGATTGTGAGCCCATCCGTCCTGGCGCGAAACCTCTGATACGTTTTTCATCCAAGCAAGTATGTGCAATCATTAACAACATGAAACGAGGCAAATCTCCAGGACATGATGGTCTCAGCATTGAGCACCTGAGGCACGCAGGTCTCCATTTGCCGCGAGTCTTGTCTATGTTCTTCACAATGTGTATTAGTCATGCATACCTACCTGATGATCTAATGAAGACCACCGTAGTTCCCATTGTGAAGAACAGGACAGGTGACATCTCGGACAGAGGTAACTATCGTCCCATTTCTCTTGCGACTATAATAGCCAAGGTGTTGGACGGTATGCTTGATTCTTGCTTAAGTAATTACATACATCTTCATGATGCACAGTTCGGGTTTCGCCCCGGACTATCAACTGAAAGTGCTATTTTAAGTCTCAAGCATACCGTTCAATATTATAAAGATCGCGGTACGCCGGTGTACGCCTGTTTCCTTGATCTCTCCAAGGCGTTCGATCTTGTCTCATACGATGTGCTCTGGAGAAAGATGGGAGACAGGGGTATACCCGCGGAAATATGTGGGCTATTCCAGTATTGGTATGGTAACCAAGTCAATCGGGTGAAATGGGATGATACAGTCTCTGAGCCGTATAGGTTGGAGTGCGGAGTGAGGCAGGGTGGTCTGACGTCTCCCAGGCTCTTCAACCTCTACGTGGATGACCTGATAGTCGCACTCAGCAGCATGCGTGTCGGATGCAGTGTTGATGGGGTTAGAATTAACAACATCAGCTATGCAGATGACATGGTGCTGCTGGGTCCGTCGGCGGGAGCAATCAGTCAGATGCTTAAAACATGTGAGACCTACGCTGCCGCACATGGATTGAAGTATAATTTAAAGAAATCTGAATACATGGTCTTTGAGGTCAGCGGCAAACGCCGTGGAGAAGGACCCGAGTTGCTTTTGAACGGGTCACCAATTAATAGGGTGTCAACTTTTAAATACCTAGGGCATTGTCTTGCCGCTGACCTCAAGGACGATGTGGACATTGAAAGGGAGCGTAGGACTCTTGCGGTCCGGAGCAATATGTTGTCCCGTAGATTTGCACGGTGTACAGACCAAGTGAAAATAACACTTTTCAAGGCTTAATGCCAAAGTTTGTACACGGGCAATCTATGGGTCAATTATACTAAGAGATCGCTGGATGTACTGCGAGTCCAGTATAATAATGCTTTCAGGATGTTGTTGAGGCTGCCTCGTTACTGTAGCGCGTCAGAAATGTTTGCGCAAGCCCGCACCGACGGCTTTTATGCAATTATACGCAAAAAAACGGCGTCGCTACTGAGGAGAGTGAGGGGCAGTCAAAACAGCATCCTGAAAACTGTAGCCGAGAGCTTCGGCTCTCCGATTGTCCACCAGTTTGTGCGGAGGTTGATTTTTACTAACACTAGGCAATAAGTTATTTTTTGTATGTTACTAACACTATATGGATATTTTGTGTCCGAAATAAAATAATTTGAATTTGAATTTGAATTAAATATCTATAAGTATTTATTTTACAATTATATAAAAATATGTTCAAGATCCTCACAACAAGCCCTTACATTTGATATGTCACACGGTACTGTTAGCAAAACTTTTATTTTTTATTTTCTTGTTTGCCCCCCAAAAGTGACCCCTGTATTCAAAATTGATTTATTTACATTACACGTTCGTGTTTGGGTCACAGAAATACATATTAACTTACCAACTTATATCAAAATTGATTTATTCACATGTAATTTGAGTCAATTCTCAATGTTATTGTTGTTTATTTTATGTTATACCTAATGCAGATTAGTGTAGTATGTTATTGTGGGATATGATGTATTTTATTGTCTCGTAAAGTTATGTTCCTATGTGTTATTTGTTGTGAGTAATGTTTCCTATACCTATAATATGTTATAGAACTTAAGTTCCTAATAGTTTTAAATAGTAAATAATTTGTATTATATTAAGACAGCATAATTATAAGAGACCTCACTATCGCATTAGGCGATGAACCTGTAATGATAGTTATAAGGGAGAGATAAATAAATAAATATGTGTACCAAATTTCAACTTAATCAGTCCATTAGATTCGGAGCAAATTGGCTGTGACAGACGGACAGACAGACACACGAGTGATCCTATAAGGGTTCCGTTTTTTCCTTTTGAGGTACGAAACCCTAAAAAATAATCGGCTTTCCGTACATTTTGATCGCGTAGGTATTGCACTTTTCTATGAAACAGCAGTTTTTTTTTTAAATGACCGACAAAAATTTTCGACTCAGGGGCTTTCAGAATCATGTACTGAATCCATGGTAAGTTTTCGCGTCGATGTCCCTGCCACCCTGTATAATGTTATTTTATAGTTGTACTAGCTTGTGCCCGCGACTTCGTCCGCGTAGAAGTCGAAAATGATTCTAATAGGATTTTTAATTGGTTTTTTACGTTATTAATTTTGATATAACCTATAAATTATTATGTTCAAATGTTTGAATACTTATAAAATATAACAATCTTTATTATAGTGTAGGGATTTAAAGGTTAAATAACTATAAGAATTATTATTATACACAACAAATCAAACACAGATATTTTTACAATTAGGTACTAAAACTAAAAAGAGTACTTGTTTATGTTTGTAAGTGAGTTCAAGTTTCAACCTTTTTTGAATAAAATCGGATTGAGTTTTCAAACATGTGTCAAAATAAAATGTTATTTAAACTAAAAGCACTAAGGAGTATTGATATTAACTTCGAAGCACATCACCGCCAAAATAACTTTCTACCCCTTTTTAACCCCGTTAGGGGATGAATTTAAATAAAATATGAAACACGTCTTCCATCAATTCTATTAGAAAAGGTTTATGTAAAGTTTGAAGTAGATTGGACCAAGGAATCACTTTGTCCCATACAAACTTTGCCCTACTTTTTCACCCCTTAGGGGTAGAATTTTATTTATTTGTATGTGTTATGTTATTTAAGATAGTTTAATTAAGGACCACGCTACCGCATTAGGAATTTCCTGTAAAGATAGCAGTGTTTGTGATAAATAAAAAATAAATAAATTTCGAAAAATCCTTTATCGGATGCCTACGACATACAAAGAACACACCCTCCAAGTTTCAGGTCTCTACAATCAGCGGCTTAGGCTGTGCGTTGATCCGTCAGTCAGCCATTCAGGGCAAAGCATTTTATATGTATAGATTATTTATCGCGAGTCTATACTATACGGGTAGGCTAGCTAAAATTATGCATTGTCAGTGAACATTGAAAGGTGAGATTGCGACTTTTTTAAGTGAAAACTTCTTTAGGCGCGACGGGCATTTTTGAGATGGGAAAAAACAATTGAACTCGCGACACTGTTACCGTTACGGACACCTCATTAATAGTACATTATTGCAAAGGCCGGGAAATAGGCAATTACAGGTCGAGTATGAGTTTGAAGGCCGAGCCGTAGGCGAGGACTTCACTAATACGAGACAGGCAATTGCCATTTCCCATATAGTGCTTTTCTCAAAAGAATGCAGGGAAATAAGTAATAAATAATAATTTCCATAATTTTTCAAGTTAATGTCGTTTTTAACATGAACTGTACATTTCAGCATGGAATAAATTGCCCATAATGTAGATGGCTTTTTAGTTTTAGTAATCTCATTAAAATACGCCAAAAATACACAGTTTATAGAAAATTTTCACTTTATTCTCGTTTTTCCAAATCATAAAATTTAATTTAATTGTCTATTATTTAAGTAAATAACAAATCAAGACGAATTTTCAGCTTTGCCGCCAATTTTCTATTTATTATCTGTGCCGAAAGGCAAACGCATCTAAGGCTATACAGCCACGTGAACGCAATTTGTACTAAGCAAAGAGAACTTTGGTATACCAAGAATGATAAAAGAGATCCAATCAAAGAGTATTTAATAACCCCAGCACGCCATTTCATACAACATTGCTGGAGCTCCAAATTCAAAAAACGCGCCTGCAATGGATTTGATTTTCTTTGACCGTAAATTCGATACTTCGCGTGTTCTTTGTTTGAAAGTAATGACAATATTTCCATGCATGTTTGAGAAAAAGTATTTCCTGCACAATAAAATTGTCCAAGTTTTCACTTCTATCGGCACTTCCGGAGTATAGTCCGCGCAATCCAAGAAGACGCGCCCCATTCCGCTCCGCGCCGTACTAGAGTTCAGCTTACAGTACAGTAATCGCGGAGTGGGGCGCGTCGTCGTGGATTGCACGGACTATGTACCACTGTTTTTTATTTTGGTTGCTTTGACAACTGACTGATTTATGAGTGAATGATACATGACGCCAACAGATGCTTAAAAAAATATTAATTTCCGAACGTGTCGCTTTCTTTGACGAACAATTACTTAATCTAATTTTATTTGTAAATTTGTATTTAATTTGAATTTGAATTTTGATTTGAATGTTGTTAGTAATTTTAATTTTACTTTATTTTTTACTTATTTGTAAATGTGTATTAGACCGTATGCTTTTTTATTATGAGTCTATTTTACTCGAATTAAATTATTTGAATTTGAATTTAACGCCAGGTTTCTTATCGTGGTGTTATATTTTTCTGGTGGAACGTAAATACCATTAACATCGATGTTTGTTTTAATGGCTGATTTACTAATGTCCGATTATGAACAGTTCGGTGAAATTTGCTCTTAAACTACTATAATTTAACCTACCCAAGTGAGAGGGTTAAGTGGCTAAACTCTGGGTTAGTGTCACAAACTCATAATGGCGAGACATTTGCAACCTTTGTAAATTAGTAGACTTAGGCCCCTGTTCCTTGCCCCAGGTTGCTTTCCCACGGCATGAAGGAAGGCGGCTGGGTGTTCCTGGCCAACTGCCACCTGGCGTGCGAGTGGCTGGGCTCCCTGCGAGGTCTGGACAACCCCAAGATACACCCGCGCTTCAGACTCTGGCTATCCTCTATGCCTGATGACAAGTTCCCGCTCAATGTGCTGCAGAGGAGCATCAAGATGACCACAGAGCCGCCACAGGTATGACATTACATGTTAGCGTCACCCTGCATCGTCCCACTGCTGGGCAAAGGCTTTCGTTCATTAATTTTGCTAGCTTAGCTGTTTCGGTTCAGGGTTAGTGTGAACTACTGGCTACTAAAGCTCTTCCCGTCTTCGGTTGGAAATTAAACCCTATGGCCGTTTGTCCACCGCACCGTGAACGGTACGTCAACGAGAACGAGATGATTATATCCAAGAGTGCTTGGAAACATGCTGGTCCTGCTCCATAGGACAATTTAGAATCAAGACAAAACCAAACTGGTTGCTAATTTAATTGTAAAATTTATTATTTTGTTTTATATGACATTGATTTTACATTCTGTGATTACTTCCTCACACATTGACTAATTAATTATAAAATTTTAGGAAAATCGTCTACTTTTACAATGTTTGTAAATATGTGAGCACCATGTATCTATCACATTTCCGCCTAACAGTCAATGAATGTGCATGTTTAGGATTTTAAAATTTCTACCCTACCTACCCTACCTACCCTACCAAGATATCAAAAAAGCCGATCCACACAAAATGTATGAGAACGTGAATTTTCTTCATAATTTTTTTTTTCGCGAGTTTTTCCATGTTTTCTCACCGTTTACACCTTCCCTGGACTACGACAAACATTTCAAAACCAAAATCAGCTAAATCGGCCCAGCCGTTCTCGAGTTTTAGCGAGACTAACGAACAGCAATTGATTTATATATATATATAGATCTGTCGTTGCTTCATTTTTAATCCTGTTGTGGTATAGTAATTTTATTTTATTCTAGGTGCATCGTCTTCACATTATAATTATTTAACTAATGTATACAAACTATTGTAAAGCATTTTAAAAGAGTAACGGTGGAGTTTCTTGCCCATTCTTCTCCATACGAAAACTACCTTTTGGAAGGGGCGACTAGAATCAATTCTATAATTTTGTAAATTTCGACGTTCAAAAGTGCCATATATGTGCCTATTTGAAATAAATGATTTGACTTTGACTTTGCCTTTATGACGACGCCGAAGTAGCGACGGTACATTTAGTATGGCTGCGTATTCTCTTTTCTCGTTTACGTCCACTTCATGGTGCTGTGAACAAACAGTGTAATACTCCCGAAAAGTTGCCGATGCGAAATCCCACTGGACACACGCCTGTCTTTTCTTGTCACAGTATTACGCTGAGATGGTGCCTTTTCGGTCTCACGCAGATCCTTTTTTAGCTTTTTAGTGTCCCGTACCAAAATGGTAAAAAGGAACCCTTATGGTGCGGCTCGGTTTGTCTGTCTGTCACAGTTGGATATCTCAAGAACTACTAATGCTATAAATTTGGAATATTTTTAGATGACGTTTGCCCAACTATTTTGCAAATAAGTTTCTTTTTTATGCAACATGGCTTGAATCTTAAAAATTCGAAGGGCGGCTATTCGGGCATGTGGGTATCATATGAAAGAGCGCAATTTGCACACTCTGTAAATTTTTTTTAGGCCTTTTTCGACATTTGACGAAAAATTTTAAAAAAATACCGTTCCCCCTCCTTATCTCCGAAGTTTACATAGACAAAAATCTTAAATTATTCTATGTGATAGAAGTTTATGTAATGATTACAGGGAAAATAAAACAATGTCTCTAAATAGCACACCTTTTCAGAAATCATTAACAAAAATTACATTAGTTCCACTATCGGTCAAGAGATGGCGCTGACCTGAAACTTCAATATTCTACACAGCAGTGTTAGAATTCTCTGACGAATATAGGCCTCGCTGGTGAAATTTTAAAATGGTACGGAACCCTCTTTGCGCGAGTCTTTTGACTGTTTTTTTTTTCTTTGTAATCGAACTATTTTGCATTAAAACAAAACAGTTATTATGTTATGAAAAACATAACATTTGATTGAAGAAAGCTATCTTAAATTTTACCTTTAATAATAAGAATAACGTACCTTCATTTCCTCTTTTTCATTACCTGTGTAGACTTTCATCATGGCAAGACTCGCGGTGATGTTGACGGCGATTTAAATCTGTCACTTGTCAAGTGTCAATCATAGAAGTCTTCAAAAAACAACAGCAAGCACATTGCTCAAATGTTATGTTTTTCATAACATAATAACTGTTTTGTTTTAATGAAAAACAGTTCTATTATGTTTTGAAACATAACATGATTGAAGAACTGTTTGATATCTGCTGGTGAAAAAATACCTGAAGGATGTAGACGCTATGTGAATTAAAAAATTATACACAATGAAAAAATATTACTGTCTGTATCCATTAAATGTTCAAATAAAAAATAAGAGTTTTCAATCTATTTATCCTACGAAATGCTAAAATGAAAACATCTTCCATAAAATGTTATAGATTAATAGCAAACTTATTTGCCTTATACAATTTAGCGGATAAAGTGAACATGAATTCAAAATCAATGAGATCTAAACTGAATAATAATCTCATCAACAAAGAATAATTGGATCACTAAGATCACTCATATCATTTTGACTCATATTCTTAATTAATACAAGTTAGATTACTTACTTGGAAGTTATGAGATCAATCAAAATGTACAAATAATTTTGAATCTCATACATGAGTCAATGTCATACATGACAAAGTTAAAATTCCGTTGTAACTGAAATTTTATTAAGATCTTTTTATTAAAATGGTCAATAGTCTCATCATTTGTCAACTAAACGTGAATCATGTACTTACACAAACATATTTTATTAGTGAATTAAATATTAACATGTCGGAGACGGGTATGTGACTCTCGTTATTTTCAGGCATATTTTAACTACTGTGGGCGTAGTGTGGGTACTGTTGGTTAATGCGCAATAGGAAAACAGTTTGCAGTTTAAATCACATTATAATTTACTATCAAATTAATCACACTAGCTAAATTATACACACACTGGGTGTGACGGCGTTTATTAAAATCACCAATTAACACAAATAACAACTAACACAATAACTGAGCACCACGAATCGAGAACAGTTCCGCGACGTCTTGACACCGATGCGATCCGAGGCTGAATCCCTCCTCGCTGTGGCCTTAAAACATCACTACTCTATAGAAGCGCGCGCTTTAGGTGTGGGTAGATCACGTCCTGTCGCCAACGGCGAGCTTGCGATTCGTTTCGTGTCCGTACTAATGACCAGATCCGACACGGCCAACAGTTAGCCCTCTCTTTTACTAATTTACAAAAGTAATCTTTCTGTAAGCCTAGCGGCTCTTCCAGATTCATATCATCTGATGATCTATTTTCCAGTCAGCCTCCCAAAGGCTACCACAAACCTTATACTTCCTGGAGGTTCCTCTATCTTAGTCTGTTTAAAAATGAATTTAGTCCATTTTGAGGAGAGACAACATTGTCTTTCAAGCAAGCTTAGCCACACCTGTCATTGTAAACCAAAATCTACAAGGATTATGGTAGATTTTAAGTAAACATCTAGATTGTCAGTGTCTTTCAACCACACTTTGGCCGTACTGTTATTCAACATCTAGAAGTTGTGAGATATCTTATAGGTATGCAAATCTGTACCAGTCAAGGGGTAGTTTTTTATCCCTTATGGATGACTGGATAATGCTTTTGAAACTTACTAAATGGACAAAATCAGATTAGATCTATCATCCAACATCTGTTGGTACAGTATGTTGGGATCAGGTTATTTAGGACTAATGCCATGCAATCTAATCTGCGTTCGCAATTTATTTGCCAAACATGTAAACAAACACGAGTTTTAGGAAAAGCAACTGTAATGCCTACACATAAGGTTCAGTTTGCGCTACAACTTAATATTTTTAAACTTTTTCGACAATACTAGTCAGTATGAAATCAACTTTTAAAGTTGAATTTTGTTTAAGTGGAAATAACATCAATTGGAAACAAGGTTATAAATAGACCTTACACTATGACATTCACCTCTGAATAGGAGCTTTCTAAGTAATTAGTGTGGATTATCTCCAAATATATTTTAGCAAGTCCCTTGTTATTCTATCGACCACTGCCCCTAGCAACCTGAATGCGCTTCTGAAGTAGATACTAGCAAGAAGCAGTTTAGAAGTTTATTGATAGTGTTTCAGAGTAAGATTAGTGATATATTGTCGAAATTGTGTCTATGTTATCAGATTTAACACTTACTTGACTTCTCATTCAATAGGTCCGACTTACAGGAAATCGTTTCGATCTCTTTGCCGTAGTTCGGCGGTGGGAATAGGTGCCTTCTTCCTCCGGGGATGAAGAGCGTTTTTCACCACTATCGTACTTAGGAGAATCGCTACTGTCGTTTGCTACAAACGCGAACGGTTGTCGCTGGTACTGGCGACAATTCCATTTCGGCATTTCGCTGACTCAACGATCAGCGTAAGACTATATACCTATCACACTATATACAAGCACTATTATTCACTTTCTATAAAGTTTAACCTGAAACTTTATAATTTTTGTAAAGAAAAATAACGAGACAAAATTTTTCCGTACGCTGGCGGCAAAATTTTTAGCTATGATTGACACTTGACAAGTGACAGATTGAAATCGCCGTCAACATCACCGCGAGTCTTGCCGTGGTGAAAGTCTACACAGGTAATGAAAAAGAGGAAATGAAGTACGTTATTCTTATTATTAAAGGTAAAATTTAAGACAGCTTTCTTCAATCAAATGTTATGTTTCATAATAAATTAAATTTCGACAGAGTCTGAAAGGCAACCTAGTCCGTCTGTTCGCGAACATCAACGAGGACAAGTTTGACGATGCGACTCCGAAGTACCGTCGCCTGCTGTACTGCGTGTCGTTCTTCCACTGCTCGCTCATCGCCCGCAAGCGCTTCCGGCAGCTCGGCTACAACGCGGTCTACAGCTTCAATGACGCGGACTTTGACGTGAGTTGTAGCTTTAAAGCCTCATGCACACACGTCGACATAACATAACTTAACGCCTGTAATCCCCGAAGGGTTCTGCCAAACCGTTCGGGGATTACAGGCGTTATGAAATGCATTTCACCAGGTATGTAAGTCCCATGTAATGGGGGCCAGCCTATGCCATCATCATCATCATTTTCAGCCGAAAGACGTCCACTGCTGGACATAGGCCTCCCCCAAGCACCGCCACTTCGACCGATTCTGTGCTTTCCGCATCCAGCGGATTCCTGCGGCCTGGCTATTGCCATCAACCAACCAGGCACAAATCCAGACTCCGGGCTGCTACTGAGAAATTCCTGATGGAAAAAACCAATAACACTTTGCCCGACCCGGGAATCGAACCCAAAACCTCACACCCTGGGCACGCCACAATTGCGGCGATAAGACCCCTCTTTGAGGAGTGGCTAGAGAGGCCACGGCGTCCTCACCTTCCGCCTGACGCAGGTCCTCACCGGACACAGCTGTTTCGGGAGGTACCTGTTCAGGATAAAGCGGGAGGAAACGCCCAGGTGTCGTCATTGTGTGGATCGGATTGCCCGGAGGACACGGTGGAGTATACGGTGGAGGTCTGCCCGGCTTGGGCGGGGCATCGCCGTGTCCTCGTGGATGCGATCGGCGGCGGTGATCTCTCGCGTCCGGCCCTGATTCGGGCCATGCTACGGAGCGAGAGGAAATGGGAGGCCGTCACCTCCTTCTGCGAAGCAGTAATGCTCGCGAAGGAGGAGGTGGAGCGCGTGAGGGAGAGGCAAATTTCGCGCCCTCGCGCTCCTAACCGCCGCAGGAGGAGACGCCCTGGGCGTCGGGAATCACAGGCAGATTTCCGGCCACCGTAGGCGCGGGCTTGCGGACGGTGAGCAATGGGTAGCTCGCCGTCCGATAAGGACCAGGCCCGGGTCGACGGCGCGTTGTGTTCCGCGCGTCTCAAAGAGATTTCAGCAGAATTGACGGGGTCCGCTAGGGCCAATGCCTGCCGGGGCTGCGAATATGGGCCGATAGGGAAATCGTGGCCCCCCGGCAACATGGCAACTGAAAGAACACGGGTGGGTTTTAGTCAGTTAGAGTCTGATACGCCCTTCCGCTCCAACCAGAGCGGGAGAAGTTATTTAATAATTTCACACCCAAAAAAAAAAAAAAAAAGACCTCACATGTCAGCAGTAGCGCTTGCGACCACTCGACCAACGAGGCAGTAACAAACACACACAGACACGTCGACAAATAACTGGAATGTGTGTATTAAGTCCACCTTTGTACCTTTTTGAGTGTGAAAAGTTTAAATAATAAATGTCATGAAACGCCATTATTATCGTGCGAGCTCCCTCTTCTCATTTAATCAATCTGCCTAGCCTTTTCCCTACTATGTTGGGGTCGGCTTCCAGTCTAACCGGATGCAGCTGAATACCAATATTGTACATGGAGCGATTGCCTATCTGACCTCCACAACCCAGTAACTAGGTAATACCGATATCCCTTGGGTAAGACTGGTTGTCAGACTTTCGGGCTTCTGACGACCCGCAATGACTGTCAAAGATCCACGATTGATAGCCGGGACCAACGGCTTAACGTGCTTTCCGAGGCACGGAGGAGTCTCAGTATGTAGAAATAGTCACCCATCCACGGACCAACCCCGGCAAGCGTAGCTAGTGGATCGACCCATGCGGCTGTTAGTACTTAGCCACGAGCTTCTCAGTATGTACACTTTTTTGCGCGACTTAGTATGGTGAGGGAGAGTCTACGATTTAAATGTTTGCCTATTCAAGGCAATGGCACGTAAAATTTCATCGGAGAGGCAACCGGATGGCGAGTGGTAATCTGGGTCTTGAAGCGATACCGAACCCCCCGTACCGTTCAAATGGACGGGGGCGGAGATATGGAGGGGGGTGAAATGTTTTTTTTTGGGCCTTGGCATTGGGCCCTAACATTTTTTTTGACATGGCTTTCATAATTTAAGCTCTATTATGTGCAAGGAATTTGTGTGTATCAATGCCCTCAGGTTTTGATAAAATTAACTCTTATTTTCGGTGATAAATCATCGTTAAGGAGTTTCAAGAATTATATACATTATTTCAATTATAACTATGTTGGGGGTGGCAATCGGATGGCATGGATACACACAAATTCCTTACACATAATAGAGCTTAAATTTTGAATGCCATGAAAAAAAAAATGCCCCCATCCCCCATATCTCCGCCCCCGTCCATTTGGGGTCCATTCGGACGGTACGGGGGGGTTTGATATCACTTCAATACCCAGATTACCACTCGCCATCTGGTTGCCTCTCCGATGAAATTTTACGTGCCATTGGTTTAACTATATTGGATTTGATTTGGAGTGTCCATTCCCAGGTGTCGGACTGCCTGCTAGCGAACTACCTGGAGGAGTACGAGGACACCCCGTGGGACGCGCTGCGCTACCTGTTCGCGATCATCAACTACGGCGGCCACATCACGGACGACTGGGACAAGCGCGTGCTCATCGCGTACATCAACCAGTTCTTCAACGAAGATGCGCTCGAAACACCCTTCTATAGGTCAGTTGTTTCAAACTCAAAGTATTTATTTCAATTAAACCATTTACAGGCACTTTTGAATTGTCAAAGAATCGGTCAGTTAGTCAGAAAGTTGAAGCTAGTTGCCCATTCCAAAACGTAGATCTCTATGGAGAAGAACGGGCAAGAAACTCCAAGGCCACTCTTTTAAATATAGATATTACAAAATTCTGGGTACATTATTCTTGTTGCTTCTATATGTGAGAACAATGTACAAAAAATAATCAAAGCAGTTGCAAATATATGATTAAAAATAAGCCCTGGCAGATAAGAGATGACCAGTCTCAACTGACGGCGCCCGTTCACGAACATGACGCGTGGATCAGCACCATCCAGCTCAACCATTTTGTAGGGAACCGAATGATCCAACACACTCGCCACCATCAGCGAGACATTTAAGTGAGCTTGACATTATCTCAATTGCCATGCTCTTTCAAGTCAACATACATCTTAATAACATAATAAACGGCTCCATGGTACTCACATTTACAAAAAATCTAAAAATGCTTCTAAATTATACAAAACTATAGTATGCAATGTATTCAAGAAATTAATAGAATTTTACTACCAAAAAGTAAGAAAATCATTATTATCTAATTGGAGCATTAAACAATTTACTTGGTAAAATAAAAAATAAACATTAAGTTCGTAATGTCAAAAACAGAATTAAAAAAGGGAAAGCAACTCTTCCAAATATTAAAATTTTAACTAGTGAGCCCAAGTGGCTGTGGAGCAGGACCAGCATTAAGCCAAGCATTTTTATCTACGATATAATCATCCAACTTAAAATATGCTTGTCTACATAGTGTGCGTTGAATGCATGTTTTAAATTTCTTCTCATTTAGTTGAAGAATATCGAGTGGTATTTTATTATAACATTTTACACAGTACCCCATAAAAGAAGTGTGAACTTTAGACAATCTAAAACGTGGTTGATCTAATTTGTTCCTATTTCTAGTGTTTAAATTATGCCTGTCACTTATCTTACTAAAAAGGTGTAGATTTTTTCGAACATACATAATGTTTTCATATATATACTGACAAGGTACCGTCATGATATTAATTTTCTTGAACAGTTCCCTTTCAAGAGCAGGGTTTCGTGACCCACGCAATCAAATGCCTTGGATAGGTCGCAAAAGATGCCTATTGCATCTCGTGCCTCTTCCCATGCATTAAAGATGTGTTTCAATAAGGTGACACCGGCGTCGGTTGTGCAACGTCCTTTGGTGAAACCATGCTGTTGATCGTGTAGGATGTTATTACGATTAAAATGATTGAGCATTTGATTTAACATTACTTTTCAAACACCTTGCTGAAAACCGGCAAAACTGATACGGGTCTATAATTATTAGTGTCTTTGCTGTCCCCGGATTTGAAAAGTGGAATAACTTTACTGTATTTCATTAAATCCGGGAATATCCCTTGATCTACACACAAATTAAATATTAAAGCTAAATAGGGTGCAATTGTCTCAATAATTGATTGACAAACTTTAGTAGACATGCCCCACAGATCTTTGGTAATTTTGATCTTAAGTTGCTTAAAAGCCTTTATAACGACTACAGGGTTTATTATATGTTTAAATTTAAATTCCACAGGGCAGGCTGAAACATTCGCTTTTAATAAATCAATCGCAAGTGAGGGGGAGGAATTTAAAGTTTCTGTAGTTTTAATTATTTTTATGGTTCCGTACAGTAAGACACAACTTAGATGTAGCATCGCAAAATTCGTAAAACCGATCACCATCTGCACTGAGTGCGCCTTCAAAATCACCAATATTTATTACTGCTTGAGGTGAAAATGATCTTTACGCAAACGCAATAACTTGTGATGTCTTACAACCAAATAAATTCGTAAATTTTAAATTAATGCAAATTTTCAAAGTTATGCTACATCTAAATTGTATTGTACATGTACCTCAAAACGAAATACATACATACAGTACCGACCAAAAGTCCATAAGCAATCTCACAAAGCAATAGACTGACGCTTCGGTTTGACTTACGACCTTCTTCTATAAATTGTTACAATACTATAGACACGCACAGTACACACACACACTCACTTTGTCTGCAACCAATGACTAGTTCGATAATCATTCGTTTTTTGTTTCATTCGTCTTGTTCACATAAATATTAAAGTTTAGCAGGTAGACCACAGAAAACTAAGTAAATTATTTCGATTTCTGTAGGGTAGACAGATACAGTTCGTTACGAGTATTCAATTAATAGAACTTTGTTGGCTCGTGGATAATATTGGTGTCGAGTATTTAGCGCAGTGTTGTGGTTAATATTTTCAAAAAGCAGGCATAAAATATATTGAAGAGATCAGATCAGATCAGAGAATATTGTTGCGCTGCGTAAAAGTGAAGTGAATATCTAATGAAACCGGACTAAGTGTGAGTGTTATCATTTATATATTTCATATTTTACTAAACATAAATTTCAAGGGTATTGTTGATAGAACAGAGGTATTGTTGAGACAGAAGATGCCTTTAAAGTTTTAAATTCATTATGAGGTTTAATTCGATTAGTGAATAATAAATAATTAGGTATTATGTGTAATAAAAACAATGTTTTTCTTTGTTCTAGAGAAATACTGTGAGGGTTAAGAGATATATGAGGAAGGGGCTTATTATCGAGGTGCAGCGACGTCAAATGGTGAATGAATATGAAACAAATGGTTTCATACCAACGAGATATTTGGCTGAATTATTAAAAACACGTCATTATGAACCGTTCGCCGTGCACTCTGAAGGCTTGCATCACTGAAGACCAGCTAGAAAACCGTTTTTGACCTTAAAATATTGACCGTACCAACTTAATAAACAACAGATTCATTATTGCATGAATTTATGGTAACGATTTTTTTAAGCACGTTTCAATAGGGTGTTTGTCGTATTTCTTGCAGATAGACCGAAATTGTTTAATTAATATTATTTTAGTAATATTATTATTCCTTTATTCATTCTAATTCTTATTTGGTTACATTTTTAAATATTTCTTAAAATAAAAAGGATAAAAAAAAAACTAATAGTAATTACTTTAGTAATATTATTATTTTAGGATTAAAATTTGAGGTTTAGTTTCAATCTTCTTTTCGTAAAGAAAATGAATACTTAAGCTATAACCTCAATACCAACCAATATTTACTAAAGCCAAATAAAATTTAAAATAATACTTAACCTTAAAATCAACAATATTGTCAGTAGATTTTTTTACATTTTAAGTAGTCTAATATTCTTATTTATTGCTTAATTACTTCGAACATGATCAAAGCTTTATATATATGGTGAAAAAAATCCATTTAAAATTTAAAACATTTCAAAACTTAAATATGTCAAAATAATACAAATTGCTTCTAAGTTTCTAGACATCTATTTCACATATTATTCAGGTGAAGTAATGATAAATAATTGTAGCAGTTTGTTAACTATACTTAAGTAAAATAAATATTATTTATTTTTTATTATCACATATCACGCATTTTTTATTCTAAACCCTTTATTGCAATAACAACATTAATAAATAGGCAGGAATATTTAAAAATATTATTATTGCAAACAAAAATAATAATATTTGCAAAAACAGCATTGTGATTTACGAGATTAGAACCTTAGCCATCTTGAATCTAAGACCAACGCTTAACGCCTTCTGCTATCTGCACATATAATTTACTTTCGAATTTTAGCAATGCCATACACTGGCCAAGGTCACGCGTATGATGCATGCTAACAAAAGTGATGGAAATATAAGTGCGGCGCCTGCGAACCGTGACGATACGACAGTGTGTAGTGCAAAACTGCGTTCTCTGTTGTGTGTGTACGGCACTCACACCACAGACGTCTGACTGTTTACACATACAAATGTACGGACTACACCGCGTGTTCACAGCAATACGACTCTTAGCGTGCTTATGCACTTTTGAGCGCTTACTGTACATACCGGTCAAAATCATAACCCTCCTTTTTGCTTCGCCGTAGTCGGGTAAAAACTGAACCCTTATAGGATCGCTTCGTTGTCTGTCTGTCTGTCAAAACCCTTTTTCTCAAGAACGCGGGGAGGTATCAAGTTGAAATTAATGTCAAATACGTAAGACTATGGTCCCTTAGAGCTCGAAAAAGTCAAGCTTTTAAGCCAAAGCAACAAAAAAAAAAAAAACGTAATTTTTTGATACTCGCAAATAAATCAAAACCTATAAGATACTTATTGTTTTTTTTTTATATTTTGGTTTGCTAGTTAGTCACATTCACATTCCATATTTCCAAATTAATCAAAACAGCGAAATATTTGACATCTATTTGCGACGTTGTCAATTTTCAGATTAAACACTCTTAACAAAACACCTCACCTCACCTCACCTCTTACCTACTACAGGGACACATCTGCCCAACCCTTCGGGGAAACAAGGCGTGATGTTATGTTATGTTATGTAACAAAAATAAAATACTATTACAAACTTACATTTGCAGTTAGAGAATTGAATAGCGTAAATCGATGTATGGTAGAATATGTTTTTCAACTACAATGTTAAGTTAATGTTTTTGGATAAATTCAACCAAACTACGGAACCCTTCATTGTACGTGGTGAGACACGCACTTGCCCGGTTATTTTTCAAACAATAGGAAACTTGCAGTTTTGTTTTGTTTTTATTTTTATTATTTTCGCCATACTAAAAGACTGCGAGATTTACAACCTCCATCAACACTTGCACTCCACGGTCCGACTATTTGCTTCTTTTTCGTCTTCGTCGATTTGAACTTGATAGCTC
Source organism: Agrochola litura (assembly GCA_949152395.1). Classification (NCBI taxonomy): domain Eukaryota; kingdom Metazoa; phylum Arthropoda; class Insecta; order Lepidoptera; family Noctuidae; genus Agrochola; species Agrochola litura. Next base: position 24,517,233 of record OX424495.1, on the reverse strand, counting down.
TTTTCATGAACTTTATGTTCAAGAGTTTTACGGTTGGGGAAGATAGGTAGAAGATAAAATAATGATTTATGCTACAAGTGCGGAAAGTAGTTGACTTCCGCACTTGATGCATTGTGCGAGGAAATAAAAAAACGAGCGAACCTTACATTAGTCGCATATGATGTGTAACAGCTGACATCTTGGCTGACGTATATAAATGGTATACACAATTCATCATCATCATCGCCCTCACCATTGTATACTATTGTATAGAATCAAGATCTTCTAACTGAACAGACAGCTGTGCTGCTGGGGAGTTTGTTGCTCCACTTCTTCTTCCTAGCTAAAGCACTAGGAAGTGGTGAAGGGCGTACCGGGGAACTGTCTTGTCATTTTGACGTTCAAAAAGTGCTAGATTCTCAGCCTAATTTTGTGTCGTGTTGTATCGGGCAGATTAGCGACCATCCCGGCGTACCACATCCCGCGGGACGGCTCGCTGGAGTCGTACCGCGACTTCCTGGACCTGCTGCCGGCCTCCGAGCGCGCCGAGTCCGTCGGGCAACACGCGTCTGCCGACGTGGCCACGCTTGCGCAGGTACTATACTCTGTTACAAAAGTATTAGATTAAAATGTAAACAAATGGGTCAGAAAACGTGTAACGTTGTGGCTTCACTTAGTCGACTAACTACATGTTACTAAGTGATTGAGATAATTAAGATAATATTTATTTTGTAAAACATGAGTACAGTATGAAGGTCTATTAATGTGAATACATGTTTTGCCATTTATGGCGTATAAAATTAGTTGTAATATAAAAACAATACAAAAAAATAAAAATTGTAGTGTCAAGCACATCTCTAACGTGCAAGCCCAACACTAAAGTTCATTTTTTAATCCCAGAGAGTAATTTGACAGCTGCAAATGTCAAATTCCAAATTGAAAAAACAAACAACAATGACTTGAAATGTCAAATTAGTCTCTAGGATTAAAAAACGAACTTTATTGGACTGACATTCTCGGTCATTTCATCTGCGGCCAGTTATACTAGCGGTTCATCCCCTGACTCTCAGGACTCAGTGTGCACTGACCTTACCCACGACCTAGCCGAGTGTTCTACTACTTAAGTACCTAAAATATATGTATTAACCTATCCGGCTGTTTCAATTATTATATAAACTACTACCTATTATTTAATGGCCTGCGCAACCTAACCTGCAAAGCCCCTAGCCGTTATAGTGGCGGCCAACTCGAACCTAACATGCTGATCTGATGAGCCCACGCACACATTTCTCGCTACACAGCGTAGCGGTATAGTTTAAGGATTATTCTAGCTATTGTGTTAACCAAAATGTAACAACTACTTATGTGTCACTAATGCTAACTAAACAAACATGGGATACTTGATGAAACGATCGTGTCCTGCTTGTCTTGTCGTCTACACGTTACGGAGCTGCTGGACTGTACTGTTGGCGCCAAACTCAAATCCAATTTTTGGGACAAATTCATTTAGATTGCCATAGACACGCTAGTAAGATGAAGGAAACGTACCCGTGGATGCCAGTTAGTAGATAATCAATCAATTCACCCTATCGCAGTGCACTGCTGGACATAGGCCTCTCCCAGACTGTGCCATAACACTCTGACCTCCGCCTTCCGCATCCAGTTTGTCTGCGCCACCTTATTATGGAGTGACCTCCATGGTCGCTGGGAGGCGTCCCACACTACGCTTGCCGATACGCGGTCTCCACCCCAGAACTCATCTGTTCCACCAGCAATCGGTCCTTCGACAAACATGGCCGACCCACCGCCACTTTAGCTTACTTAATCTGCAAGCTATGTCGAACTTCATTTCTGATCTCATCTTTGTGCCACAACCAAATGGAGTGCTTTAATTTGATTATTTGAGTACTGTGAGCACCGCGCTTGGCTGCGGTGCTTTAGGGATCGTTTGTGTATATAATTAAAACATTTTTGAATAGTTGAGACTATATTTTAAATCAATGTTATATGGACACACGCGGGCGGAAGACTCGAGCTGACTCTCATATATTTTCCTCAACAAAACAACAACCTTCACGAATCCTATTTAAATATATTTGACAGATTATTCGGACGGAGAAAGATTTCATGCCAGCCTGTGACATATGAGGTTCCCTCTCATATTAAAGCCTCTACACCAGCTACGCCCCTATACTCCATTTGAAATAAGATTAGACATTTAACTAAACCGTTTTTACAGTCCGTTCAACCGATTTTGACTTCTATTGTGACGGTGGCATAACAAATGGCAGCTGCAGTAAACAGTTGGTATTGTAACCACTTTTTTTCTTTTAATGCCATCCTTATACCTACGGTATAGAAGTCAAAATCGGTTGAATGGACTGTAAAAAAGGTTTGTTTAAATGTCTAATCTTATTTCAAATGGAGTATAGATAAATAAAAGTATCCAGCAGATACCTTTATTCAGAGCATCCGAATAATCTTCAACCCTTCCTACCTATACCTAAACGAAACATTACCTAACGATGGAAATTAAAATACATAGTGAGGTCTTTCTCTTACAAGAGAAGGCTTAAGTCAGGACGAACGAATCACAAAGTCTTGATACCAGACTAGATCTCAACTAAGTTAACTGACAATATGTGCTAACATGCACTCACAAGGTTAACGTCGTCATGCTTAAACCTCACTGCACCAAAACCATCGAAAAAGGCGCAGCAAGCCTCGGAGAAACAAACAAACTGCTGTGACAGTTCACAACTACCCAGAGGGGGTTTAAAAAAAACAAAGAACTCTACATCCTAAGCCTTAACTCCATCGGACATAATTAAGCCAGAGGGAACAAGGGTTTAAGAAGCAAGTGTTCAAAATTAATAATTCACGACCATACTCCAGAGGGAAAATCACAAAACCTCCTCACAAGACAATCTTTATCAAATGTCAGTTAATTCTGACTAAACTGTGAGACCTCAGCCTTAAGTTGAACCAATTGTGTCAACTAGACACACCTAGCAAGGATTATATCCATAAAGCAAGGTTGGCGTCAACCTAGACAGAGTACCTCCCCTCTCCAAATGGGATCACAGTTTCTCAAAAAATAATTACCCCTTAACTCGCATTAATAAATTCTGGAGTACGTTCATGCTAATTTAGACGAGACGACATATAATATTGAAGACGCAGACAATGGCTCGTTCCCTCAGACTTCTCAGCGATGTGAGGAGTGACACCTCACTCGCTCCCGGCAGCGTCCGATGTTTGCTCCCCATAATATGAAACGAGAAATAAACAAACATGCATCAGCATAATATTACATCTTCGAAATTAAAATAATGTGTCAAAATTAAATGATGTTCACATCTACATGACATTGACAATATGACATAAATAAATTACATAAAAAATAATAACTAAATTCTACACTATGACAAAGGTTTTATTCTCTTGATATGTGCAAACTCTAAACTTCTTATTATTTAACTTAAAAAATTCGTACTCTAAAATGTAAAACTTCTTTATAAAATGTTTATATGCTTTCGACCTTCTTTTAAATTTACTGATTTTCGATACGAAGCTTTTAATTTTATAAACTTTCGACCTTCTTTTATATTTATTGTTTTTCGGTGCGAAATTTTTGATTATTCTCAGATACGACCGCTTACTTTTATTTGGTGCTCTGCTTGAATTTTTCTTAGCACGATGTTGTTGTAATGTGGCTTTAATTTTTTTTATATATTTATGTTCCTTATGGGTAACATGAATGTTATCGTTTGTGGTTTCGCCTGTTTGGAGATTTTCCACATGTTCGATCAGATCAACAACCACTCCATTATCTGTGACTGAACCTAATTCCACGTCATCCTTACTATTAAAATAAACTTGATCAACGACGAGGTTATTTATAAGAATTTCCTCATTGTGACCAATGATTTTCTCTGAAAAGGACACATTCTGACCTTCTGAAACATAAATAGATGGTTTAATACATAATGGACTGGACTGACCCGATTCAATAATTTCTTCCACGTGTTCACTCTCGAACACTTGGGTGGACTCCTCTTCATCATCATCATCGTCATCTCTTCTTCTGTCTTGGCAGCTTTCTATCTTTTCTGGTGGGTCATCCTGTCTTCCACTAGAAAATAAACTGGTGTGATTATCAACATTCACAACATTTTCTTGTATGTCTTCCTCAGACATTGCTTGTGCAATCTCCTCTTCTTGCACCCTATATATTTCCTTGTGACATTTGCACGGGAACTCCGCCCTCAGCTTGTCACACAACGACTCAAAGGATATACCATCGTGGTATATATAATTATGAAAGTACATCGCTGGACCTTCAAGAAATGCGCGTACTATGAGCGCTAAATCATTATTTCGCCATTCATTGCTCGTGGCTATCAGCTTGAATGCTGTTATAAAATTCTCAAGGCATACGCCGTTTATGCCGGAGAAAGCCTGCATTTGTAGAGCCATCTCACTCTTTACATATTAACAATAATAATAAAAAAACCACTCAGCTTTGTTTTCCGGCGTGAATCTCCTGTTTCTTCTCAGTTCGGCGCTCCGCCACGTATAACTCTTCTCAGTTCGGCGCCTCCACCATATGTGAGCACCGCGCTTGGCTGCGGTGCTTTAGGGATCGTTTGTGTATATAATTAAAACATTTTTGAATAGTTGAGACTATATTTTAAATCAATGTTATATGGACACACGCGGGCGGAAGACTCGAGCTGACTCTCATATATTTTCCTCAACAAAACAACAACCTTCACGAATCCTATTTAAATATATTTGACAGATTATTCGGACGGAGAAAGATTTCATGCCAGCCTGTGACATATGAGGTTCCCTCTCATATTAAAGCCTCTACAGTACCCCGAAATTATAATTTTAAATCACCTTAAAGATATTTTTCATTGGTCAATATTGAAATTACTTTTGTAACTAAATTTACTGTCGTCGATGATTTCTCAATTATAATTTAATAATGTTATTCAAATAAAAATCTTCTTCTTTGTAGCACTCTTGTCAGAGTGGTCATAGTCTTCATAGTCTTCTTGTCCAAGGGATGATGTGATTCGCCTCACAATTTCTCGCCATCTACTCCGATTTTTTGTGTTTTTAGTACACTGGTTCGCCCACTGTGGATTTAATTTGGTCAGTCCATCTCATGGGTGTGCGTCGGCGTGGTCTAGTGACCTCCACTATACCCAGCATGACAAGACACTCTATAGATCCACCCTCACATCTCGAGACGTGTCCGAAGTATTTGAGGATGCGCGTTTGGACTAGCACAGTTTTCAAAAAGCGTACAGATATACGCTTTTTGATGCCGAGTTCTTGGCGTATAGTGATGTTGATGTGAAACTCGATCCACGATGCCCGAAGCATTCTTCTCCAGCACCACATTTCCAGAATATCAAATATTCGAATAGTAATTGTTCGTTATGTGGTGAGATATAAAGTTGGAACCTTCTAAATACAGATGGCTGTGCTACTTATACATTTTAGTGAGTGATTGCGTAAGAATTTAATTAGAGGGTTTGTTTATACTTTAGGGCGGATTCGACCAAACCTGTGTAAGTCTTATCCTGGGAACAAAAAAATCTTAATCCCGGAATAACTGTCTATCCGAGAGTAAATTGTTATACCGCCAAAATGCACCGAGTAAACAAGTTATCCGAGATTAATATTCATTTATTATTAGTTTATTAGCGAACAAAAGGAAACAGTTTATTTTATATTTTAAAATAAACTGTTTCCTTTTGTTCGTAAGCTCATACTCGCATACCCAGTCCAAGGGCTTGAGGCGCTGCATGCTGAAACACAGGCTATAAACCTAGTTTGGCAGCAGATGCTAATAATTGGACACAATTGTTACTAAATTACTTTTAAGCATAATTATTTCAAGTAGCTAAAACAAATTGTGTTACATGTTTACAATTTCTGGTCTAATAAATAAATATAATGGCGGCCGCTACATTGCCAGATGTTTTCGTATGCTTTGTTTTAGATAGTTCACAGTATGTGGTTCACAGAATGAATGTTGATATTTTTTTGTAGTTTTGTGATTTGTAACGATATTTTTTTAATAACGCAACGTTTACCAAATATGATCTAGCAGTTTGTCGTTTGACTACTATATTCGCGGGATATAAGTAATTTGCCATTCGGCAAGTTTTTGCTTCATCGGAACACCGTCTGTTTTTGAAAATCCTCACTCAAGTAACAATGACAACTCGTGTAAATATTCAGTTGCCACTAATAAAAACCGTTAAAATTATGTGAACATAAAATCTTGCGTTCCGCTTTATAAACAATTGCATTTCTATTTTAGTTGGCTTACATGTGCATTTATCAACTCAAGAGTAACAATACCCAGTATTGGCTATTCTTGGCTTGTGATAGATAAACGCAAACGAAGTTATCTGAGAGTAAAACCAATGAGTAAAATTATTCAAGGGTTAGTTACTCTGGTATAACATGGCATTTGGTCGAATCCGCCCTTAGTCAGACAGTTTTGTAACACTACATAGATACACTCAGTCTACAGTCGTACCGCGACTTTCTGGACCTGCTGCCGGCTACGAGCGCCATGACACGACTTTGAGATAATTCCTTAAATATTGTTAAAATTGATTGCTTATAGGATCTCGCGCACTAGACGGCCACGACCACAAGTAGCGGTCGCAGCAACCAGGTAAACTATAGAAACCGATACGAATCGCGCACTTGGTCGCAACGGCTACCTAGACGCAGACCATACAATACCGCTAGACGGCCACGAATAGCCGGAGTCGTGGCCGTCTAGTGCGCGAGATCCCTGAATGTCACATAAATGAAAACGTTAACACATTCCAATACAGTAAACTATATAATTATAAACCTCATTTTGTCAATGAAATAACTTCCCAATGACAGATTGCCAAATAGTTTGTTATTACAAGTGTGTCTTACGTTGTGACGTAAGTAATGAGGTAATTACGTCAGTGTTTTTTTTTACCAATTTACTGTAATCAATTTGACAACAGCAAGACTGTTTTCGTTTTTTCAGAATATCTTTTCAGTCTGTTTCTAAAAAACAAAATGTTTATTTCTCAGGACGCCTTGATCATGTGCTCGACCCTGTTCGCGCTTGCGAGCACGGGGGGAGGGGGCGCGGGGGGAGGGGAGGATCAGAAGGTACATAATACACATAATTAATAAAATAATGTTATAAACCCAAAATTATATTTACACATAATGTTCTTTTGAATAAAAGTAATAAACCCTAATATAACTTATATAAAACAAACATTTTCGCGGCTCAGGGGTGGACCATGGGTCACTACCGCCGCACCTTAATCCAATAGGAGTAATTCCCAAATTATAATAAATAATGTTTATATTTATGGCTTATGATTAATAGGCGAATAAATATTTATGCCTTAAAAATGTATGCAACTCCCAAGTCCCAAGTTATGCCTAAACAAATTAGACCAAATGACAGTTACGCTGTTCTTTGTATTATGCCAAAGTATTACTATGCTAACAAAAATTATGCGAAAACGTTATGCCAAACAATATTATGCGTTAAAATTTTATGCCAAGAGGGGGATTCCCATTTTACATCAAGAACTTCTGGTGATGAGGGCCCCCTGTCGTTAAGGTGGACGAGATAGCCAATGAGATGTTGGGCAAGCTGCCCAGCAAGATAGACGTGGAGACGACGGAACGTATGATGGGTCCCGAGATCGTGATGCCCATGTGTGTGTCGCTGCTGCAGGAGCTCTCGTACTACAACACACTCATCAACATCATTATAGCGGGACTCAAGGTAACTTTTGACTTAAAGCGATAGAGGTATGAGACGTCGTCGTGAGGTCGTCGTCGGGGTCACCAGTATGAGGTATGAGGAACAGGGTGTTAAGTTCACTCGTCCTCGATACAAAAGGGACGATCCTCTGACCAGACGTGTTGTGTCTGGAGGGCTACTGCCCGACGATTGCTGTCGAGATGTTGTATATACAGGGTTATTGGTTATACGTCGGCAATCCGTTAAAATGTAGAGGTCGTTTGCAACCAAATTACCCCTGATGACCCCAAAGAAAATTGTTGAAATTTGCATAGGAGCAGCCTTGGATCTGGGGGGACCGAGCCCCGGGCGCCAACGTCAGGGGTAGCAGACAAGTGCACCACCCAGCACACAGCAACTTTGCAATAAATGAGACGCACAGCCTTCGATCAACAGTTGGTATTGTTGATCGAAGCGCACAGCACATTATGATCTTAATTTTTTTTTCTTTTTCGCTTTAGTTTTGGCACCCCTTTTTGGATTGGCGCATTATCAATGGATAAAATTTGATTAATATGTTGCTGGCAAAATTTACATTTTGAGAAAATTTTAATTTCGCCGGCCAATCTAACACATCCCCATAAAAGATTGGCGGCGGGCGGCAGACCGCAGTTTGTGCTCCGCCTCAAAAAAATTCTAGATTTGGGGCTGCATAGGAGTCAATCGGCGTCATTTGGTTGTAAATGACGCCTCCTACATCCCCTTAATGTATTGCCCACGTATAACCATTAACCCTATATATCAGGGTTATTGGTTACATTTTATATTTTTATTTCATACTTTTTAAAAAATGTTAAATTATTTGAAAATGGTTACGTATTATTGCAAAAAATGAGTATAGTACATAGGTGTTTTTATAATAAAGTTCTCCATATTTTACCGTCACGTGGGCATGCAAAGATTTACAATCCCAAATAAATATACAGATCATTGGAATTACAAAAAAAGTAATAAAAATGTCAGTGTGGTCACAGCAATAAAAAATATAAAATAAGACTAAGTAAGCGTCTAGTTATTCTATTGGTTGTATAAAACACATATATCCTGTCCTCTCGTCTTGTCTCCGCTTTGGTGGAGTCCGGACCGAAAGGTGCGTTTTGGCGGAGACCTGCAGGAATCGATCAATTACAATGGTTGAAATCCCCATCGCGTCTCTCGTCTCGTGTGTAATTGGACGATACCTGCACGTCTCCGCTCAGCTCCGCTCGTCTCCGCTCAGCTCCGCTCGTCTCCGCTTAAATAGAAACGCACCCTAATGCGGGTTGCAGACCAAGAGCTAAGCTAAGTTAGTTTAGCTTAGCTCGCATAGCTAACGCAGTTTTTCATACTTGAGTCATAGTTTGCGGTCTGCACACAAGTATGGAAAACTGCGTCAGCTATGCGAGCTAAGCTAAACTAACTTAGCTTAGCTCTTGGTCTGCAACCGGCTTAAGGCCCGCTTTCACCACAATTCACTGCTAAACATTTAAAACATTATTCAGTCTCTGTAATCTTCAAACTATAGAAAGAAACAGAACGACGTTTTAAACACGTTTAGTGCTAAACGTAATTACCTAGTGATTTGTGTGTGCAAGCAGGCTTTAGTAACAGCGGCGCTTGTGGATCGAAGGTTAAGCTACGCTTATCGTGGTCGGTTTATGGATGGGTGACTATGGAGATTTCTTTTGATGGTCATCTCTTTGATGCAGGAGATGCGACGCGCCATCGAAGGTCTGGTCGTGATGTCAGAGATGCTAGAAACCATGTACTTGTGCATCTTTGAGGGCAGGACACCAGAGTTCTGGCTTAGAGGTAAAACTGCATACAATGAATAAACTGTAGTTCAAGGTAGATAGATCTTAGAGCAAGATTCACAAATAGCACTTTTTTTGTTATGTAGAGAACTTCTTCAGAACTTAAAATATAGTATTAAGGTGGTGGTATGGTATTTACACCGGCGAGGCGAGGCGTGGATGGGATGGGCGAGAATTGAAATTTGTATGGCAAAATTTCTATCCATGCCCTGCCCATCTTTGGTGTAAAAGCAAGGCGAGAATTGAAATATTTGTTAGTATAAGGATTGTTACATACGATTTGTGTGTGATCTTATTTACTAGAAATGAATATTGATTCTTGATTGATTGATTCTTCCTAATGATTTCTAGAGATAAAATTTGCAAAGATGTATGTCACAAATTTAAATGTGATATTATATTATGTAATTTTATTAGATTTTTAATGATAATTATTTTTAATTTCTATTTACCGCATTTATTTTAAATCATGCTGTTTATAATTAATTGATTAAATGTAATAACCTACCTAATTATATTTGTACGCCGTTAAGGCAAAACATGACTGTGATATAATTTAATTGTTACATCTTGCATGCCATGTGTGTGTGTATAGTCATGTTTTGGAAAAAAAAATAAAAAAAAAAAAAAAAAAAAAAAAAAAAATATATTTTACTGTCAGGCATCAAGGCCCATAGGGTGTTAGTATTACATTTGACTTAAAAAACTATATTAGTAGATATTAGATAACATGCAGGAACACAAAAAGAAGAAAGAAAAATAAAAATCCTAACAGGAAGGTTCATCAAGCCTTGTTGCCAACATGAAGCTTGGTAAACCTCCCCATTGTAGGCCCATCCAGCCTCTCTGCAAAAACCCTCAGAATACTGTTGCTGGTCCCCCTCACCCGGGATATTACTGAGGCAACTTTCTTCCGCATTATCGCAAAGTAGTCGTCAGTGTGCGCATCAGCGAACATTCCTGACGCACTACAGTACGGTGGAAGCCTCAACAGCGCCCTGAAGGCATTGTTATATTGAATGCGCAGGGCATTGTCTGCTTTTAGGGTATGGTTATCCCAAACACTGCTGGTGTAAAATATTTGGCAGTAGGCCTTAAAAAGAGTTAGTTTCACGGGAACTGAACAACCATGGAACCTTCTGCAGACCATATTTCCCCTCACAGCCAGTGCCCTGCGCTCCCTTTCCATATCCAAGTCGTCTTTTAATTCCTCAGTAACAATGTGGCCCAAATATTTAAAGATGGCAACTCTCTGCAAAGGTGAACCATTTAATTTTACAGGAGGGACAAATGCTGGATTTTTATTCCTGCCTCGAAACACCAACAGCTCACTTTTTGTAGGATTATATTTTAGCCCGTGCTGTTTGGCATATCCTTCACAAATGGAGAGTAGCTATGATCTTTATCTTTATGCTGTACATAATACTTGAAACTCCTTACCGATGATTTATCACCGAAAATGAGGGTGAATTTGATCAAAACCGGATGGCATTGATACGCACGAATTCCTTGCACATATTAAATTTCGAATAAAACGTAAAAAAAAGTTTGCCTCCCTCCCATATCTCCACCCCCGTCCATTTGGGGTTCATTCGGACGGTACGGGGGGTTCGGTATCACTTCAAGACCCAGATTACCACTCACCATCCGGTTGCTTCTCCGATAAAAATTTACGTGCCTTGAATAATATAATAATTACCGTGGTCGCAAATATTCATAACAGATAGAAATGCCAACCACAATGAAGCAACGCAGTAGTAAGGCAAGTCTGTTTATGGTAGTAATGTTTGATCGTTTAGAATGTGATTTTTAATTTGGTTTTACTTAGCGTTTCATATGAATATGAGCCTTATTTCTAAGATTACGGTGTTGATATGAGCGAAGCAAAAGATTGTACCTTTACCTCTTTAATAATAAACGCGAAGTAAAGTTACACTTTTCTGTAATATAGATACAGTTGTTATTATCTTATTATGTTTTCAATAGTTAATTTAATAAGATTTCTTGTGATATGTAACATGCCTTATATATTTGCTTATATAATAGTGTTAAGAAACAGTAAGTTTTAATGTAAACATGGTTTTAAATTTGTAATAATCGGCAAGGTACAGGGCTACACATCAAGCCATACATTACCAGTATTTAAACTGACCTCGCATTGTACGGAAATCCTATATAATGCGAGATCAGCATAAACTGGAAATGTATAGCTTGATGTGTAGCCGTGTGTACCTCTTAGTTTATAATTCACAATAGTCCTGAAGGATTACGCAAGCGCTTTCTGAAGCCTTATGAAGACTTCTTTGTGGTGTTATCTTCATCAAGAAAACCTTTTCCTTTCGCTGCGGTTGGACTTAGCCGTCACCTGGAGCCTATGGCCGTTTGTCCACCGCACCGTGAACGGGACGCCAATGAGAACGAGATGCCGTCGTCAATGAGAATGAGCATTGAAAATCAACGCTGTACTTAGCGCCGAGAGTTGAAAATACAACAGTGTGTTTGTTCAATGCGCCGCGCTGGGACGAGAGTGCATCCCAGCGCGTTGGATTCATAACTTCTAAAAGCGGGCAACGTCGCAAATAGATGTCAAATATTTCGCTGTTTTGATTAATTTGGCAATATTACTGGCGAAATGTGGGTGTACCTGCTACAGGGACACCTCTGCCCAACCCTTCGGGGAAACAAGGCGTGATGTTATGTGTTATGTTACTGTATGGAAATAAGAAATGTGGCTAACTAGCGACCTAGAATATTCATAATAAATTGCAATTACATAACATAACATAACATCACGCCTTGTTTCCCCGAAGGGTTGGGCAGAGGTGTCCCTGTAGCAGGTACACCCACATTTCGCCAGCTATGTTTCAGTCCCATGTAATAGGGGGCGAGCCTATTGCCATCAACCGGGCACAAATCCAGACTCCGAGCTGCTACTGAGAAATTTCAGATAGAAAAACCCAATAACACTTTGCCCGACCCGGGAATCGAACCCAGGACCTCATGCTCAGCAGTAGCGCTTGCGACCACTAGACCAACGAGGCACTCAATTGCAATTATAACACTGAATTTGATGTTGTAACCGTTTTAAGGTTTAAAAAAAGGCATTTGGAAAGTTTCCAAATAGTTTTTTTACATCTAAAACTAAATCATCAACATCTAAAACAATTTATTTTGAAAAGACTAACCGTGGAGTTTCTTGCCGGCTCTTCTCCATAGGAAGCGACCAATTGGAACCATGCACCTAGCTTCTGACGATTTCTTATAAGTGCCCTTGTAGGTTTATGTGAAATTAAATATTTTGATTTTGATTTTGAAATATTCGGTGTTACGATATTAATTATTGCATTTCATAATAAATATTTTAGTTCACTAATTTTAATGTTAATTCCATACAGTAATGTTGCCAAATTAATCAAAACAGGTAAATATTTGGCAGCTATTTACGACGTTGCCAAATTTTAGGATAAACACTCTTAACACCGAGAACGGAAAATCTAGTGCGCGATAAATTCCCGCCGAGATTTTATTAGGTCCGTGCAAACGTCGGCTTACTCTAGCCGCGTAATCTCATTTCTGGTTGACGTCTCGTTGACGGTGCGGTGGTCAAACAGTGTATAGGTGCAGGACGACGGCACCCTCACACCGGGATAATCCTCGATAGGTGTAGATAGATCTATAGGTGTACACCCTCCTTCAACATTTCGGAAATAGCGTTAGGGCCCGTCCTGGACAGCCATTATAGAGGAAAACAAGAGCTTCCACGTTTTCTTGAATAGCAAAATGTCGACATTATTACCGCAGAAGTTAAGAAGAAACAAATGAACATATTGGTGCGTAAAACGTTTCCTTTGTTCGTCATTGATTCTGGAATTTATAATTAACTAGCAACCCGCCCCAGCTTCGGGTATAAACCGGGTTATTATACATATAAACCTTCCTCTTCAATCACTGTATCTATTAAAAAAAAACCGCATCAAAATCCGTTGCGTAGTTTTAAAGATTTAAGCATACATAGGGATATAGGGACAGAGAAAGCGACTTTGTTTTATACTATTTATAATTAATTTACTTAGTTTGAATTTCTGCGTATTATTTGAGAAAAGTACTATATAAGCCTTGGCCGCAACTATGGCATAGATGGACTCACGTATGTGTGCCTGGGCTTCGCCTCGGCCCACATTTTCACGATCGTCCACCTTTGCTTTAATTGCTGGCCGCGACAGTAACGCCAGCACGTCAAGCTACCCGAAACTGTCAAATTTTCCCAATCAACTTTGAACCTTAACCTTCAGAGATAAAGTTGAAAATCTATTAAATAAATTTGACAGATTGTAGTATCCTGATGTGCTGACGTCTGTTCATGTGTCCTAACTTGATACTGGAAAGAAAGATCTATAAGATTTGACTGTAGGTACAGTTGTGAAATGCAATAAACGATTGAGTATTGAGTGACTGAGGCATACTAGACCTGTACCTACCCCTGCAGGGGCTACAGGCTAATTTTAACATGAATGATGTGCCCAATATTTTTTTACAATATTTTGATTTAAAATAATGTCCATAGATTTTTTGCACGTTCGTCTTCATAGGAACCATCCTAGTCAGAAAGATGAAGCTAGATGCCAAAGTGTACTTTGGTATCTAGAATATATAATAGACGTGGGTATATTTGGTAACCTGTTCCGCTCAGCTATATCTAAAGAGCCATCAAAAACCCCTGAAAGAAATCGACACGTGTTTCACCTCTCAACGAGGCATCCTCAGGATGACGATTGACTTGTCGCGAACCCGAACACGACGTGTTGCCACACTGAGCGCTGGACGCTGCGTTCAGCGCTCGGTGTAGCACGTGACAAGTGTCAATTTCTTTTAGGAGTTTTTATGGCTCTTTAGAAATAGCTAAACGGAATAGATTACTAAATATACCCACGTCTATTGTATTTTATAATAGATTTCCGCAAGGTCACGCCTGAATCATTTAACTATTTGGCATTTAGCTTTATCTTTCTGACTGACCGACTTCTTGACGATTCAAATGTGCCTGTAATTGATTTAATTGAAATAAATAATTCGAGTTCGAGTTTGGGTCCCCGGGCAGGCCGTCCGTCGATGAAGCCGCTAGGTGCGTGGTGCCGCGAGCTGTCCCTGCGCGGCGCGCACCTGTCGGCGTGGTCCCGCGCGCCGCGCTCGCCGCCCACGCTGTGCTGGATGCCAGCCTTCGTGGCGCCCACGGGATTCCTCACCGCCGTCATGCAGGTGCCGTACACACGCGACGAGACGATCAAAGTCATCGTACTCTTGCACTTATCACGATTTATTGGTCGTCATCTCGGTAGTCGCCATGTCATCTTTCACAAAATCCATCCATCGTTTGATCGGTCTTTCCCTACTCTTATAGACATCTACGTTCATATTCAAAACTTTCCTCACGACCTTTTCCGTATTGGACATGTGACGCGGAGGACTACGGTAAATGTATATACCATAACGAACGAATTCCACAATTATTTTCAATCACCAGTGCTGCCTTATACTTGACGGAGAAGGTAGGTGTCTGTTTCGTTATTATTAGCCATATTTTTACTACTGTGGCAGTGTTGGTTATTGCGCAGTAGAAAAACCGTTTACAGTTCAGATCACATTACAATTTACGATCAATTAATCTTAATAGCAATTCACACACTGTAGGTATACGACACGACTATTTGGAACGCGCGACAATTTCTCAAGGTGTTCACTGCTTGACCGCCACCGATGAACTCTGCTCAGCTCCGGCCGGCGACCGGTCCGAGCGTTATGTTGTAGACTCTGTCTGCTCAGCTCCGACCGGCGACCGGTCCGAGCGTTATGTTGTAGACTGTCTGCTCAGCTCCGGCCGGCGACCGGTCCGAGCGTTATGTTGTACACTGTCTGCTCAGCTCCGGCCGGCGACCGGTCCGAGCGTTATGTTGTAGACTCTGTCTGCTCAGCTCCGGCCGGCGACCGGTCCGAGCGTTATGTTGTAGACTGTCTGCTCAGCTCCGGCCGGCGACCGGTCCGAGCGTTATGTTGTACACTGTCTGCTCAGCTCCGGCCGGCGACCGGTCCGAGCGTTATGTTGTAGACTGTCTGCTCAGCTCCGGCCGGCGACCGGTCCGAGCGTTATGTTGTAGACTGTCTGCTCAGCTCCGGCCAGCGACCGGTCCGAGCGTTATATTGTAGACTCTGTCGAGCGCTGCCAGGCTGCGCTGGCGTCCCAATTAGTCAACTCAATAACGTATTTCTGACATACTAATTTTTTATTCTATCCATTCGCGTAACACCACATATTCTAACATACGAGAATTGAACGCCCTAATAATTGTGGCCATGCTGTGCTGGATAAAATACAGCAATACACAAACACACACGCTGCTCGTTGATACAGTACAGCAATATCATCCACCTAATAATTGTGCAAGTTTTTGGTGATCCACACGCATATTTGAATAGGGTAGATGTCGAAAATAACCTTTATGTAAATTACCCTAAAAATAGGCCTTTTGGAAATAAGCCGTTTTCTTTTCTAAATTACCATTTAGCAAATTACTCTTTTGGAAATTAATTATTTTCTAAATTGCATTCTGAAAATTAAATTCTGGAAACAACTCTTTAAAAAAAAATGCTTTTTGAAAACTACCCCATTGAAAATTACTCAGTTGAAAACTATTGTAAGTAAATAAACTTACTCTTTTGTAGGTACCTACCATTTCGGAATATACTGTAATGCGAAATAAAATTACCCTTATAAAAGTTAATGATTTACATTTATTATCCTACTGAAAATCCCGAATAATTACTTTCCCGAATAATTTACTCTGTTTAATAATTTCCATTTTTAAACGTTCCGTTCATGAATTTTAAAAAATTGCCCTTTCAAAAATTACCATTTCGAAATCACCCGTTTTGTAAATTACTCTCTAAAAATTAACGTTTTGGATAAAAATCTTTCTGAAAATTACCCTGATACAGAATAGATTATTAATTTAGATCGATATTTTCATTTGCATTAAAAATTGTCTGAGCCAGATTAATTGCTGTTTTTTGTCTAATTGTTGGGTGGGCTTTCTATTAATTCGTCTTAGCTACCAACAATAGTATTTTAAGAACAAACCTGTTAATTTATGGATATTTTAGCTGTCCTAAATAAAATAGTTTATATTTTTATTTATTACATTTTCATACATTTATATTACATTTCTTAATATTTGGATAAAAAGAAATAAAAAGATATAAAATAGTGGCCCATCGTCATCAGAAACAGGGTCCAAGCTACCAGTGGTCAGGGCTCTATAGAGGGAGAGTGGAACCGGCGAGAGATGTCGTGCGGTGTCTCACAGAGATCGGTCGTGCCAGGCGGCGGCCGACTTAGCACCACGCGGGGTTCCGACAATCGTCGACAGGATCCGACTCGAGGTGACCCTGCACAAGTCCGAGACCATGGGTTTTTATGGTCCTCGGAGTGCGCCATCGTCGGGTTCCCAGGTAATGGCGGGAGGGGTTCACATTGGCGTCGAGTCGTCTCGACAGCCGGTAGAACTTCGTGGAGCATTTCCGACGTTTGACTCCCAGACTGGAACGGGCCGGGGCTGCCTTGAAGCGGCTCCTGCCTAATTTAGGGGGTCCAAACGCCTCCTGCCGGAGGTTCTACGCGGGGGTTTTGCGGTCCATGGCCCTTTACGGGGCGCCGGTGTGGGCGCGTTCATTGAGGCTGCGGCCAGCCCGCCGGTTGAACGCGTTCCAGAGGGTCATGGCCATCCGGATGGCTCAAGGATACCGCATGGTCTCCTGCGAGGCGGCGAGCCTCCTTGCCGGATTACCGCCATGGGATCTGGAGGCAAAGGTCCTTCCTTGCGCACATTTGGGAGTGGCACGAGGAGGCGAAACGCCGGGGTTTAACTCCGCTGCCGCAAGAAATCGCGGCACAGCGGACAGTGCTCTGGCGGGATCTCATTGCGGCATGGAGAGTGCGATTGTCGCAACCCGGCGCTGGGCACGCCACAATTGCGGTGGTAAGACTCCTCTTTGAGGAATGGCTAGAGAGGCGCCACGGCGTCCTCACCTTCCGCCTGACGCAAGTCCTCACCGGACACGTCTGTTTCGGGAGGTTCCTGTTTAGGATAAGGTGGGAGGAAACGCCCGGGTGTCACCACTGTGTGGATCGCCCGGAGGACACGGTGGAGCACACGGTGGAGGTCTGCCCGGCTTGGGCTGAGCATCGCCGTGTCCTCGTGGAGGCGATCGGCGACGGTGATCTCTCGCGTCCGGCCCTGATTCGGGCCATGGTACGGAGCGACAGGAAATGGGAGGCCGTCACCTCCTTCTGCGAAGCAGTAATGCTTGCGAAGGAGAAGGCGGAACGCGTGAGGGAGAGGCAAATTTCGCGCCTTCACGCCCCTAAACGCCGCAGAAGGAGACGCCCTGGGCATCGGGAATCGCGAGCCGATTTCCGGCCACCATAGGCGCGGGCTTGTGGACGGTGAGCAATGGGTAGCTCGCCGCCCGATAAGGACCAGGCCTGGGTCGACGGTGCGTTGTGTTCCACGCGCGCCTCAAAGAGATGTCAGCAGAATTGACAGGGTCCGTTAGGGCCGATGCCTGCCGGGGTTGCGAATAAGGCCGAAAGGAAAATCGTGGCCCCCGGCAACATGGCAACTGAAGGAACACGGGTGGGTTTTAGTCAGTAAGAGTCTGACACGCCCTCCTGCTCCACCCAGAGCGGGAGAAAATATTCCCTGAGACTGCAAATCTCACGGTTGTGTAAGGTTTTAGCATTTTAGAAACCTCGACCCACACACTTTCGCGGGATGTAAAGTTTCATCACTGATGACCGTGGATGATGCATCCAATGTGCGGTCAGCAGTGTGCGGACCCTCCTATCCAGAGCATCAAGTTCCGTCTGAGTATGTCCATTTGAGTATGCCGAAAGAATACATCAAAACCGGCATGACCCAACCGTTGAGCCTTCAACGGTTGGGTCATGCCGGTTTTGATGTATTCGCACCTTGTTTCCGCCTGATAAAAGACTATTTAATTATTTATTGAGGTGGCCAAAGAAACGCTCCCTCAACGATTGTTTCATGTCTACCGACATTGATGCCTAATGCTTCCGACATACCCAAATACTTGGTTTCAGTTAAGGAGAGGGATCTAAAGTGTATGGAATCCGAGAGTTGGGTTCCCACGGATTCCATAATCCCCCTCGCTTTAAATGCATTTTTAATTTTTTTTTGGTGGTAGATTATCAAATAACTTCTCCCGCTCTGGGTGGAGCGGGAGGGCGTGTCAGACTCTGACTGACTAAAACCCACCCGTGTTCCTTCAGTTGCCATGTTGCCGGGGGGCCACGATTTCCCTATCGGCCCATATTCGCAGCCCCGGCAGCGCTTTACATGCATGACTACACATTTGTTCACACCAAATTTCATCCTGATGGGGCTATTGAACGTTTCTGTTACCTTCAGTAGCTCCATCAGTTGCAAATTGTTGGGGACAAAGAGTTTCAGGTCATTCATGTAAAGGTGAGATATCACCTGATGACCTCTTTTCAGTCGATAGCCTAGACCTGAATCCTCCAGCAGTGTGCTTAGAGGATTCAAGGCTAAGCAAAACCAAAGCGGAATCAAATTATCGCCCTAGAATATTCCCCGTTCAATCCTGATCGGTTCATCGATCCCCCGGATCTGTCGACATCCTGGATAGAAAAGGACTGTCCTCCACTGATCCATAACGACTTCAAAAAGGTGCGTAGAGTTGCGTCTGTTTTGTACAACTCCAGCACCCTAATGAGCCATATAAGTGGCACCGAGTCATACCGAGTCTTATAATCAATCCAACAAGTCGACAAATCTTTCCGGGATCTAAGAACCTGTTGGCTGATGGTCATGTCTATAAGGAGCAGCTCCTTAGTACCGCTGGACCCATTCCTACATCCATTCTGAGATACAGACATAATTGAGTTGTTATCGATATGTTGTGCAATTTTTGCTCTAAGAATGGATGTATGAACTTTATATACCGTCGGTAAACATGTCTTTAATTTTTAGATTCCGTAGTACTACCCGATTTATGGAGCAAGTACCCTAACTCCTGTCGTAAAGAACAGTAGTAGCGACCCAGTCTCTAGAGATATCTAGAATTTCGAGGCTAAGCAAGTGTGTGACCTTTGTAGCCATTTAATCCAGAAATTGTGCAGTTCGTCCGGTCCTGGAGAATTCCAATTAGGCAACGGACGGACTGCGCGGGCTACGTCCAGAGGGCTGATGGTAATGACCTCCATGTCTGGTATTTAGTCACACGCCCGCTCAACAACACGCATCCAATGCTTCAGTGTGGTGTGTGACTGACGAGCACCGACCAAAATTATTTATTATTATTAACAATGTCTGCCATTGGTCTAGTGGTCGACAATGCTACTGCTGGGCAGGAAGTCTTAGGTTCGATTCCTAGGTCGGGCAAAGCGTTACTGGGATTTTCTATCTGGAATTTCTCAGCAGCAGCCCGGTAGCGGTGTCTTGCATTGTGCCTGGATCATGGCATGGCTATTATATGGGACTTAAACACGACTGGCGAAATGTGGGTGTACATATTATAGGTATACCTCTGCCCAACCATTCGAGGAAACTAGTCGTTATGTACTTATGTAATAAATATAATGAGTATTGTTGCAGACGACGGCCCGCGGGGAGAGCTGGCCCATCGACACGCTCTGCTGGGAGTTCACCGTCATGCCGCTGGAGGAGGCCGGCTTCGTCAGGCCACCGAGGGACGGCGGCGTCTACGTCAGGTACAGCCTATGAACACTTACATCTTACTCAGAAACTTAAATTGTCTTGTGTTTTCTATTTATTTAAGGTATCATCTATTTAATCGTACCTCAACATAATTCTCATTTTGATGTCAAAAAAATATTAAAATACACTCTAATGTAATAAATGAGCCTCTTTTTGTAAGCCTCAAAACATTCCCATTTTGTTGTCCTAAAATACTTAATAGCCAATTAACTGCGACCAACTTGAACGTAGCGGCCGCTGTCGCGGCACCCACGCTTTACTCGTTCGGCTCGCGCGCGGTTGGTCACAGTTCCAAATTAACCTAACCCATTTGATCGGGATGCCCTAACTTAGTTACTACGACCATCTCGACTCGAGCGTGGTTGGTCACGGTTCTAACTTAACCTAACCCATTTGGTCGGGTGCCCAAGTTTTTTTTCTGCGACCAACTTTGAAACAGGCGGCCTTTTCTCAAAGTTAAACGAGGCTCATTTATTAAAAAAATCGAACATCAATAGATAGAAGCTCAATACGTTTTTAGGGGAATAATGAAATATTATCCTTAATTAAAAAATTATAATATTTATACAGGGTTATTGGCTATACGTCAGCAATTCGTTAAGGGGATGTAGGAGAGGTCATTTGACGCCTCCTCGTCTCCTCCTCCCCGAAATCCCCTTAATTATTAACCCTGTATATCAGGGTTATTGGTGTTAAATTTTACATGTTTATTTCATACATTTTAAAATATAAAATTTTAAATTAGTTGAAAATGGTTACGTATAACCAAACCCCGTATATCAGGGAACATTTTATATTTTTACTTCAATCATACAAAAAGTCAAATTCGAACAAAACCGTTTATAATACTTAAATTATGTTTCTTTCGGTGAGTATTTATCCATTTTGGTAGAAAATAAGTATACAGTCACTCATCGCCATTTTGACGTTTCTCCAAAGTTGCTGCGGACGATAAAACTGGTATATCTGGGTAGAGAACACTTGAACAAACAAAAATATTGTATATTCGAGATACGTTGCCCCAACTGAAGTGAAGAAGAACTAAAATAACACGTTTCCGAGATATTCTTTGTTATAGCGGCTATAGTGTAGGTACACACTGACAAAATTTCAAGTGTCTACCTATTATGGTTCAAAAGATACAGTCCTGTGACAGACGGACGGATGGACGGACAGTGGAGCCTTAGTCCCTTTGGGTACGGAATCCTAAAAAACAAAATGGCGACGGGTGGCTTATGCCACACTAAGGTTCTAAGCCCTTTGTTAGGCGTTTGATGAATCATCGTTTCTCTGGTCTTCCTCTACTGCTAAAGCCATCTTACTTACTTAATTCTTACTTACTCAAAATTTTTCTCACGACATTTTCCTCATTTCTCCCCATCACATGCCCCCACCACGACAACCGCTTTCCACACAACTTTTCAGTCACCGGTGTCACTTTCAGACTTCCTCTTATACAGTCAAAATAGTGACGACTCAAAAAAAAAAAATTGATTCCTCATGCCCAGGGGTATCCGAGAAAACCGCATGTATGTTCCACGATTCTTGATAGTTTTCGAGTTAAAATTATTATTATTTTCTTGAAAATTTTATAGGAACCGCTTTAAATAAAGATAACTTTATTTTTACACGGTTATTTAACTTTTTTTATTGCAATTTTCATGGCCATAAAATATCTTTTCTGACATAAAATAATCATTTTCCTATCATTAAATTCAAGATACAAAAAAAAATATCGAAAAGGAGGAATTTGTTTGAGTGATACAGAGTCGAGTCATTTTCATCCCAGCTGCATACAATTACCCTTCATTCAACCCTTTTGTGGCCCAAAATTCTGATTGCGTATGATAAATAGTACCTATCCCTTTTCTAAATGTCGATATGCCATGTAATACGGCACCTGTGTGTGCGCGTGCGCAGAGGGCAGTACCTGGAGGGCGCGTCGTGGTTCCGCAAGGACGGCTGCTTGCAGGAGCCGCTGCCCATGCAACTGGTATTCTCGATGTCGCCCATACACTTCAAACCCGTGCGCATCACCGGCAAGCGCTTGCGCAGTGAGTCACGCTTTTCACAGACTTATAATTATTAGAATCGTCAATACAACGAAATAACCAAGAATATATGTATAAATAAGAATTGATAGTCATTTGTAAGAGTAATTTTAAACTCTGCGTTCAGCGCTCGATGTGGCAACACACCGTGTTCGGGTTCGCGACAAGTTAATCGTCATCCTGAGGATACCTCGTTGAGAGGTGAAACACGTGTCGATTTCTTTCAGGAGTTTATATGGCTCTTTAAAAATAGCTAAGCGGAAAAGGTTACTAAATATTTGATAATAATACGGCTATTGTATTTTATAATGGATTTCCGCAAGGTCATGCCTGAATCAATCAACTATTTTAATTTTAAATTCATAAGTTTTCATTTGACAGTTGAGGTTATTTTTACAACCTCAGTTGTCGTCGATAATTTCTTAATTATAATTTAGTAATGTAATTCAAACAATAATTGATGGAAAAATTGGTGAGATATAAACTTGAAGCCTTCTAAATACAGTTAAATGCATTGCTAATTTCCTTTTGTGAGTAATTGCGCAAGAATTTTACAGATATCAGATATTTAATCAGACATTTTTGGAACAGACGGAGTATTTTTCCAAAATCCTATACTCTATTAGTTTAGGTAGATAACTAAAGGTAAAAAAAATCGTAAAAAGGGTTTATATAGATGACACTTTCTTGTTTAAAAATACGTTATAACCAAAGTATTTTTATTTTTACGTTAATTTCCTCTATTATTAATGTTTGTTAAACTTTATCATTTATTCTTAAATTACTCTTCGTATATATGTAACCGCTTGAGCACAATTGTTTAGTTAGATTTTTAATAGGTAAATAATATTTTGTAACCTGTCTATTGAGCCCAAAAAGACAGGTCTCTAAACGTCAACGATTTGTAACGTTGCTAAATTGAAGAGAACAATTACTGTGATGTAATATGATAACTGAAGTGACAGGTATTACGTTTATTCGGTTAGTTGACAGCTCTCTCGTCAGGTGATTTATTTTGTTTACCTCTAATTACCTACCTAAACCGACGGAGTATACGTCAAACACAAGTGCATCAGTTAATTTTCGTCCCGCACAGACCGGTACACGTGCCCGTGCTACTACTACCCGAAGCGCATGGGCGCGTTCGTCGTGGCCTGCGACCTGCCCGCCGGCAAGGAGTCCGCCGACTTCTGGGTCAAGCGCGGCACCGCCATGCTCTGCACGCTGGCCGCCTAGCCGACCGATGTCCGTTCTTAATTATATGTTTCATTGTAATAATTTGCCTTTTTGTTGTATTTCCTATCCTCAATCTCATTTCAAAGTTTTAGATAACCACACAAAAAACTATGCGTTGCATGTGTCGCCGGATAGTTTTGGTGTTTCTTCGATAGTTCCAGAGATAAGCACGTTCAAACAAACAAACTCTTCAGCTTTATTATATACTAGCTGCGCCCTGCGGTTTCACCCGCATAAGTCTCGATCCCGTTGGAATATTGGGATAAAAAGTATTCTATTTCCTTTTCCAGTTCATGATCCACCCATGTGCCAAATTTCATCCAAATCTGTTCATCCGTTTTAGCGTGAAAGCGTAACAAACAAAAACTAAAATTACAAACCAACCCACTAAAAATAAGTCAGTGAATTTGGATCAGTAGGTATTTTAGTTTTTTGTCACCGACTTCCGAAATTAAAGTTATTTTTCACTTTGTAGTTTGGAAGTCGGTTGTATTTTTGTAAAAAAGTTTTTTGTTTTCACTTTTTAGTGGGTTGGTTTGTAATTTATCTAAGTTACAATAGCCTACTGACATCTGCTCATCAAAAATGCCCAAATCGCTAAATATGTGCCTATAATATTTGAAGAGTTCACTCGATTTCTCCAAGATCAGACCGTGACCAAATGACAATAATAATAATATCTTTGTTTCCATATCTTACAATAGTCCTACACCAACCGGGGGTTGTCCTTGGCTGCACTTGCATAGTGCGAACAGGGATAATCGTCGGTTGGTACCTACCTCATTTCATTAAAAACGTCTAAGGGGCCTTCTATGAGTTGGCTTCGGCCCCTCGTACGCCTTCCAAAGGTCCGGGACCCCTGGGTCCCGAGAAATGTCAAAGACGTAAAAATAATAATAATATAATAAAATAAATTTATTTCTCTCTCCACAAAGGTTGGCTTAGAATTAACATCTTAGGACTAGACAATAAATGTAGACAAAAGCTCCTTTGCGAGAGACTGGAGTATGAGTTACTAGGGAAACCCTGTGTTACGGATCTCCAGGCTCCCAGTGTTTAGGTCATCATTAGGTACACAGCAGAAGTACAAGCATTTGAGTTTCTATGAAAGAGCAGATTAGAAAAAGCAGAGATAATTTATAAAACGAAAAATCATTGACTTCTTATCAAGCAATTCATAATTATGTAAGAAACTATTCTAAGCTTGGGCGCAGACTCTTTTAAATGAGTCTGCGCCCAAGCTAAATCTAAATTAATAAGTAACAAAATCAAAATTTCTAACAATAAAATAAAAACTGTGTGGCAGGTAATTAACAAAGAAACTGGAAACAAAACAGAGAGATCAGAATGAATTATCTTTAAAAATTGATAGTGAAACCGTTTCAGATAAGTTGCTGAAGACACTAGATTATTTCTTCACCAATATCCCAATAGAGGTTACGAAATCTCTCCCCTCACCTTCCATACTAGCTGCATCTCTTCTAAAATAACACTTCAGTAAGGACATTCAATTTGAATGTCCTTACTGAAGTCCTTATCTGAAACGGTTTCACTATCAATTTTTAAAGATAATTCATTCTGATCTCTCTGTTTTGTTTCCAGTTTCTTTGTTACTTACCTGCCACACAGTTTTTATTTTATTGTTAGAAATTTTGATTTTGTTACTTATTAATTTAGATTTAGCTTGGGCGCAGACTCATTTAAAAGAGTCTGCGCCCAAGCTTAGAATAGTTTCTTACATAATTATGAATTGCTTGATAAGAAGTCAATGATTTTTCGTTTTATAAATTATCTCTGCTTTTTCTAATGCCAGGAGTGGCCCATACATAAAATTTTGATTTGGTATAGATTGTTACTGTTTTTACAGGACATGCTTTATTGAATTCTTGGCATACTGTTGAAAATGATGTAGGTACCGTAGTTTATTTTGGGGTCTTGTGAGTCAAAACTAGCTGTTGAAAGATTGCTAAGAACATTATTATTAAACATTTTCAATTTATTTTTAGAAAGAGGTCTTAATTGAAACGTAACCTTTTATCTGATTCAAAGGATATAAGTTGACCTGTATGATCAGACCTGACGCCACTAATAAGGATTCTTTTATTTTACAATTAGTAAATGCATTGTCTATGCATGTAGCTGAGATTGCTGATAATCTAGTTGCTACTCGTACATTAAGTATACATTTTAAATTGAAAGATTTAAATAATGAGATAAGCTTACATTTTTCCGGTGAATTTACTAAAAGATCAATATTTAGGTTACCATAAGCAAAAACTATACCTGTGTTATCGAGCTTTGCTCGGGTGAAAATAAAGAAAACGAGTTTTTCCAGATATGAAACCTAGCAAAATCGATTTTTCGTCCCCATAAACCCCTATATTTCAACTTTTATTGAAGTCGTTAGAGCCGTTTTCGAGAACTTGATACAAATGTATTTACAAAAATACAAATATTGCTCATTTTATAGTATAGAATAACAAAAACACAATATATCAATGCAAATTTTATTTTCGAATAGACGATGGAGAAGATTATATAACATTTTGAATAAGTACATATTTCTGTATAATTTTAGCGCAGTCATCGTAAAGAACTACCTTCAAGGGGGTACTAGAAATTATTTAAATGCATAGTATGAATAAACATGTAAATGCAACATTGGCGTTTCTACTCAACGGCATAGGTTCCGGGCAGATTGGAAGAGTCTATCTCCAAAAAAACAGGCTGGTTGTTGAGGTTGCATGAGCAGTAGCACTTTCCTTTAGGTGTCCCGTCTTCCATCATCAGCATCTTCAGGTCCATGTCTGCTGCGACTGTTTTTTGGATGTCTGTGAAAAATATTTGATAAGTTAGATCATCTTATTCACATTTGAGGATACTTTAAGTTGAACCAATTGCTGCTGGTTCCAATGGCAACACAAGCTTACGAGATCCAATTTGTCAGTCATTGTGGGCTCCGTCAGTGATGGCATTTCACGCTCATATCTCCGGAAAAGCTTTAAGATATTCTTAATTTCTTAACATTTTTTGAATAACGTCTGCCCTCGGTCAATTATAAATGACAAATCATGACCTAAGAAAAGAGTGATGCAGAGATGATAATCGTAATTCTATAATGAAAATTCGATAAGGGTGTTCACCTCAATATAAAAAAAAAACCGTGACTCCTAAAAACCAATGATTTTTTTTAAGTAACTTAATCACATACCTGCTAGTTTGAGATGAAGAAGCCGTCAAGCTTCCCGTTTCTATCTTCCTAAGCTAAAAGATGTAAGAAAACTGGATTCTTGACTTTAGGTATATTTTCTTCTCTGGCAGTCTAAAATACTTCCACGAAAATTAAATGTTTTTCTTCCGTGAAGTTTATATTCTGTCAGCTGAACCGTCCATTATAACTAAGTGTTGATGGTGACTGGCGAGACTTCAGTGCGTATCGCGTCGCTGCCATGGTTTTTGTGATCGGACCGATACTGCTGCACCTTGCTAAGAACAAACATAGTGTCCGCGTATTCTCAACAGAGCTGTTTACGCTTGCTCACTAGTTCGTAAGGACCGTGATTGTTGCACTCTTGTTTATTTCAATTTGTCGGAACCGTATGAGTAAGCAAATTATAATGGCAAACGTTGGTTTTGTTTATCCAGTGGTCGTTGCATCAGAGGTGGCTGTGGCCGTTGCATCAGAGTTGCCTGTGGTCGATCCATCAGAGGTGGCTGTGGTCGTTGCTTCAATAAGTTTTTCAGATTGCTGATAACATATTTTGCTTGGTTGAGAACGTCATCCACAAGTTTTATTATTTCGATAAAAATATTAGGTTGGGGAAAAAGTCTTTTCGCATTATAGTATGTATGAACTTGTAATAAAATCTCTTTTGCTATACTATTTGTATCTGGTTTTGGTATCATTGAAAGTTTAAATTTTAAAGAACATAATTCCAAATTCAAATTAGGAAAATGTGTGATTTTCATTTGTTTTTTGTACCATCAAGATGAGTGAATCTAATGAAGAAATTCGATACATTTTAAAATTTTACTACCTACAAAAAAGGTAAAAATGAAACGCAAGCCTCGAAAAAAATTTGCTTAGTTTATGGACCGCAGTGTGGAGTGCAGTGTCTGTGAGAGTAGTAGGTACAAATTTGGTTTAAGCGTTTTCAATCCGGAAATTTTGATGTCAAAGATGCACGTCGCTCTGGTCGCCCTATTACGGATAAAATGGATGCCATTTTTGAAAACGTGGAGCAAGATCGGCATATCAGTAGTTACGATGTAGCTGAAGAACTGGGAATCGACCACAAAACAGTTTCGGTGCATTTGAAAAAAACTGGATACACAAAAAAGCTCGATATTTGGGTACCTCACGAGCTTACTGAAAGAAACCTAATGAACCGTGTACTCATTTGTGATTCTTTATTACGACGTCATGAAACCGAACCATTTTTGAAGAAACTGATAACTGGTGATGAAAAGTGGATCACGTACGATAAGAACGTGCGAAAAAGGTCGTGGTCATTGGCCGGTCAGGCTTCACAGACTGTGGCGAAACCCAGGTTAACTCGCAACAAGGTGATGCTGTGTGTGTGGTGGGATTGGAAGGGCACTATTCATTATGAGCTGTTACCACCAGGCAGGACCATCGATTCTGAACTCTACTGCGAACAACTGATGAGATTAGTTTATTCGATTCTTAAAGACCCAGTCGGCGATTTTAAGGTTACGGTTAAGCTGCATTCAAAGAATCTTCAAACTATTGTCTATATTCCATATGTACCTACCTGTCGGTGTAAGCTGTAGGCGCCTTCGCAAAGGTTTCCTTAGTTAAATTCCTATCAATCGACAAGTACCTATCTTTCAACTTTCCAAGGGTGTTTCGATTCCCGAGGTGAGATATTTTAGGGGAAATCTTTGAATTGACAGTGACCACTGCACGTATTACGCCCCTGCGCGGTGCTGGGAGCGAGCAAGCTTTGAACGGAGTACCAATACCAAAATATACAGAATCCTCTTCACCGTATCCGGTGACAGCGACCCTGACTAATTTTCTTTCTTTTCGTGAGCTCTAGCAAAGCTTGGTCCTGAAAACCCGGTCACACCGTGATACCATAAAATAGCTGAAAAAAAAGACATACTTACCTGCTATTTTGTTTGCCACTGATCCGACTACATCGGTTACTCTTCCTGTCAAAGTCAAAATCATTCATTTGTTTTAAATGCGGTAATACAAAGGTGGTAAGTAAATAAATATTCCTGTGCGATGACGCGTCTTTCCATTCTGTACAAGGCCAGAAACTAATCGCGTATAGATTGGAAATCACTTTTTTACTAAAGTCTTTCCATCTATACAAGAGTAGTACGCAAATACTCGCGTATACTTCGTAGTGACCTAATTAACTACCTTATTCCATAATATACAGTGTCAGTAGGTACGCTTATGGACTAACCGTGTATAGATTGCGACAAATTGTGAACTGGTATCCAACTTGTTTGCGACGTAATGCACCTTGCGCTAATAATAAATAGCCTGCCGGCTGCGAGCAACTTGGTAGTAGCGCTCGCAAGCCGCTGTCGCGGCACCGCTCACTACGCTTGCTCGGCTCACGTGCGGTTTGTCACAGCTCAAACCTTACATAACCCACAGACAAATATAAAGAATAGCAGACCAAACATTAATCCATAGTTATATTTATATAGCTGGATATGATTCTCTATCCTTTTTTTACTAAACGACAAGTAGTAAATTGTATCTCGTTCTGTCACCTGTTGTCACACTGACTCACACATAGACAAAATTTGACGTGTAGCTTGTCTAGGCCGCGCCGCCATATTGATAAGCAACATCATCTGCATCGTGTTCTATGTTTCAATCGTACTTATTTAGTCAGGGACGGATTTGGCAACAAAGATGATTTTTTTTTGTAAAACACTTACCATTGAATTATGTAAAACATTTACCAAACAGAACCTCAGTTTATTCTACGATTTTTTTTTTTGTGAATTTGTTCCAGAATACTGCAGAGTACAGATTGTCAGTGTGAACACACTTGCTGTTGTAATAAATTATAAAATTAATTATATTACCCTGTATCTGCCTGATGGATAACAAAAACATTGGCATAGGTGTACATAAATAGGGATAGGCTACTCACATAACTTTGAAATTTCGTCCAGCAGGTAATAATTGATCCACACTTCTTATACCCAGAGACTATCGATTTTCGCGGATTTTCAGTAAGTAGGTATAGTATTGGTTGTTTCAATGTCGTAAGATAATACCGGCAACCGGCCTTAGTCCAGCCCTGTAATTGACACTCCCTGTGTGTGCGTAAAGGCTACGCAATTTTTAGAAAATGTTTGGTCTGCTACCTGTGACCTAACCCATGTCACCCAATTCACATTTTTATTATTGTACAGACGCCAGCACATCAAGCTACAATCTGTCAAATTTATTTAATAGATTTTCAACTTTATCGTTGAACTGTAAGGTTCAAAGTTGATTGGGAAAATTTGACAGTTTCGGGTAGCTTGATGTGCTGGCGTCTGTACGTCGAACCACGACTTATTTAGTTAGTCTGTGCCACGAGCTGTCAAGTGTCAAATAGTATGCGAACAGCGCTGTTATTCAAAAGTTTGTGTGTCTGCTGCTGTATGAGTTAGTTATTTAGTGTCAATTCATATTATGTATTAGTGAATGTACAGACGCCAGCACTTCAAGCTACTACAATCTGTCAAATTTATTTAATAGAGTTTCAACTTTATCGCTGAAGGATAAGGTTCAAAGCTGATTGGGAAAATTTGACAGTTTCGGGTAGCTTGATGTGCTGGCGTCTGTACACGTAAGTGTTTTAATGTATGGTAAATTGTAGCGTGCGTATTACGTTTACATGTTTGTGATTAATGTTTATGTACTTATAGAAACCTTGTGTGACTTGATAATGTATATTCCATCATATGTACAAATGGAGAAGTTGGTGCAATTTTTAGAAGAAAAT
This sequence comes from Agrochola litura, assembly GCA_949152395.1. Lineage (NCBI taxonomy): Eukaryota > Metazoa > Arthropoda > Insecta > Lepidoptera > Noctuidae > Agrochola > Agrochola litura. Next base: position 24,486,534 of record OX424495.1, on the reverse strand, counting down.
CCCGGAATTGCCAAACGGCTTATAGGTACGTTATGCACAAGTCTGTCGCCAACAGACAAAACAATAAAAAATTTAGTTTTAAAAACTGTAACCCGACTACGGAAAAGGTAAAGCCGTCGTCGCATGCCATTATAATTTTGTAAGTGTTCCTGGCAGCTACATGGTATCCTACAGGCATGCGACGATGGCTTTACCTTGACCATTTTTGTACCTATGCCTCGATTTCTGTCTGAAATATTTTCTTGTTTCGTACTTTTTAGATCACTTTTATTTTTCCGTAGTCGGGTTACAGTTTTTAAAACTATTTTTTTTATTTAATATTATTCCGTTTTAACGCTTGATATTAATAAGATTTGATTAATTGCGCGTTGGTATCATTTAATTCATGCTTTTTGTTGTATCATAGGTAGTACGATTATCCCTCTCCGCACTATGTAAGTGCATCCAAGGACGACCCCCGGTTGGTGTAGGACTATTGCAGGATTGGAAACAAAGATATTGGGTTGTGGGTTTGGGTGGCTAAAGTGAACTGGTTATCTAGGACTATGAAAAGACTATGGCCCCTGCCTGATCAATGTTTTATATAAAATGCACACTCAATAATGGGCCCCCGAAAACGGTCGCTAGCATATAGTGTCGTAGTGGCAAGGGGGCAACACGTCCTGAGGTTCTTGAGGAGTGGAGAGGTATTCCACGGCTATCAGAACAATCCCGGAAGTACGGTCAAGATCCCTACCAGCATCTTACTGGAATACTTCCTTCCTCCGAGCTCGTTAGCTCTTGCAAATCTCCACTCCAGTCGGCCAATAAAGGCAAGCCAGAGGTGAGGAACAAGACTTCTCCCGGTAGATAGGGTCCGTGGGGTCGCTACTGCCCAACAGGTCGCCACATGCTGCCCTGCGGGTTTCCGTATCTCTCTTGGTCTGGTTCCTCACCCTAGACCCGTTTCGACAAAGTAAACTCTACCGGTACAGATCTAGAGTTTAGGAGCGCACAAGCCCCACCACGATGTCAACGTAGAGATACTTACGGCGGTGGGGATATTATTATTAACTAATCAGCGTCATTGTATGAAGACTTTGGGCGACTTTTGCGTATTTTGACCTTCTTGTCTAAGTTTTCAAGACTATTTGTTCCAAAGCGTTAAGTTGCTTCGTGGATACCAAATACCAAAATAAATAATGCCAAATAAATAAAACATTTAAAAAAATACATACCTATTATGTTTTTCACACCTGTTGTCGCTCCTGCAACTAATTTTTCTACTGTTCCTCCTGCTTTTTCAACTACGTTATTTAATAGTCCTCTTAATGCCCCTTTTCCTGATTTTCCTGCTACATCTATTCCATCTTCTGCGGATGCTGAATCGTCGTTGCTCGCTTTGGTTGACCCGGAGACAGTTTCAGCGAAGGCAAAAGCAGCCTGGAACAATTTAATTCAATGCTAATTTGATAGTAGGTAATAGTATGTAACGTGCGTACAGTCAACCTCACGTCCTTGCGTAGTATCAACTTATCATTGACAGCGCCTTTATGTGGTAGCAGTGAGTTCGTTTTTCGTATTACAACCGTAATAAGTCTGTTCAAGTGTAACATAAGCCTGTTCCACTGTCACTGACCCAGATTTTTTGTGCATTGGTGTTTTGAGGATCTAAGTACGGTTTTCATAGAGTAATATGAGTTTATGACATTTTTCTGCTACAAATACATAAACATGTATAGATTTTTAAAGGTGGCCGATTTCTTGTACGATAAGTAAAATCTTTAAATTAAACAATATTTTTTTAAGCAACCTTAAAGCGAAAATAAAGCATTAGAATTACATTTAACTTTCTTCAGGTTTTAAGATTCACTACAAGGAGTAAAACAAAATTGGTTGAATTCACGTAAAGTTTTTGGATATGCGGTCATTATAATTTTATCGCAACGGAACCAATTGATGGGCTCGCTACAAGTATGGAACACTCGTGAACGTACAGTACCGACCAAAAGTCCATGAGCAATCTCACAAAGCAATAGACTGACGCTTCGGTTTGACTTACGACCTTCTTCTATAAGTTGTTACAATACTGTAGACACGCACATTACACACACACACTCACTTTGTCTGCAACCAATGACTAGTTCAATAATCATCATTCGTTTTTAGTTTCATTCGTCTTGTTCACATAAATATTAAAGTTTAGCAGGTAGACCACAAAAAACTAAGTAAATTATTTCGATTTCTGTGGGGTAGATGCAGTTTGTTACGAGTATTTAATTAATAGAACTTTGTTGGTTCGTGGATAATATTGGTGACGAGTATTAAGCGCAGTGTTGTGGTTATTATTATCAAAAAGCAGGCATAAAATATATTGAAGAGATCAGATCAGATCAGAGAATATTATTGCGCTGCGTAAAAGTGAAGTGAATATCTAATGAAACCGGACTAAGTGTGAGTGTTATCATTTATATATTTCATATTTTACTAAACATAAATCTTAATCAAGGATATTGTTGATAGAACAGAGGTATTGTTGAGACAGAAGATGCCTTTAAAGTTTTAAATTCATTGTGAGGTTTAATTCGATTAGTGAATAATAAATAATAAGGTATTATGTGTAATAAAAACAATGTTTTTCTTTGTTCTAGAGAAATACTGTGAGGGTTAAGAGATATGAGGAAGGGGTTTATTATCGAGTAGCAGCGACGTCAAATGGTGAATGAAACAAATGGTTTCATACCAACGAGATATTTTGCTGAATTATTAAAAACACGTCATTATGAACCGTTCGCCGTGCACTCTGAAGGCTTGCATCACTGAAGACCAGCTAGAAAACCGTTTTTGACCTTAAAATATTGACCGTACCAACTTAATAAACAACAGATTCGTTATTGCATGAATTTATGGTAACGAATTTTTTAAGCACTTTTCAATAGGGTGTTTGTCGTATTTCTTGCAGATATACCGAAATTGTTTAATATTATTTTAGTAATAGTATTATTTTAGGATTAAAATTTGAGGTTTAGTTTCAATCTTCTTTTCGTAAAGAAAATGAATACTTAAGCTTTAACCTCAATAACAACCAATATTTACTAAAGTCAAATAAAATGTAAAATAATTAATACAAATAAAATATAAACAAACTGCCCATATTTAACCTTAAAATTACCTATTCTGTAAGTAGTTTTTTACATTTTAAGTAGTCTAATGTTCTTATTTATTACTTAATTACTTCGACCATGATCAAAGCTTAATATTTATGGTGAAAAAATCCATTAAAAATTTAAAATATTTCATAATTTAAATATGTCAAAATAATACAAACTGCTTCTAGTTTCTTGACATCTATTTCACATCTTATTCAGCTGAAGTAATGATAAATAATTGTAGCAGTGTGTTAACTTATGTAAAATAAATATAACGAATAAACATATTTTTTTAATTTTGTTATCATATATCACGCATTTTTTATTCTAAAACCTTTATTGCAATAACAACATAAAAAAGCAGCAATATTTAAAAAATATTATTATCGAAAACAAAAATAATAATATTTGCAAAAAACCGCACTGTGTTTTACGAGATTAGAACCTGAGGCAGTTTGAATTCCATACCAACGCTTAACGCTTTCTGCTATCTGCACTTGTTAAGTTACTATCGAATTTTAGCAATGCCATTAACTGGTCAAGTTCACGCGCATAGTGCGTGTGCATGTTTAAAGCGACGGAAATATATTGTTGTTTCGTGTAGCGCAAAACTGCGTTATCTGTGGTGTGTGTATCGTGTTGGTTACACATACAAATGTACGAGCTAAGTAGTATATAATTGGGGCATCTGGATCAAAGGAGATCCAGATACCCCAATTTTCACTATTCAAATAGATAAAAAATATCTATTCAAATAGAAGAAATCTTGTTTGTTGAATTGATGGTCTATTAGAATATACTGTTTAATTCATTGGAACATATCTATTAACATAGATGAAATTTTATTTACTGAATAGATTGTCTAATCAAATAGATTATTGAAATGACACTAACATTTCTATTCAAATAGGTTAATCTTTGTTTATTGTATAGTTCAACTAGACGAAATCATGTTTGTTGAATTGATGGTCTATTAGAATTGAGAATACCTATACTGTTTAATTCATTGGAACAAATCTATTCAAATAGATTTTGAACTAAGTACATTACTTTCTATATGGATAGTGATCCATGGTACTGAACTTGATGATTAGTCTTAGAGGTATCACAAGTCTTTTAATAAATAAAACTAAAATACCTAATGTTAATTTAACATATTTATCTGTATTCAGAAGCAAAATGAATTTAACATATTTATCTGTATTCAGAAACAAAATGACTTGACTTAGTACCTTCATCGGCTAAGCAAACTATTTCGTTCATTACCATATTTGTCAAGCTACCTGACGCCTGCGACTACATGACGCCAGGCATGCATTGTTTACTATAGTTATTATTTTATCTGTTTAACTATTTGATGAAACTGACACAAACTCACAAATGAAAATGCCAAATATGAGGTTCTGGGTTCGATTCTATCCCGGTCAGACGAAGTTATTTATACGATTATTAACAAAATGAGTTATTTTTCCTTTGAATTAAAGGCAAAATATACCAGGACATTAAAAATAAAACGAATTATTATTTCATATTTTTTTTATTACAACATAGGTGTTACATCTAATTTGACAAACAAGTTATATTTATTATTATCGTATTCACAGTTAACTACATTATAAAAGTACTTTATTAAAACATATTTTATTTGTTACGTAAATAAATAGTAACAATTTAAGTATATAGGTAGTAAGTAGGATAAACACTATACAGATTTCTATGATTTATTTTCTATTTCATCCTGAATTTTACTAATAATTTCTTTAGCACTGCTGTATATGTCATCAAATAACACAGTTTTAACCACATGTTGAGCGCACACCTCAGCTTCACAATTACAGATAGAATTTTCGGATTTGGGCATATTGTCAGCGTCGTAGATTTCAATTTTAATTATTTTTGTACCCCGTGTCACAGGTTTCTTTATGTATGAATATATTGTTGGTTCTGGTCTTGCTCTCTTGCGGAAAGGTGGAACAAGACCCAGGGATTTTTGTCCTGGTTTTAGAATAGTGGCCGGCTGCTCCATTGGCACAAAATTGAATAGTTCTTCCGTATCCTGAAAAGAGAAAACAAAACTTTAAATAGGTTCTCGTCATGAGTCATAACCTACTACACTAACGAATATATTGCTTAAGAATTTACTTCAAGATTATAACGACATAACTACATACCCATATAAAATAATTTAAATACATATTGTGAGTACTTACCGACATACTGGAACAATCTCGCTAAGCGTTCCCCGTTCAGCCTTCAAAATTGAAATGAATTTCAGTGATATTTTCAGCTATTTATATTGAAGAAATAATATTTTTTTTTTTGTTAATAGAGTTCAAAATAAAGGATTTTATTGATGTAGACATTCCTCGACATAAAAGGTAAGATGAAATTCAAAACCAAGCATCAAACTAGAGCAGGGATGTCGAACCGTTGGCTCAAAGCTAACATTTTAAGCACGTCATCATTCCGTTTGCCTAAAGGTGTGTCCAAACATTGAGCGGCAAGAGTGCGGCATCGGCAGCAACACGCGGCGTTTGCAGGACGCATTTCTACCGCGCTCTAGTTAGGAATAAATCTACAAATGTTAACGTGGCAATTATCCAAACCATAGCGCGGCAGCCGCGCACTAATGTTGCTCATTGTTTGGACACATCTTTACGCAAACGGAATGATGATCCAAGAAGGACAAATTACATCGTACCACCTAAAATTTTAACGTTAACTCATAACAGCAGCAGATATAAAAAGGTTCACCATCCCTGAACAGTTTACATCTAACGTAAATAGATACTGTATATACTTTTAATAAATAACAATGTCTGTTTGTTCATTGATTTTTTTAATTCAAATTTAAATAAAGTATGAAGTCTGTTTCTTTGTTATTAAATAATTAAATTTAACAAGCAAACCCACGATATTTCCATAGTATGTGCAATTGCATCTGTTGTTAGGAAGTTTAGCTGAATAAACAGTTTTAAAATCGTGTGCTCTCTCCATATTTGGGATTGTGACGTATTATAATTAAAAGTATTTAAGTCGTTGGGCTGGAAGCTGGATCAACATTAGCTCTCCTGAAGGTGGTGACCTCACATCTTCTAATTAGTATCTACCATATCTAAAGTGAAAAGTGAAATTTCAACGATTTATAATGTAAGTACCTAATTAAGCATACAATATTGAATTATCTATTCAATAAGTCTACCTCGTTGGTCTAGTGGTCGCAAGCGCTACTGCTGAGCATGAGGTCCTGGGTTCGATTCCCGGGACAGACAAAGTGTTATTGGGTTTTTCTATCTGAAATTTCTCAGTAGCCGCCCAGAGTCTGGATTTGTGCCCGGTTGATGGCAATAGGCTCGCCCCCTATTACATGGGACTTAATTCTGCCAAATCCTTTGGGGAAATAAGGTGTGATGTTATGTTCTATTCAATAATGTCTATTTAATTCATGTCTATTAGATATTTGGTGTCTATTTTTATAAGGATAGAAATTGGGTAGTTCCCTATCTGCGAGCAAATACATATTATTTGCTCGCAGATAGTTTCTTATCACAGTTATTATGAATAGAATGAAAATTAAATATGCTATGAATAATATAATTACTTAGCAAGTGCAACTACTTAGTGTTAGACCTGGGTTCGATTCCCTAGGTCAGTCAACAGTTTTTATCATACTACTTAATGTCTATTAGATATTTGGTGTATATAAATAAATTGTATTTGCTCACAAATAGTTCTTAATCACAGTTATTTATATTATTCCAGGTCCAGATTTGCTGACGACCTCTTTCTGTCGGATGACGATAAGAGCTCCGTGCAAGATGTGGCGATTAGCGAAAAAAAGAAAAAACGGTCGAAGCCGTCGAGCTCGGATTCGAGATCACAACATCAACCACCGAAAACCACTCCGCCTACGTCGTCATCTTCATCTTCAAAGAAGATGAAAATTAATCCGGTCAGCAAGCCTCATCTCACTGCAACAGATTTATTCGGCACCGACAGCGACGACGAAGACGGGGACACGCAGGCAACCACCGGTAAAAAACTCAGTACTGTTCTTCATTCATCGATAACTCGAAGGCTGGCAACGGGTCACGCTCGCCAAACCTTGCCCACCAAAACGGGTACACATTACATCGAACTGAAGGTTTATCGGTGCGATGAAATTGAAAACGTCGCGCCGATGAACCGATGGCGTCAGGCCGTTGTAGCTGTCAAAAACCGGACGGATGAGGGGACCGAGGCTTGGGGTCATCTGACTAAATTTATATGCGCAACGCGCAAAGAATTTAAATCTAGCCCTCAGACCTTTATGAGTTCTTATTTTTAGCTATAGAATCAAATAACTCATAAATATTTAGACACACTATCATATAGCTCACGATGTGTCGCATGTAGTACCTAGTCTATCTACATTTATAATCCTAGTAGATATTAGTTAAGCTAATCATGTAATCAAGTTAGTTATATTATTACACATTATTAAAGAATCATTTTACTTATATAATCAATTTTGTTTTCTTTCCAGTTGCACCAACTACCAACACAATTCAAAAAGAAATTTTAATAGAATGTGATAAATGTAAAATCGAATTACCAAAACAGAAATATAAATATCATGCTAGAACTAATATGCATAAATCAAACTGTTTACTTAAAACTGAATTGAATAACGTTGAAATAATTGCAACTGCTTTTCGAAACAGAATAAACACGTATCGCTTAAATCCAGCACCAGATGCCGAGTATATAACTCCAGAGGCTTTTCTGATTGGGAATCAAAGCGATATTCTGAAATTAATTAAAATATTTTTAATGAAACATAATTGTATTAAAGCTAATTTCGAACTGTTTGCTTACTTCTTATTACCAAAAACAGGTGAGCAGCAGCTAAAATCTTTTAATACAAAGTACGCTAATGTTTACCTAAATACTGATTTAAATGAATTATACATGAATGCTAAAGAGACTTTTCAGAGAAAAATGTCTGAATTTAACCAACGTGATTCTGGTTGGTCATTTATCTCTATAAGTCACTTAGAAATTAATATAAATAAATATTGTCCAATGAGAGGAGGCACGTTTATCGAGCTTCCTCCGGCTATAAGGAATACGAAAAGTTGTTTAAACATACAGAACAATGACAACCATTGTTTTTTATGGAGTATTATTGCTTCTCTATTCCCATCAAAGGATAATGTTTGTAGAACAAAATCATATCCTAACTTTAAAGATGTTTTAAATATTAAAGGAATGGCATTTCCACCAACCTTGATTGATATAAAATTGTTTGATAAAAATAATCCTAATATCAGTGTTAATATATATGGTTTAGATAAGAAGTGTCATGTGACTGGACCCCTATACATGACAAGCTCAAAGAAAAACAAACATGTAAATTTGTTGTACTTTGAGCGGAATGGTTCCGGACATTACTGTTTAATTAAAGACCTAGGGAAACTTATCCGTCGTCAAGTTACTCATCACAAAGGTATTTTTTTACTTTGCGATGCTTGTTTGCAATTTTTTTCTAGTGATTCAAAATATAGCTCACACGATTGTTCTAAAGTCTTAACCATATTACCGGAAAAAAATAGTATTATACAATTTAAAAATTATGACAGACAACAAAGAATACCTTTTATAATTTATGCTGATTTTGAAAGTATATTACTAAACTGTCCTGAAAATAGATCTAAAAATACTCAGAACTTAAAGGTGCATGAACCATCCTGTTTCGCATATTACGTATGTTGTTCACACGATCCAGATTTGAATAAATATGTTACATATAGAGGTTTAGATTGTGTAGAAGTGTTTATAAAACGTTTAATTGAAGATGTCAGTTACATAAATTCCATACTGTCTAAAAATAGACCCATGAAAGCTTTGTCTGTCAAACAACAAATAGAGTACAAAGAGGCAACTCGATGTCATATTTGTAAACATTTGTTATTGGGCGACAAAGTTCGAGATCACAATCATGTTACATCTGAATACAGAGGACCAGCACATTCTCGTTGCAATTTAACGTTTAAAATATGTTCGTTTATACCTGTTGTTTTCCATAATTTATCGGGATATGATTCTCATTTATTTATTAAAGAACTGGTTAAGTACGATGGTCCTATTAAAATAATTCCTAAATCAAAAGAAAAATACATCTGTATTATGAAAAGCCTCGCTTCTAAGAACAAGTCTAGTTCTGTTCAAATAAAGTTTATAGATTCTTATCAATTTTTAAGTTCGAGTTTAGATGAACTATCTAAGAATTTACATGTAGAACATTTCATAAATCTTTCAAGAGAATTTGGTCATAAAGCCGATTTATGCTTATTGAGACAAAAGGGTATTTATCCATACGAATATATTGATGCATGGTCTAAGTATGATGAAAAATGTTTGCCCCCTAGAGAGTGTTTTTATAACACAATGAAGCTGGAGCATATTTCTGAAGATGAATATACACATGCACAAAAAGTTTGGTATTCTTTTAGTATCAATTCTGTTGGTGAATATACTGATCTTTATTTAAAAAATGATGTATTATTACTATGTGACATATTTGAACATTTTAGAAACACAAGTTTAGAATATTACAATCTCGATCCAGCATACTATGTGTCCGCACCAAGTTTAAGCTGGGACGCAATGCTTTTGTGTACTGGTGTTAAATTGGAGCTGATGCATGACTTGGAAATGTATAATCTACTTGAAAAAGGAATACGTGGTGGATTAGCACAGTGTTCCCTACGACATGCAAAAGCGAATAATAAATTTCTACCCTATTTCAATGATAGTAAGCCTTCATCTTTTTTAATATATCTTGATTGTAACAATCTTTACGGACATGCTATGAGAAAAAAAATGCCTGTATCGGAATTTCAATTTTTATCAGAAAATGAAAGTGCTAACTTTGATGTTTTGAATATTTCTGATGATTCTGAATATGGATATATTCTGGAGGTCGATCTAACTTATCCAGAAATATTGCATAATTCGCATAGTGACTTACCATTCGCACCAGAGAGATTTGTACCTCCTGGTGGGAAAACTACGAAATTAATTGCGAATTTATATGACAAATATAATTACATCATTCACTACATACATTTAAAACAATGCTTGAAAAATGGGTTGATTTTAAGCCGAATACATCGCATTCTCAGATTTAGACAAGACCATTTTTTGCAAAAGTACATAGATTTAAATACTCGTCTGCGTCAAGCTTCTACATCAGCCTTCGAAAAAGATTTTTTCAAACTTTTGAATAATGCTGTGTTTGGAAAAACAATAGAAAATAAACGCAAGCAAGTAAATGTAAAGTTAGTAACAAAGTGGGAAGATTCTGATAATAAAACAAATAAATATATTGGTGCTGAAAAACTTATTTTACAACCCAACCTGAAAAGTATATCAATCTTTTCAGAAAACTTTGTGGCTGTTCAGTTAAGCCCTGAAAAATTAATATTGGATAGACCGATTTACATTGGTTTTACTGTATTGGAGTATGCCAAACAACACTTATATCAATTCCACTACGATTTTATCAAAAACAAATATGGCTCGAAAGCTAAACTATGTTACACTGACACGGATAGTCTACTTTACTTAGTAGAAACGGATAATTTTTACAAGGATATGATTGATAATATATCGGTATTTGACACCAGTAATTTTGCTGAGGATAATCCATATGGAATACCTAAAATTAATGAAAAAGTACCGGGTTTGTTTAAAGATGAACTCGGAGGCTCGGTAATTTATGAATTCATTGGCTTAAGGGCTAAACTTTACTGTTTGAAAAGTGTAAAGACAACATTAAAGAAGGCAAAAGGTATAACGAAACCTGTAACAAATCAATTAAAGCTTTCTGATTATAATGCTGCTCTACACAATAACAAAATTATCAAACGTAAAATGAATGTAATTAAATCGATTAAACACGTTCTCTATTCACAACAAGTGAATAAAATTGCATTAAATAGAAGTGACGATAAAAGACAAATACTTTCAAATCAAATCGAAACCTTACCATGGGGTCATTGTGATACAATTTCTTAAAATGTGTTATTTAGTTATAATGTATATAGATGTATAATATTATAGCTGTGTATTCTTCCTGTTTATATTACCTATTCTTAAAAGTAAATATAAGATTACATTGAAATTGTGTCTATCTGTCTATTAATAAATGTGATATAATTTTATTTAATAAACTAGTTAAACACATTTTTGTTTATTTGATTTACCCATATGCTAACTACGCATTTAGTTAAAGTATTAAAAAATAGCCTAAGTAATCTTCAAGTCAATCAATAGTTCGATCAATAACTATGATAAGAATTATAAATACTAGAGCCTGAATAGTTTTCATAACAGATACAGACATGAAGTGGGTCAAGCAACAAGTATCATTGCATGTTAAAAATATAGATGTAAAGGAAAATTCGCTACGCGTGAAACACAGCGTACTTCTCCCAAATAATATTCGATGCATAATATGTGGTCCCTCGAATTGTGGTAAAACGAATGTCATGATTAGTTTACTAATTCATGAAAACGGATTAAAGTTTAACAATGTTTATCTGTATTCTAAGACCAGCTTTCAGCCAAAATACAGCTTTCTGAAACAAGTTTTGCAAAGAGTTCCAGACGTAAAACTTTTTGTTTTTAATTTTGATGATGATGTTATTCATCCTAACGACGCATTGTTGAACTCTGTTATAATATTCGATGATGTAGTTTGTGAAAAACAAATAAACATAAGAAATTATTTTACACTGGGTAGACATAGAGGTATAGACTGCTTTTATTTATCTCAAACGTATTCTAAAATACCAAAGCAGTTATTACGTGATAATGTTAACTTTTTGATCATTTTCAAGCAAGATGAAGTTAACATGAAACATATATACGATGAACATGTTAATTCTGATATTGACTGGCCTAAGTTCAAAGATATGTGTTCTAAAATCTGGATCCATCCTTATGATTTTTTAACAATAAATAAGGATTGTGAATTAAATAACGGTAGATATAGACAGTCATTTGACAACTTTATTTATTTTGATTAATGGTTATATAACATGAAATGAAAAACAAAAAAATCATTTGAACATTAATACTTCTGCGTACAAGTCGTATAATGGACAATAACATAACAAATCAATTAATAAACTCTGCGGATGCTATTAGGAAAAAGGTGAAACAAATGAAAGATTATGAATTTAGTACCGACACTCATCTGAAGTATTTTTTTAAACCTCTTGCTGACCCTCTTAATGCAATAGCAGCTAACAAGCAAATTTCAATAATAAAAAATGAAGATACTTATGACGACCAACCTAAAAACACTGATATCTTAGGTTCAAAAATGTTTTTGCATAACAAATCACATGATATGTACAAACATGAATCACCAGAATCAGAAAAGTTTTATTCAGAAGACGAAGAAGATAACACATCTGAATCAGAAAACGTTAATGTGTCGCTGAAAAAAGAAGATATCTTTGAAATATACGATGATATGAACATACCATTTGGCGTACGTAGTGAGAACGATAAGCATATGATTGGAAATACAATAGTTAATTTCTCTACCACTCGCGAGAACTCTGATAAAGTGTATTTAATTCGCGTAGCTAATAAACAGTATAAAATAACACCTGGTCTTAAAGAATTATTGCTTCGCAAGAAGCCTGATTTAAGTTTGGTCAATTTAAAAGATAAATTAGTTTACAAAGAAATACTCATAACAACTAATGCTCATAAAAGAGACTTTGACCCTGCAGGTCAAGTTAAAGGTGATAAGGGTCTAAAATATTCTCAAGTGGTCAAACCGTTATTTCCAGAGTCTAGTAAACGCTTACAAGAACCTACAGAAGTTAAATCTAAACAAAAACGAGGTGCTGGTCTACCGTATCTTAAAAAATATAAAAAAAATACCGAGCTAGTTTATTGGGATGATCCTAATGAATTAGTGGACAGGCTTAAACTTTTGATCGCATCTAAAACTGCAGGTAATACTAATCTTGACAATGAAATCTTATCAATTATTGAAGAGTTAAAAGAAGCGGGTGTTATAAAAGAATAAAAAGACTCAGCGTTTAAACTGAATATCAGTATAATTTTGTAATTCAGAAGTGACAGTTGAAAGAATGAGCAAAGTGAAAAGAGACATTATAAACGAAATTCATAGAAGTGCAAGAAAAAATTTTCCTCGAAGGCATGTAATATTAAAAGATATCGATGATCTGTGGCAAGCTGATTTAATGGATATGCAAAGTTTCTCCAAATTCAACAATAACAACAAATATATTTTAGTTATCATTGATGGATTCTCTAAGTACGCTTGGGCTATTCCACTTAAACAAAAAACCAAAGAAGCTGTATCTGAAGCTTTTATTACGTTATTGAGTACAGAAAAACGCATCCCTAGAAACTTGCAAACAGATCTTGGAAAAGAATTTTACAATAAAAGTTTTCAAAAAATATTAATAAACCATTCTATCAACCACTACTGCACTTATTCAACCAAAAAGGCTTCAATTGTAGAACGATTAATAAGGACGATAAAGAGTAAGCTTTTCAAGGAATTTAGTTTCAAGGGGAATTATAAATGGACTGACGGGACACTTGCAAAAACCATTACTAGATATAATAATACAATACATAGAACAATTGGTTTACCACCAGCTCAAGTTAATCATAGCAATAAAACTAAAGTACTACAGAGATATTTCAATCAAAATCGAACGAAAACAAAATGTGCTAAGTTTAACACAGGCGATTTTGTTCGAATAAGTAAACATAAAGGCTGTTTTGAAAAAGGTTACACTCCTAATTGGTCAACAGAGATATTCAAGATCAGTAACGTTCAAAACACGAATCCTGTTACATATTTATTACAAGATGTTAAACAACAACCTATTTTAGGAGCCTTTTATGATCAAGAATTACAAAAAACCAAACATCCTGATATTTACCTTGTTGAAAAAGTTTTAAAACGAAAAGGTAGAAAAGTTTTCGTGAAATGGTTGGGGTTATCATCCTGCGAAAATAGTTGGATTGACGATAGCAATGTTTTATGAGCGGTTTATCAATATAACATCACGGTCTATGATAGTGATCTCATTCTGTTTGTATACATGAAAGGGGAAGGACTTATAAATAATTTAATTAATAATTTACCGTTTGAGCTCCATTTGCCAGGATATAATTATTGTGGCCCAGGAACTAAATTACGTGAAAGATTAGCTCGAGGTGATAAAGGTGTAAACAAATTAGATGAATATTGTAAACATCACGATATTGCATATAACAATTCAAAAACTTTGAAAGATCGCCACAAAGCAGATATAATTTTATTAAAAATGGCAAAAAAGCGTGCTTTGTCTTCCGATGCAAGCACCGGAGAAAAACTTGCTGCCAATTTAGTTAATAATATAATGTTAACAAAAGTAAATACTGGAGCTGGGTTCAAAAAAAACTTTAAAAATTTAGTAACCAATACGAAAAAATGCATTAAAAAAGTTAAACCGAAGTGTAGGAAAAAACTAATAGAATTGGCCTACGCTGCTGCTAGAGAATTAAATCATGATTTATCTGCCAGGATTCCACGTATAATACCAATTCCTAAGTCTGGAGGGGTTCTACCTTTAATACCAATATTTGCTGGTTTGTCTGCTGCTGGCAGTATTGCAAGCGGAATTTCTGGAATCGTCAAAACCATAAATGAATATAGAGTTGCAAAAAAGCGTTTAGAAGAAATGAAAAGACATAGTAACAATGTGGAAGGTGTATGTATTGGAAACGGACTGCGGCTAAACCGTTACAAGGACGGGCTTGGAATATATACAAATTTAAAGAAAAAAAACTAAATCATAGGCTACCTAATCGCGCTCTTACTAATATAGATATCATACTTTTTACCAAAACCGTTCCATATTTTCGTGGAGTGTTTATGAGAGATAACTTACCGAAGTCTCCGTTTTCTAAAGAGTGCGGAATCATAAATTTAGATAATTCTAAAAATTCTGGTACACATTGGGTAGCCTATGTAATTTTAAATGAATATGTTGAGTACTTTGACAGCTACGGCAACTTGAAACCTCCAATAGAATTTATTCACTATGTGGGTTCTAACAATATTAATTATAATTACAATAATTTGCAAAATAATAATTTATTCAATTGCGGACATTTATGCATTAAATTTCTTAAAGAGTTTTGGAAAAAGCAAGGTTTTATCAAATCATCACTTAAAAAGGTTTAAATGTTATGAGTCGTCTACATAAGACAACACTTTGACTTTATCTGTCACAAGAGGTGAATGTCAATTAGATTAAAGAAAATAAAAAAATGATAGTTTACAATATAAAATCAACTGCCAAAGATAATAGTTTTACTCGTTCTCGTACCTTCAAAAGACGAAGACATATTGTACGAACTCTAAAAAAAATAACTAAAGATAATAAACAATTTCTTCGAGCTTTAGGATTTAAATTATGAGTATTCTTCAAGTGAATGATTTACCACAATTCGACAACTCTGTAGTGAATTATGAAATTCATACATATAATCCATATAGCAACAATTTTAATGAAAATGATGAAATACGTATACCCATAAATCAGCAAGATTTGTACGTATTACCTTCAGCTAGCTACATTTACGTAGAAGGCCGAGCCACCACGGTTTCGAAAGATGGAGCAGGAAAACTAACACGAAAGGTTGTTAATTTTACCAACAATCATATATCATTTCTATTCCAAGACATTCGATATGAAATTAACGGTGTAGAGATAGACCGAATAAAAAATGCAGGTATTTCTACAACTCTAAAATCATATGTGTCAATGAGCCAGGGGGAAAGTAAGGCTGCTGCTATTTGGGGTTGGAATTTGAATGGGATGAAAGATAATGATGGTATTTTTAGTGCTCTTATACCTTTGAATAAAGTTTTAGGATTTGCGGAAGATTATAATAAAATTATCATTAACTGTAAACATGAACTTATACTTAAAAGAAGCGGTTCGAATCTTAATAGTGTTTTACTTGATAATAATGACTCCATTGAAGTAAGTATAGAGAGACTGCAATGGCGTATGCCTCATATAAAAGTTTCGGATCGGGAAAGATTAACTTTACTTAAACATTTAGAAAAGGATCGTCGTATTCAAATAGCTTTCAGAAATTGGGACTTGTACGAATACCCTTTATTACCTAGAACTACAAAACATTCTTGGGTTGTTAAAACTGCTTCACAACTCGAAAAACCAAGGTATGTGATCTTTGGATTGCAGACAAATAGAAAAAATATGAAAAGTAAAGACTGCTCAATATTTGACCATTGTAAATTGACTAATGTTACTCTTTTTTTAAATTCTCAATATTATCCATACGAATCCGTGAATGCGAAATTTTCTGAAGATAAGTATTATATATTATATGAAATGTTCACCAAATTTCGTCAGTCTTACTATAACACCCGGTCTGAACCAATGCTTGGTTTGGACGAATTTAAAGAAAAGGCTCCTTTATTTGTAATTGATTGCTCAAGACAGAACGAAGCCTTGAAAACCGGGGCTGTAGATGTGAGACTAGAAATAGAAAGTTCTGAAGATATACCAGAAAATACATCTGCCTATTGTCTAATCATCAACGATCGTCTATTTGAATATAAACCCTTAAGTGGTATTGTAAAGAAATTATTATGAACGCTATAGTCGATGTGCAAGGGTTTAAGACGGAAAGTAACGAGTTCATCGTGAAAGAAATAGCAATAGCATGTGGAAATCAAATTATGGTATTATTAATCAAACCACCATTCCCATTTAACAATCTTACAAACAAAGAAAGATTGCAAGTAAGTTGGATAGAGAGAAATAGAAAAATTTTCTGGAAAGAGGGTTTTATACCATACTTAAACTTTCATCGATATATTGTACCTTATCTGGAAGATAAGAACATTTATGCTAAAGGATGCGAAAAAATTTCGTGGTTAAAAAACATTGTAAAACATGATAAAATATATAATTTAGAAGATAAGAACTGTCCTCGTTTACAAAAATTATTTGACGATTATAGAATGTCTAGTAATATATTTAGTTGTGTGTATCATTCGAATGTCTGTGCTTTAAAAACTGTAATGTGTTTGAGAAAATGGTGTACAGATGAAAATAAATTTTTTTTTGATTGATTATTTCTTGTTTTATTTTATTTCAAAATAAAAATACATAGAACCACAACGAACCATGCTATAATTTTAAAGATACAAAAAAAAATAACGTTAGTCCTGTCCATATGACTCCAAGTACCACATCGTTATAAATTAACAACGCCAGTTAAAAGACCTCATTATGTCTATGCACATACCCGTGTCAAGACCTTCTAAAAATGATTCAAAATTATTTTAGCCCACGATATGAAACATATAATGAATATCAAATTCGATTATGTTCATTCAGACATTATTGGGCTACAGTAGATTCAAAACGAAGATTGGTGATGAAAATGGCTGATGCAGGTTTTTTTTACTGTGGAAGTGGTTTAAACGATAAAGTTATGTGTTTTTCGTGTGGAGGTGATATCAAAGATTGGGAGTATTATGATGATCCTTGGATGCAGCATGCTATACTTTTCCCTGGTTGCTTTTATTTAAATGCTGTAAAAGGAACAGATTATGTTGATAAACTCAAATATCAATTTATTAAAGAAACAAAAGTGTAAAATGGTTCCAAAGTAGTATTTAAGCTACTAGATTTTGGCTGAAGATAAAAAATGCTTTTATCTTATTCGTTTTTTATTCCATTAATTGTTTCTGAATACAGATAAATATGTTAAATTAACATTATTTTAGTTTTATTTATTAAAAGAGTTGTGACACCTCTAAGACTAATCAACAAGTGTTGTACCATGAATCGTTGTATCATGGATCCATATAGAAAGTAATATAGTTCAAAATCTATTTGAATAGATTTGTTCCAATGAATTAAACAGTATAGGTATTCTCAATTCTAATAGACCATCAATTCAACAAACATGATTTCGTCTAGTTGAACTATACAATAAACAAAGATTAACCTATTTGAATAGAAATGTTAGTGTCATTTCAATAATCTATTTGATTAGACAATCTATTCAGTAAATAAAATTTCATCTATGTTAATAGATATGTTCCAATGAATTAAACAGTATATTCTAATAGACCATCAATTCAACAAACTAGATTTCTTCTATTTGAATAGATATTTTTTATCTATTTGAATAGTGAAAATTGGGGTATCTGGATCTCCTTTGATCCAGATGCCCCAATTATATACTACTACTGAGCTATACCGCGTGTTCACAGCAATACGACTCTTAGCGTGCTTATGCACTTTTGAGCGCTTACTGTACTTATAATTATGTATAATTAATAAGTGGTTCACTATCTTATTCGAACACCTCTAAATTTGGGATGCAATTTCAACATACAGTTGAAGGGACTTTACAATTTACCTGAATATTTAACCAAGAACGATTCCATTCCTCAAAATAGAGTATTTTCATGTTTTTTGAGATAAACAACCGGTTTCGTGTTTGAAAATTTTAAGCTAAGAATTTGTCAAACTCGACGTTAATACTTAAGGCGAAAGCGTCAGAAATTCAAAATTCCTAATTCACCAGCCGTTAGGGTAAGATTCGCAGACTGTTCCTACTTTGACTTTGTTGAGTAAGCGTTTCACATGAATATGATCTTTATTTTTACAATTTTAATGGTCATATTAGTATGCGACGCTTAGCTAAGTGAAACGGTGAAGGAAAACATCGTGAAGAAACCGGCATGCCTGAGAGATATTTCTCGACGGCATGTGAAGCCAAGTCAGAGGCCCATGGGCGGCTTTAAAACTCTGGTTAGTCACTAACCGCTCTTTACACTTTCTATTTGTTTTTTTTAATATAAGTATGCTTATAATTATATTGTGTACTTTTTTGGTCTGTGCTAAATAAATGTATTTTCTTTCTTTCTTTCTTTCTTAACCTCATGAAAAGAACAAGAAGCTATATAAGTAATGTCAGAGTGTAATCTGTGAATTTCGCCCTAAGCAGCTCCATGCTAAACGAAAGTAATCAACGAGTCGGACATTTTCAAATTGAAAAAAAAAATATTCCGGCGAACCGAGAACCTCCTCCTTTTTTTGAAGTCGGTTAGAAAAGAAACTGTACTTACGATTGCGACCAATACGACCAATACCAGAGCAGTCTTCATTTTGGAAGAGAATTATTTGTTACAATGATTGTCGAAGCACGTCTTTGTAACCCGCTGATGAGCAACTTGTAACTTTGGTCACAAAACGCAGCCTTTTATATGATCCGAATATTAGTTTAGCTTTTACACCTGCGCAAACATGGGACCGAAATATAAACTGAAATGTAATTAATTTATTGGTACTATACGCACCTTAATACTTGGTTCTATAATGTTTACAAAGTAAAATAATATGCACTTGATATATTTAACTAGCTTTTGCCCGCGGCTTTGCCCGCGTGGATGTCTGAAAATATCCCACGGGAATGTACCACGGGAAAAGGTCATCGACTCCTACCGCTGCGCCCGCGTTGCCGTCAACCATAATTATTTCGTTGCACGTAATTTTGAATCTGTGATATCTTCTAAACCATTCATTTAAATAAAATGATGTTGTCAAGGCATATTTTAATCTAAATTAGATGCTCAATTTAAGTAGTAGTAGCAAAACCATAATCTAAAACCTTCCGCATGAATCACTCCGTCCATTGGTGAAAACCATTTGAAAATCTGTTCGGTAGTTTTTGGGTTTATCACGTTCAGGCAGACAGACAGACGCGGCGGGGGACTTTGTTTTATAATATGTATGGATAATATGTATGTTTGTGTGTGTAGCTGCTGCCGAAGAAGGTACCTAATAGCTTCTTTTTCTATAATAAAAGTAGTTATTCCTTATAACATCAGCTATCTGCCAGTGAAAGTCCCATCACAATTGGTCCTACCGTTTCGAAGATTTGCCGGAACAAACAGACAGACAGACAAAATTAAAAAAAAATGTTTTTTTGGTACCTATAATTCAAAGTCAAAATCAAATCATTTATTTCAAATAGGCACATGTATGGCACTTTTGAACATCAAAATTTACAGAGCGACTTACGAGTTGTAGGTCGTAGGTTTAAACCCAGGCAGGCGCTTTACTTTGTGTACATAAACTATTTTCTCACCACTGCTCTCTAAACGGTGAAGGAAAACATCGTGAGAAAACCGATATGTTCTAGAACAAAAACCGGCCAAGTGCGTGTCGGGCCACGCACAATGAAGGGTTCCGTAGTTGGGATGAATTTATCCCAAGGACAAACTTAACCCTAATTGAAAAACATGTTCTCCCATACTTTCCAACTGTAAATGCAAGTTTGTACGCACAATATTGGGAGATTTACCATGTTATTTTAAGACCATAGCCTTCTTAGGTTTTCCTGTAATCTATACTTATAGAACCATATTCTGGATGTTTTTCAAAATTTTAGGCTCAGTAGTTTTGGCAATAAGGGAGGGGGAATGGTCAATTTTCATCTATTTTCTTAAATATCTTTAAAAGTATGGTATTTATTTTAATTTTACGGTTTGCAAAACTTTGTTTAATTATTTTTCAATTTGCCCCCGAAAGGTGACCCCCATAAATATTCATAATGTCATTTATTTTCGTGACACGTCCGTGTTTGGGTCAAAGAAATTGATGTGTCCAAAAGAGATGGAAAATTTTGGGCCCAAATGTAATAAGTTGAGATATGATCTAAAAATTTTTCATATTTTTTTATTCTTGAATATCAAAAATCTGCTCAATTCTCAGCCTGAAATCAGAAATCAGAAATCATTTATTTGCCAATGAAATATGATAAAGATAGTTTTCGTGAGATCATCGATTATAATAGTGGTTTATGAAACTGTTGCATAATGAGGGGTATTAAAACAATGAGTGTGTGTTTAAAAACCTCGCCTA
This sequence comes from Agrochola litura, assembly GCA_949152395.1. NCBI lineage: Eukaryota > Metazoa > Arthropoda > Insecta > Lepidoptera > Noctuidae > Agrochola > Agrochola litura. The sequence continues at coordinate 24,465,395 of OX424495.1, read as the reverse complement.
CGGCTCGGTTTTTAGGGTTCCGTAGTAAACAAAGAACCCTTATAGTTTCGTCATGTCCGTCGGTCTGTCTGTCTGTCTGTCCGCGGTCTAGCTCTAAGACTATTAGTACTAGAAAGTTGTAATTTGGTATGGGTACCTATACATATTAATCATGCCGACAAAGTGGTAAAATATTTTTTTTTTATTTACGTGTAGGGGAGGTACCCTAAAAATTTTTTTTAGGGTACCTCCCCTTCACGTAAAGCGGGGATTTTTTTTTTTTTTTTCTATCCCTTTGTGTGGGGTATCGTCCGGGTCGACGGCGCGTTGTGTTCCACGCACGCCTCAAAGAGATGTCAGCCGAATTGACGGGGTCCGCTAGGACCGATGCCTGCCGGGGTTGCAAATAAAACCGAAAGGGGAATCGTGGCCCCCGGCAACATGGCAACTGAAGAAACACGGGTGGGTTTTAGTCAGTAAGAGTCTGACACGCCCTTCCGCTCCGCCCAGAGCGGGAGAAGTTATTTGATAATTTCCCATCCAAAAAAACGATGCGTTGCCGATGCCATGTGACGCTTCATGGACCTGACCTTTTTAGTTTACATTAATGATTTACCCCAATTACTTCAAAGTCAACTGAAGATGGTGTTATTTGCAGATGACACATCATTGATCTTTAAAATAGACCGACAGCCACAAAATCTTGACGACGTGAATAGCTCTATTCTTCAGGTCCAAGATTGGTTTACGGTAAATAATTTGGTACTAAATGAGAAAAAAACCAAATGCATTAGATTTAAATTACTGAATGTTAGAAGTAGCGAATATGACATCATATTGAATGGAGAAAAACTGGAATTTATTAATCAAACAGTTTTCCTAGGAATCACGTTAGACGAGAAATTACAATAAGGATCTCATAAATAACATCTCTTGCTTGGCTTCTGCCCGCGACTTCGTTCGCGTGGAAGTCGTAAGACACCACAATATACTACAATAACAGTCATATTTTATAAAACTTCCCTGTATACTACATTAACTACATTTGTAGTTTTATTCTCAGCAGCCAAAATATACAGAGAGTCAGGAATGGCAAGTGACGTACAGTTGTCAGTGTAAGAAGCAGCTTGTCCTGAGGTCGACACCCGCAGCCTTCAGCCTGCGGTGTCGGCCCTTGTGACTTGTTGATCGCAAAGCATACGCTCACAGGGAACTGCACGCGCTTAAACTGGTAATTGTGGGGAATTAGTGGTATACGCGGTATAAACACTGTCACGCCATTGCCACAACCTGTTAGAATTTCCACTTCGATGACGTTTCTCTGCAAAGACACGACTTTGAGCTGGGTTCAGTTACACAGCTTCGGCAGAGTTAAGTTCCGAAGGAGCATAATCGGGACACCGACCTTCAGCTGGATGATGTACACCGGAAGTCCATGTGCCATTAGCAAATTGAAAAATTCTACGGGGTAATGTGTGGCATCATCTTCCTCCACATCAGTATATGTGCATCTGGACTGAGGGCCATTTTTTTTTCTGACTGGGGGCCACGCTATATGCATGAGCGGACGCTCATGCATATAGCGTGGCCCCCCAGTAAAAGAAGAAGGCAGCACCACCTTTTGACCCAGCTGATCGCATCTTGCAAGTGTATTTATCTGTCCGCTCTAAGCTGCGCCTGATTGTTCCTAATATAACTCAACCTTTTCGTCTCAATTTTCGCGAACGAAAATATAGCAGATGATTATCTTCTCCCTAAGTATTTATTATACACAACAAATCAAACACAGATAATTTGCTTATGTTTTTCAGTGAATTCAACTTTTTTTAATAAAATCTGATTGAGTTTTCAAACATGTGTCAAAATAAAATGTAATTTAAACTAAGGAGTATTGATATTAACTTCGAAGCAAATCATCGCCAAAATAACTTTCTACCCCTTTTTAACCCCATTAGGGGATGAATTTCAATTAAATACGAAATACGTCTTCCAGCAATTCTGTTAAAAAAAGGTTTATGCATTTGAAGTAGATTGGACCAATGAATCACGTTGTCCCATACAAACTTTGCCCCCCTTTTTCACCCTCTTAGAGGTAGAATTTCGGAAAATCCTTTCTTATCGGATGCCTACGTCATACAAAGAACACACCCTCCAAGTTTCAGGTCTTTACAATCAGCGGTTTAGGCTGTGCGTTGATCCGTCAGTCAGTCATGCAGGACAAAGCATTTCATATGTATAGATTACATACCTAATTATTTTTTCCGTCATTACTTAATTTTTATTTATTTTTACCTATTGTGGTATAGTAATCTTATTCCAAGTGCATCGTCTTCACATATAATTATATGTATAATTAATGTGTACAAAAATATTGTAAAACATTTTAAAAGAGTAACGGTGGAGTTTCTTGCCCATTCTTCTCCATACGAAAACTACCTTTTGGACGGGGCGACTAGAATCAATTCTATTTTTTGTAAATTTTGACGTTCAAAAGTGCCTTTAATGTGTCTAATTAAAATAAATTATTTGACTTTGACTTTGACTTCGGGATGATCGCAAAATATTAATTTCATCCCCATTCCTAACGAATTCCACAAATAGAATCGGATCGGAACAAAATTTTATTTTATTCGCCCGATTCGCCGGAGCCACTGCGGGTCTCTGCCTGGGATTCGCCCGCCATGCTATCTGCATGCTCCTCACGCGTGGTCGAGCATGTCGCTGGTGTCCATGGGCTCAGCCGCGTCCGGTCGCGAGGACGTGTCTCCGGATATGATCCCGCGATCCGGCCCGCCACCCGACCAAGGAAGACCCCCCTACGGCCGCCCCTGCTCCAACATCGGCAGGTTGCACCGAGGGAGCCTAATACTGGGCGAACCTACCAGTAGCGCTAGCTCGGCGCAGCGGCAGAGCGCGGAAGCTCGTAAGTTCGCCCAAAAGCCGCACGGCACCGCCACTGCCGCGGTCAGAGTCGTGAAGATACAGCGGCCAACCACTGAGCTACCCTGAAGTGACTCAGTGACGAGTGATGGCGCTAACATCGCACAATCGGCGAAGCAATCTGCGAAGAAATCGCCAAATATCAACAGAGTTCACAACCTGCGCGATAAAGCTCCTGATGTTAAATACATCAGGAACTTTATCGCGCAGGGCTATCAGGCAGGGTCGAGATACTGAGACGGTGATCTTCGATAGTCTGGCCACACTTTTCGCACTGTGTGATGGCTAGATCATTGAGGGTTAGCGTCGTGGCGCGCCTACAGAAATATTCATAGCAACTAATTACACCGACGCATTTTGCCTAACGAAATGCGGTCATTTTCATTATGCCGTCCGAGGCGAATTAAATGAGGGGCCCATATTTATGGACCAACGTGTTGCCTCCGCGGGCGAAGAGCGAAGCCCTGACCCCGCTCGCCACGACATCTCGATTAGAGCGGCTCCACTAGCAGTGGCGGCTGCCGTCGTCGCCACACGTTCCTGTCCGGAACGCAGACTCACCTGCCCTAAAATAACAGCATTTTGTATCTTCTCTCTCAGTAACTTAAATATATGCGAGGTGAGTGCAAGATTTTTCCTCATTCTTAGCTCATTGTATCCTACTATAGGTACCTAAAACCGTATACATAACCGATATAGAACTTGCAAAGTCGTTACTATTTGAATCTTTGCAAAAAACGGCTACTATTCGGAAACGACAAGGCAGGACTCAACGAAACCTTGACGACATTATATCGCTTTTAAAAGGGACGGACCCAGAAAATATACCAACTTTTGTGGCGAGAAATCTCGAGAAACTACCTCCGGTTACTTTCGACCATGTCGATGTGACGTCGTTACTTAAAAAGATCGTCATGATGCAGGGGACTATTGATAAAATTCGCGAAGATTACGTATCAAAGAAGGATATCAATGAACTTATGGTAGATTATCGTAGGTCGCCATCCTCTGAGGAAAAACGCAATGTTAACCGGATACGTGGTGGGTACTTGCAAAAGAAAAATATATCTGTTGTGGATAGTGGACCGGAGGCACTCCCAGTGCACAACTATGAGGATAACTGCTCATTTTTAGGGCAGGACATTGATGGTGGTAGTGATTGTTTGCGTCTACAGCATGATACGGCAATTAAATTGGCGCGAGTGCCACCGGCGCTCTTACCGAGTAGTGAACCAACATGTAAGGCAACGAGTGCGAGTGAGATACCGTGCAGTATAGTGCAGCACCATCAGTCAACACAACTAAGCAATATCATTAATACGACAGACAATTGCAAAGAAACGGAGGCTACGGGGCGTTTATTATCATATGCTGATATGGCTAGTAGTGGCACTGAATGGAAGGTACCTGATGCGGATGATCAATGGATTTTGGTTCAGAAGACACGATTAAGAAATAGGATAACTACAAAGAAAGGAAATGCAGTTGTCGAGTCACAGGACAACGTGAAATTTAGAGCGGCAGATACTAAAGTACCGTTGTTTATTTCTAACGTCCATACTGATGTATGTGAAGAGGACATTATTGACTATGTTCGCAATAAAACGGGAGAAACTATTTCGCTAGTGAAGCTAAAAATTAAAAAGCAAAAGAGCTATAATGCTTACAAAGCCTATGTTGTGAAGCATAAATTGGATATATTTCTAAAGGAAAAGTTGTGGCCATCAGGCATTTCCTTTAGGCGCTTTGTCAACTTTGGGGAACGGAGGAATGTGAAAACAGTTTCGGAAAGTGTGGCTAATTTAAATAAAGATTTAAATGGATAAAGACGAAACTCAATGTTCCAGTAAACTTATTAGTTATAATTGTAAGTCTGTCAAGAGATCCTGGGAAGGTGTTAGAGCCCTATGCCAGACTGCTGATGTGGTGGCACTACAGGAGACGTGGCTCCTGCCACACGAGTTACCTATGCTGAGTACTATTCACGAGGAGTTTAGTGCGACGGGGACCTCTGCCGTGGACACGTCAGCGGGCTTACTCACGGGTCGCCCGTACGGTGGTGTCGCGATATTATGGCGAAAAAGTGTGTTCCATTTAGTGTCTGTGATTAATTGTGATAACGTTCGTGTGACAGGGATAAAAATAATCGTGAGTAATAGAAACATAGTCATTCTTAGTGTTTATATGCCAACAAACAGTAGTGATAATTTATCGGTATTTACGGAATGTCTTAGTTCGATACAGTCTGTGATTGAAATGGAACAAAGATGTGGAACTGAGGCATTTTATGTGTTAGGAGACTTTAATGCGCATCCGAACGAATTATTCTTCAATGAATTAGTTGCTTTTTGTAACGATAACGCATGGTGTTGTGCGGATGTACATATGTTGGGGTTACAGTCTGGTACCTATACGTTTCGTAGTGAAGCTCATGGGTGCGCGAGGTGGTTGGATCATTGTATTACAACACAATCTGCAGTTTCCACCATTAATAAAGTATGGGTTCAAGAAGATGTGTACTGGTCTGATCACTTCCCGCTTATAATAGAATGTTATTTGTATAAACTTAATATTAAATATGAATATAATTTAAATAAAGACGATGACAGGCGACAGGTAATCTGGGGAGAAAGACAGCCTAATCAAATTGATAAATATCACGAATTATGTAATTCTAAACTTCGAGTAATAGACTTCCCATTGGCATTAGGACAATGTTGTGATTCCGTATGCCGGAATTCAGATCATTACGTAATTATTAATAACTTGTATAATGAAATTGTTTCTGTATTGTCGGAGGCTGCAATGAAAACATATCATTGTAAAAAGATTAGAACCAAGCCTTGTCATATAACTGGGTGGAATGATTACGTCGCCGACGTGCATCGAGACGCTCGCACAAAATTTAAAATGTGGGTACTAGCCGGTAAGCCCACAAGTGGTATATTGTATGACGAAATGACAGACACACGAAAAAGATTTAAGTCTAAGTTGAAATCATGCCAAGACCGACAAGAACAATTAAAAATGAATATTCTTGCCTCTAACCATTCGGTAAAAAAATTTAAAGACTTTTGGAAAAATGTTAACCGATCAAATGTGAAAACAAGCCTCCCGGTGAGCGTCGACGGCGTGAGCGATCACAAAACTATTGCTGACATGTTTAAGGAACAGTTCACAATCCCGTCGTCCCTGAGTCCGTCGTCAGCATGTTATGTTCACGATGCAAGTGCCGTCGTGACTGAGCGTAAGACGTTATTTTCTGCTAAGGGTATAAGAAACGTAATAAACCACATGCAACGTGGAAAATCGCCCGGTCATGACGGCCTCAGCATAGAACATCTTAAATATGCTGGTGTTCATTTGCCGCGTGTGTTGTCAATGTTTTTTTAATTTTTGTATGTCCCATTCATACCTACCAGAGCCGCTCATGCGTACTATTGTGGTACCTATTTTAAAAAATAGGACGGGGGACTCATCTGACAGGGCTAACTACCGGCCCATTTCACTGGCCACCCCTGCAGCCAAGATACTTGACAGCATGCTTAATGCGAACCTCGCGAAAATAGTCGACCTGCATGATGCCCAGTTTGGGTTCAGAGCAGGGTTGTCTACTGAATGGCACTCCATTTTAAGTCTAAAGCATGCTGTCGGGTACTACACAGCCAGAAGGACGCCGGTATACGCGTGCTTCCTAGACTTGTCAAAGGCCTTCGATCGTGTCGGATACGACCTTCTGTGGGACAAGTTGGGCAGCGTGGGTGTGCCGGGGGAGTGTATCTCTCTCCTGAGGTATTGGTATGCAAACCAGAAAAACCATGTGAAGTGGGCAGGCGCGTTGTCGGAGGAGTACAAATTGGAATGTGGTGTTAGGCAAGGTGGTTTAAGCTCCCCTCTATTGTTTAACATTTATGTTGACCAGCTTGTCGAGCGGCTCAGTAGCACACATGTCGGCTGCTACATTGATGACACTTGTTTTAACAATATTAGCTACGCAGACGATATGGTGCTGCTGAGCCCCTCCATAAGCGGGCTAAGGAAATTTTTGTCTATTTGTGAGAAGTACGCGGAGGCGCATGGGTTACAATATAACTCTAAAAAGAGTGAAATTTTAGTATTTAAATCAGGCAAACAACATCCTACCCATGTGCCTCCTGTATTTCTCAATGGAATAGCCCTAAAACAAGTTCAAACTTTTAAATATCTGGGTCATATTGTGACAGGTGACCTCAGGGACGATGAAGATATTGAGCGGGAGGCAGGGCTCTGGCGGTGAGAGCTAATATGCTCACGCGCAGGTTCGCACGATGCACGAGAGAAGTGAAGGTTACGCTATTCAAAGCTTATTGCCAGTCCTTCTACTCGAGCGGCCTGTGGGTGAGACATACGCAGCGAGCCTACAGAGCCCTGCGCACTCAGTACAATAATGCGTTCAGGATGTTGTTGGGTCTGCCGTGGCGATGCAGCGCGTCTGGGATGTTTGCTGAAACGCGCACTGATGGTTTCCAGGCCATCATGCGCAAAAAAGCAGCTTCCCTGCTGGCCCGTACACGGGGTAGCAAAAACAGCATTCTGAACGCAATAGCTGTACGATTTGACTGTCCCATTCAAACTCAGTGGGTCGTGTCTGGTGTAGGTGTGGCGAGTCATGGCAAATAAAAATAAAAATAAATGTACTTGTTAGGTTAAGGTTACTATGGGTCTATGCCACCCGAAATAAAGTTTTATATTATTATTATTATTATAAAACAATTAAAACGGATAAAATGGATAGACCCAGTAATAAATACCTTATAAATTTATTTTGTATATACTATATTTAGCTTCATGCGGAGCCCAGATGACTGCATTACATTCTAACTGGCTTTCACATTCGTGATCTCCCCCGACCGACTCTCGGACCGTACGAAGCCTGAAACCTAAATTCCTATACGCTCTTTTACAGCTACGCATTATGTGATCACGAAAAGTCAAACCCGTGTTAAAGCCTACCCTCAAGTCCTTGATTTCTGTGACCCGTGCCATAGGCGACCCGTCAATATGGTAGATCATGTAAGATGGGGTTATGTGCGCGAGAAAAAGTGATTACTTTTTCTCGCGCTATTAGCTATTAAACTGCGAGAGATTTTCTTTGCTCCAGCTCACTACCCTATCAACGTCCCTTTGTAGCCTGACACAGTCATCACAGCTTTTTACCGCGAGAGACAATTTGTGGTCATCGGCAAACAAACAGACACTTAGCGTCTTGAACTACTTCTGGTAAGTCGTTGCCCATCAGAAGGAAAAATGTTAATTTTATACCCTTTCCTAACGAATCCCACAAAGTGGGGTCCTTTTGATTACTCAAACTAAAAAAAATGCATTAAAAAAACTTAAGGGCCTATATTGAAAATAAATAGTAGTTTGATGGGCGTGACTTATTTCCTCCGCACGCGTCCAGTGGCGGTTCCATATTCGGTGGTCGACGGCCACATCGTCGCGCTGCCACAAATTTATCTGAACGAAAAGAGGAACCAACAAAATAACTGACCGAAAAAAAACGTTACTTACTTGGGCTTTGGCTAAGCATTATTCTTTTCACTGTCGCACAACTGCAAAAAGTGCATGATAAAGACGGAAACATTTCTAAGAAAAAAGTGCGTCCTAGGTAGGTAACGTTAATTTATCTTGGTCTATGAAATTTTTGCACATAGCGAGCTATGGAGTAGACAAATAATACAAAATATTTAAATTAACAGCAAAACTATTTATTAATTTAAATCATGTATATTGATAATAGAGCAGTGGTGGCCCAGTGGTAACGGCCGCGACTTACGAGTTGTAGGTCGTAGGTTCGAACCCAGACAGGCGCTTTACTTTGTGTAAATTATTTCATCACCATTGCTCTCAAAACGGTGAAGGAAAAACATCGTGAGGAAACCGGCATGTCCTAGAACCGAAAATTCAAAGACATGTGATATCTACCAACCCGCACTGGGCCCGCGTGGTGGATTACGGCCCACTCCCTCTCACAGAGAGGAGGTCTATGAGGAATATGAGTTATAATGATATGAATTGTGTTTTCTGTGAAGAAATTCTATCTTTTAAATGGGTAAGTAATAGATGATATAACAACAAAATCTCTAATATTAACAACATATAACAACGGAACCTATAATTTTATTTAATATAGCGATTAGTTAATATAATAAACGATTGATATAATTTTAAAAGAACTAATTTTTATAAGCATAACATACATTAAATATAACATCGTTTGACATAACATACATTAAATATAAAATCGTTTGACATACCACTCAAAACATATAAAACTTATTTGGTCTAATATGATGAAAACGCCTACTTAAAAACACAAAGCAAAATTGCATAACTAGTAACTAATTACCACCTGTGCTAAGATAGGTCGACGGAGCCCCGCTTCGCGGGGCTATTCTGGGTGGTTTAAAAAAAATAACCACGAAGGCTAAGGCGCCTTAGCCTTCTAACCTAACCTATCCGAGTCGGGGTACTCTGAGTCGGGGTGTTAACTATAATGACGTTTTTAAAATATATTAAACGTTAGACCTAATGATTTTCGATTAAATAAACAATATACATATTAAACGTTAGACCAAATGATTTTCGATTACATAAACGTTATATCAAACAACGTTATACTAATTAAGTTTTAGAATAAATAAATATTATAAGTAAAGAAATTATATCAACAGTTGGTATATCTCACGTTGATTATATCTTATGAACGATAATAAAATGAAATTAGACCAAATGAGTTTATACGTTATGAGACGCACCCCTTTTAAAATAGTGAAGTTAACGTGTGAAACATAAAAAAATGTAACAAGTTATTGGAGTACCGTTGCAGTAAGCCGCCTCAAAGAAAATCTCGCACTCGTATGATAATATTGAGTAATCCGATCCAGCCTGTCCCTTGCTGTCCTCCACCAGCAACGCCCTAAGCCGAGGTCCGTACCCCACAGGGGGTGCCTTTAGCGTGTAGTTGCTTAGTTTCTAAGTTTTATGCCCTGGCTGGAGGCCTTAATTTATTGAGGCAGCCACAGAAAAGTCCGGTTAAGCAGCCGAAAACCTCCTAGGTTCCTAGGTTGACATGCAAGAAGCCATTAAAAAACAAGATAATATTGAATTTCCGCCAGAATCTTCAATAAATCAAGGTTATCACACGCAGTGCTACAAGTTATTCACTGCCATCAAAGTGCCTACTGATTTTCAGAAACCAGAGCAACAGGACAGTGTAAAAAAAGTGATAATGCACTGGAAGTTTCTGGGGATAGTTGTGAATCACATATTCCTGTGATTTGTGATTTCCACAACTGAGGCTGCTGATATATCGATAGATGAGTAAAATAAAATAAAAATATGTATAACAGGTTTTTTTTTTCTAGTTGTCAGATTACCAATACCCCTCAAAATAGTCGTCAGATTTTTGGTCACTATGGCTGGGACATCATGATGAACCTTCAGTATGCTAATCTAACGCGCTCGAGTATTTCAAGATGACGATTTTTTTAAACATTTTCAGGAATTCGTTGCGAGTTTGCGTCACTTCCAAATCGTCAGTCTAAGAAATGGGAGTATCTGTAGGGTTCACTGAGAACCCCCTCTGAAAATCTGACGCGCTCGAGTAAATTAAAATAAAATAATCACCCCTCTCGTACCCCCACCACGCAAATCAGCAGATAAAAACGAAAATTCAAAACCAAAGACACCGACTTCCGAAATTAAAGTTATTTTTCACTTTGTAGTGTTTTTTTATAATATATATTTCATATCAGAGACATGTTGGAGCATGAAAAATATCAATATCTGACACGCTTGAGTATTTCCATTTCATTGTTTTTTTTTTACAATTTTGAAAACCTGTCGACGCTTCCCCCTCTGCTGAAAGTGGAAACATTATAGGACCAATCCTAAAAAATAAATAAATCAATCCAATAAACATTCTTCCTATCATCTAATCTACCAAATCTAATAGGTTTCCGCGATGCTCGAGTAAATACACATTTAGCATCATGGGCTCCCCTACTTTATGGGTGGGTTGTCGGAAAAAGAAAACAGTCAGAAAGAACTTTAAGTGAAAATGAAATAATAGCGCGGGCGGGCGATGCGATACGACGGCGTGGGTTAAATTTCATGCGGGCAGAAGCTAGTCACATATATTAATTGCCGTCGTATATTAATGGATGAGTCATGAAATCAGATATTATTGCCGAGCTGTTCATAGTAATTATTTATGCTCGTGACTGTACTTGTGAGATTCGTTAATTTTCCAATTCTCGCTCACTTTACATCCACATCGAAGTGCAGTCACTGTGGATACGACCCGCGTGCACGGCATAGTAACTACGGTATGTGGTGAGTATCGTTTCTCCGCACCAAGTCCTCGCTTTTGTGAAAAATCTCACATCTTGCTCGAACAGCGCTCATAGCGCAAACCACTCGTTAGGTGTATAACAAAAACACTATGTTTAAATGCAAATTTTATTTTCGAATAGACTAAGGATTTTATAAAATTTTGAAAACGTACATATTTCTGTATAATTTTAGCGCAGTCATTGTAAAGAACTACTTACAAGGGGGTACTAGAAATTATTTAAATGCACAGTATGAACAAACATGTAAATGCAACATTGGCGTTCCTACTCAACGGCATAGGTTCCGGGCAGATTGGAAGAGTCCATCTGCAAAAACACAGGCTGGTTGTTGAGGTTGCATGAGCAGTAGCACTTTCCTTTTGGTGTCCCGTCTTCCATCATCAGCATCTTTAGGTCCAGGTCTGCTGCGACTGTTTTTTGGATGTCTGTGAAAAATATTAGGTAAGTTAGATTATCTTTGTCACATTTGAGGGTACTTTAAGTTGAACCAGTTGATGCTGGTTCCAATGGCAACACAAGCTTACGAGATTCAATCTGTCAGTCATTGTGGGCTCTCGATATTATTATAATTTGGATATTCTTAATTTCTGAACGTTTTTTTAATAACGTATCTGCCCTCGATCAATTATAAACGACAAATCATTACATATGAAAAGAGGAATGCAGAGACGATAATCGTAGTTCTACTATGAAAATTGAATCTATAAAAAACATCGTGACTCATAAAAACCATTAATTCTTATTTTCAAGTAACTTATTCACATACCTCGTAGTTTGAGATGAAGAAGCCGTCAAGCGTCCCGTTTCTATCTTTAAAAGATGTAAGAAAACTGGATTCTTGACTTGAGGTATATTTTCTTCTCTCGCAGTCTAAAATGTTTTTCTTCCATGAAGTTTTTATTCTGTCAGCAGAACTGTCCATCATAATTTAGTGTTGATGGTGATTGGCGAGACTGCAATGCGTATCGCGTCGCTGCCATGGTTTTTGTGATCTGACCGTTACTGCTAAGAACAAACATAGTGTCCGCGTATTCTCCACAGAGCTGTTTACGCTTGCCCACTAGTTTGTAAGGAACGTGATTGTTGCACTCTTGTTTATTTTGACTTGTCGGAACCGGTCGTATGAATAATTTTCAAAACTCTTGAAGTAATTAATCTAAACTGCGCTAAGCACACAGATGTTTAGCACATACGTTAACTCAAAGTATATATACAAAAGCCATGATTTTGATAAACCCACGATGCCACCAAAAGTTTTGTAATTCACATAAGATTTTGTTGATTTCCGTATCACTTGCTGTCTTGGAAATGGTTGTTGTTGTTGATTGTTGTTGTATTGTTGATACAGAAATTTCTTAATACAAATTATTAACTAAAGCGGCATCCATTGGATTTGTTACGTGATCCGTTCGTTTTTTTTGTCGTTATTTATCGGAAGCTGCACTAGAGTCCAAATCATCATCGTCATACTGCCACTTAGCCAAACAGTCCACCTGTAAAAAATCAAATAACACTAATAGTAAAATTTATTTCAGTAGATGTAGGTACCTACTTAACGTTATTTCTTTATGGTTTTAAGGCGTCGCTCCACAACAGCTCGCGGCTAAGCAGCTCACGTGAACGTAGCTTCGATTTGTATGAAAGCGTAGGGATGGCTTCATCTCAAAATACCCGATTCTCAAAAAAACAGATTCTCAACGGCCACTGCGACTCACGGTCACGGCCCAGTGCCATGGCAGAGTTGTAAATCTTTCAAAACAATGGACAAAACCATGGCTTACTACTTCAAGTCAAGGTGAACACCATCTTCAATTCGGTTTCCTCCTACACCACACGTTGATCTCCGAATATATATGAACTGCGGTGAAAGGTTTGTCTGGACAGATTCTCCGACTTACACAATTCATCGAAGACGAGTACAAAGCCGATCAAAAACCCGTTGCTTGGTCGACTTGTTAGTGGCAATCGGCATACGAGACAGTCAACGTCGTGAGATTACTTTCCAATGTGCCAACTGTTCGCAATAGACTAAAGTCCACCGGATTTGATTGCTAAATTAGGTATTTGGTGCTTTTGAAAACACGGCGTATCTTAAGATCACATGGAAGCAGGTATATTCTCTCCGACGATCTAAAGAATCACTTGATTCAAAAGAAGAAACAATAGACCGACGAATCTGAAAATCTGCCATCTTTGATTTCGAACGCAGATAAGTTGGCTGCCAGTAGACAAGTACCTACAACTTATCCAAACGGGGATACTCCAAACAGATACCGTTCTGTACCTGTTCTTACCCTACTCCATGTAGGTAGCTACATAAATAAAAAAAACTTATTTCTTGAAAATTACCACGTAAATAGACTCTCAGTATGATACCTAACAACACGCTCACGGATCGGACAGGTTTTTTTACAAATTGTATACATACATTGTACACGCAACACATAAACATGCTGCTGAAACACAGCTATGTTTTCGGTATTTACGGAGCTTAATGGTTACACCAAACATAGTTCCGAATCGCTTAACACTTTATTTTTTGACAAATAATACTGACTGCTTTTGTAAGACGAGCCCCTGATCTATCTCCGTTATGTCGAAAACACATTCGTAGTCATCTTGGACGTGCTATCCGTGCGGATTGGTATTATTCGGTATAGTCGACAGTGAAAATCAACTGCAACATGCCAATTCAGCAAAGGGTAGATGCGGAACGGAGTTTTCCTATCGGCACGAGTCGAATGAAAGTCGATTTAGTATGTTTCGGGTCGGCTTTGTTGTTCAACAAATCAGCCGAATCTAACCTTATGTGCCAAACAGAACGAGTGTGTTGCATGCCTAAGTCCACAGGATTTAAAATAATCCAAGGTTTCGAATAACATGACACATAAATATCCAAATAGCACCTAAATAATTATAACCACAGAAGGCGTTGCACTAGATAAGAAGTAGTAAAAAGTACGAGCTTTTCAACTGAATAAGCTAACAAAAATTTGTCCAAAAAGTAAAACACTACAAAGTAAAAAATAACTTTAATTTCGGAAGAAGGTAGCAAAAACCCAAAAATACAAAACCAAAGACTTCCGTACTATTATTGAAGCTAACTCAAAAACTTCCAAAGTTAATAAAATTTATATGGGAATACCGCGCGAAGAATTTTTTTTTTAGTATGAAAAATTCGGCGAAGTAGCTGTAGTAGGTATTATTTGTATGTACGCTAACTCACTAGTTCCGAACTCCGTCCGTCCAAATTTAAATCTAGTTCGATTCATAAAGACCTCGTCGAGGCGATTTTAGAGTTACGGTTATGCTGCATTCAAACAAGCAACAAACTATTATCTGTATTTTATAATTATGTACCTACATTTTTAATCGTCGGTGTACCTATGCAAAAGTTTTCTTCGGTAAATTCCTATCAGACAACAAGTATCTAATATTTATAGTAATTAAACACCAATCGAGTTTCCAAGGGTAATAATTGGTTTCGATTCCCGAGATAATCTAAGTTTTAGGGAAAATCTTAGAATTGACAATGACCGTGACGTATTGCGCCCATGCGCAGTGCTCGGAGCGAGCAAGGTTTGAACGGAGTACCAATACCAGAATATATAGAATCCTCTTCACCGTATCCGGTGACAGTGACCCGGACTAATTTTCTTTCTTTCCTTTCGTGAGCTCTAAGCAAAGTCAAACTTAGTCCTGAAAACCCGGTCACACCGTGTACAGAAGAACTAATCAGCGTCATTGTACGAAGGCTTTGGGCGACTTTTGCGTATTTTACGCTTCTTGTATAGGTTTTCAATACTATTTGTTCCAAAGCGTTAAGTTGCTTCGTGGATATCAAATACCAAAATAAGTAATGCCTTAAAACTATGAAAATATTAAAAGAAAAATACGTTCTAAATACGTTATCCACTATACCTGTCAGTCCTTTTACTAGTCCTCCTACTGCTTTTGCTGTTTTGTCTACTGCACCTCCTACTTCTGCTCCTACATCTGTTACTAATTGTCCTACTCCTGCTACCGCTTTTCCTGTTCCTTTTGCTACTCCTCCTAGCCCTTTTTTTACATGTGCTCCGGATGTTGTTTCTTTGCCCGATACGTTTGAGTTGGAGGCAGTTGTGTCATCTGTAAACAAATCATTATACTAATAAAGAGTAAAATTAATTTCAGTAGGCGTAGGTAATGTTATTTCTGGACGGCTTTAAGGTGCCGCTCCACAGAAGCCCATTTGATGAAAGTGTAGGCGGGATCATCCACTGCGACCCACCACCACGACCTAGTGCCATGGCAGAGTCACAAATCTGTCGAAACAATGGACAAAACCAAGGCTCACTTCAGTCAAGGTGAACACCATCTTAAATTCGATTTCCTCCTACGACCGCACATGTAATCTGCAGGAACGGTTATACTTTACTAGCAATCTCCAGCTCCTAATCGAACCCGAGCCGATTTCCGAATATATGGACTGCGGTGAAAGGTTTGTCTGGACAGATTCTCCGACTTACACAATTCATCGAAGACGAGTACAAAGCCGATCAAAAACTCGTTGCTTGGTCGACTTGTCAGCGGCAATCGGCATACGAGACAGTCAACGTTGTGAGATTAATTTCCAATGTATCAACTGTTCGCATTGACTAAAGTCCACCGGATTTGATTTCTATATTATAAATTTAAATTCGATTCTTAAAGACCCGGTCGGCGATTTTAGAGGGTTACGGTTAAGCTGCATTCAGCTATTGTCTATATTCTATGTGTCGGTGTAGAGGTGTACGCAGAGGTTTGCTTAGTTAAGTTCCTATGAGTCAACAAGTATCCATCTAATATTTATAATAATTAAACACCACTCGAGTTTCCAAGGGTGTTTCGATTCCCGAGGTGAGATATTTTAGGGAAAATCTTTGAATTGATAGTGACCGCTGCACGTATTACGCCCCTGCGCGGTGCTGGGAGCGAGCAAGGTTTGAACGGAGTACCAATACCAAAATATACAGAATCCTCTTCACCGTATCCGGTGACAGCAACCCAGACTAATTTTCTTTCTTTTCGTGAGCTCTAGCAAAGCTTGGTCCTGAAAACCCGGTCACACCGTGTACAGAAGAACTAATCAGCATCATTGTATGAAGGCTTTGGGCGACTTTTGCGCTTCTTGTTAAGGTCTTCAAGACGATTTGTTTCAAATCATTCAGTTGCTTTGTGGATACCAAATACCAAAATAAATAATGCCATAAAATAGCTGAAAAAAAAAAGACATACCTGCTTTTTTGTTTCCCACTGCTTTGATTGCATCGCCTAAATTTCCTGTCAAAGTCAAAATCATTAATTTTTTTAATGCGGTAATACAAAGGTGGTAGGTAAATAAATATTCTATTGCGATGGCGTGTCTTTCCATTCAGTACAAGGCCAGACCGCAAGGGTGTGAAACTAATCGCGTATAAATTAGAAATCATTTTTTTTCTAAGGTCTTCTAATCTATTCAAGAGTCGAACGCAAATACTCGCGTATACTTCGTAGTGACCTAATTAACTACCTTATTCCATAATATACAGTGTCAGTACACTTATGGACTAATCGTGTATAGATTGCGATAAATTGTGAACTGGTAATACGCAATGCACCTTGCGCTTATACTAAATAGCCTGCCTGGCTGCGAGTAACTTGGTAGTAGTACTCGCAAGCCGCTGCCGTGGCACCGCTCGCTATGGAAAGTAGCCTATCAATTTTGATTCCCTTGAGAATGTCGAAATATAGGTACGTTTTTTGCGGCATAAAGGCCGTATAATTTTTTACGTAAAATTAGAAGTTTGATTTATTCACAGCTTTAAGGGTCTGTAGACTTGAGTATATGGTTTTAATTTCAACTCGATACCTCCACGCGTTCTCGAGATAAAGGGTCTTGACAAACAGATGGACAGACAACAAAGTGGTCCTATAAGGGTTCCGTTATTTTCCTTTTGAGGTTCGGAACCCAAAAAATTGAATAACATGAAAAATATTAAAGATGCCCATGGGCATGTGACCGCCCGTATTTTTCTGAATGTTCATGAAAAAATATCGAAATTTAACTTTTAAAGGGGAGACCCCCTTTTAAAGTTAAATTTCGATATTTTTTCAAGAATATTCAGAAAAATACGGGCGGTCACATGTCCATGGGCGACATGTACTCGTATAATATGAAGTGTAAGTACAAGTTTCTGCAGTCTTCTTTATGAAGACTCTGTTCTTCATATTAAACTTACAATTCGTGGGTTCATAAACAGAGGTGATGAAAGTGGAGAGCATGTTACATATCATAATCTAGTCTAATTTGTTAAATGTGAAATGTTTAATGCCAAGAAGCGCAATACTGTCTTCAACCGATTCATGTATCTTTCAAAACATTTGTCACATTCAGATTTATAACGTTTACGATGAATAGAAAAACTTTCATAGTCCAATGCATTAGGGATGTGTAATATATGGCATAATAACAGATAGTATAATATCACTTGAAATAACGTCCGCATGATATAATTTTCATATGCTATAAAAACAAATAGCCTAATTTCATGTGATCTAATGTTATATTTAATATAACCTTCTTTTGCTCTTATAACATTTAGTTTAACGTTCATTTCATATAATTTTCAATTTTTATAATGCTCTTTTTATTTATCAGTTTTCTGCCAAAATTCTGTAAAGAATAAGTAAATATCAGGAAACATCATACTATTATAACCTCACCTAACCCAAACGATTCACGAAAATAAAGGGGATCTAGCGCTCGGCGGCTGCTGCCGTGGCACGCTCGCTTCGCTCGCTCGCTTCGCTCGCTCGCTTTCGCGCGTTAGTTCGCTTCGCTCGCTCACTTTTCTGACCTTACCTAACCCAAATTCTACCCAACCCAAACCCAACTATCCTAATCTAAATACAAAAAAGTATACGTTTCTAAATTATATTTAAACTTTACTTATAGATTTTGAAAATTATAGTAACTGAATATTACACTAATTGAATATTAATTCAAATGTGCATTATAGAAAATGTTCATTATACCATATAAAATTAGGTTAAATGAGTTACATTAAAAAAAGTATGTTATATATGAAATTAGGTCTTACGATCATTAGAACTTTTGTTATTATTTCAAACGTTACACACCAATGCATTAGATTAGGTACCGTACGTTTTCCATTTCAATCAAGCTTTTTCTTTATTTTTGAAGATACGTATGAGCGAAGGAGAAAACCACAATGGAAAACGTAAATACCTGAGACGCGATAGCGGAATGTGCCTTTTAATAATAATTGTACTATAGATTTGCCCGTACAATGTATTAACGGATTGTTCAGCAGAAAGATCATAAAACAATTGATTTCAGTCCATTGAACTCAACTCTATTGATTAGTTCAAAGTTAGCTTTATAGAAATTGTGTCTTGTAGATAAGTGACGTTTCATTGGCGTAAACGAAGTCAGTGATGTTAATATCGAGAAAGGTGGATGCGGTGAACGCCAAGCGGTAGCACAGCACTGGTGTGTAGGGACACGTTTTAGACTCGCAGTCAGCGTTAGACAAAAACAAGTCCAGTATACGCCCTAAGCTATTCCTCAGTGTGTTAAATTGAAAAATATTAGTTAATTAAATAAAGTTTCATAGATGACAGCTAAAATTATCAGTCGTTCAAGTACATTTTTTTTAATTGTCGGTGTACCTATGCAAAGGTTTCCTTCATAAATTGCTAACAGTCAACTAGTTCCTATCTAATACGAGTATTAATAGTAATTAAACACTTTTCGAGTTTCCAAGGGTAATAACTGGTTTCGATTCCCGAGATGAGATCTTTGAATTGACAGTGACCGCTGCACGTATTACGCCCCTGCGCGGTGCTGGGAGCGAGCAAGCTTTGAACGGAATACCAATTCCAAAATATATACAATATGTAAAAAAAACCCTGTCCGCTCCGAAAAGGGCTCATAGGTACTGCAGTAAATAACATTTGAAAATAAAAAAGTTATTGCTATTTAAAAATCACATTTTTGGTACCAAAATTACCACAAATCCTTTAAAACTTAGCAAATTTTCAACAAGGGTCATAAGATATTACTTGTAGACACCCACTAAACGACTGCCGCCCGCGCCCCATGTAATAACCCGGTTAAATTCCCCATTGAAAAAAAAAGTGACGCTTTTCTTTCTTTGTTTCTGACAATTACCACTTATATTGACTCTCAGTACGATGCCTAACAACATCCTCACGGATCGGACAGGGTTTTTTTACATGTTGTAGAATCCTCTTCACCGTATCCGGTGACAGTGACCCAGACTAATTTTCTTTCCTTTCGTGAGCTCTAGCAAAGCCTAACTTGGTCCAGAAAACCCGGTCACACCGTGTACAGAAGAACTAATCAGCGTCATTGTATGAAGGCTTTGGGCGACTTTTGCGTATTTTGCGCTTCTTGTCTAGGATTACAAGAGTATTTGTTTCAAAGCGTTAAGTTGCTTTGTGGATACCAAATATTACCAAAATAAATAATGCCTTAAAATAGATAAAATATTTAAAAAATACATACCGATTGTGTTTCCCACACCTGCTGCCACTCCTGTCACTAATTTATCTGCTCCTTCTCCTACTTTTTCAATTGTTTTTCCTAATGAATCTCCTACTTGTCCTACTACGTCTCCTACCCCACTTACTAATCCTCCGACTACATCGATTACTCCATCGACTGCTTCCTTTTTGCCTTGTATTATTTGCTTTACGGGTGCTGAATCGTCGTTGCTCGCATCGGTGTTCTCATTGGTGTCATCGTCGCTGGTCGTTTCAGAGGTTTCGTCTTTGCTCGCATCGGTGTTCTCATTGGTGTCATCGTCCATGTTCGTTTCGGCGGTTCCGTCGTTAGTTGTACCGTCAGTTCCTTTGCTGTCCGTAGCTTGCTGGATGGAAGACTCATTTGTTGACTCAGAGTCAGTTTCAGCGAAGGCAAAAGCCGCCTGGAACAATTTAGTTCAGTGCTAATTTGATAGTAGTTAATAGTATATATCGTGCGTACAGTCAACCTCACGTCCTTGCGTAGTATCAACTTATCATTGACAGTGCCTTTATGTGGTAGCAGTGAGTTCGTTTTTTGTATTATAACCGTAACAAGTCTGTTCCACTGTCACTGAATCAGAACTTTTTGTGCATTGGTGTTTTGAGGATCGTTATGATCTACGGTTTTCATAGAGTAATGTGAGTTTATGATATTTTTCTGCTACAAATACATAAACATGCATAGATTTTTCAGTTGACGATTTCTTGTAAGATAAGTAAGTAAAATCTTTCAATGAAACAATCGTTTTTAAGCAACCTTATAGCGAAAATAAAGCATTAGACATAACATTTAACTTTCTTACTTTTTTAACTTCAGGTTTTAAGATTCACTACGAGGTAAGGTAAGTAAAACAAAATTGGTTTCACGTAAAGTTTTTGGATATGCGTTCATTATAATTTTATCGCAACAGAACTAATTAATGCGCTCGCTACAAGTATGGAACACTCGTGTATATGTATAAGTAATAAGTGGTTCACTATCTTATTCGAACATCTCTAAATTATTGAACGGGATGCAATTTCAACGTAGGTACAGTTGAAGGGACTTTACAATTTACCTGAATATTTAACCAAGAACGATTCCATTCCTCAAAATAGAGTATTTTCATGTATTTGAGGTAAACAACCGGTTTCGTGTTTGAAAATTAAAAGCTAAGAATTTGTCAAATTCGAAGTTAGTACTTAAGGCGAAAGCGTCAGGGTAGCCCGCGAAATTCAAATTTTTAGGTACCTACCTTTTTGGCTCTACAGAATTGTAATCATTAGAATCAGCAATAGAACTCCTTAAGTTAGAATTGGCCTCGAATCTCATGATTTCATGAAACAGTTATTCAATAGGGTAATATAAACTAAGAGAGTTGTATTGGTGATTTTTACGATGAGCTACCTTAGCGCATCCCCCATAAGGTGATTCCTACTCTTTACTTAGCTCGTGAAATTCTAAATTCCTAATTCACCAGCCGTTAGGGTAAGATTCGCAGACTGTTCCTACTTAGACATTGCTGAGTAAGCGTTTCATACGAATATGATCTTTACTCTTACTATTTTAATGGTCATATTCGTATGCGACGCTTAGTTAAGTAATATCAGAATGTGATCTGAGAATCTCACCCTTAGCAGCGCCATGCTAAACGAAAGTAATCAACAGTCAGACATTTTTTAAATTGATAATAAAGCAAATGTTACTTACCATTGCGACCAATACGACCAATACCAGAGCAGTCTTCATTTTGGAAGAGAATTATTTGTTATAATGATTGTCGAAGCACGTCTTTGTAACCCGCTGATGAGCAACTTGTAACTTTGGTCACAAAACGCAGCCTTTTATATGATCCGAATATTAGTTTAGCTTTTACACCTGCGCAAACACGGGACCGAAATGTAATTAATTTATAGGTACTAGACGCATCTTCATACTTCCTGTAGACTCAGGATGGTTCTAGAATGTTTGCAAAGTATAATAATATGCACTTGATACAATAATATGTAGGTATGTGTGTGTGTAGCTGCTGCGCTGGAGGTACCGAATTGCTTCTTTTTCTATACTAAATGTAGTTATTCCTTATAACATCAGCTATCTGCCAGTGAAAGTCCCATCACAATTGGTCCAGCCGTGTCGACGATTAGCCGGAACAAACGGACAGACAGACAAAATTAAAAATATAGTTTTTTTGGTACCTATAATTACCGATACTTTCATATGCATTTAGTAAAAAGCTTATTTTGACATTACAAACAGACACTTCGCAGAGCGACTTACGAGTTGTAGGTCGTAGGTTCGAACCCAGGCAGGCGCTTTACTTTGTATACATAAACTATTTTCTCACCACTGCTCTCAAAACGGTGAAGGAAAACATCGTGAGAAAACCGACATGTTCTAGAACAAAAACCGGCCAAGTGCGTGCCGGGCCACGCAAAATGAAGGGTTCCGTAGTTGGCATGAATTTGTAGCGGTTACACCGCCACATACGAACTACGCATCATAAACATGACGTCACACAAATCCTGCATCGCGCAGTTAGAGTTTACCGAGCGAGGTAAACTCGACATACATACAAGATTTCAACTTCAAACCGATGGGCAGTTGCCCGCCAGACACGACACCCGTCTGGCCGGAGGATCCTCCCTTTTCTATGGTGGATGGAACTTTACACCCTGTTCCTCATGCCCCTAAAAATTTATCCTAAATACAAATTTAACATTGTAGTTGAAATACATGTTCTCCCATACATTCCAACTGCAAATGTAAGTTTGTACGCACAATATTGAGAGATTTACCATGTTATTTTAAATACCATAGACTTCTTCTAGGTTTTCCTGTAATCTATATGAATAGAACTACTTTATTTATTTTTTTCAAAATTTTTGGCTCTGTAGTTTTGGCGATAAGGGGGAGGAATGGTAAATTTTCATCTATTTTCTTAAAATATTTTTAAAAGGTACGGTATTTATTTTAATTTTATAGTTTGAAAAACTTTACTTCACTGTTTTTCAATTTGCCCCCGAAAAGTGACCCCATACTCAAAATTCATTTATTTTCGATGGACATCCGTGTACAACACAACACGTGCACGACTTAATCAGTCCATTAGATTCGGAGCAAATTGGGTGTGACAGACAGACAGACACACGAGTGATCCTATAACGGTTCCGTTTTTTCCTTGTGGGGTACGGAACTCTGAAAAACCGAAGACAAATGTGACATCTACCAACCCGCACTGGGCCCACGTGGTGGATTACGGCCCACTCCCTCTCACTGAGAATAGGGCTGTGTCCCAGCTGTAGGAAGATAATAAGATGATTATGCTATGTAATGCTACTTCAATTTTATTTCTTTGTAGGTATGTAGGTATTATTTGTATGTAAAGAAAGAAAAAAAGAAAGAATTAAAGAAAAATGCGTTTATTTGCATTACAGCAGAAAAATACACCCTAAAACTATAAAAAACCGGCCAAGTGCGTGTCGGACTACGCACAATGAAGGGTTCCGTAGTTGGCATGAATTTGTAGCGGTTACACCGCCACATACGAACTACCATGTTATTTTAAATACCATAGACTTCTTCTAGGTTTTCCTGTAATCTATATGAATAGAACTACTTTACCTATTTATTTTTTTCAAAATTTTAGGCTCTGTAGTTTCGGCGATAAGGGGGAGGAATGGTAAATTTTCATCTATTTTCTTAAAATATTTTGAAAAGGTACGGTATTTATTTTAATTTTATAGTTTGAAAAACTTTACTTTACTGTTTTTCAATTTGCCCCCGAAAAGTGACCCCATACTCAAAATTCATTTATTTTCGATGGACATCCGTGTACAACACAACACGTGCACGACTTAATCAGTCCATTAGATTCGGAGCAAATTGGGTGTGACAGACAGACAGACACACGAGTGATCCTATAACGGTTCCGTTTTTTCCTTGAACTCTGAAAAACCGAAGACAAATGTGACATCTACCAACCCGCACTGGGCCCACGTGGTGGATTACGGCCCACTCCCTCTCACTGAGAATAGGGCTGTGTCCCAGCTGTAGGAAGATAATAAGATGATTATGCTATGTAATGCTACTTCAATTTTATTTCTTTGTAGGTATGTAGGTATTATTTGTATGTAAAGAAAGAAATAAGAAAGAATTAAAGAAAAATGCGTTTATTTGAATTTCAGCAGAAAAATACACCTTAAAACTATAAAAACCGGCCAAGTGCGTGTCGGACTACGCACAATGAAGGGTTCCGTAGTTGGCATGAATTTGTAGCGGTTACACCGCCACATACGAACTACGCATCATAGACATGACGTCACACAAATCCTGCATCGCGCAGTTAGAGTTTACCGAGCGATCAACATACATACAAGATTTCAACTTCAAACCGATGGGCAGTTGCCCGCCAGACACGACACCCGTCTGGCCGGAGGATCCTCCCTTTTCTATGTGGATGGAACTTTACACCCTGTTCCTCATGCCCCTAAATATTTATCCTAAATACAAATTTAACATTGTAGTTGAAATACATGTTCCCCCATACATTCCAACTGCAAATGTAAGTTTGTACGCACAATATTGAGAGATTTACCATGTTATTTTAAGACCATAGACTTCTTATAGGTTTTCCTGTAATCTATGAGTAAAGAACCATTCCCTGTATTTTTTTTTTAAATTTTAGGTCCAGTAGTTTCGGAGATAAGGGGGAATGGTCAATTTTCATCGAATTTCTTAAATATCTTTAAAAGTGTTTAGTTTAAAATGACATAATTTTTTTTTTTTAATTCTCGCTACAAGCCCTTTCATTTGATATGTCACACGGTACTGTTAGCAAAACTTTTTTTTTTAATTTTCTTGTTTGCCCCCCAAAAGTGACCCCTATATTCAAAATTAATATTTTTAAGTTACACAATCGTATTTGGGTCACAGAAATACAATGTGTACGAAATTAATCGGTCCATTAAATTCGGAGCAAATTGGCTGTGACAAACGAACAGACAGACACACGAGTGATCCTACGTACGTAACCCTAAAAACATAAAACAATGATGATAACATAAAATGATTATTTTGATTATGTATGTATTTATATATAGATTATAGACCTACAATTTCTCAAAAGACCATCTCGGCTTACTCCGATTGGATGCCACAATCCGATCCCAATATGGATAAAATTAACATTTTATTCCGATCCGATCCCATTTTGTGGGATTCATTAGGAATAGGGATACAATTGAATAATATAAAATTGCATTTTGTTCCGACCCGATCCCAATACGACATGATCCCCGCTGTGAAACGATTGATGAAACAACTTTTACAATATTCTAAAAGTGAGGCCACACGATGCGTTGCCGATGCCATGCGACGCCTCATGGACCTCGGGATGATCGGTTCGGAACAAAATATTAATTTCATCCCCATTCCTAACGAATCCCACAGAGTGGGATCCGATTATAATCAGCATGACCAAGATTATGTCTGGACTTTAAAAGAGACTGTGACCTCTGAGTTTGTTTCGGTTTTTGTTCTCAGAGTAGTCGGTTACGAAACACTCAACTAGTTTAAAAAAATAAACCAATTTACAGAAATAAACCTTTTGATCACTCAAACTAAAAAAATACATTTAAAAAACTTACTTAAAAATACAGCTACTTATTGTAAAATAAAGTGAAATTTATTTGCATAGATACAAATAAACATTTATATCATTTGGTAGGTAAAGTATAAATTAGATGTAGGTTAATAATTGGTGTTTTTATTAGGTACCTACCTACATGAAAATCGGAATGCATTACCTAATATTAGATGGGTTGATAAAACTCTAAATTAACTTTTTTTTGTAAAAAATTCGGTTTCGATTCCGACTCAGAACGCTTTTCCAAAAATGCAGTTTAGTTCTGAGTTGAGCGACACGATTACTGACAAAATGCATGCACTAACTGGACAGGTCCACTCAAATCTGTGTGGTTCTTCACCATTTTAGAGACTAATCTACACGGTCTTCATAATTATGTTCTGACCAATATTATGTCTGGACTTTAAAAAGACTGCGACCTCTGAGCTTATTTGATATGACTTGAAAAAGTGATTCCGATATCCTATTTACGGAATAAAAATTTCATTTAATTTCATCGATATACGTCACTGTCAATTCTCTTCATTTTCTGACTTTTTCCCTTGCTTTTTGCCAAATTTCATGCCAACGGGAAGTAGTTATTATTTGCGAGTATCAAAATATGTCGCGTAAATGGCCGTCTTTTTTGATATAAAATTAAGATCTTCATCTTCATACTTAGACGATATTTATTATAGGTTATTTTTGTTTGTTTATTTGTGGAATAAAATGTAGGAAACTTCGAAAAATCTATGCTATCTTCAGAACTTCTGCTCCGATTCCAAAAATTCCTTCACTAATGGTACCGTCTATAAAGAGGAGATTAGTTCATATTTCACAAATAATTATTAAAATATTAAAAGTGATACATTTAGTATTTATTTAGGTACAGACAAGAGCAACTTCCATATTCGTTATATTTCCTTATTTAATATTTAAATTAAATTTAATTATTATTTACTTTGTAGGTATCTTAGCACTTGGATAAATATCTCCATGCAATGACGTTCGAAAAGTTACTAAGTAAGTACCTATATTTACTTAAATGTCTTATTTTATTTGCCTTCTGAGAAGAAAAATGTAATAACGACGTATCTAGTGACAGTTGTGCATATAACAAATATTATATTCAGTAAGAAAGTATACAATACGTGTCTGTACCAACCGGAAGAAAAATAGCAAAAAAAAAACAACATTTTGGTCCTTTTGTTGTTTTAAGTGTTAATCTAAGGTTATGGCATGGTTTGTCTGCATTCATTGGAATTGTGGTAAGCCAATAGTGCATGAGACTACCAAATGCGGCTCGTGGCTAAATACCTATTTAATAACAGCCACAGGGTCGATCGAAGGTAAAGCTATGCTTGCAGAGGTCGGTCCGTGGATATCTGACCATCCATTACATATCGAGACTCAACTCAGCCAACAATACCAAAGAAAGGACATTTGGGTAGGCCGCATAAACTACTCAAAGTGCCAGACTAACCAACAACTCAGAAAGAAAAAATAACAATAATATCAACATAATCCTCACATTCACAATAATTAAAATAATATAATACTTTACAAAGTATTCATGTAATTTTAACAGAAATCATAATTTTCAACAATGTCAATCTATACATATAAAATGCTTTGTCCTGCATGACTGACTGACGGATCAACGCACAGCCTAAACCGCTGATTGTAGAGACCTGAAACTTGGAGGGTGTGTTCTTTGTATGACGTAGGCATCCGATAAGAAAGGATTTTCCGAAATTCTACCCCTAAGGGGATGAAAAAGTAGGGCAAAGTTTGTATGGGACAAAGTGATTCTTTTACATAAACCTTTTCTAATAAAATTGTTGGAAGACGTGTTTCATATTTTATTTAAATTCATCCCCTAACGGTGTTAAAAAGGGGTAGAAAGTTATTTTGGCGGTGATGTGCTTCGAAGTTGATATCAATACTCCTTAGTGCTTTTAATTTAAATTACATTTTATTTTGACACATGTTGGAAACTCAATCCGATTTTATTCAAAAAAGGTTGAAACTTGAACTCACTTAAAAACATAAGCAAATACTCTTTTTAGTTTTAATTGTAAAAATATCTGTGTTTGATTTGTTGTGTATAATAATAATACTTACAATTATTTAACCTTTAAATCCCTACACTATAATAAAGATTGTTATATTTTATAAGTATTCAAATATTTGAACATAATAAATTATGTGTTGTAACAAAATGAATAGGTACCTACTTAACGTAAAAAACCATTTAGAAATCTTATTAGAACCATTTTCGACTTCTACGCGGACGAAGTCGCGGGCAAAAGCTAATGTGTATATAAAACTGGTATATTTTGATGATCTGTACAATATAATAATTTTTGTGACTGTTTTTTTTACATTTTGTAATACGATTTTTTTTTGATCATGTAAATAACAGTCTATAAAATGTACTAATTCACTAAAAAAGGAAAACTTCGTAAATGGGAAACTGCTACGTTACAAGCAGATTTTGATAGCAGAGTTGTCCCAGCTATTTTAAAATCTGTGTGTGGATCTTCTGGAATCGCTGCCACACTGCTTCCTGGTGACAAAACAGCGCACGCCATGTTGAAGATTCCCATCGATTTAGAGAGCAACGAAACGCCTGTTTGTGGGGTGTCACGCAACAGTAACAAGCTATGTGTGTTTAGTCGCTTCGTCGTATGGGATGAATGCATTATGGCAAATAGGAAAGCAGTGGAAGCTCTAAATAGAACCCTGCGGGACATCCGCAGGAACCAAGCGACAAGAAATCGGTAGAGAGTAGATAGTTGTGGCAGTAGTTTAAGAGATGATTAGTTTAAAAGGAAAAATTAAATTTAGATGTAAATAAAGAAGTTTTGTTACCAAACCAAACTAAGGTTTAAAGGTCATTGGCATCACTAAGAACCCTTAAAAGTGAACTTTGTAAATGCTGGTGAATTTACAGTACGTAAACAAACGAAAATAAAGTTAAGTATAAAGAATTGTACCTGTTAACAAGATGAGAATGCAAAATTCACTTCTGTCACCGATTCAAATTGAAATATTTACACTTATTTTGCACTTGGTGTTCCCGCTAGCATACATAGCTGATAATTATCCAAATCTACCGAAGTACTTCAAATCTTTTAAATTTTTAGTTATACTAGAATGTGGCGGTAGTAGGTCACGGACGCCATTTTTTAAAGAAGTTCAAGTTCGTTCTAATCCGCTACCGCGAAAGCATCTCTCCAGAGCTTTTACCGCTAATATATCTGAATTTTGTGATAAATCCAGGTTTTCGGGTCTATGTATGAAACCAGACCTACCTACTTATCAAGTTACACAGATTTGAAGTGCTGTGTAAGAAATAGGAACCGTTTATCCGTGAACACACACACATCACGTCATCACATCGAGCTTAGAACATACAAAGTCTTAGCAGCAGGAAGACGACTCCAGACTTCTAGAAAGGTAAGGCGCTGCATCCTGGGTTCTTCTCTTATTCCTGTTTCTCCATACCAAAAAATAGCCTCATTCCAAGTCAATGTATGCTGCCATATAAAGTTTATTACAGTCCACAAAACCGCTGATTCTCATAGCAAGGCATTGAATCACCGCTCCAGGTTTTTAGAAGCCTAGAAAGAGCTGTTTAGACAGTTCTATCCATTTCATGTTCAGAGATGTACGAGTATAGTGTAGAATCTACGCCGCATAGGGGTCTATCTACACTGTGTAGATAGACCCCTATGCGGCGTGCACTCGGGTTCAGGCATGTAGGTGACCTGTTCAGAGATGTACGAGTATAGTGTAGATAGATTCCTATGCGGCATGCACTCGGGTCATGTAGGTGACCTGTTTAGAGATGTAAGAGTATAGTGTAGATAGACCCCTATGCGGCGTGCACTCGGGTTCAGGCATGTAGTTGATCTGTTCAGAGATGTACGAGTATAGTGTAGATAGGCCCCTATGCGGCGTATACTCGGGTTCAGGCATGTAGGTGACCTGTTCAGAGATGTACGAGTATAGTGTAGATAGGCCCTTGCGGCGTGCACTCGGGTTCAGGCATGTAGGTGACCTGTTCAGAGATGTACGAGTATAGTGTAGATAGGCCCCTATGCGGCGTGCACTCGGGTTCAGGCATGTAGGTGACCTGTTCAGAGATGTACGAGTATAGTGTAGATAGATCCAGTATAGTTTAGAGTTCCATGTGGCTAACACTCTAGTTCAGCCATATAGGTGAGCTTTATGGAGATGTATGCGTATAGTGTATAGCAGCCACGTAGTTGAGCTGTAGTTGAGAGTTTAAAAATACCATAGAACCTACAACCACACTGCTCCTTTCCCTCACACTACCACAGTCTTCTCCTGGTACCTGCCTCGAGAGTGGAACCTCATCCTCCTATACCTTCATAGAGGGCACTTGTCGACAGTTCTGTCGTAGGCTCCGTACTCGCAGGAGGGTGTGGTGCAGTCTCCGCTTGCTACGCAGACTCTGTCCCGAAGCCCGAAGTGTTCTCTAGTCTTGGCCAGGTACTGGCAGTCGCGGCGACGGCCCGTGTCAGGCCAGTCGCACACGACAGACACACGAACAAAGCTCGTTGTCTGTCATGCTCGCTAGGAACTGTGCTGCCATTGCCAGTTCCACCACCACAGGGACAACTATTGTCCCGACCAGTATCAAAAATTCTCTTTAGTATAAACGAGTTTCTGCAAGTTCACGTCATTGCCTTTTTGTTGGATGTGAGGGAACTGATCGCCTTTTAGTACCGGGTACTATAAAGAAAGTTTTATTATTTCAGTAGAAAATATACATTCCTTTTACAGCTAGAATCTGTGAATATCATTTATACAGTAATCATTGGTATAAGCTAGAGACCCCATATTCTGATTTTACTGGATTTTAAGTTGATGACATATTTTCTAAACTAGAAAAATCTGCCGAAAGACAGTTAGACTTCAATGACATAAACTTAATGGATCCACATTTATGCCATTATTGGTTGGGACTTAATACAAAGCAATATAACGACCTTTTAAATTGTATATCAATGTTATATGATCATTAACCGACTTCAAAAAAAGGAGGAGGTTTCTCAATTCGACCGTTATATATTTTTTTATGTGTGTTCGGGCATAACTCCGTCATATATAAACGGATTTGCAAAATTCTTTTATTGTTTGAAAGGGTATTCTTTCGAAATGGTCCCATTGCGATCAGGTCAGGATCTGATGATGGAATCCTGGAGAAATCGAGGGAACTCTTCAAATATTTTAGGCATACCTATCGCGATTTGGGTATTTTTTATAATAACTCGTGCAGTTGCTCTTGGAAAGCACCATTTGTTGAAGTGGAACTGATGATGAAGATCACAAATAGCCACCGGAACTACTCAATAATGAGTATTTCACGGGTTGCGATTCGATTGCTTTAATGTGGTTGCAATGCAATTTATTTATGCTCGTCACAATGCATATGGAGAAGTGGAGCTGATGGTAAAGTCACAGGAGAACTCCTAAACGATGAACGTCTCTGCATCAGGAAAAGCAATGTTTTGTAAAAGGTGATGAGCAGTTGGCATTAGGCTAATATAACTTAGATAAATTACAAATTGACCCAATAAAAAGCGAGAAATAAAAACGTTTTTACAAAAAAAAAACAACCAACTTCCAAAAAACCACTACAAAGTGAAAAATAACTTAAATTTCGGAAGTCGGTGGCAAATAACGAAAATACAAAACCAGAGCCACTTCGTAGTGTTTTTTTGGAAGTCGGTTGTTTTTTTTTGTAAAAAGTTTTTTTTTGCAAACCCTTGTGTTGCTCTCAGTATATTTTTGGCCACTCCACTTTGGAAAGAAAGACGAATATAGTAATAAATTGTTTAGATGTACAGTTTGTTCTTAGAAATCAATTTAGAAATCAATCACATGTCTATCTAAAATGTAGCATCACGCAATAGGATAATACTGGAGGGTTTTTTTGGGAATGCCAACATGGCTTTGAATATTAAGCCTGCTATTGTAATATGTGATGCGATGTGATGTGTGTAAGCGCTCTAGATCAATTTCTGGATCACACATTCTATGAAAAATAAATGTTTTATAAATATATTATATTATTAGAATTATTTAAAAACTTCACCTGCCCTGAAGACCGCTAATCGAGTACTAATTGCTAAATTGGTATTAATTTATAAAGTTAGTAAAAATGCTTAGTTATCGATAGTGTATGGTTTTACCGTACACACGTTATAACCAAATTAAATTTATTTTTTCATTTTTACGTTAGTTTCTTCTTTTGTATGTTAAACTTTAATTTAATTTAAGAATAAAATTCTTAAATTACTCTTCGTAGATGTAACTGCTTGAGCACAATTGTTTAGTTAGATTTTTAATAATAAAATAATATTTTGTAACCTGTCTATTGAGCCCAAAAAGACAGGTTCTCTGAACGTCAACGATTTGTAACGTTCCTAAATTGAAGAGTACAACTGTGATGTAATATGGCAACTGAAGTGACAGGTATTACGTTTAGTCGGTTAGTTGACAGCTCTCTCGTTAGGTGGTTTATTTTGTTTACCTCTAATTACCTACCTAAACCGACGGAGTATACGTCAAACACGAGTGCATCAGTTAATTTTCGTCCCGCACAGACCGGTACACGTGCCCGTGCTACTACTACCCGAAGCGCATGGGCGCGTTCGTCGTGGCCTGCGACCTGCCCGCCGGCAAGGAGTCCGCCGAGTTCTGGGTCAAGCGCGGCACCGCCATGCTCTGCACGCTGGCCGCCTAGCCGACCGATGTCCATTCTTAATTATATGTCTCATTGTAATCATTTGCTTTTTTGTTGTATTTCCTACCCTCAATCGGAATTCAACGTTTTAGATAACCACACAATAAACTACGCGTTGCATGTCTTGCCAGATGGTTTTGGGGTTTCTTCGATAGTCTCAGAGATAAGCACGTTAGGATACTTAGGATTAGGATTATTAAAGCTGAATATTTTGTTTTGCCGTTTGAACGCGCTAATCTCTGGAACTACCAGTCGGATTTGAAAAATTATTTTTCACTCCTCTTGCTCAAAAAGTCCGTCATTGTAGCTGCATCGTCATAGAGCGGGGAAAAAATAGCATAATTATCTTGCTCTAGGTGAAAAAGTACTTTTTTAAATTTTTGTTTGTAACCAACGAGCCTGCAAAAACGAAAAGTCTTTATTCTTATGTAAAACTAGCTTTTTCCCGCGGCTTCGCTCCCGTGGAAGTCGGAAATTAGCCCATGGAAACGTACTACTGCATACCGGAATAAAGTGTCCTTAAAAATTCAGATTGAACAAATTGTTTATTTTTTAAAATAAAATAAACCATTTAATATTGTATTTCTCGCAACCGTAGTGAAAAGTAGAGTGTAACACACGACACTAACATCCATTATAACTCGGTTTCTATTTACTCCCTTGCTAAAGCTCGGGAGTAAAACTACCTCGATAGAATGGGTTATTTTAGCCCCTCGTATAACAATCTAGTATTTGCATTCGATAGCAATTTTTTGCTTTATCATTACGCTTGTTGCAAAAAGAAAAAAAGTCAGAAAGAACTTTAAGTGAAAATGAAATAAAAGCGCGGGCGGGCGATGCGATACGACGGGGTGGGTTAAATTTCATGCGGGCAGAAGCTAGTCACATATATTAATTGCCGTCATATATTAATGGAGGAGTCATGAAATCAGATATTATTGCCGAGCTGTTCATAGTAATTATTTATGCTAGTGACTGTACTTGTGAGATTCGTTAATTTTCCAATTCTCGCTCACTTTACATCCACATCGAAGTGCAGTCACTGTGGATACGACCCGCGTGCACGGCGTAGTAACTACGGTATGTGGTGAGGATCGTTTCTCCGCACCAAGTCCTCGCTTTTGTGAAAAATCTCACATCTTGCTCGAACAGCGCTCATAGCGCAAACCACTCGTTAGGTGTATAACAAAAACACTATGTTTAAATGCAAATTTTATTTTCGAATAGACTAAGGATTTTATAAAATTTTGAAAACGTACATATTTCTGTATAATTTTAGCGCAGTCATTGTAAAGAAACATCTTCGAGGGGGTACTAGAAATTATTGAAATGCACAGTATGAACAAACATGTAAATGCAACATTGGCGTTCCTACTCAACGGCATAGGTTCCGGGCAGATTGGAAGAGTCCATCTGCAAAAACACAGGCTGGTTGTTGAGGTTGCATGAGCAGTAGCACTTTCCTTTAGGTGTCCCGTCTTCCATCATCAGCATCTTCAGGTCCAGGTCTGCTGCGACTGTTTTTTGGATGTCTGTGAAAAATATTAGGTAAGTTAGATTATCTTTGTCACATTTGAGGGTACTTTAAGTTGAACCAGTTGATGCTGGTTCCAATGGCAACACAAGCTTACGAGATTCAATCTGTCAGTCATTGTGGGCTCTCGATATTATTATAATTTGGATATTCTTAATTTCTGAACGTTTTTTTAATAACGTCTCTGCCCTCGATCAATTATAAATGACAAATCATTACATATGAAAAGAGGAATGCAGAGACGATAATCGTAGTTCTTTTATGAAAATTGAATCTATAAAAAACATCGTGACTCATAAAAACCATTAATTCTTATTTTCAAGTAACTTATTCACATACCTCGTAGTTTGAGATGAAGAAGCCGTCAAGCGTCCCGTTTCTATATTTAAAAGATGTAAGAAAACTGGATTCTTGACTTGAGGTATATTTTCTTCTCTCGCAGTCAAAAATACTACCACGAAATGTTTTTCTTCCATGAAGTTTTTATTCTGTCAGCAGAACTGTCCATCATAATTTAGTGTTGATGGTGATTGGCGAGACTGCAATGCGTATCGCGTCGCTGCCATGGTCTTTGTGATCTGACCGTTACTGCTAAGCACAAACATAGTGTCCGCGTATTCTCCACAGAGCTGTTTACGCTTGCCCGCTAGTTCGTAAGGACCGTGATTGTTGCACTCTTGTTTATTTTGACTTGTCGGAACCGGTCGTATGAATAATTTTCAAAACTCTTGAAGTAATTAATCTAAACTGCGCTAAGCACACAGATGTTTAGCACACACGTTAACTCAAAGTATATATATAACAAAAGCCATGATTTTGTTAAACCCACGATGCCACCAAAAGTTTTGTAATTTACATAAGATTTTGTTGATTTCCGTACCACTTGCTGTCTTGGAAATGGTTGTTGTTGTTGATTGTTGTTGTATTGTTGATACAGAAATTTCTTAATACAAATTATTAACTAAAGCGGCATCCATTGGATTTGTTACGTGATCCGTTCGTTTTGTTTTGTCGTTATTTATCGGAAGCTGCACTAGAGTCCAAATCATCATCGTCATACTGCCACTTAGCCAAACAGTCCACCTGTAAAAAATCAAATAACACTAATAGTAAAATTTATTTCAATAGATGTAGGTACCTACTTAACGTTATTTCTTTATGGTTTTAACGCGTCGCTCCACAACAGCCCGCGGCTAAGCAGCTCACGTGAACTTAGCTTCGATTTGTATGAAAGCGTTGGGATGGCTTCATCTCAGAATACCCGATTCTCAAAAAACCAGATTCTCAACGGCCACTGCGACTCACGGTCACGGCCCAGTGCCATGGCAGAGTTGTAAATCTTTCGAAACAATGGACAAAACCATGGCTTACTACTTCAAGTCAAGGTGAACACCATCTTCAATTCGGTTTCCTCCTACACCACACGTTGATCTCCGAATAGGTATATATGAACTGCGGTGAAAGGTTTGTCTGGACAGATTCTCCGACTTACACAATTCATCGAAGACGAGTACAAAGCCGATCAAAAACCCGTTGCTTGGTCGACTTGTTAGTGGCAATCGGCATACGAGACAGTCAACGTCGTGAGATTACTTTCCAATGTAGCAACTGTTCGCAATAGACTAAAGTCCACCGGATTTGATTGCTAAATTAGGTATTTGGTGCTTTTGAAAACACGGCGTATCTTAAGATCACATGGAAGCAGGTATATTCCCTCCGACGATCTAAAGAATCACTTGATTCAAAAGAAGAAACAATAGACCGACGAATCTGAAAATCTGCCATCTTTGATTTCGAACGCAGATAAGTTGGCTGCCAGTAGATAAGTACCTACAACTTATCCAAACGGGGATACTCCAAACAGATACCGTTCTGTACCTGTTCTTACCCTACTCCATGTAGGTAGCTACATAAATAAAAAAAACTTATTTCTTGAAAATTACCACGTAAATAGACTCTCAGTATGATACCTAACAACACGCTCACGGATCGGACAGGTTTTTTTACAAATTGTATACATACATTGTACACGCAACACATAAACATGCTGCTGAAACACAGCTATGTTTTCGGTATTTACGGAGCTTAATATTTACACCAAACATAGTTTCGAATCGCTTAACACTTCATTTTTTGACAAATAATACTGACTGCTTTTGTAAGACGAGCCCCTGATCTATCTCCGTTATGTCGAAAACGTATGACTACATTCGTAGTCATCTTGGACGTGCTATCCGTGCGGATTGGTATTATTCGGTAAAGTCGGCAGTGAAAATCAACTGCAACATGCCAATTCAGCAAAGGGTAGATGCGGAACGGAGTTTTCCTATCGGCACGAGTCGAATGAAAGTCGATTTAGTATGTTTCGGGTCGGCTTTGTTGTTCAACAAATCAGCCGAATCTAACCTTATGTGCCAACCAGAACGAGTGTGTTGCACGCCTTAAGTCCACAGGATTTAAAATAATCCAAGATTCCGAATAACATGACACATAAATATCCAAATAGCACCTAAAATAATAATAACCACAGAAGGCGTTGCACTAGATAAGAAGTAGTTAAGTACGAGCTTTTCAACTGAATAAGCTAACAAAAATTTGTTCAAAAAGTAAAACACTACAAAGTGAAAAATAACTTTAATTTCGGAAGAAGGTAGCAAAAACCCAAAAATACAAAACCAAAGACTTCCGTACTATTATTGAAGCTAACTCAAAAACTTCCAAAGTTAACAAAATTTATATGGGAATACCGCGCGAAGAATATTTTTTTTTCATTATGAAAAATTCGGCGAAGTAGCTGTAGTAGGTATTATTTGTATGTACGCTAACGCACTAGTTCCGAACTCCGTCCGTCCAAATTTAAATCAGTTAGTTTGATTCATAAAGACCTCGTCGAGGCGATTTTAGAGTTACGGTTATGCTGCATTCAAACAAGCAACAAACTATTATCTGTATTTTATAATTACGTACCTACATTTTCAATTGTCGGTGTACCTATGCAAAGGTTTTCTTCGGTAAATTCCTATCAGACAACAAGTATCTAATATTTATAGTAATTAAACACCAATCGAGTTTCCAAGGGTAATAATTGGTTTCGATTCCCGAGACAATCTAAGTTTTAGAGAAAATCTTAGAATTGACAATGACCGTGACGTATTGCGCCCATGCGCGGTGCTCGGAGCGAGCAAGGTTTGAACGGAGTACCAATACCAGAATATATAGAATCCTCTTCACCGTATCCGGTGACAGTGACCCAGACTAATTTTCTTTCTTTCCTTTCGTGAGCTCTAGCAAAGTCAAACTTGGTCCTGAAAACTCGGTCACACCGTGTACAGAAGAACTAATCAGCGTCATTGTATGAAGGCTTTGGGCGACTTTTGCGTATTTTGCGCTTCTTGTCTAGGTTTTCAATACTATTTGTTCCAAAGCGTTAAGTTGCTTCGTGGATATCAAATACCAAAATAAGTAATGCCTTAAAATTATGAAAATATTAAAAGAAAACTACGTTCTAAATACGTGATCCGCTATACCTGTCAGTCCTTTTACTAGTCCTCCTACTGCTTTTGCTGTTTTGTCTACTGCACCTCCTACTTCTGCTCCTACATCTGTTACTAATTGTCCTACTCCTGCTACCGCTTTTCCTGTTCCTTTTGCTACTCCTCCTAGCCCTTTTTTTACATGTGCTCCGGATGTTGTTTCTTTGCCCGATACGTTTGAGTTGGAGGCAGTTGTGCCATCTGTAAACAAATCATTATACTAATAAAGAGTAAAATTAATTTCAGTAGGCGTAGGTAATGTTATTTCTGGACGGCTTTAAGGTGCCGCTCCACAGAAGCCCATTTGATGAAAGTGTAGACGGGATCATCCACTGCGACCCACGACCACGACCTAGTGCCATGGCAGAGTCACAAATCTGTCGAAACAATGGACAAAACCAAGGCTCACTTCAGTCAAGGTGAACACCATCTTAAATTCGATTTCCTCCTACGACCGCACATGTAATCTGCAGGAACGGTTATACTTTACTAGCAATCTCCAGCTCCTAATCGAACCCGAGCCGATTTCCGAATATATGGACTCCGGTGAAAGGTTTGTCTGGACAGATTCTCCGACTTACACAATTCATCGAAGACGAGTACAAAGCCGATCAAAAACTCGTTGCTTGGTCGACTTGTCAGCGGCAATCGGCATACGAGACAGTCAACGTTGTGAGATTTATTTCCAATTTATCAACTGTTCGCATTGACTAAAGTCCACCGGATTTGATTTCTATATTATAAATTTAAATTCGATTCTTAAAGACCCGGTCGGCGATTTTAGAGGGTTACGGTTAAGCTGCATTCAGATATTGTCTATATTCTATGTGTCGGTGTAGAGGTGTACGCAGAGGTTTCCTTAGTTAAGTTCCTATGAGTCAACAAGTATCCATCTAATATTTATAATAATTGAACACCACTCGAGTTTCCAAGGGTGTTTCGATTCCCGAGGTGAGATATTTTAGGGAAAATCTTTGAAATGACAGTGACCGCTGCACGTATTACGCCCCTGCGCGGTGCTGGGAGCGAGCAAGGTTTGAACGGAGTACCAATAACAAAATATACAGAATCCTCTTCACCGTATCCGGTGACAGCAACCCAGACTAATTTTCTTTCTTTTCGTGAGTTCTAGCAAAGCTTGGTCCTGAAAACCCGGTCACACCGTGTACAGAAGAACTAATTAGCATCATTGTATGAAGGCTTTGGGGGACTTTTGCGCTTCTTGTTAAGGTCTTCAAGACGATTTGTTTCAAATCATTCAGTTGCTTTGTGGATACCAAATACCAAAATAAATAATGCCATAAAATAGCTGAAAAAAAGACATACCTGCTTTTTTGTTTCCCACTCCTTTGATTGCATCGCCTAAGTTTCCTGTCAAAGTCAAAATCATTAATTTTTTTAATGCTGTAATACAAAGGTGGTAGGTAAATAAATATTCTTTTGCGATGGCGTGTCTTTCCATTCTGTACAAGGCCAGACCGCAAGGGTGTGAAACTAATCGCGTATAAATTAGAAATCATTTTTTTTCTAAGGTCTTCTAATCTATACAAGAGTCGAACGCAAATACTTGCGTATACTTCGTAGTGACCTAATTAACTACCTTATTCCATAATATACAGTGTCAGTACACTTATGGACTAATCGTGTATAGATTGCGATAAATTGTGAACTGGTAATACGCAATGCATCTTGCGCTTATACTAAATAGCCTGCCTGGCTGCGAGTAACTTGGTAGTAGTACTCGCAAGCCGCTGCCGTGGCACCGCTCGCTATGGAAAGTAGCCTATCAATTTTGATTCCCTTGAGAATGTCGAAATATACGTTTTTTGCGGCATAAAAGGCCGTATAATTTTTTACGTAAAATTAGAAGTTTGATTTCTTCACAGCTTTAAGGGTCTGTAGACTTGAGTATATGGTTTTAATTTCAACTCGATACATCCACGCGTTCCCGAGATAAAGGGTCTTGACAAACAGATGGACAGACAACAAAGTGATCCTATAAGGGTTCCGTTATTTTCCTTTTGAGGTTCGGAACCCAAAAAATTGAATAACATGAAAAATATTAAAGATAGACCCCCTTTTAAAGTTAAATTTAGATATTTTTTCATGAAGTTTCAGAAAAATACGGTCGGTCACATGCCCATGGGCGACGTTGTACTCGTATAATATGAAGTGTAAGTACAAGTTTCTGCAGTCTTCTTTATTAAGACTCTGTTCTTCATATTAAACTTACAATTCGTGGGTTCATAAACAGAGGTGATGAAAGTGGAGAGCATGTTACATATCATAATCTAGTCTAATTTGTTAAATGTGAAATGTTTAATGCCAAGAAGCGCAATACTGTCTTCAACCGATTCATGTATCTTTCAAAACATTTGTCACATTCAGATTTATAACGTTTACGATGAATAGAAAAACTTTCATAGTCCAATGCATTAGGGATGTGTAATATTTGGCATAATAACAGATAGTATAATATCACTTGAAATAACGTCCGCGTGATATAATTTTCATATGCTATAAAAACAAATAACCTAATTTCATGTGATCTAATGTTATATTTAATATAACCTTCTTTTGCTCTTATAACATTTAGTATAACGTTCATTTCATATAATTTTCAATTTTTATAATGCTCTTTTTATTTAACGTTCAGTTTTCTGCCAAAATTCTGTAAAGAATAAGTAAATATCAGGAAACATCATACTATTATAACCTCACCTAACCCAAACGATTCACGAAAATAAAGGGGTTCTAGCGCTCGGCGGCCGCTGCCGTGGCACGCTCGCTTCGCTCGCTCGCCTTCGCGCGTTAGTTCGCTTCGCTCGCTCACTTTTCTGACCTAACCTAACCCAAATTCTACCCAACCCAAACCCAACTATCCTAATCTAAATACAAAAAAAAGTATACGTTTCTAAATTATATTTAAACTTTACTTATAGATTTTGAAAATTATAGTAACTGAATATTACACTAATTGAATATTAATTCAAATGTGCATTATAGAAAATGTTCATTATACCATATAAAATTAGGTTAAATGAGTTACATTAAAAAAAGTATGTTAAATATGAAATTAGGTCTTACGATCATTAGAACTTTTGTTATTATTTCAAACGTTACACACCCATGCATTAGATTAGGTACCGTACGTTTTCCATTTCAATCAAGCTTTTTCTTTATTTTTGAAGATACGTATGAGCGAAGGAGAAAACCACAGTGGAAAACGTAAATACCTGAGACGCGATAGCGGAATGTGCCTTTTAATAATAATTGTACTATAGATTTGCCCGTACAATGTATTAACGGATTGTTCAGCAGAAAGATCATAAAACAATTGATTTCAGTCCATTGAACTCAACTCTATTGATTAGTTCAAAGTTAGCTTTATAGAAATTGTGTCTTGTAGATAAGTGACGTTTCATTGGCGTAAACGAAGTCAGTGATGTTAATATCGAGAAAGGTGGATGCGGTGAACGCCAAGCGGTAGCACAGCACTGGTGTGTAGGGACACGTTTTGGACTCGCAGTCAGCGTTAGACAAAAACAAGTCCAGTATACGCCCTAAGCTATTCCTCAGTGTGTTATATTGAAAAATATTAGTTAATTAAATAAAGTTTCATAGATGACAGCTAAAATTATCAGTCGTTCAAGTACATTTTTTTTTAATTGTCGGTGTACCTATGCAAAGGTTTCCTTCATAAATTCCTAACAGTCAACTAGTTCCTATCTAATACGAGTATTAATAGTAATTAAACACTTTTCGAGTTTCCAAGGGTAATAACTGGTTTCGATTCCCGAGATGAGATCTTTGAATTGACAGTGACCGCTGCACGTATTACCCCCCTGCGCGGTGCTGGGAGCGAGCAAGCTTTGAACGGAATACCAATACCAAAATATATACAATATGTAAAAAAAACCCTGTCCGCTCCGAAAAGGGCTCATAGGTACTGCAGTAAATAACATTTGAAAATAAAAAAGTTATTGCTATTTAAAAATCACATTTTTGGTACCAAAATTACCACAAATCCTTTAAAACTTAGCAAATTTTCAACAAGGGTCATAAGATATTACTTGTAGACACCCACTAAACGACTGCCGCCCGCGCCCCATGTAATACCCGGTTAAATTCCCCATTGAAAAAAAAAGTGACGCTTTTCTTTCTTTCTTTGTTCCTGATAATTACCACTTATATTGACTCTCAGTACGATGCCTAACAACATCCTCACGGATCGGACAGGGTTTTTTTACATGTTGTAGAATCCTCTTCACCGTATCCGGTGACAGTGACCCAGACTAATTTTCTTTCCTTTCGTGAGCTCTAGCAAAGCCTAACTTGGTCCAGAAAACCCGGTCACACCGTGTACAGAAGAACTAATCAGCGTCATTGTATGAAGGCTTTGGGCGACTTTTGCGTATTTTGCGCTTCTTGTCTAGGATTACAAGAGTATTTGTTTCAAAGCGTTAAGTTGCTTTGTGGATACCAAATATTACCAAAATAAATAATGCCTTAAAAT
Source organism: Agrochola litura (assembly GCA_949152395.1). Classification (NCBI taxonomy): domain Eukaryota; kingdom Metazoa; phylum Arthropoda; class Insecta; order Lepidoptera; family Noctuidae; genus Agrochola; species Agrochola litura. The sequence goes on along the minus strand of OX424495.1, from coordinate 24,423,539 downwards.
AGATAAAATATTTAAAAAATACATACCGATTGTGTTTCCCACACCTGCTGCCACTCCTGTCACTAATTTATCTGCTCCTTCTCCTACTTTTTCAATTGTTTTTCCTAATGAATCTCCTACTTGTCCTACTACGTCTCCTACCCCACTTACTAATCCTCCGACTACATCGATTACTCCATCGACTGCTTCCTTTTTGCCTTGTATTATTTGCTTTACGGGTGCTGAATCGTCGCTGCTCGTTTCAGAGGTTTCGTCGTTGCTCGCATCGGTGTTCTCATTGGTGTCATCGTCGCTGGTCGTTTCAGAGGTTTCGTCTTTGCTCGCATCGGTGTTCACATTGGTGTCATCGTCCATGTTCGTTTCGGCGGTTCCGTCGTTAGTTGTACCGTCAGTTCCTTTGCTGTCCGTAGCTTGCTGGATGGAAGACTCATTTGTTGACTCAGAGTCAGTTTCAGCGAAGGCAAAAGCCGCCTGGAACAATTTAGTTCAATGCTAATTTGATAGTAGTTAATAGTATATATCGTGCGTACAGTCAACCTCACGTCCTTGCGTAGTATCAACTTATCATTGACAGTGCCTTTATGTGGTAGCAGTGAGTTCGTTTTTTATATTATAACCGTAACAAGTCTGTTCCACTGTCACTGAATCAGAACTTTTTGTGCATTGGTGTTTTGAGGATCGTTATGATCTACGGTTTTCATAGAGTAATGTGAGTTTATGATATTTTTCTGCTACAAATACATAAACATGCATAGATTTTTCAGTTGACGATTTCTTGTAAGATAAGTAAGTAAAATCTTTCAATGAAACAATCGTTTTTAAGCAACCTTATAGCGAAAATAAAGCATTAGACATAACATTTAACTTTCTTACTTTTTTTAACTTCAGGTTTTAAGATTCACTACGAGGTAAGGTAAGTAAAACAAAATTGGTTTCACGTAAAGTTTTTGGATATGCGTTCATTATAATTTTATCGCAACAGAACTAATTAATGCGCTCGCTATAAGTATGGAACACTCGTGTATATGTATAAGTAATAAGTGGTTCACTATCTTATTCGAACATCTCTAAATTATTGAACGGGATGCAATTTCAACGTAGGTACAGTTGAAGGGACTTTACAATTTACCTGAATATTTAACCAAGAACGATTCCATTCCTCAAAATAGAGTATTTTCATGTGTTTGAGGTAAACAACCGGTTTCGTGTTTGAAAATTAAAAGCTAAGAATTTGTCAAATTCGAAGTTAGTACTTAAGGCGAAAGCGTCAGGGTAGCCCGCGAAATTCAAATTTTTAGGTCCCTACCTTTTTGGCTCTACAGAATTGTAATCATTAGAATCAGCAATAGAACTCCTTAAGTTAGAATTGGCCTCGAATCTCATGATTTCATGAAACAGTTATTCAATAGGGTAATATGAACTAAGAGAGTTGTATTGGTGATTTTTACGATGAGCTACCTTAGCGCATCCCCCATAATGTGATTCCTACTCTTTACTTAGCCCGTGAAATTCTAAATTCCTAATTCACCAGCCGTTAGGGTAAGATTCGCAGACTGTTCCTACTTAGACTTTGCTGAGTAAGCGTTTCATACGAATATGTTCTTTACTCTTACAATTTTAATGGTCATATTCGTATGCGACGCTTAGTTAAGTAATATCAGAATGTGATCTGAGAATCTCACCCTTAGCAGCGCCATGCTAAACGAAAGTAATCAACAGTCAGACATTTTTTAAATTGATAATAAAGCAAATGTTACTTACCATTGCGACCAATACGACCAATACCAGAGCAGTCTTCATTTTGGAAGAGAATTATTTGTTATAATGATTGTCGAAGCACGTCTTTGTAACCCGCTGATGAGCAACTTGTAACTTTGGTCACAAAACGCAGCCTTTTATATGATCCGAATATTAGTTTAGCTTTTACACCTGCGCAAACACGGGACCGAAATGTAATTAATTTATAGGTACTAGACGCATCTTAATACTTCCTGCAGACTCAGGATGGTTCTAGAATGTTGATACAATAATATGTAGGTATGTGTTGTGTAGCTGCTGCGCTGGAGGTACCGAATTGCTTCTTTTTCTATACTAATTGTAGTTATTCCTTATAACATCAGCTATCTGCCAGTGAAAGTCCCGTCACAATTGGTCCAGCCGTGTCGACGATTAGCCGGAACAAACGGACAGACAGACAAAATTAAAAATATAGTTTTTTTGGTACCTATAATTACCGATACTTTCATATGCATTTAGTAAAAAGCTTATTTTGACATTACAAACAGACACTTCGCAGAGCGACTTACGAGTTGTAGGTCGTAGGTTCGAACCCAGGCAGGCGCTTTACTTTGTATACATAAACTATTTTCTCACCACTGCTCTCAAAACGGTGAAGGAAAACATCGTGAGAAAACCGACATGTTCTAGAACAAAAACCGGCCAAGTGCGTGCCGGGCCACGCAAAATGAAGGGTTCCGTAGTTGGCATGAATTTGTAGCGGTTACACCGCCACATACGAACTACGCATCATAAACATGACGTCACACAAATCCTGCATCGCGCAGTTAGAGTTTACCGAGCGAGGTAAACTCGACATACATACAAGATTTCAACTTCAAACCGATGGGCAGTTGCCCGCCAGACACGACACCCGTCTGGCCGGAGGATCCTCCCTTTTCTATGGTGGATGGAACTTTACACCCTGTTCCTCATGCCCCTAAAAATTTATCCTAAATACAAATTTAACATTGTAGTTGAAATACATGTTCTCCCATACATTCCAACTGCAAATGTAAGTTTGTATGCACAATATTGAGAGATTTACCATGTTATTTTAAATACCATAGACTTCTTCTAGGTTTTCCTGTAATCTATATGAATAGAACTACTTTATTTATTTTTTTCAAAATTTTTGGCTCTGTAGTTTTGGCGATAAGGGGGAGGAATGGTAAATTTTCATCTATTTTCTTAAAATATTTTTAAAAGGTACGGTATTTATTTTAATTTTATAGTTTGAAAAACTTTACTTTACTGTTTTTCAATTTGCCCCCGAAAAGTGACCCCATACTCAAAATTCATTTATTTTCGATGGACATCCGTGTACAACACAACACGTGCACGACTTAATCAGTCCATTAGATTCGGAGCAAATTTGGTGTGACAGACAGACAGACACACGAGTGATCCTATAACGGTTCCGTTTTTTCCTTGTGGGGTACGGAACTCTGAAAAACCGAAGACAAATGTGACATCTACCAACCCGCACTGGGCCCACGTGGTGGATTACGGCCCACTCCCTCTCACTGAGAATAGGGCTGTGTCCCAGCTGTAGGAAGATAATAAGATGATTATGCTATGTAATGCTACTTCAATTTTATTTCTTTGTAGGTATGTAGGTATTATTTGTATGTAAAGAAAGAAAAAAAGAAAGAATTAAAGAAAAATGCGTTTATTTGCATTACAGCAGAAAAATACACCCTAAAACTATAAAAAACCGGCCAAGTGCGTGTCGGACTACGCACAATGAAGGGTTCCGTAGTTGGCATGAATTTGTAGCGGTTACACCGCCACATACGAACTACGCATCATAGACATGACGTCACACAAATCCTGCATCGCGCAGTTAGAGTTTACCGAGCGATCGACATACATACAAGATTTCAACTTCAAACCGATGGGCAGTTGCCCGCCAGACACGACACCCGTCTAGCCGGAGGATCCTCCCTTTTCTATGGTGGATGGAACTTTACACCCTGTTCCTCATGCCCCTAAAAATTTATCCCAAATACAAATTTAACATTGTAGTTGAAATACATGTTCTCCCATACATTCCAACTGCAAATGTAAGTTTGTACGCACAATATTGAGAGATTTACCATGTTATTTTAAGACCATAGACTTCTTATAGGTTTTCCTGTAATCTGTGAGTAAAGAACCATTCCCTGTATTTTTTTTTTAAATTTTAGGTCCAGTAGTTTCGGAGATAAGGGGGGAATGGTCAATTTTCATCGAATTTCTTAAATATCTTTAAAAGTGTTTAGTTTAAAATGATATAAAAAATATTTTTTAAATTCTCGCTACAAGCCCTTTCATTTGATACACACGGTACTGTTAGCAAAACTTTTTTTTAAATTTTCTTGTTTGCCACCCAAAAGTGACCCCTATATTCAAAATGAATCTTTTTAAGTTACACAATCGTATTTGGGTCACAGAAATACAATGTGTACGAAATTCATCGGTCCATTAAATTCGGAGCAAATTGGCTGTGACAAACGAACAGACAGACACACGAGTGATCCTACGTACGTAACCCTAAAAACAGAAAACAATGATGATAACATAAAATGATTATTTTGATTATGTATGTATTTATATGTAGATTATAGACCTACAATTTCTCAAAAGACCATCTCGGCTTACTCCGATCGGATGCCACAATCCGATCCCACTTTGTGGGATACGTTAGGAATAGGGATACAATTAAATAATATAAAATTGCATTTTGTTCCGAACCGATCCCAATACGACATGATCCCCACTGTGAAACGATTGATGAAACAACTTTTACAATATTCTAAAAGTGAGGCCACACGATGCGTTGCCGATGCCATGCGACGCCTCATGGACCTCGGGATGATCGGTTCGGAACAAAATATTAATTTCATCCCCATTCCTAACGAATCCCACAAAGTGGGATCCGATTATAATCAGCATGACCAAGATTATGTCTGGACTTTAAAAGAGACTGTGATCTCTGAGTTTGTTTCGGTTTTTGTTCTCAGAGTAGTCGGTTACGAAACACTCAACTAGTTTAAAAAAATAATTTATTTATGACAGTCATGTTAACGTGTAATTTAAACCAATTCACAGAAATAAACCTTTTGATCACTCAAACTAAAAAAATACATTTATAAAACTTACTCAAAAATACAGCTACTTATAGTAAAATAAAGTGAAATTTATTTGCATAGATACAAATAAACATTCATAACATTTGGTAGGCAAAGTATAAATTAGATGTAGGTTAATAATTGGTGTTTTTATTAGGTACCTACCTACATGAAAATCGGAATGCATTACCTAATATTAGATGGGTTGATAAAACTCTAAATTAACTTTTTTTTGTAAAAAATTCGGTTTCGATTCCGACTTTTCCAAAAATGCAGTTTAGTTCTGAGTTGAGCGACACGATTACTGACAAAATGCATGCACTAACTGGACAGGTCCACTCAAATCTGTGTGGTTCTTCACCATTTTAGAGACTAATCTACACGGTCTTCATAATTATGTTCTGACCAATATTATGTCTGGACTTTAAAAAGACTGCGACCTCTGAGCTTATTTGATATGACTTGAAAAAGTGATTCCGATATCCTATTTACGGAATAAAAATTTCATTTAATTTCATCGATATACGTCACTGTCAATTCTCTTCATTTTCTGACTTTTTCCCTTGCTTTTTGCCAAATTTCATGCCAACGGGAAGTAGTTATTATTTGCGAGTATCAAAATATGTCGCGTAAATGGCCGTCTTTTTTGATATAAAATTAAGATCTTCATCTTCATACTTAGACGATATTTATTATAGGTTATTTTTGTTTGTTTATTTGTGGAATAAAATGTAGGAAACTTCGAAAAATCTATGCTATCTTCAGAACTTCTGCTCCGATTCCAAAAATTCCTTCACTAATGGTACCGTCTATAAAGAGGAGATTAGTTCATATTTCACAAATAATTATTAAAATATTAAGTGATACATTTAGTATTTATTTAGGTACAGACAAGAGCAACTTCCATATTCGTTATATTTCCTTATTTAATATTTAAATTAAACTTATTTATTATTTACTTTGTAGGTATCTTAGAACTTGGATAAATATCTCCATGCAATGGCGTTCGAAAAGTTACTAAGTAAGTACCTATATTTACTTAAATGTCTTATTTTATTTGCCTTCTGAGAAGAAAAATGTAATAACGACGTATCTAGTGACAGTTGTGCATATAACAAATATTATATTCAGTAAGAAAGTATACAATACGTGTCTGTACCAACCGGAAGAAAAATAGCAAAAAAAAACAAAATTTTGGTCCTTTTGTTGTTTTAAGTGTTAATCTAAGGTTATGGCATGGTTTGTCTGCATTCATTGGAATTGTGGTAAGCCAATAGTGCATGAGACTACCAAATGCGGCTCATGGCTAAATACCTATTTAATAACAGCCACAGGGTCGATCGAAGGTTAAGCTATGCTTGCAGACGTGGTCCGTGGATATCTGAAGAAATGAAACGAAATGAAATTGTTTATTCTGTAAATAAGATATCGGAATCACTTTTACACGTCATATTAAAAAAAAAATAAGCTAGATGAGTTCGGTGTTTCCTATCTGACTACTCTGAGAAGAAAGGACGATCTTGGTCAGGCCATATGAGGACCTTGTAGATTAGTGTCTGAAATGGTCCTTTGAGGAAAGAACCACACAGGTGTGAGTGGACCTGTCCAGTCAGTACAAGCATTTGTCAGTAATCGTGGAGCTCAACTCAGAACTGAAGGAGCTCAACTCGGCGAACAATACCAAAGAAAGGACATTTGGGTAGGCCGCATAAACTACTCGAACTGCCAGACCAACCAACAACTCAGAAAGAAAAAATAACAATAATATCAACATAATCCTCACATTCACAATAATTAAAACAATATAATACTTTACAAAGTATTCATGTAATTTTTTCAGAAATCATAATTTTCACCAATGTCAATGTGTAGGTATATGATCTGCACATTATAATAAAATCGTAGCGAAGTGAAAACTGAACATTCAATATTTTTGGAAAAAAAGTGATTGCTACGAGGTCTGGGATCGATTCTTAAGCCAAAAAAATATAATTTTTAGAATTTTTGTCTGTTTGTCTGTATGTATGTTCCAGCATGACGCAAATTCTACCGGATAGATTGTGCTAAAATTTTGCATAGATACTTATTTCCTATAAGTCTGGTCAAATTGTAGGATATAAACTATCACGCTATTTACTATGGGGGACTGGGGGACGAGCGATATTATATTATGTTCGTATTTTTGGAAAAAAAACGCGGCAATAGATTAGGATATTGGAGATGGTTATCGATTTAACTTTTTAAATGATTATCCTCACGCTAAACTTTTATGGAACTATGCAGTCAATCATGACATAATTGGAAGGAAAAATGAAATTTAGATGTAAATAAAGAAGTTTTGTCACCAACCCAAACTTAGGTTTAAAGGTCATTGGCATCACTAAGAACCCTTAAAAGTGAACTTTGTAAATGCTGGTGAATTTACAGTACCTACGTAAACAAACGAAAATAAAGTTAAGTATAAAGAATTGTACCTGTTAACAAGATGACAATGCAAAATTCACTTCTGTCACCGATTCAAATTGAAATATTTACACTTATTTTGCACTTGGTGTTCCCGCTAGCATACATAGCTGATAATTATCCAAATCTACCGAAGTACTTCAAATCTTTTCAATTTTTAGTTATACTAGAATGTGGCGGTAGTAGGTCACGGACGCCATTTTTTAAAGAAGTTCAAGTTCGTTCTAATCCACTGCCGCGAAAGCATCTCTCCAGAGCTTTTACCGCTAATATATCTGAATTTTGTGATAAATCCAGGTTTTCGGGTCTATGTATGAAACCAGACCTACCTACTTATCAAGTTACACAGATTTGAAGTGCTGTGTCAGAAATAGGAATCGTTTATCCGTGAAACCACGCTGGCTTGCCGCGTGGTTAACCTACACATCGAGCTTAGAACATACAAAGTCTGAGCAGCAGGAAGGCGACTCCAGACTTCTAGAAAGGTAAGGCGCTGCATCCTGTGTCCTTCTCTTATTCCTGTTTCTCCGTACCAAAAAATAGCCTCATTCCAAGTCAATGTATGCTGCCATATAAAGTTTATTACAGTCCACAAAACCGCTGATTCTCATAGCAAGGCTTTGAATCAACGCTCCAGGTTTTAAGAAGCCTAGAAAGAGCTGTTTAGACAGTTCTATTCATTTCAAAGTAAATTCCCCGTTCCTCCTCATGTTAGCGTTTAATAATGGTTTTCTAAATAGCTCACGGCGCTAACTAACACTTTCTATGTGAATCTAATACAAAATACACGTCATTTTCTTGAGGAGTAATTGGAAATAGGCCTTAAAACAAAGTAATTTAATATTTAAGATATACCAAGAGAAAAGCAGCGGTAGCCCAGTGGTAAAGGCCCCGACTTACGAATTGTAGGTCGTGGATTCAAACCCAGGCAGGCGCTTTTCTTTGTGTATAAAATTTCATCACCACTGCTCTCAAAACGGTGAAGGAAAACATCGTGAGGAAACCGGTATGTCTTAGAACCAAAAATTCGAAGACATGTGACATCTGCCAACCGCATTGGGCCCGCGTAGTGGATTACGGCCCACTCCCTCCACAGAGGCTTGTGTCCCAGCACTGGGGACATTATAGGCTGATTATGATACCGAGAGAGATACCAAGGGGTATCGTGTTACCCAGTAACTGGGTTGTGTAAGTCAGGTAGTCGCTCCATGTAAAATACAGGTATTTAGCTGTATCCGGTTAGACTGGAAGCCGACCCCAACATAGTTGGGAAAAGGCTAGGCTAGCAAATATTAGAAAAGGACAAAATATTCAGATATGAGAAGAAAACAAAGCACACTTTAAAATCATGTTTATTTACAACTTAAAATAATAATCTTAGAAATAAACAAATAATCGAATGTTTTCCAAATTGACAAATGTTACAAAAAATATTATGTGATATGAAGATGTCAATCGATTTAGGTATTGTCGACCTCCTAATTCCTCTAAGTAAGTACCAATTCTGATAAAACTCCCAGTTAATTGAAACTATCCATCTGTCACATTGGTGTTATAGCAAAAATAGAGCTTGACATTTAAAACGTACAAGTGACATTCATCCTAGGACCTACTGTAAGCCCAGGTACGCCCGGGCGATTTTTTTCGCGCACTTGATTTCCAACGTTCTGCTTAGCGCCGAGAGTTGAAAATCCAACAGTTTTCTTGACGCGCTGGGATGCGCTCTGTCGGATTCTGAATACTCGGCTCAATACCGAGAGTTGAAAATTCAGTTCGCGATAAAAAAACGTCCTGAATAAAATCGCCTGTGCTTACCAGTACCCTAATTGCGTAACTTAAGTTCGTAAACGATTATACCAAATTGGTTTCATTTTGACAGTTCAACAACATTCATTGTATTGGACAAATCAGAAGTTAGGCTTCAACTATAATGTTTATTAAATTTATATATTTAGATTAGGTACTATAAGTCTGGGGAACAAAGTAAATAAAACGTATTGTAGGTAGGTTAACGTCCAACTCACATAATTATTTATTATCATATCATGATTTCTCATAACCTTTACACTTAGTACTTAGTATTTTTGAAATATAAAACATTGTACCAATATAGGCTTACTTGCCACATAAATTCCACAACTAGCAATAGTTACACAATAGAATCTAACATTTAAAACAAAATAACGGCCACAGGTCATAATTCAGTATGATATTAAAGAATAGTTATTAAATCAGATTGACTTACAGTAGGTCCTTCACTTGATACTAAGTATATGACTTGTTCTCTCGGTGGTCCGTGCTCGAATGCCCAGAGCTCTGATGTTCTCAACTTAGTCAGCGTTGAATCAATAGACAAAAATTACAAATGATCGTTGTCACGTGACAGGCAAAGGAAATGTCATCGATCAGCCAATGTGATTTTAACAAAATTCAAAATATAACAAACAAAATGTACTTCTTGTGGAAAAGTTATAAAATACAATCTTAATTCCCTAACAGACGGCCGTCCTGAAAAAGGAATGACCCCATTGCTTTCCGGCCATTCGAGTATATTTGTGTGTCTCTATACAAAACAGTAATACAATAATTTCTAGACCATACTAGCACCTAATTGACAACTGAAAATAGGTACATCTAGTTCAAAAATAAAATAAAAACAAGTTAAAATAAATATTTAAAAAAAAAACAGCAAATACAACAGCTTCTAACTTAATAACTATAAGGTCATAAAAAAAAATTGTAATTTAACTAGTACATTGTACAATCAATTCCAAATAAATATAATTCTGTAAGTAATAGGTAGATATATAAATCAGCAAATACAACAGCTTCTAACTTAATAGCTAAGGTCATTAAATATAATAATTTAACTAGTACATTGTACAATCAATTCCAAATAAGTCTAATTCTTGAAGTAATTGGTAGATACATAAATCAGCGAATACAATAACTTGTAACTTAATAACAAAGATCATGAAGATATAATGACGTAACTAATATTGTACAATCAATTCCTTATAAGCATAATTCATAAATCAGGGTGATCCCGTTATAGGTCCTAACAAATGATAAAAAGGAGCCCAACTAATACCAGATAAAGCAATCTGCAATCCCGTTAAAGGTCATCGCACACATCAGCCTAGCATCTGGTCATCATCGCCTCGCCTCAACTGCTGCTCCTTGTCAACCAGGCGTCAATCAAACGTCGCAGCATGTAACTGGAATGACTGTCAGGGTCACCCGAGGTGTCGACGCGGCGACGACGGCGTGGTGACCGCGACAACACGCTTACGGCTGGGCAACGCGTACGTGTGTGCAATGAACCCTAACGAGATTATGTAGGTAGTGTAGAAACCTGGAAAACAAAAATATATTAGTAGAATTCTATTGGGATTTGTGCAAAATATAACGATTCACAGTTCAATTAATTACTGGTGAAAAAATAAACGAAATATAGAAAAGATTAGCCAATGTTTATCTTAAAAAAATTAGAGGAGGTGAACACCGCTTGTACTTCGGCATCCGTCATTGTTACTGACTACCGCTTGTACTTCGGCCTCGGTCCACTTTTTAGGGGGCGTGAACACCGCTTGTACTTCGGCATCCGTCATTGTTACTGACTACCGCTTGTACTTCGGCCTCGGTCCACTTTTTAGGGGGCGTGAACACCGCTTGTACTTCGGCATCCGTCATTGTTACTGACTACCGCTTGTACTTCGGCCTCGGTCCACTTTTTAGGGGGTCGTGAACACCGCTTGTACTTCGGCATCCGTCATTGTTACTGACTACCGCTTGTACTTCGGCCTCGGTCCACTACTTATACTTACAGGCAAGCAGCTTTAGAGTAACCAGATGCAGCCCGTTATTTATTCTGTAATCATGTAACTAGGAAGGATTTGAGAAGGAAAGTCAGCATTTGTCATGAGTCTAGCAGAAAGTTTGAGTAGGTAAGTAAGTATTAGTCATAGCGTAAGCATTGTATATCTTAATTTGAATCGGAACAGCAATTAACAACCTCGTTACTTAAAATGTCATTGTCTTCGCCGTCGGTGTCATTACTAGGTGCGAAAGTTATCCAACGTTTTAACTGGTCTGCTGGATAAATACTTTTATATTTTCGTTTTGAGTGTCCTTTAATACTAGAGACTTCATACCGATCGTTTTCTAAAGCAGCAGTTATTTTAAAGGGGCCCCTATACTTTGGACATAACTTTTTACTTTTTCCATCTGCTGGATTGTGATGATTGGGAATCATTACTAAATCATCCATTTGAAAGAATTTTGTTGGAGCCCTACCGCTATCAAATTTCTTTTTCATGTATTGTTGATTTTTTTCAATGTTCTCAAGAGCATTCAACCGTATTGCATCTCTAGACGGACCCGATTCAGAGGTATCTATTAAATCGGCTAGCTCGTTTAAAATAGGACCCTCCCCCGGACAGATTGTGCGACGTCCGAATACTATTTCAGAAGGAGATTTGCCCGTGGTTTTATTAATTATGTTATTTAAACTCCATTGCAATTTACCTACTCTGACATCCCAGTCGCGCTCCGCCTGATCGTAATTGGTCGCGGCTAAAGAATCTAGAATTGTACGATTGTATCGTTCAATCTGCCCATTGGCTCGTGGTGTTGCTACTGCGTTCAGAACATGCCTAGCACCTATTAATTTTACAAAGTTTATGAATGCCGCTGATGTAAAACTAGTACCGCGATCGGTGATTATTACGTTTGGGCTACCTATTACGTCAAATATTTCCTGCAGGGTTTTGATAGTGGTTTTAGTTTTAACATCTTTTACTGGTCTTATAAAAATAAATTTACTGAAACCGTCAATAACACCCAGTATGTAAGAATTCCCCTTTTTGCTCCTAACGAATGGTCCTAGATGGTCCATGTGAAGAGTGTGAAATGGGACGTTACCTTTGGGGATTGGATGTAAGTAACCAGTGGATTTACTGGTAGATGCTTTATTGTAGGCACAATTAAGACATGCTTCCACGTATTTGCGAACAAAACGTTTCATTTTTGGAAACCAATAGTCTTGTTTTATTTTATCAAGAGTTTTTTTGACTGCAAAGTGCCCCATCTCATCGTGACACAACTGACAAATACGCCATCGTGCCCCATTAGGTACAACCCATTTTTTTTTATCCCCCACTATTCTGTAGATCTTTTCATCCTGGAGGAGGAAATTTGTGTGTATATCTTTAACCTCCTTTTTATTACTTTGTAAGACCAATTTGATGTGTTGTAATTTAGGGTCAGTCATTTGAACAGTTTGAAGCCAATCGGTGGCACTGATATTCGTGATATCAAACTCCCTAGCATCTAACAGTTCCCGCGAGTCTCTATAAGCAATAGGATTTCGGCTTAACGCGTCAACATGTTTCATGTTGTCGCCTGGCCTGTATTCAATGCTGAAATCGTATTCTTGTAATAACAACCACCATCGTGCTATTCGCGGCATCAAGTCACGCTTTGTCAGAGTAGTCCTCAATGCGTTGCAGTCCGTGAACACTTTGAACGGTATACCAATTAAATATATACGAAACTTCTTTAATGACAGGACAACCGCAAGAGTCTCCAATTCATAGGAATGTAGGTATTCTTCATCTTTAGTAGTTTGTTTGCTAAAGTATGCCACCGGCCTAGGGGGAGATTTTTCGTTAGGCTTTTGAAGCAGAATTCCGCCTACTCCTAATTTGCTGGCGTCGCAATGTACCTCCGTTATGTAAGTTGTATCATAGAGAGCTAAAATGGGACGTTCGATTAACTTAGTTTTAATTGTATTGAATGCTTCTTGGAGACTACTCCAAACCCAAGGGATATTTGCTTTTGTTAGTAAAGTCAACGGTTTAGCTATGCTCGCAAAGTTGGGAACAAACCGTCTAAAAAAACTAGCGAGACCAACGAATTGATGGACCTGGTGAACGGTGCTTGGTGTCGGAAATAAAGCTACTGCCTCGGTTTTTCTACTACCAAGCCTCAGGCCGTCTTTAGAGATTTCATATCCTAGGTAATCTAGCTTCGTTTCAAAGAAGAAACATTTACAAGTTTTTGAACTACTATGCGTTCGCTATATGGTAATCTATATGGTTTGTAAGAGACTGGAGAGTTATCAGTAAGTGTAATATGCATTTCTGAAATATTCGATGTTCCCAGCTCACTCACGTTGTGCGCTCAATGTTAAGCGAGATCGGTAATAAGTTAGCCCTTGCAATAAGCTTCCCCTTATGCAGCACGTGCTTAACCCCAGACAACTTTATAACTAATATTTTTCCTAAGCCATTTTTAACTGCATATATACCTTGCGGAATTATAATTTCTTCTCCTGTCTTAAAACAAGTGTTTCCTGGTAAGTATATTAGGGCCGTGTGATTACTTCCTAAATATATATCTACACCGCTTAGTCCATTAATCTGTACATCTGATTTAATGTAAACTTCCGATTTCTCTGCTTCGGCCACCGCTGAGTACAACACCAAACTACTATTTGTTTTGTAAACTCTAACCTCAGATAATTCAGTTAGAGTCTGACCAATAAGTACATCTGTGTTAAGGAACTCATTATGTACGATGAACACTTCTACTATGGCAGTAACAAAGTCCACGCTCATCTCGACGGATGCCTTACCTAACGGTAATACTACACCAGTTGCAAAGCCTTTTAATATAGGCAGTCCCTCTGTTGAGGTATCTAATTTTAACTCGTCCGCCGTGGTCTGTTTGATAAGCGTGCACTCGCTACCGAAATCGACAAAAGCAGTTTTAGGTATGCCGTTTACCGTTATATTTTTTGTATAAATATTGCAAGTAGTTTTACTGGCTTCGATTAACTGTACCTTATTGACAGGATTCGAACTATTTTTATCTTTATCTACATCACGCTTGCAATGTTCGGCTAAATGGCCCATTCTGTTGCATTTAGGACATTTCTGGAGAGCCTTTGGGCATTTCGGAACAGTATGTCCAAGCTCCGAACAATTGTAACAACGGAGTTTAAACGAAGAATGTTTATTGTTCCGCATGCTTTCTTTAGGTTGAATGGGATGGTTTTTCTTTATTTCCTTAATACTTTTGCTAGAAATATTGCGTAAATACTTGAGCAACCTACTTGGTCGCCTAAAATCTGAGCCTAATGCATTCAGACGGATATTATTATCATAAATGCCCTGTACTATGCAATCTACTGCGTTTTTCTCCTCGATCCCACAATGATTTACAAGCTTTGCTTTATCATAAAAGTACTCTTCTAGAGTTTCATCCCTCTTACTTTTCCTATCTAACATTTCAATAAGTTTGTCAGCGTAATTTTGATCGTCTGGAAAACTTTTTAATAACTTGGCCTGCCATTCCTTCCAGTTAAGCTTAACCGATGGTAAGCCTTCATACCATCTACGTGAAAGACCGGCGAGCTTAGGTAATGCGTTATAAATAATTTCTTTATCATTCCAGTAATATATTTGAGCAGTTTCGTTTACTTTCTTTAACCATGATGTCATCGTTTGATTCTTTTGACCCGGATCAAAGTTTGGGATAACATCTTTGGCGCCTATGAAGCTACTTTCATTACGTTTATTTAGCGCATCTATCAACTTCTCCACTACACTACTTTCTTTTGATTTAGAAGTAACTCTGTGCTTTCGGCGTTTAGTGCGCTTTGATTTCGCTGGGGATCGCTTATGCTTACTACTATTCGATTCAGAAGAAGACGATTTTATTGTAGTACGGTGCTTTCGTTTTAACGATCTATTCCTATAACTTGAATGTTTAGCATCCGAAGAGACCAATGTTGAGCTTCTAGAGGTGTCCCTACGTGTGGTTGATCGTGAGCGTGTTCGGGGACGTATGCCTCTGCGTGATCGAACCAGCGTGTTCCTCCCCTTAGATCTACTCCTACGTTCAACAACACGTGGAGGTGTAAAGGCTTCTCTAGCAGACGTCCTATCCGACATTGTCATAAACTTTTATTATTATTGTCAAGTCAAGGTCAAATCGGAATTGGGATAGTAGGAAAATATTGATATGATTAGAATAGTATTCTTATTTACCTTGGTAGGTACATGTGAAATATTTATGACAAATTATATAAGGTCTAAGAGAACATCATATTACAAAAATCATAGAAATAAAATTTTCAGCAAAGCAATAAACACAGTTATTCTATTAAATATCATTCGAGTAATTTTTAATATCAATGTATTAAAAACCCCTTAATTGTAAATAAGTATATCCTCACGTTTCACTGTGTGCATAGGTACATTTGCTCAATTCAGCATGAAATAAAACTAATAGCAAGATACAGCAGAAAACCCATGCCCCGTACTGTACAATCTTTGTGGGAAAACACCAAAACAAATACATATTTAATCAAAGAAAACATCCACGCCCATCCCGGAGTGTAGCCCCGGCAAGGTGAGAGTGGACACATCTGGTCACCGTGGTGTTCCTATCTGTACCTCCATAGAGTAGCCATGGCAAAGTATTTCCAGGAACAGCCCACAATGAGAAATATGTATTTGTTCAATTACCCACATCTGTATCTCCGTAGAGTGATCATACAAAGATGCATGCATGGTGGAACACTATAATACTATTCCAGAAAACCCGCGTGTATCCCGGAGTGTAGCCCCGGCAAGAAACACGCAAGGTCCTCACAATCCATGCTTACGTCTCCATAGAGTAGCCATGGCAAGACGCATGCATGCACGTTGGAACATCATTATACCGCTCCGGAAAATATGTGTATCCCGAAGAGTAGCCTCGGCAAGATACACAATACTTTCACAATCCATGCCTACATCCCCATAATGATTTGAATATAAATAAAGCACACAGTGAAACATGTATTTCATTCTTAATTTCCTTTACCCAACATGTGACCGTTATTTTATTCAAATAGCAGGTTAAAAATGATTTAATTCTAAAATTATATTCGTAATAAATATGGGCGCTGAATAATCCCACTTCTGATTTATTGGACAAATCAGAAGTTAGGCTTCAACTATAATGTTTATTAAATTTATATATTTAGATTAGGTACTATAAGTCTGGGGAACAAAGTAAATAAAACGTATTGTAGGTAGGTTAACGTCCAACTCACATAATTATTTATTATCATATCATGATTTCTCATAACCTTTACACTTAGTACTTAGTATTTTTGAAATATAAAACATTGTACCAATATAGGCTTACTTGCCACATAAATTCCACAACTAGCAATAGTTACACAATAGAATCTAACATTTAAAACAAAATAACGGCCACAGGTCATAATTCAGTATGATATTTAAAGAATAGTTATTAAATCAGATTGACTTACAGTAGGTCCTTCACTTGATACTAAGTTTTATTTTTTTTATTTTTTTTTTTATTTCTATAACACTTAACCTATTACATTTTGGTTTTAGCCTCACAACGAAAACCTCTCAGGGTTTATCTGTGTGCGGCGAGCCGTTCAAGATTTTTTTTTTTTTTGTTTTACAAAAATGTTTCTTACATACTACTACGATGATATGACATCTACATCTACACCAATATTATAAGGAGGAAAGATTTGTATTCCTGTATGTAATGAATAAATTTAAAAACTTCTGGACCGATCTCAAAAACTATTTTGCCGTTTGAAAGCTACATTATCACTGAGTAACATAGGCTATAATTTATAAAGATATTTTTTTATAAAGATATCACGCGGCCGAAGCCGCTGGCGGAAGCTAGTGATACATTTATTTTTAAGATGATGATAATAATTTGTGAGTACATTAATACATACATACATTAAGAGAAATTTTGTGTAAGGAAACGTTTTGATTTGTACTTATAACTTTTCGAATTTGCTTTGTATAACGTTTGTAAGTCTTCTGGCAGTTTACTAAGGAAAAGAGGTACTAAATATTCTTCAACCCTCATCCCGTACACATTATTGAACTTTGGTAGGATGTATTTATTTTTAAGTGGTATCGTTCTTAGAAAATCAGGTCTTGTTTTTTCGGTTAGCAGCTCAGGTCTATTGAGTTCCGCAAGAGTACAAAATTCAACTTTATTGAACACATTCATAACATTACAGTATTTAAAGAGATCGTCGTCATTGTTTTTGAATTTCTTGATCAAATTTTTTGGCGTAATTACTTTTAATATTCTTATTTGTAACTTGTAAATATCTGTTAGGTATGTATGATAAGTTCTGCCGTAGCTGCTGAGTCCGTAGTTGATAACCGAGTCTGCTAGGGCCATATATAACATTCTAAGCGTTTTGTAAGGTAGTTTATATTTAAGTATACTTAGCTTACCTAGAATAGACCTCAGTTTGTTGCATACGTAATCTTTGTGTGGTCCCCAACAGAATCGGCTATCAACCATTAGACCGATATACATGTGTTTGTCAACTACTTCTAATAACGGACATTGGCAAGTCTTTGGCGAGCTATGTAGGCAAGTGTGTTCGTGTGCTATAATTGTAGGTATAGTGGAGCATTTACTGTGTGATGAATGTATGTGAACAATTTTTGTTTTTGTTGCGTTTAGTACCAATCCAACGTCATGAGCCCATTTACACATTTGGTCAAAGTTACGTTGTAGGGATGCCTCAGCGTCATGGATATTTTTATTCGCGACTAATATACACGTATCGTCTGCGAATTGGTATACAGAACCTGAAGTTATAGTATTACTCATATCATTAACATAAAGTAAGTATTCTGTCGGACCTATAATTGAACCCTGGGCCGTTCCTTGCGTGGATGGAAGCTTTGTACTGTACTCATTTTGTATTTTAACCGTGTTGTACCTGTTTGTGTGATAGCTTTTTAATAGTTCTAATATTGGCCCTTGTATTCCATTTTGTGACAACTTATCAAAAAGTGTATCACAACGGAGCATATCGAATGCTTTGCTAAAATCTATAAAAAGTGTCAAGACCTGTTTTTTATCATTTAACTGTTTATTGACTTCATCGGTAAATTCTCGTAATAATTGTGTCGTACTCTTATTTTTTTGAAATCCATATTGATTATTGTTGATTATTCCGTGTATCTGCAAAAAGTTATTTATCTCATTCCCAATGAAACGTTCTATGATCTTATCTATACAAGACAATATAGTGATAGGTCGATAATTATTGACGTCATCCCGTGAGCCCTTTTTGTATATTGGACGTATCACCCCTATTTTTAAAAGGTCGGGATACGTACCAGTCTGCAAGCAGCAATTAATTAAATGTGTAATAACTGGGATTAGTTTAGCTGAAGTATACTTAACATCTTTAGCACGTATCCCGTCGTAACCCGGACTTTTCCTACCGTTCATTTGCTTGATGATCCGTTCAATCGTATCTTCTCGTGCAGGTTGCACTCTTATCGACCTATCAGGAATTATCTCGTACGTTTGTTTGTCTAAAAGAGGCATATCGCAATAGTTGTTTAATTTTTTTATATTAGAATTAAATTCAGTCATGAAAGTGTTTGCCAATGTTGAAGGGTTTGTTCGAAAAGTTATAAGTAAAACGTGTTCTATACATTGCATAATTTTGCCGGTTAGACTGTTCACAATGCTCCAAATCTTTTTGCTATTTTTGAAATTTTGAGAGACTTCCTTCATTATTTGTTTATTTCTAATGTAATTTGTGTATTTATTTGTTTTATTTCTATATCTGTTGTATAACAATCTTTTTTGTGGGTTATTTTCATCTTTGAGCCAAATATTAAACAATAAATCACGCTTCATACACATCTTTTTAAGTTTTTCATTAGCCCAAGGACAATTATTACGTTTACTGAAACTGTTTTTCCTAATTGAGAATTTACATTTATCGTATACATTATTAAAACTAGTATGTATGTACTTAACTATTTGATTTGGGCACCCGTATTGAAGGGGTATACTCCAGTCGATGTTATTTAGTTCACTGTGCACTCGGCGATTATCTATCTTAGTTACTAATTGAACAGAAGACTGTGAGTCATTCTTGTTTAGCGCGCTCATTATCGCACAACCGGTTATGCAGTGGTCGGCCGGTGAGGTGTTTACAACAGATGTATAAATGCTATATGCACTAGCATTGCGAATAAATACGTGATCTATACACGACTTAGAAATTCTGTCACCGTATTTTTCGATGCGTGTATAAGAATTAACACCATTAATAAATCCCAGGGTGCACAGTGAATATAAATATTGTTTCACCACGGGGTTACATACTTTTAGATCTATATTCATATCTCCCATTATTACATAATCCTGTTTTAGAGGATATTTTGCTATTAAGGTCGACAATTCCTTTATAAATCGAAGTTTGGATGTGTCGGGCGGTCTATACACGGCACAAAATCCGAATTTAAGACTATTTATACTTAACTCGCCGGCCACACATTCAAACTCCTGTGTACACAAGTTACTATATCTCATAAAAGATGCAGACTTATGAATATACAGTAGCACACCCCCACCTCTTTTATTGGTTCTTAATTCTGAATATAAGTTGTAGTCAGGAAGTTCAAACATTTGTACCAATTCATTTTTAATGTTTACTTCAGTTAATAACAGAATGTGAATTGTATGTTTACTATTTAACACAATGTACTCAATTTGAGCAAAGTTTTTCTTGATAGATCGTATGTTTACATGCAGAAAGTACAAACAATTTTCGGGTACCGGTATGTGGGAAGTAAAATCATCCCATGTTTGACAATTGAATTCGACTATATTATGTTCTGTTGTATCCAGCATAACAAATTTTACGTTTATGTATTTATAATGACAATAATATAGCGTACTTACCTATTGTCTATCATGCGATGATTTTACCTTTTCGATATCGGCAATCGAGCGAATTGTAGTTATTTTTTTTTTTTTATATGACTTGTTCTCTCGGTGGTCCGTGCTCGAATGCCCAGAGCTCTGATGTTCTCAACTTAGTCAGCGTTGAATCAATAGACAAAAATTACAAATGATCGTTGTCACGTGACAGGCAAAGGAAATGTCATCGATCAGCCAATGTGATTTTAACAAAATTCAAAATATAACAAACAAAATGTACTTCTTGTGGAAAAGTTATAAAATACAATCTTAATTCCCTAACAATTGCGTTATTTACGTTGTTGAGCAGATTTTTTTTTCCAACTTATGAAGCAATGGTTTAAAATCTGTTTCAAATCGAAACAGATTGTGATTGATCGGGTATTACGCAATTAGGGTGCTGGGCTTACAGTAGATCCTACCCAGGCGTTAATATGACACATCCAATTTAAGAAAGAAACTGTTTAGTGAGAAAGTAAGAAATAGTGTCGCGCTGCAAAAGAACTAACAAATTCTTTTATGTGTGCGTGATAGCTACGTCTTACACTTGCGCCACGTCACTGTGCTGTCATTGTGCTTTTCTAGTGTACGTGAATTTAGTAGCTAACAGTTGGACGCTATTTTTTTCGACGAGTTTACAGCTTGACTGTCTATCTACATTATATCTTTAGTATGAATAATAGAAACGACTCTCTACAAAGTCGTATATGTAGGTATCTATACTTATTCAGGTTGTAACCTTCACGAAGTCGTCATCTACGCATTCTGTATATCAAACAAAGTAACTTTTTGTAAAAATAAATGATGGGAAACGACTTTTATTTTTAATCTATTCCAGAAATCCCACCGACAAATCCCTACCAGTGGGGAGTGTTTTTTTTTCCAGAAATCAGTTATGTTATGTTAGAACCGTGACCCCCTACGCACGAGCCGAGCAAGCGAAGCGAGCGATTACGCGGCAGCGGCCGGCGAGTGCCATTTTGTCTATTCTTCCATCGACAAAACCCGTTTCTATTGTGGTCATGTAAAAAAATATATATAACAACGGGAAAAACAAGTGGCTCTCGACTTCTTTATGGGTATTTTTACACCCAATATAAGTAAGTACCTACTTTTTAAAGAGGATTTACCCTAATTAGCAGCAGCTTATGGTTCCATAATTTACCTAACACATCCTTTTTTGAACACAAATCGAAAATATACCATATTGACTCCGTTTAGCATAATATATACGTATGGCACGATATAGGTACAGCTTGTTGTAAAAACACTGTCTGACCCGAAATTAAAGGAAATTATGGCATACTTGGTCAACACTATACTTACATTGAATATTGTTGAAAAAAAAAAACAATTTCTCGAGGTCTGGGAACGATTCTAATGCCGAAAATATAGTTTTAGAATTGTTGTATGTTTGAATGTACAGTATGTTCCAGCATCGCGTAAAAACTACCAGATAGATTGTGTTCAAATTTTGCATAGATATTCCTTGATAGTTTGTGTTACGTTTTTGTAATTTAAATTCGACTTTAGATTATGTTTGCATGACATATAATTTGACATTATAGCGAGCAGTTATGTTGAAGAATTGTGTCGAAAGCAACCAGCACGGGTCAGACAGAGTTTTTTCACATAATTCACATAAAATTAATATTTAAATATATAGTAGACAATTAATATATGCAATAAGCAGTCTCATTTATTACTCCAGTTGCACAAATAGGGGACTCGTCAAATATAATTCAGTTTACATTATTGTAATAAGTAGGTAAATGGCGAAAATTTTCAATGTCATTACTGCATTAATATTTAAGAAATACTTTTTTCTTCATGATTATAATTCTTATAATTTGAATACCTACATTATAATCCGCCAGCCCGTTTCGCTTGGCATTTTAAAATCGAGGTAAGAAAATCCACAGGGAAACACGATTTTTTGCCTTCTGCTATGGTTTAACATTATCACTGGCAGTGGCAACACGTTACCCGTACGTGTGAGGTAAAAATAAAGAAATATTAAGGCACTTGCAATGAAAAGAAACTTGAAACAAATCCCCAACCATTCGTGCACTCGTGCGCAATGAGTTGGCGACTTATTTAACAATAGGTATACTCGTAGTATTTCTACAAGTGTTAAAACTTTCTAGAGGTTCTTCACAGAGTTAAACAAGAAAATCCACTCACTGTACTTTGCCATAATTATAAACCCTCACGAAATTCAACTGCAGTTATGACTACTGTCAGATTACAACAATATTTTGATTTTTAAGCCAACAAATGCCACAAATTCTATAGCTCTAGTCAAATTTAACTCAGGTTAGAACAAGAGCTGATAGAACTTTAGTCAGAGCTGTGAGACTGCTCCCAAATCCCCTACTGATTGCATAATACCATAGAATACCTACAACCACACTGCTCCTTTCGCTCACACCACCACTGTCTTCTCCTGGTATCTGCCTCGAGAGTGGAACCTCATCCTCCTATACCTTCATACAGGGCACTTGTCGACAGTTCTGTCGTAGGCTCCGTACTCGCAGGAGGGTGGGGTGCAGTCTCCGCTTGCTACGCAGACTCTGTCCCGAAGCCCGAAGTGTTCTCTACTCTTGGCCAGGTACTGGCAGTCGCGGCGACGGCCCGTGTCAGGCCAGTCGCACACGACAGACACACGAACAAGGCTCGTTGTCTGTCATGCTCGCTAGGAACTGTGCTGCCATTGCCAGTTCCACCACCACAGGGATAACTATTGTCCCGACCAGTATAAAAAATTCTCTTTAGTATAAGTTTCTGCAAGTTCACGTCATTGCCTTTTTGTTGGATGTGAGGGAACTGATCGCGTTTTAGTACCGGGTACTATAAAGAAAGTTTTATTATTTCAGTAGAAAATATACATTCCTTTTACAGCTAGAATCTGTGAATATCATTTATACAGTAATCATTGGGATGAGCTAGAGACCCCATATTCTGATTTTACTGGATTTCAAGTTGATGACATATTTTCTAAACTTCAATGACATAAACTTAATGGATCCACATTTATGCCGTTATTGGTTGGGACTTAATACAGAGCAATATAACAACCTTTTAAATTGTATTCCAATGTTATATGATCATTAACCGACTTCAAAAAAAGGAGGAGGTTTCTCAATTCGACCGCATATATATTTTTTTATGTGTGTTCGGGCATAACTCCGTCATATATAAACGGATTTGCAAAATTCTTTTTTTGTTTGAAAGGGTATTCTTTCGAAATGGTCCCATTGCGATCAGGTCAGGATCTGATGATGGAATCCTGGAGAAATCGAGGGAACTCTTCAAATTCCTAGGAATCACGCTAGACGAGAAATTACACCTCATATAACATCTCTTGCGGGGCGGTTAAGCTCGGCCGCTTATGCTGTTAGAAAGATAAGATAGTTAACAGATGTGGAAACCGCGCGTTTGGTCTATTTTAGCTACTTCCACAGCATTATGTCGTATGGCATTTTACTGTGGGGTCGGGCTGCTGACATTGAATCCATCTTTATTTTGCAAAAGAGAGCTGTCAGAGCCATTTATAATCTACGTCGCCGCGAATCTCTCAGGGAACTTTTTAAAAGGATTAATATTATGACGGTACCTTGCCAATTCATTTATGAAAATATTATGTATGTAAGGAAAAATCCACATCTCTTTACAAAAATTAGTGATAGACATCATTTTAATACTAGAAATAAAGATAAACTAGATCAACTATTTTTCAGATTATCTAAAGTACATACATCTTTTATGGGGTACTGTGTTAAATGTTACAACAAAATACCTTGTGACATATTGCAATTAAATGAAAGAAAATTTAAAACTCATATCAAAAGTATACTTTGTAAACAAGCATATTACAAATTAGAGGATTATATCCAAGATAAGAGTGCTTGGAAACATGCTGGTCCTGCTCCATAGGACAATTTAGAATCAAGACAAAATCAAACTGGTTGCTAATTTAATTGTAAAATTGATTATTTTGTGTTTTATGACATTGATTTTACATTCTGTGATTACTTTCTCACACACTTATTAATTACAAAATTTTTGGAAAATCGTCTATTTTTACAATGTTTGTAAATATGTGAGCACCATGTATCTATCACATATTAAATTATCTGTCGTTGCTTCATTTTTAATTCTTTTTACCTATTGTGGTATAGTAATTTTATTCTAGGTGCATCGTCTTCACATATAGGTAATATTATTTAACTAATGTACGTGCATATACAAACAATTGTAAAACATTTTAAAAGAGTAACGGTGGAGTTTCTTGCCCATTCTTCTCCATACGAAAACTACCTTTTGGAAGGGGCATTTTGTAAATTTTGACGTTCAAAAGTGCCATACATGGGCCTATTTGAAATAAATGATTTGACTTTGACTTTGAAATATTTTAGGCAAACCTATCGCGATTTGAGTATTTTTTATAGTAACTCGTGCAGTTGCTCTTGAAAAGCACTATTTGGTGAAGTGGAACTGATGATGAAGATCACAAATAGCCACCGGAACTACTCAATAATGAGTATTTCACGGGTTGCGATTCGATTGCTTTAATATGGTTGCAATGCAATTTATTTATGCTCGTCACAATGCATATGGAGAAGTGGAGCTGATGGTGAAGTCACAGGAGAACTCCTAAACGATGAACGTCCCTGCATCAGGAAAATCAATGTTTTGTAAAAGGTGATGAGCACTTGGCATTAGGCTAGTATAATGAAAAATAGGGTGTTCCCCAGGGAGGGATCCTCTCCCCCACCCTATTTCAGATCTACGTAAATGACCTCTGTAGACTGAGTCTCCCAAATGGTAGAATTTACGCTTACGCAGATGACACTGCAATTCTTGTAGACGGAATCACTTGGGACATTGTGAAAGCAAATGCAGAGGTGGCCATAGCTAAGGTTATGATGTGGTTAAACTCGAACCTTCTTACATTGAACCTACAAAAGACTACTTATATTCCCTTTGCTATACGTCGTAACGCTAAACCATCCCCTTCTTTTAGTATAATTCCCCATTCCTGCACAAACTCGTCCACCCCTTGCACTTGTCCTCCGCTTGCAAGATCCGAAAGCGTTAAATACCTCGGAGTATACATAGACGACGGACTGAGATGGGACCGACAAATTGACGCTGTCACCACCAGAACTTTACGTCTTATACATATATTTAAGTCTCTTAGAGAATCCGCCGACCTAAAAACTCTTAAGATGGTGTACCTCGCACTATGCCAATCAGTGATTGGTTATTGCATAGCTACGTGGGGCGGTGCGGCTAAGACTAGATTTCTGAGGGTGGAAAGAGCACAGCGAGCTATTCTTAAAGTCATGACGAAAAAGCCCTACCGGTATCCAACAACTGAACTCTTTTCTGACTGTAAAGTACTTACGGTCCGTCAGCTTTATGTGCTTAAATCCACCCTTAGAAAACACGCGGGCCTTCCTCCCCATATGACAAACAAACGCAAGTACGTTCCACCAAATATACAACATAAGACCACGTTCGCCAAACATCAATATTATATACTAAGTACTCATATCTATAAAAACATTAACAAACATCTCAATATTATAAATCTAAACTCAAATGCACTAAAATCTAAAGTAACAGAGTGGCTGCTCCTTAAGGATTACTCTTACACGGAGTCTTTACTCACCTTTCTTGTATAATCCACACACACCTACACCCACACCTACACACTCACACACATACAATCACACCTACACACACACACCACTCACATACACTAACACACAACATACGATTTTACTCTATTCTTATCATACAGTAGAATGACACAGTCCACTTGAGATATGTTTTTGTTGATTATTGACCGTAAACTACCTCTTATAATACAGGTATACCCTAGCTTAAGAGGTAGTGAATATTATTCTTGTACAGATTTTGCAACAAACTATAAATGTATTTTCTAAACCAAATATCACACTGTATTTTCAAACTCTGTATGTTTTTGGATAAATAAAGATTTTTATTTTATTATTATTTTATATAACTAAAAAGCGAGAAATAAAAACGTTTTTACAAAAAAAAAAAAAAACTGACTTCCAAAAAACCACTACAAAGTGAAAAATAACTTAAATTTTAGAAGTCAGTGGCAAGTAACGAAAATACAAAACCAAAGCCACTTAGTAGTATTTTTTTGGAAGTCGGTTGTTTTTTTTTTGTAAAAAGTTTTTTTTGCAAACCCTTTTGTTGCTCTTAGTATATTTTTGGCCACTATCAACCATGTTTAAAATATCAAGATCCACTTTGGAAAGAGAGACGAATATAGTAATAAATTGTTTAGGTGTACAGTTTGTTCTTAGAAATCAATTTAGAAATCAATCACATGTCTATCTAAAATGTTGCATCACGCAATACACTAGAGGGTTTTTTTGGGAATGCCAACATGGCTTTGAATATTAAGCCTGCTATTGTAATATGTGATGCGATGTGATGTGTGTAAGCGCTCTAGATCAATTTCTGGATCACACATTCTATGAAAAATAAATGTTTTATAAATCTATTATATTATTAGAATTATTTAAAAACTTCACCAGCCCTATAATTAAATGACACACACAAGGGGATGGGACTTCAATTTCCCCATCCACTTGGAAGAGGTTTGGTGATCGCACCATATTTTCATAGGTAGATAGTTAAGAGTCTGTTGCTAAAGCCTTTAAACGTCTTTTTTGAAACTCACTAGAGGAGAGCACCCTGCGCTCTAGCGAGAGAAGGCGGTAGTGAGGCCTATTGTTAGGAATCATCGTCCTCATATTAACCTTAAAATATACGTACACTGCATAGCAAAGGCGACCTGTTATGTTAATGATTAACCACAGTATCAATAAGAATGCTAAATAATTATCCGTTGTGGTAACTTTATTGACCAATTGTCAAAGTAACTTTAATTAACATATAATTCTTATTATATCTAAGTATTTACATTATTTAAAAACGATCAGACTTAAAATAATAATATGTACAAGCATATAAAAAGGGCGGGGAAGTGATCATAGGGCATCAAAAAACTCGTCCATATCGCTGTCAATAGGAAAAGTGCCCAAAAGGCTGGCAGCATTGCCACGTTGTATGGCAATGCTGATTCTTTGACCAAAGAATAGGCCAGCCCTCTGGTCACGTGAAGAGTCGACCAGCCGCTTGGCGATGTCTTGAAAAACAAGGTGGGCACTCGGACCCCATGGCCCTAGTGTTTCAACCCCAAACGGCTCAAACATATAAGTCCCAATAAGATTGGAGTATTTGCGCCGTTTGAGGTTTTCCGCACCTGCAGCAGTAGCCCCAGCACAGCTCGCCGTGCTAGGAAGATGGGATGGCGCAAGGGTGTCGACACACGTTGCATCCCACACCAAAGGCCTACCTACCTTCCAAGGCATTATGGTCATTCCGTCTGGTCTCTTCCCATCGTCGCGTGCCAAGCCATTGGGTTCTAAAACAGCTGGCACTCCGGCGGTGACAAGAGCACGACGGATGATGTCATTGATGCTGGCGTGCCGTGCTATCCGGCCTGCGCTCTTACTGCAGGATAGGCCATGGTGTCCGAGAGAGTCGACACCTTCACCGCATTGGCAGCGATGTGGAGCCACACAAGGAGCACCCAGACGCAGACAGGTAGCGAGCCGGAAGGTGGTATCACCCAGCATAGTGCCTATGTTGGGTGACGGTAGCGCCTGAAGCCAGAGGCCCGACTCCCACTCACCTACAGCCAGCAGGCGGGCACGCTCAGCAGTATTGGTGGACGTATTAATAAGATTGTTCCGTACCAACCTGCAGAGCGGCTCATCCCACTGCCTCTGGGAAGATGGGTTCACGGGCCGATCTGTATTCGGACAAGTCGCTTTCCAGGCGTTCTCCGCAACGGTCAAGCACGACACTTCAGAGTTAACCAGGCAGGGGGCTAAAATTTTCCCGGTCAACTTTTCAGTGCTGTGGACAGAGGACAGGAACGCGGGTAAGCTAATACTGGTAATTTTGCGGACGCCGAGGCCACCAAAACGGATGGGTAGTGTAGCTTGCAGCCACGCTCGGTCGTCCAGGGCCACATTTAAAATGGATGTTAATGTGCTGCGAATAATTTGGTCAATTTTGTCCAAGAGGTGTGACTGCTTCCATAAGGGGGAAGAGCGTAGACAATATATAAAATTTGGACCAAAACAACAGTATCTAATCAGGGTGAATGCCGAATGTAAATTAATTTTGGAGAGTCTGTCCGAGACGTCGTTAAAGTTTTTGATTTTTTCGTCGATGAAAGGAGAAAAACTGTCTTCTAAAATTGGGGAACCTAGGAGCTGAAGTGAACTTTTTTCCAAAATTTTGATTTGTGGGGCTATTGCATTAAATTTATCAAGGGTCAATTGTCTGTCAGTTATGTCAGAAAGGAAAATTTCGCATTTTGATGGGTTAAGGTCCAAGCCAATGGATTTAAATTGTTGTTTGAGGAGTTGTAAGTCTTTCAAAACGGTGTCTACATCACCTCCTAGCGTTCCATCATCTAAATACCACACGTTAAATTTTGAATTTAGTTTCTGGATAATTGGATGGATAGCCAAGCTGAAAATGACTGGCCCGAGAGGGTCACCTTGTTGGCATCCTACTGCAGATTCCAAAACATTGTCCTTGTATAGTAATTTAGAGGGGTACCTGCAACACTGCCACATAAAACCATAAATTTCGGGTAATTCCTTTTTGACTTCAGCCAACAAAGTGTCCCTTTAAAGTCCCTGTCCAGAGTTAAAGGCATTCTTAACATCAACCTTGAGGATAACCTCACATTTGTTGGAGTTCAAAAAGGGTTCACACATTATCCGTTCAGAAGAAGTAAAATCTTGGAGAGATAAATTTTTATGACCTCAATTTCAGCAACCTAAAAAAATAGATTACTCTTCAACCAGGGCAAATAAATAGAAATCGTTTGCAGAATATGAAAAGATAAATATATCTACAAAATAAAATTAAAACCACCATGACACGAAAACATTTTTTGGGTGCCGAAAGCTCCTAAGAAAATGGGCATTCTCTTTTATTCAAATCAAATCAAATCAAAATCAAATCGTTTCTATTTGCATTAAAACATGGTATTATACAGATGTTACATTAAAATTAGTGCTACATGTTTTGCTATACATACATAGCATGCAAACTTGTCGGCATGCGTTACATCACATAATATTATACAGTTATTGGTTTGGTTGGTTATTGCTTCCCTTTAGTGAGTAATTGCGCAAGAATTTAACCAGATATCAGATATTTAATTAGATATCTGTGGAACTAACAATAGGAGTATTTTTTAAAAAAAGGTAACTAGGGTTTTTATACATCACAATTTCTTGTTTAAAAACAAGCCGGCAATCCGGCTCGAAGGACCGTGTAGAAGCTGGGAAGATAGTCAACGATACTGCTGCGTTTAAAGTAAAAATAAATGTATTTAACGGAGGAAGGAAGGAAGGAGCGATAGATAGCACACGCCATGACCGCTAATCGAGAACTAATTTGTAAATTGGTATTAATTTATAAAGTTATGTAAAAATGCTTAGTTTTCGAGAGTGTATGGTTTCACCGTACACACGTTATAACCAAATTAAATGTATTTTTTTTAATTTTTACGTTAATTTCTTCTTTTGTATGTTAAACTTTAATTTAATTTAAGAATAAAATTCTTAAATTACTCTTCGTAGATGTAACTGCTTGAGCACAATTGTTTAGTTAGATTTTTAATAGTAAAATTATATTTTGTAACCTTTCTATTGAGCCCAAAAGACAGGTTCTCTGAACGTCAACGAATTGTAACGTTCCTAAATTGAAGAGTACAACTGTGATGTAATATGGCAACTGAAGTGACAGGTATTACATTTAGTCGGTTAGTTGACAGCTCTCTCGTTAGGTGGTTTATTTTGTTTACCTCTAATTACCTACCTAAACCGACGGAGTATACGTCAAACACGAGTGCTTCAGTTAATTTTCGTCCCGCACAGACCGGTACACGTGCCCGTGCTACTACTACCCGAAGCGCATGGGCGCGTTCGTCGTGGCCTGCGACCTGCCCGCCGGCAAGGAGTCCGCCGAGTTCTGGGTAAAGCGCGGCACCATGCTCTGCACGCTGGCCGCCTAGCCGACCGATGTCCATTCTTAATTATATGTCTCATCGCGTTGCATGTCTTGCCAGATGGTTTTGGGGTTTCTCCGATAGTCTCAGAGATAAGCACGTTCAAATAAACAAACAAACAAACTCTTTAGCTTTATTATTCACTAGCTTCGCCCCGCGGTTTCACCCGCATAAGTCTCGGTCCCGTGGGAATATTGGGATAAAAGGTATTTTATGTCTTTTTCTAGGTCATGATCTACCCATATGCCAAATTTTATTCAAATCAGTTCTGCCGTTTTAGCGTGAAAGTGTAACAAACAAACACACTTTCGCATTTATAATATTATAGTTAGGATACTTAGGATTAGGATTATTAAAGCTGAATATTTTGTTTTGCCGTATGAACGCGCTAATCTCTGGAACTACCAGTCGGATTTGAAAAATTTTTTTTCACTCCTCTTGCTCAAAAAGTCCGTCATTGTAGCTGCATCGTCATAGAGCGGGGAAAAAATAGCATAATTATCTTGCTCTAGGGGAAAAAGTACTTTTTTTAATTTTTGTTTGTAACCAACGAGCCTGCAAAAACGAAAAGTCTTTATTCTTATGTAAAACTAGCTTTTTCCCGCGGCTTCGCTCCCGTGGAAGTCGGAAATTAGCCCATGGAAACGTACTACTGCATACCGGAATAAAGTGTCCTTAAAAATTCAGATTGAACAAATTGTTTATTTTTTAAAATAAAATAAACCATTTAATATTGTATTTCTCGCAACCGTAGTGAAAAGTAGAGTGTAACACACGACACTAACATCCATTATAACTCGGTTTCTATTTACTCCCTTCCTGAAGCTCGGGAGTAAAACTACCTCGATAGAATGGGTTATTTTAGCCCCTCGTATAACAATCTAGTATTTGCATTCGATAGCAATTTTTTGCTTTATCATAACGCTTGTTGCAAAAAGAAAAAAAGTCAGAAAGAACTTTAAGTGAAAATGAAATAAAAGCGCGGGCGGGCGATGCGATACGACGGGGTGGGTTAAATTTCACGCGGGCAGAAGCTAGTCACATATATTAATTGCCGTCATATATTAATGGATGAGTCATGAAATCAGATATAATTGCCGAGCTGTTCATAGTAATTATTTATGCTCGTGACTGTACTTGTGAGATTCGTTAATTTTCCAATTCTCGCTCACTTTACATCCACATCGAAGTGCAGTCACTGTGGATACGACCCGCGTGCACGGCGTAGTAACTACGGTATGTGGTGAGGATCGTTTCTCCGCACCAAGTCCTCGCTTTTGTGAAAAATCTCACATCTTGCTCGAACAGCGCTCATAGCGCAAACCACTCGTTAGGTGTATAACAAAAACACTATGTTTAAATGCAAATTTTATTTTCGAATAGACTAAGGATTTTATAAAATTTTGAAAACGTACATATTTCTGTATAATTTTAGCGCAGTCATTGTAAAGAAACATCTTCGAGGGGGTACTAGAAATTATTGAAATGCACAGTATGAACAAACATGTAAATGCAACATTGGCGTTCCTACTCAACGGCATAGGTTCCGGGCAGATTGGAAGAGTCCATCTGCAAAAACACAGGCTGGTTGTTGAGGTTGCATGAGCAGTAGCACTTTCCTTTAGGTGTCCCGTCTTCCATCATCAGCATCTTCAGGTCCAGGTCTGCTGCGACTGTTTTTTGGATGTCTGTGAAAAATATTAGGTAAGTTAGATTATCTTTGTCACATTTGAGGGTACTTTAAGTTGAACCAGTTGATGCTGGTTCCAATGGCAACACAAGCTTACGAGATTCAATCTGTCAGTCATTGTGGGCTCTCGATATTATTATAATTTGGATATTCTTAATTTCTGAACGTTTTTTTAATAACGTCTCTGCCCTCGATCAATTATAAATGACAAATCATTACATATGAAAAGAGGAATGCAGAGACGATAATCGTAGTTCTATTATGAAAATTGAATCTATAAAAAACATCGTGACTCATAAAAACCATTAATTCATATTTTCAAGTAACTTATTCACATACCTCGTAGTTTGAGATGAAGAAGCCGTCAAGCGTCCCGTTTCTATCTTTAAAAGATGTAAGAAAACTGGATTCTTGACTTGAGGTATATTTTCTTCTCTCGCAGTCTAAAATACTTCCACGAAATGTTTTTCTTCCATGAAGTTTTTATTCTGTCAGCAGAACTGTCCATCATAATTTAGTGTTGATGGTGATTGGCGAGACTGCAATGCGTATCGCGTCGCTGCCATGGTTTTTGTGATCTGACCGTTACTGCTAAGAACAAACATAGTGTCCGCGTATTCTCCACAGAGCTGTTTACGCTTGCCCACTAGTTTGTAAGGAACGTGATTGTTGCACTCTTGTTTATTTTGACTTGTCGGAACCGGTCGTATGAATAATTTTCAAAACTCTTGAAGTAATTAATCTAAACTGCGCTAAGCACACAGATGTTTAGCACATACGTTAACTCAAAGTATATATACAAAAGCCATGATTTTGATAAACCCACGATGCCACCAAAAGTTTTGTAATTCACATAAGATTTTGTTGATTTCCGTATCACTTGCTGTCTTGGAAATGGTTGTTGTTGTTGATTGTTGTTGTATTGTTGATACAGAAATTTCTTAATACAAATTATTAACTAAAGCGGCATCCATTGGATTTGTTACGTGATCCGTTCGTTTTGTTTTGTCGTTATTTATCGGAAGCTGCACTAGAGTCCAAATCATCATCGTCATACTGCCACTTAGCCAAACAGTCCACCTGTAAAAAATCAAATAACACTAATAGTAAAATTTATTTCAATAGATGTAGGTACCTACTTAACGTTATTTCTTTATGGTTTTAACGCGTCGCTCCACAACAGCCCGCGGCTAAGCAGCTCACGTGAACTTAGCTTCGATTTGTATGAAAGCGTTGGGATGGCTTCATCTCAGAATACCCGATTCTCAAAAAACCAGATTCTCAACGGCCACTGCGACTCACGGTCACGGCCCAGTGCCATGGCAGAGTTGTAAATCTTTCGAAACAATGGACAAAACCATGGCTTACTACTTCAAGTCAAGGTGAAAACCATCTTCAATTCGGTTTCCTCCTACACCACACGTTGATCTCCGAATAGGTATATATGAACTGTGGTGAAAGGTTTGTCTGGACAGATTCTCCGACTTACACAATTCATCGAAGACGAGTACAAAGCCGATCAAAAACCCGTTGCTTGGTCGACTTGTTAGTGGCAATCGGCATACGAGACAGTCAACGTCGTGAGATTACTTTCCAATGTAGCAACTGTTCGCAATAGACTAAAATCCACCGGATTTGATTGCTAAATTTGGTATTTGGTGCTTTTGAAAACACGGCGTATCTTAAGATAAATGGAAGCAGGTATATTCCCTCCGACGATCTAAAGAATCACTTGATTCAAAAGAAGAAACAATAGACCGACGCAATACATCCTCTTTACTTCCTCAGCAAAAGTAGAAGCAAAGTGAAAAACCGCGACAGCTTCCTAAAGTCGACCGAAGCCGTAATAGGCGGCAAAAACGTACGAAACAAGACTGGCCTGCCATTGCCAATCTGAAAATCTGTCATCTTTGATTTCGAACGCAGATGGCTGCCAGTAGGTAAGTACCTACAACTTATCCAAACGGGGATACTCCAAACAGATACCGTTCTGTACCTGTTCTTATCCTACTCCATGTAGGTAGCTACATAAATAAAAAAAACTAATTTCTTGAAAATTACCACGTAAATAAACTCTCAGTACGATACCACACGGATCGGACAGGTTTTTTTACAAGTTGTATACATAGATTGTACACGCAACACATGAACATGTTGCTGAAACACAGCTATGTTTTACAAGTTGTATACATACATTGTACGCGCAACACATGAACATGTTGCTGAAACACAGCTATGTTTCCGGTATTTACGGAGCTTAATGGTTACACCAAACATGGTTCCGAATCGCTTAACACTTCATTTTTTGACAAATAATACTGACTGCTTTTGTAAGACGAGCCCCTGATCTATCTCCGTTATGTCGAAAACACATTCGTAGTCATCTTGGACGTGCTATACGTGCGGATTGGCAAAGTCGGCAGTGAAAATCACCTGCAACATGCCAATTCAGCAAAGGGTAGATGCGGAACGGAGTTTTCCTATCGGCACGAGTCGAATGAAAGTCGATTTAGTATGTTTCGGGTCGGCTTTGTTGTTCAACAAATCAGCCGAATCTAACCTTATGTGCCAAACAGAACGAGTGTGTTGCATGCCTAAGTCCACAGGATTTAAAATAATCCAAGGTTTCGAATAACATGACACATAAATATCCAAATAGCACCTAAATAATATTATAACCACAGAAGGCGTTGCACTAGATAAGAAGTAGTAAAGTACGAGCTTTTCAACTGAATAAGCTAACAAAAATTTGTCCAAAAAGTAAAACACTACAAAGTGAAAAATAACTTTAATTTCGGAAGAAGGTAGCAAAAACCCAAAAATACAAAACCAAAGACTTCCGTACTATTATTGAAGCTAACTCAAAAACTTCCAAAGTTAATAAAATTTATATGGGAATACCGCGCGAAGAATTTTTTTTTTAGTATGAAAAATTCGGCGAAGTAGCTGTAGTAGGTATTATTTGTATGTACGCTAACTCACTAGTTCCGAACTCCGTCCGTCCAAATTTAAATCAATTAGTTCGATTCATAAAGACCTCGTCGAGGCGATTTTAGAGTTACGGTTATGCTGCATTCAAACAAGCAACAAACTATTATCTGTATTTTATAATTACGTACCTACATTTTTAATTGTCGGTGTACCTATGCAAAGGTTTTCTTCGGTAAATTCCTATCAGACAACAAGTATCTAATATTTATAGTAATTAAACACCAATCGAGTTTCCAAGGGTAATAATTGGTTTCGATTCCCGAGACAATCTAAGTTTTAGAGAAAATCTTAGAATTGACGATGACCGTGACGTATTGCGCCCATGCGCGGTGCTCGGAGCGAGCAAGGTTTGAACGGAGTACCAATACCAGAATATATAGAATCCTCTTCACCGTATCCGGTGACAGTGACCCAGACTAATTTTCTTTCTTTCCTTTCGTGAGCTCTAGCAAAGTCAAACTTGGTCCTGAAAACTCGGTCACACCGTGTACAGAAGAACTAATCAGCGTCATTGTATGAAGGCTATGGGCGACTTTTGCGTATTTTGCGCTTCTTGTCTAGGTTTTCAATACTATTTGTTCCAAAGCGTTAAGTTGCTTCGTGGATATCAAATACCAAAATAAGTAATGCCTTAAAATTATGAAAATATTAAAAGAAAACTACGTTCTAAATACGTGATCCGCTATACCTGTCAGTCCTTTTACTAGTCCTCCTACTGCTTTTGCTGTTTTGTCTACTGCACCTCCTACTTCTGCTCCTACATCTGTTACTAATTGTCCTACTCCTGCTACCGCTTTTCCTGTTCCTTTTGCTACTCCTCCTAGCCCTTTTTTTACATGTGCTCCGGATGTTGTTTCTTTGCCCGATACGTTTGAGTTGGAGGCAGTTGTGTCATCTGTAAACAAATCATTATACTAATAAAGAGTAAAATTAATTTCAGTAGGCGTAGGTAATGTTATTTCTGGATGGCTTTAAGGTGCCGCTCCACAGAAGCCCATTTGATGAAAGTGTAGACGGGATCATCCACTGCGACCCACGACCACGACCTAGTGCCATGGCAGAGTCACAAATCTGTCGAAACAATGGACAAAACTAAGGCTCACTTCAGTCAAGGTGAACACCATCTTAAATTCGATTTCCTCCTACGACCGCACATGTAATCTGCAGGAACGGTTATACTTTACTAGCAATCTCCAGCTCCTAATCGAACCCGAGCCGATTTCCGAATATATGGACTGCGGTGAAAGGTTTGTCTGGACAGATTCTCCGACTTACACAATTCATCGAAGACGAGTACAAAGCCGATCAAAAACTCGTTGCTTGGTCGACTTGTCAGCGGCAATCGGCATACGAGACAGTCAACGTTGTGAGATTTATTTCCAATTTATCAACTGTTCGCATTGACTAAAGTCCACCGGATTTGATTTCTATATTTATGAAATTAAATTCGATTCTTAAGACCCGGTCGGCGATTTTAGAGGGTTACGGTTAAGCTGCATTCAGCTATTGTCTATATTCTATGTGTCGGTGTAGAGGTGTACGCAGAGGTTTGCTTAGTTAAGTTCCTATGAGTCAACAAGTATCCATCTAATATTTATAATAATTAAACACCACTCGAGTTTCCAAGGGTGTTTCGATTCCCGAGGTGAGATATTTTAGGGAAAATCTTTGAATTGATAGTGACCGCTGCACGTATTACGCCCCTGCGCGGTGCTGGGAGCGAGCAAGGTTTGAACGGAGTACCAATACCAAAATATACAGAATCCTCTTCACCGTATCCGGTGACAGCAACCCAGACTAATTTTCTTTCTTTTCGTGAGCTCTAGCAAAGCTTGGTCCTGAAAACCCGGTCACACCGTGTACAGAAGAACTAATCAGCATCATTGTATGAAGGCTTTGGGCGACTTTTGCGCTTCTTGTTAAGGTCTTCAAGACGATTTGTTTCAAATCATTCAGTTGCTTTGTGGATACCAAATACCAAAATAAATAATGCCATAAAATAGCTGAAAAAAAAAAGACATACCTGCTTTTTTGTTTCCCACTGCTTTGATTGCATCGCCTAAATTTCCTGTCAAAGTCAAAATCATTAATTTTTTTAATGCGGTAATACAAAGGTGGTAGGTAAATAAATATTCTATTGCGATGGCGTGTCTTTCCATTCAGTACAAGGCCAGACAGCAAGGGTGTGAAACTAATCGCGTATAAATTAGAAATCATTTTTTTTCTAAGGTCTTCTAATCTATTCAAGAGTCGAACGCAAATACTCGCGTATACTTCGTAGTGACCTAATTAACTACCTTATTCCATAATATACAGTGTCAGTACACTTATGGACTAATCGTGTATAGATTGCGATAAATTGTGAACTGGTAATACGCAATGCACCTTGCGCTTATACTAAATAGCCTGCCTGGCTGCGAGTAACTTGGTAGTAGTACTCGCAAGCCGCTGCCGTGGCACCGCTCGCTATGGAAAGTAGCCTATCAATTTTGATTCCCTTGAGAATGTCGAAATATAGGTACGTTTTTTGCGGCATAAAGGCCGTATAATTTTTTACGTAAAATTAGAAGTTTGATTTATTCACAGCTTTAAGGGTCTGTAGACTTGAGTATATGGTTTTAATTTCAACTCGATACCTCCACGCGTTCTCGAGATAAAGGGTCTTGACAAACAGATGGACAGACAACAAAGTGGTCCTATAAGGGTTCCGTTATTTTCCTTTTGAGGTTCGGGACCCAAAAAATTGAATAACATGAAAAATATTAAAGATGCCCATGGGCATGTGACCGCCCGTATTTTTCTGAATGTTCATGAAAAAATATCGAAATTTAACTTTTAAAGGGGAGACCCCCTTTTAAAGTTAAATTTCGATATTTTTTCAAGAATATTCAGAAAAATACGGGCGGTCACATGTCCATGGGCGACATGTACTCGTATAATATGAAGTGTAAGTACAAGTTTCTGCAGTCTTCTTTATGAAGACTCTGTTCTTCATATTAAACTTACAATTCGTGGGTTCATAAACAGAGGTGATGAAAGTGGAGAGCATGTTACATATCATAATCTAGTCTAATTTGTTAAATGTGAAATGTTTAATGCCAAGAAGCGCAATACTGTCTTCAACCGATTCATGTATCTTTCAAAACATTTGTCACATTCAGATTTATAACGTTTACGATGAATAGAAAAACTTTCATAGTCCAATGCATTAGGGATGTGTAATATATGGCATAATAACAGATAGTATAATATCACTTGAAATAACGTCCGCATGATATAATTTTCATATGCTATAAAAACAAATAGCCTAATTTCATGTGATCTAATGTTATATTTAATATAACCTTCTTTTGCTCTTATAACATTTAGTATAACGTTCATTTCATATAATTTTCAATTTTTATAATGCTCTTTTTATTTATCAGTTTTCTGCCAAAATTCTGTAAAGAATAAGTAAATATCAGGAAACATCATACTATTATAACCTCACCTAACCCAAACGATTCACGAAAATAAAGGGGATCTAGCGCTCGGCGGCTGCTGCCGTGGCACGCTCGCTTCGCTCGCTCACTTTTCTGACCTTACCTAACCCAAATTCTACCCAACCCAAACCCAACTATCCTAATCTAAATACAAAAAAGTATACGTTTCTAAATTATATTTAAACTTTACTTATAGATTTTGAAAATTATAGTAACTGAATATTACACTAATTGAATATTAATTCAAATGTGCATTATAGAAAATGTTCATTATACCATATAAAATTAGGTTAAATGAAATACATTAAAAAAAGTATGTTAAATATGAAATTAGGTCTTACGATCATTAGAACTTTTGTTATTATTTCAAACGTTACACACCAATGCATTAGATTAGGTACCGTACGTTTTCCATTTCAATCAAGCTTTTTCTTTATTTTTGAAGATACGTATGAGCGAAGGAGAAAACCACAATGGAAAACGTAAATACCTGAGACGCGATAGCGGAATGTGCCTTTTAATAATAATTGTACTATAGATTTGCCCGTACAATGTATTAACGGATTGTTCAGCAGAAAGATCATAAAACAATTGATTTCAGTCCATTGAACTCAACTCTATTGATTAGTTCAAAGTTAGCTTTATAGAAATTGTGTCTTGTAGATAAGTGACGTTTCATTGGCGTAAACGAAGTCAGTGATGTTAATATCGAGAAAGGTGGATGCGGTGAACGCCAAGCGGTAGCACAGCACTGGTGTGTAGGGACACGTTTTAGACTCGCAGTCAGCGTTAGACAAAAACAAGTCCAGTATACGCCCTAAGCTATTCCTCAGTGTGTTAAATTGAAAAATATTAGTTAATTAAATAAAGTTTCATAGATGACAGCTAAAATTATCAGTCGTTCAAGTACATTTTTTTTTAATTGTCGGTGTACCTATGCAAAGGTTTCCTTCATAAATTGCTAACAGTCAACTAGTTCCTATCTAATACGAGTATTAATAGTAATTAAACACTTTTCGAGTTTCCAAGGGTAATAACTGGTTTCGATTCCCGAGATGAGATCTTTG
Organism: Agrochola litura; assembly: GCA_949152395.1. Classification (NCBI taxonomy): domain Eukaryota; kingdom Metazoa; phylum Arthropoda; class Insecta; order Lepidoptera; family Noctuidae; genus Agrochola; species Agrochola litura. The sequence continues at coordinate 24,384,009 of OX424495.1, read as the reverse complement.
AATTGACAGTGACCGCTGCACGTATTACGCCCCTGCGCGGTGCTGGGAGCGAGCAAGCTTTGAACGGAATACCAATTCCAAAATATATACAATATGTAAAAAAAACCCTGTCCGCTCCGAAAAGGGCTCATAGGTACTGCAGTAAATAACATTTGAAAATAAAAAAGTTATTGCTATTTAAAAATCACATTTTTGGTACCAAAATTACCACAAATCCTTTAAAACTTAGCAAATTTTCAACAAGGGTCATAAGATATTACTTGTAGACACCCACTAAACGACTGCCGCCCGCGCCCCATGTAATAACCCAGTTAATTCCCCATTGAAAAAAAAAGTGACGCTTTTCTTTCTTTCTTTGTTCCTGATAATTACCACTTATATTGACTCTCAGTACGATGCCTAACAACATCCTCACGGATCGGACAGGGTTTTTTTACATGTTGTAGAATCCTCTTCACCGTATCCGGTGACAGTGACCCAGACTAATTTTCTTTCCTTTCGTGAGCTCTAGCAAAGCCTAACTTGGTCCAGAAAACCCGGTCACACCGTGTACAGAAGAACTAATCAGCGTCATTGTATGAAGGCTTTGGGCGACTTTTGCGTATTTTGCGCTTCTTGTCTAGGATTACAAGAGTATTTGTTTCAAAGCGTTAAGTTGCTTTGTGGATACCAAATATTACCAAAATAAATAATGCCTTAAAATAGATAAAATATTTAAAAAATACATACCGATTGTGTTTCCCACACCTGCTGCCACTCCTGTCACTAATTTATCTGCTCCTTCTCCTACTTTTTCAATTGTTTTTCCTAATGAATCTCCTACTTGTCCTACTACGTCTCCTACCCCACTTACTAATCCTCCGACTACATCGATTACTCCATCGACTGCTTCCTTTTTGCCTTGTATTATTTGCTTTACGGGTGCTGAATCGTCGTTGCTCGCATCGGTGTTCTCATTGGTGTCATCGTCGCTGGTCGTTTCAGAGGTTTCGTCTTTGCTCGCATCGGTGTTCTCATTGGTGTCATCGTCCATGTTCGTTTCGGCGGTTCCGTCGTTAGTTGTACCGTCAGTTCCTTTGCTGTCCGTAGCTTGCTGGATGGAAGACTCATTTGTTGACTCAGAGTCAGTTTCAGCGAAGGCAAAAGCCGCCTGGAACAATTTAGTTCAGTGCTAATTTGATAGTAGTTAATAGTATATATCGTGCGTACAGTCAACCTCACGTCCTTGCGTAGTATCAACTTATCATTGACAGTGCCTTTATGTGGTAGCAGTGAGTTCGTTTTTTGTATTATAACCGTAACAAGTCTGTTCCACTGTCACTGAATCAGAACTTTTTGTGCATTGGTGTTTTGAGGATCGTTATGATCTACGGTTTTCATAGAGTAATGTGAGTTTATGATATTTTTCTGCTACAAATACATAAACATGCATAGATTTTTCAGTTGACGATTTCTTGTAAGATAAGTAAGTAAAATCTTTCAATGAAACAATCGTTTTTAAGCAACCTTATAGCGAAAATAAAGCATTAGACATAACATTTAACTTTCTTACTTTTTTAACTTCAGGTTTTAAGATTCACTACGAGGTAAGGTAAGTAAAACAAAATTGGTTTCACGTAAAGTTTTTGGATATGCGTTCATTATAATTTTATCGCAACAGAACTAATTAATGCGCTCGCTACAAGTATGGAACACTCGTGTATATGTATAAGTAATAAGTGGTTCACTATCTTATTCGAACATCTCTAAATTATTGAACGGGATGCAATTTCAACGTAGGTACAGTTGAAGGGACTTTACAATTTACCTGAATATTTAACCAAGAACGATTCCATTCCTCAAAATAGAGTATTTTCATGTATTTGAGGTAAACAACCGGTTTCGTGTTTGAAAATTAAAAGCTAAGAATTTGTCAAATTCGAAGTTAGTACTTAAGGCGAAAGCGTCAGGGTAGCCCGCGAAATTCAAATTTTTAGGTACCTACCTTTTTGGCTCTACAGAATTGTAATCATTAGAATCAGCAATAGAACTCCTTAAGTTAGAATTGGCCTCGAATCTCATGATTTCATGAAACAGTTATTCAATAGGGTAATATAAACTAAGAGAGTTGTATTGGTGATTTTTACGATGAGCTACCTTAGCGCATCCCCCATAAGGTGATTCCTACTCTTTACTTAGCTCGTGAAATTCTAAATTCCTAATTCACCAGCCGTTAGGGTAAGATTCGCAGACTGTTCCTACTTAGACATTGCTGAGTAAGCGTTTCATACGAATATGATCTTTACTCTTACTATTTTAATGGTCATATTCGTATGCGACGCTTAGTTAAGTAATATCAGAATGTGATCTGAGAATCTCACCCTTAGCAGCGCCATGCTAAACGAAAGTAATCAACAGTCAGACATTTTTTAAATTGATAATAAAGCAAATGTTACTTACCATTGCGACCAATACGACCAATACCAGAGCAGTCTTCATTTTGGAAGAGAATTATTTGTTATAATGATTGTCGAAGCACGTCTTTGTAACCCGCTGATGAGCAACTTGTAACTTTGGTCACAAAACGCAGCCTTTTATATGATCCGAATATTAGTTTAGCTTTTACACCTGCGCAAACACGGGACCGAAATGTAATTAATTTATAGGTACTAGACGCATCTTCATACTTCCTGTAGACTCAGGATGGTTCTAGAATGTTTGCAAAGTATAATAATATGCACTTGATACAATAATATGTAGGTATGTGTGTGTGTAGCTGCTGCGCTGGAGGTACCGAATTGCTTCTTTTTCTATACTAAATGTAGTTATTCCTTATAACATCAGCTATCTGCCAGTGAAAGTCCCATCACAATTGGTCCAGCCGTGTCGACGATTAGCCGGAACAAACGGACAGACAGACAAAATTAAAAATATAGTTTTTTTGGTACCTATAATTACCGATACTTTCATATGCATTTAGTAAAAAGCTTATTTTGACATTACAAACAGACACTTCGCAGAGCGACTTACGAGTTGTAGGTCGTAGGTTCGAACCCAGGCAGGCGCTTTACTTTGTATACATAAACTATTTTCTCACCACTGCTCTCAAAACGGTGAAGGAAAACATCGTGAGAAAACCGACATGTTCTAGAACAAAAACCGGCCAAGTGCGTGCCGGGCCACGCAAAATGAAGGGTTCCGTAGTTGGCATGAATTTGTAGCGGTTACACCGCCACATACGAACTACGCATCATAAACATGACGTCACACAAATCCTGCATCGCGCAGTTAGAGTTTACCGAGCGAGGTAAACTCGACATACATACAAGATTTCAACTTCAAACCGATGGGCAGTTGCCCGCCAGACACGACACCCGTCTGGCCGGAGGATCCTCCCTTTTCTATGGTGGATGGAACTTTACACCCTGTTCCTCATGCCCCTAAAAATTTATCCTAAATACAAATTTAACATTGTAGTTGAAATACATGTTCTCCCATACATTCCAACTGCAAATGTAAGTTTGTACGCACAATATTGAGAGATTTACCATGTTATTTTAAATACCATAGACTTCTTCTAGGTTTTCCTGTAATCTATATGAATAGAACTACTTTATTTATTTTTTTCAAAATTTTTGGCTCTGTAGTTTTGGCGATAAGGGGGAGGAATGGTAAATTTTCATCTATTTTCTTAAAATATTTTTAAAAGGTACGGTATTTATTTTAATTTTATAGTTTGAAAAACTTTACTTCACTGTTTTTCAATTTGCCCCCGAAAAGTGACCCCATACTCAAAATTCATTTATTTTCGATGGACATCCGTGTACAACACAACACGTGCACGACTTAATCAGTCCATTAGATTCGGAGCAAATTGGGTGTGACAGACAGACAGACACACGAGTGATCCTATAACGGTTCCGTTTTTTCCTTGTGGGGTACGGAACTCTGAAAAACCGAAGACAAATGTGACATCTACCAACCCGCACTGGGCCCACGTGGTGGATTACGGCCCACTCCCTCTCACTGAGAATAGGGCTGTGTCCCAGCTGTAGGAAGATAATAAGATGATTATGCTATGTAATGCTACTTCAATTTTATTTCTTTGTAGGTATGTAGGTATTATTTGTATGTAAAGAAAGAAAACAAGAAAGAATTAAAGAAAAATGCGTTTATTTGCATTACAGCAGAAAAATACACCCTAAAACTATAAAAAACCGGCCAAGTGCGTGTCGGACTACGCACAATGAAGGGTTCCGTAGTTGGCATGAATTTGTAGCGGTTACACCGCCACATACGAACTACCATGTTATTTTAAATACCATAGACTTCTTCTAGGTTTTCCTGTAATCTATATGAATAGAACTACTTTACCTATTTATTTTTTTCAAAATTTTAGGCTCTGTAGTTTCGGCGATAAGGGGGAGGAATGGTAAATTTTCATCTATTTTCTTAAAATATTTTGAAAAGGTACGGTATTTATTTTAATTTTATAGTTTGAAAAACTTTACTTTACTGTTTTTCAATTTGCCCCCGAAAAGTGACCCCATACTCAAAATTCATTTATTTTCGATGGACATCCGTGTACAACACAACACGTGCACGACTTAATCAGTCCATTAGATTCGGAGCAAATTGGGTGTGACAGACAGACAGACACACGAGTGATCCTATAACGGTTCCGTTTTTTCCTTGAACTCTGAAAAACCGAAGACAAATGTGACATCTACCAACCCGCACTGGGCCCACGTGGTGGATTACGGCCCACTCCCTCTCACTGAGAATAGGGCTGTGTCCCAGCTGTAGGAAGATAATAAGATGATTATGCTATGTAATGCTACTTCAATTTTATTTCTTTGTAGGTATGTAGGTATTATTTGTATGTAAAGAAAGAAATAAGAAAGAATTAAAGAAAAATGCGTTTATTTGAATTTCAGCAGAAAAATACACCTTAAAACTATAAAAACCGGCCAAGTGCGTGTCGGACTACGCACAATGAAGGGTTCCGTAGTTGGCATGAATTTGTAGCGGTTACACCGCCACATACGAACTACGCATCATAGACATGACGTCACACAAATCCTGCATCGCGCAGTTAGAGTTTACCGAGCGATCAACATACATACAAGATTTCAACTTCAAACCGATGGGCAGTTGCCCGCCAGACACGACACCCGTCTGGCCGGAGGATCCTCCCTTTTCTATGTGGATGGAACTTTACACCCTGTTCCTCATGCCCCTAAATATTTATCCTAAATACAAATTTAACATTGTAGTTGAAATACATGTTCCCCCATACATTCCAACTGCAAATGTAAGTTTGTACGCACAATATTGAGAGATTTACCATGTTATTTTAAGACCATAGACTTCTTATAGGTTTTCCTGTAATCTATGAGTAAAGAACCATTCCCTGTATTTTTTTTTTAAATTTTAGGTCCAGTAGTTTCGGAGATAAGGGGGAATGGTCAATTTTCATCGAATTTCTTAAATATCTTTAAAAGTGTTTAGTTTAAAATGACATAATTTTTTTTTTTTAATTCTCGCTACAAGCCCTTTCATTTGATATGTCACACGGTACTGTTAGCAAAACTTTTTTTTTTAATTTTCTTGTTTGCCCCCCAAAAGTGACCCCTATATTCAAAATTAATATTTTTAAGTTACACAATCGTATTTGGGTCACAGAAATACAATGTGTACGAAATTAATCGGTCCATTAAATTCGGAGCAAATTGGCTGTGACAAACGAACAGACAGACACACGAGTGATCCTACGTACGTAACCCTAAAAACATAAAACAATGATGATAACATAAAATGATTATTTTGATTATGTATGTATTTATATATAGATTATAGACCTACAATTTCTCAAAAGACCATCTCGGCTTACTCCGATTGGATGCCACAATCCGATCCCAATATGGATAAAATTAACATTTTATTCCGATCCGATCCCATTTTGTGGGATTCATTAGGAATAGGGATACAATTGAATAATATAAAATTGCATTTTGTTCCGACCCGATCCCAATACGACATGATCCCCGCTGTGAAACGATTGATGAAACAACTTTTACAATATTCTAAAAGTGAGGCCACACGATGCGTTGCCGATGCCATGCGACGCCTCATGGACCTCGGGATGATCGGTTCGGAACAAAATATTAATTTCATCCCCATTCCTAACGAATCCCACAGAGTGGGATCCGATTATAATCAGCATGACCAAGATTATGTCTGGACTTTAAAAGAGACTGTGACCTCTGAGTTTGTTTCGGTTTTTGTTCTCAGAGTAGTCGGTTACGAAACACTCAACTAGTTTAAAAAAATAAACCAATTTACAGAAATAAACCTTTTGATCACTCAAACTAAAAAAATACATTTAAAAAACTTACTTAAAAATACAGCTACTTATTGTAAAATAAAGTGAAATTTATTTGCATAGATACAAATAAACATTTATATCATTTGGTAGGTAAAGTATAAATTAGATGTAGGTTAATAATTGGTGTTTTTATTAGGTACCTACCTACATGAAAATCGGAATGCATTACCTAATATTAGATGGGTTGATAAAACTCTAAATTAACTTTTTTTTGTAAAAAATTCGGTTTCGATTCCGACTCAGAACGCTTTTCCAAAAATGCAGTTTAGTTCTGAGTTGAGCGACACGATTACTGACAAAATGCATGCACTAACTGGACAGGTCCACTCAAATCTGTGTGGTTCTTCACCATTTTAGAGACTAATCTACACGGTCTTCATAATTATGTTCTGACCAATATTATGTCTGGACTTTAAAAAGACTGCGACCTCTGAGCTTATTTGATATGACTTGAAAAAGTGATTCCGATATCCTATTTACGGAATAAAAATTTCATTTAATTTCATCGATATACGTCACTGTCAATTCTCTTCATTTTCTGACTTTTTCCCTTGCTTTTTGCCAAATTTCATGCCAACGGGAAGTAGTTATTATTTGCGAGTATCAAAATATGTCGCGTAAATGGCCGTCTTTTTTGATATAAAATTAAGATCTTCATCTTCATACTTAGACGATATTTATTATAGGTTATTTTTGTTTGTTTATTTGTGGAATAAAATGTAGGAAACTTCGAAAAATCTATGCTATCTTCAGAACTTCTGCTCCGATTCCAAAAATTCCTTCACTAATGGTACCGTCTATAAAGAGGAGATTAGTTCATATTTCACAAATAATTATTAAAATATTAAAAGTGATACATTTAGTATTTATTTAGGTACAGACAAGAGCAACTTCCATATTCGTTATATTTCCTTATTTAATATTTAAATTAAATTTAATTATTATTTACTTTGTAGGTATCTTAGCACTTGGATAAATATCTCCATGCAATGACGTTCGAAAAGTTACTAAGTAAGTACCTATATTTACTTAAATGTCTTATTTTATTTGCCTTCTGAGAAGAAAAATGTAATAACAACGTATCTAGTGACAGTTGTGCATATAACAAATATTATATTCAGTAAGAAAGTATACAATACGTGTCTGTACCAACCGGAAGAAAAATAGCAAAAAAAAAACAACATTTTGGTCCTTTTGTTGTTTTAAGTGTTAATCTAAGGTTATGGCATGGTTTGTCTGCATTCATTGGAATTGTGGTAAGCCAATAGTGCATGAGACTACCAAATGCGGCTCGTGGCTAAATACCTATTTAATAACAGCCACAGGGTCGATCGAAGGTAAAGCTATGCTTGCAGAGGTCGGTCCGTGGATATCTGACCATCCATTACATATCGAGACTCAACTCAGCCAACAATACCAAAGAAAGGACATTTGGGTAGGCCGCATAAACTACTCAAAGTGCCAGACTAACCAACAACTCAGAAAGAAAAAATAACAATAATATCAACATAATCCTCACATTCACAATAATTAAAATAATATAATACTTTACAAAGTATTCATGTAATTTTAACAGAAATCATAATTTTCAACAATGTCAATCTATACATATAAAATGCTTTGTCCTGCATGACTGACTGACGGATCAACGCACAGCCTAAACCGCTGATTGTAGAGACCTGAAACTTGGAGGGTGTGTTCTTTGTATGACGTAGGCATCCGATAAGAAAGGATTTTCCGAAATTCTACCCCTAAGGGGATGAAAAAGTAGGGCAAAGTTTGTATGGGACAAAGTGATTCTTTTACATAAACCTTTTCTAATAAAATTGTTGGAAGACGTGTTTCATATTTTATTTAAATTCATCCCCTAACGGTGTTAAAAAGGGGTAGAAAGTTATTTTGGCGGTGATGTGCTTCGAAGTTGATATCAATACTCCTTAGTGCTTTTAATTTAAATTACATTTTATTTTGACACATGTTGGAAACTCAATCCGATTTTATTCAAAAAAGGTTGAAACTTGAACTCACTTAAAAACATAAGCAAATACTCTTTTTAGTTTTAATTGTAAAAATATCTGTGTTTGATTTGTTGTGTATAATAATAATACTTACAATTATTTAACCTTTAAATCCCTACACTATAATAAAGATTGTTATATTTTATAAGTATTCAAATATTTGAACATAATAAATTATGTGTTGTAACAAAATGAATAGGTACCTACTTAACGTAAAAAACCATTTAGAAATCTTATTAGAACCATTTTCGACTTCTACGCGGACGAAGTCGCGGGCAAAAGCTAATGTGTATATAAAACTGGTATATTTTGATGATCTGTACAATATAATAATTTTTGTGACTGTTTTTTTTACATTTTGTAATACGATTTTTTTTTGATCATGTAAATAACAGTCTATAAAATGTACTAATTCACTAAAAAAGGAAAACTTCGTAAATGGGAAACTGCTACGTTACAAGCAGATTTTGATAGCAGAGTTGTCCCAGCTATTTTAAAATCTGTGTGTGGATCTTCTGGAATCGCTGCCACACTGCTTCCTGGTGACAAAACAGCGCACGCCATGTTGAAGATTCCCATCGATTTAGAGAGCAACGAAACGCCTGTTTGTGGGGTGTCACGCAACAGTAACAAGCTATGTGTGTTTAGTCGCTTCGTCGTATGGGATGAATGCATTATGGCAAATAGGAAAGCAGTGGAAGCTCTAAATAGAACCCTGCGGGACATCCGCAGGAACCAAGCGACAAGAAATCGGTAGAGAGTAGATAGTTGTGGCAGTAGTTTAAGAGATGATTAGTTTAAAAGGAAAAATTAAATTTAGATGTAAATAAAGAAGTTTTGTTACCAAACCAAACTAAGGTTTAAAGGTCATTGGCATCACTAAGAACCCTTAAAAGTGAACTTTGTAAATGCTGGTGAATTTACAGTACGTAAACAAACGAAAATAAAGTTAAGTATAAAGAATTGTACCTGTTAACAAGATGAGAATGCAAAATTCACTTCTGTCACCGATTCAAATTGAAATATTTACACTTATTTTGCACTTGGTGTTCCCGCTAGCATACATAGCTGATAATTATCCAAATCTACCGAAGTACTTCAAATCTTTTAAATTTTTAGTTATACTAGAATGTGGCGGTAGTAGGTCACGGACGCCATTTTTTAAAGAAGTTCAAGTTCGTTCTAATCCGCTACCGCGAAAGCATCTCTCCAGAGCTTTTACCGCTAATATATCTGAATTTTGTGATAAATCCAGGTTTTCGGGTCTATGTATGAAACCAGACCTACCTACTTATCAAGTTACACAGATTTGAAGTGCTGTGTAAGAAATAGGAACCGTTTATCCGTGAACACACACACATCACGTCATCACATCGAGCTTAGAACATACAAAGTCTTAGCAGCAGGAAGACGACTCCAGACTTCTAGAAAGGTAAGGCGCTGCATCCTGGGTTCTTCTCTTATTCCTGTTTCTCCATACCAAAAAATAGCCTCATTCCAAGTCAATGTATGCTGCCATATAAAGTTTATTACAGTCCACAAAACCGCTGATTCTCATAGCAAGGCATTGAATCACCGCTCCAGGTTTTTAGAAGCCTAGAAAGAGCTGTTTAGACAGTTCTATCCATTTCATGTTCAGAGATGTACGAGTATAGTGTAGAATCTACGCCGCATAGGGGTCTATCTACACTGTGTAGATAGACCCCTATGCGGCGTGCACTCGGGTTCAGGCATGTAGGTGACCTGTTCAGAGATGTACGAGTATAGTGTAGATAGATTCCTATGCGGCATGCACTCGGGTCATGTAGGTGACCTGTTTAGAGATGTAAGAGTATAGTGTAGATAGACCCCTATGCGGCGTGCACTCGGGTTCAGGCATGTAGTTGATCTGTTCAGAGATGTACGAGTATAGTGTAGATAGGCCCCTATGCGGCGTATACTCGGGTTCAGGCATGTAGGTGACCTGTTCAGAGATGTACGAGTATAGTGTAGATAGGCCCTTGCGGCGTGCACTCGGGTTCAGGCATGTAGGTGACCTGTTCAGAGATGTACGAGTATAGTGTAGATAGGCCCCTATGCGGCGTGCACTCGGGTTCAGGCATGTAGGTGACCTGTTCAGAGATGTACGAGTATAGTGTAGATAGATCCAGTATAGTTTAGAGTTCCATGTGGCTAACACTCTAGTTCAGCCATATAGGTGAGCTTTATGGAGATGTATGCGTATAGTGTATAGCAGCCACGTAGTTGAGCTGTAGTTGAGAGTTTAAAAATACCATAGAACCTACAACCACACTGCTCCTTTCCCTCACACTACCACAGTCTTCTCCTGGTACCTGCCTCGAGAGTGGAACCTCATCCTCCTATACCTTCATAGAGGGCACTTGTCGACAGTTCTGTCGTAGGCTCCGTACTCGCAGGAGGGTGTGGTGCAGTCTCCGCTTGCTACGCAGACTCTGTCCCGAAGCCCGAAGTGTTCTCTAGTCTTGGCCAGGTACTGGCAGTCGCGGCGACGGCCCGTGTCAGGCCAGTCGCACACGACAGACACACGAACAAAGCTCGTTGTCTGTCATGCTCGCTAGGAACTGTGCTGCCATTGCCAGTTCCACCACCACAGGGACAACTATTGTCCCGACCAGTATCAAAAATTCTCTTTAGTATAAACGAGTTTCTGCAAGTTCACGTCATTGCCTTTTTGTTGGATGTGAGGGAACTGATCGCCTTTTAGTACCGGGTACTATAAAGAAAGTTTTATTATTTCAGTAGAAAATATACATTCCTTTTACAGCTAGAATCTGTGAATATCATTTATACAGTAATCATTGGTATAAGCTAGAGACCCCATATTCTGATTTTACTGGATTTTAAGTTGATGACATATTTTCTAAACTAGAAAAATCTGCCGAAAGACAGTTAGACTTCAATGACATAAACTTAATGGATCCACATTTATGCCATTATTGGTTGGGACTTAATACAAAGCAATATAACGACCTTTTAAATTGTATATCAATGTTATATGATCATTAACCGACTTCAAAAAAAGGAGGAGGTTTCTCAATTCGACCGTTATATATTTTTTTATGTGTGTTCGGGCATAACTCCGTCATATATAAACGGATTTGCAAAATTCTTTTATTGTTTGAAAGGGTATTCTTTCGAAATGGTCCCATTGCGATCAGGTCAGGATCTGATGATGGAATCCTGGAGAAATCGAGGGAACTCTTCAAATATTTTAGGCATACCTATCGCGATTTGGGTATTTTTTATAATAACTCGTGCAGTTGCTCTTGGAAAGCACCATTTGTTGAAGTGGAACTGATGATGAAGATCACAAATAGCCACCGGAACTACTCAATAATGAGTATTTCACGGGTTGCGATTCGATTGCTTTAATGTGGTTGCAATGCAATTTATTTATGCTCGTCACAATGCATATGGAGAAGTGGAGCTGATGGTAAAGTCACAGGAGAACTCCTAAACGATGAACGTCTCTGCATCAGGAAAAGCAATGTTTTGTAAAAGGTGATGAGCAGTTGGCATTAGGCTAATATAACTTAGATAAATTACAAATTGACCCAATAAAAAGCGAGAAATAAAAACGTTTTTACAAAAAAAAAACAACCAACTTCCAAAAAACCACTACAAAGTGAAAAATAACTTAAATTTCGGAAGTCGGTGGCAAATAACGAAAATACAAAACCAGAGCCACTTCGTAGTGTTTTTTTGGAAGTCGGTTGTTTTTTTTTGTAAAAAGTTTTTTTTTGCAAACCCTTGTGTTGCTCTCAGTATATTTTTGGCCACTCCACTTTGGAAAGAAAGACGAATATAGTAATAAATTGTTTAGATGTACAGTTTGTTCTTAGAAATCAATTTAGAAATCAATCACATGTCTATCTAAAATGTAGCATCACGCAATAGGATAATACTGGAGGGTTTTTTTGGGAATGCCAACATGGCTTTGAATATTAAGCCTGCTATTGTAATATGTGATGCGATGTGATGTGTGTAAGCGCTCTAGATCAATTTCTGGATCACACATTCTATGAAAAATAAATGTTTTATAAATATATTATATTATTAGAATTATTTAAAAACTTCACCTGCCCTGAAGACCGCTAATCGAGTACTAATTGCTAAATTGGTATTAATTTATAAAGTTAGTAAAAATGCTTAGTTATCGATAGTGTATGGTTTTACCGTACACACGTTATAACCAAATTAAATTTATTTTTTCATTTTTACGTTAGTTTCTTCTTTTGTATGTTAAACTTTAATTTAATTTAAGAATAAAATTCTTAAATTACTCTTCGTAGATGTAACTGCTTGAGCACAATTGTTTAGTTAGATTTTTAATAATAAAATAATATTTTGTAACCTGTCTATTGAGCCCAAAAAGACAGGTTCTCTGAACGTCAACGATTTGTAACGTTCCTAAATTGAAGAGTACAACTGTGATGTAATATGGCAACTGAAGTGACAGGTATTACGTTTAGTCGGTTAGTTGACAGCTCTCTCGTTAGGTGGTTTATTTTGTTTACCTCTAATTACCTACCTAAACCGACGGAGTATACGTCAAACACGAGTGCATCAGTTAATTTTCGTCCCGCACAGACCGGTACACGTGCCCGTGCTACTACTACCCGAAGCGCATGGGCGCGTTCGTCGTGGCCTGCGACCTGCCCGCCGGCAAGGAGTCCGCCGAGTTCTGGGTCAAGCGCGGCACCGCCATGCTCTGCACGCTGGCCGCCTAGCCGACCGATGTCCATTCTTAATTATATGTCTCATTGTAATCATTTGCTTTTTTGTTGTATTTCCTACCCTCAATCGGAATTCAACGTTTTAGATAACCACACAATAAACTACGCGTTGCATGTCTTGCCAGATGGTTTTGGGGTTTCTTCGATAGTCTCAGAGATAAGCACGTTAGGATACTTAGGATTAGGATTATTAAAGCTGAATATTTTGTTTTGCCGTTTGAACGCGCTAATCTCTGGAACTACCAGTCGGATTTGAAAAATTATTTTTCACTCCTCTTGCTCAAAAAGTCCGTCATTGTAGCTGCATCGTCATAGAGCGGGGAAAAAATAGCATAATTATCTTGCTCTAGGTGAAAAAGTACTTTTTTAAATTTTTGTTTGTAACCAACGAGCCTGCAAAAACGAAAAAGTCTTTATTCTTATGTAAAACTAGCTTTTTCCCGCGGCTTCGCTCCCGTGGAAGTCGGAAATTAGCCCATGGAAACGTACTACTGCATACCGGAATAAAGTGTCCTTAAAAATTCAGATTGAACAAATTGTTTATTTTTTAAAATAAAATAAACTATTTAATATTGTATTTCTCGCAACCGTAGTGAAAAGTAGAGTGTAACACACTACACTAACACCTATCATAACTCGGTTTCTATTTACTCCCTTGCTAAAGCTCGGGAGTAAAACTACCTCGATAGAATGGGTTATTTTAGCCCCTCGTATAACAATCTAGTATTTGCATTCGATAGCAATTTTTTGCTTTATCATTACGCTTGTTGCAAAAAGAAAAAAAGTCAGAAAGAACTTTAAGTGAAAATGAAATAAAAGCGCGGGCGGGCGATGCGATACGACGGGGTGGGTTAAATTTCACGCGGGCAGAAGCTAGTCACATATATTAATTGCCGTCATATATTAATGGAGGAGTTATGAAATCAGATATTATTGCCGAGCTGTTCATAGTAATTATTTATGCTCGTGACTGTACTTGTGAGATTCGTTAATTTTCCAATTCTCGCTCACTTTACATCCACATCGAAGTGCAGTCACTGTGGATACGACCCGCGTGCACGGCGTAGTAACTACGGTATGTGGTGAGGATCGTTTCTCCGCACCAAGTCCTCGCTTTTGTGAAATATCTCACATCTTGCTCGAACAGCGCTCATAGCGCAAACCACTCGTTAGGTGTATAACAAAAACACTATGTTTAACAATGCAAATTTTATTTTCGAATAGACTAAGGATTTTATAAAATTTTGAAAACGTACATATTTCTGTATAATTTTAGCGCAGTCATCGTAAAGGAACATCTTCAAGGGGGTTCTAGAAATTATTTAAATGCACAGTATGAACAAACATGTAAATGCAACATTGGCGTTCCTACTCAACGGCATAGGTTCCGGGCAGATTGGAAGAGTCTATCTGCAAAAACACAGGCTGGTTGTTGAGGTTGCATGAGCAGTAGCACTTTCCTTTTGGTGTCCCGTCTTCCATCATCAACATCTTCAGGTCCAGGTCTGCTGCGACTGGTTTTTGGATGTCTGTGAAAAATATTAGGTAAGTTAGATTATCTTTGTCACATTTGAGGGTACTTTAAGTTGAACCAGTTGATGCTGGTTCCAATGGCAACACAAGCTTACGAGATCCAATCTGTCAGTCATTGTGGGCTCTCGATATTATTATAATTTGGATATTCTTAATTTTGAACGTTTTTAATAACGTATCTGCCCTCGATCAATTATAAATGACAAATCATTACCTATGAAAAGAGGAATGCAGAGACGAGATCGTAGTTCTATTATGAAAATTGAATCTATAAAAAACATCGTGACTCATAAAAACCATTAATTCTTATTTTCAAGTAACTTATTCACATACCTCGTAGTTTGAGATGAAGAAGCCGTCAAGCGTCCCGTTTCTATATTTAAAAGATGTAAGAAAACTGGATTCTTGACTTGAGGTATATTTTCTTCTCTCGCAGTCTAAAATACTTCCACGAAATGTTTTTCTTCCATGAAGTTTTTATTCTGTCAGCAGAACTGTCCATCATAATTTAGTGTTGATGGTGATTGGCGAGACTGCAATGCGTATCGCGTCGCTGCCATGGTCTTTGTGATCTGACCGTTACTGCTAAGCACAAACATAGTGTCCGCGTATTCTCCACAGAGCTGTTTACGCTTGCCCGCTAGTTCGTAAAGACCGTGATTGTTGCACTCTTGTTTATTTTGACTTGTCGGAACCGGTCGTATGAATAATTTTCAAAACTCTTGAAGTAATTAATCTAAACTGCGCTAAGCACACAGATGTTTAGCACACACGTTAACTCAAAGTATATATATAACAAAAGCCATGATTTTGTTAAACCCACGATGCCACCAAAAGTTTTGTAATTTACATAAGATTTTGTTGATTTCCGTACCACTTGCTGTCTTGGAAATGGTTGTTGTTGTTGATTGTTGTTGTATTGTTGATACAGAAATTTCTTAATACAAATTATTAACTAAAGCGGCATCCATTGGATTTGTTACGTGATCCGTTCGTTTTTTTTGTCGTTATTTATCGGAAGCTGCACTAGAGTCCAAATCATCATCGTCATACTGCCACTTAGCCAAACAGTCCACCTGTAAAAAATCAAATAACACTAATAGTAAAATTTATTTCAGTAGATGTAGGTACCTACTTAACGTTATTTCTTTATGGTTTTAAGGCGTCGCTCCACAACAGCTCGCGGCTAAGCAGCTCACGTGAACGTAGCTTCGATTTGTATGAAAGCGTAGGGATGGCTTCATCTCAAAATACCCGATTCTCAAAAAACCAGATTCTCAACGGTCACTGCGACTCACGGTCACGGCCCAGTGCCATGGCAGAGTTGTAAATCTTTCGAAACAATGGACAAAACCATGGCTTACTACTTCAAGTCAAGGTGAACACCATCTTCAATTTGGTTTCCTCCTACACCACACGTTGATCTCCGAATATATATGAACTGCGGTGAAAGGTTTGTCTGGACAGATTCTCCGACTTACACAATTCATCGAAAACGAGTACAAAGCCGATCAAAAACCCGTTGCTTGGTCGACTTGTTAGTGGCAATCTGCATACGAGACAGTCAACGTCGTGAGATTACTTTTCAATGTGCCAACTGTTTGCAATAGACTAAAGTCCACCGGATTTGATTGCTAAATTAGGTATTTGGTGCTTTTGAAAACACGGCGTATCTTAAGATCACATGGAAGCAGGTATATTCTCTCCGACGATCTAAAGAATCACTTGATTCAAAAGAAGAAACAATAGACCGACGAATCTGAAAATCTGCCATCTTTGATTTCGAACGCAGATAAGTTGGCTGCCAGTAGATAAGTACCTACAACTTATCCAAACGGGGATACTCCAAACAGATACCGTTCTGTACCTGTTCTTATCCTACTCCATGTAGGTAGCTACATAAATAAAAAAAACTAATTTCTTGAAAATTACCACGTAAATAAACTCTCAGTACGATACCACACGGATCGGACAGGTTTTTTTACAAGTTGTATACATAGATTGTACACGCAACACATGAACATGTTGCTGAAACACAGCTATGTTTCCGGTATTTACGGAGCTTAATGGTTACACCAAACATAGTTCCGAATCGCTTAACACTTTATTTTTTGACAAATAATACTGACTGCTTTTGTAAGACGAGCCCCTGATCTATCTCCGTTATGTCGAAAACACATTCGTAGTCATCTTGGACGTGCTATCCGTGCGGATTGGTATTATTCGGTATAGTCGACAGTGAAAATCAACTGCAACATGCCAATTCAGCAAAGGGTAGATGCGGAACGGAGTTTTCCTATCGGCACGAGTCGAATGAAAGTCGATTTAGTATGTTTCGGGTCGGCTTTGTTGTTCAACAAATCAGCCGAATCTAACCTTATGTGCCAACCAGAACGAGTGTGTTGCACGCCTTAAGTCCACAGGATTTAAAATAATCCAAGGTTCCGAATAACATGACACATAAATATCCAAATAGCACCTAAAATAATAATAACCACAGAAGGCGTTGCACTAGATAAGAAGTAGTTAAGTACGAGCTTTTCAACTGAATAAGCTAACAAAAATTTGTTCAAAAAGTAAAACAAAGTGAAAAATAACTTTAATTTCGGAAGAAGGTAGCAAAAACCCAAAAATACAAAACCAAAGACTTCCGTACTATTATTGAAGCTAACTCAAAAACTTCCAAAGTTAATAAAATTTATATGGGAATACCGCGCGAAGAATTTTTTTTTTTTTTCATTATAAAAAATTCGGCGAAGTAGCTGTAGTAGATATTATTTGTATGTACGCTAACGCACTAGTTCCGAACTCCGTCCGTCCAAATTTAAATCAGTTAGTTCGATTCATAAAGACCTCGTCGAGGCGATTTTAGAGTTACGGTTATGCTGCATTCAAACAAGCAACAAACTATTATCTGTATTTTATAATTACGTACCTACATTTTCAATTGTCGGTGTACCTATGCAAAGGTTTTCTTCGGTAAATTCCTATCAGACAACAAGTATCTAGTATTTATAGTAATTAAACACCAATCGAGTTTCCAAGGGTAATAATTGGTTTCGATTCCCGAGACAATCTAAGTTTAAGAGAAAATCTTAGAATTGACAATGACCGTGACGTATTGCGCCCATGCGCGGTGCTCGGAGCGAGCAAGGTTTGAACGGAGTACCAATACCAGAATATATAGAATCCTCTTCACCATATCCGGTGACAGTGACCAGGACTAATTTTCTTTCTTTCCTTTCGTGAGCTCTAGCAAAGTCAAACTTGGTCCTGAAAACTCGGTCACACCGTGTACAGAAGAACTAATCAGCGTCATTGTATGAAGGCTTTGGGCGACTTTTGCGTATTTTGCGCTTCTTGTCTAGGTTTTCAATACTATTTGTTCCAAAGCGTTAAGTTGCTTCGTGGATATCAAATACCAAAATAAGTAATGCCTTAAAATTATGAAAATATTAAAAGAAAACTACGTTCCAAATACGTGATCCGCTATACCTGTCAGTCCTTTTACTAGTCCTCCTACTGCTTTTGCTGTTTTGTCTACTGCACCTCCTACTTCTGCTCCTACATCTGTTACTAATTGTCCTACTCCTGCTACCGCTTTTCCTGTTCCTTTCGCTACTCCTCCTAGCCCTTTTTTTACATGTGCTCCGGATGTTGTTTCTTTGCCCGATACGTTTGAGTTGGAGGCAGTTGTGTCATCTGTAAACAAATCATTATACTAATAAAGATTAAAATTAATTTCAGTAGGCGTAGGTAATGTTATTTCTGGACGGCTTTAAGGTGCCGCTCCACAGAAGCCCATTTGATGAAAGTGTAGACGGGATCATCGACTGCGACCCACGACCACGACCTAGTGCCATGGCGGAGTCACAAATCTGTCGAAACAATGGACAAAACCAAGGCTCACTTCAGTCAAGGTGAACACCATCTTAAATTCGATTTCCTCCTACGACCGCACATGTAATCTGCAGGAACGGTTATACTTTACTAGCAATCTCCAGCTCCTAATCGAACCCGAGCCGATTTCCGAATATATGGACTGCGGTGAAAGGTTTGTCTGGACAGATTCTCCGACTTACACAATTCATCGAAGACGAGTACAAAGCCGATCAAAAACTCGTTGCTTGGTCGACTTGTCAGCGGCAATCGGCATACGAGACAGTCAACGTTGTGAGATTAATTTCCAATGTATCAACTGTTCGCATTGACTAAAGTCCACCGGATTTGATTTCTATATTATAAATTTAAATTCGATTCTTAAAGACCCGGTCGGCGATTTTAGAGGGTTACGGTTAAGCTGCATTCAGCTATTGTCTATATTCTACGTGTCGGTGTAGAGGTGTACGCAGAGGTTTGCTTAGTTAAGTTCCTATGAGTCAACAAGTATCCATCTAATATTTATAATAATTAAACACCACTCGAGTTTCCAAGGGTGTTTCGATGAGAGGCAAATTTCGCGCCCTCGCGCCCCTAACCGCCGCAGCAGGAGACGCCTTGGGCGTCGGGAATCGCAGGAAGATTTCCGGCCACCGTAGGCGCGGGCTTGCGGACGGTGAGCAATGGGTAGCTCGCCGTCCGATAAGGACCAAGCCCGGGTCGACGGCGCGTTGTGTTCCACGCGCGCCTCAAAGAGATGTCAGCAGAATTGACGGGGTCCGCTAGGGCCAATGCCTACCGGGGGTTCGAAGAAAACCAATGGGGACATCGTGGCCCCCGGCAACATGGCATAGGAAGGAACACGGGTGGGTTTTAGTCAGTAAGAGTCTGACACGCCCTCCCGCTCCACCCAGAGCGGGAGAAGTTATTTGATAATTTCCCACCCAAAAAAAAAAAAAAAAAAAAGGGTGTTTCGATTCCCGAGGTGAGATATTTTAGGGGAAATCTTTGAATTGATAGTGACCGCTGCACGTATTACGCCCCTGCGCGGTGCTGGGAGCGAGCAAGGTTAGAACGGAGTACCAATACCAAAATATACAGAATCCTCTTCACCGTATCCGGTGACAGCAACCCAGACTAATTTTCTTTCTTTTCGTGAGCTCTAGCAAAGCTTGGTCCTGAAAACCCGGTCACACCGTGTACAGACGAACTAATCAGCATCATTGTATGAAGGCTTTGGGCGACTTTTGCGCTTCTTGTCTAGGTCTTCAAGACGATTTGTTTCAAATCATTCAGTTGCTTTGTGGATACCAAATACCAAAATAAATAATGCCATAAAATAGCTGAAAAAAAAAGACATACCTGCTTTTTTGTTTCCCACTCCTTTGATTGCATCGCCTAAATTTCCTGTCAAAGTCAAAATCATTAATTTTTTTAATGCGGTAATACAAAGGTGGTAGGTAAATAAATATTCTTTTGCGATGGCGTGTCTTTCCATTCTGTACAAGGCCAGACCGCAAGGGTGTGAAACTAATCGCGTATAAATTAGAAATCATTTTTTTTCTAAGGTCTTCTAATCTATACAAGAGTCGAACGCAAATACTCGCGTATACTTCGTAGTGACCTAATTAACTACCTTATTCCATAATATACAGTGTCAGTACACTTATGGACTAATCGTGTATAGATTGCGATAAATTGTGAACTGGTAATACGCAATGCACCTTGCGCTTATACTAAATAGCCTGCCTGGCTGCGAGTAACTTGGTAGTAGTACTCGCAAGCCGCTGCCGTGGTACCGCTCGCTATGGAAAGTAGCCTATCAATTTTGATTCCCTTGAGAATGTCGAAATATACGTTTTTTGCGGCATAAAAGGCCGTATAATTTTTTACGTAAAATTAAAAGTTTGATTTCTTCACAGCTTTAAGGGTCTGTAGACTTGAGTATATGGTTTTAATTTCAACTCGATACCTCCACGCGATCCCGAGATAAAGGGTCTTGACAAACAGATGGACAGACAACAAAGTGATCCTATAAGGGTTCCGTTATTTTCCTTTTGAGGTTCGGAACCCAAAAAATTTAATAACATGAAAAATATTAAAGATAGACCCCTTTTAGAGTTAAATTTCGATATTTTTTCATGAACATTCAGAAAAATACGGGCGGTCACATGCCCATGGGCGACATTGTACTCGTATAATATGATGTGTAAGTACAAGTTTCTGCAGTTTTCTTTATTAAGACTCTGTTCTTCATATTAAACTTACAATTCGTGGGTTTATAAACAGAGGTGATGAAAGTGGAGAGCATGTTACATATCATAAATCTAGTCTAATTTGTTAAATGTGAAATGTTTAATGCCAAGAAGCGCAATACTGTCTTCAACCGATTCATGTATCTTTCAAAACATTTGTCACATTCAGATTTATAACGTTTACGATGAATAGAAAAACTTTCATAGTCCAATGCATTAGGGATGTGTAATATTTGGCATAATAACAGATAGTATAATATCACTTGAAATAACGTCCGCATGATATAATTTTCATATGCTATAAAAACAAATAACCTAATTTCATGTGATCTAATGTTATATTTAATATAACCTTCTTTTGCTCTTATAACATTTAGTATAACGTTCATTTCATATAATTTTCAATTTTTATAATGCTCTTTTTATTTAACGTTCAGTTTTCTGCCAAAATTCTGTAAAGAATAAGTAAATTTCAGGAAACATCATACTATTATAACCTCACCTAACCCAAACGATTCACGAAAATAAAGGGGATCTAGCGCTCGGCGGCCGCTGCCGTGGCACGCTCGCTTCGCTCGCTCGCCTTCGCGCGTTAGTTCGCTTCTCTCGCTCACTTTTCTGACCTAACCTTACCCAAATTCTACCCAACCCAAACCCAACTATCCTAATCTAAATACAAAAAAAAGTATACGTTTCTAAATTATATTTAAACTTTACTTATAGATTTTGAAAATTATAGTAACTGAATATTACACTAATTGAATATTAATTCAAATGTGCATAGAAAATGTTCATTATACCATACAAAATTAGGTTAAATGAGTTACACTAAAAAAAGTATGTTAAATATGAAATTAGGTCTTACGATCATTAGAACTTTTGTTATTATTTCAAACGTTACACACCCATGCATTAGATTAGGTACCGTACGTTTTCCATTTCAATCAAGCTTTTTCTTTATTTTTGAAAATACGTATGAGCGAAGGAGAAAACCACAGTGGAAAACGTAAATACCTGAGACGCGATAGCGGAATGTGCCTTTTAATAATAATTGTACTATAGATTTGCCCGTACAATGTATTAACGGATTGTTCAGCAGAAAGATCATAAAACAATTGATTTCAGTCCATTGAACTCAACTCTATTGATTAGTTCAAAGTTAGCTTTATAGAAATTGTGTCTTGTAGATAAGTGACGTTTCATTGGCGTAAACGAAGTCAGTGATGTTAATATCGAGAAAGGTGGATGCGGTGAACGCCAAGCGGTAGCACAGCACTGGTGTGTAGGGACACGTTTTAGACTCGCAGTCAGCGTTAGACAAAAACAAGTCCAGTATACGCCCTAAGTTATTCCTCAGTGTGTTATATTGAAAAATATGAGTTAATTAAATAAAGTTTCATAGATGACAGCTAAAATTATCAGTCCAAGTACATTTTTTTTTTAATTGTCGGTGTGTAAAGGTTTCCTTCATAAATTCCTAACAGTCAACTAGTTCCTATCTAATACGAGTATTAATAGTAATTAAACACTTTTCGAGTTTCCAAGGGTTCGATTCCCGAGATGAGATCTTTGAATTGACAGTGACCGCTGCACGTATTACGCCCCTGCGCGGTGCTGGGAGCGAGCAAGCTTTGAACGGAATACCAATACCAAAATATATACAATATGTAAAAAAAACCCTGTCCGCTCCGAAAAGGGCTCATAGGTACTGCAGAAAATAACATTTGAAAATAAAAAAGTTATTGCTATTTAAAAATCACATTTTTGGTACCAAAAGTACCACAAATCCTTTAAAACTTAGCAAATTTTCAACAAGGGTCATAAGATATTACTTGTAGACACCCACTAAACGACTGCCGCCCGCGCCCCATGTAATAACCCAGTTAAATTCCCCATTGAAAAAAAAAGTGACGCTTTTCTTTCTTTCTTTGTTCCTGATAATTACCACTTATATTGACTCTCAGTACGATGCCTAACAACATCCTCACGGATCGGACAGGGTTTTTTTACATGTTGTAGAATCCTCTTCACCGTATCCGGTGACAGTGACCCAGACTAATTTTCTTTCCTTTCGTGAGCTCTAGCAAAGCCTAACTTGGTCCAGAAAACCCGGTCACACCGTGTACAGAAGAACTAATCAGCGTCATTGTATGAAGGCTTTGGGCGACTTTTGCGTATTTTGCGCTTCTTGTCTAGGATTACAAGAGTATTTGTTTCAAAGCGTTAAGTTGCTTTGTGGATACCAAATATTACCAAAATAAATAATGCCTTAAAATAGATAAAATATTTAAAAAATACATACCGATTGTGTTTCCCACACCTGCTGCCACTCCTGTCACTAATTTATCTGCTCCTTCTCCTACTTTTTCAATTGTTTTTCCTAATGAATCTCCTACTTGTCCTACTACGTCTCCTACCCCACTTACTAATCCTCCGACTACATCGATTACTCCATCGACTGCTTCCTTTTTGCCTTGTATTATTTGCTTTACGGGTGCTGAATCGTCGTTGCTCGCATCGGTGTTCTCATTGGTGTCATCGTCGCTGGTCGTTTCAGAGGTTTCGTCTTTGCTCGCATCGGTGTTCTCATTGGTGTCATCGTCCATGTTCGTTTCGGCGGTTCCGTCGTTAGTTGTACCGTCAGTTCCTTTGCTGTCCGTAGCTTGCTGGATGGAAGACTCATTTGTTGACTCAGAGTCAGTTTCAGCGAAGGCAAAAGCCGCCTGGAACAATTTAGTTCAGTGCTAATTTGATAGTAGTTAATAGTATATATCGTGCGTACAGTCAACCTCACGTCCTTGCGTAGTATCAACTTATCATTGACAGTGCCTTTATGTGGTAGCAGTGAGTTCGTTTTTTGTATTATAACCGTAACAAGTCTGTTCCACTGTCACTGAATCAGAACTTTTTGTGCATTGGTGTTTTGAGGATCGTTATGATCTACGGTTTTCATAGAGTAATGTGAGTTTATGATATTTTTCTGCTACAAATACATAAACATGCATAGATTTTTCAGTTGACGATTTCTTGTAAGATAAGTAAGTAAAATCTTTCAATGAAACAATCGTTTTTAAGCAACCTTATAGCGAAAATAAAGCATTAGACCTAACATTTAACTTTCTTACTTTTTTAACTTCAGGTTTTAAGATTCACTACGAGGTAAGGTAAGTAAAACAAAATTGGTTTCACGTAAAGTTTTTGGATATGCGTTCATTATAATTTTATCGCAACAGAACTAATTAATGCGCTCGCTACAAGTATGGAACACTCGTGTATATGTATAAGTAATAAGTGGTTCACTATCTTATTCGAACATCTCTAAATTATTGAACGGGATGCAATTTGAACAGTTGAAGGGACTTTACAATTTACCTGAATATTTAACCAAGAACGATTCCATTCCTCAAAATAGAGTATTTTCATGTGTTTGAGGTAAACAACCGGTTTCGTGTTTGAAAATTAAAAGCTAAGAATTTGTCAAATTCGAAGTTAGTACTTAAGGCGAAAGCGTCAGGGTAGCCCGCGAAATTCAAATTTTCTTAGGTACCTTTTTGGCTCTACAGAATTGTAATCATTAGAATCAGCAATAGAACTCCTTAAGTTAGAATTGGCCTCGAATCTCATGATTTCATGAAACAGTTATTCAATAGGGTAATATAAACTAAGAGAGTTGTATTGGTGATTTTTACGATGAGCTACCTTAGCGCATCCCCCATAAGGTGATTCCTACTCTTTACTTAGCCCGTGAAATTCTAAATTCCTAATTCACCAGCCGTTAGGGTAAGATTCGCAGACTGTTCCTACTTAGACTTTGCTGAGTAAGCGTTTCATACGAATATGATCTTTACTCTTACAATTTTAATGGTCATATTCGTATGCGACGCTTAGCTAAGTAATATCAGAATGTGATCTGAGAATCTCACCCTTAGCAGCGCCATGCTAAACGAAAGTAATCAACAGTCAGACATTTTTTAAATTGATAATAAAGCAAATGTTACTTACCATTGCGACCAATACGACCAATACCAGAGCAGTCTTCATTTTGGAAGAGAATTATTTGTTATAATGATTGTCGAAGCACGTCTTTGTAACCCGCTGATGAGCAACTTGTAACTTTGGTCACAAAACGCAGCCTTTTATATGATCCGAATATTAGTTTAGCTTTTACACCTGCGCAAACACGGGACCGAAATGTAATTAATTTATAGGTACTAGACGCATCTTAATACTTCCTGTAGACTCAGGATGGTTCTAGAATGTTTGCATAGTATAATAATATGCACTTGATACAATAATATGTAGGTATGTGTGTGTGTAGCTGCTGCGCTGGAGGTACCGAATTGCTTCTTTTTCTATACTAAATGTAGTTATTCCTTATAACATCAGCTATCTGCCAGTGAAAGTCCCATCACAATTGGTCCAGCCGTGTCGACGATTAGCCGGAACAAACGGACAGACAGACAAAATTAAAAATATAGTTTTTTTGGTACCTATAATTACCGATACTTTCATATGCATTTAGTAAAAAGCTTATTTTGACATTACAAACAGACACTTCGCAGAGCGACTTACGAGTTGTAGGTCGTAGGTTCGAACCCAGGCAGGCGCTTTACTTTGTATACATAAACTATTTTCTCACCACTGCTCTCAAAACGGTGAAGGAAAACATCGTGAAAAAACCGACATGTTCTAGAACAAAAACCGGCCAAGTGCGTGCCGGGCCACGCACAATGAAGGGCTCCGTAGTTGGGATAAATTAATCCCAAATACAAACTTAACATTGTAGTTGAATAATGTATGTTCTCCCATGCATTCCAACTGCAAATGTAAGTTTGTACGCACAATATTGAGAGATTTACCATGTTATTTTAAATACCATTGACTTCTTCTAGGTTTTCCTGTAATCTATATGAATAGAACTACTTTATTTATTTTTTTCAAAATTTTAGGCTCTGTAGTTTCGGCGATAAGGGGGAGGAATGGTAAATTTTCATCTATTTTCTTAAAATATCTTTAAAAGGTACGGTATTTATTTTAATTTTATAGTTTGCAAAACTTTACTTCACTGTTTTTCAATTTGCCCCCGAAAAGTGACCCCATACTCAAAATTCATTTATTTTCGATGGACATCCGTGTACAACACAACACGTGCACGACTTAATCAGTCCATTAGATTCGGAGCAAATTGGGTGTGACAGACAGACAGACACACGAGTGATCCTATAACGGTTCCGTTTTTTCCTTGTCCCACAAGGAAAAAACGGAACCGTTATATACGGAACTCTGAAAAACCGAAGACAAATGTGACATCTACCAACCCGCACTGGGCCCACGTGGTGGATTACGGCCCACTCCCTCTCACTGAGAATAGGGCTGTGTCCCAGCTGTAGGAAGATAATAAGATGATTATGCTATGTAATGCTACTTCAATTTTATTTCTTTGTAGGTATGTAGGTATTATTTGTATGTAAAGAAAGAAATAAGAAAGAATTAAAGAAAAACGCGTTTATTTGAATTTCAGCAGAAAAATACACCTTAAAACTATGAAAAACCGGCCAAGTGCGTGTCGGACTACGCACAATGAAGGGTTCCGTAGTTGGCATGAATTTGTAGCGGTTACACCGCCACATACGAACTACGCATCATAGACATGACGTCACACAAATCCTGCATCGCGCAGTTAGAGTTTACCGAGCGATCAACATACATACAAGATTTCAACTTCAAACCGATGGGCAGTTGCCCGCCAGACACGACACCCGTCTGGCCGGAGGATATTTATTATAGGTTATTTTTGTTTGTTTATTTGTGGAATAAAATGTAGGAAACTTCGAAAAATCTATGCTATCTTCAGAATTTCTGCTCCGATTCCAAAAATTCCTTCACTAATGGTACCGTCTATAAAGAGGAGATTAGTTCATATTTCACAAATAATTATTAAAATATTAAAAGTTACATTTAGTATTTATTTAGGTACAGACAAGAGCAACTTCCATATTCGTTATATTTCCTTATTTAATATTTAAATTAAACTTAATTATTATTTACTTTGTAGGTATCTTAGCACTTGGATAAATATCTCCATGCAATGGCGTTCGAAAAGTTAATAAGTAAGTACCTATATTTACTTAAATGTCTTATTTTATTTGCCTTCTGAGAAGAAAAATGTAATAACGACGTATCTAGTGACAGTTGTGCATATAACAAATATTATATTCAGTAAGAAAGTATACAATACGTATCTGTACCAACCGGAAGAAAAATAGCAAAAAAAAACAAAGTTTTGGTCCTTTTGTAGTTTTAAGTGTTAATCTAAGGTTATGGCATGGTTTGTCTGCATTGTTTGGAATTGTGGTAAGCCAATAGTGCATGAGACTACCAAATGCGGCTCGTGGCTAAATACCTATTTAATAACAGCCACAGGGTCGATCGGAGGTTAAGCTATGCTTGCAGAGGTCGGTCCGTGGATGTCTGACCATCCATTACACATCGAGACCCCTTCATGCTTCGGAAAGCACGTTAAACCGTTTTTTTAACTATGGCCTCTCGCAGTTGTGACCACTAAGGTCTTGGCTGTTTAACCGAACTTTTCCTGTGGTGGCCTTAAGCTTCTACACTTAGAGCCTCCAGCCAGGAGCTTTTAAACTATACTTGATTAAAATTAAGCGAGTGCTCGCTAAGGGCACCCCCTGTGGGGTACGAACCTCGGCTTAGGGCATCGCTGAGGGGAGGACAGCAAGAAGGGACAGGCTGGATCAAACTTAGATTTTCATCATGATTATTATGCGGGGTATTTAAAGCTACGTGCTCAGCTGCAACAACTGCTGGCACCTCGTTTTCGAGCAAGGGTCGGGGAGGAGTTTCATTGACTCGGGGACGCGGTCGCGATCGCAAAGGACCTCGGCGACGAGGTCGGAATGACGGGAGTCGTCTGTTCTTGTATACTGTACTGGTGGCCCTATTCTGCTCCTGGAGGAGTGTAATGGGGTCATCTGGGTCGGAAAGAGCATGCCTCGGTCGGCGAATCTGACTGATACGGGATGGGATGTAGTCGGCTGACTCGACAATCAGAGGGTTGCGATGTTTGGGAGCGAAGCCAAAGTAACGCTTGGACATGCGTTTTAGGAATTGGCGGATCGTTGGGATCTTACAGGCGAGATGGAGGATCTCGTTTCTGACATAAAAGGGGGCTCCCGTGGCAAAAAAAAAAAAAAAAAAAAAAATGCAAATGATTTACTTACTTACTTACTTACTTACTTACGAAGGAAACGGTTCTGTAGAGTCTGCATCCTATGGATGGAATGGGGTTTGGCGTGAGCAAAGACTGATCCCGCATAGGTCATGATGGGGCGAATGCACGCTGTGTAGGTTCGCAATTTGGACTTTAGTGACAATTTGCTGCGTGCATTAAGAATGAAATGAAGTCTACCGAGAGCGAAAGCGGCTCGCGAGCGAACCGACTTTATGTGCTCTGAAAAGGAGAGGTGATGGTCGAGGATAACACCGAGGTACTTGGCTCACTTCTCCCAAGGGATCGGCTTGCCGAACAAGGTGATAGGTCGGGGGAGGGGGAGGGTTTGGATTTCGGTTTTGTGAATAAAACCGCTTGACTTTTGTCGGGATTTACCTCGATTCTCCATTTTCTGAACCAGGCGCCAAGGTTATTGACAGCCCTTTGCAGATTTAGGAGCATCGTTTTGGTATTGCCTTTACAGATGATCGCAGTATCGTCTGCGAACAGAGCCAAGTGCGTCCATCTGTGTTTGGGAATGTCGCTAGTGAATAGCGTGAATGCGAGGGGAGCTATCACGGAGCCCTGAGGGATTCCAGCCCTTGTGGGGCGGGGAGAGGATAGGGCTCCTTCGATACGGAAGCGGAAGGTGCGGTTCGACAAGTAGTCTCGAATGATTAGCACGAGACGATCTGGCACACCGAGTTTGTAAAGCTTATATATTAAGCCATTGTGCCAGACTTTGTCAAACGCTTTCGCAATATCGAAGAAGACCGCACCTGTCTGTCGGCCTTGGGTGAGAGCACCGCTGACCAGCTCGACAATACGGTGAACCTGATGCATGCTAGAGTGCTGAGTTCGAAAGCCGAACTGCTCGTTGGGGATGAGGCCTTTGGTCTCTGCGTAGTCTCTGAGACGCTTATAAATAAGCCTCTCATAGATTTTGCCAAGGACTTTGAGCAAACTGATGGGAACGTTAAACCGTTGGTCCCGGGCGTCATTTGTAGATCTTTGACAGTCGTTAAGAAATGAAACGAAATGAAATTGTTTATTCTGTAAATAAGATATCGGAATCACTTTTACATGTCATATTAAAAAAAATGAGCTAGATGAGTTCGGTGTTTCCTATCTGACTACTCTGAGAAAAAATTACGAAACAAACTCAGAAGTCGCAGTCTCTTTTAAAGTCCTGACATAATCTTGATCAGGCCATATGAGGACCTTGTAGATTAGTGTCTGAAATGGTCCTTTGAGGAAAGAACCACACAGATGTGAGTGGACCTGTCCAGTCAGTACAAGCATTTGTCAGTAATCGTGGAGCTCAACTCAGAACTGAAGGAGCTCAACTCGGCGAACAATACCAAAGAAAGGACATTTGGGTAGGCCGCATAAACTACTCGATCTGCCAGACCAACCAACAACTCAGAAAGAAAAAATAACAATAATATCAACATAATCCTCACATTCACAATAATTAAAACAATATAATACTTTACAAAGTATTCATGTAATTTTTTCAGAAATCATAATTTTCACCAATGTCAATGTGTAGGTATATAAAACTGGTATATTTTGATGATCTGTACATTATAATAAAATCGTAGCGAAGTGAAAACTGAACATTAAATATTTTTGGAAAAAAGTAATTGCTACGAGGTCTGGGATCGATTCTAAAGCCGAAAAAATATAATTTTTGTCTGTTTGTCAAGTCTGTATGTATGTTCCAGCATGACGCAAATTCTACCGGATAGATTGTGCTAAAATTTTGCATATATACTTATTCCCTATAAATCTGGTCAAATTGTAGGATATAAACTATCACGCTATTTACTATGGGGGACGAGCAATATTATATTATGTTCGTATTTTTGGAAAAAAAACGCGGCAATAGATTAGGATATTGGAGATGGTTATCGATTTAACTTTTTAAATGATTATCCTCACGCTAAACTTTTATGGAACTATGCAGTCAATCATGACATAATTGTATAGGAACGGCTATTTTAGCTAACTTTCAACAAAGCAAATAACTAAGCGGTTGGATGAATGCTTTGCAATCGTGGGGTAGTAAGTTTGATTCCCATCAATTTTTTTTTTGTGACTCTTTTTTTTACATTTTGTAATACGAATTTTTTTTTGATCATGTAAATAATAGTCTATAAAATGTACTAAATCACTAAAAAAGGAAAACTTCGTAAATGGGAAACTGCTACGTTACAAGCAGATTTTGATAGCAGAGTTGTCCTAGCGATTTTAAAATCTGTGTGTGGATCTTCTGGAATCGCTGCCACACTGCTTCCTAGTGACAAAACAGCGCACGCCATGTTGAAGATTCCCATCGATTTAGAGAGCAACGAAATGCCTGTTTGTGGGGTGTCACGCAACAGTAACAAGCTATGTGTGCTTAGTCGCTTCGTCGTATGGGATGAATGCATTATGGCAAATAGGAAAGCAGTGGAAGCTCTAAATAGAACCCTGCGGGACATCCGCAGGAACCAAGCGACAAGAAATTGGTAGAGAGAAGATAGTTGTGGCAGTAGTTTAAGAGATGATTAGTTTAAAAGGAAAAATGAAATTTAGATGTAAATAAAGAAGTTTTGTCACCAAACCAAACTAAAGTTTAAAGGTCATTGGCATCACTAGAAAACTGAGTTGGATTTTCAAAAATTTAAGGCATATCGTGCCAACTAAAATAACCGCTAACACAAATAAACCCAGAAATCTACTCAATGAAATTTACATAGCTATAGTCCAGTCTGTCTTAGTATATTGCATCCCCGTTTGGGGTGGGGCTGCTAAGACCAAATTTATAGACCTGGAGCGGGGACAGCGGGCTCTAATAAAATTAATGTACTTCAAAAACCTAAGGTTCCCTACTCAAAGTCTCTATCAAATAAGTAACTTACACTCTGTTCGCAAACTATATATAGTTAAAACTATTCTCAGGAAACATAAAACTCTTAAATTTGATCCCAGCTTAACCCTGAAAAGAAGAAAGGATATAATAGTTGAAGTTCCTAAAACTAAAACCAAGCTCGCCCGTATTCAATACGACAAACGCTCAGCTCAGCTTTACAATCGAGTTAACAAAGAAATCTACATATACAATAAACAATTAACTGAAATTAAAAAAATACTAACTAACTGGATAAAACCACTTACTTATGATGACACGGAGAAGCTACTGGAATAAAATAAAGCCTTACACTTACTGCTCTCATCTCTCGTACTTGTCGTATACAGTCTGATTCATTCATTGCCACTTACACGCACTCTGTATTTAACATTAAATTTAACAAACCCTCACACTATCACTCAACTTTCATACACACCGATGCTCACATTCAACATTCAAATTCACATTTACACACCTTTATACTCACCCTAACACTCCTTACTATTCACACTCACACACCCCCATTTTCACATTACACACCTTCATAGTCATAGTCACATTCACGCACCCTCATATTCACATTCACACACCCCTACTCTCACTCACACATTTGCATGCTTCTTGTCTAGTGTTAATTTTCTCTTTTTATTTTAAACCGCCTGTTTTTATAACATTTAAAACAAGTAATCTTAGTAACTGCCTCGTTGGTCTAGTGGTCGGAAGCGCTACTGCTGAGCATGAGGTCTTGGGTTCGATTCCCGGTCGGGCAAAGTGTTATTGGGTTTTTCTATCTGAAATTTCTCAGTAGCAGCTCGGAGTCTGGATTTGTGCCCGGTTGATGGCAATAGGCTCGCCCCCTATTACATGGGACTTAAACATAACTGGCGAAATGTGGGTGTGCCTGCTACAGGGACACCTCTGCCCAACCCTTCGGGGAAAACAAGGCGTGATGTTATGTATGTATGTAATCTTATGTTATTATTTTAAGTTTTGGAAGAGCGGAGTCTCCTAACACAGGCTTTTTTGCTTAAAAGGAGACTCCAATCACTAGTTGTTAAATTTTACTTGTATAATTAATAAAACATTTTTCATTTTTTTTTTTTCATCATTAAGAACCCTTAAAAGTGAACTTTGTAAATGCTGGTGAATTTACAGTACGTAAACAAACGAAAAAAAAGTAAAGTATAAAGAATTGTACCTGTTAACAAGATGACAATGCAAAATTCACTTCTGTCACCGATTCAAATTGAAATTTTTGCACTTGGTGTTCCCGCTAGCATACATAGCTGATAATTATCCAAATCTACCGAAGTACTTAAAATCTTTTCAATTTTTAGTTATACTAGAATGTGGCGGTAGTAGGTCACGGACGCCATTTTTTAAAGAAGTTCAAGTTCGTTCTAATCCGCTACCGCGAAAGCATCTCTCCAGAGCTTTTACCGCTAATATATCTGAATTTTGTGATAAATCCAGGTTTTCGGGTCTATGTATGAAATCAGACCTATCAAGTTACACAGATTTGAAGTGCTGTGTAAGAAATAGGAATCGTTTATCCGTGAAACCACGCTGGCTTGCCGCGTGGTTAACCTACACATCGAGCTTAGAACATACAAAGTCTGAGCAGCAGGAAGGCGACTCCAGACTTCTAGAAAGGTAAGGCGCTGCATCCTGTGTCCTTCTCTTATTCCTGTTTCTCCGTACCAAAAAATAGCCTCATTCCAAGTCAATGTATGCTGCCATATAAAGTTTATTACAGTCCACAAAACCGCTGATTCTCATAGCAAGGCTTTGAATCACCGCTCCAGGTTTTAAGAAGCCTAGAAAAAGCTGTTTAGACAGTTCTATCCATTTCATAGTAAATTCCCCGCTCCTCCTCATGTTAGCGTTTAATAATGGTTTTCTAAATAGCTCTCGGCGCTAACTAACACTTTCTATGTGAATCTAATACAAAATACACGTCATTTTCTTGAGGAGTAATTGGAAATAGGCCTTAAAACAAAGTAATTTAATATTTAAGATATACCAAGAGAAAAGCAGCGGTAGCCCAGTGGTAAAGGCCCCGACTTACGAATTGTAGGTCGTGGATTCGAACCCAGGCAGGCGCTTTTCTTTGTGTATAAAATTTCATCACCACTGCTCTCAAAACGGTGAAGGAAAACATCGTGAGGAAACCGGTATGTCTTAGAACCAAAAATTCGAAGACATGTGACATCTGCCAACCGCATTGGGCCCGCGTAGTGGATTACGGCCCACTCCCTCCACAGAGGCTTGTGTCCCAGCACTGGGGACATTATAGGCTGATTATGATACCAAGAGAGATACCAAGAGGTATCGTGTTACCCAGTAACTGGGTTGTGTAAGTCAGGTAGTCGCTCCATGTAAAATACAGGTATTTAGCTGTATCCGGTTAGACTGGAAGCCGACCCCAACATAGTTGGGAAAAGGCTAGGTTAGCAAATATTAGAAAAGGACAAAATATTCAGATATGAGAAGAAAACAAAGCACACTTTAAAATCATGTTTATTTACAACTTAAAATAATAATCTTAGAAATAAACAAATAATCGAATGTTTTCCAAATTGACAAATGTTACAAAAAATATTATGTGATATGAAGATGTCAATCGATTTAGGTATTGTCGACCTCCTAATTCCTCTAAGTAAGTACCAATTCTGATAAAACTCCCAGTTAATTGAAACTATCCATCTGTCACATTGGTGTTATAGCAAAAATAGAGCTTGACATTTAAAACGTACAAGTGACATTCATCCTAGGACCTACTGTAAGCCCAGGTACGCCCGGGCGATTTTTTTCGCGCACTTGATTTCCAACGTTCTGCTTAGCGCCGAGAGTTGAAAATCCAACAGTTTTCTTGACGCGCTGGTATGCGCTCTGTCGGATTCTGAATACTCGGCTCAATACCGATAGTTGAAAATTCAGTTCGCGATAAAAAAACGTCCTGAATAAAATCGCCTGTGCTTACCAGTACCCTAATTGCGTAACTTAAGTTCGTAAACGATTATACCAAATTGGTTTCATTTTGTCAGTTCAACAACATTCATTGCGTTATTTACGTTGTTGAGCAGATTTTTTTTTCCAACTTATGAAGCAATGGATTAGCAATCTGTTTCAAATCGAAACAGATTGTGATTGATCGGGTATTACGCAATTAGGGTACTGGGCTTACAGTAGGTCCTACCCAGGCGTTAATATGACACATCCAATTTAAGAAAGAAACTGTCTAGTGAGAAAGTAAGAAATAGTGTCGCGCTGCAAAAGAACTAACAAATTCTTTCATGTGTGCGTGATAGCTACGTCTTACACTTGCGCCACGTCACTGTGCTGTCATTGTGCTTTTCTAGTGTACGTGAATTTAGCGGCTAACAGTTGGACGCTATTTTTTTCGACGAGTTTACAGCTTTTACTGTCTATCTACATTATATCTTTTGTATGAATAATAGAAACGACTCTCTACAAAGTCGTATATGTAGGTATCTATACTTATTCAGGTTGTAACCTTCACGAAGTCGTCATCTACGCATTCTGTATATCAAACAAAGTTACTTTTTGTAAAAATAAATGATGGGAAACGACTTTTATTTTTAATCTATTCCAGAAATCCCGCCGACAAGTCCCTACCAGTGGGGAGTGTTTTTTTTTTTTCCAGAAATCAGGTTATGTTAGAACCGTGACCTACGCACGAGCCGAGCAAGCGAAGCGAGCGATTACGCGGCAGCGGCCGGCGAGTGCCATTTTGTCTATTCTTCCATTGACAAAACCCGTTTCTATTGTGGTCATGTGAAAAAAAGTATATAACAACGGGAAAAAGTGGCTCTCGACTTCTTTATGGGTATTTTTACACCCAATATAAGTAAGCACCTACTTTTTAAAGAGGATTTACCCTAATTAGCAGCAGCTTATGGTTCCATAATTTACCTAACACATCCTTTTTTGAACACAAATCGAAAATATACCATATTGACTCCGTTTAGCATAATATATACGTATGGCACGATATAGGTACAGCTTGTTGTAAAAACACTGTCTGACCCGAAATTAAAGGCAATTATGGCATACTTGGTCAACACTATACTTACATTGAATATTGTTGAAAAAAAAAACAATTTCTCGAGGTCTGGGAACGATTCTAATGCCGAAAATATAGTTTTAGAATTTTTGTATGTTTGAATGTACAGTATTGTCCAGCATCGCGTAAAAACTACCAGATAGATTGTGTTCAAATTTTGCATAGATATTCCTTGATAGTTTGTGTTACGTTTTTGTAATTTAAATTCGACTTTAGATTATGTTTGCATGACATATAATTTGACATTATAGCGAGCAGTTATGTTGAAGAATTGTGTCGAAAGCAACCAGCACGGGTCAGACAGAGTTTTTTCACATAATTCACATAAAATTAATATTTATATATATAGTAGACAATTAATATATGCAATAAGCAGTCTCATTTATTACTCCAGTTGCACAAATAGGGGATTCGTCAAATATAATTCAGTTTACATTATTGTAATAAGTAGGTAAATGGCGAAAATTTTCAATGTCATTACTGCGTTAATATTTAAGAAATACTTTTTTTCTTCATGATTATAATTCATATAATTTGAATACCTACATTATAATCCGCCAGCCCGTTTCGTTTGGCATTTTAAAATCGAGGTAAGAAAATCCACAGGGAAACACGAATTTTTGCCTTCTGCTATGGTTTAACATTATCACTGGCAGTGGCAACACGTTACCCGTACGTGTGAGGTAAAAATAAAGAAATATTAAGGCACTTGCAATGAAAAGAAACTTGAAACAAATCCCCAACCATTCGTGCACTCGTGCGCAATGAGTTGGCGACTTATTTAACAATAGGTGTACTCGTAGTATTTCTACAAGTGTTAAAACTTTCTAGAGGTTCTTCACAGAGTTAAACAAGAAAATCCACTCACTGTACTTTGCCATAATTATAAACCCTCACGAAATTCAACTGCAGTTATGACTACTGTCAGATTACAACAATATTTTGATTTTTAAGCCAACAAATGCCACAAATTCTATAGCTCTAGTCAAATTTAACTCAGGTTAGAACAAGAGCTGATAGAACTTTAGTCAGAGCTGTGAGACTGCTCCCAAATCCCCTACTGATTGCATAATACCATAGAATACCTACAACCACACTGCTCCTTTCGTTCACACCACCACAGTCTTCTCCTGGTACCTGCCTCGAGAGTGGAACCTCATCCTCCTATACCTTCGTAGAGGGCACTTGCCGACAGTTCTGTCGTAGGCTCCGTACTCGCAGGAGGGTGGGGTGCAGTCTCCGCTTGCTACACAGACTCTGTCCCGAAGCCCGAAGTGTTCTCTACCCTTGGCCAGGTACTGGCAGTCGCGGCGACGGCCCGTGTCAGGCCAGTCGCAGACACACGAACAAGGCTCGTTGTCTGTCATGCTCGCTAGGAACTGAGCTGGGCAGGTGCATCTGTAATTTGAGGATGATTTATTATCACACATCACCGCCAAAACTCCAAATACGATATCAAAAAGTGGATCCAATCAATTATTACTTTGAAAAGCCTTCAATTAGGTACCTGCGTAACTGAGAAGATGCAGTGGGTTCCTCATCCTTTTCCAAATGAGGTTCTTCGGTTGGCGTCCTCCAGTCGTTCTGGCTCTCCACCAGAGCTCTTCGCGAGGGTCTGTCCAGCTCCTCCTGACTATCGCTGTAGCTTGCCTTCGCAGCTGTAGCGGGCATGGTCATCTGCAGAGTCCCCCGGGAGACGCAAGCGCATCGAGTGTGGTTGAAGAACTGCATCTTGACTACGCTCATTGGACCAAGCGCTTTGTGGAGCTATAACGAAACAAATAATAGAAGAATGAGAAAAATTGGGTAAGTAGATTAGCTACTTATTATAAGATCTGGCTGTGACAGTGAATACCAGAGAAAAACTAGTACTTTTAGGCCGTTGATTTTATCTTTAGCTACTTATCAATTTTATTGTATCCAGTATTGGACTGCGATGGTTATGAAAAAGCGACTTACGTAGAATGGTAAGACTACTGTCTTGCCTTCTATTGGGGCGCAGACCTCGCTTTCATTGACGCAGCAGCCGGAGTCAGGAGCACAGCGATGTAGCTGAACGCATGGCGGCAAGTATCTGCAAAAAGGAGGAGAATCTGTTCAGAACAAAAAAATATCCTGACCGAATGTTGGTCACGGCGCGGCGGCGGCCAATGTTGGAAATTGGCCAAGAATGCAGGAGATAGTAGTGTACAAGTGTGTGCGCAAACACAGGTGCACTCTATCTCCCTCACTTTTACACGACCGGGGGATATCGGGCGCAGGACCAACGGCTGTTCGTACTCTCTGAGGTACAGTGTGGGTCTTGATATGTTATGAAAACGGTTACCCATCCATAGACTGACCTCGGCTAGCGCAGCTTATACTCGGAGATCTTTCGATCCACGCAGCTGTTGACTAACGGCCAAGCGGTTCATCGTTTCGCGAGTTTAAGATGTTGCGGTAAACGCATGGATGTGTTCCATGGATTTTTTACACTCCTATCTCATTTTTATCTCAGATCTCTTCAATTACATGATAATTATGGCCCACGTCACTGAGATTGTCCTCGCTGCTGCTACTTTTTGAAGAATGGGTCACCGCACCCAGCTATGAAGTGGAACTTTGCCAGAGTCTTTGTTTCCCGTTCCGAGTGAATAGATTCGACCATCAGTAAGTCGAGCATCTCCAATTACTATCAAGAGAAATGTCAATAAACAAAGGCGATGTAGTTGTTGTACAGTCACATCCATGTTCGTCACCCTTGTACGATTGTATCTGCTTTATCGACTCAATTGCGTCAAATGTCAATGCTGCAGAATGACATTCAGGCATTACATGTTAGACCGAATTAGAAGTCCGCGCCACCGGGTCCACCCTTTATAGCAGAACTTTTTATGTCATAATATTATTTTGCATAACAGCAGATAGCATAAACTTCATTTCGCAGAAAATCTTTTGGCAGACACTCATTTATCATGCATTCAAAACTCATAATTTTATAAGTCAGAATCATCTTTAGGCATAAATTTCCTATCCATAATAATTAAAAAGTAGAACCATCACATTGCAGAAAGTTCACAGTCAGAATCGTCGTTTGGCATACATTTCATATTGATAATCATTAAAAGGCAGAACTATCATATCTCAGAAAGTTTACAGATATAATCATCTTTTGGCATACATTCCATATCCATTTTTTTTTTATTAGGATCATGCAAACATGTAAACAAGCATGCACCATGCATGCAGCCAGCATGCCGCAAGCATGCAGCATGCAAACAAGCATACACCATGCATGCAGCAAACATGCAGCATGCAAACAAGCATACACCATGCGGGAAGCAAGCATGCAGCATGCAAGCAAGCATGCAGCATGCAAGCAAGCATGCAACATGCAGCAGGCATGGTTTCTGTCACGGCTCTAGCGCTGCGGAGCTCCGGCGGCCCAGCTCCTGCCCAGCACCTGCTCCTCAGCTCGAGGGCCAACTCGCCCCTCCACGCCTACGCGGGTTTAAATTACACTCTAGGGGTAGGGCAGACAAGACTACGTGAAGTCGGTTTTGTAGCAATTCGTTTCTGTCACTGAATTTTGTAGCACAACATTGACTTTTTAAGACAATATTTTAATTTTTTATTTAAGCTTAAAATGCTATTTTATAGAAATGGCAATATGCCTAATATTATTATTCCAAATGAAATTCTGCCGTCTTCATAGTATGCCAAGTGAAATTGTACCAAATAATTTTTGCTCTAAATAAACGTTATGCTAAACGAAATTATGCGGAGTTTTAACTTTGCCAAAGGCGATACCAAATAAAATTCTGCCATCTTAAATGTATGCCATTGTAAATTCGGACATATAAAAATTCGGTCAAACAATAATTATATTAAATAATTTTTATGCCTTTAAAATATTCGTTTAAAGAAGATTATGCCAAGTGTGTTATGCCAAATGAATTTCGGAGCATTAAGATTCTGCCAGATAGAGGGAACCCCGCGCCACCACTCAAGTTCGATAGATGCGATGCTAGTGTCTATGTCATTGCATCAAATTGAATTTAAAAAAACCGGCCAAGTACGAGTCGGACTACGCACAATGAAGGGTTCCGTAGTTGGGATGAATTTATCCCAAGAACAAACTTAACATTGTAGTTGAAAAACATGTTATCCCATACATTCTAACTGTAAATGTAAGTTTGTACGTACAATATTGAGAGATTTGCCATGTTATCTTAAGATGACTTCTTATAGGTTTCCCTGTAATCTATGAGTGTAGAACAATTCTCTGTATTTTTTTTCAAAATTTTAGGCTTAGTAGTTTTGGAGATAAGGTCATTATTCAATTATGGTCAATTTTTATCTATTTTCTTAAATATCTCTAAAATTATTTATTTTAAAATTACAAATTAAATACTTGTGATCCTCACAATAAGCCCTTTCGTTTGATATGTCACACAGTATAGTTTGTAAAACTTTTTTTTTTTAGTTTCCTACTTTGGCACCAAAAAGTGACCCCCATATTCAAAATTCATTTATTAAAGTTACATGTTCGTGTTTGGGTCAGAAAAATACTAATGTGTACCAAATTTCAACTTAATCGGTTCATTCAATTCGGAGAAAATTTGTGACAGACGGACAGACAGACACAAGAGTGATCCTATAAGGATTCCGTTTTTCCTTTTGAGGTACGGAACCCTAAAAATGTAGTTTCACAA
The DNA here is from genome assembly GCA_949152395.1 of Agrochola litura. Classification (NCBI taxonomy): domain Eukaryota; kingdom Metazoa; phylum Arthropoda; class Insecta; order Lepidoptera; family Noctuidae; genus Agrochola; species Agrochola litura. Next base: position 24,344,292 of record OX424495.1, on the reverse strand, counting down.
TTTTTCGCCGGACTTCAGTGGTAGCACGGACTTCTAAAAATTTGTCACTGACAGACTATGACAAATAAATAAATGACTTTTACGCAAGTAATATATGTCAATGATGATTTTATATTTCATAAAATAACTAAGCCTTTATGATTTTAGGTTGATGCTAACTGGACATTGCTAAAAGATGTACGCTATTTTGATATTTGTTATAAAATAATTAAGTATAGCTGTCTATGTAATAGTCTGCTCAGTGCCGTCGCTTCAAAAAGTATTATGTCTTGACTTGATAAAGGAAAGTGTTTGAAAACTGACGAAGAGTTAAAAGACCCACCTGGTGTCGGCGGCTGGGGCCAACTGCCTCACGATGAGCCAGCGTGGCTGAGGGTCCACGCATTTGCCGTTCTTCAGCAGGTCACTCATGCTGCTCACGGCGGCCCGCCGAAGAGCCGCACGCTCCACTGGTGTGAGTGCTGGAATTTAGAACGGTTGCTTTTTTATTGCTCATATTTATTCTATAAATACCGGAAACCGGTGAAGGGTGAATCGAGACAAAAGCAAGAAACGGATTTGGCATGTATTTACGAGTAAGAGGAGGATCCCTAAATTGTGTGTTAATTTGCATTCATATTCTGAAAAAGTCACGCATACACTCTACTACTACTTCTGGTTATGACGAAATCCCCCTGACTATTATTAAAGATAATATTGACCTATTGGCAACTCCATTAGCATCGTTTTATAATGAGTGTATCGAGTCAGGCCTATTCCCTGATCAGTTTAAAATCGCTCGTGTGCTCCCAATTTTTAAGAAAGGTTCAAAAACAGATCCTGCTAACTACAGACCGATTTCCCTATTGCCTGTGTTATCAAAGATCTTCGAAAAAATAATGAAGAATAGGCTAATGAGGCACTTAAAAATTCACAGGATATTAAATAGTCAGCAATTCGGATACAAAAATCAATAGGAACTAGCGATGCTATTGAGGCGTTAATTGACGAGGTTGTCTGTAATTTGAATGATAAGCACAAAGTGGCAGGTATTTTTCTGGACCTTAGTTCTGCCTTTGATACAGTGGACCATCAAATTCTTCTGGCCAAGTTGGAACATTATGGCATACGGGAAAATGTATTGAAACTGTTTAGCTCCTATTTGCATAATAGACGCCAGTACATAGAGATCAAGTCAGTTGTGGATGGAGAAGAAAAAAATTATAAATCTAACCTAGTCACTGTAACCCGAGGTGTCCCTCAGGGCTCTGTTCTGGGCCCAATTTTCTTCATCCTATTCCTAAATGACTTGATTGAGTATATTAAAAGACGATTAACTGACACAAGACTAATTATTTTTGCTGATGACACTAATGCAATAGTTTCTGCAGATAGTATAAGTAATTTAGAATCCAAGATTAATGCTGCCTTAAAAGCTTTTGAAAACTGGTTTGGTACAAATAATAAAACAAAATGTTTATTATTCAAGTCAACGGTACGAAATAATGCTAGTCTTAAGGTAGTGTCTTGTGGTAACAATGTCGAAATAGTAGATAATGTTAAATTCCTAGGTGTTCACATTGACGCGTTATTGAACTGGAAGGTTGAAGTATTGTCTATACAGAAGTATGTTAGTTCTGCATGCTATGCAATCAGAAGCCTAAGGGATGAACTCACTTTGGCCCAACTTAGGATGGTATACTTTGCTTTGGTTGAGTCGAGGCTCAGATATAGTATTGAGTTTTGGGGCAACAGCTACAAGTACAATGTCCACTCGGCATTTGTAATTCAAGATGAGCATTCGAAAGTGTTGTTGCGGCTGATGAAGATTGTAAAAACTATCTTTCTTTGTATAAATTCAATCTCTTTGTATTGTATAATTGCATATCACATGTGTGGGCATTGTGACCACGTACATTCCATAAAGCTACCATTACCTGGGTACGTCTTTCATTGACTTGAATGTGCCCTGGCGGCTGAGAGTGTCATGCTCACTCAAATGTCTCGCTGATGGTGGCGTGTGTGTTGGATCATTAAGTTCCCTTCAAAATGGTTGAGCTAAATGGTGCTGATCCATGCGTCATGTTCGTGAACGGGCGCCGTCAGTAGGGACTGGTCATCTCTTAACTGCCACGGTTTATTTAAATTTTTGAATTGTTTTTATTTTTGTTTTTTGTTACGGACGCTTTTAACGTGCACGTCTTTCTACATTGTTCTCACATGTATAATTTCAACATGAATAATGTAACCAATATTTTGTAACAATTTTTTTTTATTTAAAAGAGTGTCCGTGGAGTTTCTTGCCCGTTCTTCTCCATAGGTACCTACTACGCTTTGGAATGGGCAACTAGCTTCATCTTTCTGACTGACCGACCCCTTGACAATTCAAAAGTACCTGTAATTGGTTTATTTGAAATAAATGCTTTGAGTTTGAGTTTGAGTTTGAAAAAAGAGCCTTAAGGACGATGCTTCGCATGAAACAGACTGATTCGTGCAGGGACCACTTCATCAGACTTAACATTTTAACAGTGCCATGTCTCTATATTTTAGTGTTGTTAACCAACTTTGTTAAAAACTTGCAAGAGACCGACGAGGAAAGACAAGCTAGAGATAGTTCTCGTAGGAAAGATTTACCTTCCACAATCCAACCGAAATTGAACGTGGTTCATCACAGTCCCAGAGCTCAATCTGTCTTTTTATTTAACAAGTTGCCAATGGACTTCAAAAGCATATATAGCATAAACGTATTTAAAAACAAATTAAAGACATATTTATTGAGGAAGGGCTATTACAGTGTTGAAGAGTTTATAGATGACAAATGACATAAACTATTAAATTATTGATTGTGAATTATTATTATGTATTTTTGTGTATTTGTGTGTTGTATTGTTATTGTTTGTCTTTTTCTTTATTTTAATACTGGGAATGAATTTTTGAATTTTTAAATGGAATGTTGTTGATTATTTAATTTATTGTTGCTGAATGATGGACATAAAATTTGTATAAGTGAAATTGATATATTTTAAATGCGTAATCAATTTTAAATATGAATGGTAATGTTTATGCTTTTTATTATTTTATTAATCATCACTGTAATATTTTCAACACAATGTATTTTGTTATGAAATAAATGACTTATGACTTACAATCAAAGTGGAACTTTAGTATATGATTTATTGGATATTTTTCTTTCCATCAATAGCTCTCACTCGATCCATTTTTTATTCGAAAATCATGTCTTTTAAAAGATTATTTGAAACAAAAACAAAATTTCTCGGCTTTTTTTTAATCATAATCATTTAATCATTTGTTAACAAAGGTACAATAAAATAGTTGTTAAAAAAAAAAAATACAAGCGCGCTATGTTATACCAAAAGGCGTACAAATATTCATGGATGTCATTGATACTAAAAATTGATAACATAATTACATTAATCAAACGATATTAATTGACTTTCTCAAAATAAATGATAAGAAAAATATACATGTCAAAAAGAAAAAATAAGTTTACTACGTCAATATTTAAATTAAATATAAAGAAAAAGAGAGAAAAAGTAATGTAATAATTAAAAGGATACAAAAAATTACACGTGCAATGTTGAGTACCAACTACGGTCAAAAACAGTCATAGCATTTTGTCTGTCAAAAATCCCGAAATGCTGTAGTATGCTTTATTCAATAGTAAAGATGCCTTTTCTTAAATAAGTTTATGTTTAATTCTTTAATTGAACTAGGTATGTGGTTAAATATGATTGGTGCCATACAATAAACACTTTTTTGCATCAATGCTGTATGAGACCTTTTTACGCACAAGTTATTGTTCTGTGGTCGAGTTCGTTTGTGATAAAATTATACTTTAGGAAACAGGTTTTTTTTTTTTTTTTGGGTGGGAAATTATTAAATAACTTCTCCCGCTCTTGCCGGGGGCCACGATTTCCCTATCGGTTTTCTTCGAACCCCCGGCAGGCATTGGCCCTAGCAGACCCCGTCAATTCTGCTGACATCTCTTTGAGGCGCGCGTGGAACAAAACGCGCCGTCGACCCGGGTTTGGTCCTTATCGGACGGCGAGCTACCTACAAGTGGAATCTGCCAGAGTTCAAGTTGTTCGGCGGCAATATCACTTTCTTGGCTCCACTTTGTATAACCGAGTAAATAAACAGCTCAATATATATCCACTGACCTTGCGAGAATGTCGACGAGTCACGAATGAATGGCTTACTACACTTACTTATGAAGAATTGGAAACATAAGTAAAAACTTAAACTCACTCTCAAATTGCCCTTTATATGTATAACACGCGCAAACACACACCCCCGGCACAAACTGACACCTCTCTCCCACACACACATACCACACACACATACACACACATATATACACTCCACGCTCAAAACTACACAATCCTTCCATACAAACACACAATCTCACATAAAATACGGTGAAATTTTGTTCAGTTTTAATTTTAAGTTCGGATTTTTTATTTTCTTATTTTATTTCTTATTTTTATTTGATTTGTTTTAGTTTTGATTTTGTCTCGAACTTTTTGGAGGTGGGCGTTAATGACTGCGACACAGTATTATATTATAATAATGCAGTTGTTATCGAACACAGAGTTTCTGTAAACTGAGTTTTTTGTTTCAATAAAGTTTATAGATTATATTATTATCATTATTGCTCACATTATTATCATTATTGTGATCGACATAGTCGAATGCTTGAGTCATGTCACAATAAACTGAACAAAGAGGTACCTATTCTTTTGTCAACATTCGTAATGAAATTGTTCAAAAAGTTATATATTGCCATATTGATGGTTTTATTTTTTCGGAAGCCTTTCTGTTCGTCGGTTAATATGTTTATTTTATCTAGATATTTAAAGATTTGAATATAAATATATTTTTCAAATATCTTCGATATTACTGGCACAACCGCAATGGATCTATAAGACTCCATGCATTGTTTGTCATTTTTTTTTTAAACAATGTTTTAATTACAGCTGTTTTTAGGTTGGTTGGGTAAGTGCTATGTGATATGCACAGATTGAGGATATGGCTCAAATGTCCACTAATGCAGTTAGAGACTTGTTTAATTATTTTGGTAGAGATGCCATCATTACCTACACTGCCGGAATTTTTCAAAGTTGTAATTATAGCATTAATGTCACTGTCATTGCTTGGTGCCATAAACATCGAGTTACTATTCTTTTCTATATTTGAAGTCACTTGTATACCGCAATTCGTTATAGGTTTTATTTTATCAACAAAGAAGTCGTTAAATGAGGTCGCTAAATCAGGTGGATGAGTCACTACTTTATCTCCTACTACGAATTAAATTATTATTGGGTATATTCAGTTTAGTTTGGTTAATTATTTCCCAGGTAGTTTTAGACTTGTTAGATGATGATTTGATCTTATAGTTGTTCTGAGCACGTTGCGTTAATTTAATTATTTTATTATACACTGCTGAGTACTTTTTAAAGGCTTTTTTGTCTTGTTCTTTGTGATAGTCTGTAACGCCACAGGAGAGCTCTTTTATTCTTGCTACATGTTCGGATTCCACGGGATACCCATGGTGGTCTTTTGTGTAATCTAATAGTAATACGCTTAAACGGAAAACATAAGTTATAAAGAAGAGTAAATGTCTCCAAAAAAATATTATAGGCTGTGTTCGGATCATCAACCTGATATAGTTCCGAAAAGAAAACACTTTGCAGATATTCCCTAAATTTATTCATATTAACCAGATTATAGTCACGCCGATTGATATACCAATGCTTTATAACACATATTATTTTGGTTGGAACCTTGAGTATTTGACAGGTGTGGTCTGAAAGAGCAAAATCGATTACGTCACAATTACATTTCTTACCCAGATTATGCTCAAAAAGGTCTATGCAAGTGTTACTAGAGAGTCTAGTCGGCTGATTAGATGTAATGTTACTACGCTTCAAAATATTAATGTTAAGATCACCACATATTACAACATTTCGCTTATTTTTCTTTGTTATTAATTGACATAATAATAATTAATTATGTCTAAAATAATTATTGACAGTAATTAAATATAGTTTATTATCCAAAAATAAGATATTTTTTCTCTAGATCAATTATTACTTTAGTTATAAACGAAATAAGAATTGAGACTTACGACATTTAGTTCCGTGCTGTAACACGGCAAAAGAACGCACGCGATATTCAACTCTATTACTGATGTGTTAGCGTTTAGCACATAGTGGAGTGGTGGGGTGCATGGGGGCGGAGTTTGCATGGAAGTTGTCTTTGAAGTGCCTGGTCTTAATCAATCCACAGATGAATAGGTACAGATGGGTCACTCCACATTTTAGATATGAAGCTACAAGTAGGTACGCGGCGGGCTCAACTTGTCGAATTCAGCGGGGAAGATAAAGGAGTTACGAAAGAGAAAGAGAGGCAACTTCTAGATGAATATAACTGTAGGTAATTAGCGCTGAGCGACCTGAATTGCACTTTATTATGTCGTAGCAAGAGTGGAACTGTATTAATCTGTGATCAAACCTCAAATAATTCCTATTTTGCTTTCCTAAAAATATTTTTATTTATTGAACACGCTCGCAGGCCGTTGCCACGTCACCGCTCGCTACCCCCACTCGGCTCGCGCGCAGTTGATCACAGTTCTAACTTAAGCCGTTTGGTCGGGGTACCCTAGCTTAGTTACTACGACTAACTGTGAGAAAGACCTTACTTAAAAAGAGGCTCATTTATTTAAAAATAAACTCATATAGTTTTTTGAGATTCATTAATTTCAAAAGCGTACATCATTAGAAGGTCAATTAATTAATAAAAATAATAAATAAAATTTGTGTTTACTTATCTCCACAAATTACATTTATATAAATAATAAGTTGACAGATATTTTGGAGGATCAGATAAATATATCCCAAGGGGTTTACCCTACGTCTCTATTCACCATATTTTACCAGCAACCTTCTGCCTGAGAACAGTGGTGGCTAGGGTTGCAAAATTACGAAATTTCAAGAAAAACGATAGTAAATTACGGGTATTTTACGGTTATTTATATAAATTACGGTAAAGTTACCGGTGACTTATGAAGTTTTACATTTTAATTTGTGCTGTCCTCTGCTCTGCCTCTGCACATAGATGATATTATTATAATTAATCCATGACATGGTGTGATTCATATCTTGAATTCTTGACTTGAGAATTAAGTTTTAGGGATTTTTAGTACGCATGAGTCGCACGAGCCCAGTTTTCTGTTTTTTTTTAAGTTCCAATACTTATCTCTGGTAATTTTTATTCTAATCCATTTATCCGTTAGTAGTGAAGCTGAAGTTTTAAGATGGTTCTATTCATATGTTTGCAATAGAACACAGAGAGTTGTAATGAATGGTTTTTGTTCTGCCACCATGGATGTTACTTCCGGAGTTCCGCAGGGTTCCATTTTGGGACCTCTTCTATTCATTTTATTCATCAAAGACGTGGCTACGTGTTTTAAAAATTCAAAATTATTATTGTACGCTGAGGACATTAAAATATTTAGGTCTATTAAAAGTCACCGTGATTGCTCTCTCTTACAGGAAGATTTAGATGCGTTCTACTGTGCATGCAACAAACTTCAACTTAGTGTCTCCAAGTGTTGTGTCATTAGTTTCACCAAAAATAAAAACATCATGCTACATCCCTACATTCCCTACACCCTAAACAAGGAAAATCTAAAAATAGAAACCCTGGTCCGTACTGATCTTGGAATTCTGTTGGATGACAAACTCCATTTAGATTCTCATATTAACAAAATTATTAATAATGCCTTCCGTATGTTCGGCTTTATTATGAGAACGGCTACAGTATTTACCCGATCTTATACCTATTTGTATCTTTATAAATCGTTGGTTCGTTCTCAGCTGGAGTATGCTGTTTCGGTATGGAATCCCCACTATAGTAAATACTCCGATATGGTCGAAAAAGTACAAAGAAAGTTTTTAAAGGCCATGCATTTTCGTTGCTATCGTACTTATACATCCTACAACGACTACTGAAGAAGTATCATCTGCAAAGTTTGAAGTCTAGACGAATTATGTTGGAAACGATGTTCCAGTTTGATCTGTGCAATAATTATGATTGTATGGATATTCGCAACCAAATTAATTATGTAGTACCCAGAACAACGATATGCCGTGATAAAGAGATAAAGATAAAGATCATTATTTGTCCAAAACATGAGTATACACACACATGGCATGCAAGATGTTACAATTAAATTATATCACAGTCATGTTTTGCCTTAACGGCGTACAAATATAAATAGGTAGGTAACATTTAATCAATTAATTATAAACTTATTGATTATTATTAACAGTCCAAATTAGAATTTAAAAATTAAAATGTACTACAGAATAGATATGAGCGCCGTGCCGCTGCGCCGCCGTCGCCGAGTAGAACACGCGGCGTGCCGTCGCGCGACGCGACGCGTCGCAACATTCTTTCCCGCTCGCACGTGCGGCGCACCCGCATTAATATTTAGTTGATAGTTCGCCTAGTCGCCTCGCCACGCTCACTCTTTGATCCAGATGACCCCATAACACTCCTCCAGGAGAAGAATAGGGTCATCAGTACAGTGCACAAACACAGACTACACCCGTCATTCCGACCCCGCCGCCGAGGTCCTTCGCGATCGCGACCGCGTCCACGGGTAAATGATACTCCCCCCCGACCCTTGCTCGAAAACGAGGTGCCAGCAGTTGTTGCAGCTGAGTACGTAGCTTTAAATACCCCGTATAATAATCAAGATGAAAATCTAAGTTTGATCCAGCCTGTCCTTTCTTGCTGTCCTCCCCCCAGCGACGCCCTAAGCCGAGGTTCGTACCCCACAGGGGTGCCCTTAGCGAGCGTTCTAAATTAAAACTAGGCGTTTTAATTTAGAATAGTTTTTGCCCCTGGCTGGAGGCTTTGAGTGTAGAAGCTTAAGGTAGCCACAGGAAACCCCAGTTAAGCAGCCATGACCTCATAGGTCAACTGCGAGATGCCTGTTTTTTTTTGTTTTATTATATGTAAGTATACCTACATAGATAGATAGTGCTGTGATTAAAAACGCTCAGTTTCTCTTCAACTGAAAATACTGAAAATTGTAATGAACAAATACGTTCCTTTATTAAAAAATGTTAAACTTTTTTGGTAATAACAATATGGCTTTCTTTAAGTTTTGCGGAACAAGCGATAGAGAGGCTCGATCGGCCTAAGCGTTCGGCATGTGACGTTATCACGTAAAATTATCGTCCGTAAACCGATTTTACAGACAACCATTTTTTTTTAAAGAAATCTGGCCCTGTAAAAAAAAATCTAAGGCCTACGGCCGGCCATGCCACGCCGCCGCAACGCCGCCGCCGCTGTGGAAATTTTCAGGCCACGCCTCCGCCGTGGAATTGGCCATCGGCGCTCATATCTACTACAGAATAATGTCAACAACTTTGAATATTTTAATAAAATTACTTAATTTACTGTCAAAGTAATTAGAAATAACACAATTACAAGAATTAGATTAATGGAGTGGAGTGCGCGCAAGACCTCTATTTGCAGTAAGTTCTTGTCGTACGAACGCAGGCTTGTGTGCACCCTTACGTCGGCTTGCCAATCAATACAACAAGATCTTTGAAGACATCGACTTTTTTTCTGTCTCTGCTCAAAAATTTAGTAGTGTTATGTACAAAACAATTTTGGATCAAAATAGTTAGATTAATATTTACTTATTTACTCATTCTCTCTCCCATAACTACTTTTCTGTTTTAGCAGCTTAGAATAGCGCACTGTTAGATATACCTAGCTTTTAATATGTTGTGGAAAATGTCGTAGGTTATACATTTGTAACTCTCGTATATTTATAACTTAGTATAAGATTTTAATGTATAACTGTTTATTTTCCCGAACAAATAAAAAAATAAATAAAAAAAAATTATCTCTGGCAAATTTTATTCTAATCCATTTATCCGTTAATAGTGAAGCTCTTCCATATTTGTAGTGTTTTAGTGGGTATAACTGTATGAGTACATTTAATACGTTTTTTACCAAAAATTACCATATTTTACCGTAAAATACCGTAAATTACGTAAAATAACATTTTTTATCGTATCATACCAGGGTAATTTTACCGTTTTACATCCCTAGTGGTGGCCCAGTGGTAGCAGCCGCGACTTACGAGTTGGGTCGTAGGTTCGAACTCTGTCCTAGATCCAAAAAAAATCGAAGACATGTGACATCTACCCCAACCCGCACTGAGCCCGCGTGGTGGATTACGGCCCTCACTCTCTCACCGAGAGGAGACCTGTGTCCCAGCAGTGGGAACATTATAGGCTGATTATGCTTATTATGCTTCTGCCTGATCATAAAAAAGTTACTCACGGTCTTCCAAGATCCTGGGTCTTGCGTTAGTGGCTGCAATTGACTCCACAGCAGACACCATCACAGTCTTCACCGGCTCTAGCCTGGTGATGGCCGAGGGCGTCACCCGAAGGATCTGAGGCTTGGACGTGGAACTGGAGTCGACCAGGTCATCCGAGTCCCAGTCATCGTTGGCGTCCATTGGGTAGTCTCCCTCGACGAAATCCTGGAAATAATGAGGAAGGTATAAGTTACGATATGTAGGTAGGTAATTAATTAATTAATAACTAGTAACCCCATGTTAACAGACAATGCTCATTTAATAGTATAGGATAGTACATACTAATTCCACGCTGCTATGATAGTAGGTTTTATTACTAATTCCATGCTGCCAAGTCATTATTCTAAGGTGGCCATCTTGTTCTAAACTTTGGGCGACCGAGCTCTGTTCGGGTGAAAATACGGAGAAAACGATTTTTCTCAGATATGAGACTTAGCTAGATCGTTTTTTTGCCCCCGTAAACTCCTATATCGCAAATTTCATCGAAATCGTTAGAACCGGTTTCGAGAACGTGATTACAAATATATATATCCTACAAATATTGCTCATTTAAAGAAAGAAAGAAAGAAAAAGTATTTATTGAGACTCGCACAAGGAATCAAAAATTAAACTTTGTCGACGTTTGATACCTTCACATTAAAACATTAATAAAAAATAAAATAAAAAAACAAGGTAAAATTAAAACAAAAGCAGAAAGTCCTGTACGAGGCCAAAAGGCTCCTATCTCAGCATATGCTGCGACATTTAAAAAATAAATGTCGCAGCGCTGGTATTCTGATAGGGCCCACAGTGATGTCACGGATAGATAGATACAGAAATAAACATTAAATTAAAAAAAATAAAAATAGAAAATTGAAATACTTTTAAAAATAAAATATAAGTAGTCCGCGTGTCTGCACCCGACGTAACAACAGTTACTTGTCTATGCCTTTAGTATCTGTGGTAGTCTAGATATTTAATAGTATAAGCTAGAATAATTTCTTTAAATTATGGTGAAAACCACATCAAAATTGGTTGCGTAGTTTAGAAAAAGAACGCGGTCACACTGACAGACACAAAGCGGTTTGGGGGCACAACAGTGTCCCCGCCAAGTCGATAAAACAAACAAATAAAGGCACAGCCACCATCCTTTTCTCCAATAATAATATATGTACAGATTTATTACTTCAAAACAAAAAGTGCCTAACCTATCAAACGTCGACAAAATTTATTGTTTGACTGAGCTGTACCCCGCGGTTTCACCTGCATAAGTCTCGATCCCGTGGGAATATCGGAATAAAACGTATAGTATGTCCTTCTCCAGGTCATGGTCTACCCATGTGCCAAATTTCATTCAAATCCGTTCAGCCATTTTAGCGTGAAAGCGTAATAAACAAACAAACTCACTTTCGCATTTATAATATTAAGTTAGAATTTTGACTCCCGGGAGTCTTACCTATTGTGCTCTTTAAAGTAGAAATAAATGAGTACCTATTTTATTTTGAAATACAATATTGATTTAGGTGTCATCAAGTACACACATACAAACTCATTTGCCATGAGTACCTGTGACCATTATTTCAAACCACAAATTAAGTAATAACACGTTGAGTTACAAACTCCTTCACGCAATAAATCCGTCATCAGTCCAAACATCAATTTGTTCTAACAAATATGAACATACAGCGATCATGTATTTCGTATAAATGCATCTAATTTGCAAGATATACAGCTATAAAAGGCGACGCATGTAATACAGTCATAAATTCTAATGTCAATTTGTGTAGTCACAAGTTTTCACATTCAGTGACCTAGTTCTCTGAGTGGTTTAATAGATTGTGTAGTTCGAAATTTACGAGCAAGCCCGACATTTCTATGTAACGATACGTTGAAGAAACAGCTAAATATGTGACATTTGAATGAACCTCGACGCAAATTAAATAAATCGATACGATTGTAACATCTTAAGTTCTGAGTTGAGCTCTACGGCTACTGACAAATGCTTGCACTGATTGGACAGGTCCACTCAAATCTTTGTGATTCTTCACCATTTCAGACACTAATCTACATGGTCCTCATATGGCCTGACCAAGATTATGTCAGGACTTTAAAAGAGACTTTGACCCGTGATTATGTTTCGCCATTTCTTCTCTCAGAGTAGTCAGATTGGAAATGTCGACTCCATCTAGCTTTTTTTGTTAATATGACTTCAAAAAGTGATTCCGATATCCTATGTGTATATTTATCAAGAAGATTATTTAATTAAACATAACATGGCTACTAAATACACAGTGAGTAAATTATAAAATGCTACCTACTGAATCTATAAATTGTCTCAAATTGTGATACACGTAAAACATATCTTTATTAATAATTTGTAACCTTAAAAATGATCTCTCTAAATATGATCTCTCATTAAATAAGTGTTTGTAATAATATTATCTAAGTAAATATAACTTTATCTAAACGCAATTATAACCTATTTACCAATAATAGAATTATTTATGTTATTCTTATTGACTTTTAATGGGAATGTAATAGGTACTTCCGTTTTCATGTATAATTTTATTTTAATTTTTAGCTTTTACGACTTAGCTACTTATGTATCTAAAAATTTATTTTGCTGTGCCCTGACAAGGTCTACAACGGCTTTTAGCTTTAAGCATTTTATTAACATCTTGTTTTACCTTGTGGAACGCAAATACATGAATATGAATAATTACAGAAAAAATAAATTTAAAAAATTCGTAAGACTGGCTCAAAGATACGCCCTATATTTAAAGAATGTGTAGCTGCCCATAGCCCGGATATACAGTTCAAATAGGTATTTGGGGGACTGCCTCCTTAATCTGGTGGTGACGTCCAGGATTCAAAGTCACATTGGTACTGGTCCGGATTTGAATCCACAATCACTTGCACGAGAGGCGAGGCCTTAGCCATTGGGGCATCACGTCTTAAAATATCAAAGTTTATTGTTGCTTTAAAAACAATGTGACAGTTAAATAGTTTCATCCTCAGTTACAATTAACTTATGACGTCGACAATACAATGTAGGTAGGTACCTACATTATAGACACATAGTAATAAATGCCACAACAACATGCCAATCGTGGTTACAAGTTGTTCTTTGGCAGTAATTCAACATTCAATACATTGTCTTGTGATAGATACTAATCTTCATTTACGATGTAATTATATAGTACAAGCAGCTATTGACGAATGTTATCCAGAAAGCTAAAATGGAGCTGTGTTGGACGTGAAAACATGACTGCAAGTAAAAGTTGAAAACAAGATCACTTTTCAGTTATTTCATTAAAATTTCACATTTGATGCATTCACCACCATCAAATGCCAATCAAACCACCACCACCATCAATGCCATCCTGGTAATGATCGCCAATAGGCTGGACTGCCTTTATGTCCGGCATGGCTGTGATAGGCATGTTGCTGTTCCAAATTATAATAATTGTGTTTTATTTATTTTTATGACTGTAATGTGATTTTATAAATTATAATTTAACTATGAAGTTTATTTAAAGTTTTATTGAAATGTGACAATGTATTGAAAGTTTTAATTTATGACTACTGTTGATTTTATAATATTTACAATGTTATGTATGAACAGTTTTAGTTTTAAGACATATGCGCGGACGCAGACTTTTTTGTTGAACTTCAGCCAATTTTCACAAAACCTTAATGAATTATACACTAAAACCTTCCGCATGAATTACTCCGTCCATTGGTGAAAACCGATTGAAAATCCGTTTGGCAGTTTTTGAGTTTATCGCGTTCAGACAGACAGACGCGGCGGGGGACTTTGTTTTATAATACGTAAAGATAAGGACATCGGCGTCTAAAAATTGTGCTCTGTGAAAAACAGCCATTTTGATTACAGGTACATAAAAAATTGTCTTTAACCATCACTTGACCCTGACGAGTCGATACCAACTCATGTATTAAAATCCATCCAGCCATTAGGATTCTAAGATGATGGTAAGAATCCCACATACAAAGGTACGTAGATATGTATGAAAAACATAACCCTGTTTTTGCTGTCACATAGTTAGGCAAAAATGATCGCAAATTCTTTGTTTGGCCCATAATTCAGCAACACGAATTCTATTTAGTTAACCACTAACGTAGCTATTATACTATCATGAGTAGATAGCGATGACATGGCATGTGGCGTGAGATGATGGGTGACCATTGGTGGATTCATAAATTAACATCCAAATGATTAAATTACTAGCTTTTGTCCGCGGATTAGCCCGCGTGGAGGTCGGAAATCATCCCACGAGAATCTACTACCGGTAGTAGATTCTCGTGATTCCCGATAATTTCATCCAAATCATTTCAACTCTTTTTACATACATATACGTATAAACTTTCACATTTATTATCTCATCACCTGTTAAGCAGCCTTATTAAGGCGGATAACAATTAAAATTCTATTGTGTCTCGTTAATGACAGGTGAAGGGTTAGATTAGTAGTAATATAGTATAGTATATTAGTAGTAGTGAAAATAGAGAATGCTCATTTAATAGTATACTAATCCATGCATAGTACCTACTTATTCTATGCTGCCATGATCATTATTCTAATGTCATTATCCGTTATCTTGTTCTAAACTTTGGGCGACCGAGCTCTGCTCGGATGAAAATACGGAGAAAACTAATTTTCCCAGATATGAGACCTAGCTAGATCGATTTTTCGCCCCCGTAAACCCATATTGCAACTTACAACGAAATCGTTAGAGCCGATTTGGAGAACGTGAGTACAAATCTATATACAAATATTGCTCGTTTAATAGTATAGGATTAGTAGGATTTAAATACATAAAATTCAAAAACAGGCTTGAATCTAGTCGCCCCTTCCAAAAAGTAGTTTCGTATGGAGAAGAATGGAAAAAAAACTCCAAAACATTTTTGTCTACATTAATAATAATTTTAAGTGAAGACGACTTACAACCAATAACTAACAACTCTATTAATGTTAACTAATTTCAAAATGGCGAACGTAATTTTCAATCACGTTATCTCAATGTAATCTCAGTACATTACCACTAAGTTGCACCTTATGACTTAAGTACAAAAGCATGTAGTCATAGCCCAGGAATGCACCGCGCGGGCTTGAACCCGCTACCCAGAATAGCAGCAGTATTTATAGTAGCCATCTGTTTCTTTTCACTGCTCTCCGCCGACTCAATCGATGAACTTCAAAGAAAAAATAATCAATCGAATATTTTTGATCTCTAAAACACTAAGAGGATGATGCTTTATAGTTTGTTTATTATTTTGTATGAAGAGTTTAGAAGATTTCCATGTTTGTTTATGAATATTTCCAAATGTTCGTGTAAGTTTTTGAAACTGTAGAGCACATAAGTCAAACCAGAGAAAATACATTATAGGAAAAACAAGCTGAATTAAAAATAAAAACATTATTGCTAGACTAATTATTAAAAAGGTATTAGGAACTCCGCTATTCTAAATGGAAAATAAAACCAGGCCGAGAATGAAGCCTTGAGGCACTCCATTCCTGATTACCTATAGATCTCAGATTTCTCCTGTGACAATAATTTATTTTGTTGATCCTTTTACAAATACTTAGAATCACAATCCAGAGCAGTTATAGTCCTTCCATTGTTACAAAATGCCCTTACTACCAATGTACCAATATGTGACAATCTAATTCGAAAGCATTTACGTAGTTAAGTAGGTATGTATATAAATCTTGCACTTGCTAACACTTCACCGGACGTCACCTACATTACAACAAATAGTGAAACGATACGGAGGAATCCCGTCATAATAGCTTACCATGCACACATGCAATGAGACCAGTTGCCAGCGGAGTCAATTGTTTCATAAGTGTGTCACTTATTTTGTAACTAAGTGTAAAAAATTACCTGGTTTTAACCAGTTTAAACTGGTTTAGGTTCTTTTTCACTTAAGTAAAAATCTAATTTTAAATCTTTGAAAGCCCAGCGGAGGATCTTACGCCCGAATTACATGATTCACTTTTGCTTTTCAGTTTGAATGAAGAAATCGGATTGAATCGTGTAAAAGTGAATCGTTTTATTTATTTCGTTTTACTTCAAGCATACAAATGTTAATAGGCGACTTAATGCCATAGGCATTTTCTACCAATCAACCTTTGGGTGATGCAGATACAAACAGTGGTAGGTGTATTTTTTTTTCAGACTTTATTTGAATGAAAATCAAATCTGCCTTCACAGGTCTGGTCATCTCTTAGCGGCCATAACTTTTTATCTATTTGCTGTTCTTTGGACGTTTTTAACGTGTACGTCTTTTTTACATCATTCTCACATATATGATGTAACGAATTTTTGTAACAATATAATTTAAGAGTGTCCATGGAGTTTTTTGCCCGTTCTTCTCCATAGGTACCTACTACGCTTTGCAATGGGTAATTAGCTTCATATTTCTGACTAACCGACTCCTTGACAGTTCAAAAGTGCCTGTCATGGGTCTCCCTTGTTTTACCGAAAAGAAATTGCCAAATTATCACTTCCCAAACAAATTTTCGCATAATTTCATTTGCCAAATTATTACTTACCAAAAAATCTCTTTACAAATAATTGTTACGAAAACCTATGTTTGGCAAGTGAACGTTTGAACAATAACTTGTTCACCAACTAGTACTTTTACCATTTTTTATCTAGTCAAATATTTCAGTTGGTATAACATATTTTACGCAAAATTAAATAAGCCAAATATTTTTTCTCTCGATAGCCTCCTAAAAATAATCTCTTTTTTCCATATTTTTTTCTATATAATCTAGTCGTTTCTGGCACTCGCCGGCCGCTGCCGCGGCACCGCTCGCTTCGCTCGCTCGGCTCGTGCGTAGGTGGTCACAGTTTTAACCTAACCTAACCTAACCATTTTTTTTTAAATTAATAACCTACTGTAACTAGTTCCATAAATAACCTAATGTCTAGTAACCATAAATTTGACTTGTTTCAGACAAATTCAAGCACATAAGCTTACAAAGAAATACGCAAATGACATCAAATTTAACAAACAAATTCCCAAAAAAATCTTATTTTTGCCTTTATATTTTTTGTCATAACAAATCATTTGACTAAACGTTTATTGTCTAAATATTGTTTGCTGTAATAAATCATTTGACATTATTCTTGGTAACAATCTGCCAAGTAAACATTTGACCAAATGAAAATGTGCGTACTAAAATTATTCCAAATATTACATTGGTATAAAAAAAGGTTGCTAAAATTTGTTTGGGTAATGAAAATTTGGCAAAATCTTTTCGGCAAAACGGCAGGATCCCGTTTGAGTTTGACAGTAGAAAGCCAATTTAACTACAATAATATTATGACGCGTTACATAGCAGATATTAACTAAAACCGCATCTAAAATAACACATAATTTGGCATCAAAAGCTTGGCAAGCAACACCGGCGTCTAATTCTCTAAAGTGTAAACCTTACCTCGTCAAAATTACTCAAAACATAACATTCAATTTGAACCTTGTTACTTTGGTGTTAGGTTTATAAACTGACTGTTGGATCTGCAACTAATTTCACCGCGATTACCTCTGCATCGTATACTTCCGTTGCACCTGCCTCGTTTTCGAAGAACGCGGTAATATCACTTGGTATGCTGGTTTATTATTGCGCTTATAAAGGGCAAGCAGAAGATGAAGTGGTCAAGGACAATGCTGTAATGAATCCGTAGAGTAGTTATTAGATGATGTATTTCTTAGACATTGTTTTGAATCATTGTTATCTTTCAATAATTTAGGCATACGTTAGAGTTATTTCTGGCGATAGATTGGAAGGTGCAAGTTGAATGTTATCTACCACATTTTTAATGATTTTTGTTTGTTTGTGAATCTTTTACTCGACTCTGTGTGGCCTCACATACTGGCAATAAATATTTTCATAGTCTAACACCAGAATTAGAACAACATACTTTTTTATATTAATTCCAACTTAGTACCTTTACCCATTCATATGAAAGAGGTTCTTGACAGACAGACGAACAATGAAGTGATCGTATAAGGGTGATGTTTTCCTTTTGAGGGATGGAACCCTAAATTGGCTAAAAGATTATTATCAAACTCATATCTATTGATTAGATTCGCTATTGATTATATCGCTTATGGAGAAGAACGGGCAAGAAACTCCACTGACACTATTTTTAACTGACTTAAAAAAAGGAGGAGGTTCTCAGTTCGTCGGTTTTTTTAAATTTATTTTTTTATGTATGTTCCCCGATTACTCGAAGACGGCTGCACCGAATTGAAAAATGCTTTTTTGTTTGAAAGGGTATATATACTTTCAAGTTGGTCCCATTGTTATTCATAATCATAATCATTTAATAATTTGTTAACATAGGTACAATAAAATAGTTGTTATAAAAAAAAAATTACAAGCCCGCTATGTTATACCAGAAGGCGTACAAATATTCATGGATGTCATTGATACTAAAAATTTATAACATAATTACATTAATCAAACGATATTAATTGACTTTCTCAAAATAAATGATAAGAAAAATATACATGTCAAAAAGAAAAAATCACGATGCGTTGCCGTTGATGGGATCTTGGAGAAATCGAGGGAACTCTTCAAATATTATAGGCACATCTATAGCGATTTGGGTTTTTTTGATGAGTAATTGACATTAAGCTATTATAACTTAGATAAATTACAAACCAACCCACTAAAAAGTGAAACAAAAAAATACAAAAATTACAACCTACTACAAAGTGAAAAATTCAAAAGTCGGTTGTATTTTTTGTAAAAATGTTTTTTAATAAGGTCAAAATCAAAAAAAAAAAATTACATAAACCTACATGGGCACTTATGAAACGTCAGAAGCTAGGTGCACGGTTCCAATTGGTCGTTTCCTATGGAGAAGAGCCGGCAATAAACTCCACGGTTACTCGTTTAAAAATAATTGGCTTTTACAATATTGTCAAATAACAGTGTTAATAGGTATGGGAGGACAGTGTAGGTAACAAGTACCAGGTACTTAACAAAACAGAAAATGGTCAACAAATCTACAGTGTACTACTACTAGGTTAATACCTTCAAACATTGCAATGCAGCATAATGCGGTGGTTATCTTATCACTAAACACCTCGGTAACTTGCTTTTCAAATGATTAACAACGAGATGATAAGGCGTTGAGCCTGCCGTAATGTTAAGTTACTATGTTGTTTTAGAAAGAGCAACTGGTGTTTGTACCTTAATGAAATGTCAAAGTTGTTGTGTACCCAGGATACGAAATACAATAGACGTGGATATATTTAGTAACCTGTTCCGCTTAGCCTTGTGCCTTCTCCGGCCAATCTGTCAGGAAAGAGTCCAAATCGTTACGCTAGCGTCTTTTGGTGCAACTTACCTACTTAAAAATATTTTTTAGCTTTCAAAGCTTTAGTCCCAGCAACAGAGTCCCGACTTTAAAAATGTAATGCCCAGATGAGTCAAGAGCATAATTACAACAAGATCAACTGGTTGCGAAATTGCTCAGAATCTAGTTTTTCTCGACTTAGTTTTTGCGCCGCATTCCCGATGACTGATATTGACTTGACCAGCCCTCGGAAGAAACTGGATTTGTAAGTGAAGGTTACGCTTCAGTAACCAATTGAGAATGTCAAGTACCTATACAGGGTCAAATTAAATTAGCTAGCAAAATAGACGCGAATCGTTAACTTTTTTTTGGTTAGGAAAATAACTCCTCCCGCTCTGGCCGGAGCGGGAGGGCGTGTCAGACTCTTACTGACTAAAACCCACCCGTGTTCCTTCAGTTGCCTGTATGTTGCCAGGAGCCACGGTATCCCTTCGGACTTTCCTGCAACCCCGGCAGGCATCGGCTCTAGCGGATCCCGTCAGTTCTGCTGACATCTCTTCGAGGCGCGCGTGGAACACAACGCTCCGTCGACCCGGGCCTGGTCCTTATCGGAAGGCGGGCTACCCATTGGTCACTGTCCGCAAGCCTGCGCCTACAGTGGCCGGGAATCGGCCTGTGAATCGATATCTAACGATAAACCAAAATTAAATAAAATTTCTCAACCAGCGCTGCGGTATTTGTTTTTTTGTTTTTCCAATATTGTAGCATCACACTGATATAGGAACCTTTTAGCCTCGCACAGGCATTCTTTTTCGTTTTCAATGTTTTATTAGTTTTAATGGTCTTTTCTTTTATTGTTATTGTTTTCACGATTTTGTTAGTTTTAACATTATTTTTTATTGTTGTATTTCCTGTGCGTGTCCGAAATAAAATATTTGTATTTATTTCTTTCTTTCCAACAAAGAAAGAAAGAAAAAAAATGTGAAATGTTTTTTAGTTTTATTTTATCGCGTTTGGAGAGATACCCATCACGTCTACACAGTTTCGCTAGCTAGTTTATTTTGACCCTGTATACAATGCAGGTCAATAGATCTGTATTTTACTGATAGAAGGGGGTTGTCAACACTTTCCATACAAACCAAGCGTGTCACCATATGCTTGCACTACTACATACACAAATGACGTATAGAAACTGACGGCTTTGATTGCGGTCCGTGACTAAAGTTGTGCGCTCAACGCAATTTCGGCGCCACTAATTGTATTAGTAATACCGTCTCTAGATGATGCGCGGGCGCGGCCATTCCGTGCTCTGTGCTACAAACTTATCAGACTTTTTACTTTGCTCTACACATTTATTATCTAATAATAACCGAATGTAACTTTACCCATTAGATCGATGACAAACTATCAAAATCTTTTATCTAAAAAATTGCAGCTTTACAGGAGACGAAAATAAAGCATATTTTTTTATGTTATTAAGTGTCCCGGTTTATCTATTTTATTAATCTGATTATTGAAATAAAAATATGGTGTGAAAATGTTTTTGTTCTAAAACTACCATTTACAGAGATAGAAAAAGTTAAGAGAGAGAGTTCAGTTTAATTAAATTATGGAAAATTTAAGGGATGATAGGAGGTAGGTATTAATAATAGTAAAATAACATTAAAATTTTAGTTATTATCAGTTACCTGAGTCTTATATTTTATGTAAGTACCTACTAACAAGAAACAGTCTCCATAAAAATTAAGGTAGAAAAAATTATCCACAGGGAAACTTAGTTCTCCCTCTAAAATTTCTTTTTTTTTGCTTAAATAAATGTATACTTAATATGGGTGCGTTAAATTATATGGACACGTTAGCGTCTCATAATTTAGAAGTTATTTAGTTTAATGGAATAAATATTTAAATATCGTGTTAGGAGGTTTTGCCAGTACACGCGAAAACATTTTACGTCGATTGGCATTCAAAACTAAAAATCGAACAAAGGTAGTGAGGAGGTATTGGTAGTTCATCGCCGAAATGACATTCCTTATTACTTTGTAAAGTATTATATTTCTCTAATTATTGTGAATGTGAGAACTATGTGAATCACCTTTTTCTTTGTTTTTAGGGTTCCGTACCTCAAAAGGTAAAAAACGGAACCCTTATAAGATCACTCACTTTTCCGTCTGCCTGTCCGTGTGTCACCACCAAAAATCAAGGTCTTACAGCACAAATAAAGGGAAAATTCCAAAAAATAAAAAAGGTGAAAAGGTAAATGTTGGTACTTAAAAGTTTTCGCGAACATCTAAATTTGCCCATACGTTTTTACCAATAAAAATGATAGCAATTTTATTATGGCGGTATAAGAGGTGGATACTGAACCCCCGTTGCGCGAGTCCGACTCGCTCTTGACCGGTTTTTTCTTCTTTCTCAGTTTTGATGATGGTCTGGCAGTTTGAGTACTTTATGCGGCCTACCCAATTTAATTTAACTTCATTTCAGCAGGGAGAGAAAAAAGGTTGAAAAAAATCTAGCGAGCCTTACTATAGTCACATCTAACATCTTGGCTGATAGAGTTTTTGATAGAGTTTGGCATAAGGGTTTGATATACAAGCTAAGAATATTGCTGCCCAATGATTTTGCCGATATCTTGCAATCATACATTACAGATAGAATGTTTCGAGTAAGGCACGAGGATGCCTTTTCCGGATTAAGAATTATTAAAGCTGGCGTGCCTCAAGGTAGTGTGCTGGGTCCAGTCCTCTACCTGTTGTACACGTATGATATACCAGAGTTGGAAAATAATACTATTGCAACCTTTGCGGACGACACTGCCATTATGGCTACAGGATCATGCCATACGGAAGCAATCAAAAAGGTACAAATCGCTGTAAATGAAGTTCATGACTGGGCTCAAAAATGGAGAATCAAATTAAATGAATCGAAGTCACTTCACATTGATTTCACTAACAAGAATTGTGATTACCACCCAATCTTCATAAATGGCCAACAAGTACCATATGCAAATACAGCCAAATACCTTGGCATAACGCTTGACGCAAAACTGCGCTGGAAAGCGCACGTCAAAAAGAAAAGACAGGAGCTAGACATGCGTTTTAAAAACATGTATTGGTTGATTGGACGGGGTTCTTGCCTATCGATACACAACAAAATTTTAATATATAAGCATATTCTCATGCCGATATGGACGTATGGCATCCAACTGTGGGGCTGTACTAAACCGACCAACATCAAAATTATACAAACATTCCAGAATAAGGTACTCAGGAGTATTGTTAATGCGCCCTGGTATATAAGAAATGACGACCTTCATCGTGACTTAAAAATGGAACCCGTCACCATAATAATCCAAAAATTTGCTGAGGCCCATGAACACCGACTCCACCGACATGTGAACATCGAGGCAATTCAGCTGCTAGACCAAACAAATATAGTGCGAAGACTAAAACGAACAAAACCTTTTGAGTTAGTGTAGTGTAAAAAGTGTAGAAATAATAGTGCCAATGACACACATACAACACATGAACAAAGTGTTTATATTAAAATATCAGACTCTAAGAAAGTGGAACGAACTTGTGTAAAGTACAATCAACACTATTCTAATTTATTTTTAAATAATCATTACGTAAAAATTAAGTTAGATTAAAATTGCTTATTAGTCTTATAGGCTAGATTGTAATTAATTAATAAGAACCAGGTTCTTTTTAATAAAGGATAAAAAAAAAAAAAAAAAAATCTTGGCTGACGTATAAGTATATGATATACACAATATTCATCATCATCATCATCATCCTGTTTACAACCTTTCGGAAACTGGGTTGGTACCATCTGCCAGCCAACTCTAGCACCGCGCGCGCTCATTGGTCAAATCAAAAAGCGCGCGCTTCCCCGGCTTCCTGTTACACACTTCCGTCCCTTTTCACGAAATCAGTCCCACAGATTGCAGGAAAACGAGATTGCAAGAAAACAGGTTTGGCACGATTAAATAATTTTAATCAATTTCAAGATATACCTAGATCAAATTATTTTTTCAATCAAAATCAATGATTTAATCAAATGTGATTAATTTTACTTTCTTTCACAGAAATTAACATAAAAACAAATTTAGAACTAGGGTCTTTTACATCTGAAAAATCAATATAATTAACATTATTAACTGCCTCGTTGGTCTAGTGGTCGCAAGCGCTACTGGTGAGCATGAGGTCCTGGGTTCGATTCCCGGGTCGGGCAAAGTGTTATTGGATTTTTCTATCTGGAATTTCTCAGTGGCAGCTCGGAGTCTGGATTTGTGCCCGGTTGATAGCAATAGGCTCGCCCCCTATTACATGGGACTTAAACATAACTGGCGAAATGTGGGTGTACCTGCTACAGGGACACCTCTACCCAACCCTTCGGGGAAACAAGGCGTGATGTTATGTTATGTTTATGATTATGATTCCCCTTTTGTCTGACACCCAAGGATGCATTCCGTTTTACGCAGAAATACAGTTACTGTATGATAAAAAGAAAAAGTCTAAAAAATAATGATTATTTAGGATAAAAAAAATAGTGATTTATTCGATTATTTAAAAAAATGTTAATGTTATTTTCAATGTTTCATTTCCGCGTATATTTGCACCTTAGTGAGGTAAAACTTTCATTGGTAACCTGTAACTGGTAAATTGAGTCGTCTTTTGATATCTATTGCATTCAACTCTTCATACCAGAAGTCACAATATGCAAGCGATGCAAACTTTATGGATGGTCGACCGCATAATAATGCTTTGGTTATGTTGTAGGTACAAACATGTAGGGCTGTTGTTACCCACTATTATTGGTTAAAATTAAAACTCTTGTATCTTCACCAATAATGAAGCAAACACTTCATAGCTTTGCATAGTAGACTCTCCCATATGGAAGTAGCTATCACAGGTAAAATTGGCTTACGAATCTATTTCTATGCCCAGTTTGGCAATAAAAACGTTATCATTGGTAAACAAAACGATTCATATTTCGATACTCAATTCTTTATTGCATTCCATATGTATTACATTGATGGTATAACAAAACAAAAGATCAGTATGGACCTTGTCGGGCACAGCAGAATTAGGAGAGAGGAAGAGGGCCAAGTAGCAGTTCAATATTAATATACATTCTTAGATGTGTTTAATTGAGTGTTTGGGTTTGTTGTGTTTTTGTTGGGTCTGTTTATAGGAAGCGAGCTCCATTGTGCAGTTCAAAAGATTTAGGCTGTCACACGAAAAGCGACTTTAGAAGATACTATGTATAGTCCACATGGATAGAAAATCAACAC
Source organism: Agrochola litura (assembly GCA_949152395.1). NCBI lineage: Eukaryota > Metazoa > Arthropoda > Insecta > Lepidoptera > Noctuidae > Agrochola > Agrochola litura. Next base: position 24,319,271 of record OX424495.1, on the reverse strand, counting down.
TACTATGGATACGACACTATGAATATGGACATGGTCATGTCTATGAATATGGTTACTATGGATATGGTCTACTATGGATAGATATAATAAAAAACTTCAAACACAATTTGTTTAACGTTTGCTCAGTAAGAGATTTCGTACACTAGACGGCCACAACCACGACCACTACGACCAGTACCCTAAACAGAAACCGATACGAATCGCGCACTTGGTCGCAACGGCCAAATAGCCGCAGACCATACAATACCACTAGACGGCCACGAATAGCCGGAGTCGTGGCCGTCTAGTGCACGAGATTCCTTATGCAAGGAATCCGGTAATAGGACATGCCTAACAGTCGCGTCACAGACTGTAATAGTCTTGTCGTCCACGTTTTATTACTGACATGTCGAGACAGTGCAATGACCAGGATCGGAGAATTTAATGGGAGTATAGATCTTTATGCATAGCAAACATAGCTCAACATCACGCCTGTCTTTCTGAAGGGGGAAAGCCGAGGTCTACACTATATATAGTGTTCGACAATACAGGGTAAATTTTAACCAGTGCGCAAATTTAGCACGTGACTTTACTCATCATTATGAACAACTTTTACTGCGGGACCTAACCTCAAATCGCGAAAAAAAAATCAGCTGTTCCCTACATTTTGACGAGTTATGCGAACATAAATGCAGGAAACAGCAGATTTTTTTCGCGATTTCAGGTTTGGTCCCATAGTAAAAGTTGTTCATAATGATGAGTAAAGTCACGCCTAAGTAATAACAGCCACACGGGTCGATTCATTCGGTTAAGCTACGCTTGCCGGGGTTGGTCTGTGGATAGGTGACCATTTCTACATACCAAGACTCCTCCGTGCCTCGGAAAGCACGTTAAGCCGTTGGTCCCGGCTGTCATTCGTGGATCTTTGACAGTCGTTACGAGTCGTTAGAAGCCCGAAAGTCTGAGAACCAGCCTTACCAAGGGGTATCGTATCACCCAGTTACTGGGTTGTGGAGGTCAGTTAGCAGTCGCTCCATGTAAAATACTGATATTCAGCTGCATCCGGTTAGACTGGAAGCCGACCTCAATGTAGTTGGTAAAAGGCTAGGCAGATTGACAAGCTGCTGCTCGCGGCATCGCCCACGTGGTTTCTTTTTTTAATTTAAAATTTTTCCCCCAAAAATTCAAAATCCATTTATTTACGCTACACGCTCGTGTTTGGGGTCACAAAAATTCATATGTGTATCAAATTTGTCATTCGGACGTACGGATCCCTAAAAAACACAAGTGTTTACCAACAATGCTGCCAAGTCAATGTTTTTTAAGCGCCACAAGATCTTTGAAGTACCGTTATTATGTTTTAAATACAAATACATAGTTGTCAGTCTCACATAATTTACACACCTTGCAAATAACTTCACACAAATCCAACACAAATAACTTTATCTAGTAAGCATTCACCGAACGGTCCGTTTTGGGGTCACATGCGCTTGCGCAGATTGTGGGCCCATTCACTAAGGAGCCGGGAGGTTATCAGTTAGGTTTACGTGTTTACTAGCGGTACAGACAGACGGGGAATTTGTATGTGTAAACGGGTCAATAGGTAGAGTAGTGAGGTATATTGCTTGATCGATTTTGCGTGGTTACATGGTCCATTATGAACCAAGTATCATTCCAAACGAATTCCATCTTACACACCACTATTTTACGGTTTTAAATTAAATATAAGTAAAAGCCTTTTAATTAACAAAACAGTACAAAATAAAACTTATGTAAACATAGAACTTATATTTTCTTAAAAGCTTATCTTTAAAAGTGTAAGAAGGGCATTACGCCTCAAGCTTCAAAGAAAATATTAAAGTTCTATGTTTACGTAAGTTTTATTTTGTACTTTTTAGTTCCTTAAAAGCTTGTTATATAAAGGTCTTTACTTATATTTTATTTTGTACTTTTTAGCAATGAGTCCAAACATGACGGTGCTATCTTGTTTGGTTGATGAATAGCCTATGGCTATCTTCTGACTCCACCAACAGACCCTGGATACTACCTTGGGCTATAGTCCTTGTCAAGACAACGCCAACGAGTGCAGCCACGATGGTGTTATTTTGTTTGGTTAAAGAGTTCCTAAGACCAACTTCCGGCTCCATCATCAGACTAGCTCCATGGTATAATTTTTTCAAAATGTCTTGATAGTTGTATAAGTATGCCAAGCTGCCAGGAAATGCTTGAAAAATGGATGACAATTGAAGTACCTAACTAGAAACACATACGAACGAAGCAAGCTAATATGAAGCTTGTAAAAACTTTGTAAGAATTAATATTGAACTAGAGACTTGTTGGCCTTAAATATCGCTCCTTCACTCTTTATCCATTTTCAGAAACGAAGCCTTTGCCCGTAAACCAATCAGAATTTATATTTTGCTTATTATTTCAATCCTTTTCCTTGTAACTGTACAAAAATTTCGATCATACAAAAGAATGTGTCACCAGTGGTACCAGTCGCCTCAGTACTCTTCTTTAACTGTTTTATTTATTGACATGGATGATTGATCTCAAACTTTTCCGTAGATCCATTACGGTGAATGGATCTTTCAACACCAATAAATATGGGTATTTAGCCGCATCTACAAACCACCGCGTTTCGCAACTGTCATAACATCTCTTTCCTATATCTATTTCATCTCTAAATCGTTGCTATAACTATTCTGTTAAAGATATAGCAACGATATATTGCCGAGTGTGTTCTTTCACAACCGTTGCATAAATAAACAAGGCAGTTTCTGAGAAACGCACTGGATTTCGTCATAAGACTCACAATCTTGTAGGTTTTCTGCAATGTTTTCCTTCAGAATTGTTAACTTGCTAATGCATCCATCGACTTTTGTTTGTTTATAACAACTTCACATAGTGTTATTATTATGTTCTAAATTTTTATAGCGATGACATAGATTTATTGCCACACCATTTATTTATTCCATAGATGTACTGTGACATTCTCTGGGTGCTCATTAGTGATTTGAGTTTGTAACTGGTCACTCGTGGACAACAGGCACAAAATTCTTTTCACCGAACAAGTCAACCTCAAGGGTCAGAATTACAAAATTACTTTCTGGAGTAAACACTGGCCAAGCAACATTTTTGCCCAAACAAAGCTGTCTGGAACAAAAGCAAGATTTTCTTGTTCATTCATCAATATTCATCATTGCAAAAATATTTTATAGCAACATTGTTGACAACCAAACTAAAGACGAAATGAGCTTGTTGAAACAATTTACGCCTTCATGTTATGTTAAGAGCGGCCAACCCGTCATACTTTTCATACAAACGCTCGTACGTGATTATGGCGTCGTAACACATATTTCTTTATTTTTTTTAAACTAATAGGTATCGTGTGCACTATTTCTAGGTTTCTATGAAACCAAAAAATTAAAATGTCGAGAAATAAATTCAATACAAGCCTCCGAAAATCTGCATTTTTGCACAATTTTTACCTGAACTTTGGCCGTTCATAATATACTCATAAATTATAAAAGTAAAGAAAACATCGGCACAGAAACCTTGCACATGTAATGGAGATTCTAAATGACAAACATTTATTTCACAAACTAGTAAAACTTACTCAAGAACACGTATTTCCTGAAACAAGTTTTATGAAATTTCCGCACACTATTTTTCGTACAATGTTATCACGTTCTCACTTACTTGTTAGCAGTTCTCACTTGCGCTAGATGAAACAACATACTTTTTGACCATGCTTGCGTTGACGATAGACGGTTCGGGAAGGGCCCTCTTAAGTACTGTTGTTTACACTATGTTATAAACAATGATTTATAATTTTTTCTTTCTTTTGGTGTGTGACTTGGCTATCGCATTAGGTTAAGACCTGTAATGGTAGTTTTAAGGTATTGAAATAAATAAATGTTAATTTTAATATGAACCTGTAAGTGCCTGACAGGTAGCAGTGATAACCTATTGGTGTGACCATCGTACTGCCAAGTCATAGGTCTCGAGTTTGAACTTCATTCTTGGATTCATGTGCGTATTGTTACCCGACTGCCCCAGAAGGAGGGTAATGTTTTTCGAGATTATGTTTGTATGTCTTTTTCTTTGGCACGCTCTGTAGCCTAAACGGCTTGATGGATTTTAACATATGAGGTGTCGTTAGATTCGTTTTAAATATGGGAGTGACATAGACTATACAATATTTATATATTGCATCTGCAAATACAAAAAAGGAAGGGGAAAGTTAAAGAAAATACATTATTGGTATCAAACAAAAGCTAGTAATGAGTTAATTCCAAATATATATTTATACATACGGATAGTAATAAACACACTGGAAAAAAATTAAAATATGTATATACTCAAAATATGAAATTTCCTGCTATAAATACTAATTCAGGTTCGATTCCCGGGTCGGGCAAAGTGTTATTGGGTTTTTCTATCTGGAATTTCTCAGTAGCAGCCCGGAGTCTGGATTTGTGCCCGGTTGATGGCAATAGGCTCGCCCCCTATTACATGGGACTTAAACATAACTGGCGAAATGTGGGTGTACCTACTACAAGGACACCTCTGCCCAACCCTTCGGGGAAACAAGGCGTGATGTTATGTTATATTAAATACTAATTTTCCGACAACTTATATGCGAATACAAATAAAGAAACGACCGAATAAAATACTGAAACGACCGAATAAAATACTGAAAATTCCGAAAAATCAATACAGAATTTGCTGACGTAATATTATTCAAACATGCAAACAAGCATACACGCATGCAAGCGAGCATGCAATTCTGCATTCTGTTACGGCTCCGGCGCTGCGAGGCTCCGGTGGTCCCACGCGAGCTTATCGTCGCAGATGGTTTTAACACTCTCAACCGCAGCTTCGGCTTACTGGCCGGCTCCGCCAGCCAGCCTCAGCCGCGGGCGGTGAGTGTTATAAAACCACCTGCTCCTCAGCTCGCGGGCCGCCTCACCCCTCCGCGCCTACGCGGGCTTAAATTACACTCTAGGGGTAGGACAGACAAGACTACGTGGAGTCGGTTTTGCAGCGATTCGTTTCTGTCATTAACTTTTGTAGCACAACATATTGACTTTTCGGAAACTTTGTATTTTTTTCGGAAGGTTAGTATTTTTTTTTTTGAAATTTTGTATTACAGTCAACCACAGATTTTCAGAAGTATTTTTTTTTTCGGAAGCTTTATTAGATATTAAAACTAAAAAGTTTGAAATAAAGTAAATTATTTAAAAAAACAAAAAACCCAACTGTAAAAACACATGGTAACTGAAAAGAGAAAAACAAAAATTATAATTTATAGAATTTTGGTATTGCAGGCGGGGGGGGGGGGGGGGGGGGGGGACAAACCAATAACCTGAAATTTTTGTGTAACTTTTGTTTGTCCTCCGCCTGCAATACCAAAATTCTATAGATTATATATATATCTTTTTTTTTTTTTTTTCTGAACGTCATCTCATAGCTGGCCTCTGAGGCCATGACTATTTAACCGAGCAAACCTGTGGGTGCCTTAAGCTGCTACACTCAAAGCCTCCAGCCAGGGACTTATAAACTAAACTTATAAACTAGGTGAACGTTCGCTAAGGGCACCCCCTGTGGGGTACGAGCCTTGGCTTAGGGCGTTTACCGGTGGGAGGACATCAAAGATGGAACGGGCTGGATCAAAGTTTTGATCATGATTATTAATCGGGGAATTTAAAGCTACGTGCTCAGCTGCAACAACTGCTGGCACCTCGTTTTCGAGCAAGGGTCGGGAGGGAGTATCATTTACTCGGGGGCGCGGCGGTCGCGATTGCAAAAGACCTTGACGGCGAGGTCGGAATGACGGGAAGCGTCTGTGCTTGTGTCCTAGCGTACTCGTTTCCCTACTAGACTCCTGATGGATGGTAGTCGGGTCGTCTGGGTTGGTAAGAATATGCTTTGGTCGGCGAATATGACTGATTCTACTTGGGACATAATTGGCGGCATCGACAACCAGAGGGTTGCGATGTTTGGCCGCGGACTCAAAGAAACGCTTCGAAGCGCGTTTGAGGAACTGATGGATGGTAGGGATTTTAAGATCGATATGGAGGCTCTCGTTCCTCACGAACCAAGGGGAGCCGGTAACTCTACGGAGGAATCGATTTTGGAGGGTTTGCATCCTATGGATGTGATGGGGTTTTGCATGAGCAAAGACGGAACCCGCATAGGTCATGATTGGGCTGTATAGATCCGCAATTTGCACTTTAGTGACAATTTGCTACTTGCGTTTAGGACGGAATGGAGGGAACGGGCCTGCTTTATGTGCTCTGCGAAAGAGAGATGATGATCTAGAACGACACCTATAGATTATAATGCTTGTTTTTCTCTTTTTAGTTACACGATATACGGCGGTGAGGTCATTATTAATGTCATTAAATGACGGATCTCAGAGTTCACTTTCTTCCTAGCCACATCATTGTTCACATACTCCATACATCTTTTATTTGATCTGCCTCTTTTCTCCAACCACCTGTATCTACTTACCAAATTCGACCTTCACGCTATTTCGAACTAAGGACTGTCTTACAAAGATGATAATAAAGCATGTTATTGCTTGCATGTCACTTAATTACAACCAGACGTTTACAAAGATACATAGCTACAATTGACTCAAGTGTTTCGTTAAGAAGTGCAATGTTTGCTCATTGATTAAAATGACAGTTTAAGTGCGACCAGAACTTCTCTGGTAAATAGATATGACAATGTAGACAGTTAGCACAGTTGTTCGATGAGCACGTAAGTAAAAGTGTTCAAAATTTCACGTATAAATTCAAACCAACCTAGAGACGACCTTCACGCATCTGTTTATATTGGATACAATGTATTAGTATGTTAAAAAATGTATCGCTACTTAGTGGGTTGGTTAAAAAATTCCCGGCCAGACTATGATTAATTAAAAATTCAATAAAAAGTTTTAACAAAAAAAAAAACAACCCACTTCGAAAAAAAACACTACAAAGTGAAAAATAACTTTAATTTCGGAAGTCTGTGGTTTTGAATTTTCATTTTTTGCCACCGTCTTCCGAAATTAAAGTTATTTTTTACTTTGTAGTGTTTTTTTTAAATCGTTTTTTTTTTTTGTAAAAGCTATTGTAAAAAAATACAGCCGAATTGAGAACCTTTCCTCCTTTTGGAATTCGGTTAAAAATAACTTTTTTTTATTGCATCATTCGTTAAACGATTAATTAGTTTTAGTAACAAATGTTTCTCTTATAAAGCTCTATGCATTGAAATACCACTTATGGCTATTGGGCGCCAAGAACATTCCTAAACTTAGGTGGCCGAGTGGTCAACTAAAATCAAAAAATCAAATCCCTCATTAACTTTGAATTGACTAACAATTGGCAAAAGTCGAGTTAATAGCAAAGGATCTCCTTGAAAAGCTCTTTCATATCTTACAATGTTTAAAAAAAAGTATTTTTAGATTTTTTTATTAATCACTTTCACGTTTTACCGGCTGGACGGATTTCGATGACAATTTATAGGACCATCGATTTTTTATCCGACCTCCATGCGGGCAAAGTCACGGGCGAAAGCTTATTTTAAATAATTTGCATGCTATTGTATTGTGGCGGAATGTGTCCTACACTAAGACATTTGTAACATCCCTTATATTTTCCACATTCGCAAATAAAGACACTTACTTATGAGTAGGTACTAGATGCAGTTGTTTTATTATATCTTTTTGGCTTAGGTTCACTTGTTTTTTCCGACCCTGAGGTCGTTTCAAATTGTTTAAATTTTTTTCGTCACACTATCATTCACTCCATTTTCATTCTTAACGTCCCTCACACAATCGGTATTGGCGAAGGTCCAGAAAATTATGTCTGTCTGTATGCCCGTCACTTTCACTTAGGTGCATCAAATGCACCCAACGAATCACCTTGACTACGACCGAATCGGCCTTAATAAAATTTTTACTCGGTCAATCACTTAGCGGCATCAGAACAAACCCAATCTTTGAAGGAGTCCAAAGATTTGTAAGAATTTAATAAAATATTGTACCTATCTGTTGAACTGACCACAAAAATGAAGTCATTACACACCATGGTCGGAAATAACCTGTTTCGCAAAAATAAACAAAGTAACGATCAGAAAATAACCAAGCTGCGTGTGCGCCGATCGATCAAAAACTTGCTCTTTTTACAGTTTTAGTTTGACAGTTTAATCGAATATCGTTGTATGGAGTGTATGGAGTCCTCGTTCAAACTCAAACTCAAAGATTTATTTCAATTAAACCATTTACAGGCACTTTTGAATTGTCAAGGAATCGGTCAGTCAGAAATATGAAGCTAGTTGCCCATTTGTTGTAGTTTAGTTAGTATTTGTTGAAGTTTATGTTATATAAATGTTATAATTCTTAAAAAAATATATATATTATTACTTAGTGTTATTTATAAATGATTGGCGGGATAACGGGCCTTTTTGCCGGGGCTTTATAGCAGGAATATGAGTACTGAATCTTCGGCGGGACCGATTGAGAAGGGAGTACCTACAGTTGTATTGCTCAAAATTCTTCAAACACAAAACATAGTCCATGGGCACATCTAGTAGAACGCAACTTCTTTGAGTGTCGATGACAAAAAATAACACGAAAAGTATACAGGATGGTCCAATAAGTGACGAAAAAAATTTAATTAGATATTGATATATTGAAATTAGATTAGATAAAACCAACAATTAAAATAAAATCTAAATTTCAATCAAAATTAAAATCAAAATTATAATAAAAATTTAAATTCAAAACAAAATTAAAACAACATCAAATCAAAATTAGATTAACATTAAATTAAATCAAATTAAAATTACATCAAAATGATGTCAAAATTAAATTAAAACATGAACATAACTTATCTTCTACATCAAAATCAATTCAATTATATGCCTATGTTCCGCCTAGATTTTTTAAATTATTTAGGAACAAGGTAGTATTTTTTTTTTTGAAGTAGAAATTTTGACTCACTGAGAATTCAGAGATGAAATTCATTACTATTAATCCAAACCTACTTTGGAAACAAAGAGCGTTTGTCGTCATTAATAAAGCCCTTATATATAATAAGCTGTTAAATGGCTCACTCCTATTTAATTGACAGCACTTTAGAAGATTTATTAGGTTCTTGTTTATTGTGATGTCATCGGTATATTATCTAGATGAAATGGGATGACTAGAATGGATATACAATGTCGCCCATCGGTATGTGCCCGCCCGTATTTTTCTGAATATTCATGAAAAATGATCGAAAAGTAACTTTATTTTTCATGTTATTATTTTTTTTACATTTGGAGTAGCGTTTGCCATATTTCCGATGTTGTTGGCTCGATTTGGGTTCTGTTTATTATTTCTAAAAGCTTATGAGTTATTTTATCGGATTAACTAACACTTTTATAAAAATTTGTCGACTATCTAAAAAAAAAAACGGAAGTGAAAATTTTTTTTTCTAAAGTAAAACAGTGTTTTAAAAAAAAACATGTTTTTTCATAAAATCATAGGGGGATAAAGAAAAAAAATTGCGAAAATGAAAAAAAAGTTTTAAAGTTATTTTTCGATAATTTTTCATGGTTATTCAGGAAAATGCGGGCTGGCACATGCCCATGGGCGATATTGTATAGCATAAGCAATCAGTCTAGAATGTCCCCACTGCTGGGACACAGGCCTCCTCTCTTCGAGAGGGAGTGGGTCTCAATCAACCACGTGGGCCCAGTGCGGGTTGGTAAATGTTACGTGTTTTCGAATTTTTGGTTCTAAGACATGCCGGTTTCCTCACGATATTTTCCTTCAACGTTTTGAGAGCAGTGTGGACGTAATTATTTACACTAAATGTCTGTCAGGGTTTGAACTCACGACCTACAACTCGTAAGTTGGGGCCGTTACCACTGGGCCACCACTTCTCTTAGAATGGATGTATCGTAAGCTAACTGCGATCTGTGTGACAACAATATTTTTTCAAGATTTTGCCCTCGGCTTCGCCCGCGTTGAAGTCGGAAAATATCTCACGGGAATATCCTATGTCCTGATCTAGGTCAAGCTCTGTCGAAGTGCCAAACATCAGTGAAACAGTAACACTGGACAAACAGACAAAGTTACTAGTATTACCCAGGACCCCATACTGGGTTCGATTCCCGGGTTGGGCAAAGTGATATTGTGTTTGTAACTAATACACCAAAGGTAGTTCAGAATTCTAAGTAACCATTATTTTTCGTAAGAAGCAATAGATCGTAACTGTGTCTGAGTTGTGACTTTATGACTAAGTGTCAGACTGTCAGTCAATAAATCAGTGATGCACTTGTCTTTTAATGCGCGATAACTTGCGCACACGCCGCTGTAGCGTGACGTCACGAGATAAATAGGGCTGTTTTATCACAGAGTACTGGGAAATTGCGAAAATTTATAAAATTTATCTTTGATGTTCTAGAAAATTGTGGTTGTTAAATGTCGATTAGGATACGATAGGTAGTTTTTTTGTAGGTGTTAGGGTTTGACCTCTAGGTAATTTCAATCGTATATTTATAGATTTTGCATATTATGTATACATGTGTGTGTGTTATGTATACGATAATAGTTTAAGATAGTAAATTGATTCAGGCGTGACCTTACGGAAAGCCATTAAAAATACAATCGACTTGGATATATCTTGAGTAAAATCTCCCGGAGTAAATCTCTGCGTTCAGCGCTCGGTGTGGCCGCCGAACACGCCGTGTTCGAGTTTTCGACAAGTCAATCGTCATCCCGAGGATGCCTAGTTGAGAGGTGAAACACGTGTCGATTTCTTTCAGGGTTTTTTATGGCTCTTTAGAAATAGCTAAGCGGAACAGGTTACTAAATATATCCACGTCTATTGTATTTGATAATAATTTACCTAGAAATAACAATAAAACAGGAGTATTTTTAGAAATGCTACATTTCGATAGAAGTAGGTGAAATTAAATTAAATAGTTTATTTTTTGTAATTAGGATAGCGGAATTACAAGTACCTAGATGATTAGACGGGACAAGGTAGATAATATAGTAATTAATTGAGCCAACACTACCCCGGAAATACACAACACCACCTTATTTCCCGACCCGGGAGTAGAACCCAAGACGTCAATATTTGCCTGGGTAGAACCACTTGACCTGAGATTGTGTGAAAACTAATTACGGACATAACTCATCATCCGCCTAGACTTTTCCCAACTATGTCGGGGTCGGCTTCCAGTCTAACCGGATGCAGCTGAATACCAGTATTTTACATGGAGCGACTGCCTATCTCACCTCCACAACCTAGTTACTAGGTAACACGATACCCCTTGGTAAGACTAGTTGTCAGACTTTTGGGCTTCTAAATACCCGTAACGACTGTCAAAGATCTACAAATGACAGCCGGGACTAACGGCTTAACGTGCTTTCCGAGGCATGGAGGGGTCTTGTATGTAAAGATGATCGGGCCCATCCACGGACCAACCCCGGCAAGCGTAGCTTAACCTGATTGATCGACCCGTGTGGCTGTTATTACTTAGCCACAAGCCCCTCTAATTACGGACATAACTATTATCATTAAAGGATGTGGGGTCAAGTTGTCCGTCGATCAATCGTTAATATTATCATCAAGTGTTTAAAATAGCTGTTACTTTGATTGTTAGGGTGAACAAAACAACCCTTTTACACCTTACCTATAAATATTCATGTTTTATGTGTGTCCGTTCGTGTCATCAGAAGTTCTGAACGAAGACACGACTTCTTATTAAAGGTGTGTCCAAACATAAAGGTGCAATTGTGCGCGGTTGCCTCGCGCGGCCTGCCGCGTTGCGATTGCACGACTGGCGCGCGCGACCGTCTCTTTTAAAGCTCAATTTGTCAAATTAATTGTTGATTATCAAAGCTACAGCCAAAAGCTATTAAAATGAATGATTGATTACTAGCCGCGTACCCGATGGAATTTCGCATCGGCAAAAATTACAAACTTCCATTGAAACTCATCCCCTGTTTAATTAACCCTTTTAGGGGATGAATTTTAATAAATACTTCTTTTGTGCTAACCTTTTTGAAGTGAAAACTTCTTTAGGCGAGTTGGGCATTTTTGAGATGGGAAAAAAAAACAATTGAACTCGTGACACCGTTACCGACACCTCATTTTTGTAAACGCGATTGTGCTCTTTATTTAAATTAGGTTACGGACCAATGTTCTATTCAAGTATTTTTCAAAGCGATCTTGTTCAAGTTTTCACTTCTGTCGGCACTCCCGGAGTGCCACTGTTTTTTTTTAAATATAATGAACTTTTGTGCATAATTTCGTGCTTTTAGATCCAGACGGTCTAGAAAAAATAAATTGGTACCATTTAGTACCTTTTCATTTTTTATAGAAAGTATAGTTATTTTCTATCAAAAATGAATACTATATTGCAATTAAAAGTGGTACAGTGTTAACTACACAATAAGTAGCAGTTTGTACCCGCCTTAACAATACGTAACGAGTACTAGACACTTGGACAGCAATTTGACCTCATATCCTGAAGCGATTGTGCGAGACTCGAAGACGTTATGTTGACCACAAGATAGAGCTATCAACTTTTTATGTTCTAGTCTAGAACCTAGGAGAAATAGATGAAAATAAAGCTGGCACCCCCACTTTCGAAAAATGAAAATCTAAAACGGTGAAAATTTCGAGCTAATTAAGGACAATTTTGGACTGCAAGAAAAAAATTTCAGACCAACCCCCGCTTCGAGATATTCAAATTTTTTAATGGGGGTGCTAACTATTAATTAAGTTAGCACCCCCACAGCATTTAAATGATCACTAAAAAAGTTTTATGTAGGTCAAAATTTCGAGCTCATTAAGGACAACAAATGCAGCATCAACCTACCCCCCATGTACAACCCCCCACCCCTCTATCCGTGAAAACATGAAAAAAGCAAATTAAAAAAAAAAAAAACTGGCCACTATAATTCCTAGCATAGAATTGTAGACTGCCAAGTACAAAAATAAAAACATCCCTTAAAACCACCCCTTGACCAAACTTCCCGAAAATAACATCTAATTTATACGAAAATGTCTCTTCTTCATACATAAACTGTAAATCAATTATTACTGTATTATTACAACTACTACTTGCAACATCCCCAAAAAACTACCCCTTGACTGATGCTTAGTTCAAAATGTTAAACGTACTTCAAAAAATTATTAAAACTCCAAACCGTGCAGATGAAAATCTAAAACGGTGAAAATTTCGAGCTAATTAAGGACAATTTTGGACTGAAAGAAAAAAAATTCAGACCAACCCCCCCTTCGAGATATTCAAAATTTTCAATGGGGGTGCTAACTAGTAATTAAGTTAGCACCAGCATTTAAATGTTCACTAAAAAAGTTTTAAGTAGGTCAAAATTTCGAGCTCATTAAGGACAACAAATGTAGCATCAACCCACCCCCCATGTACAACCCCCCACCCCTCTATCCGTAAAAACATGAAAAAAGCAAATTAAAAAAAAAATCTCACCTCTATAATTCCTAGCATAGAATTGTAGACTGCCAAGTACATAAATAAAAACATCCCTTAAAACCACCCCTTGACCAAACTTCCCGAAAATAACATCTAATTTATACGAAAATTTCTCTTCTTCATACATAAACTGTAAATCAATTATTAATGTATTATTACAACTACATATTATTTATTACATATTTTAAAGTACGTTTAACATTTGAACTAAGCATCAGTCAAGGGGTAGTTTTTTGGGGATGTTGCAAGTAGTAGTTGTAATAATACATTAATAATTGATTTACAGTTTATGTATGAAGAAGAGACATTTTCGTATAAATTAGATGTTATTTTCGGGAAGTTTGGTCAAGGGGTGGTTTTAAGGGATGTTTTTATTTTTGTACTTGGCAGTCTACAATTCTATGCTAGGAATTATAGTGGGGAGAATATTTTTTTTTTGATTTTTTCATGTTTTTACGGATAGGGGGGTGGGGGGTTGTACAGTAAGCGCTCAAAAGTGCATGAGCACGCTAAGAGTCGTATTGCTGTGAACACGCGGTATAGCTCGTACATTTGTATGTGTAAGCAACACGATACACACACCACAGATAACGCAGTTACACGAAACAACAATATATTTCCGTCGCTTTAAACATGCTAGCACACACGCACTATGCGCGTGAACTTGACCAGTTAATGGCATTGCTAAAATTCGATAGTTACTTAACAAGCGCAGATAGCAGAAAGCGTTAAGCGTTGGTATGGAATTCAATCTGCCTCAGGTTCTAATCTCGTGAAACACAGTGCGGTTTTTTGCAAATATTATTATTTTTGTTTTCGATAATAATATTTTTTAAATATTGCTGCTTTTTTATGTTGTTATTGCAATAAAGGTTTTAGAATAAAAAATGCGTGATATATGATAACTAAATTAAAAAATATATGTTTATTCGTTATATTTATTTTACATAAGTTAATAAACTGCTACAATTATTTATCATTACTTCAGCTGAATAAGATGTGAAATAGATGACAAGAAACTTAGAAGCAGTTTGTATTATTTAGACATATTTAAATTATGAAATATTTTAAATTTTTAATGGATTTTTTCACCATAAATATTAAGCTTTGATCATGGTCGAAGTAATTAAGTAATAAATAAGAATATTAGACTACTTAAAATGTAAAAAACTACTTACAGAATAGGTAATTTTAAGGTTAAATATGGGCAGTTTGTTTATATTTTATTTGTATTAATTATTTTACATTTTATTTGACTTTAGTAAATATTGGTTGTTATTGAGGTTAAAGCTTAAGTATTCATTTTCTTTACGAAAAGAAGATTGAAACTAAACCTCAAATTTTTATCCTAAAATAATACTATTACTAAAATAATATTAAACAATTTCGGTATATCTGCAAGAAATACGACAAACACCCTATTGAAACGTGCTTAAAAAATTCGTTACCATAAATTCATGCAATAACGAATCTGTTGTTTATTAAGTTGGTACGGTCAATATTTTAAGGTCAAAAACGGTTTTCTAGCTGGTCTTCAGTGATGCAAGCCTTCAGAGTGCACGGCGAACGGTTCATAATGACGTGTTTTTAATAATTCAGCAAAATGTCTCGTTGGTATGAAACCATTTGTTTCATTCACCATTTGACGTCGCTGCTACTCGATAATAAGCCCCTTCCTCATATCTCTTAACCCTCACAGTATTTCTCTAGAACAAAGAAAAACATTGTTTTTATTACACATAATACCCTAGTATTTATTATTCACTAATCGAATTAAACCTCACAATGAATTTAAAACTTTAAAGGCATCTTCTGTCTCAACAATACCTCTGTTCTATCAACAATACCCTTGATTAAGATTTATGTTTAGTAAAATATGAAATATATTAATGATAACACTCACACTTAGTCCGGTTTCATTAGATATTCACTTCACTTTTACGCAGCGCAATAATATTCTCTGATCTGATCTGATCTCTTCAATATATTTTATGCCTGCTTTTTGATAATAATAACCACAACACTGCGCTAAATACTCGTCACCAATATTATCCACAAACCAAAAAAGTTCTATTAATTGAATACTCGTAACAAACTGCATCTACCCCACAGAAATCGAAATAATTTACTGAGTTTTTTGTGGTCTACCTGCTAAACTTTAATATTTATGTGAACAAGACGAATGAAACTAAAAACGAATGATGATTATTGAACTAGTCATTGGTTGCAGACAAAGTGAGTGTGTGTGTGTAATGTGCGTGTCTACAGTATTGTAACAACTTATAGAAGAAGGTCGTAAGTCAAACCGAAGCGTCAGTCTATTGCTTTGTGAGATTGCTCATGGACTTTTGGTCGGCACTGTACATGGGGGGTGGGTTGATGCTGCATTTGTTGTCCTTAATGAGCTCGAAATTTTGACCTACTTAAAACTTTTTTTGTGAACATTTAAATGCTGGTGCTAACTTAATTACTAGTTAGCACCCCCATTGAAAATTTTGAATATCTCGAAGGGGGGGTTGGTCTGAATTTTTTTTCTTGCAGTCCAAAATTGTCCTTAATTAGCTCGAAATTTTCACCGTTTTAGATTTTCATCTGCACGGTTTGGAGTTTTAATAATTTTTTGAAGTATGTTTAACATTTTGAACTAAGCATCAGTCAAGGGGTAATTTTTTGGGGATGTTGCAAGTAGTAGTTGTAATAATACATTAATAATTGATTTACAGTTTATGTATGAAGAAGAGACATTTTCGTATAAATTAGATGTTATTTTCGGGAAGTTTGGTCAAGGGGTGGTTTTAAGGGATGTTTTTATTTTTGTACTTGGCAGTCTACAATTCTATGCTAGGAATTATAGGGGTGAGATTTTTTTTTTCTAATTTGCTTTTTTCATGTTTTTACGGATAGAGGGGTGGGGGGTTGTACATGGGGGGTGGGTTGATGCTGCATTTGTTGTCCTTAATGAGCTCGAAATTTTGACCTACTTAAAACTTTTTTAGTGAACATTTAAATGCTGGTGCTAACCTAATTACTAGTTAGCACCCCCATTGAAAATTTTGAATATCTCGAAGGGGGGGTTGGTCTGAAATTTTTTTCTTGCAGTCCTAAATTGTCCTTAATTAGCTCGAAATTTTCACCGTTTTAGATTTTCATCTGCACGGTTTGGAGTTTTAATAATTTTTTGAAGTATGTTTAACATTTTGAACTAAGCATCAGTCAAGGGGTAGTTTTTTGGGGATGTTGCAAGTAGTAGTTGTAATAATACATTAATAATTGATTTACAGTTTATGTATGAAGAAGAGACATTTTCGTATAAATTAGATGTTATTTTCGGGAAGTTTGGTCAAGGGGTGGTTTTAAGGGATGTTTTTATTTTTGTACTTGGCAGTCTACAATTCTATGCTAGGAATTATAGTGGGGAGAATATTTTTTTTTTGATTTTTTCATGTTTTTACGGATAGGGGGGTGGGGGGTTGTACATGGGGGGTGGGTTGATGCTGCATTTGTTGTCCTTAATGAGCTCGAAATTTTGACCTACATAAAACTTTTTTAGTGAACATTTAAATGCTGGTGCTAACTTAATTACTAGTTAGCACCCCCATTGAAAATTTTGAATATCTCGAAGCCCCCTTCGAGATATTCAAAATTTTCAAAAATTTCAGACCAACCCCCCGGTTGGTCTGAAATTTTTTTCTTGCAGTCCTAAATTGTCCTTAATTAGCTCGAAATTTTCACCGTTTTAGATTTTCATCTGCACGGTTTGGAGTTTTAATAATTTTTTGAAGTATGTTTAACATTTTGAACTAAGCATCAGTCAAGGGGTAGTTTTTTGGGGATGTTGCAAGTAGTAGTTGTAATAATACATTAATAATTGATTTACAGTTTATGTATGAAGAAGAGACATTTTCGTATAAATTAGATGTTATTTTCGGGAAGTTTGGTCAAGGGGTGGTTTTAAGGGATGTTTTTATTTTTGTACTTGGCAGTCTACAATTCTATGCTAGGAATTATAGTGGGGAGAATATTTGTTTTTTTTTTTTGATTTTTTCATGTTTTTACGGATAGGGGGGTGGGGGGTTGTACATGGGGGGTGGGTTGATGCTGCATTTGTTGTCCTTAATGAGCTCGAAATTTTGAGCTACATAAAACTTTTTTAGTGAACATTTAAATGCTGGTGCTAACTTAATTACTAGTTAGCAACCCCATTGAAAATTTTGAATATCTCGAAGGGGGGGTTGGTCTGAAATTTTTTTCTTGCAGTCCTAAATTGTCCTTAATTAGCTCGAAATTTTCACCGTTTTAGATTTTCATCTGCACGGTTTGGAGTTTTAATAATTTTTTGAAGTATGTTTAACATTTTGAACTAAGCATCAGTCAAGGGGTAGTTTTTTGGGGATGTTGCAAGTAGTAGTTGTAATAATACATTAATAATTGATTTACAGTTTATGTATGAAGTAGAGAAATTTTCGTATAAATTAGATGTTATTTTCGGGAAGTTTGGTCAAGGGGTGGTTTTAAGGGATGTTTTTATTTTTGTACTTGGCAGTCTACAATTCTATGCTAGGAATTATAGTGGGAGAATTTTTTATTTTTATTTTTTATTTTTTCATGTTTTTACGGATAGGGGGGTGGGGGGTTGTACATGGGGGGTGGGTTGATGCTGCATTTGTTGTCCTTAATGAGCTCGAAATTTTGACCTACATAAAACTTTTTTAGTGATCATTTAAATGCTGTGGGGGTGCTAACTTAATTAATAGTTAGCACCCCCATTAAAAAATTTGAATATCTCGAAGGGGGGGTTGGTCTGAAATTTTTTTCTTGCAGTCCAAAATTGACCTTAATTAGCTCGAAATTTTCACTGTTTTAGATTTTTATTTTTTGAAAGTGGGGGTGCCAACTTTATTTTCATGAGAAATAGAGTTATTGGCATTCCTGTGTGGTACAACCAGCTAATTTCCTCGTTCACAGGAAGATTATTTTATACACTAGACCATTTTCTCGAGCATTTCTATGTAATATAACGTTCTTGCATATGGTACAACACAGCAAAAAAAAATTATCCAGTGCGCAAACTTAAACACGTGACTTTACTCATCATTACGAACAACTTTTACTATAGGACCAAATCTGAAATCGCGAAAAAAAATCTGCTGTTACCTACATTTTGACGAGTTAAGTACTTATGCGAACATATTTATGTTGGTCTAGTGGTCGCAAGCGCTACTGCTGAGCATGAGGTCCTGGGTTCGATTCCCGGGTCGGGCAAAGTGTTATTGGGTGTTTCTATCTGAAATTTCTCAGTAGCAGCCCGGAGTCTGGATTTGTGCCCGGTTGATGGCAATAGGCTCGCCCCCTATTACATGGGACTTAAACATAACTGGCGAAATGTGGGTGTACCTGCTACAGGGTCACCTCTGCCCAACCCTTCTGGGAAACAAGGCGTGATGTTATGTTTATGTTATTTATGTAGAGGGAACAGTAGATATTTTTTTGGGATTTCAGGTTTGGTCCCACAGTAAAAGTTGTTCATAATGATGAGTAAAGTCACGTGTTTAAGTTTGCGCACTGGTTAAAAACTTACCCTGTATAATACAAGCAAAACCTCAATTTAAACAAGCAATGTAATGTAATGTTCTTACGAATGCTCGACACGGTGTTCGAAGTAATGCTCACAGCGAGTGAGCATTACTTCGAACCTGTGACATTTCTTTCTATTTTGCGTTAGCTCGTCGTTGCTCTTCAATTCGCGTGTGAAGCAATTATATTGCTCGAATAAAAGTTACACAAATTCGCTTGTTTGTTTTCAAATTCAAATTCAATCATTTTATTTCAGACCAAGGGATCCATATAGTGTTAGTAAAAACTTAGCCTATGTTAGTAAACCCAATAATTTAAAAAACAAAAAAACAAACAACACAAAAAACAACAAACACAATAATCATTAATTGGCTACATGGACATGTGCACGCACATGTCTGCTAGCCCAGAGCCTGATAAATGGTCCATCAACCTTGTCCGCCAGTGTAGCTAAAATACTGTTTGGGCTACCCTTGAATCACCGCAACATCGATGCACACCGCTTGCGCATTATGGCATGAAAGTCATCTATTCGCGCTTCCGTAAACATGCCCGATGCACTGCAAAACCGAGGCAGCCCCAACAATATCCTCAGCGCATTATTATATTGCACTAAATCAAGTTGTAATTTCAAAATCAAGTTGTAACAATAAAGGTAATCTTTGTAAGAACGATGTAAGTAAGCGCGGAAGCTAATGTTTCTTTACATACCAGCTTTAATAATTATATAACTAACAAGGTAAAGGTAAAAAAAAACAATTTTTTCATGTGATTGTCAAGTTATGTCCCGAAACCCCGACATTAGTCCCGAAAAATATTTTAGTCGTTTGGAAGTCTCCACTTTTTTTGTCTCTGTTCTTTGAACTTTAGGTATATTAGCTCACCTATTTCCGATCACTGGTTATCTGTCAGTGAATGAATGAATGAATATGTCGTCGCCCTCCCCGTTAACTGTCGTAACTAGCAATTGATATTTTTCCAGCGCAACAGTTTTTTGGTTGGGTGCTACAATAATGTTAGTATAGTTGCGTTAGCTGTGGCTTTATTAATGATTTTTTTATAAATAGCTCTTGACTTAATCTTTAACTCACTAACTGTAGATGTGCATATACGACAGATGGTGAGAATATTTTTTCCTTCAAACAAAACTCACGCAAAACAAAATACGTGATTATCTTCTAAACGGTAAACGACACAGACACGACGATTAGAGAGAACTTTTTCGAAACAAAGTTCTGAACACGTAGGTAATGTCAGTGCAGATACTTCAGTTTGTGAGATACGACAGTTAGCGGGGAGGGTGACGATATGAGAGCGTTTATACTAAAAGTGGGCAACTTCGCAAATAGCTATCAAATATTTCGTTGTTTTGATTAATTTGGCAATAGAATTAAGAAATATATATATAAAACTAGAAAGAAAGAAAAATCGTTTATTAGCGGTAAACATGACGCAAAAAAAAATTTGATTACAAAAATGAGAACAAGTTTTTTTTAAATTCAAAATTCAAAATTAAAATTCAAAATTCAAAATATTTTATTTCACATAAACCTACATGGGCACTTATGAAACGTCAGAAGCTAGGTGCACGGTTCCAATTGTTCGTTTCCTATGGAGAAGAGCCGGCAAGAAACTCCACGGTTACTCTTTTAAAAATAATTGGCTTTTACAATACTTTCAAATAACAGTGTTACTAGGTATGGGAGGACAGTGTAGGTCTTTCAATAAGTACTAATTACTTAACAAAATAGAAAATGGTCTACAGGTCTACAATTCACTAAACCTACAGCGCTCTCACATTCACAAAACAGAAAAGAATCTATACAAAAAATAAATAAATTAATAAAAGTAAAAACCTATTTTAATAAGACGCAATTATATGATTGCTATTACAGTTGTAATCAATCTGAATAATTATCATGTCCACAAAAGTCACAAACAAAGAGTTGAAATGAAATCGTAGGTACATAATGTCAAATAATAGAATAAATATGTCAAGGACGAATGTAAAAAATAAAAATTAAAGATTAAAATAAACATGGTAATTTGGGAGCAGTTAATTGACTCTTACTTATTTATGTCGTTAATGAGGTACCAGGGAAGCCACATGTGCAGAAGGAATTATTGCCAAACTTCCTTGTCTTCAACGTAGTCTTTAATTTTATAATATGATTTCAAGTTGGGGGAAGCATGCGTCACATCCACTCAAATCGGCTATCGCTCAGCATTATGCTACGACCCTGTGCAAGACAGAGCCCCAGCGCTGGTTTTCAGCGACAGCCGGCGCCGACGTAATAACATCGACCAGTGCAGCAAACAAATATTAAGACGCTGTACCAGTACAGCGTAGGTACTTAAAGAAAACAAATTTATTAAAATTAAAATGTGATGCAATATACTAAATAGATCTAAAGAGATAAAAAATAAATAGACATATTTTATTCTATGTTACGAGAATATCATCCTCAAAAAACGTTTAACTAGTGAAGGTCAAGTTCAGTTTTACGCAACATTTTTGCAGCTCAACAGTTGCTATAACCTTCGATCAACAATACTGATCGATGTTTAAACATATAACGCTATAACATCCAGCTGATATTTCAAGCTATAACCGTAGCTTCTTCTTCTTTTCGTGTGATTAGAGACCAACCTGGTGTCAGAGCCTCTGACTTGGCTTCACATGCCGTGGAGAAATATATCTCTCAGGCATTTTTTTTTTTGTTTGGACCAAGCCCGCGTCGACGGCGCGTTGTGTTCCACGCGCGCCTCAAAGAGATGTCAGCTGAATTGACGGGGTCCGTTAGGGCCAATGCCTGCCGGGGGTTCGAAGAAAACCGATAGGGAAATCGTGGCCCCCGGCAACAGAGTAACCGAAGGAACACGGGTGGGTTTTAGTCAGGCATGCCGGTTTCCTCCCGATGTTTTCCTGCACCATTTTTAAAGCAAGTGATAATTATACAATACCGTAGCTACAAACTATATTTACAAATTATGTCACGACTGTGTCACGGTTCTTAGAAAACAAGTCGCTTGTACGAAACTATTTTAGATAATGTTACCGCAAGTTAATTGATGGAAGGAATGAGAGCATTTATTGAACCGTGTTGTGTAGGTATTTTATCTCAGGCGCTGTCCAAGCCGTAAAACGTCCACTTTTTCGTCGCACAGTTAGCCGTATTGCTACGTATTACAAGCCCGAAAAAAATACAATGTATACTCAAGTGTATAAAAAAAAAACTTATACAAAGATATTTTACAGAAATGATCTCGCACCTTGAAAAAAAATCGCAAGAAAGACCACGAAAATCTTTTTCGTCTCGAAATGCACAATATCTTGTGCGACTACTATTAATTAATTTATAGGAAAAAGGAAAATTTATCAACTAAAGAAATATTAATAAATAATATAATATAATCTTTATTTCGGACTACACATACAAGTACACACAATCCATATAGTGTTAGTAACAATGACTTAAAAACTATGTTAGTAAACTTTTACAAACTAAAACAACTAAAACTGACGTGGCCCAACACACGTTGCACGCGTTGCTTCCGCGCAACCTACCCATTATTGACGCTGTTCTCTTCCTCATAATACCATGAAAATCGTCAACACGGGCTTCCGCGAACATCTGCGAAGCGCTGCAGAAGCGCGGAAGCCCCATCAACATCCTAAATCCATTATTATATTGTACGCGAAGGACGTTGTAGGCTCTCTGAGTATATTTCACCCACAAGCTGCACGTGTAGAAGGTTTGGCAGTATGCCTTGAAAAGCGAGACTTTTACATCCTTACTACAACGCGCAAACCTGCGGGCTACCATATTGCATCGAACCGCCAACGCCCTCCGCTCCCTCTCAATATCAGCATCGTCAGATAAGTCCTCCGTGACTACATGCCCTAGGTATTTAAACTGTGTGACTCTCTGTAGTGGCTTTCCGCTTAAAGTCACTGGAGGAACATTATCCAACGAGCTAGACTTCGA
Source organism: Agrochola litura (assembly GCA_949152395.1). Lineage (NCBI taxonomy): Eukaryota > Metazoa > Arthropoda > Insecta > Lepidoptera > Noctuidae > Agrochola > Agrochola litura. The sequence continues at coordinate 24,296,220 of OX424495.1, read as the reverse complement.
TTTAAAAATTAGAAGCTCACTTTTCAATGTCAAAATATTTTAACTTATTGGTATATTTTTTATTAAAACTGCGAAATGACTGCCGGACACGAGATTCAACTAAAATCAAACGCATCGCCATTTTCAACCGTGTTTGTACACCGCGATGGACTACTGTCTGTCATTCGTGTGTCTTTATAATGTGCACATAATTATGGTAATCTATGCTTAATTTTATCGACGGAAAAAATATTAAAAAAAACATTTTTTTTTTAAGTTACGGTATGGTTATATCTTACAGATTTTTGCTAAAAAAACATGTTTATTTGCAATTGAATTCCCCGATTTTTTTTTTTTATTAGGACGCTAAATTACTTCCAGTCATTATGGAGTTTGTTTTATCATTAAGTTTAAAATTTACACAGGTATGTTTACACTGGGGTCAAAGTAGCGAACAAATAAAAAAAAAAAACATATTTTTTTTTTGTTTTTTTTTTTTCCTTCGGTAAAATTAAGCGCAAATTCCCTCATTTCAATATGTGCACATTATAAAGACTCACACTGTAGATCTGTAGACAAAAATCTGACCAAGAGCGTGTTGTACCACGCACAATGAAGGGTTCCGTAGTAGAGATGAAGTTATCCCAAGGACAAACTTAGCATTGTAGTTGAAAAACATGTTCTCCCATACATTTCAACTGCAAATGTATGTTTGCACGCACAGTATTGGGAGATTCACCATGTTATTTTCTTAAATATCTCTAAAGGTATTTATTTTAAAATGATAAAAAATATATGTTTGAGATCCTCACAAGAAGCCTTTTCATACGTCACATGTTAGAGTTTGCATAACTTTTTTTTAATATTCCCTTTTGAACCCGAAAGGTGACCCTCATATTCAAAATTCATTTATTTACGTTACACGTCCGTGTTTGGGTCACAGAAAATCATGTGTACCAAATTTCAACTAAATTGGTCCTACTGGACCACACAATAATAACGTACAATATATACATAATTATACACCCAATTAAACACATCTAACAATTTATAATAATATTGAATTACTACTTAGCCCTCTTCCTCTCTCCTAATTCTGCTGTGCCCGACAGGGTCCATATTGATCTTTTACTTTGTTATACCATCTATGTAATACATACCTATGGAATGCAATAAAGAATTGAGTATTGTAGATTTGGAGCAATTTGGCTGTGACAGACGGACAGACACACCTAACCAGACACACGAGTGATCCTATAAGGGTTCCGTTTTATCCTTTTGAGGTACGGAACCCTAAAAACACCAAAGACTTCCCCTGTGCGATTATTATAGAACCATAAGATCACTGCCATAACCCAATTATCATGAATGCGGAAGAAATTAATCGCAGACCTGAGAGCATCACTACACATCAAAATATTTATGTAAGTATTTATTAACCATTACAATCCAAGACTCAATTCCTTAATAAATGTCGGTCACAACACAGGAAGAGAACCCGGAACTTCGCGCAGATGTGCGCTCGCGCAGAGCCAAATAGGCCGCCATTTTAGGCCAAGCTCCGATCAATATTGTGCCGCGTATTAATGTAGTTATTAACTATGAGGAAGTAAAAGTTCTGGCGTTTATTTTTAACTTGTGCACGTGGCCTTTCTGTTATAATTAAATAAACGGCCAGGTGGCACTACCACCCTGGTTCATGCCATGGTACGGAGCGAGAGGAAATGGCAGGCCGTCACCTCCTTCTGCGAAGCGGTAATGCTCGCGAAGGAGGAGGCGGAACGCGTGAGGGAGAGGCAAATTTCGCGTCCTCACGCTCCTAACCACCGCGCCGCAGGAGGAGACACCCTGGGCGGGAATCGCGAGCCGATTTCCGGCCATCGTAAGCGCGGGCTTGCGGACGGTGAGCAATGGGTAGCTCGCCGTCCGATAAGGACCAGGCCTGGGTCAACGGCGCGTTGTGTTCCACGCGCGCCTCAAAGAGATGTCAGCAGAATTGACGGGGTCCGCTAGGGCCAATGCCTGCCGCGGCTGCGAATAAGGGCCGAAAGGGACATCGTGGCCCCCGGCAACAGGGCAACCGAAGGAACACGGGTGGGTTTTAGTCAGTAAGAGTCTGACACTGAGACCCTCCCGCTCCACCCAGAGCAGGAGAAGTTATTTGATAATTTATTACACAAAAAAAAAGAAAAGGTGGCATTACCAGAGACTCTTGGTAGAGTAGTTACCACCTAAAATATCTGTGGTGTATGGGGACATTAGTCGAATACATCACCCAAGAGAATTCTTGGGTGTGTGAACGGGCCATTTTAACGCCCAAAAAAGAAAACTGCAACGATCAATCACAGTATTCTCTCGCTAATTGAAGGGAGTGAAGTGAAAGGTATACACATTTATTTACACTATTGTGGAGCAAAATGGTGTCACACATTACCCGTAGAATTTCTGAATTCGCTAATGGCAAATTGACTTCCGGCCCACATCATCCAGCTGAAGATCGATGTCCCGATTATGCTCCTTTCGAACTTAACTCCGCCGAAGCTGTGTAACGGAATCCGGCTCAAAGTCGTGTCTTTGCAGAGAAACGTCATCGAGGCGGAAATTCTAACAGGTTTTAGCGTTGGCGAGACAGTGTTTATACCACTAGGGTATACCACAAGTTCCACTCCACAATTACCGCTTCCAGTTTAAGCGCGTGTAGTTCCCTGTGAGCGTATGCTTTGCGATGATTATCAAGAAGTCACAGGGGCAAAAACTGAAGGGTGCGGGTGTCGACCTCAGGACAAGCTGTTTCTCACACAGACAACTGCATGTCGCTTGCTCCCGCATCACCAGTTCTGACTCTTTCTATATTTTGGCCGCTGAGAACAAAACTACAAACGTACGTAGTATACAGGGAAGTTTTATAAAATGTGGCTGTTATTCAAAATTTAAAAATTCATAAAATTTTATTTCACATAAACCTACATGGGCACTTATGAAACGTCAGAAGGTAGGTGCACGGTTCCAATTGGTCGTTTCCTATGGAGAAGAGCCGGCAAGAAACTCCACGGTTACTCTTTTAAAAATAATTGGCTTTTACAATACTTTCAAATAACAGTGTTACTAGGTATGGGAGGACAGTGTAGGTCTTTCAATAAGTACTAAGTACTTAACAAAATAGAAAATGATCTACAATTCACAAAATAGAAAAGAATCTAAACAAAAGATAAATAAATTAATAAAACTAAAAACCTATTTTAATAAAACGCAATTATATGATTGCTATTACAACTATAATCAATCTGAATAATTATCATGTCCACAAAAGTCACTAATAAAGAGTTGAAATTAAATCGTAGGTATATAATGTCAAATAATAGAGTAAATATGTCAAGGACGAATGTAAAAAATTAAAATAAACATGGTAATTTGGAGCAGTTAATAGACTCTTACTTATTTATGCCGTTAATGAGGTAGAAGGGAAGCCACATGTGCAGAAGGAACTATTGCCAAACTTCCTTGTCTTCAACGTAGTCTTTAATTTTATAAAAGGCGTTCTTGATAAGGACACGTTTGATGTGGGTTTTGAACTTATTGTAGTATATTGTGGTGTCTTACGAGTTCCACATGAACGAAGTCGCGGCCAGAAGCTAGTAATTAAATAAATGGAATGGGTTTAAAAAAAATAAATATAATAATATTAGTTTAGATTTAAAAAAGTATGATAAACCCCTTCGGGCTGATTTTTCAATAGGCAGATAATTTTTATCTGAAGACAAAATATTGTCGGTTTGTATGTAAAACATGTCAAACTGTCATAATAAGTCTTTAGATAAAAGTTATTTGATTATTGGTAAATCAGCCCTAAGTGTCTAAAGGATCTCGTGCACTAGACGGCCACGACCACGACCAGTGGTCGCAGCGACCATAAACTATAGAAACCGATAAGAATCGCGCACTTTGTCGCAACGGCCACCTAGCCGCAGACCAAACAATAACACTAGACGGCCACGAATAGCCGGAGTCGTGGCCGTCTAGTGCGCGAGATCCCTAAATGTAAATTATATTTGCCAAAGAAGTGTGAAGGTCTGTTTAGTTTAGACTATGCAATTTATACCTAAGGAATTCTTCCAAGAGAATGGGTACCTAGCAGCCAGCGTCCTTCTGTCTGCTAATAACAAGCTCCGATCACTAATTCACCTGACAAGCGCAGTGATTATTGCAATATTTAATGTCGAATAAGTAGCACAGCATTTAGTTACACAAGCTACAATATTTGGACCACGCATTCTAACCACGATATTGTTGACCTCGGGAGAGATCAGGTATTAAATACCAAACTCGGAGCCGGAAACTTGAAATAACAACACACCACTAGCCAAGTCGTGTTTAAATCCTGCTGAAGAAAAAGGGACTGTTGCTTTAAAACCTCTAACCGCTTGAAAAACCACAGACACAATACAAAGACTTAGTTGATCCAGCTCCAAATATAAAAAACACTAAAAAGTGAAAAATAACTTTAATTTCGGAAGTCGGTGTCTTTGGTTTTGAATATTCGTTTTTTGCCACCGACTTCCGAAATTAATTATTTTTCACTTTGTAGTGTTTCTTTTTGGAAGTCGGTTGTTTTTTTTTTTGTGAAAAGTTTCTGTTTTTCACTTTTTAGTTTTGTTACATACCCCACACAAATTCGAATACCACTACCTGCTATGTAATTATCAGTGACAGGAAATTATCATTATCATCCCCGTACGAAGTGGGAAAAAATACGTATTATTGGAGCCAACTCAAAAACCATCCAAGCAAAAATAATAAAATTTAAATGCGACCACTTCGAGAACATAAATCCTTTCAAACAAAAAAATAATTTTCAAAATCGGTCCACAATTGACGGAGAAATCGAATTGTGGATGTACATTAAAAAAAACATACACACGCTACGAACATACAACCTCCTCCTTTTTGGAAGTAGGTTAAAAAGGTGTTGAAAAGGTGATCTCCTTTAATTAATATTGCTATCAGGCAAATAAACTAAGTTCTCCATGCTTCAATTACCTATATCCTTGTTGAATAAATAAGTCGTAAACAGGCTAAGGATATAATAAGTTCATATTTAATGGCCAGTTGTAAATAATTCTAATGGCATCATTGACGCTAGGGGTCGTAAAACTAAGAATTATTCATGTTACATCCTTGGACTATTAATTATGATCATAACATCAATTACGACACTTTAACTGATAATGAAAGTATGTAATATTATGTTAATACAATGGTAAGGTAGAGTTGGGTAATGGCCGATTCCTATAATATACGGATCGTTGTGGTTAAAATAGGGTAGTTGCCTAGGTAAAAAAAAAGAAATTCTGTTTAGTCCATCTTTCAGATAATAAAAAAATATTAGACACGTATTTTTTGCTTTATCATATTAATCAAAAATAACTTGGAAAACACGCATTAAAGTTGAGGAGTGGGGGCTCGCTACGTCACAACGCAGTATTAAATCTAGCAAGGCGTGACGTCATGCCACATTTTAACTCAATGTATCGCCGTAATCTTTTGATTACGTCAAAAAAGAAAGAATACGTGTTCAATATTTTTTTATAATATACAAGACGGACAGAAAAACATTTTTGAACACTGGCCTATTAAATCTATTGTATATTTAGGTACCTCTCTCTTTATTTTTCGTGTAGTTAGTGACTAACCTGGTGTCAGAGTTTTTATGCCGACCGTGAGTGAGCCTCTGACTTGGCTTCACATACCGTCGCGTTGTTTCCTCACGATGTTTTCCTTCGCCGTTTTTGAAGCAAGTGATAATTATACAATACGCACATGAATCCGAAAAGTCAGGGGTGCGTGACTTGGGTTCGAACTCGAGACCTATGACTTGGCAGTCCGACGGTCACACCACTGCTGGATCTTTACCAATAATGAAGCCAAGACCTCATAGTTTTGCATAGTAGACCCTCCCATATGGAACTACTTCCATATGGGAGGGTCTACTATGCAAAACTAAAAAAAAATTAAATTTTTTTTTAAATATTTATATAATTATACAATTAAATCCCTAAGTTTAGTTCTTACTGAGGCTACGGAAAACCAGCAAAGATTTCGCCACGAACGGAGTTGTAATAAATCATTACTGGTGAATTAAGGTTGTTATAAACGGAAATTAAAATTTAAAAAAATTATTCTATAAATAGGATATCGAAATCACTTTAAAACGCCATATAAAAATAAAAAGCAAACTTTTTACAAAAAAAAACACTACAATCTAAAAAAATCATTTAATTTTGGAAGTCGGTGTCTTTGGCTTTTAATTTTCGTTCTTTGCCACTGACTTCTAAAATTAAAGTTATTTTTCACTTTGCAGGAGAAGTCGGTTGTTTTATTTTTAATAATGCGCGTTCTCAACCTTCATTACGTTATACACCATGCATCGGTATTGTATTACCTCACGATGACCACGATCGTCTCAGGCGCATGCCTCACTAAATCATATGTACAATGACATATGCCATCACGCTGCTACCTTATTAGGATGAAGATTAGTTACCTACCTGTCATGTTCGCTTATTTTATTATTAACTATTATGTCGAGGTAGCATGAAGGTTTACAGAGAGCATGCACTTGATTCACAGCTGTCCGGGAGACCCGTACGGACCGTCCGTATACGGGAGACCCGTACGGGTACCGCCCGCAGTGCTCTGAAACGAGGGAGTAGAAGAATGTCTGTAAGAAGCGTTGGACGGGCTCTACCCGGAGCGGGTCGCGTTCGGACCAATCCACGTCGCTGTGAAACAATGTTCTAACTCTAATGCCTCACGTGTGTCTCCGTTCCGGGAGCCCATACAGGCGGCCCGTACGGGTCTCCCGGACAGCTGTATGTGAATTTTACCCGCGTGGAAATCGAAAATTATCCCACAGGAATGTACTATCGCCCGGGCGCGGGGTACCTTGTTTTATAATATGTAGTTATGGTGATATTAACTAACTTTTAGGCAGCACGGACTCGCAGATTTTATAATGCATGAACGTACCGACAGCTGCGTACGCTGCGGCGCAGGCACGAGCGACGCAGTCATATATCTGTCCTGCTCTGCGTCTCATTGTAGTGCCGGCACAGATTTCTGCGTGACGCATGCAGAACGACACGTGTTTTTTTAACACTAATTCATATTTTTTTGCAATGACAGAAAATTTAATTTAATTAATTCGTTGTGAATCTTGTTTGTATGATACTAATCATCCAGACTATTAAAAAAATACATTAAAGTCTATTGTTTATACTAGCTAGGACGCGAACGTGTCTGTGTAGCTGCGTCGCAGCATGCGCTCGCGGCCTATGTCTGCCTCGGCTGCCCTACCCTGCAACATCTGTCCTGTGCTGTGCTGCGTCACCTGCGTATCAGCATACACTTAGCGTAAAGGTCGTTTGAGTTCAGAAACGTGATAGTTTTATGCTCGGTTCCTATAAACAAAAACGAATCGTTATTAATTCTGAAGTAGGTAAAATACCACAAAGCAAAGACGTTCACTGCTGAACATAGGCCATAGGCTTATATTTTTGAGCCTCCACAGAGGCTTTGCGGACCCCTAGGACTCCGCGAAGCACACTTTGGTTATGGCTGCTCTTACCAATAGAGTACCAAGAGCAATTTGAGGTTAATTAGCCCTTTTTCCCTTAACAGGGACACCTCTGCCCAACCCTTCGGGGAAACAAGGCGTGATGTTATGTTAACCGTTTTTCAGTAACTCGTAGCAAAGTTGAGCTCAACTATCATTAATGAGACACAATAGAATTTTAATTGTTATCGATCTCCAGGAGAGCTCTTGACAGCCAAGGGGTTACTAATACTCGATTCCAATAAACACGACGAATAGTTTTTCTTACCAATGGTAACCGTTTTTATTGTCAAACTGGACATATACCTACATAGATTCGTAAGCTAATTTTATCTGTGATAGCTATTTCCATGTGAGAGGATCTACTATGCAAAGCTATGAGGTATTCTCTTCATTATTGGTAAAGACACGAGAGTCTTAAATTTAACCCATAACGGTCCGTAATTTATAGGAATTGGCCTTTAATGATGAAGTTTTATAGTAGCGATAGTATTTGTAACCAGTTTTCTATAAAGATGATTTAAAAGAAGATGTAGTGACAAAAATTTAAAAGGGTATGCTGAGATGGTTTGGGCATGTTGAGAGGATGAATGAAAGGCGACTAACAAAATGTTTTTACAAGGCTGATGTGAAGGAAAAAGCCAAGCGGGGACGCCCTAGGAGGACATATACTGCCCTTATTGGTGATGTTCTTCAGAAAGGTCAGGTGAGTAGTACTCGCAACCGGCGTGCGTGTATGACCAGATGTATGAACGTCAACGAGGCAAAAGGAGTATGTAAGGATCGTAGCAGGTGGCGTTCTGTAGTTGCTGTCTACTCCCATGGGAAGAAGGCGTGAGTTTATGTATGTATGCATGTATTCTATAAAGAAAAATGCTAGTGTGCAGAAAATAATCACCCACCGGTACGGTCATTTGGTTATCTTATGCAACATTTAACTTCGTAATCCGACCATTCACATCTATCGTCTAGTTATACAATTTGACACAATTTCCATCTCTATTTGAGTGTGTCGGACACAAAGTCTGGCGCAGTCGCGACAGCAGCCATTTTATAGTTTTTGGAACAGATTCATACAAAGATTAAAGTTTCACGATCAAAGGAGGTTTTAAAAGATTTTTGATTTCTAATTTATGATCGTCGTATTTTTTCGTTAAAATGGGGTTTTCAAAGACTTTCTGGATGCATGTTTAGAAAGAACTTCGTTTCGTAACAGATCAAAGATTTGATCAAATGTTTACATAAAGACCGAAGTAGGTATTTCGAAATCGAAATTTCTCTCAATTGAAAAATATCTGCCATCAGACATAGGCCTTTTAAGCATAGATCACTGACGCAAGCATTTTATTTCAATTATACCAATTACAGGCACTTTTAAATTGTTTACGAGTCGGTCAGTCAGAAAGACGAAGCTAGTTGCCCATTCCAAGGCATAGTATATTCCTATGGAGAAGAATATGCAAGAAGCTCCATGGACACTCTTTTAAATCAGAATATTGGTACAAAGTTCTTCGGGCAAACTTGCGTGATTTGAATTTTTTGAATAATAGAATACAATAGACGTGGATATATTTAGTAAACTGTTTCGCTTTGCTATTTCTAAAGAGCCATAAAAATCCCTGAAAGAAATCGACACGTGTTTCACCTCTCAACGAGGCATCCTCAGGATGACGATTGACTTGTCGTGAACCCAAACACGCCGTGTTGCCACACCGAGTGCGTCTCTGCGTTCAGCGCTCGGTGTGGCAACACGCCGTATTCGGGTTTGTATTTTATATGAATTTCCGCAAGGTCACGCCTGAATCAATTAACTATTTTAGAATAATGTTAAAAAATACTAGAAATTAATTAATTTAAAAAATCTGAAATCCCTGTCGATAAAAAACGGTTGGTGACGTCGGGGTTTTAGTTAAACCTCACGAAACATATTTTTATTAAACCCCAGGAATAAAATTAAAAAAAATGCAACCATTATCCTTTAAGGCTCGTGCAGACCAGCGCGACACGCGATGCGACACAAAGGCACCGCTCGTCGCGCGACGAGCGGTGCCTTTGTGTGGCGTCGCGTGTCGCGCTGGTCTGCACAAGCCTTTATCATAAATAGCTTGTGCCTAATTTGGTACCTGTAGATATTAAATATAAATACCCAATTAAATACCACAAAGTTCCCACTTCATTATAACATTTTCCTACTGATATGCATCGCGGATAATGTAAGTAAATTCCATGGTTTTATAAATAGACCGTTCAAGATAACAAACACTACGAGGAAATATTAAGGAAAAAATATCTCCTTTTTAGGAAAAATATAGAAGTACCTAACTATGAGGAAGGACGATATTCAATTAACACTAATTTAATTAATATTTTTGTGTGCCTAATATACAAAACTAAAACCCAACTTAACGACCCACGCGTAACGACTATCAAAGATCTACGAATGACAGCCGGGACGAACCGATTAACTTGCTTTCCGAGGCAGGAGGGTCTCAATATGTAATGGATGGTCACCCATCCACGAACCTGCGGCGGCAAGCGTAGCTTAACCTTCGATCGACTCATGCGGCTATTATTATGTAGCCCCAAGCCACTTAATTACTAGTAATCACTAGTTACTATCGCAAAGACATAATATAAGTTATGTTTCTTGGTAATGGCTGAGACTAGCCGCAGTTATCTCAAAGGCGATCGAGTAAAATGATTGGCATTTAGTTATAATTGTGAGGTATTACATAGACTGTTATAAATTGATTAATTTGACTTCATACAGGCAACTTCTGTGATTAACTTATAGCTAATTGTAATGTCAACATATAACATCAAGCCTGTAATTATAATATTTTATTGACCGACTTCCAAAAAGGAGGAGGTTATATGTTCATCGCGTGTTTTTTTTATGTATGTCCACCGATTTCTCCGTCAATTATGGACTGATTTTGAAAATTCTTTTAACTTTGATTGGATAGTTTTTGAGTTAGCTTCGATATTACGTATTTTTTCCACTTCGTATGTGGATGATATGATAATTTCCTGTCACTGATAATTACATAGCAAGTAGTGGTATTCGAATTTGTATGGGGTAGGTACCACAACTAAAAAGTGAAAAATAAAAACTTTTACAAAAAAAAACACTACGAAGTGAAAAATAACTTTAACTTCGGAAGTCGGTGGCAAAAAATTAAAATTCAAAACCAAAGGCACCGACTTCCGAAATTAAAGTATTTTTCACTTTGTAGTGTTTTTTTTGGAAACCGGTTGTTTCTTTTTTTTTTAAGTTTTTTTTCCGTTTATTTCTTTATTCTCCGAAACGCGAGTCAGAGATTACTACTACACCTTCATTTTATTCTTGTTTTTTTTTTAACCACTACGGCCAAGCTCTTGGCCTGCATCTCACCTGATGGTAAGTGATGATCAGGCCGAAGGTGGAAGCGAGCTTCACCCGGTATCCTCAACCACAGAGGAACTGGCAATCTTACCTCTAACTGCCGAAACACAACAATGCTGTTAACATTGTTGTTATGGCGACAGACTTAGATAAGATGGTGGTAGCTAGCCAGGCGGACTTAGAACAAGCCCTACCACCAACCAAACCGAGCAGATTTTTTTTCCCTCTCTGGGTGTCGAACCCGGGACCTCTGGTTCTGAGACAGGTGGTCTTACCACTAGATCACAGAGGCGGTTGAACCTCATTTCGACAGTTATGTTTTACCCATGTCATTTAGTTTAGCTAGCGCATTGCTTCCGCCCAGACTCCGTGCAGCCACGGAGATTCGTGATTTAAAAACCTTAAAACCTTAGTCTTCTCGACCTGGTAATCGAACTCAGGAGAGGTAGTTTACTCAGCAGCAGTGCTTGCGACCACTAGACCAACGATGCAGTTAAAAATCTAAAATGTTAACATATTAAATATAATGTTGACTAAAGAGTCAGAATCTTAGAGCAAATTCCACCAGTGAATTTGAACGCGATCAGCACATCTAAATCGTGTTCAAAAGATGTCAGTCATATACTCATCATACTCATCATCGGCATCGTTGAGGAATATTGACACTGGACAGCTCTTGAACGTGGTGTAGATGTGCTGATCGCGTTCAGAATCATTGGTGTTTGCCCTTTAGTAGCTGAAGGAAACCGACCTTAACACAAATTTTACCATAATTATAAAAATCTACAATTTTATTAGCCTAGGGCCTAGGCTAATAAAATTGTATATTTTGACGGCGCATGTGACGGTTCCCAAATTACCCTAGGCCCTAGGGTAATTTGAGAACCGTCACATGCGCGGGGCATGGCCCCTTCCATTAGGGGAAACCGTCCTAAACACTAAACCTAACTATAATCCTAATCTTAACTATCCTAACTATTAATATAAATGCGAAAATGAATTTGTTTGTTTGTTGCGTTTCACGCTAAAATGGCTGAACGGATTTGAATAAAATTTGGCACATGGGTTGACCATGAACTAGACTAGGAGATAGAATACTTTTTATCTCGATATTCCCACGGAATCGAAACTTATGCGGGTGAAACCGCGAGGCGCAGCTAGTTTAAGCACAATTAGGAAAAAACACAGTCATCAAAGTCACAGGAATTGTATATTTTCCCGAGTTCACAGACCGATAAGTAGGTAAGCTAAAATAGATTTACATAAATATCATGCAATACAAGCAATAAAACATAATAATGGTAATATCTCACGAAGAGTTAGCGTAGATTGAAGACTTTGATTAACATCTATGCAAATGGCGGACTAACATGTTTAAAAACAAATTGATACACGTCTTTAATTCAAAAACATTACATTCCCTTGCCTTGGTACCTGTAGGTATGGTGATTTATTATAATTCGTGTTACCTAATCGTCATTACTCAATAATCGAGGTTCATGTATGTCATGTCATGTAACATGTAGTTACTTTCATACCATTTAGAGAAAATCAAGATGTGGCTGATTTTTATTTGGAAGAGACAGGCAAACAACTTTGTTTTATTTTTATACTATACTCCATTAGTTTTAATAACGAACTAAAGGTAAACAAAGCGTAAAAAGGGTTTTTATAAATGACTCTTTCTTGTTTAAAACGACGTTAAAACCAAATAAAATAAATTATTGTCGATTTTTACGATAGTTTCCTCTTTTATTAATGTATGTTATACTTCATAATTTATTCTTAAACTACTCTTTTCTAGCACAATTTTTTAGTTTAGATAGATTTATAATATTAAATTAATCTCAACGAATATTATAACGTTGCTAAATTGAAAAGTACAACTGTGACGTAGCATGAAAACTGAAGTGTGTGTATTACGTTTAGTCGGTTAGCCAGAAGCCTTTGACAGGTATCTCGTCACGTGGATTTTTTTGTTTATCATTAGTTAACTACCTAAACCAACGGAGTATAATAAAAACATGTACAACTAAAGATATACCGGGATATCTTTCTATGAAAGATACATGAAGTCTGTATAATAATTTGCTCTGTAGAGTATGAAGTCAAAGTCATAGTCATAAGTTTGTACAGAATAGTAGGTGGATACCTACTGCAGATCTTTATTTATTTATTTTATTATTTACTACACAGTAAAATACATAGAGATCTTTTAGTAAATATGCTAACAAAATGACTTAAAAGCAAACAATGTGTATTTAATCTGAATCTAACCCGTCAATTAGTAATGAAATGTATTTCTTGGTACTCGGTTGCAATCATAGTTGATTTAATCTAACGCCGCTCGGATCTAATTGCATGTATAAATTCATTTTGTGTGATATTGCACTGATATTTCTAAGCTAGGAATTACCCAACAAAAGCTAAATCAGATTTGTACAAATCACGTCAAAACAGAACAACTCCAGACTCTATGGTCCGTTCAAAAAGTCTTTTATGAAAACGTAAACAAATGGATCACAAAACCTACCTATGGATGCTAATCCCACTTACAAATTGAGTGCTTTGATTTGATTATTTGAATACATAAACGCGGAAATTTAAATCACCAAGATATTTTTCATTTGACAATTGAGGTTAATTTTATATTACCTCAAATATCGAAGATTTTTCAAAAAAAAAAAATTAATCACCTCCATACATTTTGACCGCGTAGGTAGGTATTGCACTTTTCTATGAAACAGCAGATTTTTTTTTAATAACCGACGATAAATTTCAGTATCATATACTGAATCCATGGTAAAAGTTTTCGCGTCGATGTCCCTACCGCCCTGTATACGGTAGGTACATAAAAAACTGTCTGTCTGTTTGTTCTGGCTAACCTCCGAAACGGCTGAACTGATTTTGACGGGACTTTCACTGGCAGATAGCTGATGTTATAAGGAGTAACTTTTATTTTACAAAAATAATTAGTGTGGTCTTTGACATGTTCATCCTGAGCCCAATCTCAAGGCTCGCTTTGTTAAGTCTGCGAACATGTTACAGTTATGCGTAGTATAGGTATTGGGGGTTCGAATTTCGGACCGTATAAGGAACACAACACTGCGTGCCAAAACCAAGGTCACGGACGTTACCCAGAAAGCCGCTAAGCTTAAGTGGGACTGGGCCGGACATGTTTATCGCATGTCAGATGACAAATGGGCTAAAAGAACTACTGATTGGGTCCCACCAAACGCACGACGACATCGCGGCAGGCCGAGACGAAGATGGCGAGCTTGACTCCTACCGAAAGGACTGGCCGATACTAATAATGGACAGAGTTGTGTGGAAAAGGGAGAGGGAGGCCTTTGCCCTGCAGTGGGACAATACAGGCTAGTTAGATTAGATAAGTGTGGGCGAAACCGTGGGCCGCAGTTAGGTTGTCTAATAAATCAGATAATTGACCGAGCGAGCGAGCGAGCGAAGCATCTCTGCTTCAAGTCTGGCAAAATTTGCTTTCGTGTGTCAGTTTGTTGGTACTCGGTTTCGGCCTGCAAGAGGGGCAGTGATGGACGAACGTGAAAATATGGGCCGAGGCGAAACCAAGGCATACATATGTGAGACCATCAATGCCTGGTTGCGGCCAAGGCTTGTACAGTACTTTTCTCAAATAATGCGCGGAAATTCAAACTAAGTTTACACGACAGATAAATCTTATGTTAAAAATTCTCGTATCAGTGTTATTAGTTGCCATACTCCTCGTAGAGGTGTACCAACAGTACCCCTCTACAGGTCGTATTCGTATGAAACTTGGTATACAGGTTTTACGAATTTATAGTTTTTTTGTGTCGTCGGGATTTTTGATTGGAGCGGTACTTCCTCCAAAAGGGACAAAAAAGGGGGCTACTGGATATCTCCGCCTTACGAGATCCCATTTTGATTTTGGATTTTTTGGTTGCAAAAAAGTTTTGCTCGCGAGGTCTATACTGTTCGCAGAAAATCTAGTTTTATAATAACCACGGTATGCGGTCTCACAGTCATACTCTAGGTCACAAGTAATCGCAAATTACCTACCTAATGTACGATTGTAATTAGTGCCTACTTTAATTCTCAGTTTGACATGAATATTGCCGGCCTAGAATAGCTAACTTGTCCTGTGATTTGAACTAGACTTTAAGTGAAGGAGATTGTGATATTAGTCCTTATAATGCAGTGATAAATCCGCTTCAATGATCTTTTTCTGTTAGAGTAGTGGCGCTCAACCTTTTCTTGACCAGAGACCATTTTGATTTCTTTGTTGTTAGCAGACCACGATGTACAAGAAAAAATTGAATTAATTTGAAAATACACTTTAGTCAAAAACTCAATAGTAACGTGCATTCTTCTTCTGAGCGTGTCGATGGCAAAAATAATAGCAAAAAAATATATTTTTAAATTTGTTTGGCCCAAAACTCAGCGTGCCTTAACGTGCATTAGCAAAAAACATGAAAGAAAGAGAGAGAAAGAAAGGAAACAAGAAATTTAAATACATTTTGAATAAATGTAATTTTTGAGTTTGCAACTTCTGCAATAACTTTACAATGATATTCAGCGATTTGAGTTTAATTTTAGGAAAATATGGTATTTATCAGATCATAAACAACAACCATCTATTCTGTAAAAATATAACTTCTTTGCATGGCCGTATTTATTTAAAAAAATATAAATTAATATTAGATGTACTTAATTGATGTGTAACATCTGACATCTCACCTTGGTAATAAGCTACATTAAAGGGGCGGAGCCTCGTCAAGGTCGTTTCTGACGCTCAACTCTAGCACCGCGCGCGCTCATTGGTCAAATCAAATAGCGCGCGCTTCCCCGGCTTCCTGTTACACACTTCCGTCCCTTTCCATGAAATAAAGCGAGAAGAAAGATGTGACACATAAAAAAAAAGAACTTTTCTTTCTTTCTATTTTTTTCCTTCACTTGGATAACTTTTAGTTTTTTCCATAGGTACCTAAGACAGGTTTAAGTAAACTAAGCTAACCTGCGGTCAAACGTAACTTGTTTTATTCCGATATTAATTAACGCATTGCGTGTAACGCATTTATTTTTATTAGTGCGTATAGCTTCGGAGAATCAGTTGAATAAAGCTTCGTTCTTGTAAGTTGGCTGTTAATCTAATCGTTTCAAAGAAAATCATTAAATTCTGTAGGGGATCTTATTTAATTTTATTCGAAGAAAATATAATGTTTTTTTATCTAATATCCTTAGTTTTAAATAAATACAAAAAATTCTTTGATTCCCTATGAAAATGTTTAGTGGTATGAGGAACAGGGTGTAAAGTTCACTCATCCACCATAGAAAAGGGAGGATCCTCCGACCAGACGGGTGTTGTGTCTGGCGGGCAACTGCCCATCGGTTGGAAGTTGAAATCTTGTATGTATGTCGATCGCTCGGTAAACTCTAACTGCGCGATGCAGGATTTGTGTGACGTCATGTCTTTGATGCGTAGTTTGTATGTGGCGGTGTAACCGCTACATCATTCCCCTCCGGAGACCGGAGGTCGATAGTGGGCTGAATCTTGCGATGCTTCACAAAGTGCCAGCTGTGGTTCCAGTGAGTCGGAACCGGGTGCCGCATAGTTCGCGGTGAGTCGGAACTTTCTGTGGTGATTGCGGCGTTTGTGGTGATTGTGGTGATTCCCCAGTGAGTCGGGGTGATTGAGGTGATTGCTGTGATTCCCCAGTGAGTCGGGGTGATTGAGGTGATTGCGTTGATTCCCCAGTGAGTCGGGGTGATGAGGCTGATTGCGTTGATTCCCCAGTGAGTCGGGGTGATGAGGCTGAGGGTGATGACCAGGAATGCGCGTTCGCTGCATGCTGGTGATCAGGATACCCGTTTAAGCCGTGGGTGCTGGCTGGCTTTGTGACTCGCCTCACGAAAGCTTGCGGGAGTGATGATGATGATGACGTCACGCCGAAGTAATTGCACGAAGGCTGCGTTGACGTTCATCACGTCGGGGTCACCAATATAGTGGTATGAGGAACAGGGTGTAAAGTTCACTCATCCACCATAGAAAAGGGAGGATCCTCCGACCAGACGGGTGTTGTGTCTGGCGGGCAACTGCCCATCGGTTGGAAGTTGAAATCTTGTATGTATGTCGATCGCTCGGTAAACTCTAACTGCGCGATGCAGGATTTGTGTGACGTCATGTCTTTGATGCGTAGTTTGTATGTGGCGGTGTAACCGCTACAAATGCATCATCATGTTTAAATTTCATTAAATTAGTAATTAGCATCGACGGAGTGCCTGACCCGGGCCGTCGCCGTCGTCGTTTTTGTACTTTTACAATGTTTTATAAACTATGTTTTAATCATTAATTATATATTTCGTTAGCATTAAGATTGCTTTAAAGTGTTTCAACATCCGGACAAACCATGTATGAATGAAAAATCTCGACTAATTAAAAAGTTATGCAAAAATCCGCGGGTATTCTAGTAAAATTACAATCGATCACAATGGGTTTCATTTTGACAGATCGCCAACGTTCATTGCGTTATTAACAGTGATCGGAGTAGGTAGAGTGATTTGGGGTAATATACACCGTGAAATTTGAATCACAGTTTTGCTAGAACAAACGTTATTCAGACCATGGTCTACTACCATTCTACAGCATCCAATTTAAAAAAAAACTTAATTGGTTTTTGAAAAAACACAAAATGGACTAAGTTTAAAATGTCAAGATTATCTACTGCTTACTAAATTTCGTTTATGGAGGTACATTTCCCTGTAGACAATGCTGTGTCCCGTGCGTGGTGTCTGTGTTGTAGGGAGTAACGATAATCTTGACATTTTAAACTTTGTCTTTTTTGTGTTTTTTCAAACACCAAATATGTTTTTTTTTTATTGGATGCTGTAGAATGGTAGTAGACCATGGTCTGAACAACGTTTGTTCTAACAAAACTGTGATTCAAATTTCACAGTGTATATGCCCCCGGGATTCCGGAATTTTGAAATTATTAAGACTTTTTAAGGAATTTTAAATGTTGTAATGTGTAGAATAAAGAATACTTCAATATGAATAAGAAATGTTTAACCCTTTTGCTGTCTTTTTTAATAGTATATAGGTGATCAGACTCCAAGAAAAGGATAGGTATACTATAAAAAAAAATAATGTAATATATTTTAAACGTTTATCTATCGCATTCTATAAATTTCTAATGTAGTAGTTTAAAAATCCTTACTTTTACCAATATTTGATTCAATCCCGTAAGTACCAAAATGAAATCCCGGAAAAAAGGCTTATCCATGTTATGATTTCTATGACTATTCATGATGCGAGTACAAAAAATCACTCTACCTACTCCGATCACTGGTTATTAACATTAATGAGCGCACGAATTTTTCAAACCTATGATACTCGTTCAATGGATTAGCAATAAACCCTTCAAAACTCGGATTTTGTTTGAAAGTGTAGTTAGGGGTGGACTTTTAATCAATTTAAGTCTGAAATCGCCAACCCGTCTTGAGCAAGCGTGGTGATCAACGCTTAAGCTGTATGAGAAAAGGCTTTTGCACTGTAGTAGACAATAATATTACTGTCTCACTGCAAGACGTAGAATTCTTCTCATTTAGAGAAGGAACAAGCAGTGGTCACTGCGCTTGCTCAAATGCTCACTTCTGCTCAATTTTGGAGCATAAAAGTGCCAGAATAGTATGAGGAATAATGTGATAAGGCAATGGTGCGGTTTAAAAGAAGATGTAGTGACAAAAATTTAAAAGACTATGCTTAGAGCTCATTCACACGAAGACGAATCGTGATTTTTCACGAATCGTGTTTTTTCACGATTCGTTATTTTTTTTGACGGGAGCAATGCTTTTTATATACCCATGTTCACACGCTTCACGAATCGTGAAAAAAGACGTAGACGGATCGTCGGTCACTGTTTTATACCGAATCGTCAAAGACGTATCCCGTGTGAATGCGCCCTTAGATGGTTTGGTCATGTTGAGAAGATAAATGAAAGGCGACTAACAAAATGTATTTACAAGGCTGTGTGAGGGAAACGGCGGGCGGGGATGCCCTAGGAAGACATAAAAAGTGACCTTATTGGTGATGTTAGAAAGATCAGGTGTGTAGTAGTCGCAACCGGCGTGCGTGTATGACCAGATGTATGAACGTAAACGAGACAAAAGGAGTATGTCAGGATCGTAGCAGGTGGCGTTCTGTAGTTTCTGCCTACCCCCATGGGAAGAAGGGGTGAGTTTCTGTATGCATGTATGTACCGTCGCGGAAAGCCATAACTGACCACCATAAGGTCTATTCTTGCTTGCAGCACGCGGCCGCTATAGAACCGCGGCGGTAACAGATATGGTCATCGTGTGCACGGGATTTTGTTTTCAAAATGGTAAGGGGGCTTCCGCGATGGTACTTATAATAACAACAACATAATCTTAAAAATAAACTATTTCATTCATCACAGCCGAGAAAGATTTATCTTCTTATCTCTATGAAAAGAAAAACTAAACAAATGCATTTAAGGCGCCTGCATAGTGACAAAAAAGATAAGAAACGAAATTAGGCTGTGTCTACAAAAAACTAGAACAAAATATGACACATGCTTGAGTTTATTTTATTAATAATTAGCTTCTTCGCCCGCCTGGAGGTTGGAGATTATCCCTTGGGAACGTATTACTGGGACAAAAAGTCTAATGTCCTAACCGAGGTTAAGGTCCACGTGTGTGCCACATTTCATCGAAAGCCGTTCAGACTTTTAGGTGTGAAAAGATAGCAGAGAAGAGTTATTTTCACATTTATAATAGAACTAGCTTCTGCGTGGAATAGTTACTTTGCGCGTATTGGATAAGGATAAGATTTGTAATTTGGATAAGAATAAATATCATGTTTATAAAAACAGCTTCGCAAATAATGCATTATTTTAGAACAAATTTGGTTAGCATAAAAAATTCAAAAGTACCTGTAATTGGTTTATTTGAAATAAATACTTTGAGTTTGAGTTTGAAATATTTTAGTGAGCCAACCTTAAAAGATAGACACATGCTGTCGCGGACATTTTTTTCTGCCATACATGATTTTTGCGAAACTTTAACCGTTTACGCAGCGCACGCAGCGGAAGCTCTCAAAAGGAAAAAAAAAAAACGATTTTGAAACATTCTTCATTGGTGATTCGCTCCTATTAGTCTTAGCGTGATGATATATAGGTACCTATAACCTTCCTCGATAAATGGTCTATCTAACACTGAAATAATTTTTCAAATCTGACCAGCAGTTCTTGAGATTAGCGCGTTCAAGCAAACCTGTAAAAATATAGTAGATGGCGAAAAAATATTGTAGAAATGTTTTAAAAACATTTTTATTCTATGCATATTTTTTGTTACTATGTTATGTTTTATGCATATTTTTTGTTACTATGTTATAACAGGTTTGGTTTTAAGTCTCATAACTATTTTTACACTCTGAATTAAGGTTATAAAATACAATTAACTTAGCTTAATATAATGAGAATAATACTGACCTTATTGCGATAATTTCTCTATTTTTTCATTTAGGCCTCTAAAACAGCAGGATACTAATAATATATTCTCTAATATAGGGTTGGTAACCCTAAGAGTACTTATGAATTTATTGTAATAGTTACCTAGAAGTAAATTAGTAGGTATGAAAGACAGACATCATGGAGATTTTACAGTGTTTCACGTGATCTTAAAAATAACTTTTGGCACTTAAACTTATGGCTAGGTGTTGATTATTTAAAAGCTCTACCTATCACAGTAAAAAACTAATTAGATATTAAGTTGGTCCTTCACGAAGATTATATTAAGACGATAGAAAAATTTGAGATTCCCATCATAATTTGATTTGAATAGTTGTCTAGAGTAAATAGTTGCCCATGTGCTAACCATGTCCATAATTAATAGATTCTATAAATAGTAGGTCCTTAAATAAATAAGTAATTTGTATATTGAGGAATTTACAGTTAGGTAAGTTCTCGCGTACTTAGCAAAAACAAAACAAGAGTTAAACTTAAACAACTTTTTGTTGGACATTGTTACTTCTGATAAACTGAGTTTCGACTTTTTCCTTAAATGTTACTCAAGTCAGAACATAGTTATAAATGTCACGCTTTTTAGTAAAATTATTTTCGAAATTACATTGTACGAAACGTTCTTTTATTCCAAGTTGCTTCCAAGAAATACACAATAATTTCGATTAACTTCTGTGTTTAAACTAGTACTTATTTAAATAATAAAAGCTGATCAAATAAGATAACTTATGTACTATTAACAGCTTTTATTTACCTTCATTTTTAACACTTACATTTTTACACTACACACTGCAGCGAATATTTTGTAAACAGAACACATCCTGTAAAAAAACACTGGAGTGGTTTCACCTACCTCGTCATCCCATGCTGGTTCCCCGTATTCCTGATCTGCTACATCCTGTCTGCGTTCCTCCTTCATCCGCTGCAAATCCTTCACCACTCCATCCATCTGCTCCGAACTCAGACCCCCCCACGCCTTCATAGCAGTCAGCAACTCCTCATCTTCGTCAGTCAACTCCACTCTTTCCGGCGAGAGAGAATTCAACCGATCCAATTTTTCATACAACTTTTCTTCGGGTGTCTGAGCCGATTGTCGGTCAGGCGCGACGGTTAACTTTTCCAATTTTTCATACAATTTATCGAAACGATTTGAAAACGGGGTGTCGGTGACGTGAGCGGTTCGGATGCGGTGCGTAAGGAGGATCACGAGGAGAGGTAGACGCAGCATTGTGCGAACGCGGCGGACGGACGACTGGCATATGGGCACGCGTTGGGAATACTTTAGGTGAACGCGCCCGTTCTCCGGAGCGGAATTGGTCTTGATTTTTTTCGATAACGCTCGAACGGTGTGAATGTATCTAAATAATTTGCTGTTTAACTAAATCAATGCAGATACTAATTGCGTATTTGTAATTTATACGTCTTCGGGATGTTCCAGGTTAAAGTTCACCATAGTATGACAAAGTTTAACATTACTTACGTGATAAGTGACTGATAAGTTAATGTTGATTTCTTTCAGCATTTAAAACTGCAAGTAGTAACATAATATAATATATGTTTCCGTGATTGCAGACTGGCGCGACGTGACTCTAACTTTGATAAGTCGATTAAAAAAAAAAATGGTTTTGAATTTCTAAGAAAACTATTTTCTATTAATCCATGTTTGGTATACAATGATTTGTATGTCTTCGTTGTGATTTTCAGGTTAAACTGTGGGTTCAATAGACTTTGCTGACGTTGTCTGCTAATAGTCCAACTTATTTGTCCAGCAATGTATTTCTGGCAAAAAAACGTTTGATTTGAAGTGAACCATATATGTCTGTAGCAATTTATCTGGTTATTGTTTCATGAAAATGACTTCGTTGGACACTGGATAGTCTATATTCTGCCCCCGATAGAAAAGAATACGCATCTAACATTTTTTCCAGATTTGAGTTAGGATATACATTGCCGGAATCAGAAAAAAAGGTGCATCTGCCTGATACCTAACTCAAATCTGGAAAAAATGTTAGATGCG
Source organism: Agrochola litura (assembly GCA_949152395.1). Lineage (NCBI taxonomy): Eukaryota > Metazoa > Arthropoda > Insecta > Lepidoptera > Noctuidae > Agrochola > Agrochola litura. The sequence goes on along the minus strand of OX424495.1, from coordinate 24,273,694 downwards.
TCTTTTTTTATCGGGGGCAGTATTGTAGAGGTCATTTGGAGTCATGTGTGTTTAGCAGTTTACTGATTGAAACATGTATCATAATGTTATGAAATATTATTAATTTGTTATTTACCTACTTACATTATGCTCCAAGATTCGGTTAATAAAAATTTACCGCTTCCGCTGGCATCTAGAACAAAAAAAATAGATTGAAGATTATAAGCAATTACTTAATGAACTGTTCACAAGTCTTAAAATAGAGTTGACATTATTTTTATTATGCTCTGATATGAAATAATGTTTACATTACAGGCTACAGCATTTTTATCTTAGTTTATAAAACATGCTAATTGTTCATCACTTTTCACCAATATTGTAGATTAAACTTTATTAATTTGTAATAGAGTTTCTAATCAATTGTGGCGGCTGTCTTGAGTTTTGCGGTTACTAACAGAACAGAAGTTTTTTTTTTAAATTAATAGTTACTTAACTAAAATAAAAATAAACAATGAATTTGCGTAGGTTGTTTTTTAATGCCTATTCACCTTCAAGAAATAAGTAGGTACGTCTCAGACTTTTTAATTTGACTGTCATTCTGAAGCGCGATAATGGTGGTAAAAACTCAGGCTATATTAACAAAAAAAAATACTTCATATTACAAACTCATAAAAAATTAAGACCTCCATAATTTCTACCAATCAAAAGCAGACAATGCACCCAACCATCTCAGATTGCATTGTTTATATTCAAGCAATCATCGTGCTATAAAACACGAATCCAGAACAATGATAAAAAAATCGTGCGGCCGACAACTGGGGCTTGCACCTTATATTTATTTGTTAGTCACGAATATAATCCTGTCTCGACACTCATTCATACCTGCATGTCTGGCGAGCTTGTGGTTCCGCATACGTGCGCGGATTCTTACTAGAATTGTCTATGGAACCCTAAAAGGTTATGGGAAATAAAGAACGATGTGTAAACTCTTAAACTGGGTTTAAAATAGACCTCGCTAAGGAAAGATTGTGTTTGTAGACGTAAAAGGCGCTTAAGAGACTGATTCAAAAGACATTTCTGCAGTCTTGTAGAAATTATCAAACTGCTATCACCGCTTTGTCTGCCAAACTTGGCGATTTTCAAAAGATTTCATTTATCTTTACACACGGCTACACATCAAGCTATACATTTCCAGTTTATGCTGATCTCGAATTGTGCAGGATTTCCGTACAATGCGAGGTCAGCTTATACTGGATTTGTATAGCTTGATGTGTAGCCGTGCGTACATACAAATAAATAAAAGTTGAAGTGTCTGTTTTTAATGTCAAAATAATAGCTTTTTACTAAATACACATGAAAGTATACGGTACTTATAACAAAAAAACAATTTTTAAAACGTTTGTCTGTCTGTCTGTTTGTTTGTTCCGCCTTATCTCCAAAACAGCTAGACCGATTTTGACTACGACGATTTACACTAGCAATGGACAGAATTGTGTGGAAAAGGGAGAGGGAGGCCTTTGCCCTGCAGTGGGACAATACAGGCTAGTTAGATTAGATTAGTGTGGGCGAAACCGTGAGCCGCAGTTAGGTTGTCTAATAAATCAGATAATTGACCGAGCGAGCGAAGCGTCTCTGCTTCAAGTCTGGCAAAATTTGCTTTCGTGTGTCAGTTTGTTGGTACTCGGTTTCGGCCTGCAAGAGGGGCAGTGATGGACGAACGTGAAAATATGGGCCGAGGCGAAACCAAGGCATACATATGTGAGACCATCAATGCCTGGTTGCGGCCAAGGCTTGTATAGTACTTTTCTCAAATAATACGCGGAAATTCAAACTAAGTAAATTACACGACAGATATATCTTATCTATATATATAAAATTCTCGTGTCACAGTGTTATTAGTTGCCATACTCCTCCGAAACAGCTTGATCGATTTTTATGAAATTTTATATGTATATTCGGTAGATCTGAGAATCGGTCGTAATTTATTTTTCATACCCCAAACATTTATATATGGCAAAACAACGTTTGCCGTGTCAGCTAGTGAGTATATATATGTCACCGTAAGATTGTGAGAACCGTTATTTTATAAGTTATAGGTATTATTTCGTTTAAATTATAAACTGTCCAAAAATTGTGAACTGGGTGAAATGGGTTAGGTTAGAACTGTGACCAAACGCGAGCGAGCCGAGCGAGCGGAGCAAGCGGTGCCGCGGCAGCGGCCGGCGAGCGCTACTTCCAAGTTGCTCGCAGCTTGGCTGGCTATTTAGTATTAGCGCAAGGTGCGTTACGTCGCAAGAAGAGTGAGCTGTCAACAGTGTCAATCCCTAGTATATGGTGGAATGACAGCTCACTTCAAGCTCACTTCACCTTAGCGTTCACGGTGAGATTTTTACAGAATAGCACTGCTGTTCACAATTTGTCGGTTTCCCATGGAAAGATTAGAAACTAGCGAAAGAAAATGCGTTAAATTGTAAATGGTTCGTTGCAGTTCACAATTTATCGACAGTTTATAATTTAACGGAAATAATACCGATAGATTATAAACTAACGAAGTTCATAATTATACGGTGACATATTATATTCTGTCGTGTAATTTAAAAATGGAACGAACTTAAAGTAAGAAAACCGGCCAAGTGCGTGTCGGACCACGCACAATGAAGGGTTCCGTAGTTGGGATGAATTTATCCCAAAAACAAACTTAACTTTGTAGTTGATAAACATGTTCTCCCATACGGAATGTATGGGAGAACATGTTTTTGCAACTGCAAAGTTAAGTTGGTCGATTATTACTCGTTAACTTGTAGAGCCTACTTAGCTGTAATAGTTTTCCTTTTAATTTCGTTATATAAACTACTGCTGTGATTTTTTTTCACACACCCAAAACCAACCATTTAGCTGGCGGGGCAAAAATTAGCACTTTAAAGCTTAATATTTCGCAAACGGATCCCTGAATCCAAAAATGATTTTACAAACTCACAATGTTTTTAAAGGATCTTTCCAATGATACCCCACACTATGGGATAAAAAAAAACATCACCACTTTATGTGTAATAAAATTACGAAAAACATTTTTTTTTAGAGTACCTCCCCACTCTAAAAAAAAGTGTTTTTTATAATTTTATTTTATCACTTTGTCGACGTAATTAATATGTGTACCTATGCCAAATTACAGCTTTCTAGTACTAAGGGTCTCGGAGCTGGACCGCGGACAGACAGACAGACAGACGGACATGACGAAACTATAAGGGTTCCTTGTTTACTATAGAACCCTAAAAAGAAACAAATGAACATATATCGGCGCGTGAAACATTATCGCTGTTCGTCATTGATTATTATTGAACTTATAATTAATTTACTTAGTTTGAATTTCGGCAAAAACGAAAACTTTTTCATTGTAAGTTATTCGGCCGCTAAACACTACAGATATGGATTTTCACACTAACATTCGGCCGGCTTTATCTCGAAGAAGGTTGTCAAAATAATGCTCGAATTTCCAAGCATGCAATTAGGAGCAAGTAAAACGAGTTGGCTTCATTGAACACGTATTTCACAGACTACAATATTTGTTTAGTGTTATTCTGTAAATACCTATTAAGTCTAGACCAAGCTCAGAACTGCTTCAGGGTTTTAAGATATTTTAAGTTATTGATAAAAAGGAAATTAATTCACACATAACTGTACCGTTTACATTTATTTGCATTTCAAAATATTGAGGCCGATTCTTAAGGTCTTCCCAAACTGTGGCGCTCCAAAATATGGTAACAAAAATGTGGGAGCGAGTTATATCTTTAAAAACGAAAAACCGGCCAAGTGCGAGTCGGACTCGCGCACGTAGGGTTCGTACCATTATCTATAAAAACGGCAAAAAAATCATGTCTGTTGTATGGGAGCCCCCTTAAATATTTATTTTATTCTGTCTTTTAGTATTTGTTGTTATAGCGGCAACAGAAATACATCATCTGTGAAAATTTTAACTGTCTAACTATCACGGTTCATGAGATAGGTACAGCCTGGTGATAGACGGACAGACAGACGGACGGACAGCGGAGTCTTATTTTAATAGGGTCCTGTTTTACCCTTTGGGTACGGAACATTAAATATGGATTCTGTAAGGTTGCTCACACTTGTTCGGATCTGCACATTCGATCCGGCAGTACTTGTTGAAAAAAAAAGCCGACCCTATGCAATTACTACACAAATATTCGGTTCTTGCCAATCGGCAAACTCTGTTCGGCATCTACCCTCACTGAGCCATGTTCGAGTCGGCTCGCCACAGTTCGAACTAAGCTGAGTGGTTTTTTCCCAAAAATGTTCGATTTTACTGCTCGGCCGGTGCCGAAACATGCCAACCAAAAAAATGTGTAGCACCCCTTACATTTTGACAAGTCAAAACTAAGGGCAGAAAATGGTGTAAAACTTATTTTGTCATGCTATCTGATTTTCATGTTAGTAGAATGTTTCATGGAAGTAGAATCAAAACTCTTATAAATATTTTTTTGTGGAATTCGCTTCAATGTGAGCGGAACCTTAACATTTTTTTGGCGCTCAAATCTCCATTACCTTTCGCTGGGTTCAATTAAATACAAATTATTGTGAGTTTTTTGTGCAACAGGTACAATCAACACCAAAAATGTAAGATATCGCTAGTATATACATATATGATGGCATAAGCCTTCTGATAGGGCCCCGAATACTCTGAACACTCATTTATTTTTTTAAATATCGCAGCATTGTGCTGATTTTGTTGTTTTGTTAATTCAAATAAAATAAATATATATTATTATTTTAGTTTTACTTGTTGTTTTTATACTGTTTGTATTTCCTGTGTGTCCCAAAAAAAAACTTTTTTACAAAAAATACAACGACTTCCAAACTACAAAGTAAAAAATAACTTTAATTTCGGAAGTCGGTGTCTTGGGATCAGTATTTAGGTTTTTTGTCACCGAATTCCGAAATTAAAGTTATTTCTCATTTTGTAGTTTAGAAGTCAGTTGTATTTTTTGTAAAAAACTTTTTTTTCTTTTTTTTGTGGGTTGGTTTGTAATTTATCTAATTGTAAGTTACAATAGCCTAATGTCAACTGCTCATCACCTTTTACAAAATATTGCTTTTCCCGATGCAGGGACTTTCATTGTTGAGGAGTTCTTTAGATACTTCACCGTCAGCTCCACTGCATCATATGAATTGTGACGAGCATCAATTGGTTACCAACCATATTAGTAATCGAATCGTAATCCGTGAATTATACATATTATTGAGTAGTTCCGGTGGCCATCTGTGTTCTTCATCATCAGTTCCACTTTACCAAATGGTGCTTTCCGAGAGCAAATGCACGAGTTACTATAAAAATACCCAAATCGCTATGCCTATAATATTTTAAGAGTTCGCTCGATTTCTCCAAGATCCCATCATTAAATTGTGACCAAATTACAATGGTACCCACTAAAAGTATACTCTTTCAAACTTAAAAAGAATTTTTCAAATCGACCAGCCGTCTTCGAGTAATCGGGGAACATAAATAAAAATAAAAATAAAGATTTCGACGAACTGAGAACCTCCTCCTTTTTTTGAAGTCGGTTAATAAAATGTTTTTCTTTCTTTTTTTTATCTGCTCGTATCTTTTAAGATAACTTTATGAGTGTCCAAAATTATAATATATATTTTTAAACAAAGTATCATAATTATGACATTTTGAAAAATTGGCTATATTATTGGACAAAGAATTTCTATACTTAATTAAGTTAACGTTGATATTTCTAATTTATTCATCAAGTTACGATGCTGAGTGTGAGTGTACATGGAAATAACCTACATTGCAAGATCTGTAGTGTGTTTATAAAACTTCCATTAAGACGCAGATATATGCCAGTGACCTTGAGTGGTTAGCTTGCGTGTTTTGTACTGAGTTTACGCAACGCGTCGTACGTCCAGCCAGTAATAGGACTCGCCCATCAAGGAGCGCTGTCCCAAATTAGACGCATTATTTAAATAAGAGTACACTCTTTGAAGAGTAGCTAGAGAGGCGCCACGGCGTCCTCACCTTCCGCCTGACGCAGGTCCTCATCGGACACGGTTGTTTCGGGAGGTTCCTGTTCAGGATAAGGTGGGAGGAAACGCCCGGGTGTCACCATTGCGTGGATCGCCCGGAGGACACGGTGGAGCATACGGTGGAGGTCTGCCAGGCTTAGGCGGGGCATCGCCGTGTCCTCGTGAAAGCAATCAGCGGCGGTGATCTCTCGCGTCCGGCCTTGGTTCAGGCCATGGTACGGAGCGAGGGAAATGGGATGCCATCACCTCCTTCTACGAAGCAGTAATGCTTGCGAAGGAGGAGGCGGAATGTGTGAGGGAGAGGCAAATTTCGCGCCCTCGCGTCCCTAACCGCCGCAGGAGATGCCCTGGGCGTCGGGAATCGCAGGCCGATTTCCGGCGACCGTAGGCACGGGCTTGCGGACGGTGAGCAATGGGTAGTTCGCCGTCCGATAAGGACCAAGCCCGGGTCGACGGCGACGGCGCGTTGTGTTCCACGCGCGCCTTAAGGAGATGTCAGCAGAACTGACGGGGTCCGCTAGGGCCAATGCCTGCCGGGGTTGCGAAGAAGTCCGAAAGGGAGATCGTGGCCCCCGGCAACATGGCAACTGAAGGAACACGGGTGGGTTTTAGTCGGCAAGAGTCTGACACACCCTCCCGCTCCGCCCAGAGCGGGAGAAAGTTATTTGATAATTACCCAAGCAAAAAAAAAAGTACCAATTCACGGAATTTTATAGAAGCATTGAAACCATTGCGGAATTTAGATTATTTCTTGAATATTTGGTAACTTTTCGGTGAATAGGCAGTGGCTCTATGTACGTTCCTCATAGAATACCAAGAGAAACTTGAGGTTACTTAACCCTTTTTCGGTTACTCAGCAAAGTTGACTAAGTTAAGGTTGAAACCCTCGGGCCCTGCCGTGGGGTCCGAGTGCTCATGTTCTCTTTAAGCGTCAGGTGTCAGGATACATTCTCTCGACGTTCGGACTGTAGGTATAAGATAAACTCACTTACCTACCTTAATAATTTACTAACACAATTCCTAGATACACTTCTACCTACCCTATCCTTATGACTAAGCGTGGTAGTCATCACCGCGGCGCCTTATCTAATCTGTTTACATCTGCGGACCGCATTCAGCCCACTTAGTACTAGTAGGTAGGTACATAAGTACCTATGATTCTGAACACCCCTGCGTCGAAATTATTCGTCGGCTATTTAAAAAAAATCTGCTGTTTCATAGAAAAGTGCAATACCTACGCGGTCAAAATGTATGGTCAACGTGCGAATTTGAAGTATTATAGAATCTTAAAGGTTGATTGGAGACATTGCTGCTGAGGACTCCGTAAGTACCTATAGTATGGAGATAAACCAGTCCATTCTAAGATACACCACATTATGCACCCATACATTCCGTGCCTCAGCTCGATCGCGGCTCCGTCTAGCATAATAATTCTTTGGGATTTTTCTTAGAATGTTGTTCGTCTGCTCAACAACATATAGACCACTTCTTCACAAACATTCCATATGTAACTTCATGTTTCTACCAGTGTTGTAACCACCTGGCTATCAACAATGACCCGTTTTATTGAATGCTTTATACAGTATCTTTCATTTACAATCAAACTCAAAACTTAAAACTCAAACTCAAAGCATTTATGTCAAATAAACCAATTACTTTTGAATTTTCAAAATTCATAATTCAAAAATTCAAAGTCATTTATTCAAACTAGGCTGAGAATCAGCACTTTTCAAATGTCAAAATTACATAAGACAGTCCCTCAAAACGCCCACCCTTTACCACTTCCTAGTGCCTTTAGCTGGGAAGAAGAAGTGGCGCAACAAACTCCCCAGCAGCACAGCTGTCTGTTTAAGTTAGAAAAAAATGATTCCATACAATAGTACGCAAAATAATTTACATTACGCAACACAAAACATAATTTAAATGATAAATTATTGGCCATATTATGTCAGCTAACACACGCCAATATACCAACTAAAAACTTGGAGAACTATACTCAAGCAGAAATAAAAACTAAATGTAAACAGAACTAAACATCTAAATAAAAGCCATTAAGGGCATGCCCGCTCACGTAAAGCTATATAAAGCTGTAATTGGAAGTTATACATGATAAACTAGGACCATCGAGGTAAAATAAATAAACAGTTAATTACTAGCAACAATAACAAAACCATGATCAGCAAGACGACCAGTCACCGCAAGCAGCACCCGTTCAAGAGCATAACGCAAAGATCAGCCATTACCCCCCTCGCCATATTTCAGGGTCAAGGGGTCGGTCAGTCAGAAATATGAAACTTGCCCATTCCAAAGCAAAATCAGTCTGCCTAGCCTTTTCCCAACTATGTTGGGGTCGGCTTCCAGTCTAACTGGATGCAGCTGAATACCAGTATTTTACATGGAGCGACTGCCTATCTAACCTCCACAACCCAGTTACTGGGTAATACGATACCCCTTGGTAAGACTGGTTGTCAGACTTTCGGGCTTCCGACGACCCGTAACGACTGTCAAAGATCCACGAATGACAGCCGGGACCAAGGCTTAACATGCTTTCCGAGGCACGGAGGAGTCTCGGTATGTAAAGATGGTCACCCATCCACGGACCAACCCCGGCAAGCATAGCTTAACCTGATGGATCGACCCGTACGGCTGTTATTATTTAGCCACGAGCTCCTCTGTATGTTTGAAAATATACGTATACATGTGAGAACGATGTAGAAAGACGTGCACGTTAAAAGCGTCCGTAATAAAAAGATAAAAACAAAAAAACCGTGAAATATGCCAATATTGCCCTCAAGGGGAACTTTGCCCGAAAAACCATTTATAAGAATATCTTTGATGTGCAAATATCTTAATGTTATGGCAACATTTATTGACTTAGGTGGAAAATAAGTTATATGTATGGCAATACTGACTATCATGTTTGTTGCTAACTTTGCTTAGTAGCTTGTTGGAACTCGTCGAATGAAGTGCGTGTTTTGGCGAGCAAATTTTAGTGAATGGTCAGGGTAACATTGCCCAGTAATTTTTGTAAAAAAAAAATCATAGTGTCGCTTACATTCCTAAAGTAAACGCCATCTTTACCAAAATTCTTGTACTGGTTTTTATGTCATCTACGTAAAGGCCATATTTGCGCCAAAAAAATCAATGTGGGCAAAGTTGGTTAAAAGTCCACATAACTTTGCCGGTCAAAAAAATTTAATAAATATTGAATAATAGTAAATTTAGCTATACTAACACATGCACATGATCTTACAGTTGTAGCTAATGAAGGAAAATACTTACGTCTCCATCGAAAAATATAAATTGTAATTATTCGTTAAAAGTGGGCAAAGTTAAAAGAAAAAGAAAGAAAAATTGTTTATTCTGCACAAAATAAACGGACATTACAAAAAAAAAATTACATAAAATACACATTCACCAAAAGCCAAAAGCCATATTAATTCAGTATTCGAAAACTAATAAAAAGTTCGACAAATTTTGTCTATTGCCTATATCAAGGCAAGTTGGCATGTTTCACGGAACTATTCCAAATTAAATTAAGCCGTGGCAGCTAAGAGATGACCAGTCCCAACTTCATGAACTGAAAATAGTTCGTGATAGTTAGTTATCAAATATAGTTCAAGATATTTTCATACTGAATTACACTAAAAACTTTCACAATTGAAAATTATGTTCATCGTAACTCGGAAGAAGCCTCTTTAACTCCGGACAACAAGTTAAAAACGTTCTTTCCGACTATTCCTGAACATAATTACCCCTTTTACTTAAATGGAAATCCTCTTCTCCCCACAACATTAAATAAATAACATCAGCCATTCACAAAAAGGCAGAGTATTTTCGTCAAAAAAAAGCCCACCAAAATTAAACCAATTTGACAGTTACAAATGCCAATATGGCCGCCACCGAAATAGCCCGCGAACTAAAAATAAAGGATTAGACACAGCTGTGGCTATTTTTGACTGCACACTCATACAATAGTTATTTAATAAGAATCAGATGATGTAATTATGCAGTAGAGGCAAAAATGTGGAGCAAACTGTGTTCCCACGATATGGCGCCAAACTTGCTGATGTTCCTGACTCCGCCTAAGAAAAAACCGTTTTTTTACCTTGCCAGTTAAAAATCTTTAAGAAATAGGTACAGTAATGTAAGCCGATACATCGATTAGAGAAAACAGGAAAACTTATTCGGCTTAGTGGACTCATGCCTATCTGCGCTTAGCATGTCATAATAGAAACGGGTTTTGTCGACGGAAGAATAAACAAAATGACAGATACACAATCACAATCTGTCATTTTGTCTATTCTTCCGTCGACATAACCCGTTGAATACCCGTTACAACGTTGTCATGCTATACGTGTTGACAGTCTTTCCTAAATCTCGATCTCGATCGATCGATCTCTTTCGGCGTAGTGTTCTAAATAGACATAAATCTCAATCAACCAACCAACCAATCACCAACCAAACCACCAAACCAACCAACCAATCTACCTACTATTATTATCTACTATAGCTTCTGCCCGCGGCTTCGCCCGCGTGGTTGTCGGAAAATATCCCACGGGAATGTACTACCGGGATTAAAAGTATTAACCCTATGGTCGTTTGTTTGTCCACCACACCGTGAACGAGAACAAGATGACAACGCCGAAGTACTGACAGTACAGACAAACTATGTTCTTAATGTCCCTCGGCAAACCTCGTGTTTCGTCAGTCGTCGGATTTATATCAGTTACCCTTTGTACTTGTTGCAGACCGGACGCTCTCAATCGACTTGGAAGTATATAGAGCTGTTTGTAATTTATTTAAAAAAATGGTAGGAAAGCCGCTAAAGTCGCAGGCATGACAGATAGGAAAATAATTTTACAGCTCTATATAGTTTACACGGAAATCAAAACAAAACAACAATAAAGTACTTAGTTCTGAATTCAAATTATAATACACGATAAATCTAATAATTGATGGACATAGAAATTAGCATTCGTTTGTATTCGGAAATCCGATGATACCCATACATTTACTATGGCCGTGTAATCTTGTTTCTCGTTGACGTCCCGTTCACAGTGCGGTGGACAAACAGTGTAAGATACTATGTGTGTGGCATATCCAAATCCGTTCAGTCGTTGTCACTATTTTATTATAAGTATAGATATTTATTCTTATATACATATTAAAGTTGAACAGTTTGTTTGAACGCACTTATATCTGTAACTGCCAGTCGGATTTGAAAAATTCTTTTAGCATTTGATAGCTCAACTTTTGAGTAAGGTTTTAGGCTATTTAACATCACGCTACGACCCTTAGAAGCCGAGCGAGGCGGGTGAAATAGCGGGCATAACTAGTTAATTATACAGAGCAAGATTTATGCTAAAACAAGCGCCAGGACTGTGTTTATTTTAATTGAGTTCCGATGTAAAGTTATTTAAAATAATTCCTATGTTGTATTGTATGTATTGACGTTAGCAGCTCTTGGTACATAATTCATTTTTTTATGTCTAAGGAATTATTAATACCTATGTAAAATATTATGTGACTAGACTGCTCAATAATAACAACAGTTTTAAAAAGACCTTATTAAAATTAAATACATATAAAAATAACCGTAATTTTTTTTTTCAGACCTTGTTCCTCATTAGCTTTGGACTGAAACAGCTGGAAGTCATGGTCCCAGGCATTTGCCAAAATGAAAAATTTGCAGATTACCGTTTCAAAAAAGTTAAATAATCAATCAATATCTTCCAAATTATGGGTAGGTACACCAAATGTTATCCGCTATAACGTATCGTCAAATCGGTAGTTTACGGTCGACCCAGAAAATAGTTCCTATAAGTCCAATAATGTTAAATAATAAATATTGTTTTACTAAGAATTGAAACCGTTTCATAGTTCCACTGGAATATTAATTACAAGTATTTGGAATTGTTCCATGTGCTTCCCAGCTTATTATTTTTCTGTAGGTATAAGTCTCTTCTCGTACCGAGAAGGGCGAAGGTGCGATGGTAACATAACTATTAATTATTTCATCATTAAATTAAATAAAACCAGCGCTACGCACTAACTTGGCACTCCTTATGAAACTAAAAGGAAATTATAATTTAATTTATCCTTACCGGAGACATCGCCCATACACTTATCCGTACCGGATACATCGGCCATACATTTATCCGTACCAGATACATCGGCCATACATTTATCCGTACCAGATACATCGGCCATACATTTATTCGTACCGGAGACATAGCCTATACATTTATCCGTACCAGATAAATTGGCAATACATTTATTCGTGCCGGATACATCGGCCATACATTTATCCGTACCGGTTACATCGGCCATACATTTATCCGTACCAGATACATCGGCCATACATTTATTCGTACCGGAGACATAGCCCATACATTTATCCGTACCAGATAAATTGGCAATACATTTATTCGTGCCGGATACATCGGCCATACATTTATTCGTACCGGATACATCAGACATACATTCATATCTTTACCGAAGTCATGGCCCTATAAATTTATCCTTCCCGGATACATCGCCCATACATTTCAACGCAACGTTCGGTTTCAAAATATTTACTACGTAAAGAATGACAATTAAACTGTTGGTGTCACAGGTTGAAAGTCATAAGTGAAGTGCCGTTTTACACAGATCGTAGAAATAAGATGTGCTTAGAAAACAGGGCATTGTTGCTTCAATATGGTCTGAATGGGCAGTACCGCCTCGCAATAAAAATGTTCAGTTGCTATGTAATCATCTAACTTTACACGATTTAATAACAGCATATTATAATATATTCACTTAACTTGTTATTAATTATGGTAACAGATTACTAAAAAAAAAAAAAATGCAAACTATGTCTCATCCTGTGTTTTGCTATTTATGTTGAGATACTTAGGTACTTGCAAGATTGTAAACGCGACTGCTGAGCGTGGGTTTTTGGGCTCGATCCCAAAGTCAAGTCATTCATTGGGTTTTCCTATAAGAAAAAGAGAGAAATTCTCTGTGGCAGTCCGGAGTCTGGATCTATGCCCGGTTGATGTTGTTTGTAACGTTATCCAGTTCTGTACTAGAATTACACTTAAGCATCTGTGACACATCGTCCTTTCTTCCAAGATCCATGGCGACATGTCAAAGCAGTCATACATCGCGAATGCCTTCGCAAATGCCGGCAGGTCAAGCCATTGCTCATACGAGGTCAGGCGCTTAGAAAGGGCACAGCTTTTTAAAACATGCTGGATGGTTTCGTCAATGTGAAGTTTGATTTGCTTTTGAAAAAGATTACCACAGCACAATCACAGGGCAGGGAGAACGGTCGAAGGCTTGCTGCGCTGCCGATCACTACTTGCGTTTTGCCGTATCGTTTTTCCACGGTATACGATACGGTGATACACGGCGTATGAGGTAAAAAAAACAAATTAGGTTTATTGGATTCCCTAAGCGTTCATGAAATAATTGAATGTACTGGTCATCTTAGTATGAGAAACTGAATTCACCCATCAGTCTGCGGCTGCGGGCTATCCCTTACACCCTGAATAGAAACAGTTTATTAGTTTTTGCCGTGATAAAATACTGTGATAAAGAATACCTAGGTCATGTGTGCCAAATTTCGTCGAAATCCGTTCAACCGTTAAGCTACTGTAGCGGTTACACCGCCACATACGAACTACGCATCATAGACATGACGTCACACAAATCCTGCATCGCGCAGTTAGAGTTTACCGAGCTATCGACATACATACAAGATTTCAACTTCAAACCGATGGGCAGTTGCCCGCTAGACACAACACCGCCACCGATCTGGTCGGAGGATCTTCCTTCCCTTTTTCCCTTTTCTATTGTGGATGAGTGAACTTTACACCCTGTTCCTCATATCCCTAAACTACCATGCAGGTCCTAATGGGAGATTCTCACCATATTCCACACATTTATTCGAGACTCAACAATACACTGGGCACACTGTAGATGCATGTAAATGCATCGTAAAAACATCATAAGTGTTCGAATGAGTTGGGATTCAAAGAAATTAGCAACATTGTTAGACAGAGTGCCGCGTTTTATAGAAATACTCAGAATTAATAATTTTAACACAAAGGAGACTGTGCGGCGTTCTTTAGAAATAGAGGAGAAATTAACATTCGCTTCTCAGTAAATTATTTGCATTTGACTGCGTTTTATACTTTGAAAACGGTGTTATAGGGAAGATCTTTTAACCTAAGTTTATCATCGTATTTAAAATACGTAGTAGCACTACAAGTTTACTTACTAGCTTTTAACTCATTTACACTATGTACGACAAGAGTGTGACTAACATAATTTTAACTTTCGACTATATTATTGGTTTCAGAAAAAGCGCTTCTCCCGCCATAAGTGTCGAGTAAGTACGTGGCACGCCACAAGCTGTACCTACTCAGGAGCAACTGCCTATCTGACCTCCACAAACCAGTAACTGAGTAATACGATACCCTTTAGTAATACTGGTTGTCAGACTTTCTGGCTTCTGTCTCCATAGGTACCTACTACGCTTTGGAATGGGCAACTAGCTTCATACCTATTTCTGACTGACCGATTCCTTGACAATTCAAAAGTGCCTGTAAATGGTTTAATTGAAATAAATGCTTTGAGTTTGAGTTTTGACGACCCGTAACAACTGTCAAAAATCCACAAATGACAGCTCTAACCAACGGCTTAACGTGCTTCCCGAGGCACGGAGAAGTCCCGGTATGTAAAGATGGTCACTCATCCACGAACTAACCCCGGCAAGCGTAGTGTAACCTGATGGATCGACCCGTGCGGCTGTTATTACTCAGCCACGAGCTCCTCGCATTCAGCAAGCAAGCGTATTGCAAAATAAATATAGGTATTTTTACTCTAAAATAAATCTAACGAAAGAAAGCGCAGTCACTTTAAAAACTAACGACCACCATCAAGCTGTCTTCTCTACTCACCCCACTAGACATCTATCATGAAACACACAAGAAAAATAAATAACATCCAATTTGGCACCGGTTGGCAGCCACTTTGTATACCCACATGTCACTCTCCGAACTAGCGACCTGGTTCGTTCACAGACATCGAACCAACTAAAAAAGCGAAACTAATAAAAACATAGTGGGTATGTCTGTTTGGTCACGTAAGCATTTAGAAAGAGATTCTTTAAACTGTTTGAGATAAGTGCAGTTCAATATAGGAAACGTGGAAAACTTGTATAATGGCTTAGATACGGTGAAGGCGAACATCTTGAGGAAATACTTTGACTTGGAATGTGCGATTCCCAAAAGCATCAATGCCACCTAAAACTAACAATACTTATAGTTTATTTCTTCGCCAACTCTAAAGCATCCACTTAAGCCATTAATAATGTTATGTAGTCATAAATCTTTATTTATATCAACATGATATAATACACGCACTGGTTAATAAAATGCACAATCATAAAGAAAGGTGTCTGAGGTGGATCGGTCCTGACGTCCTGAGTTACAGATAACCCGGTTCTCTTAAATAGGACAAGTTAATTTATTTACAAAACAGTTAGAGTCAAGCTCAGACCAAATTAAAAAACCAAGACATAACGCTGCGAACAATACAGTGAAGCATGCCAAAACTACACCTCCGCTCTGTGCATACACGCTCTCACGCACATATTTACAATCAAACTACACCTCACTAAGTGCACACATGTTTACGAAACCGGTCTCACATCACTGTTGACAGCGCTATGTCTTGGATTTTTATTTGGTCTGAAGAGTCAAGATAGGTATAATAAAAAACGTATGCAGTAAAAAGCTTTCAGAATGCTTTCACAGAAATACATAAATTCAAACATTGCGTTCTATGATTGCATTGTAAGCATAACGCATTTCAAAAGGTTACGATTGGTAATGCATTTTAAGAGCAACTCAAAAAGTTATGATAAAAGAAATATGTAAGTACAAACAATATTTTTTTTTAAAGGATCCGAGCATGAATATTGAAACCACCAACACGCAGTAAACAAAAGTGTAATATACAAAACACCTTCATTTTCTATATGAAACACCTTTATAGCTGTTTTACATAATGAAGCTGTTTTGTAAAACAGCTAGCGGTTAGGTAAAACAGCTGATTCGACAACCGATCTGCGACATACACGTAGACCTTTTGAAATAAATAAATGATGATGAAAATCCGTAGCGTAGTTCGGAAGAACAACGCAGTCACACAGACAGACACTAATAGCGACTTTACAATACGTATCGATATAGATTCTGATACCATGCTATGCAACAGTAACAAGCTTTTGTAATCCCTCTCCAATTTCAATTTCCCAACCAAATTGTTAGTCTATAAAGTTAATAGGTGTAATAGCTAACCCTAGGTGGTCTGAGACACGTGTCTATTACTTAGGCACTAATGAGTACAGCGAGTTCCAATCAGATCGGAATGTCACAATTTTGTCAGTCTACTGTTTCGGAGCGAGGTTAGTCTAGTTCTGTTACAATCTAAATATGTAGTGTTAGGGTTTGTGTGCTTTTGTTTTAATTGCAGTTATTGTTTATATTTCTATTTTTCTTTTTATAGTGATAATTTAGAACGCCGAAGTAAGTGTTACCTGCAATACTATAAATATTAATGAGTTGTTATCATTAAGAACATCATTTCCTTACACAAAACGGAATCAAACTTTGACGAAGAAAACTAATAAGATTTGGATTTAACTGCTGTAATATCATAGCTTTACGTCCAAATTGCCCAAACATATACCGTCTGGTTCATTGGTAATTTCTTCAAATTCCATTAAAACATGATCAAAACTATGCAAATAAAGCCTGTAGACGATACGCATATAAAATCTGGCCACGCTAAGTCTGCAATGGAATAAAATAATGGACAACCCCAAAAAGTTTGTTAGATGCTCAGACCAATAAAAATTTATTAAAGGTTTATGGTAAACTTTTACATCAGTCAGTTATGTCAGTTTCGGGGTACTTGAAATGTCAAATTGCTTACGCTTTATGTTGTTTTTACAAAATAAAGTATAAAAATGGTTAAACCTATTATGAGTAAAGTGCGGGAGTTATTATAAAATGTATGTATGTAAATTCCAAGATATGAAGGAACAGCACGATGTCGTCCTTAACCAAAAACGACAATGTTTACAAGATATCGAAAAGTTGACTTGCATTGCTTGTTGAGTTGTATTTTGCCTTTTGATTTTTGCATAATAGATTATGTGTAATAGACTATATGTCGTACCTATGCTCTACCTCCATACGATGACAAAACAATATCAAATCCACAATGCATCGTGCTAAAGTGACTATTCTTTACCAGGAATAAATGAGAATATAAACAAAATAACCTATCAAAAACAAAAAGACAAACAAAGTATCAAATTCTTTTTTGTAGGATAGGTGGTGTTGCCGTCTACAGATTTTCAAATTCCACCGTTTTTTTTTACATATGCAGACTTAGCGTGGCCAGACTTTATAACTAAACGAAACAACAACTACTGACTACGTTCGTGACGACTATGTTCGAACTACACGAATCCAGAAAAAAATTAACATGTTCAATATTTTCACAGAAAAGTAAGTACGTACCTTTTTATTCCAAATTGATAAGCCATATTTGAAATGAAATAGGTAACGCACATTATCAAATTCAAGTCTCTAATCTGCAACTATATTGCTAACGAAAACCTACTCTCATTCGCAAATAACTTCAAATATCCTCACACATCCATGAATGAGGACATCTTCATTACCATTTGTAATTGTAAACATTCGCTCATTCACTCAGGTACCAATTTAAATAGATTCATGTCTGTTCAAACAACGGCCCATGAATGACAATCGTCCATAGTGCTAGGCAGTCACGTGGAGACCACATGGTAAAGGTCGACACCCTTTGCACCACCCTTTTTATTACAGTTATCACCACCTTTGACTTTATTAAAATAAGATCCAGGATTGCTTAATTTAGCAGCAGGAGTTTTGGTCAATGTAGGGCTGAAAACAAACCTTAACTTACCGTCTTCAAGACTCTTATGCTAAAAGATGTAGAGGATATTTTTGTTTGTATAGTGAGTAAGGTTGTGTGGGTTTTGGTGGGAGACAGGACAACTTCGGGACAATGGGAATATTATAATAAGCCAGCGTTAAGTTTGTATTAATTAGTATGGTTTGTTCAGCCGTGTTCAGGCAGACCGCATTCCTGACCTTAAACTGTAGGTCTTGGCCAAACACGACCTTATGTTAGGGCGGGACTTATGCTAATGTGTGGCACTGTTGTTGTAAGTAATTTTAAAGGGCATAACTGTGTCTGCCATGTGGTTAAGAAAGGGCTTGGCTTTCTTCTACTGGATGTCTTTAAAGGCTCCGAAGAGAAAGTTATTCATTTCAAAATTATGGAGCTGCGTTAAAAATACTGCGTTCTTCAGATTCAATGGCAGTCTGCAACCGTTCATCTTTACGAAATCCGTCCGCTACCCACAAACACGTTAGTGTTAGGTACTATCAGGCTGCTTAATACTACTGCTGGGTAAATAAGTACCTGTCAGTGACTGACAATGACAAACTCGACAAAGATGAAACGACTTGACACTCGTTCTTTTTTTAAATGCCGACGCAAAAAGAGGGGTGTCATAGTTTGACCGCTATGTGTGTGTGTCTTTAAACGGGTGAACCGATTTGATTGCGGTTTTTTTTTATTTGACAGCAGGTTTTCTAGCAATGGTTCTTAGACATGTTTTATCAAAATCGGTTCAGCCGTTTGAAGATTATCAGCTCTTTTCTAGTAAATGAATGGGTGTGAGTATCTTCCACCGGTCTGATCGATTTGAAATTTGGTATTCTGTTAGGTACTTCAATGATATTAGAAGAACATAGTAACCTCGAACTGATGCTGCAGATCACCTGGAATTTGCAGGGTACCCAACTCCCTTACCAACTTACAGCACAGCTTACGTATCGTGTTTGGGCTCATTGAAATGGTCTCAATGAATATGTTATAGATAGATGGTGAACAATATCTGGTGATAGAGTAGGAAAGAGAATTGAGGAAATGTTTGTGTCGGGGTTTTTTTAAATTTTAACTGTTAAAATTGTACTAGTTTGTGTTCGTTCTTTCCGCAAATTACCTAACGTATTTTCTTCTGGATAGCGGTAAATATTCTTTTCCCATTTGCAAAGGCATTTAAATCAAACTCTAGGTGATATTAAAATAAAACACCATGTAATAATAATCACTAAACCTTTCTACATGTTTATATTTAGTTCTTGGCCTTTGCATCAGGCGGGGGCAGGTGCAGCTTCCCCGCCAGCTCCTGGGGCACATCCAGGTAAGTCCTCTCCAGGCCTACCGTGAGGATCAGGGCCCGGAGACGGTCTACCTCCACGTGGTCACCCTCGCTGGACCAGACGGTCATGGTGGAGTTGAGGGAGGAGGTTTCTCGAAGAAGGTCCAGGATGACTGGCTGGCTATTAGCTGCGAGGCCAGCACGGACCTGTAATATAAAATGGGTTTTAAAAACTTGTTTAATTTTAAACTGTTGTTGTTTTGAATTTTCGTTTTTTGCCATCGATTTCCGAAATTAAAATTATTTTTCACTTTGTAGTGTTTTTTTTTTGGAAGTCGGTTGTTTATTTTTTTGTACAAAGATTTTATTTTTCACTTTTTAATTGTGGTTCCACCCCATACAAATTCGAATACAACTACCTGCTATGTAAATAACAGTGACAGGAACTTATCATAATTATCATCCACATAATAAGTGGGAAAAAATACGTATTATTGAAGCTAACTCAAAAACTACCCAAGCAAAGTTAATAAATTTTACCACCGCTGAAGCCTATGACCTACCAAACAAAAAGAGAATCATAAAAATCAATTCATAATTGGCGGAGTAATAGCGTAACAATCATACAAAATAAAACAGTGGCACTCCGGGAGTGCCGACAGAAGTGAAAACTCGAACAACTTTATTGTGCAGGAAATACTTTTAATGAGGTGTCGGTAACCATAACGGTAACGGTGTCGCGAGTTCAATTGTTTTTTCCCATCTCAAAAATGCCCAACGCGCCTAAAGAAAGTTTCACAAAAAAAAAAAAAATACATTCGAATTGTAACCTCCTCCTTTTGGAAGTCGTTTAAAAATAATTCTCATTTTTGAGTCTTTTTCTTCCAGCTCGAAAATATAATACGTGATATATACTTACAGGGAAAGTAACAGTTTGATTTATATGATTCTCATTGATAATCCTCAGCATGGTCCCGATCTGTTCGCTGGTATACTCTCCCTCCGTGATGTTCCCTCCGTAGCTGGTGGTCCACCCGACGGATAGTACTGCGCAGTTGTGCTTGGAGCCTAGCTTCAAGAACTTGACGGGGTCTACCGGCTTTGTGGAGGCATCTACTGGGCCGGGAAGGATGTCTGCGTTCAGCCATACTGGTAGGGCCTGTGAAGGAGGAAATTGTGATGAGTGAAGATTGTCACATCCAGTGAGGAAGTGGTCAAATGCAGCCGAACTAAATTAAAGATTTTAGTTTCTTGCTACTTTAGTGTAAACTTCGTATGTCTGAATAACCTCCTCCTTTTTGGAAGTCGGTTAAAAAATACAACGTGTTCTTCTTGATGTCCCATAACTCTTAGTGTTGTTTTGTTATAGGTTATAAATATGCTATATGTAAGTAAAAATTATACAAAAAGTCTTAGAACAAATGTTCCGAAAATACATAGTTCTCGATAATGTGTGTATCTAAGTTTCATTGATAAGTACGAGTAAATCATTTTCATTCAAACAAATCATTCTTATTTAAGAAAATGCGACATTGGTATATTCTTTATGGCCAAAAATAGTCAGTTTTTTTTTCACATAAGTTTGTTTAACATAAATAATCGTGACTTTGTCAAATTATTTTGTAAGAAAAAGGAAAAAACATATTGAAAAGGAATTCATATGCCAGTTTATTCTTTGGAATGGTCTCATTAATACCCTAGACTTATGGGATATCAAAAACAACACATTGAAGATTGTTAATGAACATTCAAGAAATATTTCTAGCGACAAAACTATTATAAAGCCCAATTTTTTTTTTGCCAAAGCTTTTATGATGGCGGGATGAGCTGGACTCCTTTAAGAAAGATTGGTCCTTGGAAGCTCTGGACAGAGAGAGGTGGAAAGAGAGAAGGGAGGCCTTTGCCCAGCAGTGGGACAATAAAGGCTAAGAAAAAAAAAAACTAGTATGATTTTTCTACATATCAGTTCTGGGTCAAGCAAATGCCTCAGTAGTCTATGCGTATTATGGAGGAGCTCGTGGCTAAGTAACAATACCTGCACGAGTCGATCCATCAGGTTAAACTACGCTTGCCGGGGTTGGTCCGTGGATGGGTGATCATCTTTACATACCGGGACTCCTCCGTGTCTCGGAAAGCACGTTAAACCGTTTGTCTCGGCTATCATTCGTGGATCTTTGACAGTCGTTACGGGTTGTCAGAAGCCCAAAAGTCTGACAACCAGTCTCACCAAGGGGTATCGTATTACCCTATTACTGGTTTGTGGAGGCCAGATAAACAGTCACTCCATGTAAAATACTGGTATTCAGCTGCATCCGGTTAGACTGGAAGCCGACCCCAACATAGTTGGGAAAAGGATTTCTATGCGCAATTAATAAACCTTGGAGAAAGAATCTTGGAGATAATCTACAAATGTGTTCTGTGTTTATTTTCGTTTCTTTTAATAAAAAACGAAAACAAAACCTTCAAACTGCACCGAAACTTTATCAAAACCCCGATCTCTGTCCAAGTTCACGACCAATGTACTCGAGACAAATTCATACTAACAGACGAACAGACAGACGCTCAGTCGGACGCAGGAGACGATTACACACGATAATGATACGCGGAAGACAGTGCACATGTGCGTATGCGCAAGTGGCTAGCGTCCTGTGAGAGGAAGCGGTGCGATGGCGACGGAATTTTTTATTGCCATGTTTTGAATGGCCAGCAATGAATGGAATTTTTAATGGCCAGCTTTTTGGCTTATAGATAGTTGTTCCGGGCCATTTGTGCATGCGACTCGTGACATACTTAGGACAAATTCCTAGTGTAGGGCAGTTTTTTAAATAACTGTGTTTTTTTTTGTCTGGAGATGGCGTTCAGTTTTAGTGATGTCTCGACATGAAACCTCATTTTCTACTCAGATTTAAGACATTAGCCTGTAATGAGTAGTCAAACTCATATCTATCTTCTCAGTGACTTCCATCCGTGTTTAATTCAACTATACCATAAAATTTGTCTTATTTATTATGCCACTCGGCAATAGCGTTCATGCTTTCTATCAGTAAAACAATTTTTGTAATCGGATCAGTACCTACTACAGAGTTTTTTGAAGTGAAAACTTCTTAAGGCGCATTGGACATTGTTTTGGAAGACTTTTTTTTTGTAAACGCGATTGTGATGCTCTTTATTTAGATAAAGTTACGGACCAATGTTCTATACACCTTGTTTCTTCCACTAAGGTGATCTTGTTCAAGTTTTCACTTCTGTCGGCACTCCCGGAGTGCCACTGGTAAGTGATGATCAGGCCGAAGGTGGAAGCAAGCTTCACCTGGAATCGTCAACTACAGAGGAACTGGCTATCTTACCTCTAACTGCCGAAACACAACAAAGCTGTTAACATTGTTGTTATGGCGACAGATTTACATAAGATGGTGGTAGCTAGCCAGACGGACTTGGAACAAGCCCTACCACCAACCTAACCGAGCAGAAAATGTTGCCCCCACTGAGACCTAGTGATCACAGAGGCGGTCAAAAGAGATTACGTCTTACAAACAAAGTTACCTCTTTAGATTATTAGTTTAGATAGTCCAACTGCAATTTTCGAGTTCCTACCACTTCTTCGAGATAACTAAACATCGCTTCCCTTCCTCCATCGCCTGTCATCGCTTTACACCAGCTCCACAGTATCATGACCGTGAATCATTCCGTTGTGATGAAGACATTTCTGTAATTACGACCAATTGCAGTTAATTACGAACTATAGTTAGCAACCGCGGTTCAAACCACTGACATAATCTCCTAAATTGGAACTAAATGACTTCTGGTTAACGCTAAGGAAGATCCTTCTGGGAATTTGACCTTAACCGCATTTTTAAGGATTGATAAATGATGTGTCGTGTTTGGTCTCTGGCCTAAATATAGTGGTCTTTTGAATGATTTTGGAGTTATTATTAGAATAAATGGGGTCCTGGAATGTATCCCCAGAAATTTAATGCCAAAGTGTTATTGGTTTTTAGGGTTTGGTATATCCGAATGAAAAAAAATGGAACCCTTATTAAAGGATCACTCGATTGTCTGTCCGTCTGTCACAGCCAATTTGCTCCGAATCTAATGGAACGATAAAGTTGAAACTTGGTACACATATTAATTTATGTGACCCAAACACGGACGTGTTACGTAAATAAATGAATTTTGAATACAACAACACTTTTGGGGGACAAACTAGAAAATTTAAAAAAAGAGTTTTGCACACTATACCGTGTGATACACCAAATGAAAGGACTTACTATGAGGATTTTAATCATATGTTTTTTTTATAATTTTAAAATAAATATTCTTAAAATTTTACAAGAAAATGTATGCAAAATTGACCATTCCCCCAAACCATCTCCGAAACTATTATAAAGAGAAAAGATTTGATTTCTTGTATGTTTGTAGGTATGTTTGTTTGTAATGGATAAAATAAAAAAATACTTAACCAATTTTTTAATTCTTTCGCCTTTATAAAGCTTAAAAACAGGACAGGGGATGTATCGGATAGGGCGAATTATCGACCCATCTCACTTGCTACAACAACAGCTAAGATACTTGACAGTCTGCTTAATCAGAGTCTCAGTGGATACTTACATTTACATGACGCACAATTCGGTTTCAGGGCGGGATTATCCACTGAGAGTGCTATTTTATGCCTTAAGCATACTGTCAGGTATT
Source organism: Agrochola litura (assembly GCA_949152395.1). Taxonomy (NCBI): domain Eukaryota; kingdom Metazoa; phylum Arthropoda; class Insecta; order Lepidoptera; family Noctuidae; genus Agrochola; species Agrochola litura. The sequence goes on along the minus strand of OX424495.1, from coordinate 24,249,693 downwards.
ACACGGAGAGAAAGACACCGATATATGCCTGTTTCCTCGATTTGTCAAAAGCTTTTGACACAGTTGCCTATGACATACTGTGGCGAAAGCTAGAGGAAACGGGTATGCCAGCGGAGTATAACTCGATCCTAAAATTCTGGTATAAAAACCAAATTAACCAGGTGAGATGGGGTGGTACTTTGTCTGACGAATACAGACTAGAATGCGGTGTAAGGCAGGGCGGCCTCACATCTACCGGCCTCTTTAGCCTATATGTGAACCAGTTGATCGAGGAGCTCAGCAGGACACATGTTGGATGCTACATTGACGGAACTTGTGTCAACAACATAAGCTATGCTGATGATATGGTTCTGCTGGCCCCCTCGGTCAACGCCCTGAGGACACTGGTTAAGATTTGTGAACGCTATGCATCCGAGCATGGTCTCAGGTACAACTCACTGAAAAGTGAGGTACTGATTTTCAGGGCTGGAAAACAGAGACCTAGTACAGTGCCTCCGATCATGGTCGATGGATCAGCGTTGAAAATTGTGCAAAACTTTAAGTATCTGGGTCATCTGGTCACGGAGGACTTAAAAGATGACCTAGATATAGAAAGGGAACGCAGGGCGTTGGCGGTAAGGAGCAATATGCTGGCCCGTAGGTTCGCTCGATGTACCAAAGAAGTTAAACTGACACTTTTTAGGGCATACTGTCAGTCTTTTTACTCGAGCGGCCTGTGGGTTCGGTATACGCAACGTGCCTACAACGCCCTGCGTATTCAGTATAATAATGCTTTCAGAATGCTGTTGGGGTTGCCGCGGCATTGTAGTGCGTCGCAAATGTTCGCAAATGCGCGCGTTGACGGTTTCCACGCTATAGTGCGTAAGAAAGTGGCGTCATTATTCCACAGACTGCGCGGTAGCTCCAACACCATTTTGCAAATGATTGCATCCCGACATGACTGTCCCATACAGGCACACTGGGTGGGAATAGTTACAGGGAAATTGTAAATATATATTAGATTATGTACCTACTAACATAGATCTTAAGAAAATTGTTACTAACACATTATATGGACTCTGTCCGAAATAAATGAATAATAATAATAATAAAAGCTACCTACATTATCAGCGAGTAACATGAGCTATATTTTATCGACTTCCACGCGAACGAAGTCGTGGGCAAAACCTAGTCTAAGATAAACACAAACACACACATAAATGCTACAAATGATGGTAAAACCGCGTCAAAAGTTGTGAAGGTAGTTTAGAGGAAAACGAAAACCGACGTTATTTTATACTATTTATAGAATAACACTGTTTATCGGAGTTTCTTTGAAGGATAAACTCATAAACTAAATCATATGGCATCTAAAAATTCGTCCGCATCAAAAACTAACTTTAGTCAGGATTGCCTGACTTAAGATAGTTTTTGATGCGGACGAATTCTTATAATAATAATATGTAAATAAAACAAATGAATTCCCACGGACAGGATGCCAGCAATTAATTAATGACACCTCTACCACATCCCTACTGCACATCTGCTAAATCTGTCGACGCGACGCCATTTTTTCAGGGGTTCTCAATCATGGATCGTTGTTGTAACAAATGTTTCTAGCGACCCGGGACATATGCGTATGCGCCTCGGTTCATCTGTGTTGTTCGTGTGTGGCCATAAAGGCAGTGGGAGGAGTCAAAAAGGTCAGAGTCAATTGAGTGGTGAGCGCGGTGTCAGTAAGGTCATTGTAGTTAAAATAGATAATTGGAGTTTTAGACGGGCTTGGTAGCTACTATGTTTTTTTTTTCATTTTGCTTGTTCAATCAATCAAATGGTTAGGTTAGGGTTCCGTACCTAAAAAGGACAAATCAGAACCCTTATAGGAATAAATCGGAACACTTCTTTGTCTGTCCGTTTGTCTGTCTGTCAGTCTGTCAAGAACCCTTTTCTCAGGAACGCGTGGAGGTATCAAATTGAAATTAATCTCAAATACGTAGTTCTTCAAGGGATCGTCTCTTGAATTTCTAAAAAAATCAAGCTGTCATTAAAAAAATACTACCATTTATACGATATATTTTGATACTCACAAATAAATCTAAACCTGTAGGGTACTTCCCGTTGACCTAGAACCATTGACCAGAAATTTGGCAATAAGCAAGGTTTCACAGCACAAGTACAGGAAAAGGTCCGATTTGTAGATTAATGACATAAAAAAAAAAAATTTGCGATTATAAACTTATTTGCAGTAGGAGAATTGACCGTGACGTATATGAATCGACAATAATTATGAGATCATGATTTCCAACTAAATTTGTTTTTGGTATAAACTCATTCCAACAACGGAACCCCTTATTATGCGTGGTCCAAAACGCATTTGTCCGGTTTTGTTTCACGTCCATGGTTACAGTTTTCATGTTGTGTCGTGGCAGTAAGTAAGGGTGGTTGTCATACGGTTCAAGTGTTACCCACTGACGTGCACGTGCGCCATCTGCACAATAATCAAGTTCCCTGACCACGGTTCAATAAAAATAAAGGATTTTAAAACTAGCATGAGCGTGGCTTATGGTTCCGCTACCGCTCATGTCCCCGCTGCTGTCATGGCCTCACCCCCACACAGGCCGACCACACAAGATGTTGTTTTAAATTCCCGATTATTCACACGCTATGTCATTATTCTAATTAAGATGTGCTGATTAATTTGACAGGATTAAACTAAAATTTATCTTCTGTCCTTTTCTTAATGAAATAGAAAGAAAAAGATGCAATGAACTTAAATTTAGTTTAGTTTGTGAACAAGGGAATCGGCACCAATGTCAATGCAAACGCGAGTCAATAAATTGACGGAAAACAAAGTTCTCAACATGTTTTTATGTGAATGTTTCGCCAGTGCAAACGCACAGTCACGCAACTTGTTGACGCGAAACGTGTTTGACGTTTCATATCACTTCACAAGTTGACTTATTTTAATAAAAATGTTTCTAATACTAAACATTGCACTAAACACAAGTTATTGACAAGTTTCGAGACACAAACAAATAACAGTGCGATCACAAACGTGACAAATCTCTACACATAATATGTCTATTGAATATGTTTTGTGCAGTGCCAACTGCCAACGCAAATTCTACAAAACAAGTTATGAGATTTGTTTCATGTGACAAGTTTCGAGACATCTACATGTTGGAATGTTTTTTGGTGCAAACGCACAGTTAGATGTCTGTTACGAAACCAGGGGTTTACGGGGGCGAATAATCGATCTAGCTAGGTCTCATATCTGGGAAAATTAATTTTCTCCGTATTTTCACCCGAGCAGAGCTCGGTCGCCCAAAGTTTAGAACAAGATAATGAATAATTACATGATATTATTGACATTAAAATAATGATCATGGCAGCAAAGAATTAGTCAGTAACTACATCATGGCAGTATGGAATTAGTAAGTACTATCCTATACTATTAAATGAGCATTATCTATTTTCACCAGAGCAGAGCTCGGACACCAAGGTACTTAAAATTTTATTGTTAAAATTGTACTTGTTCTGTTCACAACATAACAAATAACGTCACGCCTTTATTCCCCGAAGAGTTAGGCAGAGCCGTGTCTATGGTACACCCACATCCATTATCTTTATTCTAACATAAATGGTAAAATAAATAAATGAAAAATCACAACCATACCTGATATTTGCTTATCAGTTCCTGGCTCTGTTCATAAGCCTCGATGCTCTTAAAGTCCAGCTTAGCCCCCTTCTTACTGGCCGGATTGGTTTCCTTCAGGTTATGCTGGGCTATGGTCTCCAAGAACTCGGCTAGAGTCAGGTCGGAGGTGGTCGCAGGAGGATGGGCCATTATGGGGACGGGTGGGCCATCCTTGCCGACGACTGCGCCCAGGACGATGTCAGCTTCTAGCATGCAGACAGAGCCTGGAATGTGAGATTTCTTTAGAATTGTTGGGAGGTAGCCGAAATATTTTTTTTTTTGCTTGTGGTTAGTGACTAACCAGCGCTGCTATTCTGTAAAAATCTCACCGTGATATCTTAAGTGAAGTGAGCTGCCAATAGTCAATCCTTAGCAACTGACAGCTCACTCCACGCTCACTTCACCTAAGATAACACGGTGAGATGGTTACAGAATAGCACTGCTGGTGTCAGAGTTTTTATGTCACCCATGGGCCTCAAAATTGGCTTCACATGCCGAGAAATATCTCTCAGGCATGCCGGTTTCCTCACGATGTTTTCCTTCACCGTTTTTGAAGCAAGTGACAATTACACAATACGCACATGAATTCGAAAAGTCAGAGGTGCATGCCTTGGGTTCGAACTCGAGACTAATAACTTGGCAGCCCAACGGTCACACCACTAGGTGATCACTGCTGTTAAAAAATTGTTTATGCCTGGCTGGATTCGACAGTGTTACGAAGAGTGGCCAAATGACCAGGCTTAGAAACTTATTTATGGGACTCACAGGTGCACTCTCTGTTCCCTCACTCTCATAGTCCGATAGGACGGCAATCCGACACGACTGGCGAAAGATCAGGCGCAGGGCCAACGGCTTAACGTGCTTTCAGAAGCAAGAGGGTATCACACCGCCATCTTCCAAACTCCGGGCTGTTACTAAGAAATTCCAAATGGAAATACCCAATAACCACTCACACCTACTTGTGCACTATAATGCTGGTCTCTGCTGAGATTGGTCGCCATGGCCGAAATTCGGTCTGAAGTACTATATAATATTGGGACTATAACTATCATTATCGTCACGTCTCCGCTCGCAAAAGATTACCTAACGTAGGTATTAAGACGCAGATATATACCAGTGACCTTGAGTGGTTAGCTTGCTGTACTGAGCTCACGCAACACGTCGTACATCCAGCCAGTAATAGGACTCGCCCTTCAAGGAGCGCTGTCTCAAATTAGATTATTGGTTTTTAACCGCGTTAGACAAAAATTTACAAATTAAGTTCACGTAATATTACACGTAATTTCTTATGTAACTTATACATAATCTGAAGTATTCCTAGATTAAGTTATTAAAAAAATACTCTCATTTAACATATATTTTTTCCAAATCATTATTCCAGATCACGTCTAAACGAGTAGTTCGTTTAGACATGATCTTCAGTATAAAATCATTAAAAGTCGGTTATCGTCACCTTAAACCTATCAAAATTAATGTTCAAAGGAGGAATCATTATCTGCTTACAGCAGTCCACTGCTGGACATAGGCTTCTCGAATCTTAAACCATTCATCTCGTTTCTAAAAGAAGTGTAGAAGTCATAATCGGATTAAGTTCCATCAGAGATTCCACATTCAGATCATAATTTGACAAGTTAATCAGTGATCGCTAGGTTTCTTTATATTTGAAGCAAAAAAATCGTGGTGGAGCTCATGGCTAAGTACTAACAGCTGCACGGGGCGATCCATCAGGTTGGTCCATAAGCTACGCTTGCCGAGGTTGGTCCGTGGATGGGTGACCATTTCTACATACCGAGACTCCTCCGTGCCTCGGAAAGCACGTTAAGCCGTAGGTCCCGGCTGTCATTCGTGGATCTTTGACAGTCGTTACGGGTCGTCAGAAGCCCGAAAATTTGACAACCAGTCTGACCAAGTGGTATCGTATTACCCAGTTACTGGGTTGTGGAGGTCAGATAGGCAGTCGCTCCATGTGAAATACTGTTATTCAGCTGCATCCGGTTAGACTGGAAGCCGACCCCAACATAGTTGGTAAAAGGCTAGGCAGATTGATTGTATGTAATCAATAAACTCGAAAATTACTGAACCGATTTTTTATATTCTTTCACCAGTAGAATGCAGTATTATCACTGAATAACATAGGCTAACTGTGGGCCTAAATAGCACAGAACTGGTGTCATGAGTCAGTGAGGCGGGGTCGCGGCAGACCACGTAGGATATGGCGGGACGAGCAGGATAAGTTCTGTCAAAACTGGAAGGAGGGCGTGCGGGCTCGCGAAAGGTAGAAGGAGGGGAGGGAGGCCTTTGCCAAGGAGTGGGACAGCGCAGATTAGTAAAAAAAAAAATATGCAGATATCACGCGGGCGAAGCCACAGGCGGAAGCTAGTATTGTAATTGTAATATATCAGGATACTGCTGTCTAACGTATTGGATTGGCGTAAACTTTTAGTCGTCCTTCATGTCTTTCATTAGTAAAGGCCCATAAATTCGGTACATCTTTGCTGGGAAACCGTAAATTATAACAAAGGGTTACTCAGTAATTCACCTCAAAAATAATTCACAGTGTAACGAAATATTCTAATTACATAACAACATGCATATTTACGTTACAAATTCTGGCAACCGCAACTTTTGTAAGCAATACTATTTGCATTATTATTGTTTCAAACGATTCGTGCGCTCTGCACACAGATTAGCAAATAAATGGAGTAATTAGGTGTTTAAGAAAAGCCATCTGTGCAAACATTACGTAGACAGTCTCGACGAAATACATTATATTAGTGACGTGCAAGCATTTGTTCAATGAAAGCTGTTTATCTGTCGCAGACATCATAAATTCTACTTAACAGATCATGAAGAATATGCCCGTTGAGCAATGTCGTGAAAATTATTTTAGTCTTGGTTTTTGTAAGCCTGTTATAATAGTTCCCAGGATGAAAAATGGATGAAATTATCCTAGCGCCTATCGCAAAACAACAAGGATAGCTTTATCACTTCAGAATACAGCTTATGATCAGGTTTTAACCTACAAACCTCAAATGTCATGTTAGCTTTTATGAACTTAAGATTGGCAACAACTTAAATTATAGAAATCGATGGAAATCCTGTTAATCAGGCAATATATTCACACTTCTTTGATTTTCTCATGGTACGCTGTAGTAATTTGAAGATGAATGATGCAAGCTGCAATGTATGCAATGCAAGTTAATGAGTTCTCCATTAATGACGTTACTCTGTGGTTCCGCATACGTGTGAAGCCCAAATCTGTCATAACGTTAATTGTTATAAATTGTTCTGTTCCATGAACAGGCAATGTTGGGAATAAGAGCTATTCCTGATGATGTGTGGCGCATGGTATGAACTTATGGGACTTTGTTACAAAGAACTAAAGGAGGAAGGAATCTTTTGTTGTAATGTAGAAATCCTGATTCATTGGTACCATACTTCGACGCCTAAGTGTCCTTTTGATTTTGTATTTATTTGTAAAGTTAGTCTTTTAATTTAGTACCTAGTGTAAATAGTTAATAGTATTAAAAATTGTAAAAGTTGTATTACGTGCAATAAATAAAACTGTCTTTTCTTAAATGTAGTGGTACCTATACTATATTTTCTTTTTAATCGAACGGGATTGAATTTGTCTACTGATGTACCGAAATACAAATACACTCAATAAAATAAAATAAACGAATAGGTACAGTTATAGTATAGGACACATAGATACACACACTATCAATTTTGTATCACCTTCCTTTTATCTGCGTACCTACACAAATGTCTAAACGTATTTGCTCTGATTTGTATTTACGAGTAGATTTCTGTAACAGATAAACCTGATGCAACCTATTTATATTTGTGGTTCAGTTGGCATTTATGTAATACAATACAATTCAAATCAACAAAATAAATCAGCGAAATTCATCACAAACCTTTCACCGCTAACTCCGATAACTTACACCACACCCAAAACTTCTAGTGTTGCCACACTCAATCAATTCACATTACTCTTGTGCTAACAACCGGTTTCCCTCTCTTTCTACCACCATACATTAGAAAGAGATAGAAGATATACATACTTGATTGATAGGTGGCACAGCTGCTATGTGTAGTATTCCTAGTAGTGGAATGCAGCTTAAATGGTAATTTTATGAGCTTAAGTGTCAGGTATTTGCTTCTGATTTCAGTTTGTAAACTATTCTGTGACTGGTTACGAAATTTTGGTAAACGGTTTTTAATTATCAGTAACTCGCTATGTAACTACAGGGTCAAATTATAATAACAGGCTTCACTTTATAGATTGAATGGATTTCGATATCATTTTTTTTTTGTTTCATCGTCATTCGAAAGAAAGAAAGAAAAAAATTATATTTGGGACACGCTCAGGAAATACAAACAGTAACAAAACATTAGGGCACCAGGGCAGTCGCCAAAAAAAATTAATTAAAAACAAAAAGACCTGTGCGAGGCCAAAAAGGCTCCTTTCTCAGCATAATGCTGCGATATTTAAAAAACAAATACAGCAGCGCTGCTAATCTAGGTCCCGCTGTGATGCCACTAACACACCTACGGATATATATATATTTTTTATTTATTAAAACTTTATGCACAAGTAAAAAATACTGTACAAAGGCGGACTTAATGCCTGAGGCATTTTCTACCAGTCAACCTTAGGGTGATGCAGAGACAAAACATGGCAGATGCAACATAGTGATAGATAACTTGAAAATAAATACATACTAATACATAGATACATACGCACATACATTATAAACCGAATAAACTTTGTCAGGAGAAATAACGATAGGTAGAGGAGAAAACAAATCCAGCAAATCAGCGCTGCAAAGATTCTGCCAGTTTTATTCTAGTAGGGGAATACAATTAAGTAACTAAGTAATAACAGCCACACGGTTCGAACCATCAGGCTAAGCTACGCTTGCCGGGGTTGGTCTGTGGATGGGTGACCATCTCAACATACCGAAACTCCTCCGTGCCTGGGAAAGCACGTTAAGCCGTTGGTCCCGGCTGTCATTCGTGGATCTTTGACAGTCGTTACGGGTCGTCAAAAGCCCGAAGGTCTGACAACCAGTATTACCAAGGAGTATCGTATTACCCAGTTACTGGGTTGTGGAGGTCAGATAGGCAGTCGCTCCATGTAAAATACTGATATTCAGCTGCATCCGGTTAGACTGGAAGCCGACCCCGACATACTTGGGAAAAGGCTAGGCAGGTTGATCATCAAGATCATAAGATCATTAATAGATATCAGTATCCGTTGTCTGTGAAGTTTAATTCAATTTGACCAAGTTTTATTTAGAACAAGTGATAAATGAGAGGAAAAAAAGAAAGAAAAAATGTTTATTTGCGGTAAAAATGACGCACAAAAAAAAAAACATATTACAAAAATGAGAAGAAGTTGGGGGAAGCATGCGTCACATCCACGCAAATTGGCTATCGCTCAGCATTATGCTACGACCCTGTGCAAGACAGCCCCAGCGTTTTCAGCGACAGCCGGTGCCGATGTAATGACGTCGACCGGTGGAGCAAACAAATATTTAGACGCTGTACCAGTACAGCATACTTAAAGAAAAATAATTTATTAAAATTAAAAAGTGATGCAACTAAATACACAACTGATATACTAAATAGATATAAAAGATTATTATTAAATTTCTCAGTAGCAGCTCGGAGTCTGGATTTGTGCCCGGTTGATGGCAATAGGCTCGCCCCCTATTACATGGGACTTAAACATAACTGGCGAAATGTGGGTGTACCTGCTACAGGGACACCTCTGCCCAACCCTTCGGGGAAACAAGGCGTGATGTTATGTATGTATGTATATAAAAGATAAAAAATGAATAGACATATTTTATTCTATGTTACGAGAATATCATAAGAAATGATTTACCAGATTCATCATTCTCCTGCCCTAATTCCAATTTATTTGTGGTCGGCACATTCTTCCATACTCTATTAGTCCTCATCTCGATAGCTACCCCCCCCCTTTTCTACCCATATCATCTTCCACACAGCCCATCCATCGTTTCTTTGGTCTTCCCCCACTCTTATAGCCATCTACATTCATACTCAAAACTTTCCTCACGACATTTTCCTCATTCCTCCGCATCACATGCCCATAATCATAACAACCAAAGAAGATAATGTATTCAATGTACAAAATACTATAATCATTTCAGAAGTGTGCCCATGTTAGTGGTTGATAAAAAGTGTCTTCACAATTCCAAAGAGGTTGTTACTTTTTTAACCATAGACTTGTTTTTATGTTAGATACTAAATTAGGAAATAATAATTTAAGACAATAGTCATACTCACTTGCTAAAGTAGCTTGTAGGTATGTTTTGTTATTGACGGCATGCGCCCAGGAAATTGTTGTTAAGTTCTTCATTGGTTCTTCCTGTGACCTCACCAAAATGGCTGCAAAAAGATACAATTTATTACCATTTCTACCAAAACGTTAAATAATTCGTAGAATTTTTTTCTATTGTTGTTATGGCAACATTCAAACCAAACGTCGTCATGATTCATCGTAAAAAGTCTCAGAGTAAAAAGTTGATTCAAGACGTGTATCTTAACAATCGCTGTGAAGTAAATAAAGCGTAAATAATGCCGTTTTACAAACCAGATTCTTTAATTTATGTTGTTCACTGTTAAATCCTTTAGTATTGAATTAAACACTAGTTTTTTATTTAATATAGAACTTCTAACCAAAGAACGTAACCTCCCAGCAATGTTGTAAAACACTACGTACTGTTTTGCGAGCCTAGTGGCGCTAGTAGTCTACGAAGAGTAATGATTTTTCCTTTAATTATTTTAGTTCTTGTTTCCGCCACCCGCAAATCCGATTTTGTTTGTATTTTTTCATGCCGGCTGTTTTCGTTTGATCGGAATTCTAGACTTTTAAGAATCTGACCAATTAATCTTAATTGAGTAAATGCTTATTTATTTAATTATAGTTATATACTTTATTGCACACCACAATAATACATAACAAAAATAAATTGAACACTACAAAATATAAAATGGTCGGCCATGTCGCTTTCTGCGATCTCTTCATTCGCTTTCTTGTTTTTTGTAGCGAATTAATATAAAGCCGTTATTATGTATGCATTAAATGCTCAGTATATACTGAATAAATTTATCTTAGCGGACAACGAATTGAAATTGAAATGTTCTTGAATTGACTTTATGCTATTTCAATCGGTAGGTACGGCGGCGGCGCCAACAATAAAATTTACCTACAATAAAGTGCTTAAGAGATATTTGTTTCTAGTACCTAACTGTAAGACTAATAATAATTGCTTTATTTTCAGGAAAATGTATATAGGTAACCAATTAGCAGTTAAGATTTCCAAGAATTCAGTTAATCCTAATACGAGTAGGTAGTATAAAAATGTGAAAGTTTGTATGTTTGGATGTTTGTTACACAAAAACGGCTAAACGGATTTGGATGAAATTTTGGCATACAGATAGTTTATAACCTGGATAGAAACAGGATATTTTTTATGCCGGTAGTATGTTCCCGGTGTAATTTCCGACCACCACACGGGTGAAGCCGCGGGCAAATGCTAGTGTTCAATTTAATTATTTAACACTTGATATCTTTCACATTGCTGCACTGTAAAGTTTTAAACCATTCTAAAGTTTAAAGTGATCGAAGAATAGATTGCAAATGATTGCAATTAACTATAAAACGAAATGTGTGTTGTCAATCTAAAATTCGTTTGAAGTAGGAAATGGCGGGACTTAATGGTAAGACATAAACGTTTCATGTTTTTATTGGAAAGCATATTTTATTGCCGCAGCATTCCTCCATTACTTGTCTTCATTCGCTGCATACAGACATAAGCCCAATTCAGGAGAAAGGACTTAGGTTTCCTGTTATTCTGTTTTTTAAATATATTTTTCTCAGTTTAGACTGCAAGAATAGAATAGAATAGTTCTTTTTATATACAGTGTGGCAGGGAAATCGACGCGTAAACGGTTATCATGGATTCAGTACATTGTTCTGAACCCCATGCGTTTAAAAAAAAATCAACTGTTTCATAGAAAAGTTGCGGTCATAATGTATGGAACAGCTGAGTTCTTTTTCAATAACCGACGAAAAATTTCAACGCAGGGGCGTTCAGAATCATGTACTGATGAATCCATGGTAACAGTTTTCGCGTCGATGTCCCTGACACCCTGTATAGACACCAGCACCCAAATTGCGTAACACGAGATCAATCACAAAGTTTTATTTTGACAGTTCAACAACACTCATTGCGTTATTTAGGTACGTTGTTGAGCAGACTTTATCGAACATACGAAGCAATGGATAAACACTATCCTAGAAAATGATTCAGATTATATTATGATTGATCGTGTGTTGCGCAGTTAGGGTGCAAAACCCATCAACTGCGGCTGCACCAGCATTTGCATTGAAAGACACAATAATATATCCTAATATCTTAGTAATTCTAGCCTCTAGGTCTTTTACAATTAATAATTTCTTTATTTTGCATGAAATACGGTATTTTAAAGGTCATAATTTATGAAATTCCACATATTTTGCTTACTTACCTACATATTTCAGCAAAAAATACCTCGTAATAAAATTATATACCTACAAAAACACTTCAACTGTTACTATTGAGATCATAAGGTAAAAAATAAACAGTGGCACGCCGGGAGTGCCGACAGAAGTGAAAACTAAAAAAGAATACTTCCAAAACCTTTAAAGTAAAAATACTTGCATAGAACATTGATCCGTACCTAACGTAATATACCTAAATAAAGAGCACAATCGCGTTTCCAAAAATGAGGTGTCGGTAACGGTGTCGCGAGTTCAATTGTTTTTCCCATCTCAAAAATGCCCAACACGCCTAAAGAAGTTTTCACTTAAAAAAACAAAAATCATTAAAATTACGTTTTAGTGAGATCATAATTTCGAACTTTGCTTATAATTTAAGAAACTCTTGAATAGAACGCATTATTAAAGAGCCATTTTTTACCACGATTTCCATAAAGATGCCTTCTCTGCATGAGAAGAGGCGATTACCTACTTTGTACTGGGACAGAACTACACCCTAATTATGGTAAATATTCCTTAAGATTCAACATTAAACTCTTGAGCTCCCTCAGTCTCAAATGCCACAGTCTACTCTGTCTTTATTTAGTCTACCATTAACCCAATCTACCTTTCCTATTTGCATACATATTTACCTATTTTACTGTCAAATTTATTCTCCAATTTATAGTAAATATCCTACCACGGCAGTTTCGCAACCGCTTCGTGGTTAGTCTTATATCTGGTGCAAACGTTCGCGAATACTTTGATCAACAGTGTGAACGGAAACTCCTCTCATAAATGAGTCATTTCGACAGAATCCTACAGAAATTGGGTTATCTTAGTATAAATATTGGCTTAAACTGTTTTGAGATGTTTGCGGTGTGAGTTTTGGTTAGGTGACTAACAGCTCTTATGTTTGATTTCGTTTGAAATCGCAGGTGATGATCGTATATTATAGTTATCGTTTCGTAAAAAAATTACAGTTATTAGAAATACCTACCTACCTACTTGATTGAAATACCTATATCTATACCTAGTCGAAAGGATGCCGCTGCCCAGTATAACAAGGCATTTATTAAAGTAATCAAGAAAGTAATAACCATAGATAGTCAATACCTACAGTATAGCGCGTTAATTATGCTGAGCGCCTGAAAAAATAAAATAGCAATAAACTGTTGCATATTTATTGCTATTGACAATTCTGCAGGAGTTTCTTTTTGTCTTCTACCATTAAGCTTGATTAGCCTATTAATTAGAATGATATAGTGCTCCAAGCAATTTTAGAAATCCACTTATTTAATTTTTAATTAGACATTCAAAATATCCTGAATCGCAATACCAAAAATAAAGTTATAATAACATACCCGCAACAGCCAAGATGAACAGTCGAATCATTTTTTTTTTTGTATTTTATTATTTTTTTCACTCAAAGAGTTTATATTATGTACTTGACAATGTTCGCGCCCGTCCCGTGGTTGACTGGCGTACCCTGGCACCTGTTTATTATAAAATTGGCCAATCAAACTGACGACTTGATTGCTTCTAAGTGCTTTTGAGATGGAACGGCTACCAAGGACAGAGATGACGTTCCTAGGTGGGTTAGGAAGCGTTTATAGTGATAACAGACGCACCTATCATGTGTAGCTAGCATGCATCGTGGTTGCATTTCCTGTAGGAGAATAAAAAGGACAGATATACGGTTTAGTTATATAAGGGCCACCTTCCTTTCCTTCTGCTTTTTTATTTCTACTTAAGTATAGTTCTCGATGTTTTTGGTTGGTATATTGGCGTATGCTAGCTGACATATATGGCTAATAATTTTGCATACTATTGTGTAGTATTTGTTTTTCTAAGACAGCTGTGCTACTGGGGAGTTTGTTGCGCCACTTCTTCTTCCCAGCTAAAGCACTAGGAAGTGGTGAAGTGTGGGCGTTTTAGGGGACTGTCTTAGGTAATATTGACGATCGAAAAGTGCTGATTCTCAGCCTAGTTTGAATAAATGACATTTGAATTTGCACTAAAGTAGATTATAGAAAACCTATTTTATGTTACTGGCCATCCAGTACGTGAATGACAAACAAGACAGTCTCTTGTGCATCTGTTGGTAAGTGCTCAGTTGCTACAGACTCCGGACCCAGATTCAGGAACCTGGAAGTCTTTAAACAGACTCCGGACCCAGATTGGCCGAGCCAATGGAAAGGTGGAGATTACAGATGACGCTACCGTGAAGTGTAAATGTGGTGTTGTTCCACAAACGACACCCGTGTCCAGCGTGTTCTGCACGTTACGAGTACTCATGGATGCTACTGAAGGAGCCAAACCCGTAGCCAAATTCTGGCCCGACTGTGTTTAGATTGCCATTGACACGATATTGGAAGAAGAAGAGGCTCACAGCCCTCTATAGACATGTGCAATAGGTATCAGAGGCATTGCAGATGCTTCGCCATCCCAGAGAGAGAGACAAAGCTTAAATGTGTCATGTAGGTACCTGTCTAGTTACAGCCATATCAGAAATAGGTGCTGGTGTAATTCATAATCAGCCCATAATGTTCCCACTGCTGGGACACAGGCCTCCTCTCTGTGAGAGAAAGTGAGGCGTAATCCACCACGCGTACCCAGCGCGGGTTGGTAGATGTCACAAGTCTTCGAATGTTTTGGTTCTAGGACATGCCGGTTTCCTCACGATGTTTTGCTTCAGCGTTTTGAGAGCAGTGGTGATGAAAACATTTACACAAAGTGAAGCGCTTGTCAGGGTTCGAACCTATGACCTGACTCGTAAGTCGTGCCCGTTACCATTGGGCTACAACTGCCCTGCCTGGTGTCACCCAAGCCTCCATGCCCTAAATGCCTCATTTTCTATTATACTCTGTTAGTCTTCGAGGTCTACAGGTTCTCTTGTCCAGCGGAAAAATCGCTTCATTGTTTTCTGGGCGATCTCTTGTTTCATGGACAACCCCAATTTATAATGACGTAACATTCTTAGACAAAATCCTCTTTATCCTCTGTCTGATAGAAGACATCCTACATGAATATAATTAAGTAGGTATAGCGATATAGTCTGTTCTAAAAGTATCTAACGAGAGTGTAAACACATTCTAATAATCAAATTACAATCCGGCCGTCGAGAGAATGCCTTCTTGACCTGGCAGTTTCTGTCAGTTTCATACTAAAGAATATGTGTGTTGCGAATTTATTCCATAATATTACTAGAAATTGTCCAACTGACAGGTGTCAGGAATGCATGTTCTGGCCGGCCAGACTGTAAAGTAGTCAATTTGTAAGTGGCGCTATAAATTGACATCCACAAGTACAAAATACAATAGAAGTGGATATATTTAGTAACCTGTTCCGCTTAGTTATTTATGTAACGCAGAGCGCTCTGCGTTGAGCATTCGGTGTGGAAACACGCCGTGTTCACGTGACAAGTCAATCGTCATCCTGAGAGGTGAAACACGTGTCGATTTCTTTCAGGGTTTTTTATGGCTCTTTAGAAATAGCTAAGCGAAACTGGTTACTAAATATATCCACGTCTATTGTATTTTATAATGGATTTCCGCAAAGTCACGCCTGAATCAATAAACTATCCACAAGTACGTTTTCTGATTCATTTGTTTTTATTTTCGTCAAATACTTTTAGAACAAATCATAGGTATCTACCTGCCTACCTACCTACTTTGTATAAGTATGTACCTACCAATTTCGTGGGTTCCTCAATGTGTGTCTTGTGTGAATTCATCCTATTCGCTATCCATATCTTATTTCGTTCGCGGTTATCTAAATTTATCGACTAGGTTCATCCAGTTTATATCTGAATGACATGTGGGTAAACGTGCTAGTTAATAAATACTTAAATAATATTGTTTAAGTCAACAATCAATATCTTACAGCAAGTATACATAGGTGTGAATATATTCCTTTGACTTATTTGAAAAACTACGTCAGGGAAAGGTGCTGATTTTTCCAGCTCCTGGAATCTTTAGTTAAACAGACTATGTACTAACGTTACCTACGTTAGTACATAGTCTGTTTAACTAAAGAACTCTTGAGTGCTACATCTTAAACGCACGAACTAACAAGAACACGGTGAACACGAACATCGAATAGTTTGTTCGCATGTGCGTACCGCTAACGAACTTCAAACACTAATATGTTCGTCAAGAACGATCGTGTTAATCCCATTTCGTTGTTCTGTGTGGAAACACGAAATTGGATCGCCTCGCGTAACAACACTTCTTATGGAAACCATACTAAATTTGCAATTTACAGGTCGCGAATTTCTACGTCTTAGCATTGGCGAAGATGTTGCAAAAACTGAATTACTTAAACGGAAAGTGTGACTGTGACTAGGACACAAATCTAAAATTAGCAGCAACATATTTCAGGTCAAAACAAGATCGAATCAACTCACCCGTAAGGGCGGTAAACTGGTTATAGTAAACAAGTTCGATATGAAATAGTTCGATATGAATACGACATCGAAATCCAAATCGTCCGTCATACCACAAACTTTCTTTCTCACCCGAAACAATACATTTAGCACCTTACTCCCTTCTGATAGAAATCACGACAACTGCATTTCAGCAAGGTGGCTTGTGATTGGCTGTGCAGTCGACAATGTCAACCGTCAAGACCCCAGGATGAGGTGATAGATAATAATATGAGGATGCAGGATGTGGTATTGTGTTGCAGTTCTTGGAACTAGATTTAATGGCACGATCTCGTTTGTGGTCTAGATCCTTGCTAGATCTTTGTTGGAGACCTTCAAGGAGTCAGTTTATTAATATGCGTGTTAATTGCTTTCCATTGTCATAAGTGAATGAATGATTGAAATGCACCTACCTCAGCGTGGTTTAACCAGACTCGATAAATCGAATGAACCCCAAGATTTGCACTAGCCCCTGGAGCCTCATGTTTCATGAGGCTACAGAGGCCATTGTATATCAAGGAGTAGACCGGGGGGCGTGGGAATGGTAGGGAAGATGTGCCCTTAGGATATGGAAGGATTTGCGAGCCGTACTGGATATCCATCCTTAAGTACGCAATGGAATAGTGGAGAGACGGGTGATATAATTGCTTTCTATTGTCATAAGTAGGTATACATTTCTGAAAGGGTACTTATGATGGGTTGGTTCACAGCTCCAGTTTAGCCTCGAATTTTCTTCAGTTTTCTTGACTCGTACGTCTAATGGTCGCACGCGCTAATACTGAATAAGATGTATTGGGTTAAATTCCCAGGTCGGGCAGTGATATTGGGTTTTTCCATTAGTAATTTATCAGTAGCAGCCCAGTCTAGATTTTTGCCCGGTTGATGGCAATGCTCGCCCCCTATTACATAAGACTTAAATATAACTAGAATAATAAATTGTTTTTCTTTATAAAGTTCCGCTTAATTTACATTTATAAAATTCCATACGTCGAATTTACAAGGAGAAATGGAAAAGAGCAGGTCTACCTACTTTATATACCTACATGGTGGCAGGGACATCGACGCGAATACTGTTACCATGGATTCAGTACATGATTCTGAACCCCTGCGTTGAAATTCTTCGTCGGTTATTAAAAAAAAACAACCGACTTCCAAAAAACACTACAAAGTGAAAAATAACTTTAATTTCGGAAGTCGGTGTCTTTCTTTGGTTTTGAATTTTCGTTTTTTGTCACCGACTTCCGAAATTAAAGTTATTTTTCACTTTGTAGTGTTTTTTGGAAGTCGGTTGTTTTTCTTTTGTAAAAAGTTTTTATTTTTCACTCTTTAGTTGTGGCTTTTTTGCTGGGCTACCCCACACAAATTCGAAAACCACTACCTGCTATCTAAATAACAGTGACAGGAACTTATCATATCATCCACGTACTAAGTGGGAAAAAGTACGTATTATTGAAGCTAACTCAAAAACTATCGAAGCAAAGTTAATAAAATTTATATGGGACCACCTCGAGAGCATACCCTTTCAAACAAAAAAGAACTTTCAAAATCGATCCACAATTGACGGAGAAATCGGTGGACATACATAAAAAAAAAGAAAAAAAAAAAAAACAAACATACGCGACGAACATATAACCTCCTCCTTTTTGGAAGTTGGTTAAAATCTACTGTATCATAGAAAAGTGGAATACCTGTGCGGTCAAAATGTATGAAACAGCTGTTTTTTTTTTTTTAATAACTGACGAAAAATTGCAACGCACGGGCGTTTAGTATCATGTACTGGCATCTGGCCATGGTAACAGTTTTCGCGTCGATGTCCCTGCCACCCTGTATGTGTTATTTCGCGCATACCTACGACCTGTGGCGTTTTCTACAAAGGTTAATTATATAATAGTCCAAGATAAGAGATATATATCCAAGATAAGAGTGCTTGGAAACATGCTGGTCCTGCTCCATAGGACAATATTTAGAATCAAGACAAAATCAAACTGTTACTAATTTAATTGTAAAATTTATTATTTTGTGTTATATGACATTGATTTTACATTCTGTGATTACTTCCTCACACACTGAATTACAAAATTTTAGGAAAATCGTCTACTTTTACAATGTTTGTAAATATGTGAGCACCATGTATCTATCACATATTAAATTATCTGTCGTTGCTCCATTTTTAATTCTTTTTACCTATTGTGGTATAGTAATTTTATTCTAGGTGCATCGTCTTCACATATAATTATTTAACTAATGTACGTACCTATACAAACTATTGTAAAACATTCTAAAAGAGTAACGGTGGAGTTTCTGGCCCATTCTTTTCCATACGAAAACTACCTTTTGGAAGGGGCGACTAGAATCAATTTTATTATTTTGTAAATTTTGACGTTCAAAAGTGCCATACATGGGCCTATTTGAAATAAATGATTTGACTTTGAGTCGCCGCAGCATATGTTCTTCCAGACATCAGTCGTTATCTACATAGACAACTGAAAAAATAAATTTACTGAACTGAAACTGAAAGGGTGAATATTTATTCACCCTTTCCTAGACGTAGTTTCACACAATCTGGGCATTATTTTCTTTTCTTCCCTTAAGCGAGTTACACACTGGTTTAATGTTCGGGTCGGCTTGATTCTGCACAATTCTACATAGCCGGCCGGCAACATATAGATAAAGTCTGGCCACGCTAAGTCTGCAATGGAATAAATGGACAACCCCAAAAGTTATATATATATGGTATACTTTTACATCAGTCAGTTATCTCAGTTTCGGGGTTGTGTAAATCTAATGATTTTAGTATTTTGCCTTTTCATTTTTGCATAATAGATTATGTGTAATAGACTATGTCGTACATAGTATGCTCTACCTTCATTCGATGACAAAACTGTATGAAATACACACTGCATCGTGCTAAAGTGACTATTCTTTACCAGGAATAAATCAGAATGTAAACAAAATAACCTTTCAAAAACGAAAAGACAAACAAAGTATCAAATTCTTTTTTCGTATGACAAGATGGTGTTGCCATCTATAGATTTTCAAATTCTACCGTTTTATTCGATTTTGCCACCCTGTGCCGATTATGCATGCCGAACCGAACCCCTAGTGTTATAGCAATTTACGTTTATTCTCAAATCTTTCCTAACCACATGTCCATTCTTCATAAGAGTGAAAGGGTAAAATGAAACCAAAAAAATATATATTAACGATTTTTTTTTTATGTTTCCAAAATGTAGGTACTTATTACTTTTTTGTACAAATATTATCTAAATTAACATTTACTTAACTATTACCACGGTATCAAAGTATTTTTTCTCGATGTAGGGTGTAGTAACATTTTTACGATCACAGACCACAAATTAATTTTACTAGAGAACAATACTTGTATCGCGCATTGGATTTAAGACCACATAATAATGATAGCGGCAATGCGGTTGGTTTTTTTTATTATTTTATACGACCACACTAAACCATTTTTTACTTTGTAATTACAGCAGCTGAAAAAGGAGTTTCAGTAATTATATTTTTTCAGTAAGGTATTCTTTAATATCTGGCGCTTTTTTATAGTGGTCGGACAATTAATTGATTCAGGCGTGACCTTGCGGAAATCCATTATAAAATACAATAGACATGGATATATTTAGTTACTAAATATATCCACGTCTATTGTATTTTATAGTGGTCGGACTTTATTTATTTCTTAGACTAGCATTATATTTACAAAACAACATTTAATACTTATACTATTGTCATTTATAAAAATATTATAACAAAATAATTTGTTAGTTTATTACAAAAATAGCTGCTTAACTTCACTTCACAGTAAAATGATGTGCAAAAAGCAAGGAAATAATGCTACCTTTAGTCATTAAAAAGCAAAAATACAGTGAAGATATTAAATTCAACGCCACTTGTTTAAATTGCCATAACAATAATATCTTTGAATATCACAAAATTCAATGAGCTTTTATATTTTCTAGAAGAATATTTATTTTTCCTATTTTTACTGGAATGATACTCGATATGGAAAATCTGTTTTATACAAAAAATCTATTAAATCTAGTATTTTTTGAAAAATATAAAATCTCTTTGGTTTGAAACTAATAATACATTACAATTATTTACTATGGTACAATTATTATCACAAATATTATAATACTTTTATTTACATTACAAAAATATAAAAAATATAGCTACTTACTCCTGAAATACCCTTAAAAAATCTGTTTTATATTTTGTGATAATAATTATATCCTCTATTAAAACTAACATGGCAACGTTAAGAAATATATCAACACAAAGTTATTCACACACATACTCTTTCAATATCACAGGACATGATACGCATACTTCTTACAAAATATAAATTTATTTCAAGAAAAGTTCATCCGCGGTTTGGTAACCCCTGTAATTATGAATCCAAAAAAATCAAAGATTTCGAAACACTGGTGTAGAAATCGTTATTTTTTTTTTGTTTGTTTTTTTTTTCTGGACGGAGTAACATTAATATGCCAAAGTAAGTATAATATATAAAAATGGTTCTTATTTATCTGGTTGGCACAACTCGTTTTTAGTACCAAATAATTAAGAAATTTAGCGATGCCCACGCACACCATTCGTATTTACTCATAATCGTACAAAACAGGAGTCTATCAATTGTTTAAAATCTTACAAAAAAATATCATTTTTAACTTGCTAAAATGACCATCAAACGTCTTAAATGACCTGTAAGTCAAATAAAACTACCGACGAATCAATTCGTCATTCACAACATTCAGTACAACTTCCTTTCAACGTACAGTTGAATTTTCCGACCCTTCATAGATCTACGTTCCATTTGAGTATATACAGAAACTAATATAAACATTCATATAGGGTTGAGCTTTAATTCGGCTTCGTCTTTCACATTCTCGAATACACACTCCTTTTTTATATACTGTGGCTTTCTTGCCCAGCAGGTTGCTATGGTAACGAGGGCTGCGAACACTAGGGCGGCGCAAGCGCAGACGGTTCCACCCCAATCAAAGATGGCGCGCACAAATCGAAGCTCAGCGATTACTTGTGCGTCCATCTTTACTCTTTGTTCTACCCAGAATATTGGGAAGAGCATTCTGGGTACGTTTTGGTAGAGGCTGTGGACAATAGCAAAAACGAAATAAGATCACGGTTAGGTTAGAGTGAGGAAGACAATTTTATAATTAATGTATAAGTCGTGGCCAGATCTTAAGGTGGTTTTATATCGGCGAGGCTAGACCTGGATGGGATGGGCGAGAATTGAAATCACGCTTACCCTTTTACACCGAAAGATGTCCAGCGCTATACGGCGCCAACTTGCAATGTCACGCGCCGGCCATCGCTACCTAGCGCCGGCTCGCGCTATCACGCGCCGCCCGGCCAGCCGAGAATATAGTATGCAGAGGTGTCTCGCGATGGTCTGAGCGAGCCGGCGCGTGCCAGCACGAGTCATCGCGAGTCAGCGCTTGACGGAGAGAGACCGTGCGGGTCCTCGATGGCCGGTGCGAGATTTGTATATCCGTTTTACAACGTAAGTAAATGCTCTAATAATTCATACAGCAATAAAGTTCAATATTGTACTAACAAATATTTCAATTCTCGCCTCGCACATCCTTGCACTAGACCTTTTACACCAAAGAAGGGCAGGGCGTAGGTAGAAATTTTGCCATACAAATTTCAATTCTCGTCCATCCCATCCACGCCTCGCCTCGGCAGTGTAAAACCACCTATAGAATTGATAATTTCATGTGTTCGACCATTTCATGAAGTGGTTACGCGCATAGACGCTAGTTTTAATAGATTAGAACTTCTAGTCTGGGTGGGTTTTAGTGAGTCTCGAATTGGTCTCGATTAATGTAGGCAATTGAAAACTTACTTAACGTTGTCACTTGGTTCCAGGTAGATATTGAGCTGGAACCTGGCTGCCACATCCAGTGGGACACCTAGTTTCTGGACATGAAAAAGACATGGTTGGGTTAGGTCTTTCGTTCTTTTTTAAATCCTATCCTGCTACAGTGAGTTTACAAGCACAAGCACAAAAATCATTAGATGTGTTACTAGCCCTAAGACCCATTTAATTTTACACGATGTATGTTTATTGCGTGTAAAACACTGTTTAGAAGGTGCCATTTTTATTGTTGCTTCAGCTTATAGTATTCTACAAAGAGTAAGGGAGTACCACACTTAGCATAATCAATTAATCAGCCTATATTATTCCCACTACTGGGACACAAGCCTCCTCTCTTCGAGAGTAGGCGTCAATCTACCACGCGTGCTTAGTGCGGGTTGGTAGATATCACATGTCTTCGAATTTTTGGTTCCGGACATGCCGGTGTAGCGCGTAGGCATATTAAATATCTTTAGTCTTAGGCAATGTATGACGTAGCTCGTAAGTTAATTTTAAGTCCTCTCGATCTCTTTATACAACATCAGTCGTTCAGTAAACTTTCAACTGAGAACACGCTCTTTCATTTGCCAAACTTCTGATAATACACACACAACAATTGAACCAACTCTTAAATGAAATCGAACTCGGAGGCCAAAAGCCGTCGCAATTATTACGGCGTATGCGAGATTTAGGGAAAAATAAAGTGCCAGACGAGACTCTAAAATTATTGTGGTCAGGTCGTCTTCCACACTCAATTAGGGCCGTCATAACCGCATGCGACACTGGCGAGATAAAACTCGACAGTTTGGCTAAAATTGCATATAAAATCATAGAAAATACCAGGTCATCTGAAATAGCCCCAGTTACTAAAACAACTCCGAGTGCAGACCAAACTATTCCCGAAACCATTCTTAATAAACTAAAGCAAATTAAACTAGACATTTTAGAATCACGTAATAAACTAAACGGTTCCAATAATCATCAGTACCGTGAGTCACGAAGCCGAAATCGTTATGGCCCTAGTACATCCTTAACATGCTCTAAAAGTTGCGAAAACACTCAAATAAATAGGGAAAAGTATCTGAGCCAAAAAGCGAAACCAGGTGATGCGGATTACTTGTGTTTCTACCACTTCACTTATGGTACCAACGCGCGTAAATGTGGCGACACAATAAACTGCAACAATAAGAACCCGGAAAACTAATGCAGACACCGGGTCAAATACACAATGTCGCCGGTGTCGACAATTCCTATCGTTTATGTGTTACAGAAATAATAACTGGTGCACGATTTCTTATCGACACTGGTGCTGATGTGTCGGTTTTAGTCGGTAAAAGGCAAAACACATCCACGTCAGATTACATATTATATGCAGCCAACGGAACAAAAATTAAAACGCACGGCAAAAAAAAAATTACAATTAACTTAGGTTTGCGTCGCCCATTCCAATGGAAGTTCAAACCAGCCGACGTTCAACGTTCAATTATAGGGGCTGACTTCCTTGCTGCTAACAAACTAATAGTAGATTTACATGGTAGGAATGTAATAGACAAACTTACTTTAATGTCGCGTGCCACAAACATTACAAATTGCCACGAATCGAGTATTCGATCAATCGATGTAAACAACGAATACCATCTCATATTGCAAAAATTTCCCGATATCAACAAATTTTAAAATTTTAAAACACATCCTAAACATAATGTACAACACCATATTTATACTACCGGACCCCCGGTCCTTGAAAAGGTACGACCAGTTAATCCGGAGAAATACAAAGTAGCCAAAAGCAGAATTCGAGAGGATGATGCAATTAGGCATTTGTAGACCTTCGAATAGCCCGTGGGCAAACCCACTTGTATGTGTTAGTAAAAAAAACGGGGAAATTAGACCATGCGGAGATTATCGTAGACTTAACGCACAAACTACTCCCGACCGTTACCCATTACCAAGAATACTTGATTTCACATACATACTCAAAGGGAAACTATATTTTCAAAAGTTGACGTTCGGAAAGCCTACCATAATATACCAATGGCTCTCGAAGACATTCCAAAAACTGCAGTCATAACTCCATTCGGTTTATTCGAGTTTACAAGAATGAATTTTGGGTTACGCAATGCAGCGCAAGATTTTCAAAGACTAGTAAACCATGCATTAAAAAGTCTTGATTTTGCATTTTCTTATTTAGATGACATAATTATAGCATCTGAATCAAAAGAAATACATGTAAAACATTTAGAGATAGTTTTGGAACGTTTAAATAACTACCTACGGTTTAACGATCAACACAGATAAAAATATGTGAATTTGGTCAATCCGAATTAAACTTCCTCGGTTACCACATCAATTCAAAGGGCCTAAAACCGAGCGCAGAAAAAATGCAACTTATAAATGACTATCCACAACCCAAAACAATTGAGGAACTAGGACGTTTCCTCGGAATTATGAATTTCTACAGACTAAACATTCCAAAAGCTGCAGAAATTCAAGTGTTACAAGTTTATTTGTATTTACATAATTCCAAAAAACGCGACGAAACTGAAATTACGTGGACCGAAAGCGTATTAGAAGCATTCAGTCGATGTAAACAAATGATCAATAATACAGTAATGTTATCACACCCAGACGCAACCGTGCCACACGTGCCAGATGCTTCTGGTACTTGCGTTGGAAAATTAGAACCTCTAGGATTTTACTCAAAGAAACTCACTGACACCCAAATAAGATACAGCACTTATGATATAACTTCTAGCATACATGGCAAAAAAACATTTCTGCCATTTGGTAGAAGGTAGAAAGCTAACAGTCCTAACAGATCACAAGCCTTTAACATTCGCTCTATCTAAAAAGGTTTCACCTTCAGACTCACTTAGGCGATTAAGACAATTAGACTTTATTTCTCAACTTTGTGATAACATCATGTACATTGAAGGTGACAAAAATGCAGTCGCCGACGAATTATCCCGAATCGAAGAGATTATCGTGCCACCATTATTAGATTATCAAAAATTAGCCGAACTACAAAAAAACGATTCGAAATGACAAAATCTACGCAAGCATGATAAACTCCAATTTAAATTAATCACAATGCCTGATTCGGAGATAAAGTTAGCCTGTGAAACATCAACAAATGACATACGTCCTTATTTACCTATACAGTTCCGGGAACTCGCTATAAAAACTTTACACAGTGTGAGTCATCCCGGTGTCGCAGCTACCCAGCGCTTAGTTAAATCAAGGTATTTTTGAAGCAACATGAACAGCACAAAATTACGTCAAAATGTGTGTTCCATGTCAAAAATGTAAAATTCAACGCCACACAGTGACACCGATAGGTGAATTCGACAACACAGGAAATCGTTTTGAACACGTACACATCGATATAATAGGATCACTGCCACAGGATTTCAAATATTGCGTTACCATCATCGACAGGGTGACGAAATGGCCTGAAGTTGTACCCGTAAAATATATAACAGCTGAAATGGTTGCTAAGGTGTTCGTAGAGCATTGGATAGCTCATTTCGGTTGTCCAATACGTATAACCTCAGACCAAGGTCGCCAATTTGAATCAAACCTATTTCGGCAGTTATTAAAAAGACTCGGTATCGAACGAGTTCGAACAACTGCATACAACCCAAAGGCTAACGGCATGATCGAAAGACTGCACCGTACCTTAAAAGCTACTATTATGGCAAAATGTGCAAATAGTACACAATGATTACGGGAATTACTTCTAGTACTTCTAGGGTTGCACTCGGCAGTTAAATTAGATCTGGGAAACAGTCCATCACAATTTGTATACGGCTGTAGTCGCAGACTTCCAGGTGACCTATTTAATTCAAAGCCTACAACCAATATCAACGAGAGCGACTACATCAAACAATTAACTAATTCATTGTCATCCGTTCCCAGCCTCTCACATTCAAGTTTACATAGCAATAACAATAGCGTATTCAATCATAAGGATTTAACTATTAACACTCATGTGTTTGTTAGGAATGAAGCACGGCGATCTTTGGTAACACCGTACGAAGATCCATTTAAAATAATAAAGCGACGTCCAAAATTTTATACTTTAGACTGCAACGGCAGGCAAGTCACAGTGTCACTTGACCGTCTAAAACCAGCTTACCTATTAGACTTTGATAATGTGCCGGTCCCACGCTACGGGACCCAAATAACGCCACCCGACACTGTCCCACATCCGGCGAACGTTACAACTTCATTCGACACTTCAAGTACCTACTACGACACCACCCGTTATAACAAAATCGGGCCGGCTCGTAAAGAAGACCGTAAGATTCGACATGTGAGCCAACCACGATTGTCGACGTTATCAGCTGTTTACCTTTCGTAACCGTCACACATCAACAAACGCTCACTATGGCCGCACTTATACCAGTCAGCAGTCACACAACATGTGCCAGCCAGCTAGCAAAATGACCATCGTAGCGCAGAACAGCGCAGCCACAGTAACAAGACCTCGGTGGAAGACTAAACCCTTGACATCACTCACAACATTTCACTAGCCGCAGTCATCCTAGTCAGCGCAACGGGAACCCTATGCATACTCTACGTGGGGTGGTGCTATTGCAGGCGACGTGCGCCGCATCGAAGCCGCCATCGAAATAAGAAATAGCCGCGCGATCACACAACGTGCTAACGGCGTACCGCCGGGGATGCCGAACCTACAAGCAAATATCGCGAGTGCAAACCTCAAACAAACGTATGATGTAGTGTAAACAATGTGCGACGGAAGAACTAATATGAACTCTCTAGTTTAAGTAAAACAGTTGTCCATAACTCAATATGTTAATTGTTAACGTATTCTTTCTTTTGGGGAGTAACACATAAAAACTCCATTGTTTAATCCAAGGAGGGAGGATTGTAGCGCGTAGGCATATTAACCGCTAAAGGACCGCGGACGCACCGGTGCGTCCAACGGCCGTGACAGATTTACGACCGCACTTAAATAAACAATTACTCAGGTTTCATTATAACGTCTCAAGTAGTATTGTTTATGTTTTTTGCTACTCGAATAGATTAGAAATACGTTTCAAATGGTTACAGTCTTTGTAAACAACGTTCACTTATCTTTATTACCCGCTTTTGTTATTATTTCTTTTGTTCTTTGTGATAACGATTTCTGATAAAACTACCGTACCAATTCACACGAAATTTTGCAGGGTACATTATGGATAGATAAGTTATCTAACAAAAGCGTTTTTAGAGACAAACATTCAAAACAAAAAATTCAAAAAATCTAGATTTTAGATAATCTAGATTTTCTAATGCTTACGTAACTTTCTCCGTCCCAAAAAAATATTTTTTTGTATTATTTTGTTCTAAATGTTGTCTAATACGATGATACATGTAATATAGAAAAGAAATAAAACACTTACGGATCAGATCCATACAGAAAAACCACAAAATATCACAACTTTCACATTGACGGGAACTTTCTCTTATCTGTTTGTTTACACTTTTTTGGTTGGGTCAAAATAGGTATAACATGATGTTATTTATATCTAAAACGATGTAATATTTACTTCAAAATGAAAATATCACCACTTTCCGACGATTTACACACAAAAACCATTAAAAAACGAATTATTACAGCGAACGGGAGTGACATTTGACTGACATTTTACCGCGCGGGAACGTGATTTTCAACATTTTTTTAAAATGTTGCCTATTAATATTTTTGCTTTTAGTCGATTTATTTGACGAGAATATCTATCCGACCATAGACACAAAAATTCACAGACAATAATAGCCATTACAGCGAATACAAATAGAGTTGTAAGCCGCGTGGGTACTTGGACGCACCGGTGCGTCCGCGGTCCTTTAGCGGTTAAATATCTTTAGTCTTAGGCAATGTATGACGTAGCTCGTAAGTTAATTCTAAGTCCTCTCAATCTCTGTATACAACATCAGTCGTTCAGTAATCTTTCAACTGAGAACACGCTCTTTCATTTGCCGAACCTTCTGATAATACACACACATCAACCACCTTAACGGCAAACCGGTTTTTTTGTGTGGTTCCTCACGATGTTTTCCTTCACCGTTTTGAGAGCAGTAGTGATGAGGTTACTTACACAAAGTAAAGCGCATGCCTGAGTTCGAACCCTCGTCCTAACTCGTAAATCAGGGCCGTTACCACTACTCCCACTGGGCCACCACTGCTCTCGGCGGAAAATACGTCATTCGACTCGCGCCTCGTTTCGGACGACGCGACTCGACACCGCGTCGAAAAGCAAATAGCTTTTATTGCATGGACACAAAGCTCTTTCTGACTCGTTCAAGCCAATTTCACATCGAAATGTGTGGAATTGGCTTGAACTCTCAAAGACTCCATAAAACAGAATGCTTATGAATTGTGAATCAAATGGGCCAGGTCAGCAAACATTAGCAAACATTAGAAGAATGTACTCACAGGCTCAACAGCAAAATAGAAAGAATGAGCATCAGGATCCGGCTGCATGCCGGTCACGAGCTCCCGGAGCTGTGCGTCACCGTGCAGGAAGTGCGGGAGTGACAGGAAGGCGGGCGAGCCGAACCGACATGCCGACACGTTCATAACCCCGCTCCACGCGCACTCGCCGTTGCAAAAACACGTGTTCGACGGCGAGGTAGTCGCTGAAAGAGAGGAGAAGTAATGTGAGTAAGACTTCATTGCTGTGTAGCTATGAAATATAGGCAGTGATAGCTTAGTGTTGTGACCGATAGACTGCCAAGTAGGGATTGCAACCCGGAAAACCGGGTCCGTTAATCCGGCGGATCCGGCGTTATTAAATCTTTACCGGATCCGATGACCGGATCGATGAAAATCCAGCCGGGTCCGACCGGATTGGAAATGACGCCGGATTGCAATATCTACTGATTGCAACCCGGAAAACCGGATCCTTTAATCCGGCGGATCCGGCGTTATTAAACCTTTACCGGATCCGGTGAGCGGATCGATGAAAATCCAGCCGGATCCGGCCGGATTGGAAATGACGCCGGAATGCAATCTCTACTGCCAAGTCATTCGAGTTCAGACCCAAGGCACGCACCTCTGACTTTTCGGATTCATGTGCGTATTGTATGATTATCACTAATGCTTCTATAACGGTGAAGGAAAACATCGTGAGGAAATCGACTTGCCTGAGAGATATTTCTCGACGGCATGTGAAGCCAAGTCAGAGGCCCATGGGCGGCTTTAAAACTCTGACATCCGTACCTTAATTGCGTAATACACGATCAATCACAATCTGTTTCGATTTGAAACAGATTGCTAATCCATTGCTTCATAAGTTGGAAAAAAAATCTGCTCAACAACGTAAATAACGCAATGAATGTTGTTGAACTGTCAAAATTAAACAAATTAGTCATAATCGTTTACGAAAATAAGTTACGCAATTAGGGTAGGTTAGTCACTAACAGCAGAGTTTTTTTCGCGATTTCAGGGTTGGTCCCATAAAGTTGTTCAAAATGATGAGTACAATGACCCTTTAAAAGGATGCTCATGAATTCAATTTCACCCTGTTTACAGGTACTTGAAAGAATGTGAACTCACAGTTATCGAAGCTCCGCTGCGTGAGCGCATACTTGTTGTACAGCAGTCCGTCCTGCTCGCCACTGTCCACATACTCCATGTTCACAGTTCTGCACAGATCTGGCACGAACATCGGTAGTGTGGAGTCTTCTGTCAGGTTGCGAGCTATGAACTCTCCTGCGCTGCCTGAGAGCTGGAAAATTGAGGTTTAGGAAAATTTAATTAACTGCACCCCGCGGTTTTACCCGCACAAGTCTCGATCCCGTGGGAATATCGGGATAAAAAGTATCCTGTGTCCTAACCCAGGTCATGGTCTACCCTTGTGCTAAATTTCATCCAAATCCGTTCAGCCGTTTTAGCGTGAAAGCGTAACAAACAAACAAACACACTTTCGCATTTATAGTATTAAGTTAGGATATTAGCTGCGCTACGCGGTTCCACCCACATAAGTCTCAATCCCGTGAGAAATTAATTTTCTCATGTGTAGTAAAGAATGTTTACTTTAGAGCACTCTCCATCATAGTAAGGGATGTGGTCCTCATAGTTCCACCTGAGGATCTGTCCCGGTAGGGTGCCGCTTATCTGTCCCGTCGACACCTCCATGTAGCCATCTGTCTCCAAGGAGTTGTTCCTCTGAAACATTAGATAAGGTTAGTTAGCTATAATTTTGGCTTTCAGAAGTAACTGTTAACTATAAAGCACAACCTCTCCAAGGACACCGCACAGCATGGGACAAACGAGAAGGAAAAAAACATCCCCACTTTACGTGTAGTCTTTATAATGTGAAAATATCGAAATGAGGGAATCTATGCTTAATTTTATCGACGGAAAAAATATTTAAAAAAATCGAAATATTTTTTTTTAATATTTATTATGGAATTTTTAAAATTTTGGTAACATAACATTGTAACTTTTAAACTAAATGATCTATCGCAATTAAATGAACTCCATAATGATTGGAAGTAATTAGGCGTCCTAATAAAATGAAAATTATGGAAAAAAAAACCACCCTCAATTGAAAATAAATATGTTTTTTTAGCAAAAATCTGTTTATTTTTCATATTATTTTACAGTAATCGTAAAATTTACCAACAAGAAAAACAAAAAAAAAAACAAAAAAAACTGGCTATTCCTCATTTAGATAAGTGCTCATTATAAAGACTCACACTGTATATGGCACATTGAAGGTTCCACATCTATGTATAAAGAGAACGCTGTTTGAACCATTTGGGGTAACGAGACTTGATATTAATAAAGAAAATTTTGTAAAATAAAACTTGGTAATACACACCTCATAAAACCATGCAAACTTGTCAACAGGTGGGGCTCCTCCCGTGGTACTGGCAGGCAAACTCTTCGCTAAATCCAGCAGTGGGTCCTCATAGCCATCGAATAGCAGTTCCTTGGCCAGCTTGGAGACGGCTATGTTCTGGTTGAACATCGCCAGGCCCATAGACAGGCCCTTCTGCTGCAGGAATCCCCAGAATCTTGAGCGGTATACCGCTGACTGGAAATTAACGTAGAGAGGTATGTGTAATGCTGTGGTCTTATATCGGACAAGGATCACCATCCTGACATTTTGTGTTAAAGGTGCACTGAAATTGCGTAACACACGATCAATCATAATCTGAATCATTTTGAAAGATATTGCTAATCCATTACCTACTTCATATGTTCGAAAAATGTATCTGCTCAACAACGTAAATAACGCAATGAATGTTGTTGAACTATCAAAATGATACAGATTGTGATTGATCGTGTGTTACGCAATTAGGATACTGGTCTACATATTCATCAAATTCAAATTCAAGTCATTAATTCAAACTAGGCTGAGAATCAGCACTTTTCGAACGTCAAAATTACATAAGACGTCCCCCAAAACGCCCGCCCTTCACCACTTCCTAGTGCTTTAGCTGGGAAGAAGAAGTGGCGCAACAAACTCCCCAGCAGAACAGCTGTCTGTACAGTTAGAAAATATATATATATAATAATATATATCATTCTCTTGCCATTATCCCAATAAATAATAATAAAATAATAATTCATCGATGAATTCCGGTGAATAATAAATTCACCGACATAATACCTACGGAGATTATGATGAATATTTAGTCGAAACCTGTGGTTCAATTAATCAATCATCTCTAATTATTATGACTTTTATGCAACTGGCTTTTTGGCCAAAATCCTACTTCCTATCCTATCCTACTCCCTATTTAATTTAATCCTATCCTATCCTACTATATTATATTATTATTATATGTTTATATTAATTGTTAATATTCAACATTAATATTATAAATGTGAAAGTTTGTGACGATGGATGGATGTTTGTAACTATTTCACACAAAAACTACAAAATGAATTTAGATGAAATTTGGCGCACAGATAGTTTATAATGTGGATTAACACACGGAATACTTTTTATCCCGATATTTCCACGGAATCGAGACTTATGCGGGTGAAATCGCGGGGCGCTGCTAGTATAGAATATTCTCAATAACGTAATACAGGGATAACTAGTCAAGGATGAAGTAAAGGGTACTGTAACTCACAGATTGGAGATAATTTTCGGTAAAGCCAGAAGGAAAAATCAAATAAGTATGTTGTAATTAAAACGGGAAAAAGCCCTTCGGCTTAGCTCTAATTGTGCCAACCCGAACATAATTATGCGAGGAAAACCCCAAATGAAGTTCGCCGATACAGAGAATTCAGATCTAAATTAAAGTTATTTTAAGACTTCCGAAATTAAAGTTATTTTTCACTTTTTAGTGTTTTTTTTTTTTTTTTAAGTCGGTTGTTTTCTGTTATTTACTCTATAAAAATACGCAGTTCATCTACTTTTATGACTAAACTTTGACCAACATCGCGAAGTTTTACGAGTGTTGCCGAGTGTTTCACGAACAGTTAATTAAGCTCAAAATGTTTTAATCGTTATAACTTCCTCGTAATCGGTTTACTGGCTCGGCGAAGCTTACTGTGTGTACGTAAAGTACTTTTTTTTTGTTTCGTTAATTCCACTTTACCAAAATTTTTGGATTTCTCATTTTCCATATTGTAAATTGGATTGACTTTTCACATTTTGAAATAGAAAAATGTAAACCTTTTTTTAAACCATACCTCAATTTATTACAAGTAGGCCCAGAAATTCCCGGCTCCTTTGTTTTTTCTGCCTAAATAATATGCAATTTATAAAATAAACATAAAATACAAACACTTACAGCAGCAATAGCATTCAGCGTCGTGATATTATCCTGAAGAGTTCCATTCGAAGACTGTTCATCGAAAAACCAGCTCCTCTGTGTCCGATACGCCACCGTGCCGTTGTTATCATGCCACGTAACATTCACGTGTTTCCTCTTCTCGATGAAGCGGTATGGACCTGGAAACAATTAAATAAGTTGGTAAGTTTTAAAATGTCGTGAGAAAAGTTTTGAGTATGAATGTGGATGGCTATAAAATTAAATAAAAAATAAATATTAATATTATTATTTTTTAAACGGTCTTTGACATTTCTCGGACCGGACCTTTGGAAGGCGTAAGAGG
Source organism: Agrochola litura (assembly GCA_949152395.1). Classification (NCBI taxonomy): domain Eukaryota; kingdom Metazoa; phylum Arthropoda; class Insecta; order Lepidoptera; family Noctuidae; genus Agrochola; species Agrochola litura. The sequence goes on along the minus strand of OX424495.1, from coordinate 24,216,046 downwards.
GGCCGAAGCCAACTCGCAAAGGCCTGTTAGACTTTTTCAATGAAATGAGACACCAACCGACGATTATCCCTGTATGATGCAAGTGCACCCAAGTACAACCCCCGGTTGGTGTAAGACTATTATTATTTTTATTAATATTTTTATATAAATAAAAAATAAATATTAATGTTTTTACATTTTTTTTAATGTCGTTAGTTTGGAAGAATTAATGAATCATGAATAGGTAGGTAAGTGTGTGATTCCTTCTGTGAAGTTGAGTGAACTTAGCATAGTCAGTGTCATTTGATATGTATCGATCGGTCAATATGTGTATCGATTATGCTAATTTCTGAATATTAGAAATTCAAAAGTCATTTATTCAAACTAGGCTGAAAATAAGCACTTTTCGAACATCTAAATTACATAAGACAGTCCCCCAAAACGCCCACCCTTCACCACTTCCTAGTTTCTTTAGCTGGGAAGAAGTAGCGCGACGCGCAAAAAACTCCCCAGCAGCACAGCTGTCTGTTCAAGTTAGAAAAAAAATGATTATATACAATAGTATGCAAAATAATTTACATTACGCAACACAAAACATAATTTAAATGATAAATTATTGACCATATGTCAGCTAGCACACGCCAATATACCAACCAAAAACATTAAGACATCGAGAACTATAGAAATATACTCAAGCAGAAATAAAAATTAATAAAAATGAAACGGAAACAGAACTAAATATCTAAATGAAAGCCTCCAGTCATAAAGGGCGTGCCCGTTTACATAAAGCTATTTAAAGCTGTAATTGGAAGTTATAAATGATAAACTAGGACCATCGAGGTAAAATAAATAAACAGTTAATTACTAGTCACAGTAACAAAACCATGATCAGCGAGACGACCAGTCACCACAAGCAGCACCCGTTCACGAGCATAACGCAAAGATCAGCCATTACCCCCCTCGCCATATTTGAGGGAAGGGGGCAACTCGACCCCCGATCCTGCTTTATTTGGGTATTTAGTTTGAACGGCCCAAAGCGAATGGACCGCGGACCATTCGACCGTAAACAAAAATCGTCTACGTTCCAAAGGACCGGTGATAAAAATTTGTAAACAAATTCAATGTCATAAACTACATCAAACAGTACATTCGGGTGCAAAACTTAAAAAGTTGAAATAAAAGATTAATTTTTTTTCTTAGATTTGTATTATCTTCTTTAGAAAAACAATATAAAATGTTTACAAAAGTTAAATTTGGTAATTAAATCATTTTAAATAAAAATCAGTTTTATTTTAAAGAAACAAATCAAAAAAACATATATAATTTGTATTATTATTCTAAATTTCTTAAATGAAAGTAAAAATATAAAGTTAACTTTAAACAAGAATAAATCTTACAATACCTACAAATAAGTAAACATTTAAATAGTTAAAATTCATAAACTATGCAACTAAAACAATGTATGTAACTATCCCTTTAAATTAATTTTGAAATCATTTTATCGCCGGTCCTTTGGAACGTAGACGATTTTTATATACGGTTGAATGGCCTGCGGTCCATTCACTTTGGGCCGTTCAGACTTAATACCCCTTTATTTTTGCAGTTTCAATAGCATTTAAATTTTCAGTTTAGTTTGTCCGGCATTGGATAGGTGCGAAAGCTGTGCCATTTTAAAAAAGATCGTCTTCATTTTATTTTGACTTAAAAGTAACTTAAAATGTATATCAATTTTTTTTTTAATAATTTTATAAATAAATAAAGATGTTCAACTAGGACTAAATTACATGGCAAAGTAATATACAGGGTTATTGGTTATATGTCGGTAATCCATTAAAGAGATGTAGAAGAGGTCATTTGCAACTAAATGACCCCTTCCGACTCCTATGCAAATTTAAACCATTTTCGAATAATTTGTCATTTTATATTTTTATTTCATACATTTTAAAATATAAAATGTCAAATTACTCGAAAATGGTTTCGAGTAATTTGACACACGCATAATCTGCAGAAGCATAATTTTATTAATGGAACACTTAATAGTCAATAATAATCTCCACTGGTGCATTATGATTTCGTAACGATTTTTGAGAGTTGTTTTTGTACATTATTTTACCATTTTTATCGACACATTATGACTGTTTTTATTAAAGAATCATAATTTATTTAAACAACTTATGACCTAGCTTTAAAATTCAGAAAATATAAGCATAAATAATATTATAATTTATTTAGATTAGAAACATTAAGCAAGACACATCTGAATCTAATCTAACCTGAATCAAAAACTGCCTACAACATTTTTGACTGTGGGTTTGACCCGAATCTCTGATAGGTACCGATTTTTTTTTTTAATGTAATAAAAATGTTTGTTGTTAATTTGTTAATAGAAATATTATGTCAAGAAGTTTTGAGTATGAATGTGGATGAGTAGGATGGATGGGTAGAAACGAGGAGACAGCTTTTCTTTTTTTTTTTGGGTGGGAAATTATCATATAACTTCTCCCGCTCTGGGTGGAGCGGGAGGGCGTGTCAGACTCTTACAGACTAAAACCCACCCATGTTCCTTCAGTTGCCCTGTTGCCGGGGGCCACGATGTCCCTATAGGTTTTCTTTGAACCCCCGGCAGGCATTGGCCCTAGCGGACCCCGTCAATTCTGCTGACATCTCTTTGAGGCGTGCGTCGACCCGGGCCTGGTCCTTATCGGACGGCGACCTACCCATTGCTCACCGTCAACGAGGAGACAGCTGCGACGGCGACTAAATAGTTAAATATAGAAGAAAATACATGTTGCACCAACCTTGAGATAAGGTCAGAAAGGTCACGAAAATGCTAGTAAATTCAAGGTCAAGAGGTCTAACCAGATACCCATATTATGTCACTTCTTTGTTAATATCTACTGGGAAGAACTAATTCCTACGAGGCACAGAATTCTAGTACCTACCTATAAAGATGAGCGTGATAACTTAATTTTGAATATCTCTTAGATTCCCATAAAAACATAAAATTGTTGATTGACGTGTAAAAGTCAATCAATCAATCATCGTCTGCCTCATCTGCCTAGTCTTTTTCCAACTATGTTGGGGTCGGCTTCCAGTCTAACCGGATGCAGCCGAATACCAGTATTTTACATGGAGCGACTGCCTATCTAACCTCCACAACCCAGTTACTGGGTAATACGATACCCCTTGGTAAGGCTGGTTGTCAGACTTTCAGGCTTCCGACGACCCGTAACAACTGTCAAAGATCCACGAATGACAGCCGGGACCAACGGCTTAACGTGCTTTCCAAGGCACGGAGGAGTCTCGGTATGTAATGATGGTCACCCGTCCACGGACCAACCCCGGCAAGCGTAGCTTAACGTGATGGATCGACCCGTGTGGCTGTTATTATTTAGCCACGAGCTCCTCCAATCAATCATTTATTTTGTTAAACCAATATAGGTATTTATGGCGTACAAAATTAACATAAACAAGCAATTAGGTACAGACGCCAGCACATCAAGCTACCCAAAACTGTCAAAATTTCCCAATCAACTTTGAACCTTAACTTACAGCGATAAAGTTGAAAATCTATTAAATAAATTTGACAGATTGTAGTAGCTTGATGTGCTGGCGTCTGTACAATAAGGTTGCATGCCAATAGATTACATTAAAAAAAATACAAATTAAGTGTTTGTACAAACCAACTTACAGAAATAAAATCAATTAAAATGTAATTAAGTACCTCTGTTACTTTATCTACAAATACTGTGTGCCTAATGTGCTTCTGTATAATTGATTTTTAAATAAATAAATATTTCTCAAAGTCAGATGATCACCAACAACGCAAAGGCGCGAACCTCAAATAAGAAAATTTTACAGGAGAGCCAAAAAACGGTTTTTTTCTCCCGATGACGCGCTTATTTTGATGATATTTAAGAAAATATATAGGTATAATTTAGAACAAAAAAAAAAAATCCCTACAACTGATTTTAAGATACGCCGTCAATCTTTTTAACCGACTTCCAAAAAGGAGGAGGTTATATGTTCGACGCGTATGTTTGTTTTTTTTTTTTTTGTTTTTTTTTTTTTTTTTTTTTTATGTATGTCCACCGATTTCTCCGTCATTTGTGGACCAATTTTGAAATTTTTTTTTTGTTTGAAAGGGTAGGCTCCCAAATTGGTCCCATATAAATTTTATTAACATTGCTTGGGTAGTTTTTGAGTTAGCTACAAAATACGTATTTTTTTCCCCACTTAGTATGTAGATGATATGATAAGTTTTTGACACTGGTAGCAGGTAGTGGTATTCGAATGTGTGTGGGGTAGGTAACACAACTAAAAAGTGAAAAATAAAAACTTTTTACAAAAAAAAACAACCGACTTACAAAAAAAAACACTACAAAGTGAAAAATAACTTTAATTTCGGAAGTCGGTGGCAAAAAAACGAAAACACAAATCCCAAGACACCGACTTCCGAAATTAAAGTTATTTTTCACTTTGTAGTGTTTTTTTTTGTAAGTCGGTTGTTTTTTTTTGTAAAAAGTTTTTTTTCGTTTCTATTAGTCTTAGAGCTTCGCCCTTTTGTGATGACATAGAGCTCGACAAATGGAGCATTTTTGTATGCCTACTAAACTAATTTTTGACCGTTTGTATGAGGTTCGCCCCTTTGCAGTGTTGGCGACGATTTGTGTATCTACACGTGTTTTTTAACAAAATAAGTACAGGAATAATAAATAAATTTACATTATACATAAATTAATCTGCTTTTTTTTATTGTTCTAGAATCAATAAACGAAAAAAAAACAGATCCGCTTATCTGCAAACTAGACAAGACGAGTTGTCTGCTGGAAAACCAGTTCCGTATATGGACCCTTGCAATCTCAAAGACTCGTGAGGAGCTCGTGGCTAAGTAATACTACGCTTGCCGGGGTTGGTCCGTGGATAGGTGACCATCTTAACATACCGAGACTCCTCCGTGCCTCGGAAAGCACGTTAAGCCGTTGGTCCCGGCTGTCATTCGTGGATCTTTGACAGTTGTTACGGGTCGTCGGAAGCCCGAAAGTCTGACAACCAGTCTTACCAAGGGGTATCGTATTACCCAGTTATCTACTGGGTTTTAGACGTCAGATAGACAGTCGAGCAATGTTAAAATTGTACTTGTTACCTAAAGGTAGTACGGTGTGTGTGTAGTACGGACTCATCTGCGCCGTACTAGAGTTCAGCTTACAGTACAGTAATCGCGGAGTGGGGCGCGTCGTCGTGGATTGTACGGATTATATATTGTTACTCCTTCAGAAAGTGCACTCACCTAACTGTACTAAATCTGGTTTCTCATCTGGAAACCGTTCAGAATTCGTCCAGTTGAAGAAGTAGATGTCGAAGAACAGCGGCACTGTGGGAGCCACCCAGTTGTGGAACGACCGGGAGGTTGGAGTCAGGGCTAGTTGCTGCAACAAACAGATAATCATGGTCACAGGTTATAAGGATAAAGGGGAAGCATACAGCAGCCGTGGAAATCATAAAAAGCGCCTCAAGCTCCGGTGCCTAAGGAGCAGTGGTGCCCCGTGGTAACGGCCCCGAATTTCATGATCACCACTGCTCTCAAAACAGTGAAGGAAAACATCGTGAGGAAACCGGCACGTCCCAGAATCAAAAATTTGAAGATATGTGATATCTACCAACCCGCACTGCGGCCGCGTGGTAGATAACAGCCCACTCCCTCTCACAGAAAGGAGGCATGTGTCCCAGCAGAGGGAACATTATAGGCTCATCACTGACAGGACTATTGTTGCCAATAAGCCAGACATAGTGGTGATAGATCGATTAGAGCGTCGCACAATAATTATTGATATAGTGGTCCCACATGACGAGAACCTCGTGAAAGCTGAAAAAGATAAACAGATTAAGTATCTTGACGTAGCTCGCGAGATTGTCGACATGTAAGATGTGGATACAGCAGTCATTGTGCCGATAGTCGTGATGGCCAATGGTATAATAGCCAAGAGCCTTGATCAACACCTGAGGAGGTTCTCGTTAGGCAGCTGGATCAAGGGCTTGATTCAGAAAGCGGTACTTCTTCAGCAGTGGGAACATGATAGGCTGATTATGCCTCAGGCTAGTTTTCCACCAGGGACCTATTTAATAAAACCGACAGGCGACAATCCCACAATTTAATAAATTTCTTTCATATATTTATTGAGGTCCTGGGTTCGATTCCCAGGTCGGACAAAGTGTCATTGGGTTTTTCTGAATTTCTCAATAGCAGCCTGATGTCTAGATTTATGCCCAGTTGGTTGCAATATAGGCTTGCTCCCTATGACCTACATGGGAGTTAAACATAACAGACAAGGAAGTTTGGCAATAATTCCTTCTGCACATGTGGCTTCCCTGGTACCTCATTAATGGCATAATTATATAAGAGTCTATTAACTGCTCCCAAATTACCATGTTTATTTTTTTATTTATTTTTTACATTCGTCCTTGACATAATTATCCCATTATTTGACATTATATACATACAATTTAATTTTAACTCTTTATTAGTGTTTTTTGTGGACATGATAATTATTCAGATTTGTTACAGTTGTAATAGCAATCATGTAATTGCGTTTAATTAAAATAGGATTTCATTTTTATTAATTAATTTATCTTTTGTAAAGATTCTTTCCTATTTTGTGAATGTGAGAACGCTGTAGGCTTAATGGACTGTAGATATGTTGACCATTTTCAATTTTTTTAAGTATCTGGTTCTTATTGAAAGACCTACACTGTCCTCCCATATGTAGTAACACTCAACCACCTAGTAACGGCTCTGCTCCATAGAAAGCGACCAATTGGAACTGTGCTTCTAGCTTCTGACGTTTCATAAGTGCCCATGTAGCTTTATGTGAAACAAAATATTTTGAATTTTTGTTTTGAACTTGCGGAATGTTGGTGTACTAAAGGTCCTCCTGTCTCTAACTCCTCTGTCTAACCCTTTAGTGAGGTCAGCTATCCATTAGCGGAGTATCTTTCTTTAAAAAATCGAGCAGTAATTTCCAATTAATCGAGCGAAAATTGCCAATTTTATCTGGGTAGGTAAAAGTAGCGGAAACGAATGAATATAACTAAAGTGCTAAGCGCGCGCTCGCGCCACCGCAAATTGAAAACATTTGTCAGCTCACAATGACATTTATAACCAGTACCCAACAGAATCTGCTAAAAAGCTTTTGAACCCATTAAAAATAAAAAAACGAATAAACTTTTTTATCTTACATACTTAGACAACAAAAAGTATTTAAAATAAAACATAAAACTAAAATTTTAAACTATAAACCAGTAAGTAGGTGTGCCATTTTTATAATCAGTTTATTTTATTTATTAATATATCTTATCTAGACCACAAAAAGTAATTAAAATAAACTATAAAACTGAAATTTTAAACTATAAACCAGTAGGTATGCATTTTTTATAATCAGCTAATTTTATTGATGAAATTATTACCGGACCGGATCGCTCGCCAAGCAAATTTTAGCAGCTTCTTCGTTGGGATGCGGCATGCTAAATGTTCGCGAAATTCATTGCAATGGAGTGGAAACTATTCAAATTCGAAATTTGAATCATTCTGAGACAATTACTGCGTTGCGATGCGACCCGCCGCGGCTGCGGGAAAGAAAAGAAAAAAAGAAAATATGTTTATTTGCGGTAAACATGATGCAAAGAAAGAACAAAAACACGAAAATAAAAATTTAGGGGAAAATATGTCACATACACGCAAAACGGCCATCGCTCAGCATAATGCTGCGTCCCTATGCGAGACAGAGCCCCAGCGCTGGTTTTCAGCGACAGCCGGCGTTGACGTGATGACGTCAACCGATGCAGCAATTGTGAAAGGGGTTAAATAACAAATGTCTATCTATAGGTTTTATTACTTTTTCATTGTTTATGAACATTACCTACTCATTGGTAGATACTTCAATCACAGCGACCAATATCATTAGGTGCGAAAAATATATAATAGTATACCAGAAGCTATTAGAAAAGCGGAGTGTCTGGGATCCTTTAAAAAGTATTTGTTTAAATTCCTTTTAGATAGATGTTACTACTCCATCACTGAGTTTACTACTGATAAACAGAGGTATGAAGATTCCGACTTGCTTATTAGACACTTATGATTTTATTTATTGACTAAGTATGAATGTGTTTATTTATCTAAAATTGTATGACCTGTTTACATAATTGACATATTGTTTTAAATTGATATTATTATTTCTTTTAATTTAATTTATTGACATGCCATCTTAATTGTAATTACTTATTTGTGTTAATTTTGTACGCCATAAATATTGGCAAAACATAGTGCGCATATTTTCGACTATACTATCTGTAACCATACCTATGTTTAACAAAATAAATGATTGATTGATTGATTGATTGATTGATACCTATCTAACAAAAAACTACCGAAAAGACTGTCGTTAAAACTTTTCGCTCAAATATGGATGATTACAATTTTTTTTTTTTTTTTACTTTATCATAAGATTACGGCGATACATGAGTTAAAATGTGCCATGACGTCACGAGTATGTAAATTTTATACTTACTTGTGACGTAACGACCTCCACTCCTCAACTACATAATATACACCGTGAAATTTGAATCACAGTCTTGCTAGAACAAAGGTTGTTCAGACCATGGTCTACTACCATTCTACAGCATTCAATTAAAAAAAAAACATACTTGGTTTTTGAAAAAACACAAAAGAGACAAAGTTTAGAATGTCAAGATTATCTACAGCTTACTAATTTTCGTTCATGGAGGTAAATTTCCCTGTAGACAATGCTGTGTCCCGTGCGTGGTGTCTGTGTTGTAGGGAGTAACGATAACCTTGAAATTTTAAACTTTGTCTTTTTTGTGTTTTTTAAAAACCAATTATATTTTTTTTATTGTATGCTGTAGAATAGCAGTAGACCATGGTCTGAACAACGTTTGTTCTAGCAAAACTCTGATTCAAATTTCACGGTGTATAGTGCGTTTTATCAAAGTATTTTTTTATTAACATGATAAAGCAAAAAACACGTGTCTAATATTTTTTTATTATCTGACTCACAGACTAAGTAGTTTTTTTTTTTTTGAGCCAAGTATCATGCCTATTGAAAAGATTGCACAACATACAGATTCATTACCATCATTCTCCTGTGGGCGCAACATATCGTATTATCTATACAACCTGTAAAAAAATCCTGTCCGATCAGTGAGGGTGTTGTTAGGTATCGTACTGAGAGTATATTATAAGTGGTATAATTCAGGAAAAAAGAAAAGATATCGTCAATTTTTTTTCAATCGGGTATTTCATCCGGGTTATTTATTACATTTGGTAATAAATAACCCGGATAATGCAGTACCTATGTGCACCTTTCGGATAGGACAGGTTTTTTTTACATATTGTATAAATATAAAAATCTAAACGGGTGGCTTCCTATTTTTTTTTACCCAGAATCTGATTTTTTCATTGCATTTATTTAAAATAAACTAAAAACAATAAGAATAAACTTCACTTTCGATGTGTTAATCTATCTATGCACAAAACACCTAATATATATTTTTAGGGTTCCGTACCTGAAAAGGAAAAAATGGTACCCTTACAGGATCATTTCGTTGTCCGTCTGTCTGTCTGTCAGTCTGTCAAGACCCTTTTTCTCAGGAACGCGTAGAGATATCAAGTTGAAATTAATATCAAATGCGTAAGTCTACGTTCCCTTGGAGCTCTAAAAAAACCAAGCTTTTAAGTCGACGCAATAAAAGATACGCCCATTTATGTGACATATTTTGAGTACTTCCCGTTGACCTAGAATCACGAAAGGAGAATAGTCACGGCCCATACAAAAAAAAAACCAGGCCAGGTGCAAAAAAAATTATGTCTCAAATTTAAGATTAAAATTAATATAGTTAGTCTCAGTTGTCATCATTGCCAAATCCAGTGGCTCACATGTTTTTTTTTTTTTCATTAAAGTTGCGTAGGCGCTCAAGGCAAATAGTGTTTTTGTTTTAAAGAGGTCAATATTTTACATTATTTATTTTGACTATTATAATAATAGGAATGTAGAAATTAAAAATACTGGTATTAGTACAAAAACATATTCACATAAAAAAAACGAATACAGTTGATTAGATTGAACAAATCATTATATAAAAAAGTTTTACAATGGTATTACAACAGCCATCGTTATAATTTCATGGTAACCGATAATAATGATATCATAATTACAATATTACTTTTTAACATTTAAGTACTAATACTAGTGCTTTTAACTTTCTCCAGGCTTACCTAATACGATAATTATAAGAAATAATGGCAATAGGTATTGATAGAAAGAATTTACATCTTTTTAGCAAAAGAGGTGATAGACATAATTATAGTACAAGAAATAGGGACCTATTAGTTCAACCAGGTTTCAGACTGGCTAAAGTACTTAGATTCATCTTTCATGGGATACTGGTGTCGATTCTCTTGTCACAAATGCCTCTAAACTAGACTAAAAATCACCAAAATTTAGTTTAATCCTGTCAAACGACGATTTCCCATTCTGAAATAGACTAAAATGACACAACTTAACTATGTTTTAGTTTGGCAGCACTAAGATGGTACTGAGATATTAGTTTAGTAAAAATGGCAATTTTGCTATTCTGAATTTGACGTTTTTCACCTAAAATTTAGATTTTCTAACTAAATCTGACTATTTTTAATCGCGACTAAAAACGTGTGGAATAAAATTGGTTGTCATGAACTTTAAATTCCAACCAACACCTCGACTTCAGATGCAAAAACAGTACTGAATAATTTTTTTTCTTTTGCTTATATCTCGAAAACGGTGTGTCCAATCGCAAAAATAATGAAAATTTCGACACCCTTTATGAAACCCTGAAACCCCTAACTCTCTACATGTAGGTAATATTTTTTCTTATTTTTCATACAAAAAGTTAAAAAAATCCATATAAAACACGTCGAGGCTGCCCCCTGCGCGCCTCCGGCTCTAAAAAGAGTCACGTAGTTAGGTATCACGTGTGGAGTTGCGATTGTCAAATTCGATTTAGACATGTCAAAATAATTTTTAAATTTAGAGAATTTATTTTGCAGAATAGCTTTGAGATTCTCATAGTCCAAAGTAAGGAATTTTAGTGATAGTTTAGTTAGTTTAGTTCGGTGTACAAGAGAATCGGCACCACTGTTTAAAATGTTACAATAAAATTCCTCCCCACATACTTCAACTGAATGAGACGAAATTCAAATCTTGTATAAAACGCACACTATGCAGGCAGGCATATTATACGTTGGGGGATTACATCGCTGATAAAAATGCTTGGCTCAATGCTGGTCCTGCTCCACAACTAATTGATTAACATTTGCAAATACTGTTGGAGCTGCTGAAGATTGTAAGACTATCTTTGCATTGTATAAACTCAATCTCCATTGTATTATATAATTGCATAGCACAGGTGTGAGCACTATGTACCAAAGAGTTACCATTTACCGGGTAATATGTCTTGCATTGACTTGAATGTGCCCTGGCGGCTGTGAGTATGTCATGCTCACACAAATGTTTCGCTGATGGTGGCGCGTGTGTTGGATCATTTAGCTCCCTTCAAAATGTTTGAGCTGAATGGTGCTAATCCATGCGTCATGTTCGTGAACAGGCGCCGTCAATTGGGACTGGTCATCTCTTAGCTGCCAGGGCTTATTTTTATTTTATTTAAATTTTTTGAATTATTCTTTGTTTTATCTTTTTATTACGGACGCTTCTAACGTGCACGTCTTTCTACATTGTTCTCACATGTATAATTTCAACATGAATGATGTAACCAATTTTTTATTTAAAAGAGTGTCCGTGGAGTTTCTTGCCCGTTCTTCTCCATAGGTACCTACTACGCTTTGGAATGGGCAACTAGCTTCATACCTATTTCTGACTGACCGATTCCTTGACAATTCAAATAAATGGTTTAATTGAAATAAATGCTTTGAGTTTGAGTATGAGTTTGAGATAGATTTTACAAAAAAATGCATTATCTGCCTTGACCGCCAGCTAAGCAAATAAAATATGTTAGTTAGCATGACAACTGAGAATGGCTATACTAATTTAAATTTAAAATCTGAGATATAAAACTTATGCGGCGCGGGCCTGGGTTTTTTTTGTCCATTCTCTGTTGACAAGAAGCAAAAATAAAGGAAAAAGTCCGAAAATCGTTAATTTGTAGTTACATCATTTTTTTTTTTTCGCGAATACAAACTTTCATTTTGCAGTTGGAGAATCGACATATCGATAGAATAGAATAGTTCTTTATTTGCACAGAAAGTAGGTACAAGTTACAGATATTAAGTTAAAAAATGATCCTTATACTAACTACCTTAACTAAGGCATGCAAACAGTTTAAGTTAACATGGATGGTATGGGAGAACATGTTTTTCAACCACAATGTTAAGTTTGTTATTGAGCTAAATTCATCCCAAAGTACGGAATCGTTCATTGTGTAAGCGGAGCGGGTCTGATGCGCAGGGTGCACGGCACGGTGAGCAATGGGTAGCTCGCCGTCCGATAAGGACCAGGCCCGGATCGACAGCGCGTTGTGTTCCACGCGCGCCTCAAAGAGACGTCAGCAGAATTGACGGGGTCCGCTAGGGCCGATGCCTGCCGGGGTTGCGAAGAATACCGAAAGATCGTGGCGCCCGGCAACATGGCAACTGAAGGAACACGGGTGGTTTTAGTCAGTAAGAGTCTGACACGCCCTCCCGCTCCGCCCAGAGCGGGAGAAGTTATTTGAAAATTTCCCATCCAAAAAAAAATAGGGTGCGCGGTAGTCCCAACAGCATGCTGATGATGGTAACGGACAGGGTCAACTGTTCATAAAAACGACGCGATGCTGCAGTGACTTGCACGTCACTTAAAATCGTCGTAGGTAATGTTGTGTAAGTGTAAGTTTTGATAGTACGGTGGTTTTTGTATTGTTTGATGTATCTGTGACATATTGATATTAAAAGAAAAGAAAGAAAGAAAAATAACTTAATTCACAGAAACACGTAGGTACGCGTGTGCGTGCGTGTGTATATTGTCTATGAGTCAGTGTAACTCGAATTAATAAATGAATAATAATAATACTTGTGCGTGGGCCGGTTTTTTTTAACTGGAATCTAGTTTTTCTTCATACTCAAATTACAATAATTATGATCTGATTAAATCTAGGAAACTAATTTACATTACCTTGTCTAGATTTCCTATCAAGTCTTTTTAAATAATATTATAATAATTTACCTGCTACTTAAAGATGGTTATCTTAAATCAACACCAATAAAATAATTAATTTTTCAAAGACTTTTTTGTAAGTATATTCAAAATTCAAAATCCACTTGTCTGTCTGCCATGTCTTGGCTAGACACAAACTGTTTAATCATGCAAAATTTTTGTTATTTGTCTGTCAAATCCGAATTTAAAACAATAAGGAAATAATTAACTGAAAGCTTTTGGTATGCAAGTGTTTTAAAATTCAAAATTCAAATTCAAAATTCAAAAGTCATTTATTCAAACTAGGCTGAGAATCAGCACGTTTCGAACGTCAAAATTACATAAGACAGTCCCCCAAAAACGCCCACCCTTCACCACTTCCTAGTGCCTTTAGCTGGGAAGAAGAAGTGGCGCAACAAACTCCCCAGCAGCACAGCTGTCTGTTCAAGTTAGAAAATGATTCTATACAATAGTATCTAAAATAACTTACATTATGCAACACAAAACATAATTCAAATGATAAATTATAGGCCATATGTCAGCTAGCACACGCCAATATACCAACCAAAAACATCGAGGACTATACTCAAGCATTATTTAAAAAAATAAATAAAAAGAAACTAAACGTAAACTGAACTAAATAAAAGCCTCCAGACATAAAGGGCGTGCCCGCTTACATAAAACTGTAATTTTCATTTATAAATGATAAACTAGGACCATCGAGATAAAATAAATGTACAGTTAATTACTAGTAACAATAACAAAACCATGATCAGCAAGACGACCAGTCACCACAAGCAGCACCCGTTCACGAGCATAACGCAAAGATCAGCCATTACCCCCCTCGCCATATTTGAGGGAAGGAGGCAACCCGACCCCCGACGCTACCGCAAGCAGTGACATCTAAGGGAGCATGACGAACTTGCTGCCGGTTGCTCAGGCAAAAAATAATATGATCAATTGTCGAGGTCGCTAGCTAACCACAAATTGCAATACAACTCATAACAAAAACATTGTAATGAGTAGATTATGTCAACAATAAAATAAAATAAAAATAAATTGACTCGTTAAAATAAATAAAAAATTGAATCATAAATTCAAATAAAATAAAAAATTATATAAACTCATATAAACTGTCAGTAGGTAAGCTAATTCTGGAGAAAGAACATAAACATTGTCTTGAGTTAATCACAGCGACCAACTATTCTTATCATTTAAGTAGTCGTTGATACAATAGTATGCCTTTGAACAGAGGTTGGATTTTACTTTAGTTTTAAACGCATTAAAAGGCAAATCTAGCAAAGAAGAGGGTAGCTTGTTATAAAAGGTTATACCAAGCCCAACAAATGAGTTATGAACCTTATGAAGCCGGTGAAAGGGAGCTCGTAGTTTGTCCTTATTTCGAGTGTTAACATTGTGAATATCACTGTTTTTAGTGTATAAGTGTATATTTTGCCTAATATATAAGATGTTGGCGAAAATGAATTGTGATGCTACCGTGAGAATACCAACATCTTTAAAAAAATCTCTTAGAGAAACTCTGGCACCTAGCTGGTAAATTGCTCGAACTGCTCGTTTTTGAAGAACAAATATATTTTGAATGTCAGCGGCTTTACCCCACAGTAGAATACCATAGGACATAACGCTATGAAAATAACTAAAATAGACTAACCGAGCTGTATCAACGTCAGTGTATTGTCTTACTTTCCTGACAGCATAGGCGGCCGAACTAAGCCTTCCCGCTAGGCTTGATATATGTGGGCCCCACTGAAGTTTGGCATCTACTGTTATGCCCAGAAAAACTGCCGAGTTCACAGTTTCAAGCACCTCTTTATCTAAGACGATGTTGGGTCCTAGATTTCTAACATTTGGTAGAGCGAATTTTACACATTTCGTTTTCTTGGCATTGAGAACTAGGTTATTTGTCGTAAACCAATCCGTAACCATTGCCCGGTTGAATTTCAATTTAAACATATTAACCCTTTGATAGTTATAAAAGCTTTTCGGCAAATCAAAATCAAATTGACTGAAGATCTATGGGGATTATCTATCAAAGTTTGTACATCCACAATCGAGACTATAGCGCCATACTTAGCTTTAATATTTAATTTGTGTGTGGATTAAGGAGTCTTCCCGGATTTAATGAAATACAGTAAGGTTATACCACTTTTTAAATCTGGGGACAGTAAAGACACCAACAATTATAGGCCAGTATCTGTGCTGCCGGTATTCAGCAAGGTGTTCGAAAAGGTAATGCTCAATCAGATGCTTAATCATTTTAACACCAACCAAATCTTACACGATCAGCAATATGGTTTCACAAAAGGATGTTGTACGACTGACGCCGGTGTCACTTTATTAAAACACATATTTACAGCGTGGGAGGAGGCCCAAGATGCCATAGGAATCTTTTGTGACCTCTCCAAGGCATTTGACTGCGTAAATCATGAAACCTTACTCTTGAAACTTGAGCATTACGGACTAGGTAAACTTGCACTCAGTTTAGTAAAATCTTATTTAAATGATAGACAACAGCAAGTTCAAATTAATGGTGTCAATTCACTCGGTCTAAAAGTAAAAATAGGTGTTCCACAAGGCTCGATATTGGGTCCTTTCCTCTTTTTAGTATATATTAATGATCTACCCCATCTATTAAAAAACCAACCTCAAATGGTGTTATTTGCTGACGATACTTCCCTAATTTTTAAGATAAATAGACGTGCATCAAATCTTGACGACGTAAATAACGCCCTACTGCAAGTCCAAAATTGGTTCACTGCTAATAATTTAGTATTAAATGGGAAAAAAACTAAATGTATAAGATTTGCTTTACCAAATGTTAAAAGTAGTGATTGTGACATAGTATTGAATAAAGAGAAACTAGAATTCGTCGATAAAACTGTTTTCCTGGGGATCACGCTCGACTCAAGGCTGCAATGGGGTCCTCATTTAACATCTCTTACGGGACGGCTAAGTTCAGCAGCATATGCTGTGAGAAAAATCCGTCAATTTACTGATGTAGATACCGCGAGACTAGTCTATTTCAGTTACTTCCATAGTATTATGTCTTACGGTATTTTACTATGGGGATGGGCGGCAGATATCGAGTCTATTTTTATTCTGCAGAAGAGAGCCATCAGAGCAATATATGGCCTCCGCAGACGCGATTCTCTAAGGGAACTGTTTAAAGATATTAACATCATGACGGTACCTTGTCAATATATCTATGAAAACATCATGTATGTAAGGAAACATCTAAGTCTTTTCAGTAAAAGAGGTGATAGACACAATTATAGGACTAGAAATAGGGACCAATTAGTTCAACCGGGTTTCAGACTGGCTAAAGTAGACTCATCCTTCATGGGGTACTGTTTAAAATGCTATAATAAAATACCTCCCCACATACTCCAACTGAACGAAACGAAATTTAAATCTTGTATAAAACGCACACTATGCTGCCAAGCATATTATAAGTTGGGGGATTACATCGCTGATAAAAATGCTTGGCTTAGCGCTGGTCCAGCTCCACAAGGGCACATAAATTAATTGATGAGCATTCGAAAGTGTTGTTGCGGCTGATGAAGATTGTAAAAACTATCTTTCTTTGTATAAATTCAATCTCTTTGTATTGTATAATTGCATATCACATGTGTGGGCATTGTGACCACGTACATTCCATAAAGCTACCATTACCTGGGTACGTCTTTCATTGACTTGAATGTGCCCTGGCGGCTGAGAGTGTCATGCTCACTCAAATGTCTCGCTGATGGTGGCGTGTGTGTTGGATCATTAAGTTCCCTTCAAAATGGTTGAGCTAAATGGTGCTGATCCATGCGTCATGTTCGTGAACGGGCGCCGTCAGTAGGGACTGGTCATCTCTTAACTGCCACGGTTTATTTTAATTTTTGAATTGTATTTATTTTTGTTTTTTGTTACGGACGCTTTTAACGTGCACGTCTTTCTACATTGTTCTCACATGTATAATTTCAACATGAATAATGTAACCAATATTTTGTAACAATTTTTTTTTATTTAAAAGAGTGTCCGTGGAGTTTCTTGCCCGTTCTTCTCCATAGGTACCTACTACGCTTTGGAATGGGCAACTAGCTTCATCTTTCTGACTGACCGACCCCTTGACAATTCAAAAGTACCTGTAATTGGTTTATTTGAAATAAATGCTTTGAGTTTGAGTTTGATTGAGAGAGCACTGTTTACGTCGTCCAAATCTTGTCTATTCCTGTCTACTTTAAAAATAAGAGAGCTATCATCTGCAAACAGTACAACGTTACAGATATCCATTAAATAAAAAGGTAAGTCATTAATATATACTAAGAATAAGAATGGACCCAGTATTGAGCCTTGAGGTACACCTAACTGAACTGGTAGCCCGGAAGATTTCACACCATTAACATCTACATATTGGAACCTATTATGTAAATAAGAATTTATTACTTTAAGAGCTTCGTTTTGGACACCGTAATGACGTAGTTTACGCAAAAGTGTGTCATGGTGCACGCAATCAAAGGCTTTGGAGAGATCACAGAAAACTCCAATAGCATTTTGCGAGTTCTCCCATGCGTTAAATATGTGTTTCAGCAGAGCAACACCCGCATCTGTGGTCGAACGACCTTTTGTAAAACCATATTGTTCATCATGAAGAAGTCTGTTTAAATTAAAATGTCTTAGCAACTGCTTGAGTATTAACTTTTCAAATATTTTACTGAATGCAGGTAAGATAGAGATAGGCCTGAAATTGCCAACGTCATTTTTGTTACCCGATTTAAATAATGGTATGACTTTACTACTCTTCATGAGGTCAGGAAAAGTTCCTAAATCAACACATTTATTAAAAGTTACAGCTAAATATGGAGCTACTATGTCTATTATATTACTTAATAGTTTTATGGAGATGCCCCAGTAATCACCAGTGTTTTTAGACTTAAGTGTATTTAAAACATTAACTACATCACGAGGTGTTACATGCTCGAAGCTAAATAAGCTACTTAAACTACTTTAAATATGCAAAATTACTCTTTGAACTGTTTTATTTTCAATTTATTGGACCTGGATTAACCTGGACTTATAAATAAGTACCTACCTGGTCGACCGAGCTCTGCTCGGGTGAAAATAGATAAACATATCATCTAGGTATACCAACGTTGTATCACATTCCCGAGGCTGTGAAAATACCTAGCTAGATCGATTTTTCACCTCCGTAAACTCTTATATTGCAACCTTTATCGAAATCGTTAGCTATAGGAAATAAGTCTGAAGTCGTCAACCCGTCTTTAGCAAGCGTGGTGATTCATGTCTTCTCATACAAAGAAGCTACACTGCTGCTAATAGGGTGGTATGAATAAGATAAAGTAAGGTAGGTAAGTATAATTAAAACCGGATTGTAACTTTTTTTGCCACTGAAAGGAGTAGTAAGGTTTTGTTTAGTATTTGGCGATTGTTCAATCGAAAACAATTATTGGATTTGGGATATAGTATGTTTACTCTACCTTGCCACACATAAATCGTTTTAATCGATTCCGGGTTTTTAGTCCGTACATTTTTGGGCATTATCTTTTCAATGACCAAATACACTAACTTAAGACTAGGTAGGAGGACCATAAAAGCATCCCTGTATTTTATGGCCCTCTTACCTAGTCTACGTCCCTACGTTAAGGGATCTCGCACACTAGACGGCCACGAGTCAGGCCAGTCGTGGCCGTCTAGTGGTATTGTATGGTGTGCGGCTAGTTGGCCGTTGTGACCAAGTGCGCGATTCGTATCAGTTTCTGTAGTTTACCTGGTCGTTGCGACCACTGGTCGTGGTCGTGGCCGTCTAGTGCGCGAGATTCCGCGCACTAGACGGCCACGACGAATTGAAGTATTAAAAAAGCGCCCACAAAGGACAATAGGTCTATTATATATTTCTACATAGCAGTGAAGTCCGCTTCTACCTTTGCTGACCGGCTAATATTTGAATGACATGAGCTATTATCTGATCAGTGAAGCCACGACAAATGATAAAGATTATGTTCTGCTTACTGGCAGCGTCAGCGTCTCGTAATAATTTTAAATTAATATTAATAATTCATCTTTATTTCAAACTAGCTTCCGCCATCGGCTTCACCCGCGTGATATCTTTATAAATTATACCATAGAGTTACTCAGTGATAATATAGCATTCTACTGGTGAAATATTTTTTTTTAATAGGTCCAGTGGTTTTTGAGTTGATTCATTACAAACAAACATACAAAAAATCAAATCTTTTCTCTATAAAATATTATTTTAGACATACAGCAGTCCATAAAATTGTTACAAAGTTGGTTGTTAGAAGAACAAACACAAAAAAAAAAACAGGAAGAAACGACTCGTAGAAAAGCAAATCCATTTCTACAGTCACTTATTATTGAAAATCAAACATTAATATACAGGGTGATTGGAAGATGGGTGCAAAGCTTTAAGGCGAAGATAGTACAGACAATTTAGAACCATTTAAGCCATGGTTGTCTTAGACGAAGTCTTACCAAATATTTTTAACCAAATTTTTAAGTTTTTTTTCGGTAATTCTCAAAATTTAATGTAAACTGCATAATTATGGCCAAATCGAATGATAAATGAATTCATTTTTTTATTTATTTAATTAAAGTAATGTGTAAGCAATCAAGCAAAACATGTTTTAGGCTTCTGTGTCATTAGACATTTTTTTTACAGACATTTAAAGCTCAGAAAAAATAAAAAAATTGTACAATACGTCTTTTAAACCTTATTAAAAATTAAAAAATTTGGTAAGACTTCGTCTAAGACAACCATGGCTTAAATGGTTCTAAATTGTCTATACTATCTTCACCTTAAAGCTTTGCACCCATCTTCCAATCACCCTGTATAAGAGGCCGATTCCCATAATTAGAAACGTTCAAAATCTAGTCGCTATTTCCTCTCCGCGACAACTAATCTCAATAACTTGTCAAAAATGCAGGGAAATTATAGGTTTTATAACAGATTGTAACCGTAATTAAAATGCCAACGTTCTTAAAACACGGGTATTTCCCCTCTGATTTCTTCACGGAGATCCTGTAAAATCAGAGCATAATTTTAGATTTTAAAAAGTCAAAGGTGGAATTCCTATGCCAGATTTTCCCCGAATATCATCAAATAGTTCATTGTATTCAGATTATCCTATACTATTAAACGAGCATTATTTGTATAAATACATTATACCTGTATTTGTAATCACGTTCTCGAAAACGGCTCTAACAATTTCGATGAATGTTGCAATATAGAGGTTTATAGGGGCGAAAAATCGATCTAACTAGGTCTTATATCTGGGAAAATTCGTTTTCTACGTATTTTCACCCGAGCAGAGCTCGGTGAGATGGCTACTTTAGAATAATGATACGGCAGGATGGAATTAGTAAGTACCTGTTATCATGGCAGCATAGAATTAGTATGAACTTTACTTTCCTGTACTATTAAATGAGCATTATTTATTTACACTAGAGCAGAGCTCGGTCACCCAGGTATTGTCCTAATCAATGAACAATCAACTTTTTGCATCCCATCATACGCAATCATTTGACATCAGGTCATCGCAATAATGTTGCCAATTAAAAAGCTTATCCTCGATTGATAAATTGACATTCAAGGAGACCCAACTGATGTCGCTTATTGATTGATTCGAACTTCTAGACTTATTTAAGAACTATGTTATTTGATATTGTTGTCAATTGGCGGGTCAGTCTTTTAGATTAGTTCGTCTTAGTAATTGGTTTTGAATGGAATTAACTATGTTTAATGGGGTTTTAAAGCCATACCTACTGATTCGTATTTTTGCCTCCAAAAACATTTGTAGCAATGATTTTCGATTCCATCTCGAGGAGGCGAAGTAATAATCAGGTTAAACTATTACGCTTGCCGTGGTTGTCCGTGATTGGGTAACCATTTCTACATACCGAGACTCCTCCGTGCCTCGGAAAGCACGTTAAGTCGTTGGTCCCGGCTGTCATTCGTGGATCTTTGACAGTCGTTGCGGGTCGTCAGAAGCCCGAAAGTCTGACAACCAGTCTTACCAAGGGGTATCGTATTACTTAGTTACTGCGTTGTGGAGGTCAAATAGGCAATCGCTCCATGTAAAATACTGGTATTCAGCTGCATCCGATTAGACAGGAAGCCGACCCCTAACGTAGTTGGGAAAAGACTAGACAGATTGATTGATTTTCGATTCCATCTATCCATAAAAGCCTCCTGTCTGAGAATATGGCTTCCAACAACGAATATTGGATACCTATTCAAAATAATTTAAGTGGGTGACATATTTAAGAAATCACACCTTTTGTTAAATCCTAAACCATTACCTAATGAATCCTTGCAAGTGTAAAAATAAAACATACATAAAACATAATATCACGCCCTGTTTTCCCGAAGGGTTAGGCAGAAGTGTAACCATAGTAGGTACACCCACATTTCGCCAGTTATGTTTAAGGAACTGGCTATCTTACCTCTAACTGCCGAAACACAACAATGCTGTTAACATTGTTGTTATGGCGACAGACTTAGATAAGATGGTGGTAGCTAGCCAGGTGAACTTAGAACAAGCCCTACCACCAACCGAACCGAGCAGAAAATTTTGCCCCCACTGGGAATCGAACCCGGGACCTCTCGGTCTGAGACAGGTGTTCTAACCACTAGACCACAGGGGCGGTTAGACAGAGGTGTACCCTTTCCTACATTTCACAAGTTATGTTTAAGTCCCATGTAATAGGAGGCGAGCCTATTGCCATCAACCGAGCACAAATCCAGACTCCGGGCTGCTACTCAGAAATTCCAGATAGAAAAACAAATTAACAGTTTGAAAAAACCAATCGAAATGGCACGAACATTTTTCTCTCTCTCAGTAAATCCTCCTACTCACCGTTGCTAGGTAACCAGTTAACCCCTACGTTGGACTTCAAACGCAGATAGAGGCCAGACGGACAAAGCTAGCAATTTCTGTCTATATGGCAGTGGAAGCTTTGATAACAAGCGTTGTGTAACCCTTTGAGACTCAGTCGTTACGTGAACATACTCGTATCATACTGTTGAGGGTTTTCTATATTTTTTGTCATCTACCTAAGTACTTAATTTTATACTTTTTGCTGTGCCCTACAGCGTCCGTAATTGTATCTTAGCTTTAAGGGGACTACAGGAGCTAAACGCAAGTTTTATAATACCTAAAAGTATACAGGGTGGCAGCATTGACGCAAAAACTGTTAACATACATTCAGTACATGATTCTGAACCCCCCGATACTGAAATTTACAGTCCGTATTTTTTTTTAATCAGGTGTTTCATAGAAAAGTGCAATAAATAAATAATAAACAAATAAATGCATTTATTTCAGGTAAAAAATAACACCCGTAGTCAAACATAAATTAATAAACAAGATCAATAAAATAAAATGCAATAAAATCCAAGATCAATTAAAATAAAATAAAATGAAAATAAATTATCAATACCTACGCGGTCAAAGTGTATGGAACAGCAGATTTTTTTAAAGATTTTTTTGAATGCAGGGGAGTTCAGAATCATGTCCTGAATCCCATGGTAACAGTTTTCGCGTCGATGTCCCTGCCACCCTGTATGATCCACTGCAGTAAACAAAATCATATAAGTATATAATAATCTGCAGGATATATGCTAGTAAGATAGTGCGTTGAAAAAAAAAACAACTAATTTGATACGATAGAAAAAAAAAAACACGAAGATACCTCAAAAAAAATCTTTTAACGATTAAAAATCAAAAATTAATACACATTCAAATTAATGCAATCATTCAGATTTTTTGTCAGATTATTTTACAAGCAACATATATTAACATAATAGTGTTTTAATTTTTTTGTCCAATCAAAGATTTTTTGTAAATAGATTATTGCTTGATATTTTGCAATAAATTACCAGCGTTGTGTCATCGCTTTTCTTTCTTTTCTAAGCAGTCTGACAGTGACCACGCTTTAGCTGTTGTAATACCTTTTTAAACATTATGGAATACAAATAGAGGTAATTATGAATATACAGGGTTATTGGTTATAAGTCGGCAATCCGATGAGGATGTAGGAGAGGTAATTTGCAACCAAATGACCTCTGATGACCCCTATGCCAATGTCAACCATTTTCGAGTAATTTAACATTTTATATTTTAAAATGAATTAAATAATAATGTAGAATGTCAAATGACTCGAAAAATTTTGACATTTTCATAGGAGTCAAAATGGGTCATTTGTTTCTAGATGACCTCCCCTACATCCCCTTAACCAATAACTCTGTATGCTCACATTTTTTTAGAAAATGCTGTGTGATGTTCTACCACATACTCTGTGTGTTTTCCAAGAAATACCATCTTGTGTTAGGTAGTAGGTACAGTACCGACCAAAAGTCCATAAGCAATCTCACAAAGCAATAGACTGACGCTTCGGTTTGACTTACGACCTTCTTCTATAAGTTGTTACAATACTGTAGACACGCACATTACACACACACACTCACTTTGTCTGCAACCAATGACTAGTTCGATAATCATCATTCGTTTTTAGTTTCATTCGTCTTGTTCACATAAATATTAAAGTTTAGCAGGTAGACCACAAAAAACTAAGTAAATTATTTCGATTTCTGTGGGGTAGATGCAGTTTGTTACAAGTATTCAATTAATAGAACTTTGTTGGTTCGTGCCGTGATAATATTGGTGACGAGCATTTAGCGCAGTGTTGTGGTTATTATTATCAAAAAGCAGGCATAAAATATATTGAAGAGATCAGA
The DNA here is from genome assembly GCA_949152395.1 of Agrochola litura. Classification (NCBI taxonomy): domain Eukaryota; kingdom Metazoa; phylum Arthropoda; class Insecta; order Lepidoptera; family Noctuidae; genus Agrochola; species Agrochola litura. The sequence goes on along the minus strand of OX424495.1, from coordinate 24,192,049 downwards.
TCAGATCAGAGAATATTATTGCGCTGCGTAAAAGTGAAGTGAATATCTAATAAAACCGGACTAAGTGTGAGTGTTATCATTTATATATTTCATATTTTACTAAACATAAATCTTAATCAAGGGTATTGTTGATAGAACAGAGGTATTGTTGAGACAGAAGATGCCTTTAAAGTTTTAAATTCATTGTGAGGTTTAATTCGATTAGTGAATAATAAATGATTAGGTATTATGTGTAATAAAAACAATGTTTTTCTTTGTTCTAGAGAAATACTGTGACGGTTAAGAGATATGAGGAAGGGGCTTATTATCGAGTAGCAGCGACGTCAAATGGTGAATGAAACAAATGGTTTCATACCAACGAGATATTTTGCTGAATTATTAAAAACACGTCATTATGAACCGTTCGCCGTGCACTCTGAAGGCTTGCATCACTGAAGACCAGCTAGAAAACCGTTTTTGACCTTAAAATATTGACCGTACCAACTTAATAAACAACAGATTCGTTATTGCATGAATTTATGGTAACGAATTTTTTAAGCACGTTTCAATAGGGTGTTTGTCGTATTTCTTGCAGATATACCGAAATTGTTTAATATTATTTTAGTAATAGTATTATTTTAGGATTAAAATTTGAGGTTTAGTTTCAATCTTCTTTTCGTAAAGAAAATGAATACTTAAGATAACCTCAATACCAACCAATATTTACTAAAGCCAAATAAAGTTTAAAATAATTAATATGAACAACTGCCTTTAACCTTAAAATCAACAATTTTGTCAGTAGATTTTTTTACATTTTAAGTAGTCTAATATTCTTATTTATTGCTTAATTACTTAGACCATGATCAAAGCTTTATATTTATGGTGCAAAAAAATCCATTTAAAATTTAAAACATTTCAAAATTTAAATATGTCAAAATAATACAAATTGCTTCTAAGTTTCTAGACATCTATTTCACTTATTATTCAGGTGAAGTAATGATAAATAATTGTAGCAGTTTAATAACTATACTTAAGTAAAATAAACATAACGAATAAATATTATTTATTTTTTACTATAACATATCACGCATTTTTTATTCTAAACCCTTTATTGCAATAACAACATTAATAAATAGGCAGGAATATTTAAAAATATTATTATTGCAAACAAAAATAATAATATTTGCAAAAACAGCACTGTGATTTACGAGATTAGAACCTTAGCCATCTTGAATCTAAGACCAACGCTTAACGCCTTCTGCTATCTGCACATATAATTTATTTTCGAATTTTAGCAATGGGATACACTGGCCAAGGTCACGCGTACGAGTATGATGCGTGCTAACAAAAGTTATGGAAATATAAGTGCGGCGCCCGCGAACCGTGACGATACGATAGTGTGTAGTTCGAAACTGCGTTCTCTGTGGTGTGTGTACGGCACTCACACCACAGACGTCTGACTGTTTACACATACAAATGTACGGACTATACCGCGTGTTCACAGCAATACGACTCTTAGCGTGCTCATGCACTTTTGAGCGCTTACTGTACAGTCAGCATCAAAAGTCGATTAACACTTCAGTTTTTTCAATCTTATTTATTGAGCAAAATATCCATAAAAATTCTGAACAAATATAAAATTTTAAGAGCATTAACTCATAGCTATTGTATGAAATGTTGAAAAACAAAGTATCAAACCAGGTATCTATTTAGTTGATAAACGTCAAAGTAACAGTGTTAACCGACTTTTGGTGCTGACTGTACCTATAATATAGATACCCAGCAACATGTCAAAAGGAGATCATTCAGGCTCCATACATTTTTGGGCTATTCCAAAAAGCCAACAAATTAAAAATGGTAGGTACGTGTGGTTAGTACTAGTCATTTGGAGTAATAGTTAATATGGCACAGAAGTGGTAGGATTGCTCTCAGCCAAGTTATACAAGTTCGACGTTTCGTCATTTTCATACATTTATTGATTTCAGAAAGTGCAGAAAAACAAGACAGAGAAATAATGATAAATATTGCTAGAACTAAAGATCTTAAGAATTGTCTATAAATCTGTTCTATTGGACAAGTTAAAAAACCGTCATTTTCAAACTTAAACAAAAAAATTGTGTATTCTCTATAATTAACAACTGATTTTATGACTGTGTTACTGCTCTGATTGTTTGGGACATGTCATGTCTGACATGACATGTTCATATTTTTTCAGCACTTTCAAAAATCAATAAATGTATGAAAATGACAAAATAATCATCGAACTTGTATAAATAACTTGACTTAGAGTAATCCTACAACTTTTGTGGCCTACTAACTTTTGCTCCAAATGGCTAGTTCTAACCATACGTACCATTTTTTTTCGTTGGCATGTCCAACTGCAGCTGGGCTGGGCAAACAACTTTCAGAAAAGGCCCAAAAAAATTAAGTCCTTTGATCCTTACCAGCAAAGATATTCCGCACACTTTCATTCTTTAAAATTAAAATCACACATCTTTTTTCCAGATCTACGTAGCAATTTGACACTAAAATATTCACAAAACGAATAATGTTTTGTTGCATAATCTGACCAAAAAAATGTTGTTATGACATAATTGGACTCAGGACCCATATGATGTTGAGATAAAGAAGTATAAATAGAGATGAAGCCCGGGTAAAAAAAAAGAAATTCTATTTAGTCAGTCAGATAGTAAAAAAATATTGGACACGTATTTTTTGCTTCATCATAAAAATGACTTGGATAAAACGCATTAAAGTTGGGGAGTGGGGGTCGCTACGTCACAAGTAAGTATTAAATCTATAAATCGTGACGTCATGGTACATTTTAACTCATGTAGTTATCGCCGTAATCTTTTGATAACATAAAAAAATTAAAAATATGTGTCCTATATATAATCTACAAGACGGCCAAAAAATATTTTTTTTTTTGCAACTTGTGGCTAAGTAATAACATCCACACGTGTCGATCCATAAGGTTAAGTTACGCTTGCCGGGGTTGGTCCGAGGATGGGTGACCATCTTATCATACCAACCGTGCCTCGGAAAGCACGTTAAGTCGTTGGTCCCGGCTGTCATTCGTGGATCTTTGACAGTCGTTATGGGTCGACAGAAGCCCGAAAGTCTGACAACCAGTCTTACCAAGAGGTATCGTATTACCCAGTTACCTACTGGATTGTGGAGGTCAGATAGGCAGTCGCTCGATATAAAATACTGCTATTCAGCTGCATCTGGTTAGACTGGAAGCCGATCCCAACAGATTGAAATAAAGAATTATAATTATGATTATGATTAATTATCATAATTAAATTTAAATAGGGTACCTACTTATGACCGTTAACGAGTTCACTAAGAATTCACCCCGACATTGATACGGTGGCTACAGAATGTGCAGATTACTTTAATACGGCTTCACTAAAGAACTCACGGATAATTTAATCTCATTTACAGATATTTGGCACTCGCTCCTAATTATTATTGTTTTAGTTTCAATTTCGCACGAGTGGTCTTAAGTAATAGGGATGATGACTAAAAATATATTTATTGTCCGTTTTGTAAATTAATAAAAATATTGGACACATATTTTTCTTTTTTTACGTTATCAACAGATTACGGCGATACATTGAGTTAAAATGTGCCATGACGTCACGAGTATGTAGATTTTATACTTACTTGTCACGTAGCGACCCCCACTCCCCAACTTTAATGCGTTTTATCTAAGTCATTTTTTATTAATATGATAAAGCAAAAAATACTTGTCTAATATTTTTTTTATTATTTGACTGACGGACTAAACAAATTTTTTCATTTAGTTCGTAACCTTATCTAAATAAAGAACACAATCCCGTTTACAAAAAAAAAAACGCTTCCAAAACCTTTAAAATAAAAATACTTGCAAAGAACAGTGATCCGTAACGTAATATAAATATAGAGCAAGATGTCGGTAACAGTGTCACGAGTTCAATTGTTTTTTTCCATCTCAAAAATGCCCAACGCGCTTAAAGAAGTTTTGACTTCAAAACTCTTCCGGTTTAATATTAGCAGATAGATTTGGACATACGGACAAGCCACAAGCTAAGCCAAACTTTCCTTTTGCACTCTATGAAGATGACTGTAAGCCCCTACAAGTGTTCTGATGCAATGTATAAGTGTACTACAGACTGGGGATTAGCGAAGACTTACGTGAACATGTGATTTGTTGAACCTTTTTCACTTGACGTGACTGGAGTGGATGGTTATTCGTGATAACCAATTCAAAATCAGAACATTGAAATTGGAGTTAAATTGCAGTTGTTGTTGTATACCTCTATATATTATTGTTAGTTTTATTATTGGTATTTATGTATTAGGAACAGGGTGTAAATATCACTCATCCTCTATAGAAAACGGAGGATCCTCCGACCAGGTTGTGTTTGGTGGGCAACTGCCCGACGATTGATGTCGGGATGTTGTATACATGTATATCGGTCGCGCGGTAAACTTTGCTTGCGCGATGCAGGATTTGTATCGTAGTTCGCATGTGCCGTTGTAGATGCCGCCACAGTTGTGAGAGTCATTTTGCCTAACGATTGGATAAACCCATGTCCAGCAGTGGTCTGCTATATGCTGATGACGATGAACCCAAGAGGTTCTGTCTTTTAAAGGAAGCAGATTAGTTTAGCAGAGGCAAATGGGATACATCTCGAGTTACACCAATTTCGTTTTTATTCTATTGAATTTCTTTTAATTTAAAAGAGGGGCTTGTGACTAAGTAATAACAACCGCATGGTTCGATCGACCAGGTTAAGCTAAGGTTGTCGCGGTTGGTCCATGGATGGACCCGTCCCTCCGTACCTCGGAAAGCACTTTAAGCCGTTGGTGCCGGCTGTCATTTGTAGATCTTTGACAGTTGTTACGGGTCAGAAGCCCGAAAGTCTGACAACCAGTCTTACTAAGGGGTATCGTGTTACCCATTAACTGGGTTGTGAAGGTCAGATAGGCATTCACTCCATGTAAAATACTGGTATTCAGCTGCATCCGGTTAGACTGAAAGCCGACCCCAACATAGTTGGGAAAAGGCTTGGCAGATGATGACTTAAATTATCATCTCATTTACCGTTGCTTACCACCCATTTCTTTACGTTCTAGACTGGATGTGCTCGTCAAAAACGCGGGCGTAAGCGCATGTCCGTGAACTTGGCAGATCATTTCCCAGCAGAGCATGAAAAAATGTGAGTTCTATTGGCATGCGGGTGAGTTCTAGAGTTCCTTATACTTAAAAAAAATAGTTCTGGCTTTTTTGCCTGAAAAAAGTCGAATGAAAATATGCTCTGCTAACTTCCGTTAGCAGATCATTTTTTCCAAAATTAAAATTTTAAAACTGATTTAGGTGCACAGTGGCAAGCTCTATAGTTCCTAATACTTTTCCGGAAGAGTTCTGCTGACATAAATTAAAAAAAAAAAAATTAAATAAAATTGGCCTTTTACTAGAAAAAGACAATCATTTTGATAAAATAGCCGTGAATGACGTAATTTGTGGATTTTCATAAATGTTTTGGGCTAAGATCAATAACAAAGATTCCAGTAACAGAAAAAAAACTAAATGAAAGCAAAAGATCAGCAGAAGTATCAGCAGAGCCATGTGAAAAAGAAAGGTTGGGAGAAATCAAGGTTTCATTAAGTGTTTAAGTTAGTAGGATCAAAAAAGAATATGAATAGAAATAAGGAGCATGAATGCCTAACTTTCTAATGCATCTATAATAGAACTATCCGACAACATGCAAAACTAACCCAAAACTCTGACTCAGGTGTCAGCAGAGCATGGGTAAAGATTGTAGTAAGTTAAAATTGATAATTATTTCAGTATATCAGTAAAAAATATAATAAAAAAAACAAGTAGCACTGAGGAGCGAGAACTCCTCGGTTCTTGATGCATTCATAATAGTACAATGAGAAAACATACTTGAGTTATCAAGAACTCTCACTCAAGTGTCAGCAGAGCATGGGTAAACATTTAGATATGTTGAAATTTTTATTTAATTCGGTGTATCAGTAAAAAATATAATAAACAAATTGAGTAGCTCTAAGGAGCGGGAACTCTTCGTTCCCTGATGAAGGTATAACAGAACTATCCTAGAACATGCAATACTAACCCAGAACTTTGAATCAGGTGTCAGCAGAGCATGGGTAAAGATTTAAGTAAGTTGAAATTGATAATTAATCCAGTGTTTCAGTAAAAAAATTAATTAAAAAAATCAGAAGTACTGAGGAGCGAGAACTCCTCGGTTCTTGATGCATCTATAATAGTACAATGAGAAAACATACATGAGTTATCAAGTACTCTCACTCAAGTGTCAGCAGAGCATGGGTAAAGATTTAAGTAAGTTGAAATTGACAATTAATCCAGTGTTTCAGTAAAAAAATTTATAAAAAAAATCAGAAGCACTGAGGAGCGAGAACTCCACGGTTCTTGATGCATTTATAATAGGACAATGAGAAAACATACTTGAGTAATCAAGAACTCTCACTCAAGTGTCAGCAGAGCATGGGTAAACATTTAGAAATGTTGAAATTTTTATTTAATTCGGTGTATCAGTAAAAAATATAATAAACAAATTGAGTAGCTCCAAGGAGCGGGAACTCTTCGTTTCCTGATGCAGGTATAACAGAAATATCCTAGAACATGCAAAACTAACCCAGAACTTTGAATAAGGTGTCAGCAGAGCATGGGTAAAGATTTAAGTAAGTTGAAATTGATAATTAATCCAGTGTTTCAGTAAAAAAATTAATTAAAAAAATCAGAAGTACTGAGGAGCGAGAACTCCTCGGTTCTTGATGCATCTATAATAGTACAATAAGAAAACATACATGAGTTATCAAGTATTCTCACTCAAGTGTCAGCAGAGCATGGGTAAAGATTTAAGTAAGTTGAAATTGACAATTAATCCAGTGTTTCAGTAAAAAAATTAATAAAAAAAATCAGAAGCATTAAGGAGCGAGAACTCCTCGGTTCTTGATGCATTTATAATAGGACAATGAGAAAACATACTTGAGTAATCAAGAACTCTCACTCAAGTGTCAGCAGAGCATGGGTAAACATTTAGATATGTTGAAATTTTTATTTAATTCGGTGTATCAGTAAAAAATATAATAAACAAATTGAGTAGCTCCAAGGAGCGGGAACTCTTCGTTTCCTGATGCAAGTATAACAGAACTATCCTAGAACATGCAAAACTAACCCAGAACTTTGAATCAGGTGTCAGCAGAGCATGGGTAAAGATTTAAGTAAGTTGAAATTGACAATTAATCCAGTGTTTCAGTAAAAAAATTAATAAAAAAAATCAGAAGCACTGAGGAGCGAGAACTCCTCGGTTCTTGATGCATTTATAATGAGACAATGAGAAAACATACATGAGTTATCAAGTACTCTCACTCAAGTGTCAGCAGAGCATGGGTAAAGATTTAAGTAAGTTGAAATTGACAATTAATCCAGTGTTTCAGTAAAAAAAAAAATAAAAAAAATCAGAAGCACTGAGGAACGAGAACTCCTCGGTTCTTGATGCATTTATAATAGGACAATGAGAAAACATACTTGAGTAATCAAGAACTCTCACTCAAGTGTCAGCAGAGCATGGGTAAACATTTAGATATGTTGAAATTTTTATTTAATTCGGTGTATCAGTAAAAAATATAATAAAAAATTGAGTAGCTCCAAGGAGCGGGAACTCTTCGTTTCCTGATGCAGGTATAACAGAACTATCCTAGAACATGCAATACTAACCCAGAACTTTGAATCAGGTGTCAGCAGAGCATGGGTAAAGATTTAAGTAAGTTGAAATTGATAATTAATCCAGTGTTTCAGTAAAAAAATTAATTAAAAAAATCAGAAGTACTGAGGAGCTAGAACTCCTCGGTTCTTGATGCATCTATAATAGTACAATGAGAAAACATACTTGAGTAATCAAGAACTCTCACTCAAGTTTCAACAGAGCATGGGTAAAGATTTAAGTAAGTTGAAATTGATAATTAATCCAGTGTTTCAGTAAAAAAATTAATAAAAAAAATCAGAAGCACTGAGGAACGAGAACTCCTCGGTTCTTGATGCATTTATAATAGGACAATGAGAAAACATACTTGAATAATCAAGAACTCTCACTCAAGTGTCAGCAGAGCATGGGTAAACATTTAGATATGTTGAAATTTTTATTTAATTCGGTGTATCAGTAAAAAATATAATAAAAAAATTGAGTAGCTCCAAGGAGCGGGAACTCTTCGTTTTCTGATGCAGGTATAACAGAACTATCCTAGAACATGCAATACTAACCCAGAACTTTGAATCAGGTGTCAGCAGAGCATGGGTAAAGATTTCAGTAAGTTGAAATTGACAATTAATCCAGTGTTTCAGTAAAAAATATTATTTAAAAAAAACAAGTAGCACTGAGGAGCAAAAACTCCTCGGTTCTTGATGCATCCATAATAGGACAATGAGAAAACATACTTGAGTAATCAAGAACTATCACTCAAGTGTCAGCAGAGCATGGGTAAAGATTTAGATAAGTTGAAATTTATATTTAATTCGGTGTATCAGTAAAAAATATAATAAAAAAACTGAGTAGCTCCAAGGAGCGGGAACTCTTCATTTTCTGATGCACGTATAACAGAACTATCCTAGAACATGCAATACTAACCCAGAACTTTGACTCAGGTGTCAGCAGAGCATGGTTGAAAAGTAAGATCAGTAAAAATCGTGGTTTAATTTAGTGTCTATACGTAAAATCATTTAAGAAAACCAGATCATCTGAGGAGCTGGAACTCCTTGTTTTCTAATGCATCTATAACAGAACTATCCGACAACATGCAATACTAACCCAGAACTTTGAATCAGGTGTCAGCAGAGCATGGGTAAAGATTTAAGTAAGTTGAAATTGACAATTAATCCAGTGTTTCAGTAAAAAAATTAATAAAAAAAATCAGAAGCACTGAGGAGCGAGAACTTCTCGGTTCTTGATGCATTTATAATAGGACAATGAGAAAACATACTTGAGTAATCAAGAACTCTCACTCAAGTGTCAGCAGAGCATGGGTAAACATTTAGATATGTTGAAATTTTTATTTAATTCGGTGTATCAGTAAAAAATATAATAAACAAATTGAGTAGCTCCAAGGAGCGGGAACTCTTCGTTTCCTGATGCAGGTATAACAGAACTATCCTAGAACATGCAAAACTAACCCAGAACTTTGAATCAGGTGTCAGCAGAGCATGGGTAAATATTTAGATATGTTGAAATTTTTATTTAATTCGGTGTATCAGTAAAAAATATAATAAAAAATTGAGTAGCTCCAAGGAGCGGGAACTCTTCGTTTCCTGATGCACGTATAACAGAACTATCCTAGAACATGCAATACTAACCCAGAACTTTGACTCAGGTGTCAGCAGAGCATGGTTGAAAAGTAAGATTAGTAAAAATCGTGGTTTAATTTAGTGTCTATACGTAAAATCATTTAAGAAAACCAGATCATCTGAGGAGCTGGAACTCCTTGTTTTCTAATGCATCTATAACAGAACTATCCGACAACATGCAATACTAACCCAGAACTTTGAATCAGGTGTCAGCAGAGCATGGGTAAAGATTTAAGTAAGTTGAAATTGACAATTAATCCAGTGTTTCAGTAAAAAAATTAATAAAAAAAATCAGAAGCACTGAGGAGCGAGAACTTCTCGGTTCTTGATGCATTTATAATAGGACAATGAGAAAACATACTTGAGTAATCAAGAACTCTCACTCAAGTGTCAGCAGAGCATGGGTAAACATTTAGATATGTTGAAATTTTTATTTAATTCGGTGTATCAGTAAAAAATATAATAAACAAATTGAGTAGCTCCAAGGAGCGGGAACTCTTCGTTTCCTGATGCAGGTATAACAGAACTATCCTAGAACATGCAATACTAACCCAGAACTTTGAATCAGGTGTCAGCAGAGCATGGGTAAAGATTTAAGTAAGTTGAAATTGAAAATTAATCCAGTGTTTCAATAAAAAAATTAATAAAAAAAATCAGAAGTACTGAGGAGCGGGAACTCCTCGGTTCTTGATGCATCTATAATAGCACAATGAGAAAACATACATGAGTTATCAAGTACTCTCACTCAAGTGTCAGCAGAGCATGGGTAAAGATTTAAGTAAGTTGAAATTGACAATTAATCCAGTGTTTCAGTAAAAAAATTAATAAAAAAATTGAGTAGCTCCAAGGAGCGGGAACTCTTCGTTTCCTGATGCACGTATAACAGAACTATCCTAGAACATGCAATACTAACCCAGAACTTTGACTCAGGTGTCAGCAGAGCATGGTTGAAAAGTAAGATTAGTAAAAATCGTGGTTTAATTTAGTGTCTATACGTAAAATCATTTAAGAAAACCAGATCATCTGAGGAGCTGGAACTCCTTGTTTTCTAATGCATCTATAACAGAACTATCCGACAACATGCAATACTAACCCAGAACTTTGAATTAGGTGTCAGCAGAGCATGGGTAAAGATTTAAGTAAGTTGAAATTGATAATTAATCCAGTGTTTCAGTAAAAAAATTAATTAAAAAAATCAGAAGTACTGAGGAGCTAGAACTCCTCGGTTCTTGATGCATCTATAATAGTACAATGAGAAAACATACATGAGTTATCAAGTACTCTCACTCAAGTGTCAGCAGAGCATGGGTAAAGATTTAAGTAAGTTGAAATTGACAATTAATCCAGTGTTTCAGTAAAAAAATTAATAAAAAAAATCAGAAGCACTGAGGAACGAGAACTTCTCGGTTCTTGATGCATTTATAATAGGACAATGAGAAAACATACTTGAGTAATCAAGAACTCTCACTCAAGTGTCAGCAGAGCATGGGTAAACATTTAGATATGTTGAAATTTTTTTGAGTAGCTCCAAGGAGCGGGAACTCTTCGTTTCCTGATGCACGTATAACAGAACTATCCTAGAACATGCAATACTAACCCAGAACTTTGACTCAGGTGTCAGCAGAGCATGGTTGAAAAGTAAGATTAGTAAAAATCGTGGTTTAATTTAGTGTCTATACGTAAAATCATTTAAGAAAACCAGATCATCTGAGGAGCTGGAACTCCTTGTTTTCTAATGCATCTATAACAGAACTATCCGACAACATGCAATACTAACCCAGAACTTTGAATTAGGTGTCAGCAGAGCATGGGTAAAGATTTAAGTAAGTTGAAATTGATAATTAATCCAGTGTTTCAGTAAAAAAAATAATTAAAAAAATCAGAAGTACTGAGGAGCGAGAACTCCTCGGTTCTTGATGCATCTATAATAGTACAATGAGAAAACATACTTGAATAATCAAGAACTCTCACTCAAGTGTCAGCAGAGCATGGGTAAAGATTTAAGTAAGTTGAAATAGACAATTAATCCAGTGTTTCAGTAAAAAAAATAATAAAAAAAATCAGAAGCACTGAGGAACGAGAACTCCTCGGTTCTTGATGCATTTATAATAGGACAATGAGAAAACATACTTGAGTAATCAAGAACTCTCACTCAAGTGTCAGCAGAGCATGGGTAAACATTTAGATATGTTGAAATTTTTATTTAATTCGGTGTATCAGTAAAAAATATAATAAAAAAATTGAGTAGGTACAAGGAGCGGGAACTCTTCGTTTCCTGATGGAGGTATAACAGAACTATCCTAAAACATGCAATACTAACCCAGAACTTTGAATCAGGTGTCAGCAGAGCATGGGTAAAGATTTAAGTAAGTTGAAATTGATAATTAATCCAGTGTTTCAGTAAAAAAATTAATTAAAAAAATCAGAAGTACTGAGGAGCTAGAACTCCTCGGTTCTTGATGCATCTATAATAGTACAATGAGAAAACATACTTGAGTAATCAAGAACTCTCACTCAAGTGTCAGCAGAGCATGGGTAAAGATTTAAGTAAGTTGAAATTGATAATTAATCCAGTGTTTCAGTAAAAAAAATAATTAAAAAAATCAGAAGTACTGAGGAGCGAGAACTCCTCGGTTCTTGATGCATCTATAATAGTACAATGAGAAAACAGACATGAGTTATCAAGTACTCTCACTCAAGTGTCAGCAGAGCATGGGTAAAGATTTAAGTAAGTTGAAATTGACAATTGATCCAGTGTTTCAGTAAAAAAATTAATAAAAAAAATCAGAAGCACTGAGGAGCGAGAACTCCTCGGTTCTTGATGCATTTATAATAGGACAATGAGAAAACATACATAAGTTATCAAGTACTCTCACTCAAGTGTCAGCAGAGCATGGGTAAAGATTTAAGTAAGTTGAAATTGACAATTAATCCAGTGTTTCAGTAAAAAAAATAATTAAAAAAATCAGAAGTACTGAGGAGCAAGAACTCCTCGGTTCTTCCAGTGTTTCAGTAAAAAAATTAATAAAAAAAATCAGAAGCACTGAGGAGCAAGAACTCTTCGATTCTTGATGCATTTATAATAGGACAATAAGAAAACATACTTGAATAATCAAGAACTCTCACTCAAGTGTCAGCAGAGCATGGGTAAACATTTAGATAAGTTGAAATTTATATTTAATTCGGCGTATCAGTAAAAAATATAATAAAAAATTTGAGTAGCTCCAAGAAGCGGAAACTCTTCGTTTCCTGATGCAAGAATAAAAGAACTATCCGAGAACATGCAATACTAACCCAGAACTTTGACTCAGATGTCAGCAGAGCATGGTTGAAAAGTAAGATTAGTAAAAATCGTGGTTTAATTTAGTGTCTTTATACGTAAAATCATTAAAAAAAATCAGATCACCTAAGGAGCAGGAACTCCTCGTTTTCTAATGCATCTATAACAGAACTATCCGACAACATGCAATACTAACCCAGAACTTTGAATCAGGTGTCAGCAGAGCATGGGTAAAGATTTAAGTAAGTTAAAATTGACAATTAATCCAGTGTTTCAGTAAAAAAAATAATTAAAAAAATCAGAAGTACTGAGGAGCGAGAACTCCTCGGTTCTTGATGCATCTATAATAGTTAAATGAGAAAACATACTTGAGTAATCAAGAACTCTCACTCAAGTGTCAGCAGAGCATGGGTAAACATTTAGATATGTTGAAATTTTTATTTAATTCGGTGTATCAGTAAAAAATATAATAAACAAATTGAGTAGCTCCAAGGAGCGGGAACTCTTCGTTTCCTGATGCAGGTATAACAGAACTATCCTAGAACATGCAATACTAACCCAGAACTTTGAATCAGGTGTCAGCAGAGCATGGTTGAAAAGTAAGATTAGTAAAAATCGTGGTTTAATTTAGTGTCTTTACACGTAAAATCATTTAAAAAAAACTAGAACACCTGAGGAGCTGGAACTCCTCGTTTCCTGATGTATCTATAGTAGATCTAATTGAAAATTTGCAAAAATAACCCAAAACTCTGATAAAAGTGTCAGCAGAGCAAGGGTAAACATTTAAGTAAGTTGAAATTGATAATTATTTCAGAGTATCAGTAAATAATATAATAAAAAAATAAGTAGCACTGAGGAGCGAGAACTCCTCGGTTCTTGATGCATCCATAATAGAATAATGAAAAAACATGCTTGAGTAATCAAGAACTCTCACTCAAGTATCAGCAGAGCATGGGTAAAGATTTAGATATGCTGAAATTTATATTTAATTCGGTGTATCAGTAAAAAATATTAAAAAAAAATTGAGTAGCTCCAAGGAGCGGGAACTCTTCGTTTCCTGATGCATGTATAACAGGACTATCCGACAACATGCAATACAAATCCAGAACTTTGACTCAGGTGTCAGCAGAGCATGGTTGAAAAGTTAGATTAGTAAAAAGCGTGGTTTAATTTAGTGTCTTTACACGTAAAATCATTAAAAAAAACTAGAACACCTGAGGAGCTGGAACTCCTCGTTTCCTGATGCGTATATAACAGAACTAACCGAGGATTTGCAATAATAACCCAAAACTTTGACTCAAGTGTCAGCAGAGCATGGGTTAAACTGTAAGTAAGTTGAAATGGAGACTTAACTCAGCGTTAAAAGCAGGATCAAAATAAAATTTGGATAATATTGAGGAGCTGGAACTCCTCGTTTCCTGATGCATCTATAACAGAACTATTCGATAACATGTAATAATAACCCACCATTTAGAATGTTGGAACGCTACCCTCTTGGGATACCAGCACACACTGATACAAAAAATGTGCTGATTTCGCGACTTGTCGCGTTTTGCTATGCCACCAGTAGCATCGATTGCTAACGTTAAAAATTTTACTGTGGGTTCAACATTAGTTTTAGACAGATGCCACAGGGATCTTTTCTATTGACTTTTTTAAGGGTTTAAATTATTTAGTACATTATTTTAATAAATCCTATGAGGTTCAGCCAGTCGTCTTTTGACGCCTTGATATAAAAATATCGACTTTTTATAGTATTTATAAATTTAATACAAAGTTAATACACACAAATGTATTCTGAAAAACGTGCTTAAAATTTTTTACTGATACACCGAATTAAATATAAATTTCAGCTTTTCTAAATCTTTAACCATGCTCTGCTGATACTTGAGTGAGAGTTCTTGATTACTCAAGTATGTTTCTTCATTGTTCTATTATAAATGCATCAAGAACCGAGAAGTTCTCGCTCCTCAGAGCTTCTGATTTTTTTTATTAATTTTTTTACTGAAACACTGGATTAATTGTCAATTTCAACTTACTTAAATCTTTACCCATGCTCTGCTGACACCTGAGTCAAAGTTCTGGGTTAGTATTGCATGTTCTCGGATTGTTCTTTTATTCTTGCATCAGGAAACGAAGAGTTTCCGCTTCTTGGAGCTACTCAAATTTTTTATTATATTTTTTACTGATACGCCGAATTAAATATAAATTTCAACTTATCTAAATGTTTACCCATGCTCTGCTGACACTTGAGTGAGAGTTCTTGATTATTCAAGTATGTTTTCTTATTGTCCTATTATAAATGCATCAAGAATCGAGGAGTTCTTGCTCCTCAGTGCTTCTGATTTTTTTTATTAATTTTTTTACTGAAACACTGGATTAATTGTCAATTTCAACTTTCTTAAATCTTTACCCATGCTCTGCTGATACTTGAGTGAGAGTACTTGATAACTCATGTATGTTTTCTCATTGTACTATTATAGATGCATCAAGAACCGAGGAGTTCTTGCTCCTCAGTACTTCTGATTTTTTTAATTTTTTTTTTTACTGAAACACTGGATTAATTGTCAATTTCAACTTACTTAAATCTTTACCCATGCTCTGCTGACACCTGATTCAAAGTTCTGGGTTAGTATTGCATGTTCTCGGATAGTTCTGTTATTCTTGCATCAGGAAACGAAGAGTTCCCGCTTCTTGGAGCTACTCAATTTTTTTATTATATTTTTTACTGATACGCCGAATTAAATATAAATTTCAACTTATCTAAATGTTTACCCATGCTCTGCTGACACTTGAGTGAGAGTTCTTGATTACTCAAGTATGTTTTCTCATTGTACTATTATAGATGCATCATGAACCGAGGAGTTCTCGCTCCTCAGTACTTCTGATTTTTTTAATTATTTTTTTTACTGAAACACTGGATTAATTATCAATTTCAACTTACTTAAATCTTTACCCATGCTCTGCTGACACTTGAGTGAGAGTTCTTGATTACTCAAGTATGTTTTCTCATTGTACTATTATAGATGCATCAAGAACCGAGGAGTTCTCGCTCCTCAGTACTTCTGATTTTTTTAATTATTTTTTTTACTGAAACACTGGATTAATTATCAATTTCAACTTACTTAAATCTTTACCCATGCTCTGCTGACACCTGATTCAAAGTTCTGGGTTAGTATTGCATGTTGTCGGATAGTTCTGTTTTAGATGCATTAGAAAACAAGGAGTTCCAGCTCCTCAGATGATCTGGTTTTCTTAAATGATTTTACGTATAGACACTAAATTAAACCACGATTTTTACTAATCTTACTTTTCAACCATGCTCTGCTGACACCTGAGTCAAAGTTCTGGGTTAGTATTGCATGTTCTAGGATAGTTCTGTTATACGTGCATCAGGAAACGAAGAGTTCCCGCTCCTTGGAGCTACTCAATTTTTTTATTATATTTTTTACTGATACGCCTAATTAAATATAAATTTTAACTTATCTAAATGTTTACCCATGCTCTGCTGACACTTGAGTGATAGTTCTTGATAACTCAAGTATGTTTTCTCATTTTCCTATTATAGATTTATCAAGAACCGAGGAGTTTTCGCTCCTCAGTGCTACTTGTTTTTTTAAATAATATTTTTTACTGAAACACTGGATTAATTGTCAATTTCAACTTACTTAAATCTTTACCCATGCTCTGCTGACACCTGATTCAAAGTTCTGGGTTAGTACTGCATGTTGTCGGATAGTTCTGTTATAGATGCATTAGAAAACGAGGAGTTCTAGCTCCTTAGGTGATCTAATTTTTTTTAATGATTTTACGTATAGAGACACTAAATTAAACCACGATTTTTACTAATCTTACTTTTCAACCATGCTCTGCTGACACCTGAGTCAAAGTTCTGGGTTAGTGTTGCATGTTTTCGGATAGTACTGTTATTCTTGCATCAGGAAACGAAGAGTTCCCGCTTCTTGGAGCTACTCAATTTTTTTATTATATTTTTTACTGATACGCCGAATTAAATATAAATTTCAACTTATCTAAATCTTTACCCATGCTCTGCTGACACTTGAGTGATAGTTCTTGATTACTCAAGTATGTTTTCTCATTGTCCTATTATGGATGCATCAAGAACCGAGGAGTTTTCGCTCCTCAAAGCTACTTGTTTTTTTTAAATAATATTTTTTACTGAAACACTGGATTAATTGTCAATTTCAACTTACTGAAATATTTACCCATGCTCTGCTGACACCTGATTCAAAGTTCTGGGTTAGTATTGCATGTTCTAGGATAGTTCTGTTATACCTGCATCAGGAAACGAAGAGTTCCCGCTCCTTGGAGCTACTCAATTTTTTTATTATATTTTTTACTGATACACCGAATTAAATAAAAATTTCAACATATCTAAATGTTTACCCATGCTCTGCTGACACTTGAGTGAGAGTTCTTGATTACTCAAGTATGTTTTCTCATTGTCCTATTATAAATGCATCAAGAACCGAGGAGTTCTAGCTCCTCAGTGCTTCTGATTTTTTTTATTAATTTTTTTACTGAAACACTGGATTAATTGTCAATTTCAACTTACTTAAATCTTTACCCATGCTCTGCTGACACTTGAGTGAGAGTACTTGATAACTCATGTATGTTTTCTCATTGTACTATTATAGATGCATCAAGAACCGAGGAGTTCCCGCTCCTCAGTACTTCTGATTTTTTTAATTAATTTTTTTATTGAAACACTGGATTAATTTTCAATTTCAACTTACTTAAATCTTTACCCATGCTCTGCTGACACCTAATTCAAAGTTCTGGGTTAGTATTGCATGTTCTAGGATAGTTCTGTTATACCTGTATCAGGAAACGAAGAGTTCCCGCTCCTTGGAGCTACTCAATTTGTTTATTATATTTTTTACTGATGCACCGAATTAAATAAAAATTTCAACATATCTAAATGTTTACCCATGCTCTGCTGACACTTGAGTGAGAGTTCTTGATTACTCAAGTATGTTTTCTCATTGTCCTATTATAAATGCATCAAGAACCGAGAAGTTCTCGCTCCTCAGTGCTTCTGATTTTTTTTATTAATCTTTTTACTGAAACACTGGATTAATTGTCAATTTCAACTTACTTAAATCTTTACCCATGCTCTGCTGACACCTGATTCAAAGTTCTGGGTTAGTATTGCATGTTGTCGGATAGTTCTGTTATAGATGCATTAGAAAACAAGGAGTTCCAGCTCCTCAGATGATCTGGTTTTCTTAAATGATTTTACGTATAGACACTAAATTAAACCACGATTTTTACTAATCTTACTTTTCAACCATGCTCTGCTGACACCTGAGTCAAAGTTCTGGGTTAGTATTGCATGTTCTAGGATAGTTCTGTTATACGTGCATAAGAAAATGAAGAGTTCCCGCTCCTTGGAGCTACTCAGTTTTTTTATTATATTTTTTACTGATACACCGAATTAAATATAAATTTCAACTTATCTAAATCTTTACCCATGCTCTGCTGACACTTGAGTGATAGTTCTTGATTACTCAAGTATGTTTTCTCATTGTCCTATTATGGATGCATCAAGAACCGAGGAGTTTTTGCTCCTCAGTGCTACTTGTTTTTTTTAAATAATATTTTTTACTGAAACACTGGATTAATTGTCAATTTCAACTTACTGAAATCTTTACCCATGCTCTGCTGACACCTGATTCAAAGTTCTGGGTTAGTATTGCATGTTCTAGGATAGTTCTGTTATACTTGCATCAGGAAACGAAGAGTTCCCGCTCCTTGGAGCTACTTAATTTTTTTTTATATTTTTTACTGATACACCGAATTAAATAAAAATTTCAACATATCTAAATGTTTACCCATGCTCTGCTGACACTTGAGTGAGAGTTCTTGATTACTCAAGTATGTTTTCTCATTGTCCTATTATGAATGCATCAAGAACCGAGAAGTTCTCGTTCCTCAGTGCTTCTGATTTTTTTTATTAATTTTTTTACTGAAACACTGGATTAATTGTCAATTTCAACTTACTTAAATCTTTACCCATGCTCTGCTGACACTTGAGTGAGAGTACTTGATAACTCATGTATGTTTTCTCATTGTACTATTATAGATGCATCAAGAACCGAGGAGTTCCCGCTCCTCAGTACTTCTGATTTTTTTAATTAATTTTTTTATTGAAACACTGGATTAATTTTCAATTTCAACTTACTTAAATCTTTACCCATGCTCTGCTGACACCTGATTCAAAGTTCTGGGTTAGTATTGCATGTTCTAGGATAGTTCTGTTATACCTGTATCAGGAAACGAAGAGTTCCCGCTCCTTGGAGCTACTCAATTTGTTTATTATATTTTTTACTGATACACCGAATTAAATAAAAATTTCAACATATCTAAATGTTTACCCATGCTCTGCTGACACTTGAGTGAGAGTTCTTGATTACTCAAGTATGTTTTCTCATTGTCCTATTATAAATGCATCAAGAACCGAGAAGTTCTCGCTCCTCAGTGCTTCTGATTTTTTTAATTAATTTTTTTACTGAAACACTGGATTAATTGTCAATTTCAACTTACTTAAATCTTTACCCATGCTCTGCTGACACCTGATTCAAAGTTCTGGGTAAGTATTGCATGTTGTCGGATAGTTCTGTTATAGATGCATTAGAAAACAAGGAGTTCCAGCTCCTCAGATGATCTGGTTTTCTTAAATGATTTTACGTATAGACACTAAATTAAACCACGATTTTTACTAATCTTACTTTTCAACCATGCTCTGCTGACACCTGAGTCAAAGTTCTGGGTTAGTATTGCATGTTCTAGGATAGTTCTGTTATACGTGCATCAGAAAATGAAGAGTTCCCGCTCCTTGGAGCTACTCAGTTTTTTTATTATATTTTTTACTGATACACCGAATTAAATATAAATTTCAACTTATCTAAATCTTTACCCATGCTCTGCTGACACTTGAGTGATAGTTCTTGATTACTCAAGTATGTTTTCTCATTGTCCTATTATGGATGCATCAAGAACCGAGGAGTTTTTGCTCCTCAGTGCTACTTGTTTTTTTTAAATAATATTTTTTACTGAAACACTGGATTAATTGTCAATTTCAACTTACTGAAATATTTACCCATGCTCTGCTGACACCTGATTCAAAGTTCTGGGTTAGTATTGCATGTTCTAGGATAGTTCTGTTATACCTGCATCAGAAAACGAAGAGTTCCCGCTCCTTGGAGCTACTCAATTTGTTTATTATATTTTTTACTGATACACCGAATTAAATAAAAATTTCAACATATCTAAATGTTTACCCATGCTCTGCTGACACTTGAGTGAGAGTTCTTGATTACTCAAGTATGTTTTCTCATTGTCCTATTATAAATGCATCAAGAACCGAGGAGTTCTCGTTCCTCAGTGCTTCTGATTTTTTTATTAATTTTTTTACTGAAACACTGGATTAATTGTCAATTTCAACTTACTTAAATCTTTACCCATGCTCTGCTGACACTTGAGTGAGAGTACTTGATAACTTATGTATGTTTTCTCATTGTCCTATTATAAATGCATCAAGAACCGAGGAGTTCTCGCTCCTCAGTGCTTCTGATTTTTTTTATTAATTTTTTTACTGAAACACTGGATTAATTGTCAATTTCAACTTACTTAAATCTTTACCCATGCTCTGCTGACACTTGAGTGAGAGTACTTGATAACTCATGTCTGTTTTCTCATTGTACTATTATAAATGCATCAAGAACCGAGGAGTTCTCGCTCCTCAGTACTTCTGATTTTTTTAATTATTTTTTTTACTGAAACACTGGATTAATTATCAATTTCAACTTACTTAAATCTTTACCCATGCTCTGCTGAAACTTGAGTGAGAGTTCTTGATTACTCAAGTATGTTTTCTCATTGTACTATTATAGATGCATCAAGAACCGAGGAGTTCTAGCTCCTCAGTACTTCTGATTTTTTTAATTAATTTTTTTACTGAAACACTGGATTAATTATCAATTTCAACTTACTTAAATCTTTACCCATGCTCTGCTGACACCTGATTCAAAGTTCTGGGTTAGTATTGCATGTTCTAGGATAGTTCTGTTATACCTGCATCAGGAAACGAAGAGTTCCCGCTCCTTGGAGCTACTCAATTTTTTTATTATATTTTTTACTGATACACCGAATTAAATAAAAATTTCAACATATCTAAATCTTTACCCATGCTCTGCTGACACTTGAGTGAGAGTACTTGATAACTCATGTCTGTTTTCTCATTGTACTATTATAGATGCATCAAGAACCAAGGAGTTCTCGCTCCTCAGTACTTCTGATTTTTTTAATTATTTTTTTTACTGAAACACTGGATTAATTATCAATTTCAACTTACTTAAATCTTTACCCATGCTCTGCTGACACTTGAGTGAGAGTTCTTGATTACTCAAGTATGTTTTCTCATTGTACTATTATAGATGCATCAAGAACCGAGGAGTTCTAGCTCCTCAGTACTTCTGATTTTTTTAATTAATTTTTTTACTGAAACACTGGATTAATTGTCAATTTCAACTTACTTAAATCTTTACCCATGCTCTGTTGACACCTGATTCAAAGTTCTGGGTTAGTTTTGCATGTTCTAGGATAGTTCTGTTATACCTGCATCAGGAAACGAAGAGTTCCCGCTCCTTGGAGCTACTCAATTTGTTTATTATATTTTTTACTGATACACCGAATTAAATAAAAATTTCAACATATCTAAATGTTTACCCATGCTCTGCTGACACTTGAGTGAGAGTTCTTGATTACTCAAGTATGTTTTCTCATTGTCCTATTATAAATGCATCAAGAACCGAGGAGTTCTAGCTCCTCAGTGCTTCTGATTTTTTTTATTAATTTTTTTACTGAAACACTGGATTAATTGTCAATTTCAACTTACTTAAATCTTTACCCATGCTCTGCTGACACTTGAGTGAGAGTACTTGATAACTCATGTATGTTTTCTCATTGTACTATTATAGATGCATCAAGAACCGAGGAATATCTCGCTCCTCAGTACTTCTGATTTTTTTAATTAATTTTTTTACTGAAACACTGGATTAATTATCAATTTCAACTTACTTAAATCTTTACCCATGCTCTGCTGACACCTGATTCAAAGTTCTGGGTTAGTATTGCATGTTCTAGGATAGTTCTGTTATACTTGCATCAGGGAACGAAGAGTTCCCGCTCCTTAGAGCTACTCAATTTGTTTATTATATTTTTTACTGATACACCGAATTAAATAAAAATTTCAACATATCTAAATGTTTACCCATGCTCTGCTGACACTTGAGTGAGAGTTCTTGATAACTCAAGTATGTTTTCTCATTGTACTATTATGAATGCATCAAGAACCGAGGAGTTCTCGCTCCTCAGTGCTACTTGTTTTTTTTATTATATTTTTTACTGATATACTGAAATAATTATCAATTTTAACTTACTACAATCTTTACCCATGCTCTGCTGACACCTGAGTCAGAGTTTTGGGTTAGTTTTCATGTTGTCGGATAGTTCTATTATAGATGCATCAGAAAGTGAGGCATTAATGCTCCTTATTTCTATTCATATTCTTTTTTGATCCTACTAACTTAAACACTTAATGAAACCTTGATTTCTCCCAACCTTTCTTTTTCACATGGCTCTGCTGATACTTCTGCTGATCTTTTGCTTTCATTTAGTTTTTTTTCTGTTACTGGAATCTTTGTTATTGATCTTAGCCCAAAACATTTATGAAAATCCACAAATTACGTCATTCACGGCTATTTTATCAAAATGATTGTCTTTTTCTAGTAAAAGGCCAATTTTATTTAATTTTTTTTTTTTTAATTTATGTCAGCAGAACTCTTCCGGAAAAGTATTAGGAACTATAGAGCTTGCCACTGTGCACCTAAATCAGTTTTAAAATTTTAATTTTGGAAAAAATGATCTGCTAACGGAAGTTAGCAGAGCATATTTTCATTCGACTTTTTTCAGGCAAAAAAGCCAGAACTATTTTTTTTAAGTATAAGGAACTCTAGAACTCACCCGCATGCCAATAGAACTCACATTTTTTCATGCTCTGCTGGGAAATGATCTGCCAAGTTCACGGACATCGTAAGCGCGAGGTCGTGCATCCAGCTGTCAGACATGGCGACCTTCAACGAGGTGTTCAGGGTCGACGTGAGGGGGGTGTGCCGACCCCAACATAGTTGGGAGAAGGCTAGGCTACCCATAAGATGAATTTCAATGAATTATAATAATATGCAGGTCCATGCGAGTGGAGTGAAACTGCTGTCGCTGTTAAGGTTGCGGTGTACCGATGTGCAGTGTAAGTATCTCCCGGGCCCCAACCTCATAGTTGCAGGAGTAGCCGTGGGGTTTTAGTCGGTAGGAGTTCTCAGACGGAGATTACATTAGATAAGATAAAGACGATTTACATAAAAAAGAAATACTACTTACAGAAGCCAACGCTGAATCAAATATACTGGTCCATGCGAGCGCTGCAGACAGTGCTGCCAGCGCCAACAGCGCCCCGCTGCCGGCGCCCACCCACAGCCAGCGTGGGGTGCGCCCACGCATCTTTACTGGTAACGGAGACACGCTGGAACAAGGGAAATTACATTATTATTACCTACTTTGTTTAAAGATATCATCTTCTTAAAACGGTCCACTGCTGGACACATCTCTCTGTTGCCTCTTAGTCGGCAGTATTTTTTGAACTACAAAACCTACCCGAAGCAATTACCACACAAATGTACTACCACTTACAATCAAACTACACCTCAATAAGTGCACACATGTTTAAGAAACTGGCTTCACGTCACGGTTGACAACACTATGTCTTGGTTTTTTAATAGATCTGAGGATTTTTAAAGGATTTTTAAGCGCTATAATATATATTATCTTCAATGTGTGATGAGTTTAAGAAATAATGCCGTTATCATTTTGTGTATGATTATCTAAAACAGACAAGATTCATTTGAAACCCGTTTCCTGGACACATGTAGTACTGTATGTCCATTTTCTGAATGTCCCTCGGGAATCATCGCATTTCCGAATACAAACGAATGTTAATTTCCATGTCCATCAATT
Source organism: Agrochola litura (assembly GCA_949152395.1). Classification (NCBI taxonomy): domain Eukaryota; kingdom Metazoa; phylum Arthropoda; class Insecta; order Lepidoptera; family Noctuidae; genus Agrochola; species Agrochola litura. The sequence continues at coordinate 24,168,320 of OX424495.1, read as the reverse complement.
ATTAGATTTATCGTGTATAATAATATTAATTCAGAACTAAGTACTTCATTGTTGTTTTGTTTTGATTTCCGTGTGAACTATAAAGAGCTATAAAACTATTTTCCTATCTGTCATGCCTGCGACTTTAGCAGCTTTCCTCCCATTTTTTTAATAAATTACAATAATAATATTAACAACTCTATATACTTCTAAGTCAATTGAGAGGGTCCGGTCTGCACCAAGTGCAAAGGGCAACTGATAGAAATCCGACGACTGCCGAAACACGAAGTTTGCCGTGGGACAATAAGGAAATAGAAATACTGTAAGTTACTTATGCAACAGGAATAATGTACCCAGGATTTTGTAATATCTATATTTAAAAGAGTGTCCTTGAAGTTTCTTGCCCGTTCTTCTCCATAGAGATCTACGTTTTGGAATGGGCAACTAGCTTCAACTTTCTGACTTAACTGACCGACTCTTTGACAATTCAAAAGTACCTGTAAATGATTTAATTGAAATAAATGGTTTGAGTTTGACTTATTGTGGCACTACATTTAGGATAAATCGTGACACTTGTCTAGTAGGTACATAGAGTGTAAGTGAGTCTTTTAAAAAATAAACAATACGTAAGTAATTTATTTGATTATTGTAAGTACCTATGCCTAGAAATATGGCAACAATATCATTTACTACTATAACTTATAAACAATGTGATTGCCTTGATTACAATAAAATGTGACAATTGTTATCGGCGACACAACACATCGTGTGATTCTTGGCTTAATAAATTTCTGAGGAAAAGAAACAACAAAGTATGTAACATTAAGTTAATAAAAAAATCGGCCAACTGCGAGTTGGAGTAGCACACGAAGGGTTCCGTCCCAAAACGCCGAAAAAACACTTTTCTTCAATTGGGGGACACGTTCCTTTAATTATTAACTTTATTTAATTATTATTATTTGTTTTTATAGCAAATTCAAATTATTTTTATTTCACATGAACCTACATGGCCACTTATGAAACGTTAGAAGCTAGGTGCACAGTTCCAATTGGTCGTTTCCTATGGAGAAGAGCCAGCAAGACTCCATTGCAGCAATAAATATACACAATCTGTGGAAATTTCAACTGTCTACTATTATGGTTCATGCATCATATACAGCCCGCTGACAGACAGACGGACAAACAGCTTAATAATAAGGTTCCGTTTGGCATTCTTCAGATACAGAACCCTAAAAATGACTTTTTGCAAAACAATTTATTTGACGTCCATGAAAATCTTTAGTTGCCATCTTTATTATCAAATCAGATAAATACCAATTCAAAAGGAATCAGATCAGAATACTTTGGTACCTATAAAGAATCTTTATTTTTCTTTACTTACGTATCAATGTATAAAAGAACATCCAATCGCCACATTATAACAAAACACTACACTTTCATTTACTGATAATAAGACAAAAAAGAACAGTTTCTATCACACCATAATTTGTTCAAACAGCTGTCTTAACATTAAAACATATCTCGAAAACTGCTAAATCGTTTTTAAACTCTCGGCCACTAAGTTACTTTGCACGTTTTGAGGTATAATTTAATTAGTTCTACTCACTAATTAAATAGACTAAATGCTGTGAACCCGTTGACAGTTTGCAATATACTGATATATTTTACAAAGCTTTGTTGATAAGGCGAAACTCTGTAATCGCTAAATTATCGAAAAAATAATCATTTAAAAACTAATTTGTCTGATAGGAATCATTAAGGTTAATTATTACCACTCAATAGTTGTAATTAGTCATAATGTCCAGCTGTGAACTACTAACTGAGTATTTAGAAGATGATACAATCGTTCTATTGATCACCTCTCTCGTTAGTTATTAATTTCATTTATGATGTAATAATAAACACTTAACATTTAGAATAGAATAGAATATTCATTTATTGAAGTAGTCCACTTAGAGCACCCGTCCGAATAGCACCTGCGACTCAGCAGCCTACTGCTGAGATGTATTTGTTTTACAGAACGTTATTAAATGAAAGATATCGATAAAAATCACTAGAATGTTTATTTACTACACATACTTACGTACATGCGAAATTTGTTTTATCGATATCTTTCATTTAATAACGTTCTGTAAAACAAATACATCTCAGCAGTAGCCTGGTGAGTCACAGGTGCTATTCGGACGGGTGCTCTAAGTGGACTTATACTTCATTTTGTTTGCTCAGAATGTAGATATTTACAATAAGGTGGTTAAGGTGGTGGTGGTGGTGAGTGGTGGGTGGTGGTTAAAAAAATATTAAAGAATCCTTGTACAGTCTACCATTTTGGCATGCAAACATTGATACAGTTCATCATCAAGCATACAAACATGATACACAACGAAAATTTATCAGTTTTTTTATCATTTGTTTATAAATATGTACCTATATAGCAATTTGACATATTCTTACTCCTTCTTCTTCCATCCCTTAAGAGCGTGCATTCCGAAAATGGTCAACGTCGCAAATAGATGTCAAATATTTCGCTGTTTTGATTAATTTGCCAATATTACTACATACATACACAGCATACATTAACGCTGGAAAAGATACAGAAAACTTTCCTGAGATTTCTGTATAAAAAGAAGTTTCACTTCTTTCCTTACATGTCCCTACTAATTACCTCCTAGGAGTTTTAGGCTTCAACTCATTGGAGGTTCGACGAGGCTTTCTACAGCTCGCAGTAGCCTGCAAAACTCTTAGAGGACGCACTGACAGTCCCGAACTCCATGATCTTTTCTGTCGGCTATTTGTTCCCGACAAATACATCGGACATCGCCAAAGCTTTGTTTGCGCCGCCGTTATTTAAAACTGTCGCCCGAGCTGAGTCCCCTGTGTGTCGTACTTTAAGGATGCTTAACGCCCTCCTGACCACCAATCCTGAATGTGATCTGTTTGCTGATGAATGGAGCAGAATTATTGGTGTATATCTGATGTTTTGCGAGAGTAAGTATGCTAGGTTGTCCTCTATTATATGATAATATTTGAAATACTTTTGTTTACTATACCTGTTTCAATTTCTATGTTAATTAATGTAATTGGAGTTACCGTTTTAATTAACAATAAATTAAATTAAATTAATTACTATATGGAAAAATGAAATATGGCTTACTACTGAACTAAAATATTGATTACGAAATGCAATAATATTTCAATGGTGCCAATTCCCTTGTTCACAAACGAAACTAAATTTTACTTCAGTGCATCTTTTTCTTTCTATTTCATTAAGAAAAGGACAGAAGATAAATTTTAGTTTAGTCCTGTCAAATTAATCAACGCTTGACGTAAATTGACGTAATTTTAGTAGGCAAGTTTTTAATCACGTCTAAACTTGTATGGAGTAGTGACAGGCGCCGATTAATTTGACAGGACTAAACTAAAATTTATCTTCTGTCCTCTTCTTAATGAAATAGATATAAAAAGATGCACTAAACTTAAATTTAGTTTAGTTTGTGAACAAGGGAATCGGTACCAATAGCTATGATCAAACGGACGTTTAGTCTGTTTAACCGATATTTGAATAACTCAGTAATCTTAGCTGCGACACCAATAAACTGTTATCTAAACGATTTGTGAAGGAATTTATTTTTATTATTTCTTTATTTAAGATAAAGGTAATGGGCAATATCAAAGGTTAAAACAATTAATCGACTCGAATTTAATCGTGTTGCGTAATGTCAATTATTGATGTGTAATATACGTATATTTCCTCTCACTTTCCTGCAATCTGTGGAGTGGGAAATCTGTGGGAGTGATTTCGTGAAAAAGGACGGAAGTGTGTAATTGGAAGCTGGGGAAGCGCGCCAATACCCTTTAATATTGCTTATTAGCAACGTGAGATGTCAGATGTTACATATCTGCGACTACTGTAAGGCTCGCACGTTTTTTAGGGTTCCGTAGTAAACAAGGAACCCTTTTAGTTTCGCCGTTTCGCGAGATGGGAGCCTTTTGGATTCGTACAGGACTTTCTGCTTTTATTTTAATTGTTTTTATTCTTTAATGTTTTTATTTTTATTAATGTTTTAATGTGTGTATTTTAGTTTAATTTGTGATTTCCTGTGCGACTCTCAATAAATACTTTTCTTTCCATGTCCGTCTGTCTGGCCGCGGTCTAGCTCAGAGACTCTTAGTACTAGAAAGCTGTAATTTGGCATGGGTATACATATTAATTACGCCGACTAAGTGGTAAAAATAAAGGACGAAAAATATTTTTCCTACCTACCTCTCCTGCACGTAAAGTGGGATGTTTTTTTTTTCTATACCATAGTGTGGGGTATCGTTGGAAAGTTCCTTCAAAAACATTGTGAGTGTGTTGAAACAATTTTTGGATTGACTTGACTCTAACAAAAAATAGCACTTTAAAGCTTAATACTTCGCAGAGTGAAGTGTCCCCCCTGCCAGCTAAATGGTTAGTTTTGGATATGCGACAAAAATCACGGCAGTAGCTTATATAAAGAAGTTAAAAGAAAAACTATCACAGCTAAGTAAGCTCTACAAGTTAACGAGTAATATAATCGACCAATTTACATTTGCAGTTGCAAAAACATGTTTTCCCATACATTCCGTAGGGGAGAACATGTTTTTTAACTACAAAGTTACGTTTGTTTTTGGGAAAAATTCATCCCAACTACGGAACCATTCATTGTGCATGGTCCGACACGCACTTGGCCGGTTATTTTGAATACTATTGTTTTTAGAATGAAGATCTTCTAACTGAACAGACAGCTGTGCTGCTGGACAGTTTGTTGCTTCACTTCTTCTTTCCAGCTAAAGCACTAGGAAGTGGTGAAGGGCGGGCGTTTTAGGGGGTTGTCTTAATTACATATTAAGATGATTTTGATGTTCTAAAAGTGCTAATTCTCAGCTAAGTTTGAATAAATGACTTCTAATTTATTGAAGTGAAAACTTCTTTAGGCGCGTTGGGCATTGTTGAGATGGGAAAAAACTGCCTCGTTGGTCTAAGTGGTCGCAAGCGCTACTGCTGAGCATGAGGTCCTGGGTTCGATTTCCGGGTCGGGCAAAGTGTTATTGGATTTTTCTATCTGGAATTTCTCAGTAGCAGCCCGGAGTCTGGATTTGTGCCCGGTTGATGGCAATAGGCTCGCCCCCTATTACATGGGACTTAAACATAACTGGCGAAATGTGGCTGTAGAATACAGGTACACCTCTGCCCAACCCTTCGGGGAAACAAGGCGTGATGTTGTGTTGTGTTGAAAAACAATTGAACTCGCGACACTGTTACCGACACCAGCTTTTGACCACCGCTAAATGACCGCGGACGCACCGGTGCGTCCAAGTACCCACGCGGCTTACAACTCTATTTGTATTCGCTGTAATGGCTATTATTGTCTGTGAATTTTTGTGTCTATGGTCGGATAGATATTCTCGTCAAATAAATCGACTAAAAGCAAAAATATTAATAGGCAACATTTTAAAAAAATGTTGAAAATCACGTTCCCGCGCGGTAAAATGTCAGTCAAATGTCACTCCCGTTCGCTGTAATAATTCGTTTTTTAATGGTTTTTGTGTGTAAATCGTCGGAAAGTGGTGATATTTTCATTTTGAAGTAAATATTACATCGTTTTAGATATAAATAACATCATGTTATACCTATTTTGACCCAACCAAAAAAGTGTAAACAAACAGATAAGAGAAAGTTCCCGTCAAAGTGAAAGTTGTGATATTTTGTAGTTTTTCTGTATGGATCTGATCCGTAAGTGTTTTATTTCTTTTCTATATTACATGTATCATCGTATTAGACAACATTTAGAACAAAATAATACAAAAAAAATTTTTTTTGGGACGGAGAAAGTTACGTAAGCATTAGAAAATCTAGATTATCTAGAATCTAGATTTTTTGAATTTTTTGTTTTGAATGTTTGTCTCTAAAAACGCTTTTGTTAGATAACTTATCTATCCATAATGTACCCTGCAAAATTTCGTGTGAATTGATACGGTAGTTTTATCAGAAATCGTTATCACAAAGAACAAAAGAAATAATAACAAAAGCGGGTAATAAAGATAAGTGAACGTTGTTTACAAAGACTGCAACCATTTGAAACGAAATCCTAATCTATTCGAGTAGCAAAAAACATAAACAATACTACTTGAGACGTTATAATGAAACCCGAGTAATTGTTTATTTAAGTGCGGTCGTAAATCTGTCACGGCGCGGACCGCCCGCGGGCCTTGAGCGGTTAAAAAGACATCAACCCGCGATACATTTTCTTTGGAATTAATGACATTCCAAACATTGAGACATGACAACGACATGATTGCCATTTCCCTTTTTTTTACCGACTTCAAAAAAAAAAGTATTTCCTGCACAATGAAATTGTTCAAGTTTTCACTTCTGTTGGCACTCCCGGAGTGTCACTGTTTTTAATATTTTTTTCGGCTTTGGGAATACTTTTCCGATTTCAGCTAGAGTCGCTAAGTTCCTCTTGCTTGCTTTTAATGTCATTTAAGAGAATGAGAATTTGGTCCTCTTAAGAGAATTAATAAGTGATTATTTTGTCAAATATTTAAGGTACATAGGTACAAAGAAATACCTCGTCTGTTTCAGACGCACTTGACCGGCTCTAGAGTTTCATTGTGTTATACACACTCATCTCGTACATAATCGAAGTACTTAGAGGGAAGGTGAATGCGAACATTTTAAGGCAGATAGGTTTGTGTGTTCCGGACAGGTACCTGTGGCGATGACGACAGCCACAGCTACTTACGGAGCCGCGCGCTCGGACCAATTTTTTTCAAGTGAGGCGCCACTGACGCATGCACTTCCAGCTTTCAACCTGATTGCTAATGACACAGCCCTATTCTATTGTTCTCTGAGTGAGTTCACAAAGAATGCATATTGTAATAAGTTTTTTTTTACTTATTACAAATAGATACTATTATAGATTATAAATGAATAATAATTCGTCGTCTCGTTGGTCTAGTGGTCGCAAGCGCTACCGCTGAGCATGAGGTCCTGGGTTCGATTCCCGGGTCTGGCAAAGTGTTATTGGGTTTTTCTATCTGGAATTTCTCAGTAGCAGCCCGGAGTCTGGATTTGTGCCCGGTTGATGGCAATAGGCTCGCCCCCTATTACATGGGACTTAAAACATAACTGGCGAAATGTGGGTGTATCTACTACAGGTACACCTCTGCCCAACCCTTCGGGGAAACAAGGCGTGATGTTATGTAATAATTTAGGATAAGAGTTACACAAGTACACTATCGCAATGGTTACCCTGTACCTAATAATAAATGTAATTTAAAAAAAAAACTATAACTAGACATCTCTTCAAATTATAGTGTTGCACGTGTTGTTTTAATTCTACCGCATATTAGTAAAAATAAATCTACGGCAAATGTGACCCAAACAAAAAAAAACAGAAAAGATTTGAACATAATTTTCATTTATGACTATCCACAAAAAACACCATTATTAACAATAATATTACAGACTGCAAAGAGAAATGCACGATAGTTAACAAATAAACAATAGATGATAAAACATTATCAATTTCTAGGAAATATGTATGTCGTACTCAATTTTATTATAACGATAATATTTTATTATATTAATTATATTATCATGACATACAATGCGAGTCTTATCAGATGATATCAGGCTATGATTATGCTGTCCCTTCGAAGACTGTTCTGATTATAATAATCAATGAAAACTGGAGATATCGAATCGTACGATTACTTCACGCAGCTGCAGAGATACTGCCCGATCACTATCTATTGATGTTGCTATGAAAAGATTTTTGTTTAGCCAATGAATACGCTTAGAAGTTTGAACGAATTTCGTCCTGTGCTACGCAGAATTTGACATACGCTACGAAGTTAGGATGAAAACATTAAATAATTTTTCCAGTGCTACGCAGAATTTAACATGCGCTACGAAGTTTGAACGAAAAGATTGCATCGTTTTGACCATTGCTACGCAGACTCTAACACGCTACGTAGTGACTACAAAAAGGATTGCTTTGCTTCTCAAAATCTGCCGTTTTCACTCGATTATTGGTTTTTGTTACGCAGACTCTAATACGGTACGTAGTGGCTACTAAAAAGATTGCTTTGCTACGAAAAGCCTGCCATTTTCACTCAATTAATGCTTGTTGCTACGCAGACTTTAACACGCTACGTAGTGGCTACGAAAAGGATTGCTTTGCTACGAAAAGTCCGCAAAGACTGGTACGTAATGGCTAAAAAGATTGCTTCATTCTTGATTTGATTCACATAACATAACGTTATGCCCTGTATTCTCAGAAGTTGTAAGCAGAGCTGTACCTATATTATATATACTCCCACTTCGCCAGTTATGTTTAAGAGGACTACAGGAGCTAAACGCAAGTTTTATAATTACTAAAAGTATATGATCCACTGCAGTAAACAAAATCAGAAAAATATATGATATTCTTCAGGATATATGCTAGTTAGATAGTGTGATGAAAATATAATACAACTAATTAGATACGATAGAAAAAATCACGATGATAACACTTAAAAAAAATTTTAACCAAATAAAACCATAATTAATATACATGCAATAATTCTGATTTTTTGTCAGATTATTCTACAAGCAACATGTTAACTTAATGGTGTTTTATTTTTTTTTGTCCAATCAATAGATATTTTGTAAATAAAAAACAATTTTAACGATTTTTGTTTTCTTCTTTGTGTTTTTTTATTTATAGATAATTGCTACATATTTTGAAATAAATTACCAGCGTTGTGTCATCGCGCTTCTCTGCTATTGTCAGTCTCTTAAGTCCCATGTAAGCACGACCCTATTGCCAGCAATCGGATGATTTTATTGATTTTTTAAACCTATTTTTTCTATTAAAAGTTCTTTTCCCAACACAATAATTATGTATAATGTTCCAAGTCCCAGCAACCCTGACATCGTAAAACTTAAACCTAGATGTGTTACATAAGGACTCGCTGACCGCAACCGATCGATAAGAGTATCGGATAACGCTTCTAGCTAGACGTATGTTTAGGACAGCTGTAGTTTATGCAGGTCTGCGTTTGATAGGGTTTATTGTTCGTGTTTGTTACCCCTGATATCGGGATGGGTAATAGTTCAACCTTGGTATATTCTTATACAAGGTGTTTGGAAGCTGGGTGCAAAGCCTTAGTTGACACCATTTAGAGCATTTTGAGCCATAGATGTCTGAGACGAAGTAGGTTTTTACTTTTACTGCAATTTTGTTTTTTTTTAATAATCCAATTTCTGACAGTTAATTCAAATTCAAAACATTTTATTTCTCATAAACCTATATGGGCACTTATGAAACGTCAGAAGCTAGGTGCACCGTTCCAATTGCTCGTTTCCTATGGAGAAGAGCCGGCAAGAAACTCCACGGTAATTGTTAATTGCCACAGTGCCCCAGTAAAAGTTGGTATGTAATTTTTTTCATTTTTGGGGTTTGACTGATGTGTACCTAATCTAATAAAACAAGTTCCAAGCGTCTGTGTTATTGAAAATAAAATATCTGGACACTTTTGAGGTTACAGAAAACTTTGAAAATTTGAAACAACCGAAATTTGGTTATGTAGCGCTTCCGGGATGTTCACCGAGGCCAGGGTTGATGGTTTTCATGCCATTATACGGAAACGGTGCGCTTCTATTCTCGGTAGAATACGTGCTAGCTCCCACAGCATCCTGAGTGTATTGTGTGATAAGTGGGACAGCCCCATGCTGGCTCACTGGATACGACTGCACACGTAGGTGTCAGGCGTTTCAATTTTGTATATTGTGTGGTTTTTTACTAACATTAGGTTAAGACCTTTACTAACAACTTATGGATCGTGTAATTTGGTCTGAAATAAAATATATATTATTAGATAGTCTGGTCATGTTGAGAGGATGAGTGAAAGCCGTCTAACAAAACGTATTAACAAGGCAGATGTGAGTGGAAACGCCAGCGCCATGGGAGGACATTGTTTTCTGCATACACACAAAATGTTCTATTTTGCACTTACGCAGTTGGACACTACTTAGGTAAGACCGGTTACACACTACGCCAGATCCGAATCCGAGAAATGTCGGTCCGAAGTATCCATAGTACTATTTGTATGAGGGGTTGCGCACTAGATCCGAACTCTGTCCGTCCAAATTTAGAACATTATCAATTCGGATTGAACTTGGATCTTGAATTCGGATTCCGATCGGACGTAGTGCTTAACCGCTCTAAGTATATTTAAATGGAAGATTTTTTATCTGACTGAAACATGGTAGTACTGTATTTCTATTTTCTTGATGTCCCTCGGGAATCATCGAATTTCCGAATACAAACGAATGATAATTTCCTTGTCCTGATGTCCTCAATTATTAGATTTATCGTGTATAATAATTTGAATTCAGAATTAAGTACTTTATTGTTGTTTTGTTTTGATTTTCGTGTGAACTATATAGAGCTGTAAAACTATTTTCCTATCTGTCGTGCTTGCGACTTTAGTCACTTCCGTACCATTTTTAAAATAAATTACATTAAGTTAATAACAACTCTATATAGTTCCAAGTCGATTGAGAGCGTCCGGTCTGCACCAAGTGCAAAGGGTAACTGATACAAATCCGACAAGTGACGAAACACGAAGTTTGCCGAGGGACATTAAGAACTGGACTTGTACTGTAGTTGCCTTTTAGTCCTTAACGGAACTGAAGTTAATTGCTTACTTATTGCTTAGTTTAGAACACGAGGGTTTTATGTTACATCGGTGCGTAGGATTGCCCTATCAGATGCAGACATACACAAGACCTTGGCCACAAGATCAAATAACCGCAGACTTACCTTACAACGTTTATCTAATCCTTCATGAAAAGCTCAGTGATTTGACAAATTGCAAATTAATGTGCGACAACGGTGAAGTTACTTTCCTGCTACTACGAAAGTTTGTGAGAAGGGATGGATGGATGAATGTTTGTTACTCTCTCACGCAAAAACTTCAGAACGGATTTTGATGAAATTTAGCACACAGATAGTTTATAACCTGGATTAATACATAAACTACTTTTTATCCCGATATTCCCACGGGATCAAGACTTATGCGGGAGAAACCGCGGGGCGCTGCTAGTCTACTATACACTGTAACAGCGAATAAAATCTCACACTATTTTTGAAGTGAAAACTTCTTTAGGCGCGTCGGACATTTTTAAACCATTGATTTCGCGACACTGTGACGACACCTCATTTTTGTAAACGCGATTGTACTCTTTATATAAATTACGTTACGGATCAATGTTCTATGCAAGTATTTTTACTTTAAAGGTTTTGTAAACGCGATTGTGCTCTTTATTTATATTACGTTACGGATCAATGTTCTATGCAAGTATTTTTACTTTAAAGGCTTTGGAAGTTTTGTTTTTTTGTAAACGCAATTGTGCTCTTTATTTAGATAAGGTTACGGACCAATGTTCTATACAAGTATTTTTCTTCCACCAAGGCGATCTTGTTCAAATTTTCACTTCTGTCGGCACTCGGAGTGCCACTGCCATTTTTTTTTATGCTGTCACAGCCGAACGGATTTGTATGAAATAGACTATGACCTGAGTAAGGATATAGGCTACTTTTGTCCCGGTAGTAAGTTCCCCGTGAGATAATTTCCGACCTCCACGCTGGTGACGCCGCGGGCAAAAGCTAGTCTATACTAATATTATGAGGAGGTAAAATTTGTTTGTTCGTATGTTTGTATGTAGGGGGTAATCTCCGGAACTACCAGTCGCATTTGAAAAAATCTTTTTGCATTGAATAGCCCAATTCTTGAGGAAGGTTATAGGCTGGTTATAGGCATGGGTCAATGTATACGCTTTTACAACAAACTTCCCATTGACATTCGAAACTTACCCATTAAACGATTTAAAATCTGTATTAGAACCAAACTTTGTAAAAAAGGGTACTATACAATTTCAGATTGTTTAGAAGATAAAAAAGCTTGGGATTGAACTGCTTGCTCTGCTTCGCTCTGCTAAGCCTTGTGATAAAACCATAAAACTAGATATTTTAATTATTAGGTAAAATCAACATATACCAGTTTTATAAACACATTGACATTGTTGAAAATTATATTCAAAAATGACATGGTTACTTTGTAAAGTATTATATTATTTTAACTATTGTGAATGTGAGGACTATGTGGATATTGTTTTTATTTCTCTGCTAGTTTTAGTGATGGTCTGGCAGTTTGAGTAGTTTATGCGGCCTACCCAAATGTCCTTTCTTTTGTATTGTTCGTCGAGTTGAGCTCCACGATTACTGACAAATGCTTGCACTGACGGGACAGGTCCACTCAAATCTGTGTGGTTCTTTCCTCAAAAGACCTTTTCAGACACTTATCTACATGGTCCTCATATGGCCTGACCAAGATTATGTCTGGACTTTAAAAGAGACTGCGACCTCTGAGTTTGTTTCGGCCTTTCTTCTCAGAGTAGTCAGATAGGAAACGCCGAACTCATCTATTTTATTTTTAATATTTTTTTATATGACGTGTAAAAGTGATTTCGATATCCTATTTACAGAATAAACAATTTCATTTCATTTCATTTCATTTTGCTCGCGGACGAAGTCGTGAGTAGAATACTCTAAATTTTTAAAATAACAAAACATCATGTATGTCTTTGCCAAAGCTGAGAATGTATTTAAAAGGCTGGAAAAGGTTAGTCTAGAAAACGCAAAAGCTACTCCAAGTTTCCTCATGAACAAGTTTTAAGAAAACCTGTAATTTCAGAAACGTTTAGAAAACTTTCCAGACAGTAATACACCTAAAGGTCATGCCCCAGGTATTGTATCAATACCTAAATATCTATAGACTCACCTAGACACCAATCAAATCCTACTGATATTAAAAATGTGAAAGTTTGTGTGTTTGGATATTTGTTACTCAATCACGCCATAACGGCTGAACAGATTTGGATGAAATTTGGCACACAGATAGTTTGTAACCTGGATTAACATATAGGATACTTTTTATTCCAGTAGTACGTTCCTGTGGGATAATTTACGACATCCACGCGGGCGAAGCCGTATGCGAAAGCTAGTAATCCGTAAATGTTATCGATTGAAAACCCCTAGGGACTTACTAGGCCAACAAATAACTCTAACCACGCGTGTGGCGGAGCCGGCTACGTAAACTCATAAAACCTGGAATACACATACTATGTAGATTTTTTTTTTTAAGATCTAACATTACATTCTTTAAAAATTATAAAAGTAAACAACACATTAATAAAAGTTCACCTAGTTCAGGAGTCAGAGGCTTCAAACAAGTTTCTGTAACTTATTATATCAATAAAGAATTATGTTATCTTATCTTATCTTATAATAAAAAAACGAGCTAGCCTTACAGTAGTCGTTTATGATGTGTAACATATAACATATAATATGGCTGACGTACATAAATAATATCAAAAATATTCATCATCATCATCATCATCATTTAGGCTTTTAGCTACTTTTGTTTTGTGTGTATTTTGTACAGTTTTAAAAAAAATGTGCGTTTTGTTTGTGCAGAATAAAAAAGTTTTCTTTCTTTCTTTCTTCTTTTTTCATCACCATCTCCATCGTCATCGTCATCGCCATTGCCATGACTTCGACTTTGACTGACTTTGACTTTGATTTTAACTGACTTTGACTGATTTTGACTGACTGACTTTTTGACTTTGAACATCGAAATCGTCATCGGCACAGTACCAATATCTCAGAAAATACTTATTACAGTGTATTTAAATATTTTTAAACTATATAGTTTGACTGATGCCATTCTTAATTTTATTTTGTTTAGTTAAAAAAATAAATTGTGTTTTCTTTTTACATATCTACCGAAAGGAAAAATATGGTGATTAAAATCAATCAATCAATTTGCCTGACCTGTTCCCAAATATGTTGGGGTCAGCTTCCAGTCTAATCGGATACAGCTGAATACCAGTATTTTACATGGAGTGACTGCCTATCTGACCTCCACAACCCAGCTACTGGATAACACGTTAACCCTTGGTAAGACTGATTGTCAGACTTTCGGGCTTCAATGAGAGCTGAGACCAACGGCTTAACGTGCTCTCCGAGGCACGGAGGGGTCTCGGAAATAATTTACACAAAGTAAAGCGCTTGTCTAGTTGGTATACTTATAAGTTACAACATAGCAAGGCCATAGAATATTGTGATCAAGTCGTATATTCGCCAAGTCCCTAAGGAAATATAGTTCTCCTTATTATTAATGGAATTATTATGAAACTTTCTGTATGAATATTTTCAGTCTTGGCGTAACAGATAAAGGTTAAATAAAATGGTATGTTTTTTCGTTTAATACAGTCTCATACATACTTATACTTACGCTAGCCTCCTATGGGGGTAGGCAGAAACTACAGAACGTCACCTGCTACGATCCTTACATACTCCTTTTGCCTCGTTTACGTTCATACATCTGGTCATACACGCACGCCGGTTGCGAGTACTATGCATCCGACCTTTCTGAGGAATATCACCAATAAGGTCAATGTCATTATTTTTTCTTTACTGTTTCGTATCATTTGTGTCTTGTCTCTTATTTGTGTTTTGAGTTAAAATAGGATAGGACAGACTGAAAGATTACGTGAGTTGTCATACAGTTAAGACGCAGATATATGCCAGTGACCTTGAGTTGTTAGCTTGCGTGTTCTGTACTGAGCTCACGCAACGCTTCGTACGTCCAGCCAGTAATAGGATTGCTCATCAAGGAGCACTGTCCCAAATTAGACGCTTTATTAATTTAGTATGCATAAAACAAAAGGTATTTTAATAAAACACATATACTAAAATATCAATAATTAAATTATCTTTAAATGGTGAAGATTTCAGAAAAATACGCTCGATAGATTTTGCATGATTCTCAGTTGTTTATCGGCGTTAAACATAACTTTTCAAATTAATTTCAGTATGTAGTATAAACATAATCTAAAATATTCATATATTTGGTTATTAAGAAAATGCTTTAATATAACATATATTTTTTCCAAATCATTTAGACGTGATCTTTAGTATAAAATCATTAAAAGTTGGTTATCGTCCTTAACATCAAAGTAGATAAAACTCACAAATGTTAAAAAGGTTGATTTACAGGCATAAATATATGTCTTTCAGGTCAAAGTCAAAGTCAAAAGTCACAAGTCAAAGTAATTAAGTTGCCAAAAACACGGCATATTTTAATAATAATATTAATTTATAAACGTTGCTTAAAATTTAGGAATGATTAACGTCTGTTTAAATGATTGTTTTGATGATGATGAAAGCGACTTTGATTTATAATATGTATGTTTATAGATGACTATATACATACATATTATAAATCAAAGTCACTTTCCGTATTTGTCTGTATGTCCGCGTTGTTCTTCTAAACCACGCAACAGATTTTGATGAGGTTTTCACCATCGTTTAGAGAATTTTTTCCGGAAGGTTTATGTGTAGTATAATACGTTAGTATTAAAGTTACATATAACTAAGAAATCTCGATATTTGTCAAGTCGTAAAAACCGTGCAAAGCAGGAGCGGGTTTGTAAATAATAAATTTATGACGTTTAAACGTCCCATAACTTTTATTAATGTTAACAATTAAGGAGGTTTATGTTAATAAATTTACAAATAAATATTTACATGTTTAACCATAAATTGTAGACTAGTCTGTCAAGTAGCTTTTTACAAATAATTCAATAGATAATTAAGTATGAAATATTAACACAATTATGATATTAATAGATTTAAAATGTAGAAATGTTTTTCGACAAATTATTATTTATGAAGCATCATAAATATTAATATAGCATACTGGCGCCCTAAGATTCGAAAAAAATCTAGCTTAGGCATAGCAACATAATTAAAAGCTACAAATTTTAGTTTCTTAAAAACTGGTCCAAGTTGAATAATTCAACACTTTAATGAACCAAAATCTATAATAAACTATTAATTATATAATATAAATTCCTTGTTTATGTGACAGTAATTAATTCTTAACTAATGTATATACATTAGTTAAGAATTTGCATCTACACGGGATCCGATGACCAAACTAATATTAGTTTGGTCATCGGGTCCCGGGTAGATGCAAATTTGTTTTTTGTTTCAGTTACGTCTTTGAACCCCAAGATATAAATGTGTAGAAATGTCTAGTCAAAGCTGTGACCTCGTCGAAAAAAATTGCGTCCAACTGTTAACCGCTAAATGCACGCACACTAGAAAAGCACAATGACGTGGCGCGAGTGTAAGACGTAGCTGTCACACACACCAGCATAACAAAGTTGGCTTGTTCGTTTTAGTTTTTTTACAGCGCGACACTCTATCTAGACTAATCAGTTTTGACCATAGACTTTTGAAAAGATAGAGCCTATATGCCTAATTTTTTTGTCGAAACACAACATAACTCATTGTTGGCATATTGGCGTGTGCTGGCTGTCATAATATGGAAAATAATTTAATTTATTGTTTTGTAATGATAATTACTTTGCATATTATTGTACAGGATCAAATTCTTCTAACTTAAGAGTGGTTATCCTAAAGTTGGCAATGTCGTAAATAGCTGTCAAATATTTGTTTTGATTAAATTGGCAATATTACTGTATGGAAATATGAAATATGGCTACGTAGACCCTTGTAAGCACAAGGGTTTAGCCGATACGCTACCTTACAGCTTCATCTAGTAAAAGCCGAATCACATACAGGGTGGCAGGGACATCGACGCAAAAACTGTTACCATGAATTCAGTACATGATTCTGAACCCTGCGTTGAAATTTTCCGTCGGTTAGTTTTAAAAAAGTCTGCTGTTCCATACATTTTGACCGCGTAGGTATTGCACCTTTCTATGAACCAGTAGATTAAAAAAAAATAACCGACGAAAAATATCAACACACGGGAGTTCAGAATCATGTACTGAATCCATGATGGTAACAGTTTTCGCGGCGAACTCCATGCCACCCTGTATATTAAACAAACCACTAAAAATAACCTGTTCATTACAACACTTTAGCAAAAAAAAATAGTAACCCCAATCTCCCCAAAATTGTTCCCTAAATTTATTTGCAGAAAGCTATTTACAATTATTTATGTAACAAAAGCTCCACCTAAACTTAACCCCCCACGTGATGTAAACTGTTGTCAAAGACTAACAAGAGTGTTGTAACATTCACCCCTAGTCTCTGACGTCATAAAGTTAAACTAATAAAAAAGTCACCAAGTTTCATTTTTTCTTGAGTCCTTGGAAGCCACAGAGTATGGAGACATTGTCCACACTTTCCTTATAAACCAAGCGTGTCACCGTTTACACGCACTCCGAGGCCTCATTAGTGCGTTGCGTAGTCGCAGCGTCAACGCTGCGTTGTTTTACATAAATCTTTTAATGACATGCCACATTATGCGTTGCGTCGTCGCACGCGACGTTTCAAAGGATCGACGAACGAGAGACGAAGCGGGGGGAGGATGATGCGCTGCGCTGTCTGAGCTGCGGTGCGTGCGATGCCGGACAGTGTTCCGATCCATTGTTCAATGAAGACTGAAATCCACAACGAGACGCTGCGCTACGATGGCGTGCATCGCCTTCTTGCGTTGCGACGTGTGGCATACAATACGTTGATCCGTTGCGACGACGCAACGCAACGCACTAATGAGGCCTTACTCTAATGATGTAATTAAAATCACGGCTTTGAAGGCGATCCGTGACAGCCCCGTTGCTCTCGTGGTCGCAAGCGAGCCTGCTGAGCGTAGGGTCCAAGGTTCGACCTGGATCGGGCATAGTGTTATTGGGTTTTTCCACTAGGAATTTCTTACGGATTTTGGAAGTTGGCGGTGTGATACCCCCGTGCCTCCTCCATGTCGTTGTCCCTGCGCTTGAGATCTCTCCGGTCGTGTCAGATTGATGTCCTATCGAACTATGAGAGTGAGGGAAGAGAGAGTGCACCTGTATCTGCGTACACACGCTTGCACTATAATATGTATCTCCCGCGCCGAAGGCTGGTCTCCGTTGAGATTGGCTGCCTTGGCCGAAATACGATCTGGAGGACGATACGTACTGCCGTCTCTTCAAACTTCCATACTCTATGTCAGATTGGAAGCCTTAGAATTTGACAAACCTAAATAAAAAATCACGTTGACTACCGAGGGGTGAGAAAACCCATTTTTTTTATTTTTAGTTTTTTTTTTTAAGTTAAGCATAATTTTAAATGTTCCCATTTCTTTTGTGCCTATAAAACTAAATGAAAGTGGGAAAGCTTACACAATTCAATTTAATGTAAGAAACAATATTCTTCTGCAAACTCGAGGTTATTATTTCAACAAGTTACGTTTTCAAGATGGTACCTACTCGCTTATAAATAGAAACCATTGATTGTTTGGCGTTAGAAACATTTGACAGATACCGGCGTTTTTCGTAAAGCCGGCGCCAGATATAGCAACAATATTTGAACACTTGTTTGAACATATGTGAGGCACGGGTGTTTGGGTATTTGATCAAAGTTTGATCACTTGTTTCAACTTTGCCATGCAGTGTCGGTTTTTCGAGCGCACATTAAAGACAGACATACATACATAGCAACAATATTTGAACACATATGAGGCACGGGTGTAACAGGCAGACAGACAATTTCGCATTTAGGTATAATATTAGTATAGATTTTAAATTAGTGTCACAATAAATAGACTTAATACAAGAATGTACCTCTAGGCCAGTCATGCTCAAAGTGTGCTCCGCAGCCAAAGCCTCTGATGCTCTCCGCGAAAATACTAGCATAAATATGACCTATGTCCAACAGTGGACGTCATTACTTTGTGGTATTTTAGCAGCTTCAGAATCATCCTAATCTCGTACGAATAGTTTATATTTTTTATTTTTAAAACTGATTTCATTTTCTCAATAACATTTTATTACAGGGTTCTGTTTTTTCCTTCTGAGCTACTTAACTCTAAAAGTAGATATAAGATAACTCAGTAACATATCACTGATTTACTAAGATAACATCGATTTCTTACAATTCCTACATTGTATCATTGATTAGTCACAGTGAATAAATAATAAATACAAAATCACGTGAGGGAGGTTTTTTGAAGTGAAAACTTCTTTAGGCGTGTTGGGTATTTTTAAGATGGGACTAAACCGTTGATGGGACACTGTGACGACACCAGCTTTTGACCATTAAAAAGACATCAACGCGTTGATTACCGCGGTGCGTGGAGTAAAAGACATCAACGCATTGATTACCGCGGTGCCGATTTTTTTTCAAGTTTTCACTTCTGTCGGCACTCCCGGAGTGCCACTGTTCTTTTAGGTCAAGTTCCTATCACGAAGCGGATATCGTCTTCGTACAGCAAGACGTCAGTTACTCAAGAAATGGCACAATCATTTACTTATCCGTATTTATTTCTGTAAAATAGAAAGTTTTCACAGGCCTAGAGATGGGAGCGCGCAAGCCCCACCACGACGTCAACGTAAAAATACGGCGGAGGGGTTATTATTATTTATTTATGTCAGAGAAAACTCCATAATAGAAAAATCATAAAATGTTAGTGTGTAAGTAACAGAATTGTACTAAAAATGGCACATTTTAACTTAATACATTGCTGTAATTTTTTGATTTCGTAACAAAATAAAAAATATGTGTGTAATATTTTTTAATAACCTGACGGATAAAAAAAAACTTTTTAGTCATCATCCATATTGCAAAAAACGTAAAAAAAAATATTGAAATTCGCGGGCAACCACTGCGGATCCTCGTTAATAAAAAATCTTAAATTATTTCACTAATGACATACAACGCATAAACAGCTGGGTTTAGAAACATAAAATTTTGCACTAGAGGAATTTTCAAGCTGGTTAAACAGGGGATGACATTTTGTATGGAAATTCGTAATTTTTACCGATGGGAAGTTCCACCGGCAAACGGCTTGTAGATATATTAAATACTAGCTTCCGCCTGCGCCTTCGCCCGCGTGTTATATCAATAAAAAGTAGCCTATGTCCTTCCCCAGGGTTCAAAGTATCCCCATACCAAATTTCATCAGAATCGGTTGAGCCGTTTAGCTGTGAAACCGTAACAAACAAACATACAAAAACAAATCTTTTCTCTTTTTATCGTCGATATCTACTGTGCGCTTTAACGCATAATACAGTACGTACTTAAGCGCTAATTATAAACAAATACCTACTCTAAACAAGTACTCTGCCACGCGCCTGCGCCCGCGCATCTAACTGCGATTGTCAACGACCTTGACACTAGACATGTGTAGCACTGATTCATTAGCAAATGACTAAGGAATCATCATTCATTACTACTTTGTAGTAGAACATAATAAACTCTTGCGCATGGAGAGATTTGAAGCGCAGTGCATGTTGTTTACAGTATATGTGACACATTCTTGTCAATTTTTTTCTTACATAGAATATTTTTTTATTTTTTTAAAGGTAAATATCATTTATTTGTCCAAAACAAGAGTATACACACACATGGTATGCAAGATGTTACAATTAAATTATATCACAGTCATGTTTTGCCTTAACGGCGTACAAATATAAGAAGGTAGGTCTACATTTAATCAATTAATTATAAACTTATCCATTATTATTAACAGTCCAAATTAGAATTTAAAAATTAAAATGTACTACAGAATAATGTCAACAACTCTTAATAATGGTAATCAAGCTAGGTACTTCCAGTGTAAGATGACCTCGTGTTGCATAGCTTTTCCGTACAGTGAGAGGTCAGCTTATAGGGTCACCTGTTCACGAATGAAACACCAAAATTTCAAACCATCCTATCTCTGCTGTTTCTCAAGTTACGAGTCAAATTTTTTGCACCAACATAGACAATTTAACTAGTAATCTCTTAGTATTTTAAATTTTAACTTTACTTTCATAATTTATGAATAAAAAAGGTTTTAAAAAAAAATGAACTTTGTTTCATTGTGTCCATAAATGTGTATTCAATGAAACACCTGAATTTTTACAATGAAACAGGGCTAATCAACAATGAAACAGTGTTATTAGTAGGTAGATAGTATTTTGTTTGCTTTTCAACTAAGTAAGAATTTATGCAAAAAATTTAAGAAATTTAAATGAAAACAATATGTTTTATTCATAATATTATTAATTACGTTTTAATCAGTCTTATTTATTTAATCAGACTTAAAAATTAACAATCACAGTGGTAATACCTACTGGTTCAGGATTAACAAAAAAAAAAATGCCCGTCTAACAGGGCTAAAAAACTCAAAAATTATTAAATATCAAAACAGTATTAAAAATATAACAATAATTGTCATTATATTTAGGTATAACTTCTTATTAATATATGAATAAAGATAACAAAAATATAGCGGTATTAAAACCGAATCCCGAAACTCAGCCAGATCCTAATGTACTTTTAAAGTTGAGCTTCTTGTTCTTCTGTAAATACTCTGTTAACATTCTTATTCTTTTTAGCATAACGGAATAATGTGGGGTAATGGACATTGCATTCTCTAGCAGCTTTTCTCAGACTCCATCCCTGCCTTTGAAGCTTTAAGCATGTTAGCGGCCGAATGATCACCTTTTTTCTTAAATAGGTTTTTTACGTGCCATCTGAAAAAAAAATACATTAAGTAGGTATACGAAGTAGGTAAGTAGTTACTAGATACCCAACTGTACCTAATAAAGAAAGCTACAGGGCAGGTGCTTGTGCTTAGAAAAAATATCGTTATGGCTATTTTCTACATGGACTACAATTAAACAAGATAGCACACAATGACACACTGTTTCATTGTATACAACATACTTTCGTTTCATTGTAAACCATCAAGGTCATTTTATATAATCTATAGAAAAATTGCAACAAAAAGTGAACAATTTTCATACGGATTCAGGTTAAAAGATACTTTGAAATGTACAGAATGCAACGTAATATTGAACAGTACGAAATTATCTTCTATAATTTGCAAAAAAATCACCAAATATTAGCAAAAATTCTTACTTTTTTGAAGCAATATCCTTTATGTGGCACTAGAGACGTCCTCTCTCACGCGGCGCGCTCGCAAACTGGGTGTGTGCGGGGGGGCCCTGAGCATGTCCTTTCTTGCTATCCTGCTCTATCTGGTAACGTCGTGTTTTTGAAATATCGCAAAGTTTCACTGTGTACGATTGTTTCAATGTTGGACAGGTGACCCTACTGGAAATTTACAGATTAATATGTCGACGTGCATAGTCACCTACTTATAGAGCATAATGTTTCTACTATTATACTGGATAGTGGTTCTTACAATGGTTCTTCGGCCTTTTATTTGACTTGGACATAACAAAAGAAGCAGTGGTAGGCGCAGACTAAATAAAAAACCAAGACAGCGCTGCGAACAATACAGTGAAGCATGCCAAAACTACACCTCCGCTCTGTTCATACACGCACACGTTTACAATCAAACTACACCTTACTAAGTGCACACATGTTTACGAAACCCGCTTTACGTCACTGTTGACAGTTGTTTATTTGGTCTGAGGTTGTGTAGGTCCTAGGTTAGAACCCAGACAGACGCGTTACTTTGTGTAAATTATTTAATTAAATATTATTTTTGTTTACGTGTTGTCTTAATTTATTGACATTTTATTGTTATTACTTTATTGGTAACTATTAGTGTTTGGCATGAAATTGTGACATGTAGGTACCTTGACTTTATATTTTTATTTTCATTTTATTCATGTAACATTTGATTATCTATGTATTTACCTAAACAATTTTGTATGCCTTCTGGTGGGACGTAGTATGGACCGATATTTATTTGTAACATCTGTATAATTTTTTACCCTATGTTCACAAAAATATTAAATGAATTTGAACGGTGAAGGAAAACATTGTGAGGAAACCGGCATGTCCTAGAACCGAAAATTCGAAGACATGTGACATCTACCACCCCGCACCGGGCCCGCGTATGTGTCCCAGCAGTTGGGACATTATAGGCTAATAATGCTAGATCAAAACTATTCAAGTCCTGAACTGCCCATTCCAATTTTTCACATAAGTCCTTTACTATGCGAAATAGACTCAAATTATATTGGGTTTTTTGCGATTAAATATTGTAATCGTGTCGAGCACAGTATATTTAGTACACGCGTTTCATTTATGTACTATCGAAGAAATGCATATCTAAGCAATTTGAAAACAAAATCCCGTGCACACGACCCTTTTCGTAGGTAAGCGTTACTATAGCGGCCGAGCGCTGCAAGCAGGAATAATCCTTACAGTGTATAGATATGAGTTTCTTTGATGGTACTACTTTATAAATAGAAAAAACCGGCCAAGTGCGAGTCGGACTCGAAGGGTTCATCACCGTACAATATTTAGCAAAAATCGCCGAAAAAACACATTTCTGGTATGGGAAACCCTCATAAAATTTTTATTTTTATTATATTTTTGTTATAGCGACAATAGAAACACAATCTGTGAAAATTTCAACTGTATACCTATTACGGTTCGTGAAATACAGCCCGCTGACAGACAGACGGACAGTGGTGGCTTAGGTTCTGTTTGATACCCTTTGGGTAGCAACCCTAAAAAGGATAGGAAAGTAATGTAGGTACTAAAGTTTTAGTGATTCCTTAAATACAGGCTCAAATTTTTAGATAATGTTTAGATATGGGTACCCATTATGACTGCAGGCTTTCGCTAGGTAATTTTAAACCGACTTCCAAAAAGGAGGAGGTTATATGTTCGACGCGTATGTTTGTTTTTTTTTTTTTTTTTTATGTATGTCCATCGATTTCTCCGTCATTTGTGGACCGATTTTGAAAATTCTTTTTTTTTTTTTGAAAGGGTATGCTCCCAAATTGGTCCCATATAAATTTTATTAACTTTGCTTGGGTAGTTTTTGAGTTAGCTACAAAATACGTATTTTTTTTCTCACTTAGTATGTAGATGATATGATAAGTTCCTGACACTGGTAGTAGGTAGTGGTATTCGAATGTGTGTGGGGTAGGTACCACAACTAAAAAGTGAAAAATAAAAACTTTTTACAAAAAAAAACTACCGACTTCCAAAAAAACACTACAAAGTGAAAAATAACTTTAATTTCGGAAGTCGGTGGCAAAAAACGAAAACACAAAACCCAAGACACCGACTTCCGAAATTAAAGTTATTTTTCACTTTGTAGTGTTTTTTATATGACCCTGTATAAAAATCTGTTGTGCTAATCAAAGCAAAAATATCGATACAAATAGGTTATCAGAAACAGTTTATACCTACCGTCTGCTAATTATCTACGCACCTTCACCTGGCTAATTGAGTTGTACTCATTTATAAGATTACTAATCGAACTTATTAAATCTGCAATATTAAGACGCAGATATATGCCAGTGACCTTGAGTGGTTAGCTTGCGTGTTCTGTACTGAACTCACGCAACGCGTCGTACGTCCAGCCAGTAATAGGACTCGCCCATCAAGGAGCGCTGTCCCAAATTAAACGCATTATTAATTTATTATGCATGAAACAAAAGTTAAGTATTTTAATAAAACACGTATACTAAAGATCAATAATTAAATTATCTTTAAAATGGTGAAGGTTTTAGAAAAATACGCTTGATATATTTTGAGTGATTCTCGGTTTATAACCGTGTTAGACATAACTTTACAAATTAATTTCACTATGTAATATAAACATAATCTAAAATATTCTTATTTTAAGTTATTAAGAAAATACTCTAATTTAACATATTGTATTTTTTCCAAATCATTAACACTACTCGTTTAAACGTGATCTTCAGTTTAAAATCATTAAAAGTCGGTTATTGTCGCCTTAAGGCCTCGGCACTGTCGTGCGTTTTTTTTACCGCAAAATCTATGAAGTATGGAATGCCATAGAAGTGCGCGCATTGCGATGAAAAAAACCGCATGCGGTTAATTGACAGTGGGCCTCCCGCTGCAAAGCGGTGAGTTCACCGCAAGTATTTTGTATCGCTAAGAGATATATGAAAACGCAGCGAGACACCGACCAAGCAGTAAAATATCTTATTGTTTTTTTAATACGTCCATAAATCTTTATATCTATAAAATCTAACTATATAATCTATAAAAAGTAGACCTTTTTTTTTTTTTTTTTTTTTTTGGGTGGGAAATTATCAAATAACTTCTCCCGCTCTGGGTGGAGCGGGAGGGCGTGTCAGACTCTTACTGACTAAAACCCACCCGTGTTCCTTCCTATGCCATGTTGCCGGGGGCCACGATTTCCCTATCGGTTTTCTTCGAACCCCCGGCATTGGCATTGGCCCTAGCGGACCCCGTCAATTCTGCTGACATCTCTTTGAGGCGCGCGTGGAACACAACGCGCCGTCGACCCGGGCTTGGTCCTTATCGGACGGCGAGCTACCCATTGCTCACCGTCCGCAAGCCCGCGCCTACGGTGGCCGGAAATCTTCCTGCGATTCCCGACGCCCAGGGCGTCTCCTGCTGCGGCGGTTAGGGGCGCGAGGGCGCGAAATTTGCCTCTCCCTCACGCGCTCCGTCTCCTCCTTCGCGAGAATTACTGCTTCGCAGAAGGAGGTGACGGCCTCCCATTTCCTCTCGCTCCGTAGCATGGCCCGAATCAGGGCCGGACGCGAGAGATCACCGCCGCCGATCGCATCCACGAGGACACGGCGATGCCCTGCCCAAGCCGGGCAGACCTCCACCGTATGCTCCACCGTGTCCTCCGGGCGATCCACACAGTGACGACACCCGGGCGTTTCCTCCCGCTTTATCCTGAACAGGTACCTCCCGAAACTGCCGTGTCCGGTGAGTACCTGCGTCAGGCGGAAGGTGAGGACGCCGTGGCGCCTCTCTAGCCACTCCTCAAAGAGGGGTCTTATCGCCTCAATTGTGGCGTGCCCACCTCAATTGTGGCGTGCCCAATAAAAAGTAGACCTCAAATAGGCCTTAAAGCCGTCAAGCACCCAAAAGCAGTTTGGATACGAACAACATAGATTTTTTCACCACCAGTGCGTGGACCCGTGACTGCGTTTTTTATAACGTAGGTACGGCATAAATAACGTCTCAGACCCAGAAGTCACGAGTTCGATTCCCAGTGAGGGCATTTTCAGCTCGATATGGTTAGTAGTAGGGCTTGTTCTAAGTCCGCCTGGCTAGCTACCACCATCTAAGTCTGTCGCCATAACAACAATGTTAACAGCATTGTTGTGTTTCGCCAGTTAGAGGTGATATAGCCAGTTCCTCTCCCAGCGCACCGCAGTGCAGGGATGTAACGGATATCCGTATCTGCATACGCAACTGCAGAGTATCCGCATACATTTTGATATCTGCAAAACATTCGCTTCCTTAACTTTTGATTTTAAAAGCTCCGCAACCTCATAATTTCTATGGGAATGTGACCCCACGTTGTTCGCTCAAATAGTGAATTTTGTTAAACTCGCTCCGAGCTAAGGGGCGGGCCGGAGTGTGTGTGACGCGTTCCTATTGCCTGAATTCGCAGTGTCCCTGTCCTATGACAGACGATCGGCTGCACGTGGCAGTGGTGATGGCATGATTGTGGTGTCACAACCCTGCCTCAGTGCGCGCTACCCCTTAGATTGCCCGATAACATTGGAAAACTTGCTAAACATCTCTACCTACCACTCGGGGAGACAGGCGCGATGTTTATGCCTATGGGTGTACTTGTGACTCTGCCTACGTACATACGTACGTGGACTTGCGTCACCTGCATCTCAGCATTGAGATGCAGGTGACGCAGGTTCACGCAGCGCATGGCAGAGCAGATATTGTAATGCATGAACGTACTGACAGCTGCGTACGCTGCGGCGCAGGCACGTGCGATGCAGACATGTGTCTGTCCTGCTCTGCGTCTCGTTGTAGAGCCGGCACAGATTTCTGCGCGACGCGTGCAGGTCGTCACTTGTTTTTTACCACTGATTCATAATTTTGTTTCAAAGACAGATTGTTTGTACTAGCTAGGACGCGAACGTGTCTGTGTAGCTGCGTCACAGCATGTGCTCGCGGGCTATGTCTGCCTCGGCTGCCCTACCCAGCAACATTTTTTTTATTTTTTGTACAATAGTTTTGATTTTTTATATCATTATTGTCATTATTTTATTTTGTAATCCCCTAGTGGGATTTATATGTCCGTAAGTATGTCCGTGGCATCACAGCGGGCCCTATCAGAATACCAGCGCTGCGGTATTTATTTATTTTTAAATATCGCAGCATCATGCTGAGATAGGAGCCTTTTTGACCGCGCACAGGTCGTTATTAATTTTGTTTGTTAGTTTTTAAAATGCTCCTTTTTTAAATTTGTTATTTTTTAATTTTTTTTATTATTGTTTTATATTTCCTGTGCGTGTCCCAAATAAAATATTTTTCTTTCTTTCTTTCTTTCAACATCTGTCCTGTGCTGCGTCACCTGCGTCTCAGCATACGCTAAGCTTCATACGTGTGTATTGAATCTGCCTAACGTATTTTTAGCAGAAAATGAAGCTAAATTTAAGTGATGCGAAATTAGTTTCATCACGAGGTAGATAGGTAGATACTATTAATTTATTTACAGTCTCGGGATAAATATGCATTTTACTAAATCCGGAATTATTTTCTTAATGATAACCACAACTGGGAAATATTAAATATAGTTTTTAGAACCACATAATATGTTCCTTTTGAATATTTTTTCTCGACTTTTATAAACCTTAAAAAAAGAAAGTTGCATGGTTGGTATATAGGTACCACGATTTACTAAGTAGGTATACTATGTCAGTGCTTGTGTACTGACAGACACACACCGAGGTATATTTCGACGTGACAATGATTACTGCAATCTTCCAATCATGTGATGATGCGTACAACTGTTGAAGCGAATTGGAGCATCCGCCGGCAGTGCGTAGGCGCCATGCTTTCTTTCAAAGATAGACTATGGAGGGATTATGAGGGATATATAACATTAAAAACTAGAATCCAGTCTTAAATCATCATAGTCCTTTGGCTTTGCCGTAGTCGGGTAAAAAGAGCATGCCGTTTTCTTGCTGAACAATAAATGAAAAAAAAATCGACAGTACTTAAATAGTATCAAACTGATTGCTCACAACAATAACAGCACCATAATTGCTTAACACATGATCAATCACTAATCAGCACGCTTAGCATGACCACAATAGAAACGGGTTTTGTCGACGGAAGAATAGACAAAATGACAGATTGTGATTGTTTATCTGTCATTTTGTCTATTCTTCCGTCGACAAAACCCATAGAAAACTCGTTTACTTATATGGTTTTCATGCTACGCGTGCTGTTTTATTTTGGCAGTTCAACAACATTCATTGCGTTATTTACGTTGTTGAGCAGACAAATTTTTCGAACATAATTATGAAGAAATGGATTAGCAATTTCTTTCAAAATGATTCAGATTATGACTGATCGTGAGTTACGCAATTTGGGTTCATGATTGTGATTTCTAATTCTATCAGGAGAAAAACATAATTTTAGAGTGTTTAAAATTGATTGATTATACTTTTAGCTTGCATTTCTTTCTGGACATTCCAAATTTTTGTAACTTTCCGGAAAAATGCGAATTTATTTTAATATTACAAACTCTATCGGCATTATTAGTTTCAGACAGCTTCATTTAGATTTCAACGTAATGATTACTCTGCTTTTATAACAAAAGTCTTGAAAAGACGTCAGTCTAAAACTACTTTAAAAAATACAATAGACGTGGATATATTTAGTAACCTTTTCCGCTTAGCTGTTTCTAAAGAGCCATAAAAAACTCCTGAAAGAAATCGACTCGTGTTTTTCCTCTCAACGAGGCATCCTCAGGATGACGATTGACTTGTTGCGGACCCGAACACGGCGTGTTGCCACACCTTAATACTTTAAAAGTTAACCACCAAAAGACTGTAAGCCTACGCTGACACTACAAACCGGGAGAATAATTTGGTCTCAACTAAAACTAGACCATTTGGGTACTCGTGCACCGAAATATACATTCCACACCACACAGAGCTACTGAAGATGTACTGGAGGTACGGACTGTCATCAAGTCGCCGGTCGATGATCACGGGTTCATACGAACGAACACAAGTAGGTAATGACCGTATCCGGGCGAGCCAGCGTGAGCCCGAGAACTGAGCTGGGACGTATTAGGGAGGCAATAATAATAATAATAACCCCACCGCCATATCTCTACGTTGACGTCGTGGTGGGGCTTGCGCGCTCCTAAACTCTAGGTCTGTACTGGTAGAGTTTACTTTGCCGAAACGGGTCTAGGGTGAGGAGCCAGACCAAGAGAGATACAGAAACCCGCAGAGCAGCATGTGGCGAGCTGTTGGGCAGTAACAACCCCACGGACCCTATCTCCCAGGAGAAGTCTTGTTCGTCACCTCTGGGTTACCTTTATTGGCTGGCTGGAGTGTATACTGACGAGGAACGGAGCTCCCACCTCATTCTTGCCTTTATTGGCCGGCTTCAGTGGAGATTCGCAGGAGCAAGCGTGCTCGGAGGAAGGAAGTATTCCAGTAAGTCCTCGTAGGGATCTTGACCATCTTCTGGGCTCTAGGATTGTTCTGAAAGCCGTGGAATACCTCTCCACTCCTCAAGCACCTCAGTACATGTCGCCCCCTTGTCGCTACAACACTTTGTGCTAGCGACCGTTTTTGGGGGCCCATTATTGAGTGTGCAAGTCCCCCCCTGCCATTTTACCTGTGTATTTTATACAAAATATTGGTCAGGCAGGGGCTGTCTTTCCATAGCTCTAGACAACCATTTCACTTAGCCACCCAAACCCATAATCCAATATCTTTGTTTCCATATCCTACAATAGTCCTACACCAACCGAGGGTTGTCCTTGGGTGCTCTGGCATAGCGCAAACAGGGACAATCGTCGGTTGGTTCGCCATCTAACGGGCCTCTGCGAGTTGGCTTCAGCCCCTCGTACGCCTTCCAAAGGTCCGGAACCCTAGGGTCCCGAGATGTGTCAAAGACATTTGAAAAATATAGTAGTAATAAAAATAGTAAAGAAAAAGTAATAAGTAGTCGTCGTTAGTAATAATAGTCATCCAGACTGAATTTCGGTCATGACAGCCAATTTCAGCTGAGACCAGCCATCGACACGGGAGTATAGTGCATAAGTGTGTGCGGAAACACAGGTTCACTCTCTCTTCCCTCATTTTCGAACGAACTTCGGCTTAGGGCGTCGCTGGGGGGAGGACTGCAAGAAGGGACAGGCTGGATCAAAGTTACATTTTGATCATCATGCGGGGTATTTAAAGCTACGTGCTCAGCTGCAACAACTGCTGGCACCTCGTTTTCGAGTAAAGGTCGGGGGGGAGTATCTTTACTCAGGGACGCGGTCGTGATCGCAGTCACTAGCTCAATGAAAGATTCTATAATAACCTACGTTGGACACCTGAAAAATAATAAAATTCCCTAAGTCTGTCCCTTATCTCAATATCAAACGACAAAACCATGCATCGCTGACCCTCAGTTGTTTGATTCATACACTTATAACTTCTTACATTCAGATTATCAACATATAACATAACATCACGCCTTGTTTCCTCGAAGCTTTGGGCAGAGTTGTACCAATAGAACACCCACATTTCGCTAGTTATGTTTAAGTCCCATGTAATAGTGAGCGAGCCTATTGCCATCAACCGGGCACAAATCCAGACTCCGGGCAGCTACTGAGAA
The DNA here is from genome assembly GCA_949152395.1 of Agrochola litura. Taxonomy (NCBI): domain Eukaryota; kingdom Metazoa; phylum Arthropoda; class Insecta; order Lepidoptera; family Noctuidae; genus Agrochola; species Agrochola litura. The sequence continues at coordinate 24,137,667 of OX424495.1, read as the reverse complement.
ATTCGAGATGGAAAAACTGAATAGCATTTTGCCTGACCTGGGAATCGAATCCAAGACCTCATGCTCAGCAGTAGACCAACGAGACAGTCTATTATCTAATGATTATTGTTAAATTATTTGTCTAAACTTTGAACTTTTGATAAACAAACACTAATATTTTGATGAATTTATTCATGTTGATGGAAATTAAGTTTAGGGATGAGGAACTGTAAATGAGTCAGTTAATGAATATGTACGAAGTTCTAGGAGTGAGATGGATGTTTTTGCAGCTGTTTGTTTCCCCAAATACAAACGATGATGATATCAAAATACACGACGGAAAAAGGGTAAGTACTCCCCGCACTTACAGACGACAAAAATTTAAGTTAAGAATCTTTATAATACGATAACGTCACTGCTTGGCTATTTTGACCCGACTGCCCCAAAGAGTATTATCTATTTCTTTGGCACGCTCTGTAGCCTAAACGGCTTGATGGATTTTAACATGTGAGGTGTCGTTAGATTAGTCTTAATAGGCCTGTGTCCAATTTTTTTTATTTTTAGTCCGTCTTTCAGATAATAAAAAAATATTGAACACGTATTTTTTCTTTTTTGACGTAATCAAAAGATTACGGCGATACATTGAGTTAAAATGTGGCATGACGTCACGCCTTGCTAGATTTAATAGTGCGTTGTGACGTAGCGAGCCCCCACTCCCCAACTTTAATGCGTGTTTTCTAAGTTATTTTTGATTAATATGATAAAGCAAAAAATACGTGTCTAATATTTTTTTATTATCTGAAAGACGGACTAAATAGTATTTCTGTTTTTTTACCTAGGCAACTACCCTATTGTGGGAGTGTCATAGGCTATATAATATTTATATATTGCATCTGCAAATACAAAAAAGGGAGGGGTAGGTTTAAAAAAAAAACTACATTATTGGTATCAAATAAAAGCTAGTAATGAGTCAATAATTATATATTATTTAAAAAAAACTAAAAAGCTTGAAATAAAAAAATATATTAAAAACAAAAAACCCGACTGCAAAAACACATAACTGAAAAGCGAAAAACAAGCATTATAATCTATAGAATGTTGGTATTGCAAGCGGGACAAACAAAATTTACACCATCATTTCAGGTTATTGGTTATTGGTATCGGATGCCAATCCGATTGAGTTGAAACTTGGCATACTTATTATATAACTACGGGGACATTTTGAAATACATTATACGATGGAGCTGGTCTTTTGATGGAGCCGCAAGGTGGTCACGGGCACTCTTCAACAAAACAAGATAGCTCTGTTTTGTATCGGCCATTAGTATTTGTTTTGACAATGGGTATCCTAAAGTGTATTCCAGGTTCTTATGATGGAGCTGGAAGCTCGCCATAGGATTTCCTCAACTAAACAAGATGGCCTCCTTGTGGTTGGGTTCGTTTGTATGCGTTTTGGGAGCAGTGCTCTTCTTCTTTTGGTGTGGTTAGTGACTAACCTGGTGTCAACGTTTTAAAGCCGCCCATGGGCCTCTGACTTGGCTCCACATGCCGTCGAGAAATATCTCTTAGGCATCGGGTTTCCTCACGATGTTTTCCTTCACCGTTTTTTAAAGCAATTGATAATTACACAATACGCACATGAATCCGAAACGTCAGGATTTATTTAATACTTCAAGCACAGTAAAAGGAATAGAGACGAACTTAATGCCATAGTTTCTGGCTAGGATAAAATCCTATAAATAGAGAGGTCCTTGTACATTTTATACAGAATGGCGATAAGGTTATCACATTAAACAGACAGCGGTCAATACTAGTTGAGGTTAATTATACTTATTATAAATTAAAGTCACTTTTCGACTCTGTCTGTGTGCCTGCGTTGTTCTTCCAAACTACGCAACGAATTTTGATGCGGTAACATCACTTAGAGAATTTATTGTGGAAGGCTGTGTATAAAAAACAGTGGCACTCCGGGAGTGCCGACAGAAGTGAAAATTTGAACAAGATCGCCTTGGTGGAAGAAAAATACTTGTATAGAACATTGGTCCGTAACTTTATCTAAATAAAGAGCACAATCGCGTTTACAGAAAAAAAAACTTCCAAAACCTTTAAAGTAAAAATACATTGTTCCGTACCGTAATATAAATGAAGAGCACAATCGCGTTTACAAAAATGAGGTGTTGGTAACGGTGTCGCGAGTTTAATAGTTTTTTCCCATCTCAAAAATGCCCAACGCGCCTAAAGTTTTTACTTCAATAAATTAATATTAAAAACATAGATATAAGTAGACTGCCTCGTTGGTCTAGTGATCGCAACTGCTACTGTTCATGAGGTCCCGGGTTCAATTCCCGGGTCGAGCAAAGTGTTATTGGGTTTTACTATCTGGAATTTCTCAGGAGCAGCCCGGAGGCTAGATTTGTGCCCGGTTGGTGGCAATAGGCTCGCCCCCTATTATATGGAACTTAAGTATTAAGCCCTTAAGTAGTCCTAATTTTTATTATATTTTTTTATACATTCTTTTCTTTTAGATTTTGTAAATGTGAGAACGTTGTAGGCTGTAGACTTGTGGACCATTTTCTGTTTTGCTAAGTATCTGGTACTTGTTGATAGGCCTACACTGTCCTCCCATACCTATTAACACTGTAATTTGAAAACATTGTAAAAGCCATTTATTTTGAAAAGAGTAACCGTGGAGTCTCTTGCCGGCTCTTCTCCATACGAAACGACCAATTGGAATCGTGTACCTAGCTTCTGACCTTTCATAAGTGCCCTTGTAGGTTTATGTGAAATAAAATATTTTGAGTTTTTAAACTCACGACTTCTTCCCATAAGAGCAGGCAGAAAGTACAAAAAGCCACCTGCTACGATCCTTACATACATGGCTTCGTTTGTGACATAATGCTCAGCATCATGTTATATCAAGTAATAAAAATTCGATTTTTCTATGAAAGCCAAATCGAACCTATATTATCTATTTTGATTGATGACCAGAAGATGATAAGGTTCTACATCCTTATCAGTAATCAGTTAGATGGACAGTACTATCACTGTCCCTGGATTACATTGATAACAAGTAGTACCAAAATTGAAATATACGAAATAAATATATGTATCACACATTTCCAGCAGTCATGAAAATAATATCAATGTTATTCTGCTAAACATCAAAATAAGTACTTACTTTAAATCATGACCTGGACATAGAAAGGGAATGCAGGGCGATGCCTGTCCGGGGTAATATGCTGAACCGCAGATTTGCACGTTGCAAGACGCAAGTCAAAATAACCCTTTTCAGAGCATACTGCCAGTCTTTTTACACATGCAGTCTGTAGGTCAGGTATACGCTGAGGGCATACAACGCCCTGTGTGTCCAGTATAACAATGTATTCAGGATGCTATTGGGTCTACCACGCTTTTGTAGCGCTTCTGGGTTGTTCACCGAGGCCAGGTTGAAGGCTAGGTCCCACAGCATCCTGAGTGTATTGTGTGATAAGTGGGACAGCCCCATGCTGGCTCACTGGATACGGCTGCACACATATTTGTCAGGCGTTTCAATTTTGTATATAGTGTGGTTTTTACTAACATTAGGTTAAGATCTTAACCAACAACAACCTTTACAAATAAATACATTATTATTATTAAATAAGATACTACTTAATTATATGAAACTAGACCAAAATTAATTAAAAATATTTTCAATAACGCCCGAAACTGAATAGCAAAACGATTAGTTTTTCCAAATAATTACTGAAAAAAAGAATGTCCTTCAGAAAGGTTTTCTACGAAAATAAACGCAGCGTTACGAACACTACGGACCTAGGCCCTAGGCCGTAGCGTTCGTAGCGCTGCGTTTATGCTGCGTTAGCCCCAAGGCCTTAGGGGCCACGGTAAAGTCGAGCGATCATAAATAGCTCTAATTTATCGAGGAATTAGCTAAAAAATGCAATGTGAATAAAGTCTGGCCTATAATTCGACCTGTCACAAAATACGCTTTCATAAACCACTGGTAAGCTTCTTTACGTGCGGTTCATACTCGTATATCAGTCTCATATTCCTTTTATTCTAAAAATCCTAGCTACATTTTTCCGGGACAATGTGAGAGAGACCTTATTTAAATTCAGCCCGGAAAACGTGACAGTGTTGCAAATGTAGAAAAATCGAGAGATATCCGTCCTTTCCCCGTATTTACTTGAACCATAATAACAATTGCATTCAAGCCTTTCACGGAACTATTTTATTAAATCTCTTTGATCAGACCTTTGCTCGAGAGGAGTTCGGAAAATTTTTGCCTGAAAATTATGAATACTGTAGTAAATTGAAAAATTTCTTCCTAGAATTTTCGTGGGCTCTGAAATACCGCGTCCACCATTCTGCTTCGACAATCCAGGAACTTAAATCTGTACTAATATTTTATAAAGAGGTAACTATTTACGAGTTTGTATGTAGAGGGTAATTAATCTACGGAACAAGTGAACCACACCCGCCTACCACCGGCTCATAGAGCTGTATTATTTTAAAATTACTTCAGTGTGGGAAAGAGATGAAGCTCTACAGGACGTATAGCTCCATCTCTTTCTCCCACTGAAGTAATATTAAAATAATACTGCTTTTGAGCTGGTGGTAGGCCCCCTGATCCAATTCCAAAAATTATCTCACTAATGAGAAACTACATTATTGCCGAGTATTGTACGATATTTTATGTTAAAAAACTTTTTTACAAAAAAAAAACAACCGACTTCCAAAAAAAAACACTATAAAGTGAAAAATAACTTTAATTTCGGAAGTCGGTGTCTTGGGTTTTTTGTTTTCGTTTTTTGCCACCGACTTCCGAAATTAAAGTTATTTTTCACTTTGTAGTGTTTTTTTTTTGGAAGTCGGTTGTTTTTTTTTTGTAAAAAGTTTTTTATTTTTCACTTTTTAGTTGTGGTACCTACCCCACACACATTCGAATACCACTACCTGCTACCAGTGACCGGAACTTATCATATCATCTACATGCTAACTGCTAAGTGGGAAAAAAATACGTATTTTATAGCTAACTCAAAAACTACCCAAGCAAAGTTAATAAAATTTATATGGGACCAATTTGGGAGCATACCCTTTCAAACAAAAAAAGAATTTTCAAAATCGGTCCATAAACGACGGAGAAATCGGTGAACATATAACCTCCTCCTTTTTGGAAGTCGGTTAAAAAGAAGAAATTTCACGCAGTCGTGGGCAGAAGCTAATAAAATAATATATGTAAATCGAATGTCAGGACTTTCGGTCACAGAAGGAGTTTTATGACTATATCTTGTATGTCCTATCCTATTAAAATACAAGCAACGTTTGTGTATACAGTGTGAGTCTTTATAATATGCATACATCGAAATGAGGGAATCATGCGCAATTTTATAGACGGAAAAAAAAAAGAAATGTTTTTTTTTTTCATTGTTCTATTTGGCGTCTTATTGAGAAATTTTACGATTATTGTAAAAATTTATGAAAAAAACAGATTTTTGCTAAAAAACATGTTTATTTTCAATTGAGGGTATATTTTCCACAATTTTCATTTTATGAGGACGTCTAATTACTTCCAATCATTATGGAGTTTGTTTCATCGCGATAGATCATTTAGTTTAAAAGTTACACGGTTTTGTTACAATTTTTTTGTAAATTCCGTAATATATTTTAAAAAAACTTTTATATTTTTTCCGTTGATAAAATTAAGCATAGATTCCTTCATTTCGATAAGTGTACATTATAAAGACTTACACTGTATATAATTAAATTATATTTATATTTGTAATCAGTGATTACAAATATAAATATAATTCACACAATTAAATTATATACAGTGTGAGTCTTTATAATGTGCACTTATTGAAATGAAGGAATTTATGCTTAATTTTATCAACGGAAAAAATATAAAAGTATCACGTTCTCGAAAACGGCTGTAACGATTTCGATAAAAGTTGCAATATGCTTATAATGGTTTACGGGGCGAAAAGTCGATGTAGCTAGGTTTAATATCTGAGAAAATTCGTTATCTCTATTTTCACAGCCTCGGGAATGTGATACAACGTTGGTATACCTGGACGAATGTTTATCTTTTTTCAGGCGAGCAGAGCTCGGTCGACCAGGTACTATAATAAATTAACTGACCATTCGACGTGTTTTATTATGGATTAATCTAAATATAAATAGCTTTTAATTCTAGCAGTAATTAATTTAAGAAGTACCATTTAAAATAATCAGTAAATGGTATTTGTTGGGGTGCTTTCGCACGAACGCTTAGTTATAAAGGCTTATTTCTTGAGTAGTCTTATCTCAAATAAATTACAGATAACATCACGCTTGCTTCTAAATAAAATCTAGAATCTACCTTAAAAATATATAGTGCAACAAAAATCAATAAAAAAATTCTATTATAGAATCGCGGTCATCTGAAAGATGCAATAAAAAAACTATAAATTAACAAACAAAAAAAAATTAAACCGGACTGCATCGTTATCTCGATCAAAATCTTTCCTGAATCTTTATCTTTGGCTGGATTATTAATTGTTTTTTTTTTAATGTCTAGTAATGACCTGCTGCAAACCAAAATTAATAGTTATGTAGATAAGTAATTTAATACCTTTATATTTATTACCTACTTTGCTTTATCTCTCCCATTTATCCAAATAAATAACTTGTTCTGTGCCGTCATGTTGGGACACCATTGCTTGTCAAGCCATTTTGAACTTTATCATTATTGAAACTAAGCTTGACATGCAATGTTGTCAACATGACGGCAAGAGACATAGCCCAAATAATATTTCCATTGTTTTAATTTATATTGTGATTACTTTCGTACGATACGCTGCTTCTAAATGTTGATTCTAGTCTAATGTCGCAGAGGTTAAAAGAATGCCTTTCATGGTCATGGTCGCCGGTTCATTCAACAAATAATATTTATTAATGGATTCTTTTAAACTTAAGGCTAATGGGTGCGTTCAATCAAAAGGTTAAATGTTACTCATTAATAATGCCAATATTTTTTTCCATTTGACAATAGACTTGTATTTTCCATTAGCATTACATTTTCTACCAAAGCAACAAATAAAGCTATAAATATGGAATAATACTAAATAACTCCCTTCAAAATGGTTGAGCTGAATGGTGCTGAGCCATGCGTCATGTTCGTGAACGGGCGCCGTCAGTTGGGACTGATCATCTCTTAGCTGCCATGGCTTATTTTAATTGTTCTTCGTTTTATCTTTTTATTACGAACGCTTTTAATATGTACGTCTTTCTACATTGTTCTCACATGTATAATTTCTACATGAATGATGTAACCAATATTTTGTAACAATTTTTTAACACAGCTATTTACATTAGGTACTAAATTAAAAAAACCCGACTGCAAAAACTCAACAGAAAAGAGAAAAACAAGCATTATAATCTATAGGATTTTGGTATTGCAGGCGGGGACAAACCAATAACCTGAAATTTTGGTGAAACTTTTGTTTGTCCCCGCCTGCAATACCAAAATCCTATAGATTATAATGCTTGTTTTTCTCTTTTCTGTTGAGTTTTTGCAGTCGGGTTTTTTGTTTTTTTTAATAATTTGTTTTATTTCAAACTTTTTAGTTTTATTAATATATAAATAACTAGCTTTTGCCCGCAGCTTCGCCCGCGTGGATGTCGGAAAATATCCCACAGGAACGTGCTACCGGGATTCAGAGTATCCTATGCCCTAACCTATCTAGGTCATGGCCTATCCTATGCCTAGAAATCCGTTCAACCCTTACGGCATGAATAGGTAACAGGCAGATAATAAATCTATTTTAGGGTTCCGTATCTCAAAATGACAAATTTAAACCTTTAAATGATGACTTATTTTATTTTTATTTTTTCTACTTCGTTGTCTGTCAAGACCCTTTTTCTCAGGAACGAAGAGGCATCAAGTTGAAATAGATATCAAAAACTTAGATCTACGGTCTCTTGGATCTGTAACGAAATCAAACTTCCAAGTCAACGCAATAAAAAAATACGGCCATTTATGCCGCATATTTTGACACTCGCAAATAAACCAGTCTATTTGGTAATTTCCGTTGGCCCAGCAGCATGAAGTTTGGCGAGAAGCAAGGTCAAGTAAAGAGGAAAATCCGAAAATTGGTAATTTATGAACTGCAAAGTTAAGTTTGTTCTTCAATCCGGGATCAAAAATGTATAGACCGTGTCTTGAAGTAACATTTAGTATGTAGGTATTTCATTCAAATCGGTACTCTCCACTCTATTAAAAGTTCTTTTTCTATTGAAAAGTTAAGTTTGTACTTCAATCCTGATTTGGAAATTCAGGCAGCCGATCAAGCACAGCTTTGAGACGGAAACTTTAGGGCGTAAATCGTACTCATATTTGTCCGGCTTTTTAACATAAATAAAACAGGTTTATAAGATTCTAAATGCCTTTCTTAAAATACTAATGATTCATTTTACTATTATCACCACCATTCAATTGTAATATCTACTCTAGTGCCGCCATTGAACCGAAGTAAAACTCACATGTTAGAAAGGTTACCTAGTTTACGTCTTTAAATTGTGAGAACTTTGACAGAGTGGGCCGATTTTAATGAAATATAGACTAAGGGCCTATTTCACGATGTCCGAATAGCCACTACTTACCGAAAAAGGTATAGCGTGATGATAATCTTTTAAAAGGTTAAATCCGTAACTATCTGCAATATTCTAACCTTTTGGCTAGTCTTTTTACAATTTGCGGTCTATAGAAGAATACGAACATAATGCTACATGGCTCATCCCCCATAGCAAATAGCGTGATAATAATTTTTGAAAAATCTATTGTGATGTTTCCATTATTTGACTTATAGATTATTTATACCAATTTTCAAGTTAATTAAACCGCACAGTAAAATCCTCCACTGTAAAAATGACGTTTCACCCCGTAAGGGGTTGATTTTCAAAAAACCCTGATATACGTTTTTATTTATTTTCAGTTTTAATTATAAATACTGAGTTTCGAGTTAATCAGACCGCTCGTTAAAATTCTTCCATACAAACTTTGACATCCCCCAATCCTCCTTTAGAGGGTACTTTAGAAAAACTAAAAATGGCAAACTTTATAATTTACAAAGATAAGTATTCGTGCCAAGTTTCAAGTTTATTAACTCAAGGAAAAACATTTTTCATACAAACTAAATCCCCCCTTTTCACCCCCTTAAAGGTCGAATTTCCAAAAATCCGTTCTTAGCGAACGTCTACTAAGTAGGTATAAACTACCTCCCTACCAAATTTCATCTTTTACGTCAAGTAGTTTTCGATACTTCGTGATGAATGAGTAAGTGAGTGAGTGACCTTTCGCTTTTATATATTTAGATTATGTATATATATTTGGAATTGACTCATTTCTAACTTTTATTTGATACCAATAATGTATTTTTTTTAAACCTACCCCTCCTTTTTTCTATTTGCAGATGCAATATATAAATATTATATAGCCTATGTCACTCCTACTATTAAGACGAACCTAACGACACCTCATATGTTAAAATCCATCAAGCCGTTTAGGCTACAGAGCGTGCCAAAGAAATAGACATACATACATACATACATACAAACATACATACATACATACATACATACATACATACATACATACATACATACAAACATACATACATACATACATACTCTCGAAAAACATTACCCTCCTTCTGGGGCAGTCGGGTAAAAAAACGAACTAATATCTGTATAAATAAAAATAATAAAAACACAACGACACTTAGGCGTCGAAGTATTCGTCTGTGGAGTTTCTTAAACGAAGAACCTAATATGCTTCGGAATGGGCAAATAGCTTCATATTTCTGACTGACAAACTCTTTGACAATTTAAAAGTGCCTGTAAATGGCTTAATTGAAATAAATGCTTTGAGCTTGAGTTTGAACTTGTTTGATAGATTTAGAAACAACGTGCACCGTCGTGAAAAGAAATGGACCAAAGTATGATCCTTGTGGCACTCCATGCAAATCATGCAATCTTTAGACCTCAAATAGTTAATAATAACCGCTTATAGATATAATACTAATTTTACAAGAATATTTAAAAATGTAAATAGTATGTTTTAAAATGAAATAAAGATAATTAAATAATACTAATATAATGCCTCGTTGGTCTGGTGGTTGCAAGCGCTACTGCTGAGCATGTGGTCCTGGGTTCGATTCCCGGGTCGGGCAAAGCGTTATTGGGTTTTTCTATCTGAAATTTCTCAGTAGCAGCCCGGAGTCTGGATTTGTGCCCGGTTGATGGCAATAGGCTCGCCCCCTATTACATGGGACTTAAACATAACTGGCGAAATGTGGGTGTACCTGCTACAGAGACACCTCTGCCCAACCTTTCGGGGAAACCAGGCGTGACGTTATGTTAAAGATATTAATTGTAAGTCTTACCTAGCGTATACGTTAATCTTATATAAAAATGGTCTGGTAGTAAAGACACTTTTGAATTTCCATAAGAATTAAATGAGATTAATTAGATCAAAGGCTTGGTAGGTATTGGGCACGCCACAATTGCGGCGATAAGACCCCTCTTTGAGGAGTGGCTTGAGAGACGCCACGGCGTCCTCACCTTCCGCCTGACGCAGGTCCTCACCGGACACGGCTGCTTCGGGAGGTTCCTGTTTAGGATAAGGCGGGAGGAAACACCCGGGTGTCACCATTGTGTGGATCGGCCTGAGGACACGGTGGAGCATACGGTGGAGGTCTGCCCGGCTTGGGCGGAGCAACGCCGTGTCCTCGTAGAGGCGATCGGCGGCGGTGATCTCTCGCGTCCGGCCCTGGTTCAGGCCATGGTACGGAGCGAGAGGAAATGGCAGGCCGTCACCTCCTTCTGCGAAGTGGTAATGCTCGCGAAGGAGGAGGCGGAACGCGTGAGGGAGAGGAAAATTTCGCGCCCTCACGCCCCTAACCGCCGCAGGAGGAGACGCCCGGGGCGGGAATCGCGAGCCGATTTCCGGCCACCGTAGGCGCGGGCTTGCGGACGGTGAGCAATGGGTAGCTCGCCGTCCGGTAAGGACCAAGCCCGGGTCGACGGCGCGTTGTGTTCCACGCGCGCCTCAAAGAGATGTCAGCAGAATTGACGGGGTCCGCTAGGGCCAATGCCTGCCGGGGGTTCGAAGAAAACCGATAGGGACATCGCGGCCCCCGGCAACAGGGCAACCGAAGGAACACGGGTGGGTTTTAGTCAGTAAGAGTCTGACACGCCCTCCCGCTCCACCCAGAGCGGGAGAAATTATTTGATAATTTCCCACCCAAAAAAAAAAAAAAATTGTAGTTTTCTTAAATAGGCATAAATTGATCAAAATCTCACCCGCATGGCATACTTAAGATTTTACAATAATATTGAAAGAAGCAGAATTCATAAGTCTATAAATGAATAAATACATTAGGTACCTGTACATCCCGAATCCACCAACCCGCACTGGGCCCGCGTGGTGGATTACGGCCCACTCCCTCTCACAGAGAGGAGGCCTGTGTCCCAGCAGTGGGAACATTTATAGGCTGATGATGATTAATCGGGGAATTTAAAGCTACGAGCACAGCTGCAACAACTGCTGGCACCTCGTTTTCGAGCAAGGGTCGGGGGGTCTGGTTTTGAAACAAGTTATAGTATATATTTAAAACTGACATCTTTACAATACAACTATTACCGATGCATGCGACCTTTGGTATTATTGTTATTTAGTATTTATGTAAATATTTGTTAATAACGAACAACAATTTAGCAAATTCATGAATATGTTACTGCTACACGTCTAGACTTAATTCTTTCCTCCGTGCACCATTTTTAATAAGTTATAACATTATTCTACTGGTTTTATCAATGCCATATTATTGTTTTAAGATGCCTGCAAACACGGCTCGCAACTAAAAATCGAGATGTTTGCAAAATTCAATTCTAAGTACGTTGCGTTAGTGTGAGTGCCTGTCGGAGCGATATACACCTACAGTAAGCAATACTTACACGCACTCATTGACAATTATTGCTTGATGCGATAGCTCTACTAGCTTTCGAAAATGTGAAAATTTGGATGTGTTCCGTAATACCAAAAATGATGAATGAAAACTTAATATTTTTCCATTCTTTTTTCGATAATTTGTAACTTGATAATTATAAGCTATGCTTCTGCAGAAACAATATTTTAAATATTGTTGTTTATAATACAGAAAAAACAATATGAAGACATGTCATTTACGCTGTAAAAATGTGAGAAATTAAATTCGTTTAAACTTCATTTTAGAAAAGTTTTTTTAGAAAAAAAAAGATGTAGAACCCTAGATAAACACTATCTAAATCCGAATAACAACATAATATAGTGGAAATATGCCCAAATTGCTATTACGTTTGTATGGACAATTCATGCGTCGCCGCGTTCTTAAACACTGAATTACCGAATTACCACTCGAAAAGTAAGTAATAAAAATTCCGCTTGTATGACTAAACTATCCAAAAAATTGCACAATATTTTAGGAGCATTACAGATCTATCAGCTGATAAGTGTACCTCCTAATGGATAAGGATCTCTCATATCATTATCTCAGATTATTGTTGTCATAGGTTATGTAAAATACTTTTAAATAAAGGTGTCAGCCTAATCCTGCCTGCACGGAAATAATAAATGGGAGTGGTCTGTTGCATTCTGATAACAATATGATAAGAATTCGCAGGTGCAGAGGGCGAGTCACCAATAAGCCGATACGAAAGGCGACGTAAATTTTTTGTAACCGCACTTTCGATTTAGAATCTCAGACCAAATAAAAAACCAAGACAGCGCTGTCAACAGTCACGTGAAGCCGGTTACGTAAACATGTGTGGACTTAGTAAGGTGTAGTTTGATTGTAGTTACATTGTAAATGGTTGTTAATGTGTGCGTGTGAGCGTGTATGCACAGAGCAGAGGTGTAGTTTTGGCATGCTTCACTGTATTGTTTGCAGCGCTCTGTCTTGGTTGGTCTGAGTTAAGAATTAAATAAAACGGACAAAGCGAATCACATCAACCGCAGTGGTTACTTATTATTAAAGTTAGGGTGGCGTAGTCAAACAAGGAAGCCTTCTAAAGTCGTGTTTTCCTGTTATAGAACATTTGGGGATATGGAGAGAGGGTTGCGTTTAAAAATAAAACTTTAAAACATTTTGGGCTTTCATATTATCAAATGTATTAATTTTACGCAATTTTACCTACTTAAGCTGTTTAAAAACATTACACTGCACACTTGCACGTGTTTAGTTTTACAAACGCTTTAGATAAATTCAATCACCCGATTTCGATAACTTAGATAAGAACTCAATAACAACGGTGTAAAAACTTTACAATAGTGTCAGATATTACATTAAATAGGTACTACTTACTGCAGAAAGAACCGAATACATAACAAATACAGATTCTATGGAAGTGTGCAAAGAATGTGATTATGATAAAAATAATGAAGATGATACCTACATGCACAACTAATACATAAACAAGTGCGTGTCGGACTACGCACAATGAAGGGTTCCGTAGTTGAGATGATTTTTTTTATCCCAAGAATAAAATTAACATTGTAGTTGAAATACATGTCATCCCATACATTCCAACTGCAAATGTAAATTTGTACGCTCAATATTGAGAGATTTACCTTGTTATTGTAAGACCATAGACTTCTTATAGGTTTTCCTGTAATCTATGAGTAAAGTATATGTATTTTTTTTAATTTATGTCCAATCGTTTCGAAGTTAATGGTAAATTTTCATCGAATTTCTTAAATATCTTTAGAAGCGTTTATTTTAAAATTATATAAAAATAAATTTGTTTAAGATCCTCGCAATAAGCCCTTTCATTTGATATATCACGCGGTACTGTAAGCAAAACTTTTTTTTTTTAATTTTCTTGCTTGCCCCCAAAAGTGACTCCTATATTCAAAATTCATTTATTTACTCAAAAATGCATGTAATGTAGTCATTATTTTGACAACCTTGTTTGAGCAAAGTCGACCTTGCCGTTCTGTTTCAAGGAGCGGCCGGCAAAGTTTTGCTGGTCGCTCTTTTGACGTTTCAACGTTTTAAAAAATCAAATGCAAAAAGATTTTATTTAAAACACAGCTGTTTGTATTTATAGAGATAGGTACAAAAAGATTTTATTCCATATTTGGCTGTATAGTTCCAACAAACATTGTTAAAAAAAAAAAACAAAGAAGTAACAAAAGCGCGGTTCAGTGAAAATTTTATTTTTATTTAGTGATTTTTTTGCTAAAAATGAGCTCTCAAAGCGAAAATTCTTCCGATTCAATGTGTTTAACACCGCCAGACATTAAAGATGAAGCTTAATTAGTGGTTGAAAATGTAATACCGCGAAACTCAAAGGAAAAATATAAGCTTGCATATGAAAAATTTGTGCAGTGGAAAATCAGTAGGAAATCTAAATCTTTATCCGAAAATGTTTTACTTGCGTATTTCAATGATATTTCCAACAAAATGAAGGTACTTGCATTTTTGAGTAAAGCACTATACAAGCCTTGGCCCACTATGACTGCTTCGCTGGTCACGCTATGATCGCCTCGAGCTAGCCTAGCTACGCTCTAGGCCTTCCAGCTTGGCCATCATTGCAGCCCTTGCTGTCCTCGCTGTAAAGGCCTCGACCTACGGCCTCGGCCTTTATCTCAGCTCGTCCATCAAGTGCTGCACGCTGACCGTGCTGTGTCGGCCTGGAGCTGCGCTACGCTGCGCTGTCGGCCATCATCAGCGCGACCAGCAAAGTAGTCATTATAGACCGCGGCAGTAATGTACTATTACGTTACACGTTCGTGTTTGGGTCACAGAAATACATATGTGTACCAAATTTCAACTTAATCGGTCTATTAGATTCGGAGCAAATCGGCTGTGACAGACGGACAGACAGACACACGAGTGATCCTATAAGGGTTCCGTTTTTTCCTTTTGAGGTAAGTACGGAACCCTCAAAACTAATTTGATTATAAAAATTGTTTGAATAAAATGAGAATCTACAACAGAAATTGGCTTACCTACAGATAATAGTTGAAAACTATCAAATAAAATAGTCAAGATGTTGTAACCTTTACATGTCAAGTTTTTTATGGAATTTAATTGTGATTCAAAATCAGAGCTGGCACCTTTGCATCTTTAATACCTACTGTGAATAACAGGCTATTATTATAGTATAAATAATAAATAAAGATGTCAACTTTAAATGAGCCACTTACTTAGCTGTATTGTTTATGTTAAAATTAGGTATCCAAAACATGTTTACTTATTTCCTTAATGTTTTTGCCATTTTCAACTTTGAGTTATATTTTATTTGCACATGTTTTTCCAGATATTTCTTTTACAATAGAATCTTGGCCTTTTGCCATATCGACATGGATAGAACTGTTTCCATTAACCTTTGAAAGATAATCTAATTGTCCTTAAATAATTTCATTATTATCATTATCTTCGCCCACTGCTACTGTTATCCTAACGTCTAATACCTGGTCAAATAACAAATCCTTTTCAATTTTATAGTATTTAGGAATGCCGTACCTATCTGCCCAAATTCTTTAACTATTTGATTAATAGGTACCTACATTCGCACAGCCATATTAAGGAATTATTAACAAACTAGCTGCGCCCCGCGGTTATACCCGCAAAAGTCACGATTCCGTGGGAATAAGGGGATAAAAAGTATCCTATGTCCTAACTCAGGTCATGGTCTACCCATGTGCCAAATTTAATTCAAATCTGTCAGACCTTTTTAGCTTGAAAGCGTAACAAACAAACACACTTTCGCATTTATATTATTATTCCGTTTATTTATTTTCTTTCAAATGTTGTACAATTACATTTTAAATATTTCATACTCTAAAAAGAAATAAAAAACCTTTTAAAAATATAACATAACATAACATAACATCACGCCTTGTTTCCCCGAAGGGTTGGGCAGAGGTGTCCCTGTAGCAGGTACACCCACATTTCGCCAGTTATGTTTTTAAGTCCCATGTAATAGGGGGCGAGCCTATTGCCATCAACCAGGCACAAATCCAGACTCCGAGCTGCTACTGAGAAATTTCAGATAGAAAAACCCAATAACACTTTGCCCGACCCGGGAATCGAACCCAGGACCTCAGGCTCAGCAGTAGCGCTTGCTACCACTAGACTAACGAGGCAGTTAAAATATAAAAAAATAGAAGTCCGCCGGTGTCGGGAGCAGGGTCCAAGCTACCGGTGGTTAGGGCTGCAGAGGCAGGAACCTCCTCACAATGCGTGCCGTATCGAGGAGTACTGCCTTCTGGTTCAGGCGCTTGATCCAACCGCCTAATGAAAGTCTCCAGAGATGTTGGTCGAGGCTTTCGGCCATCAGGCCATTAGCCGTTACGACAATCGGCACAATGATAGCCGAGCTCACATTCCAAATGAAAAAAACCTCGTGTGCTAAGTCGAGATATTTTATTTGTTTCTCTTTCTTAGCTTTCACGAGGTTCTCGTCATGTGGAATGGTAACATCGACTATCATTGCGCGGCGCGCTAATCGATCTATCACTACTGTATCAGGCTTATTTGCCATAATAGTCCTGTCAGTAATGATAGACCGATCCCAGTACAACGTGACATAGTCATTTTCGAGAACTGGGTCAGGCACATACCAACTTGTAATACGGTACCTCAGAGTTCACAAGTTTATATTTCAAAGCAAGTTGCTGGTGAATAATCATGGCCACTTGGTTGTGTCTGTGCAAGTACTCGCCGTTAGCTAGACGCGAACAACCAGAGATAATATGTCTGATGGACTCACCCGGACGATGGCATGCCCGACACACGTCAACAGTACCGTCCTTCATAATACGTCTTCGGTAGTTATTCGTCAAGATAACTTCGTCCATAATTGCACAGACGTTATTATTATAGTTAGGATTACTGATTAATATGACATGACTGGGCTCGCGTGGTGGATTACAGCCCACTCTCTCTCACTGAGAGGAGACCCACAGGTCTCCTCCCCATCCCAGCAGTGGGAGCATTATAGGCTGATTATGTGATGACATGACGTCCCGAGTAGCACAAGATGGATAGCATGCTTATTAGAAGGCGTATGCGCAGTATCGGGATGGTAGCGCTAATTAATATGAAAATGAGTCATCATGGCATGCTGATGGAACTTAATAGAAAAAAAAGTTATTTACATAGGTAGGTATTTATCATAAACACTAGACTCACATTTCACCAGTTATGTTTAAGTCTCATATAATAGGGGTCGAGCCTATTGCCATCAACCGGGCACAAATCCAGACTCCGGGCTGCTACTGAGAAATTACAGATGGAAAAACCCCAATAACACTTTGCCCGACCCGGGAATTGGACCCAGGACCTCATGCTCAGTAGTAGCGCTTGCGACCACTAGACCAACGAGGCAGTCGAGGTAGTTTATTTTTTGTGACCTTAACACAGTAACTCAAATTCGATAACCCCAATCCAAGCCAACGTAATATTAATAACATTAGGGAGACTTTCTAAAACAAGTTTGTCAAGATTAAGAATATATTAGAGGTTCGGTCAACGACACGGTCAGTAGTAACATTTGAACTACAAACCGCTTACTACTACGAAATAAAAAGCTACAGCTGCACAGGTCGATCTTCAAGGTTAAGCAAAGATTGCCGAGGAGCTTACCACGACATAGTTGGGAAAAGTCTAGGCAGATGATAACGAAATAAAAGCACTGCTAATTACAAGGTTTATTCCAGAAATCCCCACCGACAAATTCCCACCAATAGGAATTTTTATTGTTTTTTTTCCAGAAATCCCCACTAGTTAAATAAACTCAGCCTTTTTTTCTAATATTCTAGTTATTTTTGCCACTCGCCGGCCGCTGCCGCGGCACCGCTCGCTTCGCTCGCTCGGCTCGTGCGTAGGAGGTCACAGTTCTAACCTAACCTAACCTTTTAACTAGTGGGGATTTCTGGAATAAACTAATTACAATATGTTACCATGAAAGAGCAGTTAACTTTACTAACATATTTATAGGCAGAGGTACACACGTACACATACTCGTATTAAGGGTCCGGCGGACAGGCGCGACGCGACATCGGTAGAACAATTTCCGTAAAGTTTTCAAAGAAATTATTGCACCAGTGTAGCGTAGCCTTTATGGTTTAGACAACAAAGCCATGAGAAACCGGTTCGATGCCATAAAACTGAGAAGTGCGTTTGTTTGTTTATTTCTGAATAATTTATACTTTATTTGTGAAGCAGGATTTTCCGTATGGTGCTTTTGTATGACTTGACTACGATATCAAATTTACGAATGATCTGAAGAACCTATGGTGTCTCGATTCCCATGGGAATATCGGGATAAAAAGTATCCTGTATCCTAACCCATGTCATGGTCTGCCCATGTGCCAAATTTCATCAAAATCTGTTCAGCCGAATTAGTGTGAAAGCGTAACAAACAAACAAACTCAACATTTATAATATGTATTAGTTTTACAACATTTATAATATTAGTTAGAATTAGGAGATTTTTGTTTTTTTTTTAACAATCGTCTACAAGGTTTATCCTTAATTAATCCGATTTTGTCACTGACTGGTGAAACTCTTCAGCTAGCTGGACATTTTTTTTCGTGGCTAACTTGAATTTTTCTATACAAACTTATACAAAACCCGTAACACGATTTTCTATGGCCAACCCTTAATTTTTTGGTGGCTAAGCAAGATTTAATTTTAATTATCAGATCCATCATCCTCATTATTCTGCATCTATGAACAATGTTAATGTATCGATCTAGGATCAATAATACACTTCCGTGATTTTTTTATTTTTTTTTATACTTGGGAACCGGTTCTAAGTGCATAATTAGTATCTAGTAACTGAAAGTAACACCTGTGCACAAAAACTAACTGACTAAGATTGATGAGACGTAAAAAATTGTAACTAGTTCTAATTGTAACAATATACTTGTAATTAGGAAACGCAATCGCGATCTCGAGATTTCGAGCTTTTTTTCGAGATTGAATCTAGTGGGAAAACAATCTCATTCTTGAAATATCGTACGAAATTTCGAGACTGATCGACCCCGACTTAGCACACATGCTTCTTGAGAAGCTATTTGCAATGTAATTCATAAGACAAATGCATAACAAAGTATATAAAAAAGACAGATCAGATTGAAAAACAATTTTCTTGCTGTAACTTGTAATTCGACTATTAGCTCGAATTAATTCATCTTCTGAATCCTCTTCTGGGTCCCTTTGCTATAAGCCTATAGCAAAGGGACCCAGAAGAGGGGCGGTGAGGGGAGGGAAGGCTTAGGGGAGCAACTTGTATAGTTATTACCACCTTTCGGGTACGAAACCCTAAAAAATTATGAAATACAAAATAAACTCAGACGAAGAGGCGAACTACAGCTAGTCTACTACAAATCTTGGAATGTACAACTAAAAGATATAATTCACACTTGAAAGAGGCCTCTTTGACACTGTTCGAAACTAATTAGCAATCAATAAACGTTATCATTAACATTAAATAAAAACAATGTTCCACTGACCTTTAACCGTGTTTAAAGATATTGTGTATAAACTGCGATGATTTTTTATTTTCACTGTTCCCTCTTAAACGGTCTATGATGTTCCCACTGCTGGGACACGGGCCTCTGGGAGAGGGAGTGGGCCGTGGGTTGGTTTAACCGTTGCCAAACCAACGTGGAATACCTACACAGTACTAATTTGTACCTAACCTACGATATTTCATGATATAGGGCCTGTGGCGGCATCTGCATCGCTACATGCGAATTTATACCTTACCGCGCGAGCCTTACGACCAGCATATGTACACAACGACCCGACTTCAATCGTCGAGCAGTTGCCCAAAACCCGTCTGGCCGGAGAATCCTCCCTTTTCTATAAGGTTCAATAAACGTTACGCCCTTTTCGTCACATCTCTATGGGCTTATTACCTTTTACGGGACTCATGTCCAGACTCCAAGCAGCTACAAAAAATAGGTATGATGCCTGGGTCAAAAAAAAATCTATTAAGTCCGTCAGTCATATAATAAAAAAATATTGGACACGTTTTTTTTGCGTTATCTTAATTATAAAAAAATACTTAGATAAAACGCAGTGGGGGTCACAACTAAGTATAAAATCTACACACTAGTGATGTCATGGCACATTTTAACTCAATTGATCGCCGTAATTTTTTGACAATGTAATAAAAAAATAAAAAATACGTTTTGAATAATCTTGCTGACGGATAAAAAAATGAGCCGTCGCGGGACGCCTGGAAGATGTGAAACATCGAAATTATTATGTACAGGTAATATGCATAAAAGGATAGTTTACGTCAAAACAATTTTTTTGCTGTCATTCCTTTTCCCTAACAAATAAACACAATACAACTTTTACCTTACGCAAGAAAACGAGACAGTAATGAATATTTAAGAATTTTATGTAATTTTATGACCCTAAAAGACCATTTACATCTCTCATATTCGGTAAGTAGGTCCTTATTACCCCCAAATGGGGCTTGTAGGTAACCAATTAGCACTCTAGGGTAATAATGTAGCTAGAAAAGCCCTAGGGCGGTAAGTAATTTAAAAAAAACTCTTCACTCTTTCAAAAAGTTCGCGTACATCTAACCATCATACTGGCAATAGACATCATGCATTCAGCCCAATGACAAAAGAGGTCGCTTCGCTATTCAGCCTTGTCTTCGTATGAGTATAATAGTCATCAATTTTAAATATCGAACGGCGAAGCTCAATTTCGTTCTTGAAAAAAAAAATTAAAAAAAAAAAGATGAAAAAAGGCGGGAATAGAAAACTTCCCTAAAATTTTAAAATTGTTCTCATTTCACTATAAATTTTAACTAATAAAATGTTTTATTCTTGTAATGCCGGTTTTTTCTACTTACCTCACAATCGAGATGTAAAGCAGAGTAGTTAGCTCGGGTGTAAGCATCAATTACCTATTATATAATTCTACTATAATTAGCCTCGCTGCGCTCGTGCGCCTAAATATCTCGGGCTGCAATTGATGCCTTACAGCCCTTGGCTACTAATCTACTATTATCATTAAATGTTACTACCTACTAACTGTTTATCAACATATAAAACTCGTTCCCAAGGCGTCCAATCGTTATATAACTTCATGAATTGAATGTTAATTTTTTGCATAATTCATGAAACCTGACAGTTTCAGTTAATATAAATAGTTAACACAAACAACTACGTACTTAACAATTTATTTAACTAGGTACTATAGTATTATTTAATGCAGTCTATTATTGTGTCATACAGAGAAGGTACGAGCATTGATCACCACGCTTGCCCAAGAGAAGTTGGTGATTTCAGACTTAAATTGATTATATTTTATACCCTACAGTTTGACCAGACCCATAGAGAATATCTATGCATAATTTTAACAGAATCTGTCCGGTAGAATTTGCGTACTAGAACATACATTCAGACAAACAGATAAAATTCTAAAAACTATATTTTCGGCATTAGAATCGATCCCAGACCTCGTAGCAATTACTTTTTTTTTTAATTTCAATATACAGTTTTGACTTGGCTACTGATTTTAAATATGTATAGATAAGTCCAGGATTCCTTCACCGATGTTAGTAATATCCAAGATAAACTAAAAGTAAGGAAATAGTTACTTTTAAATATTATTTTAATGTTGTGAGATCACCTAACACTTCAAACTTCTTCTATATTCTTTGACCATAGCACAATCAGTTTATAATGTTCCCACTGTTGGGACACAGGCCTCCTCTTTGTGAGAGAGAGTGGGCCATAATCCACCACGCGGGCCCAGTGCGCTTTGATGGATCTCACATGTCTTCGAATTTTTGATCCTAGGAGGTGTCCTTACTCCTTACGATGTTTTCCTTCACCGTTTTGGGAGCAGTAAAACGCCAATAAGTTCACTGACTTAAGACTCGAAGGGCACAACCTGCCCAAAATGATTAACGACAACATTTTCCTGTCCATTTATTGTATTGTTGTTATTTATAACGGATATCTCCATTGTTTAGTAGCACGAGCAAATAACACGAGAAAAAGATGTGGTATTAGTAAGTCAATTAATTTGTTTAACAGATAGATACCAGGCTACTAGCAAAAACCTAATCGCTTTGTTTGACCTGGGTATCGAACCGAACCCTATGCTCTGCAGTCGCGCTTATTAGGGTAGTTGCCTAGGTAAAAAAAGAAATTCTATTTAGTCAGAAAATGAAAAAATATTAGACACGTATTTTTTGCTTTATCATATTAATTAAAAATAACTTAGAAAACACGCATTAAAGTTGGGGAGTGGGGGCTCACTGCGTCACAACGCATTATTAAATCTAGCAAGGCGTGACGTCATGCCACATTTTAACTCAATGTATCGCCGTAATCTTTTGATTACGTCAAAAAAGAAAAAATACGTGTTCAATATTTTTTAATAATCTACAAGAGGGGCAAAAAAAATTTTGGGCACAGGCCTATTCATACTTTCTTTTTCGTCTGGTTAGTGACTAACCTGGTATCAGAGTTTTTATGCTGCCCATGGGCCTCTGACTTGACTTCACATGCCGTTGAGAAATATCTCTCAGGCATGCCGGTTTACTCACGATGTTTTCCTTCACCGTTTTTGAAGCAAGTGATAATTACAATACGCACATGAATTCGAAAAGTCAGAGGTGCGCGCCTATTAAAGTTTACAGTCCTTTTACCTCTGATTCAGCATTGGTAGAATTGCAATGATCTTTATTCTCGTTAAAATAATGTTGTTGTAAGACATAAAATAACTATACAAGGACGTTATGATAACGTGACATATAACAGCTTTTATAGAAAACAATAAAATTGTGAGCCAAAGAAAAACAGACTGAAAATAGAGAACAATGTATCAAGATATTTTATCTGCCTTGTATTTGACAATCTGTCCATACATTGATTGTAGATAAGTAATAGGGTAGGTATTTAAAATGTAGTATATTTTATATCGTTCCCGTATTTCAATTTTCTAGAGTGACCAGACCTTTTAGCCTGACCAATAACAAAATGTATCGCAATTACTTGAAGACACGACATGTTCTGTTCTGCTATTAAGTTATACAATATCTTTATTTAGAAAACCACTTAGCAATCTTTGGGTTATAACAAAGTGCCTGCTATACGGTTGCCAACTGCGTCCCCAACAGAGGTGACCCTGGTTGTGGACCGGCAGAGCTGTTTGAAATTTGGTCGTAAACCACCATCTACCAACACTGTTGTAAACCTCCAAGGTCATCCCTGTCGGGACGCAGTTGGCGACCGTGTAGCAGTCGCTTAAGGATAGTCTACAACAACAACAAAATTGAAGTGAGCCTAAGGACGTATCACGTTTAGACAGATTTCGTTACATGAGAGAGAAGAATGATATAACTCTCTCTGTCTCTCACACTAAATCTCTCTTATTCTTTATTTTTTAAGAAGTTCCATTTCTATCACATGTACGGTGCTGCACGCGCAATTTTTTTATTTGAAGTAGAAAATAGTATTTAATGAGGTCCGGGGTTCGATTCCCAGGTCGGGAAAAGATTGGGGAAGTGGTGAGCGCTCTGTTTCCTTCTAGAGGGGAACATACCCCCCGCCCAAGGCTCCGCCTACTGCGGTGCCCGATGCGGACCACACCGCCGACGATGACGAGGATGCTCCGGAGGTGACCGAGGTAGAGATGAGAGTGGTAGTACGCAGGATGAATGCGAAAAATACCGCCCCTGGACCCGACGGCTTACCTGACAAAGCCTGGGTCCTGGCCTTGGAGGTTCTCGGGCCTCGACTAAGGGGGCTCCTAAGCGCATGCTTGGAAAGGGGCCAGTTCCCACTTCGTTGAAAGACGGGGAAACTGGTCCTCATCAGGAAGCCGGGGCGCCCAGCGAACTCTCCGTCCGCCTATCGGCCCATTGTGCTGCTAGAAGAGGTGGGCAAGCTCTTTGAAAGAGTAATTGCAGACCGCCTCGTCGGGCGGCTGGTGCGAGTGGGGCCGGATCTGGCAGAGAGCCAGTGTAATTTCCGCAGGGGGCGCTCGACGGTGGACGCTTGTTATTGGGTTTTTCTATCTAGAAATTCTAAGTAGCAGCCCAGAGTCTGGATTTGTACCGGGTGATAGGCTCGCCCCCTATTATATAGGACTTAAAATCATAACTGGCGAAATATGGGTGTCCTAAAGTTGCACCTCTGCCCAACCCTTCGGGGAAACAGGGCGTGATGGTATGTAATAATATTTTGATAGACATTCATTATCTATTAAATAATCAAAATGTATTGTAAATTATTTACTTTCATGTATATAAATTTAGATTAAAAAAGCTAAGGACTTAAAACATACTCTAAATAATTACTTTTAAAACTCTAAATTTTAATGGATCTCCTTTGGAGCAGTAGGTACCTAAAACTAGACATTATAATATGTCTACAATAATTTAAAACTAGTTTATAAAGTTGTTCAAGGTGTATTTCAATATAACTAAGTAATTTTAACAACCCAACGAATTATTAAAGAATTTATTTTACCCTAATGATCTCTTTTGCATTTCCTATATCAGAAAATTTACCTTTAGGGCGTTTGTCTACCGATGTTGTCACCGAGACGTCTCGGAAAACGAGACAATGGTGCCGAAGTAGCAATACTTACATTTACTATAGCCGCATATCCACCGTACGCTCGTCACCCGAACGCCCCCGGCCCCATCCCAGCCGCCAAAGTTTCGAGTAGTTCGGCGCGACCGCTAGAACTCGGCCCGGAATTGTGACAGGCTGATGTGCCGGCAATACAAAACAACTTTGATCTTGTCCACATACTGCAGTCGCACGCCGCGTGGGTTACGGTGGACACATGCTCGCTGTGAGCGGGACGTCACGTTCGGTTCGAATAATCTCGTTTCTTGATGCCGTGACGTCCTGGTGACGACGGCGGTGGACAAACGCCCTAGCTCAAATAAACGTTTGATTAATCGTTACAAACGTCATTGATTGACATATGACCAGCAATTTGTCGGACACGAGGATACATCTCATTCGTCTTTATTTCTTCAACAATCAATTGAGCTGTGATTGATTCACTTTCTTACTTTAATGGACGCCAAGTGGCTCGTAAAAATATTAGACAAGACTAGTTTTATAGAGATTTATAGGACTATTGCGAAAATACGTGTATTATGGTGCAATACCTATTGTTTTTTTTTTGGAAAGTTGTATTGTTGAGTCAATTTAAGTCTTAAATCGCCAACCTGTCTTAAGCAAGCGTGGTGATCAATCTATTAATTGACAGCGCTCCGTCTTGATTTTTTATTTGGTCTGTGTCTGGTATTTTTATTATCCCGATGAATTTCTGCACGATTCTGGACCAACGTTTTTTTGTAGGGTTCTTGTTACAAATAAAGTTCTGGCTGGTTTAGCTCAAAAAATAAATGAAAGCCATGCATGCGACTATGAAAAAAAATCAAATAAAAAGAAAAATGATATTTATGGCATTTTTATCAAGAATGGCCAGTACACACGGCTACACATCAAGCTATACATTTCCAGTTTATGCTGATCTCGCATTGTACGGAAATCCTATACAATGCGAGATCAACATAAACTGGTTTTGTATAGCTTGATGTGTAGCCGTGTGTACCTATTTTGTTTGCTAATTACTTACCTGAAAAAAGTTTGTAATGAAATAAGGTTTCAAAGATATTTTAAATCAACCAATTAATCACTAAAGGTACCATTCCGTACCCGACCGCAAGAGGCAACTGCAGGTGACGTGTCGCGGCGTCATATGACGATCATTAAGATTCTGCCAGATAGAGGGAACCCTTTTCATACAAACTTTGCCGGCCGGGCACTCGCATGTATTTGACCAAAACGGCATTTTCGATTTATCTCGAAGAAGGCTGTAAGCTTGAATTTCCAAGCATGTTTAAGAAAAAACGTGTTGTCGGTCGAGCGTTGGCGGCACTACTGGTCTGCGGTCGGGCTGCACGTGTCGCCTGTCACTCGCCTGTAGCTGCCAACGACGTGTCGCTAGCTACAGAAAGTACTTCATAGAAATTCATAGAAACCAGTCGTGTCGCGGCGACACGTCGCCTCCAGTTGCCTCCTGCGGTCGGGTACGGAATGGTACCTTAACGCTGTAGGTCATCATTGGTGAAGAATAGGTTGGGCTTTACTTACTTAGGTAAAAAGAATTGGAAGGACCAGACCCTGTAGGTCTACCCACGGAGATATGGCAGGCTTTTGAAATCACAGGTTGGGGAGTTTGTTGGGGTCAGTGACAGTTCGGCCCGAGTCAACTCAACCCGAATAATAATACTAGATACTACGTCGTCAAAACGCCTAAAAAAGTGATGTGTACCGTCGCGTCGGCATGAAAAGTATCGACCACTTCAAATAATGAAGATTTTTTTACCCACACTTCCCAGCTAAAGCACTAGGAAGTGGTGAAGGGCGGGCGTTTTGGGGAACTGTCTTATGTAATTCAAAAAGGTCAAAAAGAGCTGTTGCTCAGCATAGTTTGAATAAATGACTTTCGGTTTTTGATCATTTGCTCAATCGGCCTAAAATGTTCCCACTTCTGGGATACAGGCCTCCTCTCACTGAGAGGGAGTGAGCTGTAATCCAACACGCGGGCTCAGGTTCGTAGGTGTCACATGTCTTTCAATTTTTGTTCTAGTATGGACATGCCGGTTTCCTCGCGATGTTTTCCTTCACCGTTTTTAGAGCAGTGGTGATGAAATAATTTACACAAAGTGCCTGTCAGGGCTCAAACCTACGACTTACACCTCGTTAGTTGCGGTCGTTACCACTGGGCCACAACTAGGGATGTAAAACTGTAAAATTACCCATAAACTGTAATGATATTTTACGTATTTTACTTTAAAATCTGGTAATTTTCGGTAAAAAACGTATTAAAGTACTCATTCAGTCATACCCACTAAAACACTACAAATACGAAAGTGAGTATGTTTGTGTGTATCATGTGTATATCACTACTTCCCTATTAACGGATAAACGGATTTGAATGAAATTTGCCAGAAATATAAGCAGTATTGGAACTTAAAAATAAACAGAAAACTGGGCTCGTGCGACTCATGCGTTCTAAAAATCCCTAAAACTTAATTCTCAAGTCAAGAATTCAAGATATGAATCACACCATGTCATGGATTATAATAATATCATCTATGTGTAGAGGCAGAGCTGAGGACAGCACAAATTAAAATTTAAAACTTCATAAGTCGCCGGTAATTTTACCGTAATTTATATAAATGACCGTAAAATACCCGTATTTCACCAGTGTTTTCCGTAAAATTACGTAATTTTGCAACCCTAGCCACAACTGCTCTCCGAATGTTGAGTTGTACAATATTATTTAACATGTAGCTCCCACATGACCTCCACTACTGATTCACTGGAGTATCGCCCAATAATTGGCTTGTGGAGGTCGTATGACATCGCTCCGTGTCAAATAGCTACTATTATGTTATACAAACGCATGTGTTTTAACTAGAAGAAAAGTAGAAATTGTAGAAAACGTAAGTAGGCACCTATCTACACAAATACATGATATTATTCAGAGATGTTACGGAGCTTTGGTTACGACTCCGAAATGTCGGAACTTCCGATTAATCTTACACCTCCGACTCCGAATTCGGTCCCGATAATTTTGAATCGGAGTTAGTACAATTTGCCACTTTTAAAGTCACTGAATGTGATTTCAATTAGGTTTATTCAATTGCCGCATGTTAAATTATCACCTGACTGTAAATGTTTGACTGATTAAAGAGACTAATTAAAGAGACTGATTAAAGAGACTAATTAAAGATACTTTAAAGAGACTAATTAAAGAGACTGATTAAAGAGACTGGTTAAAGAGACTGATTAAAGAGACTAATTAAAGAGACTGGTTAAAGAGACTGAATTATATTTCTATTGTTTAATTAAGCCTTCTTTTAACGCATCTTTCTTCTACTTCCGCCTCCGACTCCGAATCCGGTTCCGACTCCGACTCTGGTTCCGACTCCGATCAATCATATTTAAAACCTCTGATTCCAGCTCTGGTTCCAGTCAAACGCCTTCCGTTTATTATTCTAATCACTTCTGCTATTTTGCTAAGATTTCCTCAAAAGGATTTCTAACCGACGCGACGAAAGATTAAGGGATCTCGTGCACTAGATGGCCCCGACCACGACCAGTGGTCGCAGTGACCAGATAAACTATAGAAACTGATACGAGTTGTGCACTTGGTCGGCTAGTTGGCCGTTACGACCAAGTGCACAAGTGCATTAATAATATCAATCTAAAAACGTCCACTGTTGGACATAGGGTCCATCATGACATGGACATAGGGTCCATGGTTCTAAACCCCCTTCAAAAATTCAGAAAAATAAATGTCTGTTTTTACAGAATCATTTTGTTACGTTACTGTTAGCCTGGATAATCCCACTGCTGAGCAAAGGACTCTCCCATGATTTCCAGCTCTTTCGATCCAGAGCTATTATGGACCCCATACTCATTTCATATTTAGAATTTTCTTTTGTATTTTTAATGTATCATGACGCAGGTAAATTGTTGGTATTTATATACCAACTCATTCAAATGCCCGTTCGATTTTTATGCAACTGTTTTATAAATTATTTAAATATTTCATTTAAATTTAAATAATTTATGTTTAAAATAGTTAAATTTATAAAATATTGTGCAACATGACGCAGGTAAATTGTTGGTATTTAAAAATATATAAACTCAGTCAAATGCTCATTCGATTTTATAGCAACTGTTTTTACAAGTTGGGGTCGGCTTCCAGTTCAATCGGATCTGCATCCGGTTAGACTGGCAGTCGCTCCATGTAAAATACTGGTATTCAGCTGCCTGAATACCAGTATATTACATGGAATGACTGCCTATCTGACCTCCACAAAAAAACCTCCATAAATTATTTAAATATAAATAATTTATACTTAAAACTAGTTATTTAAATAATTAAAATAGTTAAATTTATAAAATTATTTTTAATAGGTACTAATTGTGTCATTAGAACTACTTAGGTGCGTATTTATTCAAGTCTTACTATTTTTTCATCAGGAATTTCTAAGTATCAGCCCGGAAGCAAGATTTGTTCCCGGTTGATAGCAATAGGCTCGCCCCCAATTACATGGGACATAACTGGCGAAATGTGGGTGTAATATAGGTACTTGGCTTAATATTTTTATGGTGTACGTAAGTATTCTATTACTCTATCTCTTTATTTACACCTCTGCCTAACCCTTTGGAGATCACAGGCGTGATATTATGATTGTTATTTTAAAAAAACTATAGAATAAAAATCGTACAAAGAAATGCATCTGCAGCCTTTCTTCCAATAACTCTAGTTAAGGCACCGGAACTTTCAATGAACTTCGTTAACGTGAAGCGACCGGACAAAGAGTTAACATGTACCCACGATCATATTAGTAAGTAACTCATACCTAAGGAATTTGTCACATCCTGTACTTAGTACTTGACTTCATATTTGCTTTACCACCCTAAAATTTAATGTCACTTGGACTTCAAAAAACGACAAGAACCCTAATTGCGAAACACACCTTTCAATAACAATCCTAACAACCGCCTTCTAAAAAAAACACTATAAAGTGAAAAATAACTTTAATTTCGGAAGTCAGTGTCTTTGGTTTTGAATTTTCGTTTTTTGCCACCGACTTCCGAAATTAAAGTTATTTTTCACATTGTAGTGTTTTTTGTAAAAAGTTTTTATTTTTCACTTTTTAGTTGTGGTACCTACCACAAACAAATTCGAATACCACTATCTGCTATGTAAATAACAGCGACAGGAACTTATTATAACATCATTACATCATCCATATAAACTAAGTGGAAAAAAAAAGATTCGCGACTAAAACAAATACTTATGTATATTAGAGTCATTAATACTCGTACATCTCCCTAGGTTGGAACAAATCTAACTTAGAGATGAGATTTTGATCAAAGTACGACCTGACACTGACCTGGAAATTGCAAAAAACGTAAGAAAATTTGAATTTCGCGGGCGGCCACTTTGGATCGTCCTTATTTGTTATTTTGTTGGTAATGGTGCATTGTATGGTCTTAATTTTAGTGTGGTCTTATCACATTCTGCCACGTATTGTGTGTAAATATTAGGTACTGAGAAGATGATGATCAAATTGTAACCAAAACAAAGCAAATTAGGGATTATAGACTCTAATTAGAGACTATTTACTTTGTGAAAACTAATTTTCTCTTTCAACAAAAATATTCTAGTTTTCTTTTTTAATTAAAAGTTACACCACAGTTTAATCAGATTACAGTTATACAATCTAAATAATAAAAACAATTATATGACACACAGGTGTGTCACAGTATCAATGATTACAACTGTAAAATCATCGTTAGTCAGCAAAAACATTAGAGTCCAAAGTTTTGGCAGAATGACGGCTTTTACGTGTTTAATTTTTAACGTAAAAATGACGCATGTGTATGTTAAATAATCTTTCGTCATATTTTTAATAATCGACTTTTAATGTTTCCACTGCTGCTGGAACAGCGGGGTAATTGTGTAACACACTCTTTTGCACAGTTACATTGACAGCCGATTGCATCGCAGATTCGTCCAATAGATAAAACACTTCCGCGCGCGTCCCTTCGTTTGTCACCATAGATTATATTATAATAGTCCAAACCATGGACAAGTGATGTTGGAACGTCGCGTCGGGCGTGCGTCGATTCTTTTATTTCATACAAGTTTTTTTTTTAATATATATATTATTATTTTTATTGTTTTATTTATTTCGTAATCCCCTAGTGGGATTTATATGTCCGTACGTGTGTCCGTGGCATCACAGCGGTCCCTATCAGAATACCAGCACCACGGTTTTTTTTTTTTAAATATCGCTGTATTATGCTAAGATAGGAGCCTTTTTAGCCACGCATAGGTCGTTATTATTTTTGTTTGTTAGTTTAAAATGCACCTTTCTTATTTTTTTTTTTATTACTGTTTGTGTTTCTTGTGAGTGTCCCAAATAAAATATTTTTCTTTCTTTCTTAACAGTAGCAATGGCTTTCATTTTGACAGTTCTACAACATTCATTGCGTTATTTACGTTTGCAGACGATTTTTTTAATATATGAAGCAATGGGTTAGCCTTCAAAATCATTCAGATTGTGATCGAAAGTGTGTTACGCAATTAGGGTGCAGGTTAGGGAGAGGGCCGTTATCTACCGCATGGGCTAAGGTTTGTTTTTCTATATAGAATATAAATAAGAATATAAAAAAACAATGAATTTGTAACAACTGTCTAGAACATATAGTTAATTAATTCAGGCGTGACCTTGCGGAAATCTATTATAAAATACAATAGACGTGGATATATTAGGTTGGGGAAAAAGTCTTTTCGCATTATAGTATGTATGAACCTGTAATAAAATCTCTTTGGCTATACTATTTGTATCTGGCTGGTTTTGGTATCAATGAAAGTTTAAATTTTAAAGAACATAATTCCAAATTCAAATTAGGAAAATGTGTGATTTTTATTTGTTTTTCGTACCGTCAAGATGAGTGAATCTAATGAAGAAATTCGATACATTTTAAAATTATACTACAAAAAAAGTAAAAATGCAACGCAAGCTGCGAAAAAAATTTGCGATGTTTATGGACCTAGTGCAGTGTCTGTGAGAGTAGCACAAATTTGGTTTAAGCGTTTTCAATCTGGAAATTTTGATGTCAAAGATGCACGTCGCTCTGGTCGCCCTATTACGGATAAAATGGATGCCATTTTTGAAAAAGTGGAGCAAGATCAGTAGTTACGACGTAGCTGAAGAACTGGGAATTGACCACAAAACAGTTTTGGCGCATTTAAAAAAAACTGGGTACACAAAAAAGCTCGATATTTGGGTACCTCACGAGCTCACTGAAAGAAACCTAATGAACCGTGTACTCATTTGTGATTCTTTATTATGACGTAATGAAACCGAACCATTTTTGAAGAAGCTGATAACTGGTGATGAAAAGTGGATCACGTACGACAAGAACGTGCGAAAAAGGTCGTGGTCAAAGGCCGGTCAGACTTCACAGACTGTGGTGAAACCCGGGTTAACTCGCAACAAGGTGATGCTGTGTGTGTGGTGGGATTGTAAGGGCATTATTCATTATGAGCTGTTACCACCAGGCAGGACCACCGATTCTGAACTCTACTGCGAACAACTGATGAGACTAAAGCAAGAAGTTGAGAGAAAGCGGCCGGAATTAATCAACAGAAGGGGTGTGGTTTTTCATCACGATAACGCTAGACATCACACATCTTTAGCCACTCAGCAAAAATTAAGAGAGTTTGGCTGGGAGGTGTTAATGTATCCGCCGTATAGTCCTGACCTTGCACCTTCAGTTTTGCACCTGTTTCGGTCTCTTCAGAATTCTTTAGGCAGTGTCAGGTTAACATCACGAGAGGACTGCCAAAACCACTTGTCGCGGTATTTTGATCAAAAGTCCCAAAATTTCTATAGCAATGGGATCATGTCCCTACCTACAAGATGGCCAAAAGTTATCGAACAAAATGGTACCTACATACTTAAGTTAAATGTAAATAAACTATATTAAAAAATGTTTTGAATTTTCTTAAAAAATGCGAAGCAACTTTTTCCCCAACCCATTATTTAGTAACCTGTTCCGCTGTTGCCACACCGAGCGCTGAACGCAGAGTGACGCAACACGCCGTGGTCGGGTACAAGGGACAAGTCAATCGTCATCCTGAGGATGCCTCGTTGAGAGGTGAAACACTTGTCAATTTCTTTCAGGAGTTTTTATGGCTCTTTAGAAATAGCGAAGTGGAACAGGTTACTAAATATATGTACACGTCTATTGTATTTTGTCTAGAACAGCCTACTACCATACTCATGGTAAAGTGTGCTCCGCGGAGCCATTAAATCGAGCTCCGCAAAGCCTGAAGTTTAGTAGATAGATTGATCGTGATACTGATCTGAACTTAGAGCGGAGTTTACAAACTGTGTGAAACAAGATTCTTAACTCAACCTATGCAACTATAAAAATAAAATATCGCAATAGTGTGGATGTCGGACCTGACATGCGACTTCAACTCTCTTCAATCAAGTCTGCTGTTTCCTAAAAAAGTAAAAGAAAGAAAAAGTATTTATTGAGACTCGCACAGAAAATCACAAATTAAACTAAAACACACTCACTAAAACTTTAATTAAAAAAACGATACACGGTAGTACGCGGTCAAAATGTATGGAACAGCAATTTTTTTGTCATATTCCCTGCCACCCTGGATGATTCTGGTTCAAGTGAACACCAAAAGAGCTCAACCTACCCTAATTCATTCGATTATAGATGGATAGTATCAAGCGACTAAGTTGAAATGTCTCGCATGCCAGTAAGTTACTGCAGTGCTATTCTGTAAAAATCTCACCGTGAACGCTTAGGTGAAGTGAGCTTGAAAGTGAGCTGTCAATAGAGTCAATCCAATTCTGTAACCATCTAACCGTGTTATCGTAGGTGAAGTGAGCGTGGAGTGAGCTGTCAGTTGCTAAGGATTGACACTATTGGCAGCTCACTTCACCTAAGATATCACGGTGGGATTTTTACAGAATAGCAGTACTGGTGGAATGACAGCTCACTTCACCTAAGCGTTCACGGTGAGAATTTTACAGAATAGCACTGCTGGTTTCCATTGAATGATATGGATTTACCAAATTTTCAGATCGTAAATTAAATTATAATAGGCATTTTCCGACAAGTTTATATAATTTCACAATATTCGGTACCCAAACCAATTTTTTTTTTTTAAACCATACTCATTATTAAATTAAAATTCGTCCAGAGCGCAAATTTTCTTAATTAAAAAATATGTTATATTTTATTCGTTCTTTTTATTTTATAATATTCTGCTCAATATTGCTATTTTAATGTTGCACTTTAATAATTTAATCACTTTAGTAGGTAGTACCTAGTCGACCGAGCTCTGCTCGGGTGAAAATAGATAAACATATCGTCCAGGTATACCAACGTTGTATCACATTCCCGAGGCTGAGAAAATAGAGAAAACGAATTTTCCCAGATATGAGACCTAGCTAGATCGATTTTTCGCCCCCGTAAACCCCTATATTGCAAGTTTTATCGAAATCGTTAGAGCCGATTTCGAGAACGTGAGTAGATATCTTTAGACAAACAAATAAATATCTATATACAAATATTACTCGTTTAATAGTATAGGAATGTAAAGATTTTAATTTTACACACCTAACATAACATCACGCCTTGTTTCCCCGAAGGGTTGGGCAGAGGTGTCCCTGTAGCAGGTACACCCACATTTCATTCATTCTTTTCAATTCATTTTATTCATTTAATTTTTTTTTTATCATTTTAATTTTATTATAGCGGAAATATGTAATTTAGTCCATTCTTGTCTATAATATTGTAGTTGGCGATTTGCGTATAATATTTATCTGATACGAAACCATGCTTATCAGAGATAGTAGTAAATTAATAACAGAGACTTAATAATAATAATGTTATGAAAAGTATGAAATTCATGAATAAAAAAAGTTAAAGAAAAAAATTCCAAGCTTCAGTTTTGTAAAAACTCTACTATGTAGACGTACTTAACTGACGCCAACTAATATGCGATTGGATAATTACTTTAAAATCTTTATTCCACATTAAAAATGTATTCGACACTTATGAACTTATGATTAACCACAAACGTGCTATTCCAATCATTTGGAAGTTCAGAATTTATTGATACATAGATAACATGTACACGTTTTTTAAAAACCATTACAAGATAAAAAAAAATACTTCGAAATGACAGGGCCTGGCCCCTGATAGTGTGAGTAAATAATTCCTAATCTAAGTAATTTTTGGGCATTTAAACTTTTATCTTTTTAAGTAAACTTAGACTCAGGTGTACGCTATCAGCCACGTACTAATTACACCTTTTTTAATCATTAACACTTATAATCAAATACCTAAATACACAGGTAAGATCAACAAATAAATAACAAAACTCACCTTTCGAATTTCCGTCCAAAAATTATCAAAATCGATCGACTAAAAGCAGTCGATTTTGAAAATGACAGCAGTATTTCGTCCAACACTATTTTTAAAAACACTCCAAATTAAACTTTCATTTGTTTTTTTTGAACGCACAATCACGTTACGATGTAATTCCGATGGTTTTCGATACAAACGCGTGCGTCCGCCACGGGTTGTCAAATGTAACTGAGTAGGTACTTTGTGTATACATAGATAACTCGACAACCACAATAAGATCCTGACAACATTGGTTATCAAATTGAATGATAGCTAATTGAGTATTATTGACGTACTGACCAATGAATTTGAACTAGCTTGATGTCAAAATGATAGATGTAAAATAGACCTACGTAGTTACCTACGCTGTATTTTTACAACGTAGTTTTCTGATGAAAGATACATAAGTACTTACTTATAGTTTATTTCCGGTGTTTCGGACGATGAGAAAAACAAGCAACTTAGTTTCCAAGAATTTTCTTTGTATACAAATTAATATTTGATTTGATGAATCACGCTTTTTAGGGTTCCGTTGTAAACAAGGAACCCTTATAGATTCGTCATGTCCGTCTGTCTGTCTGTCTGTCCATCTGTCTGTCTGTCTGTCCATCTGTCTGTCTGTCTGTCTGTCCGCGGAAAGCTGTAATTTGGCATAGGTATACATATTAATTACGCCGACAAAGTGGTAAAATAAAACCATGAAAAATATTTTTTTTTTAGGTGCCTTTCCTAGACGTAAAGTGAGGATGATCTTTTTTCTCTCAATAATCCCTTAGTGTGGGGTGTCGTTGAAAATGTCGTTCAAAAATATTGTGAGTTTGCTAAGACCATTTTTGGATTTAGGAATCCGTTTTCGAAATATTAAGCTTTAAAGCGCTAATTTTTTTTAGAGTCAAGTGTCCCCCCCCCCCCTGGAAGCTTAATGGTTGGTTTTGGGTATATGAAAAAATTCACGGCAGTAGCAAATGTAACGAAATTAAAAGGAAAACTATCACAGCTAAGTAGGCTTTACAAGTTAACGAGTAATAATCGACCAACTTAGATTTGCGGTTGTAAAAACATGTTTTTCAACTACAAAGTTAAGTTTGTTCTTGGGATAAATTCATCCCAACTACGGAACCCTTCATTGTGCGTGGTCCGACATGCACTTGGCCGGTTTTTTTGTTGGCTTTTACGTTGAAAGAGATCTACGTTGAGTTAAGAGTGATGAAAAACATGAAGTTTTCCTTTGATGTTTTAGATACATACTTTTTTCTATTACAATAAATTTTGAGAGGTAATGCCCGTCTAGTGGTCGCAAGCGCTACTGCTGAGAGCTGAGGTTCAGGATTCGATTCCCAGGTCTGGCGTTGCGGAAAAGTCCGAAAGGGATATCGTGGCCCCTGGCAATATGGCAACTGAAGGAACACGGGTGGGTTTTAGCCAGTAAGAGTCTGACACGCCCTCCCGCTCCGCCCAGAGCGGGAGAAGTTATTTGAAAATTTCCCAAACAAAATAAAAACTGGCAGTGTTATTTGGGATCTCCATCTGAAATTGACGAAATGTAGGTGTACTGTAGGCACACCTCTGCCTCACCCCTCCGGAAAATACTGGCATACATTTTCAATGTTTTTTCCGCGTTACATATAACTTTACAAATGTAATATAAACATAATCTGAATTATTAAGAAAATGCTCTTATTTAAAACTAGCTGTTCGTACCCGGCGTCGCCTGGGCGTATTTCCGACTTTTCCGCTGCATTTTCCAAAAGTAGATCCATTCTCTACTGGTGATCTTTCATACATGCGGCAATAGATTTTATTTATAAATAGCTTTTTTTATGTATTAATAAAAATTAAAACTTTTTACAAAAAAAAAAAACAACCGACTTCTAAAAAAAACATTACAAAGTGAAAAATAACTTTAATTTCGGAAGTCGGTGGCAAAAAACGAAAATTCAAAACCAAAGACACCGACTTCCGAAATTAAAGTTATTTTTCACTTTGTAGTGTTTTTATTATTATATTTTTTCAAAATTATTAACACTACTCGTTTAGACGTGATCTTCAGTATAAAATCATTAAAATTAAGGTATCGTCGCCTTATGATTTAATACATTGTTATTTTAACCGTAACTAAAAGGAAAAGAGAGTACTAACCGCCTATCAGACAGATTAATTGCACAGTTCAGATGTCAGATGACCTGTGAATTACTTAATAATAATATCAATGTACCTATGTACGAGAACTTGAGTGCTGCTGCACTTAATATACATAATTATTAATTAATTTACTTCATTAATTAAATCGTCTCGTACAGTCGCGCTCCTTTTGTAATGTCTCTTGACAAAGTTAAAAACCTTGTTAAGGGTACAATGGTCGGTCATTCCTCCATACAAACGTAGTATGATGATTACTCGTCTGTTTGACGTTGTACGTTCTAAACTAAAACTTCTAACAATTTGATGTATGGAAGCAGAATTGGAACAAAATTATTGGTTTGGAAGTTATGAGCATCGAAACTTCCATATTTCAATACTAATTTTAACTCATCTTTGAACGTTAATAAATAACTTAAGTAGTATGAAAATGGCAAAATGGAAATCGTAGAGGCATAGATTATTTATTGAAAAGTTCAAATAAATTTATTTTGAGTGGATACATTCAGTAGTTTTTCCATAATATACGCCCAAAGGTCTGTTCTTGAAAAAATATTAACTCTTTAGCATGCTGAAATACAATGTTTAGAACAATTTTCAATTGACCGTTCCTAAGATTTGTTTTGTTAATGACAGAATTTTGTATGATTTCAGGAAAAGAGTCAACCCAACCCCTACACCACCCGAGAACATAGTTTTAATGATGCGATGCCTTAAAAATGGTGAACTGAGAACCCAGGAAACTTAGAAAGAAGCTAGAGCCCGAATGGTGAGTTCACCAATCAGCCATCCAAGCGTGATTTACCTACCAACTCTTTGTTCGTAAGTTAATCATTGATTTCCTTTTAACAATACAACAACCTCGCAATGTCTTGATCGACGATCAGTGGGTGCGACGATACACAGTGATTACCTTACTGTAGGAAGTAGATACTAGTAGTAGCTATATACCTATGTACAAATATGTTCTTAATGTCCCTCGGCAAACCTCGTGTTTCGTCAGTCGTCGGATTTCTATCAGTTGCCCTTTGCACTTGGGGCAGACCGGACACTCTCAATCGACTTGGAAGTATATAGTTGTTAATACTCTTTTAATTTAGTGTAATTTATTTTAAAAATGGGAGGAAAGCTGCTAAAGTCGCAGGCACGAAAATAGTTTTACAGCTCTATATATTTCACACGGAAATCAAAACAAAACATCAATAAAGTACTTAGTTCTGAATTCAAATTATAATACACGATTAATCTAATAATTGATGGACATGGAAATTAGCATTCGTTTGAATTCGGAAATCCGATGATACCCGACGGACATTAAGGAAATAGAAATACTGTACAAATGAAATAAATAAATAAATGATTTTTCGTTGTAAACAAAATAGAAGGCGCCCTTGAAACGTTAAGTTTTTATAAAAAGGTTCAGATTAAAGTTCATTAGTTCGAACATTTGGGATCTTCACAATTTGTGGATATGAATTAAATTTCTGCATGCCAAGATGTCGGCAACACTGTCCACTGTCCAGAATATATGCTGCATACAAAGAGCACGACGTCGACATTGATGCCGATTCCCTTGTTCACAATATAAACTAAATTTAAGTTCAGTGCATCTTTTTCTTTCTATTTCATTAAGAAAAGGACAGAAGATAAATTTTAGTTTAGTCCTGTCAAATTATTCAGCGCCTGTCACTACTCCATACAAGTTTAGACGTGATTAAAAACTTGCTTACTAAAATTACGTCAATTTACGTCAAGCGCTGATTAATTTGACAGGACTAATCTAAAATTTATCTTCTGTCTTTTTCTTAATGAAATAGAAAGAAAAAGATGCACTGAACTTAAATTTAGTTTAGTTTGTGAACAAGGGAATCGGCACCATTCAAAATTCAAAATTCAAAATTCAAAAGTCATTTATTCAAATTAGGCTGAGAATCAGCACTTTTCGAACGTCAAAATTACATAAGACAGTCCCCCAAAAACGCCCACCCTTCACCACTTCCTAGTGCCTTTCGCTGGGAAGAAGAAGTGGCGCAACAAACTCCCCAGCAGCACAGCTGTCTGTTCAAGTTAGAAAAAAATAATTCTATACAATAGTATGCAAAATAATTTACATTACGCAACACAAAACATAATTTAAATGATAAATTATTGGCCATATGTCAGCTAGCACACGCCAATATACCAACCAAAAACATCGAGAACTATACTCAAGCAGAAATAAAAACTAAACGTAAACAGAACTACATATCTAAATAAAAGCCTCCAGGCGTAAAGGGCGTGCCCGCTTACATAAAGCTGTAATTGGCAGTTATAAATGATAAACTAGGACCATCGAGGTAAAAAAATAAATAAACAGTTAATTACTAATTACAATAACAAAACCATGATCAGCAAGACGACCAGTCACCACAAGCAGCACCCGTTCACGAGCATAACGCAAAGATCAGCCATTACCCCCCTCGCCATATTTGAGGGAAGGAGGCAACCCGACCCCCGACGCTACCGCAAGCAGTGACATCTAAGGGAGCATGACGAACTTGCTGCCGGTTGCTCAGGCAAAAAAAAAAAATAATGATCAACTGTCGAGGTCGCTAGCTAACCACAAATTGCAATACAACTCATAACAAAATATTGTAATGAGTAGATTAAGTCAACAATAAAATAAAATAAAAATAAATTGAATTTAAAAAAAAATAAAAATCGACTT
The DNA here is from genome assembly GCA_949152395.1 of Agrochola litura. Lineage (NCBI taxonomy): Eukaryota > Metazoa > Arthropoda > Insecta > Lepidoptera > Noctuidae > Agrochola > Agrochola litura. Next base: position 24,097,768 of record OX424495.1, on the reverse strand, counting down.
ATAAAATCAAATAAAATAAACAATTATGTAACTGTCCGTAGGTAAACTAATTCTGGAGAAAGAACATAAGTATTGTCTTGAGTTAATCACAGCGACCAACTATTCTTATCATTTATGTAGTCGTTGATACAATAGTATGCCTTTGAACAAAGGTTAGATTTTACTTTAGTTTTAAACGAATTAAAAGGCAAATCTAGCAAAGAAGAGGGAAGCTTGTTATAAAAGTCTATACCAAGCCCAACAAATGAGTTATGAACCTTATGAAGCCGGTGAAAGGGAGCTCGTAGTTTGTCTTTATTTCTAGTGTTAACATTGTGTATATCACTGTTTTTACTGTATAAGTGTATATTTTGCCTAATATATAAAATGTTGGCGAAGATGAATTGCGATGCCACTGTAAGAATACCAATATCTTTGAAAAAATCTCTTAGTGAAACTCTGGCACCTAGCTGGTAAATTGCTCGAACAGCTCGTTTTTGAAGGACAAATATATTTTGAATATCAGCAGCTTTGCCCCACAGCAGAATACCGTAGGACATAACGCTATGAAAATAACTAAAATAGACTAACCGAGCTGTATCAACGTCAGTGTATTGTCTTACTTTCCTGACAGCGTAGGCGGCCGAACTGAGCCTTCCCGCTAGGCTCGATATATGTGGGCCCCACTGAAGTTTGGCATCTACTGTTATGCCCAGAAAAACTGCTGAGTTCACAGTTTCAAGCACCTCTTTATCTAAGACGATGTTGGGTCCTAGATTTCTAACATTTGGTAGGGTGAACTTTACACATCTCGTTTTCTTGGCATTGAGAACAAGGTTATTTGTCATAAACCAATCCGTAACCATTGAGAGTGCACTGTTTACATCGTCAAAATCTTGTCTGTTCCGGTCTACTTTAAAAATAAGAGAGGTATCATCTGCAAACAGTACAACTTCACAGATACCCTTTAAATAGAATGGTAAGTCATTAATATACACTAAGAACAAGAATGGACCCAGTATTGAGCCTTGAGGTACACCTAACTGAACTGGTAGCCCGGAAGATTTTACACCATTAACATCTACACATTGGAACCTATTATGTAAATAAGAATTTATAACGTTTAGAGCTTCGTTTTGCACACCGTAATGATGTAGTTTACGCAAAAGCGTATCATGGTGCACGCAATCAAAGGCTTTGGAGAGATCACAGAAAATTCCAATAGCATTTTGCGAATTCTCCCATGCATTAAATATGTGTTTTAGCAGAGCAACACCCGCATCTGTAGTCGAACGACCTTTTGTAAAGCCATATTGTTCATTATGAAGGAGGCTATTTAAATTAAAATGTCTTAGCAACTGCTTGAGTATTAACTTTTCAAATATTTTGCTAAATGCTGGTAAGATAGAAATAGGCCTGAAATTGCCAACGTCATTTTTATTACCAGATTTAAATAATGGTATGACTTTACTACTCTTCATGAGGTCAGGAAAAGTTCCCAAATCAACACATTTATTGATCTCTTTCATTCATCAGAGTAGTATAAATTCAAATATTAATCTAATCTTATCTAAAATTTATCAAGCATAAAATCTTATCTAATCTAATTTATTCAATGTAATTTAATTTATTTATTGTAATCAATTTAGCTTTTAATTATTTATTTTCATCTAAACTATGAATTACTTGTTTTCAATCTGCCTAGCCTTTTCTCAGTTATGTTGGGGTCGGCTTCCCGTCTAACCGGATGCAGCTGAATACCAGTATTTTACATGGAGCGACTGCCTATCTGACCTCCACAACCCAGTAACTGGGTAATACGATACCCCTTGGTAAGACTGATTGTCAGACTTTCGGGCTTCCGACGACCCGTAATGACTGTCAAAGATCCACGAATGACAGCTGGGACCAACGGCTTAACGTGCTTTCCGAGGCATAGAGGAGTCTCGGTATGTAGAAATGGTCACCCATCCACGGACCAACCCCGGCAAGCGTAATAGCTTAACCTGATGGATCGACCCGTTCGGCTGATATTACTTGGCCACGAGCTCCTATTTATTTATTTTTTCGCATATTTCAAATTCAGATTCAAAAGTCATTTATTCAAACTAAGCTGAGAATCAGCACTTTTCGAACGTCAAAATTACATAAGACCGTCCCCCAAAAACGCCCACCCTTCACCACTTCCTAGTGCCTTTAGCTGGGAAGAAGAACTGGCGCAATAAACTCCCCAGCAGCACAGTTGTCTGTTCAAGTTAGAAAAAACATTACATTATGCAACACAAAACATAATTTAAATGATACATTATTGGCCATATGTCAACTAGCACACGCCAATATACCAACCAAAAACATCGAGAACTATACTCAAGCAGAATTAAAACAATTAAAACTAAACGTAAACAGAACTAAATATCTAAATAAAAGCCTCCAGGCGTAAGGGCGTGCCCGCTTACATAAAGCTGTAATTGGAAGTTATAAATGATAAACTAGGACCATCGAGGTAAAATAAATGAACAGTTAATTACTAGTACATAACAATAACAAAACCATGATCAGCGAGACGACCAGTCACCACAAGCAGCACTAATGTAGTGCATGCTGTGCTTTTCTATAAGTAATGAGGCGCTTAGACTTTTTGCAATGTACTAATTATAAAGTATACTGGTGAAAATTGAGAATGCTCTTAAATAGTAAAGGATAGTTCATACTAATTCCATGCTGCGCTGCCATGTCATTATTCTTAGGTAGCCATCTTGTTCTAAACTTTGAGCGACCGAGCTCTGCTCGCGTGAAAATACGGAGAAATAGTAGATTGTTATACAAGAGTCGAAAGGAATCAATTCCCATACGAGGTATTTAGACGCCCGAGCGCAGCGAGGGCGGCTATAGTCCGAGTAGGAATTGATGACTTTCACCCGTGTTAAACACTCTACTTTTCATTTCGAATTTAAGGAAAGTAAAAAGTTGTAGTTTTTCTAAAATATTAATTGATAATATTAACATGAGTATTCTAGTACCTATTAGTATTTTTTTTATTTTTTAAATATGGAACACACCGTGTCACGGCCGCGGGTCGTCCCGCTTAGGGTCAGTTCACACCGAGACGCGACGCTGCGCGCACTTTTAAATGTATCGAACTTATTTTCCTCACAAAAAGGTATATTTCAGTGCGAGCGACGTTCACGCTCGCACTGAAATATACCTTTTGTCAAAGTACGCTGAGATGCGCGGTGCTGCGCAGCGCGTGTACCTTATTGCGTAGTAAATAAATTCGATATTGTATCGGATTGTAAAAAAGTGCGCGTCGCGTCGCGTCTTGGTGTAAGCTGACCCTTAAGTTTTTTTTTTAATTTACACTGGCTGTTTATACAATGACAAGACTGCAGTTTTTTTTTTTATCAGTATTTTTCTATAAGGGGTTATTACACCCTCATATCTACCATCACAGATCCATGATAAAAGACATAACTAAATTGTTAAATAGACATAACATGGGTAATTTCTAAGCTTCGTAGATAGGTATATGACATAACATGATAGTGTAATATTTCTCAAGGGGGATATACTCATAACAAATGTCTATTTTACAATTCCATTATATCTTCGATCACAGATCCATGACCGCAGACTCGACAATGTAATACCCCCTTAGTAAAATTTTTCGTAGCCGACTAGGTACCTAACCAAATTTAGTTCTATTTTTAAAATTCATTCCCACCCTGGAGAGGGAAGCAATTACTATGAGTCTTTCCCGCCCAAGGGTGCGATCAGCGTCTTCCACCCGCTACTTGGATCAAACAAACACTACTTTCCGAGTATGAGAAATGAAAACTAATTTTCCCAGATATGAGACCTAGCTAGATCGATTTTTCGCCCCCGTAAACCCCTTTCTTTCATCGAGATCGTCTGCTTGCGCGATGAAGAATTTCGAGTGACGTCAATGTAAGGCGTAGTTTCGCATAAGTCGTAGTTTCGCATATACTATCGAAGAAACGCATTTCTGTAAGGACTATTCTTGCTTGCAGTGCTCGGCCGCCTAGTAACGCTTACCTACGAAAAAAAAGGGTCGTGTACACGGGATTTTGTTTTCAAATTGGTTAGATTATGCGTTACCCCGATGGTACATGCCGCCACACCTGCTAAGATATTTTCCACATTCAAAATGTAGTCTTATCAAGAGCCGTTTTCGAGAACGTGATTACAAATGTATATACATACAAATATTGCTCGTTTAATAGTATAGGATTATTGCAACTTTCGTTAGAGCCGTTTTGCCCGCGGCTTCACCCGCGTGGATGTCGGAAAATATCCCATGGGAACGTACTACCGGGATTACATACCTAATAGCCGAGGAAAAGGTCATTGACTCCTACCGCTGCGCCCGCGTTGCCGTCAACCAAAATTACTTTGTTACGCGTGATTTTGGAATCTGTATTATCTTTTAAAGTATTCATTTAAATGATAAGATGATTATCTTAATCTAAATTAAATGTCCAATTTTGTTTTTTTTTTTTTCTGAATAAATATATTATATTATTAAATAACATATTTTATTGGATAAGGATTGATATAATACCGGTCAAAATAGCTTCGGAAATAACAATGAAATATTTATGAAAATCTGAAAGATAAAAATGGTTACTGTGGGTCATCCATAGAAAATAGATATAATTATGCTGTCGCGGACGTTTTTGTTGAACTTTTTAGAATCTTCAATCCTATAAGATCATAAATTTGATGTATCTCTTAAGGCTTACGCGGCGCATACAAGTAAAGCTCCCAGTCAGCATGATTTTTTCCGACATAACATAACATCACGCCTTGTTTCCCCGAAGGGTTGGGCAGAGGTGTCCCTGAAGCAGGTACACCCACTTTTCGCCAGTTATGTTTTAAGTCCCATGTAATAGGGGGCGAGCCTATTGCCATCAACCGGGCACAAATCCAGACTCCGAGCTGCTACTGAGAAATTTCAGATAGAAAAACCCAATAACACTTTGCCCGACCCGGGAATCGAACCCAGGACCTCATGCTCATGTTTTTCCGACATCTCCGACAATAATCGTCATATTTCAGCCAATTTGCACAAAACTTTAAAAAACACAAAAAAGACAAAGTTTAAAATGTCAAGATTATCTACTGCTTACTAAATTTCGTTTATGGAGGTACATTTCCGCTTAGACAATGCTGTGTCCCGTGCGTGGTGTCTGTGTTGTAAGGAGTAACGATAACCTTGACATTTTTAACTTTGTCTTTTTGTGTTTTTTCAAAAACCAATTATGTTTTTTTTTTATTGGATGCTGTAGAATGGTAGTAGACCATGGTCTGAACAACGTTTGTTCTAGCAAAACTGTGATTCAAATTTCACGGTGTATAGGTATATCCCTAACCATCTTACTGCGAGAAATATAAATGAAGGTTCGTGCTGTCGATTTCCACAAATTAGTCAAGTTTTTTTTAAATTTCAACAATACCTACTTGCTTGTTTGGTTCTGGATAAGTGTCCCGTTGATGGCAATAGACTATCCCCTTTATACATGGAACTAACCGACTTTTAATGATTTTATACTGAAGATCACGTCTAAACGAGTAGGTAGTATTAATGATTTGGAAAAAATAAATGTTAAACTAGCTTTTGCCCGTGGCTTCGCCCGCGTTGATGTCGGAAAATATCCCACAGGAACGTGCTAGGTACCGGGATTCAGAGTATCCTATGTTCTAACCCAGGTCGTGGCCTATCCTATGCCTTTCGTCTAGAAACCCGTTCACCCGTTACGGCATGAAAAGGTAATAGGCAGATAATAAATCTGTTTTAGGGTTCCGTACCTCAAAATGAAAAAATGAAACCCTTAAAAGATGACTTCGTTGTCTGTCAAAACCCTTTTTCTCAGGAACGTGTGGAGGCATCAAGTTGAAATAGATATCAAAAACATAGATCTACAGTTTCTTGGATCTGTAATGAAAATCAAACTTCCAAGTCAACGCAACAAAATAAAATACGGCCATTTATGCCACATATTTTAATACTCGCAAATAAACCAGTCTATTTGGTAATTTCCGTTGGCCCAGCATTATGAAGTTTGGTGAGAAGCGAGGTCAAGTAAAGAGGAAAATCCGAAAATTGGCGGTTTATAATTATTTATGAACTGCAAAGTTAAGTTTGTTCTTCAATCTGGGAACAAAAATTCATAGACTGTGTCTTAAAGTAACATTTAATCTGTTTTTCATTCAAGTCGGTACTCTTCACGCTATTTTAAGTTCTTTTTCAATTGAAAAGTTAAGTTTGTCCTTCAATCCTGATTTGGAAATTCAGGCAGCCGAACAAGCACAGTTTTGAGACGGAACCAGGGCGCAAATCCTACTCACACTTGTCCGGCTTTTTAATATAAATAAAACAGGTTAATATGATTCTAAATGCGTAAGGCATGTAGAATACTAATATTATTCGTTTTACTTTTATCACCACCATTAATTTGTAATATCTATTCTAGTGCCGCCATTAAACTTACACATAATACCTACATTTTAGAAAAGTTCGTTTATGACTTTAAATTGTAATAACTTTTGCCAGAGTGGGCCGATTTTATTGAATTATAGACTTTTATGTTAATTCAAGACGGACTATGACTATATTTCCAATACTTTAAATCGATTATGTGTAGTGTACATTTAAATTTAAGTAAAAACCTCATTAAAAAGTTTCTTCATCATATAAAGGTATATTGTGTTCTATCTCGAAAATACGAAATGTATGGGAAGTATTTTTTGGCAATTTTTTTGCTGACTGTACAATTTTTTCAAAGTCTGTGAATGCAGATCAAAAATTTTCTAAAAGTTAAGGACAGTCTCCTAAGACCGTTTTCTTGTAGCGACAACGGTTAAGGTACTTCACAATTAGTGCCATATCTCAAAATCCACGCTGTATTTGTTATGATTGACTGCTTAGCTCCATAAAGGTGATAATCATGATAATCTTTTAAAAGGTTAAATCTGTAACTATCTGCAATATTCTAACATTTTGGCTAGTCTTTTTACAATTTGGGGTAAACTATAGAAGAATACGAACATAATGCAATATTGCTCATCCCCCATAGCAAATAGCGTGATAATAAATTTAAAAAAATCTATTGTGACGTTTCCATTATTTGACTTACTTATAGATTTATTTATACCAATTTTCAAGTTAATCAAGCCACACAGTAAAACTCCTCCCCTGTAAAAATTAATACCCCGTTTCACCCCGTTAGGGGTAGATTTTCAACCCTGATATAAGTTTTTATTTATTTTCCGTTTTATTTATAAATACTGAGTTTCGAGTTAGTCAGACCGCTCGTTAAAATTCTTCCATACAAACTTTGACACCCCCCAATCCTCCTTTAGGGGGTAGTTTAGAAAAACAAAATTCGCTAGCTTTATAATTTACATAGATAAGTATTCGTGCCAAGTTTCAAGTTTATTAACTCAAGGAATAAGATTTTTCATACAAACAAAATCCCCCCTTTTCACCCCCTTAAAAGTCGAATTTACAAAAATCCGTTCTTAACGGACATCAACTAACTGTAAACTACCTCCCTGACAAATTATACGTTAAGGCTCCTACAAACAGGCGCGACACGCGACGCGACACAAAGGCACCGCTCGTCGCGCGACGAGCGAGCGGTGTCTTTATTTATTTATTTATTTATATATACTTTATTGTACACCACAAAGATACACAACAAAAAATAAATCAAACACTACAAAATATACAATGGGCGGCCTTATCGCTTTCCGCGATCTCTTCCAGGCAACCTTGGAATGGACAGTGATTTGCCTGGACATAAATTGTGTCGCGTCGCGTGTAGGAGCCTTTAAGCGGTTTCCGATATTTCGTGATGAGTGAGTGACCTTTCGCTTTTATATACATATTTAGATTAATAAAGTCCCCCTGTGGGGCCATTTTATGGACTTAAACTTGTTTAAAAAAAAACTGTTTTATTTTTAGAAAAAAATGTCTTCACCACCGTTTTTTTTTCATAGTCGATAAAATTTTATAAAAAATATTAGTATTTGGTAAAGCCTACTGTCTACTAAAAGGGTACACTCACACCAGTAACAGTAACCCATCCAGTCCTTGACCGCATAGAACATAATATTGTATTGTAAACAAATACTTCTCTGAGTCGACACGTGTCGCTTATACACAAGTGCAGCACATTGTTTACTAGGAATTCTGTCCGGCGAGGTAGTAATGAGATAAGAGATTATGTGTGCCAATAGTCGTCAGTACCCAATAGGATACCTATTCAACATTTATGTAGAACCAATACGTAATCGCACGTAAAACCTTATACAGGGTAGGTAAAAATCGTGAATCAAACGAAACAGGGCGATAGTTTGGGTTATTTGCAGTAAAAAATATCTCTCTGGTAAAGTCCTAACTTGATCTCCTTAAAAGTTATGACTATTTGAGTGTTTTTTTAATAAAAAACCAACATGTTTAATAATAGGCAATTACCAATTTTAAAACAATAAATGGTGTTTAGTTGCTTCTAGGAAATGTATCATCACTACAAAAGTGCTTTAAGACAGTGGGTACCATGATTTATGAATATTGGCACTTTTTATTAGGGTTCCGTAGTAAACAAGGAACCCTTATAGTTTCGTCATGTCCGTCTGTCTGTCTGTCCGCGGTCTAACTCCAAGGCGGTTAGTAGGTACTAGAAAGTTGTAATTTGGCATGGGTATACATATTATTCATGCCGACAAAGTGGTAAAATAAAATTATGAAAAAAAATTTTTTTAGGGTACCTCGCCTACACGTAAAGTGGGGATTTTTTTTTTCTATCGCTTGTTGGGTATCGTTGGAAATAGTCCGGTCAATTTAGACCAAAAAATGAGAGTGAAGTTACATAAAGTCCCAACAAGCTGAATTTCAGTGAAATTGTTCAAAATATAATTATAAACAATGTCTAGAAGTTCCCCATCATTCCCCTGTAAGGAAAAAAATTTATTCAAGGTCAAAGGTCAAAAAAATGAATTTTTCGCGATTTTCAGCAAAACGGTAAGTTTTATCATAAAAGTACCTCAGACAAAAATTGTAGATCATAAAATTATCTATAAAAAATGTATCAATACTTTTTTTCTTACGAGCCACCGTTTCTGAGATATAACGATTCAAAAAGTTATAAAAGTTGTTATCGTCATAATATGCATGAGTACGCCACGTATATACATCTAGAGTTGTTATATTTTATATAATATATATATATATTATATATATTAAATGTTTAAATATTTTTCTATCGGTCATTGTAACTTATACTTACAATATAAAATATACATAAGTTTTAACTATAAGAATATCAGGTAAAATGAAACCCAGTCCCTTAATCTTTAAGCCAGTGTAACGTCGAGACATCTGTCTCTTGTTCTATTGTGTGCGTGGCTAGGGTCTTATACCTGCTATAATAAATGAAATACCGTTAGTCTTCAGCGTCACTCTGTAGTGAAAACACGTGTTTATCCTAACCTATATTGTGCTGTTTTGAGTTTTATATTAAAAATGTCTGAATATTGTTTTATTTGTGCTAAACTTTTAACTGATAGTGAAGTTGTTACTGTTGAACGTGGTATGAAGACATTAATTAATGCAAGTATCGAAAGAGCTGATGATTTTTCGGAATATCTCAAAAATCAGAAATCTGTGACAATACATGAAAATTGCCGTAAAAATTATACTCGAAAGTCTTCTATTGCTGCAGCTAATAAAAGACAACGTGAAGAACAAGAAGCCAGTACATCCACAGCAATTCCTCCTCGTACTAGATCACGTATCAGTGAATCAGCTTTTTGTTTCAAAGAACTATGCTTATTTTGTGGCGAGAAATTAAATGAAGAGAGTGAAAGAAGAAAATCCTCAGATTTTCGGCGTCGAATCAGCCAAGTAAGTACACTTCAATTTAAAGATTCAATTCTGGAAACAGCTCGGGCTCGTGACGATGCTTTAGCAAAAGTTGTTCTTGCTCGAGTCGAATTTGAATATGATTTAGTTGCTGCTGAAGCTAAGTATCATCGAGATTGCTATGCTAATTTTTTAAAACCTTCCACTGGAGCTAAAATGGGTCGTCCTAAAGACGAAGCTATGAATTTGGCAATGGAGGAAATATTTACTTACATTGAAAATAGCGATGACTGGCAGTTCACTTTGAACGAATTACAAAAGGTTTGCAAAACTACGACTTTAGATAACAGAACGATTAAGCTACGACTAAAAGTAAAGTATGGTGATAAACTTATTATCACTGAGAAATCGGGAGCATCAACATTCATATCGTCGCCCAGCAGTGAAAACCACGTAAGTGTTTATAACTAAATTTTACAGGAGGAAGAAAAAACTGTCTCCTGAAAAAAAAATGTATGAGTGGGGAAGATATTACCTTTTGTTTTTTTTAGATTTTATGCATTCCTTAGGTACGTATCACATTGTTTCTATATCGTGTGCCTAAATACTTCTTCTCACTTTCTTCAATTTTTAATCCGGAATAACGCTATTATCAACCGTACTGGCGAGTTTCTCAGACGAAAATGGCGGAGCCTATTTTGATACAAGGTTCTCATAGCACGTCATAGATAGCGCTAGGAGTAGCTGATTCGAAAGTTTGCTAGAGTAATCTGTGCTTACCGAGTTTATCAATCCAAAGAACAAATATAATTTTTTTTGAGGAAATGAGACACCCGAGGTTTTCACTGCTGGGCGACGATATGCTTAGTGGATAATCATCATGATATTTTGAATCAAGCCTGGTACGAAAAAAAAAAATGAATAAAACAGAAGAACGATTGAGAGTCCTAGACGCAGCTGCAGCTATTATTCGCGAAGATATTCAAACCGCAGTATTTGATAATTCTAACTACCCTCCACCAAGTCACATGTTTGAAGATTTAAATAATGAAATCCCAGAATCATTGACATATCTTGTGGAACGAGTGATTTTGAAAAATAAACGATCAAATTTAGATCATTTAAAATTAATATGCACAAATATACGATAACAACTTTTATAACTTTTTGAATCGTTATATCTCAGAAACGGTGGCTCGTAAGAAAAAAAGTATTGATACATTTTTTATAGATAATTTTATGATCTACAATTTTTGTCTAAGGTACTTTTATGATAAAACTTACCGTTTTGCTGAAAATCGCGGAAAACTCATTTTTTTTACCTTTGATCTTGAATAAATTTTTTTCCTTACAGGGGAATGATGGGGAACTTCTAGACATTGTTTATAATTATGTTTTGAACAATTTCACAGAAATTCAGCTTGTTGGGACTTTATGTAACTTCGAATGTATAAATTGACCGGACTAAAAGGTCTTTCAAAAACATTGTGAGTGTGTTAAGACCATTTTAAATCCAGAGATCCGTTTGCGAAATATTAAGCTTTAAAGTGCAAATTTTTGTTAGAGTCAAGTGTCCCCCCCCCCTGCCAGCTAAATGGTTGGTTTTAGATATGTGAAAAAATTCACGGCAGTAGACAGCTGAGTAGGCTTTACAAGTTAACGAGGAAAAATCGACCAACTTAGATTTGCGGTTGTAAAAACTTGTTCTCCCATACATTCCGTATGACAGATTCTTTTTTTCAACTACAAAGTTAAGTTTGTTCTTGGGATAAATATTCATCCCAACTACGGAACCCTACATTGTGCGTGGTCTGACATGCACTTGGCCGGGTTTTTATTTTGTTTTGAGAGCACCTACTTAACATCAACTATCTAATAGACATCTCTTGCTGTCTCTAAAGCCATTATGGATCCCCAAACTACGGTGTTAAGAACTTCTTGATAATTGTATCTAATTACACGAATTAATCACTCTTTCCTTGCTTCCTTTGGCCTCTCGTACCACACTAAATTGTTAGGTATGGAATATTTATTTTATTATTATCTTTTGAAATAGGTACTGAATGTGCAGATGTTGGATTACGCCAATATTTAGAAGAAATTTCTACCAAATATTGGTGCTATTGTTATCCGATTTGATCAACTACTTTAGTAGCTACGTAACATATATTTTCTATTGGCACCTCAAACGTCCTGTATCTTTTTAAGGGTTTTACTATAAATTCCAGAACTGGGCCTACAAAATCGGCAAATTCACTACTAAATATTGGTCATATGTAGGTAGCGTTTAAATAACACAACAGGGCAACCGAAGGAACACGGGTGGGTTTTTTTCAGTAAGAGTCTGACACGCCCTCCCGCTCCACCCAGAGCGGGAGAAGTTATTTAATAATTTCCCACCCAAAAAAAAACAAAAAAGCCCAATAAGACATGGCTCCTCAATCCACACGGAAACACCATACGTATTAACTGCCTACCTAATAATAAAATTACCTATTAGGTATTACTAGTACTACGTTATCTTTTATATACCACTAGCTTTTGCCCGCGGCTTCGCCCGCATGGATATCGAAACATATTCCACCGGAAAGTACCACCGGGATTTCATACATATTATTCTGACAGAACCATTTATTTTGACATAGATTTTTGAATTATTTTTATTTACTGTTGACTTTTATAATTTATCAATATTTTGCTAAATTCAAGAATGACATTGACTTGATTACCTAAATTATTAACAATCATAATTATTAATATTTGCACGCCATAATATGTGGCAAACATGTCTTAATTATTAATATGAACCTGTACTTTTTAAATGTTATCATGCATGCACGTTTTTATTTCTGTATGTGTACACATGTTTGAGCAAATAAATATATCTTTTCTTATCTTATCTCATCTTATCTTATCTTATCTTATCTCATACCTAATAGCCGAGGTAAAGTTCATTGACTTCTACCGCTGCGCCCGCGTTGCCGTCAGCCAAAATTACTTTGTCACGCGTAATTTTGAATCTGTTTTATCTTTTAAAGTATTCATTTAAATGATTTTTTTTGTATTTTATTATATTTTATTAATTTATTTTGTACCCTCTCCAGCATGAGATGATAAGATGATTATCTTAATCTAAATTAAATGTCCAATTTAAATGACATATTTAATTGGACAAGGATTGATATATTACCGGTCAAAATAGCTTCGGAAATAACAATGAAAATTTAATGAAGTTCTGAACGATAAAAATGGTTACCGTGGGTCATCCTTAAAAGATAGACATATGCTATTGCGGACTTTTTTGTTGAACGTTTTAAGATCTTCAATCCTGTAAAAGTAAAATTTGATGAATCTCTTACCGCTTACGCGGCGCACGCCAGTAAAGCTTCCAGCCGGCATGATTTTTTCCGACATCTTCGACAATAATCGTCATATTTCAGCCAATTTGCACAAAACTTTAATGAATTATACTTAAACCTTCCACATGAATTACTTCGACTATTGGTGAAAACCGTATGAAAATCCGTTCGGTAGTTTTTGAGTTTATCGAGTTCAGACAGATAGACAGACAGACGCGGCGGGGGACTCTGTTTTATAATAGGAGTATATTGATGTTTCTGTGATACTGATAAATAAAAAACATTCCAACTTTTTTCTTCAAAAGTATCTAAGTATTTAATTTTCCTCTTCTTGACACCTTGATCTTTTAGCATTTTCTATTGCTCACAACTAGTGAATAGTCCTGGGAACCGAAAGTACCGGGAAATCCCGGAAATTTCCTCGTTTTTGGAACCGGGATTTTCAAAATCAAATCCCAGTTCTTTCGGTCTTTCGGGAAAAGATACTTCACATTTAAAATATTTCTAATTTTATTGCCCAAATCCCAACAACTTAAAGCGTGGAATACACAGCTTACACATGCTACCTAGTAGTACAAGAGCATGCTACTTTCGAGCAAATGCTACTTAGTAGCATTCAACTAGCATGTGTATACAAAAAGAGCATGAGTATTTTACAGGCACAGAGGGTATGCTACTAATGAGCATGCTACCTGGTAGTAAACAAGCATGCTTATTAGTAGTATGTGTTTTGCAGGGTTAACTGATACTGTTCAATGGTTCTGAGGTAGCTGCGTGGTGCGGGAGGGGCCTGTAGTGAAAAATGTGCTTCAGATAAGCTTGAACACAGCTGATAGTCAACTTCCTCAAAGTGTCGAGTCTCCTTCAACACCGACAAATACTGAAACTATTGAACTAATACCAAAGAAAAAAGCGAAATTAACTGATTACTACGAATCTGACGCAAATCCTTCCATGGAACTTATAGTTTCCCGAATGTCAGCTATTATTATGGATAGATATCCTTTCAGAACATTCACATAGTTTAAAGACAGAGCTTAGCGATGGGAAGTTCAAAACCCACATCAAACGTGTCCTTATCAAGAAAGCGTATTATAAAATTAAAGACCACGTTGAAGACAAGGAAATTTGGCAATAATTCCTTCTGCACATGTGGCTTCCCTGGTACCTCATTAACGGCATAAATAAGTAAGAGTCTATTAACTGCTCCCAAATTACCATGTTTATTTAAATCTTTATTTTTTTTTACATTCGCCCTTGACATATTTACTATTCTATTATTTGACATTATATACTTTTTTTTTTTTTTTGTGGCTTTTGTGGACGTGATAATTATTCAGATTGATTACAGTTGTAATAGCAATCATATAATTGCGTTTTATTTAAAATAGGTTTTTTACTTTTTTTAATTTTTTTTTTTTTTTTTGTATAGATTCTTTTCTACATATTTTGTGAATGTGAGAACGCTGTAGGCTTAGTGGATTGTAGACCTGTTGACCATTTTCTATTTTGTTAAGTACTTGGTACTTATTGAAAGACCTACACTGTCCTCCCATACCTAGAAACACTGTTATTTGAAAGTATTGTAAAAGCCAATTATTTTTAAAAGAGTAACCGTGGAGTTTCTTGCCGGCTCTTCTCCATAGGAAACGACCAATTAGAACCGTGCACCTAGCTTCTGACGTTTCATAAGTGCCCATGTAGGTTTATGTGAAATAAAATATTTTGATTTTGATTTTGATTTAAAGAGAAGCATTTTCTTAATTAAAACAAGTTTTTAAGATATTAATTTATTCATTTGGGATCTCCAAAAACAAAGGATACACAGATATAATAGAAAACACAATAATATCAAATTGATAATTTTATAGTTATTTTGCCTGTTTTCTTGATCATAATTATGATCCTTCTACACCATGATAACGTTTCATTCAGCACACTCCGCCAGACGGGCAGTCGCGATTTATTGAGTACGGCAAGTGTATTGATTTTCATTTATTCTCAATAATCAAAGTAACACTTCGTCGCACTGACATTATAAACCCTAAGACGTAGTGAGTGACTGTGGTAGAGAACCCCAGGTCACAATTCCCACCAAGCAAGATCGGAACATTCTTCCGTTATAGTGGAGGAGTGGGACCTACACCTTTTCTAAGAGACACATTATTGTTTTCCGCCATGCACCGAACGAAGTCGCGGGCACAGCTAGTACTAAATAAAACTGATTTAGTGTCTACAAAACAAGAAATAAAACGTTTTATTTGATTTGTCTTGATTCAAATTTTCTTTTTGTATTTCTCTTACTTTCTCCGTTTCAACACTTTTAACTCTACTATCTTATAAAGGCTTACTTAAAGTACCGAAAGTCTCGAAAGTACCGGGAATCCCGGTTCTTTAGCCAGAAGTTCCCGTAAATCCCGGTTCTTTAAAACAAAACCGGTTCTGCATTCCCTACTCACAACCACCAAGCCCCTCGTGTAGGTTCACCTTCCATAAGAATTCCTTACGGAGGTGGGTAACTAATCACAAAAATACTATGATCACCAACCCAAGACAGAAAAATTTGTACCTATCACTAGTGAGGGCGCAATTCACGAAATCTCTATGGAAAGTGTCATTAAGCTGTCAGGTTCCCTTCCACAGAACATTTTAATAGTCTATGAAGACCCACATTAGAAAGAAAGAAAGAAAAAGAAAGAAAGAAAACTTGTTTATTCTGCACAAACAAAACGCACATTTTAAAAACTAGACATAAAATGTAAAATACACACAATACAAAAGTAGCCAAAAGCCTCGTATTTAATCCAGAAAAAAGTTTGACATCGTTGTTCATGGCTTAAATATCACTGGTTCATTGGTTGATGCATAGAGGAAAAATATATATAACCCCATGTCAAGGCCACAGACCAAAGACAATATTGCGTAATTACTAATTACCTACTGATGCAACCTTGGCAAATGACAACAAAATAAAATCATAATACAAAACATTATATGGGTCGATGTGATTGTCTGTCGCCCTTTGCTGAAATGTTGTCACTCGTCGCATTTAAGGTATTTGACATGTAATAGGGAATCTATTCCAGATTGCGCTCGTAACAGAATTAGGGTCTCGATATGAACTCTATATTTATACCTACATTATAGAGCTCCTGGGTAAGTATTCCTATTTGTCTAGATTAACCAGACGCAAGATTTTTACAATCTGTTTCATTACCTCTCCAAGAAAGCCGGCCGATCTATTTACGCATGAACAACCTAAAACAGGACATGACTTACTTCGACAAGGAAATCATTTTTTGGATGGACACAGCTGGCAACCGAGATAAGTTTAAAAAGACTGCTAGCGAGATTTACAAGAAACCTGAAACGGATAGCAGCCTGAACCTCAGACGAAGACATTGGAAACAGCAAAGAGCAAATGCACTGGTGAAGCTAGATCCGAACCTGAACCAACCTAGCAGCGCCGTTGTAAAAAGATGCCCATCCATAGATTAATAACACCCGTCTCTCCACTATTCCATTGCCTACTCTAGGATGCATATCCGGTACGGCTTACAAATACATCCATATCCTAAGGGCACGTCTTCCCTAACATTACCGCGCCCCCCGGTCTACTCCTTGATATGCAATGGCCTCTGTAGCTCCATGAAGCATGAGGCTCCAGGGGCTAGTGCAAATCTTGGTGTTCATTCGATTTATCGAGTCTGGCTAAACCACACTAGGGTCGGTGTATTTCATTCATTCATTCTCTTTCACTACGTCATTATAAATTCCGTCTAACTTATTACCAGATAATTTAATTAAAATTCTATTCCATTTAATCATTAATCTGGTAGATAATATCCATCCGGACACAATCAAACAAGCGCTAAAACATTATTTTCCTGAGTCACGTTTAATGAATGATTATTTTCCCCAAAAATGATTTAATATCCGAAAAGCATCAGATAATTACATAGGCATGTACCTATCAATGGAATGTATTCTAGTTATTTACTACATGGCGGATCTAGTATTATCGAATAGTTAGATATCAAATCACCGGGTTGCCATGTGTGTGTCAACGTGATACGAAGAATTATCAGTTCGGGGCAATGAACACCAATTTTATATATTGCTCTGATAACAATATTTTTTTTTAATAAATGTCTAGTTACTAATGGTTGTGGAGGTCAGATAGGCAGTCGCTCCATGTAAAATACTGGTATTCAGCTGCATCCGGTAAGACTGGAAGCCGACCCCAACATAGTATAATAAAGTAGGTACCTACTCTTCTTACAAAGCTGACAAGGCCTGTAGGTAGGAAGGTACATAAGTAGGTACTTTTCTACAATATACACTTAAACCATTTACTTCACTTAAACCATTTACAGGCACTTGAATTGCCAAGGAGCCGGTTGGTCACAAATATGAAGTTGGGTTCCCAATATGCCCATTTCAAAGCGTAGTAGGTTCATATGTAAAAGAACGGGCAAGAAACTCCACGGGCTCTCTTTTAAATCATAATATTGTTACAAAATACATAGCATATTTAAACAACTATAATGCTCCCACTGCTGGGACACAGGCCTCCTCTCTATGAGAGGGAGTGGTCCGTAATCCACCACGTGGGCTCAGTGCGGGTTGGTAGATGTCACACGTCTTCGAATTTTTGGTTCTAGGACATGCTAGTTTCATCACGATGTTTTCCTTCACCGTTTTGAGAGCAGTGGTTATGAAATAATTTACACTAAGTGTCTGCCTAGGTTCGAAACAATTCTTAGTCCAGTACCCTAATTGTGTAATACACGATCAATCACAATTTGTTTCGATTTGAAACAGATTGCTAATCTATTGCTTCATAAGTTGGAAAAAAAATCTGTTCAACAACGTAAATAACGCAGTGAATGTTGTTGAACTGTCAAAATGAAACAAATTTGTCATAATCGTTTACGAAAATAAGTTACGCAATTAACTGGAAACAGTCGTAGTCGCGGCTGCACTCAGCCACTACTGCTTAACAACATAATTTCATACCTATCTATATTGAATTAGAGCTTATAAAGCAACGTTAAGTGATAACTTAGGCGTGCTAGACATACATACCTACCTCTCTCAAAACAGGAAGATAAACAAACTAATGTTCATGTTGCCTACTGATTGCATTGTCATTTAGATAAGCTGGAATAGGCACACTAGGATTAGGAGGAAAACAAGTTACGGAATTAATAGAAAATTCCAAGTACCATAAGCTGACATAAATAGAAAGATACAAGTACAATTTTAACAGTTGAAATTTTAAAAAACCCCGACCTGCCCCGGATCTAGGGGGGGCAAGCCGGGGCCCGTGTCCCGGGCGCCAACTTCAGGGGACGACAAATTCAAGCGTAGCAGACAAGTGCACCACCCAGCACACAGCAACTTTGTAATAAATGAGACGCACAGCACATTTCAAATCCTTCTATATTTTTTTTCTTTTTACAGCAGTTTTGGCGCCCCTGTTGAATTGGCGCATTATCGATCGATACAATTTGATTAATATGCTGCCAACGCGGGGGCTAACTTAGCGCATCCCATAAAAGATTGGCGGGGGGGTGCGACAGACGGCAGTTTATGCCCCACCTCAAAAAAATTCTAGATCCGGAGTTGGACCATACCGAAGCCATCGGTATTTGGCGAAACATTTGAGTGAGCATGACATACTCACAGCCGCCAGGGCACATTCAAGTCAATGCAAGACATATTACCCGGTAAATGGTAACTCTTTAGTACATAGTGCTCACACCTGTGCTATGCAATTATATAATACAAAGGAGATTGAGTTTATATACTATTGAATATTAGCTGCGCCCCGCGGTTTACCCGCATAAGTCTCGATCCTGTGGGAATATTTGAATAAAAGGTATCCTATGTCCTTCTCCAGGTCATGGTCGACCCATGTGCTAAATTTCATCCAAATCCGTTCAGCCGTTTAAGCATGAAAACGTAACAAACAAATTCGCATTTATAATTATTAGTAAGGATATTTGATTGAATTTTTGTATGCAGACTGGGAACGTCATGAGATATAAGTTTAATTTTGTCATCTACTTACACCTTGTATAAAAGTGACAAACTCCCTGACTAATGTATATTTTAAGCAGGGGCCGAAAACCTTTATAGATTACGGTAAAAGAAAAGAAAGAAAGAAAAATAAGTTTAATTGTCACAGAAACACGTGCATAAAAGAAAAGAATTATGAAATAAAAAAACTTTTTACAAAAAAAAAACAACCGACTTCAAAAAAAAAAACACTACAAAGTGAAAAATAACTTTAATTTCGGAAGTCGGTGTCTTGGTGAATTTTCGTTCTTTGTCACCGACTTCCGAAATTAAAGTTATTTTTCACTTTGTAGTGTTTTTTTTTTAGAAGTCGGTTGTTTTTTTTTTGTAAAAAGTTTTTATTTTTCACTTTTTAGTGTTGTGGTACCTACCTCACACAAATTCGAATACCACTACCTGCTATGTAAATAACAGTGACAGGAAGTTATCATATCATCCACATACTAAGTGGGAAAAAATACGTATTATTGAAGCTAACTCAAAAACTACCCAAGCAAAGTTAATAAAAATTATATGGGACCACCTCTGAAGTATGATCTACCAAACAAAAAAAGAATCATCAAAATCAATTCATAATTGGCGGAGTAATCGCGTAACAAACATACAAAAAAAAAAAAAAAAAAAAAAAAAATAAAAAAAAAAAAAAAACAACATACAGACGAATTGAGAACCTCCTCCTTTTGGAAGTCGGTTAATAAGGTAAGGTATTGAAGAATTATTTAGTTTTAGATGTAGTACATATTCGGTGTTACTTTGTTAAACAATATTTTAGTTCACTAGTTAGCCATATTTCTTATTTCCATACAGTAATATTGCAAAATTATTGAAAACATATAAATATTTGACAGCTATTTGTGACGTTGCCCTCTTTCAAAATAAACGCTCGTAAGAGCGTTTATTCCGTTATTTATTATTTATTTATATTGCGAACTAGAATAATGATTATAAAATGCAATAAAAAATACCGTAACACCGCATATTTAGTTTTAGATGAAAGTAAAAAAAATATTTGAAATCTTTCCAAATGCCTTTTTTACAAGTAAAACGTGTTCAATGTTATTATAATTTATTCTAGTTAACTAATTAGCCATATTTCTTATTTCCATACAGTAATATTGCCAAATTATTCAAAACAGCTAAATATTTGACAGCTATTTGCGACGTTGCCCAGTTTCAGTATAAACGCTCTTAAGTTCTATGATTAAAAAAACATGTAGGTAAAATTATGCATTTCTCTTAAGAACCGGCTGGCTGCCAGGCCAAACTCGTCGGTGGCGTGGCTAATGTTGCATGCTATTTAGTAAAATTATTTATTTATTTAGTGATATGCACGATACATGAACAGACCTTTGGGCGTTTGTATATTATGGAAAACTACTATGGTTTCGCTGCTATGGTTTCACGGCGGAGGTGTGCTACCGGCGTGAAGGCCCCAAAAAAAAACCGGTCAAGAGCGAGTCGGACTCGCGCACCGAGGGTTCCGTACTATTTAAAATTTTCTTCGGCGAGGCCTATACTCATCAGAGAATTTTAACACTGCACACTACGGTGTAGAATATTGCAGTTTTAGGTCAATGCCATCTCTTGACCGATAGTGGAACTACTGTAATTTTTATTGATGACTTCTGCTATTTATAGACATCGTTTTATTTATCCTGTAATCTTTACTTAAACATCTATCACATAGAATAATTTCAGATTTTTGTCTATGCAAACTTCGGAGATAAGGTGGGGGGAAGGGTTTTTTATTTAATTTTTTCAAAAGTCGAAAATTATGCGGCCTAAAAAAAAGAAAAATGTTTGAGAATGTGAAAATGGAAAAAAATATATTAAAGATTATGGCAACTCAAGTGATAATGCTAAAACATTTGATTATAATTATCTAAGTACTAGCTGTTGCCTGCGACTTCGTCTGCGATCCAGGATGAAAAGTAGCCTATGCCCTTTTCCAGGTCATGGTCTACCAATGTACCAAATTTCATCCAAATCCGTTCAGCCGTTTTAGCGTGAAAGCGTAATAAACAAACAAACAAACTCATTATTCCATAGCAGCCTTTTCCCAACTATGTTGGAATCGGCTTCCAGTCTTTAACAGACGCAGCAAGACGCAGTTGGCAACATCTTGGTATCTGCCGAACTATTAAGTAAGTCTCATCGTGAAAACTTAGGTGATGTGAGCTCAGTGAGCTTGAAGTGAAACAAAGAAAGAAAAATATTTTATTTGGAACACGCACAGGAAATACAACAATAAAAAAGAACGTTAAAACTAAAAAAAATAGTGGAAACAAAAAAGATAAAAAAGAGCTGTGCGAAGCCAAAAATGCTCATATATCAGAATGTTGAAAAAAAAAAACAACCGCGCCGCTGCGCTGGTATTCTGATAGATAAATCCCACAAGAGGAATAAAAAAATACATAAATAAGAAAACAATAAAATATATGGAAAAATACAAAAGTAAATGAAAACCGTATTTCTTACGATAATAATTAAACAATCGACTTACACCCGACGCTTCAATATCGCTTGGCCTTGTTACAGACTATCGTCTATGGACTATAACAAACGAAGGGACGCGAGCGCAGGCGATTTAACGGCTGCAGTGCTGCCATTATAGCGCTTTCGGGGCTAGATCTAGCGCAATTTTAAGGCAATCAACTCCTATTCTTTTCAGTTAACTCCTAACGGAAAATGTCTGAACTGTCAATAGTGGTTAATCTCTTGCATGGTGTTCTTCTCAGTTTTACGGTGAGATTTTTCAGAAGAGACCGGCTAGCCTCTACGAGCATCTCGAATACTGTAAACTGCATTCAAACTGCTGTCAGGGCTACAGAGGCTTTATTACGAAGTGATAAAGTGGTGTAAAACGAGATGGTGTTATACGCTCCATCTCGCTCTCTCTCTCGAACTGGAAGAATTATGGTTCTATAGTTTGACCGTCTCGGTCAAACTATAGGCTGTTCCGCGCCTTAGGTATGTGCGCGACGAGACGGGGGGCAGGCAGTTCAGGCCGCTCATTGGTCAACGCTCACGGCGCGCGGCGTCTCGCCCGCCGCTCATTCGACAACGCTGCCCCTCGTCTTGCCGAGCATTCCTAAGGCGCGGAACAGCAGTCTCGGTCAAACTATAATACGTAATGCGGGGCCAGGCCTATGCAACTGAATGCAATACCGTTGGTTGTTATCGTTTTGCAAACACCATTATAAAATGCTTATTAAGACACCTGTCCCACTAGCGATTAGCGAGAAGCGAGTGGAGCTAGCACTAAAAACAAGTTGGACGCAACGAGCAGCGAGTGCGCAACGGCGACGAGCGATTACTTGCAGGTATGCGAATGACTCTCACTCTCACACTCTGACTGACCGACCCCTTGACAATTCAAAAGTACCTGTAATGAGGTTAAAAACTGAAAGCTCAGAACAGATGGCAGCACAGTTGTACGTATTTAAACCGTCATTGTTGTGTTTATGTTTACTTTTGTGTCGATCACAAATTATACGAAAACTAGATAAATTTGTATGACACTTGCGAGTGTAGCACTAATAAAAGACGAGGTAAGGACAGGGGAAGCGTCTAACGCTGGTGAAAAAGCAGCTTTAGTGGAAAAGTCAATAAATTATGAACGTTTTATATTTTATAGGTTATTTTGTGTTTGTCGACTTAAAGTTCGGTTTTTGTTAAAAACTGGAGGCGTACGATAGAAATCACCTGATCAGAGTTGAAAACCAACTCAGGCATGATCTTCCTGACTGCAAAACCTCAGAGATAGCACTTCTAGCACTGATCTATTATGATAATATAAAGACACACATACTTGACTATAATTTACACAATATCACATCACAAGTGCCCGTATGTAATGAAAACAGACTTAGTTTTCTTGGGAGCATCACCTATAAACCACTTTCTCCTATAAAAGGCTTAAAGGATAGCACATCGTCTCGACGAAATATCGGATTCCAATTTTTTTCGGAGAGCTTTATCCCAGTTTTCTTCTTATAACATCTTTGGCAAATACATGGAATTTACACAATATCACATCACAAGTGCCCGTATGTAATGAAAACAGACTTAGTTTTCTTGGGAGCATCACCTATAAACCACTTTCTCCTATAAAAGGCTTAAAGGATAGCACATCGTCTCGACGAAATATCGGATTCCAATTTTTTTCGGAGAGCTTTATCCCAGTTTTCTTCTTATAACATCTTTGGCAAATACATGGAATTTACACAATATCACATCACAAGTGCCCGTATGTAATGAAAACAGACTTAGTTTTCTTGGGAGCATCACCTATAAACCACTTTCTCCTATAAAAGGCTTAAAGGATAGCACATCGTCTCGACGAAATATCGGATTCCAATTTTTTTCGGAGAGCTTTATCCCAGTTTTCTTCTTATAACATCTTTGGCAAATGCATGGGTCCACGTATTTTTGCTGTAAACAGCTGAGCAACTGGGCTCAATAATTAATTATGCGTAAAAGAAGTCGCTTGTTTACAAAAAAATTATGGCTAGCTGTCAAATTATAAGACGCTGGAGATCAGCGCCATCTAAAGTGAGCAAGTGGCAGTTTTAATCCCCATTGGTTTATTTGAAATAAATGCTTTGAGTTTGAATGTACCAAGCGTGAGTCTGTCAGCGAGTGTTCTGCCCGCCAAACAAGCGTCGCTGTGCGAGTACTCTTTTTGATAGCTTTTGTCGCTGCGAGTAACGAGGAGGTACTCGCCGGTGCGGCGGTGTGTTTCAAACAACTCGTTTTTAGTTGCTAGCTCTATCCGCTTCTCGCTAATCGCCGTCAGTGTGACAGGTGCTTTAACACTTACGACTCCACCCATTTTTCATTGAACTCATACGCCATGCCGCCATACATATTGTAAGTTGACTCCAGGAGGGGTCACCGGCATTACATTTGCGCTAAAGTTAACCCTCTAGGAGTGTCGGCATTAGGTTTGAAATCTTTTAAAATTATACAACTGATTTTATTTTCAGTTTATAATGCCGAATTCGCAAAAAAAACCTACTTTTAAAATGAGCCCTCCGCGAGGGCTCCCGGCACTAAACGTGTTAATAAGCCTTTATAAGGATGTTTGCAAAAGGATAACAACCGACTGTTATAGCATTTAAGCTGCATAGGCCACAGCAGGTATTACCCAGGCCCTGACTGCAGTTTGAATGCAGTTTACAGTATTTTAGATATAAGCCAACTTCTCAATTTGTCAATTTTGAATTGACTTTGAGCCCATCTTGTTCAGTTAGTCAATGAAATAAATCTATGTAATAATAACAATTAGGCCAATAATTATGATGTAAAAAAAAACTAGATATAAAAATTAAGCTACCACAATTTTTTTAATATATATATTTTCAAGATTTTCTTTATTTTAAATTTTAAGCCATTGTATTATTTGATTTACTATCATGTAAAAGTAATTAAATATTAACTGGTTAATAATGCGATCCTTAATCATTTACTCCTTCATTTTACCATGTTATTGAGTACTGAGGTATTTTACTTGGGGCAGTAACATTTCCATTTAAATATACAAACGGAAAATTAGGAAATAGAGGTTTGAAGAAGTGAGATCCAATCATACAAAAATAATATCAAAATATATTTTTAACAAACAAAATGATAACTTGATTTAACACGGTATTTACATGATTATATTATATGTACATTAAATATACTGGAAAATATCTTAAAAAAATAAAATAAGTACATTGTATTACAAAATAAAATAAAAATTCAGTTTTATAAATAAACATGATACGAAAAAAAAAACTATAAAAAAGAAATTACATCTTTAACATATAATAATTCTGTCTTTGTTATTTTTATTTGCATTAAAAATAGGAAGAAAAAAATTTTTAGGAACTACAATTAAAATGAGGCAGATTTTTTTGTAAATGGTAACTCAAAAGTTTACATTGATAAACAAAATGTAAAAAATCTTACAACGAGGCTGTCAGTACATTTAAAATTATTATATTTCCATCATCAACATACAACCATTATTTAAAACAAATACATTTTTTTTACAAATTTTATATAAAAGTAAAAAAAATTGGAAGTTACCGATGTTAAATTGACAAAAAATTATAAAACCATCTAAAAAACAAATATTACGCAAAGGGCATGTTCCTCAAAACGTGTGGTTTCAACAGCGTTAGTAATGTTGAGCCTGCAGAAAAGCTCCCAGCGGGCCACCAACAGCCATGGCCCATCTGGAAATCTCTTATGGCCGATTACCAATAATGAAGCAAAGACCTCATAGCATTGCATAGTTGACCCTCTCATATGGAAGTAGCTATCACAGGTAAAACTTGCTTACGAATCTATTTATATGGTCATTTTGGCAATAAAAATCTGCCATTGGTAAGCAAAACGATTCGTTTTTTTTTATAGGATTCGAGCATTAAACGACTAAGAAGCCAGGTGGGCCGCTGCAGATACAACTTAAGCATAGCACACATATCAACTCGGAAAGGGATCGTCACCGTATTGCCTTTCGCCTCGCCGTCAAACAGGCGTCAAACTAACGTAAGCACGTAACCAAGTAACCAAAGCGAATTAGCAGCTCCGATACGCGACTCGGCTACGGCTAGGCGACTCGGCTACGGCTAGGCGACTCGGCTACGGCTAGGCGACTCGGCTACGGCTAGGCGATTCGGCTACGGCTAGGCGACTCGGGTACGGCTAGGCGACGCCGCGCTTACAGCTCGCCAACCGCTGGTTGAACTAGCTGGCACGAGATCAGTTTGAATCCGAACGTGAAGTTTGGCGCACGGTTATGTCCCGGTTCACACACAATACGCGAGATGGCTATCATGGCCATAGTACTGGACGAAGAGGAACAGTAGTGTGCTGCAGGCAAGCCGCGGGAGGGGTGAGAGGGGCAAGGGTGGACGAAGAGACGTAAGCTCGGGAACTGCAAATTGACCAGCACCGCACCGCGGTTCGTGAGCTCTTCCCGGAGCGAGGCGTTACGATTCCGATTAGTGTGCGTTGCAGTAGGGAGTTTCATACAAAGAATACTGAATGGCTCGAGTTGATATGGTGACGATCCCTTTCCGAGTTGATATGTGTGCTGTTTCCATTAGTCAAGTGTGCGACTGTTGAGCCACATCACAAACGATACCTCACCTCTTGTTGTGCAATAACACCTGCACTATGAAAGACCTTTGCGAGGTCAACGCTAAGGCTGTCGAAGTCGCCAAATAGGCCTGTCCAATTGTTTTTTTGTCAATCTTCTAGATTATTAAAAAATATTGAACACGTCTTTTTTTCTTTTTTGACGTAATCAAAAGATTACGGCGATATATTGAGTTAAAATGAGGCATGACGTCACGCCTTTAATACTGCGTTGTGACGTAGCGAGCCCCCACTCCCCAACTTTAATGCGTGTTTTCTAAGTTATTCTTGATTAATATGATAAAGCAAAAAATACGTGTCTAATTTTTTTTTGTTATCTGAAAGACGTAATAAATAGAATTTCTTCTTTTTTTTTACCTAGGCAACTACCGTATTCTGGTCGAAAATAATTTAAAAATGTAAAAAGAATTCATCGATACGACCAATGAGAAGAACAGTCATATAAATAAATATATATTTATTCAGTATTAAAAATTGGTAAAATATTAACATAAAATCTTAGAAATACATACCTATATAGATAAAGAATACTTCATAATATTATATTTTATTATTTCCTATTATTTTAACACTGCAAATCATTTGCATTCGCTTGCTCATAGCATTGTCAAGGCACTTAACAAATAAATGAAATAAAAATTGAGCATACCCTAGGAATGCCAAGACTGTTACAGGGCGTTATTTTCACTCAAACTTGATTTTACACCCTGTATACGCATTTGGAACTTTTCATGTCAGAAAACTACGTGGGAAGCTCATTATTCTAAATTAAAGCTAATTATTATGATAGTCAACAGTCATTGGTTAAGCGATATGGCTGTCATCTTGGTCCATATTTGCCCAAGAAATTAAAAGATTATACCTAAAAATTATTATTTATTATTAAGCACCTATATTGTCCCAGTGCAGGGCATGGGCCTAGACTCTCTTCACACTTCTATCGATTTTTTTTCTCAAAAAATTTGAAACTTGTTCAATATTGGGTCAATTTGGGCCAGGGTAATTTTTCAATTGAAATTGAAAATAAATGTCATACAAAAAAGTGGCTTATTATAACTAACAAAATGTTTGCCAACTTTAGATATTATACATTTTCATAATACAAGTAAAGGTAAGTATAGACCGGAGCATTTATTTGTAACAGAACATCGAGCATTCACAGTTTTTAAATTTTATCAAACCGCACTTCGAAGACGACGCTCGATTTGTTTTGTTACAACCTGATTTTAAAAACCAACGAGCGTATTGGTGTAACATTTTATCGAGCAAAGGCACGAGCGCAAGCGATGCGGAGTGAGGTACGCGGGCAGAGGGCAGGTCGTTACAATGAACGGAAGGTAGAAAAAAATGTTACAGGTAAATGCTCAGCGTCGAGCATTCGCAGAAACGTTACATTACATGGAAATGATTTTTTTTAAATTGAGCTTTTGCTTGTATTGTACCATTCGTAAGAACGTTACATTACATGGGAATGCTCGATAAAATGCTCTAGTGTATACTCACCTTAATGCAATTCCGAAAACAAATTACGAATTTGTCAAAGGCGTTTGACAAACATTTTGTTAATTTACAAGGCGCTTTAAATTACCTTCACGTATTAAAATACATGAAAAAGTCGCGATTTCACATAGTCCATTTAAAAAAATCTCCTATTTAACACGTTGTATAAAATGACTTCTATTTTTTTTCACTTACTTATATTTTCACTATCACTTAAGTTTCATTTTGTGAGTCCGTTTATCACTAGAAACCTAGTGAAGACGACTCTGCTGGTATTAGGGGCGGTCGTCACTAGGATTGTTAGTAGTGATGACGACTCTGCCGGTATTAGCGACTGGTTTCACTAGGAGCTTAGTGATGAGGTCTGCTGGAATTAGGGGCGGTTGTCACTAAGAGCCTAGTGAAGACGGCTCTTCCGGAATTCGGGGCGATTGTCAGTAGGACCCTAGTGAAGACGACTCTGTCGGTATTTGGGGCCGATATCACTAAGAGTAGTGAAGCTGACTCTGCCGATTTAGGGGGTTTACTAGGATTCTGATGGCGTCTCTTCTGCCGTAATTAGAGGTGTGTTATCCGGCGATTTAATTAGTTTTCTAATTAATATCGTTATACCGACTATTAGTAGCAATACGCCGATCACCTGAAAAGAACGGAAAGTATTAAATTAGAATACTGTTACAGTAAACAGCTTTATAGGGTTTACGGTGTAAGATACTTTATATCACTCAAAAAGAATGCAAATCCTTATACTATTAAATGAGCAATATTTGTATACAGGATTTTTTTTTTAACCAGTGCGCAAACTTAAACACTTGACTTTACTCATCCTTATGAACAAATTTGACTATGGGACCAAACAGCTGATAATTTTTTTCGTGATTTTAGGTTCCGCTCTAACGATTTCGATGATAGTTGCAATATAGGGGTTTACGAGGGCGAAAACGCGCTTGACGCAAGTCGCATCGCTCGAGGCCATGAACGGGGCCTACAGCGATTTTGTAGTTTGTACAGTGATTAACTGCTACTCGAAGTTACAGACAAACTATGTTCTTAATCTCCCTCGGCAAAACTCGTGTTTCGTCAGTCGTCGGATTTCTATCAGTTGTCCTTTGCACTTGGTGCAGACCGGACGCTCTCAATCGACTTGGAAGTATATAGAGTTGTTAATACTCTTTTAACTTAATGTAATTTATTTTAAAAATGGTAGGAAATAAACCACGGGGTTATCGTACGGATCCAGATCATCCCTCCATCACCTGGGGCCGTTCGGAATCTATCAAAGTTCCTTTAGTATAAAAGGGATGATGAAAAAAAAAACAGTGGCACTCCGGGAGTGCCGACAGAAGTGAAATCTTGAACAATTTAAAAAAATTGGTACTTCCAAAGCCAAAAATTTTTGAAGTGAAAACTTCTTTAGGCGCGTTGGGCATTTTTGAGATCGGAAAAACAATTGAACTCGCGACACCGTTACCGACACCTCATTTTTGTATTTCATTTTTGTAAACGCGATTATGCTCTTTATTTATATTACGTTACGGATCAATGTTCTATGCAAGTATTTTTAATTCAAGTTTTCACTTCTGTCGGCACTCCTGGAGTGCTACTGTTTTTTTTTACGCATCATCCTTATTGTAACATGTTAAATACTCACAGTAAGCGCATAGAGCCCGTACGGCACCCAGTAGCGCAGCCGGAGCGCAGACCTGGCCATCGCCGCGTACTCGGGCGTCACGGCCGTCTCCTGCTTGAAGCGGAACATCGGCACCATCGTGTCCGGGTCCGGCAGCACGTTGTTTATACTGCGGATAATAACAGGTGATGGGTCAGTATACATACAGAGAGGGGCTTGTGGTCGATCGAAAAGGTTAAGCTACACTTGCCGCGGTTGGTCCGTTTATGGATGACCATCTCTACATACCAAGACCCCTCCGTGCCTCGGAAAGCACGTAAAGCCGTTGGTCCCGGCTGAAGATTGTAAGACTATCTTTGCATTGTATAAACTCAATCTCCATTGTATTATATAATTGCATGGCACAGGTGTGAGCACTATGTACTAAAGAGTTACCATTTACCGGGTAATATGTCTTGCATTGACTTGAATGTGCCCTGGCGGCTGTGAGTATGTCATGCTCACTCAAATGTTTCGCTGATGGTGGCGCGTGTGTTGGATCATTTAGTTCCCTTCAAAATGGTTGAGCTGAATGGTGCTAATCCATGCGTCATGTTCGTGAACGGGCGCCGTCAGTTGGGACTGGTCATCTCTTAGCTGCCAGGGCTTATTCTTATTTTTATTCTTATTTTTATCTTATTCTTATTTTTATTTTATTTAATTCTTATTTTTATTTTATTTAATTTTTTTTTTTAATTGTTCTTTGTTTTATCTTTTTATTACGGTCGCTTCTAACGTGCACGTCTTTCTACATTGTTCTCACATGTATAATTTCAACATGAATGATGTAACCAATATTTTGTAACCAATTTTTATTTAAAAGAGTGTCCGTGGAGTTTCTTGCCCGTTCTTCTCCATAGGTACCTACTACGCTTTGGAATGGGCAACTAGCTTCATACCTATTTCTGACTGACCGATTCCTTGACAATTCAAAAGTGCCTGTAAATGGTTTAATTGAAATAAATGCTTTGAGTTTGAGTTTGAGTTTGTCATTTGTAGATCTTTGTCAGTCGTTACGGGTCGTCAGAATCCCAAAAGTCTGACAACCAGTATTACCAAGGGGTATCGTGTTACCCAGTAGGGGTCGTGGAAGTCAGATAGGCAATCGCTCCATGTAAAATACTGATATTCAGCAGCATCCGGTTAGACTGGAAGCCGACCCCAACGGGCTAGGCAGATGATGAGATATTGAAGGTCAATGTTCCATTCAATGACATTCGAAACTTACCCATTAAACGACTTAAAAGCTGAATTAAAACCAAACTGTGTAACAAAGGGTACTATAAAATTTCAGATTATTCAGAAGATAAAAAAGCTTGGGATTGAACTGCTCGCTCTGCTAAGCCTTGTGATAAAACCATAAAACTAGACATTTTAATTATTATGTAAAATTATAAAAATATACCAGTTTTATAAACACATTGACATTGTTCAAAATTATACACAAAATGACATGATTACTTTGTTAAAAAAAGTATTATATTATTTTAATTATTGTGAATGTGAGGACTATGTGGATTTTATTATTATTTTTATTTCTCAGCTAGTTTTAATGATGGTCTGGCAGTTTGAGTAGTTTATGCGGCCTACCCAATTGCCCCTTCTTTGGTATTGTTCGTCGAGTTGAGCTCCTTAAGTTCTGAGTTGAGCTCCACGATTACTAACAAATATGATTGTACCCTAAATGTCCTTTCTTTGGTATTGTTCGGCGAGTTGAGTCACTCCTTTAGTTCTGAGTTGAGCTCCACGATTACTGACAAATGCAGTCAAATGCTTGCACTGACTGGACAGGTCCACTCAAATCTGTGTGGTTCTTTCCTCAAAAGACTATTTCAGACACTAATCTACATGGTCCTCATAATGTCCTAACCAAGATTATGTCTAGACTTTAAAAGAGACTGCGACCTCTGAGTTTGTTTCGACCTTTCTTCTCAGAGTAGTCAGATAGGAAACGCCGAACTCATCTAGCTTATTTTTAATATTTTTTTTAATATGACGTGTAACAGTGATTCCTATATCCTATTTACAGAATAAACAATTTCATTCCACCTTTTTTAAATGTTTTTTTACGAAAACAAGTTTCAAATACTGTCCAACCAACCTGTGAAATCCAGCTAAATTATGGAAATAATCTATGAATATTTATTTTGTTAACTCACGGAATGCCCCGGATTCGCCTGACAAGAAGGTTGATCTGCAGCTGCGCCGCGACAGACAGCGGCATGCCCGTGTACATCTCCAGCGCTAGTCTGAAGTTCATGTCTCTGTGAAGACATTGTGGAGGTTAAATGTTGTTTAAAATCAGTTTAAGATAGTTAATTGATTCAGGCGTGACCTTGCAGAAATCCGTTATAAAATACAATAGACGTGGATATATTTAGTAACCTGTTCCGCTTAGCTATTTCTAAAGAGCCATAAAAAACCCTGAAATAAATCGACACGTGTTTCACGACGGGCATCCTCAGGATGACGATTGACTTGTCGCGAACCCGAACAAACACGAAACACGTGTCGATTTCTTTCAGGGTTTTTATGGTTCTTTAGAAATAGCTAAGCGGAACAGGTTACTAAATATATCCACGTCTATTGTATTTTAAAATCAGTTTGTTTTGTTAACACAATTTACATACAAATTGGCTCGCTAAGGCACAAGATACACACACGTTTTTCTTGCCGTAAAAAACTACGGACTATTCGCCGTGTGTCGTCAGTATTGTATGGATCGCTACGGAAGCTTGTTGACAAACACGTTTTTTTTAACGCCCCGGTTTATACGCCGTACCGTAAAGAAACAGTGTCGTCTACAAAAGGCCTAAAGGCGAATTCGACCAAACGTTTATACACAGAACTTTTAGTTTTTTTTTTAAAGGAACAGTGAAGAATTTAAAATTTATTCACATTATACTAGTTATAAAAGTTTGGTCTAATTCGCCCTAAGAAGAAGAAGAAGCAGTTTTATTAGGGCTCTATTCTAACTAGGCCTTTTTTTTGGGTGGAAAATTATCAAACAACTTCTCCCGCTCTGGGCGGAGCGGGAGGACGTGTCAGACTCTTACTGACTAAAACCCACCCGTGTTCCTTCAGTTGCCTGTATGTTGCCAGGAGCCACGGTAACCCTTCGGACTTTCCCGCGACCCCGGCAGGCATCGGAGACATTTCAGCTGTTCCTGAGATAGCAACGCAGATGTGTTGCGACGATGTGTGGTTGATGGCAACCCAATCCTAACTAGTATTATAAATGCGAAAGTGAGTTTGTTTGTTTATTTGTTTCACTTTCCCGCTAAAACAGCTGAAATGAAATTTCATAAATCCTCCCTTAGTGCTCACTTTTGTTATACACCGTGTAAAAAACCCTGTCCGATCTGGAAGGGGCACATAGGTACTGTATTGCAGTACCTATGTGCCACTTTTCACCCACATTACCAAAAAGTTTTTTTTTTTTTTATTTCAAATCCACATTTTTGTACAAAAATTACCCCAAATGCATTAAAAATTAGAAAATTTTCATGACTTGTAGACAGCCGCTAAACAACGGCCGCCGGCGTCCCATGTAATAAACCGGTAAAATTCCCCATTGAAAAAAAAAAGTTTTTTTTTTTTTTTTTCATTCCATGTTTCCACGTAAATATACTCTCAGTACGATACCTAACAACGTCCTCATGGATTGGACAGGGTTTTTTTTTACAAGTTGTATAAGAAACACTTATTTAAAATTTCATGCTTCTAGACAAAATGTTCTAGATTGTGGATGATCTGTCATTAAATGAATTTAAGATTTTTATTAAACTACTCCCCCTCCCCCTCCCTCCTCTCTCTGCTGAGTTGTGGAGGTCAGATAGGCAGTCGCTTCATGTGAAATACTGGTATTCAGCTGCATCCGGGTAGACTGGAAGAACCCAACTTTGGGAAAAGGCTAGGGAGATGAGAATGAGATACCCACTCGGTAGCATTGAGTCCATCGATCTTCCTGGCATAGCTGGGGTCTGAGTGTAAGAAGTGGGGCAGTGACACGAAGGCAGGCGCGCCGAAGCGACAGTCCGACACGTTGAGTGCTCCCGAGGGCACGCAGTCTCTGTCGCGCACGTTGTCACAGTAGCATGCCTGGAACGGTTACAATAATAGGCCTGTGTCCAACACTTTTTTGTGTCCGTCTTGTAGATTTAAAAAAAATCTTAGACACGTATTTTTTAT
This sequence comes from Agrochola litura, assembly GCA_949152395.1. Lineage (NCBI taxonomy): Eukaryota > Metazoa > Arthropoda > Insecta > Lepidoptera > Noctuidae > Agrochola > Agrochola litura. The sequence goes on along the minus strand of OX424495.1, from coordinate 24,063,951 downwards.
TTTCTGACATAATCAAAAAATTACGGCGATACATTGAGTTAAAATGTGGCATGACGTCACGCTTTGCTAGATTTTATACTGAGTTGTGACGTAGCGAGCCCTCACTCCCCAACTTTAATGCGTGTTTTCTAATTTATTTTTGATTAATATGATAAAGCAAAAAAAACTTTTTACAAAAAAAAAAAACCGACTTTAAAAAAAAACACTACAAAGTGAAAAATAACTTTAATTTCGGAAGTCGGTGTCTTTGGTTTTGAATTTTCGTACTTTGTCACCGACTTCCGAAATTAAAGTTATTTTTCACTTTGTAGTGTTTTTTTTTTAAGTCGTTTTTTTTTTTTTTTTTGTAAAAAGTTTTTATTTTTCACTTTTTAGTTGTGGTACCTACCCCACACAAATTCGAATACCACTACCTGCTATGTAAATAACAGTGACAAGAAGTTATCATATCATCTACATACTAAGTGGGAAAAAAAGACGTATAATTGAAGCTAACTCAAAAACTACCCAAGCAAAGTTAATAAAATTTATATGGGACCACCTCTGAAGTATGATCTACCAAACAAAAAAAGAATCATCAAAATCTATTCATAATAGGCGGAGTAATCGCGTAACAAACATAAAAAAAAAAAAAAAAAAAAAAAAAAAAAAAAAAAAAAAAAATTGAGAACCTCCTCCTTTTGGAAGTCGGTTAAAAATACGTGTCTAATATTTTTTATTATCTGAAAGACGGACTAAATAGAATTTCTTTTTTTTACCTAGGTATCAATATTCATTCAAAGGCTGAGAATGAACGTCGAAGTTTTAAAAGACATTGCATTTTAGGTATGAAGTTACAAGTACGCGGCGGGCTCGTCTTGTCGGGCCAATTCAGTGAGCGTAACGTAGTTAGAAGATATAAGAGTTACGCGATAGAAGGAGAGGAAACTTCTAGGTGAAAATAACTGTAGATAATAAGCGCAGTGCGACCTGAATTGCGCTTTATTGTGACATAGCAAGAGTCGTTTTTTAGTTAAATGATTTTGCGGAGTGAACAATCTTTATTAATCTGTGGTACTGTAAGATATGTTCAACCTTTTGGAGTTCTGGCACTTTTGAACTGTCAACGAATTAGTAGTGGCCCAGTGGTAAGCGCTTTACTTTGTGTAAATAATTTCGTCCACACTGCTCTCAAAACGGTGAAGGAAAACATCGAGAGGAAATCGGCATGTCCTAGAACCAAAAATTCGGGACGTGATATCTACCAATCCGCACTGGGCCCGCATGGTGGATTACGGCCCGCACCCTCTCACAGAGAGGAGGCCGCAGTCCCAGCAGTGGGAATATTAGGCTGATTGTACAATGCTAAGGAGTGACCCAGAAAGTTGAAACTAGCTGCCCGTAGAAGTACGTACCATATGTGCGTATTTATGTCCGTTGTCGAACACTGAGTCGTTGGCCGCGTACTGGACTCCGTCGATACCTTCCACTTGCACGTCGCGGTCTTTGCTTAACGTCATGTACCTGAAAGGAAAATAGTATCGTTTTATATAAGTACTTTGTTCCTATTGTTTGGGTGATACTCTATAAAATACAATAAACGTGTCGTTAATACAACAAACGTCTGTTTGTGTCTAAATAACAGGTTTTTACTAAATGCATATGAAAGTATATACGGTACATACAACAAAAACACATTTTTTTTATTTTTTGTCTATCTGTCTGTTTATTCCCGCTAATCTCCGAAACGGCTGGACCGATTTTGACGGGAGTTTCACTGGCAGATAGCTGATGTTATAAGGAGTAACTTAGGCTACTTTTGTTTTAGGAAATTGATGTATAGAATTCCACGCGGACAAAGTCCCCGTAACAGCTAGTATATTAATATTATACGGGGTGGCAGGGACATCGACGCGAAAACTGAAACATAAATTTTTGAATACACAAATTTTTCGCCGGTTATTAAAAAAAAATCTGCTGTTCCATACATTTTGACCGCGTAGGTATTGCACTTTTTTATGAAACAGCAGATTTTTTTTTTAAATAACCGACGAAAAATTTCAACGCAGAATTATGTACTGAATCCATGGTTTCAGTTTTCGCTTCGATGTCCCTGACACCCTATGAACGCGAAAGTTTGTGATGATGGATGGATGGATGTGTTACTCTTTCACGCAAAAAGTACTGAACAGATTAGGATGAAATTTGGCACACAGATAGTTTATAATCTGGATTAACACATATGATACTTTATATCCCGATATTTCCACGGGATCGAGACTTATGTGAGTGATACCGCGGGGCGCTGCTAGTATCTCATAATGTCACTCCATTTCTTTAAGTATGTTGTTTCTATTTTGTACATATATTGGCCATCTTGTTTTTATACTAGTAAGTTTTATCCAGTGCGCAAACTTAAACACGTGACTTTATTCCTAATTATGAACAACATTTACTATGGGACCAAACCCTATCAGAATACCAGCGCTGCGGTGTTTATTTATTTTTAAATATCGCAGCATCACGCTGAGATAGGAGCCTTTTTGGCCTCGCACAGGTCGTTATTAATTTTGTTTGTTAGTTTTTAAAATGCTCTTTTTTTATATTTGTAAATTTTTATTATATTACTGTTTTATATTTCCTGTGCGTGTCCCAAATAAAATATTTTTCTTTCTTTCTTTCTTTCTTTCGAACCTGAAATCGCGAAAAAAAATCAGCTGTTCTCTACATTTATGTTCGCATAACTCGTCAAAATGTAAAAGAAAGAGAACAGGAGATTTTTTTTTCGCGGTTTCAGGTTTAGTCCCATAGTAAAAGTTGTTCAGAATGATCACGTGTTTAAGTTTGCGCACTGGATAAAAAAATCCTGTATATAGTCATGTAATTTGTTATCATTTCAATTGTCCTTGGATAGGTATGTCTTTTGTGTGCATTGAATAAAATAATGTTTTATCTATCTATCTATATCTACGCGGCAAGTTTCGTCAATTAATACATTTGACCCTGTATACTTTCTGTTTTTAAAACAAAGACCATGTACATTTACCTTAGCCTTATCAGAACATAATAAATAAATAACATTATTAATGTTTTTTTTTAAACCAGTCGCGTTTTTGTAAGATATGCGCAACGTAAGGTCAGCGACCTTGTTATTTGGGACACGCATCGTTCGAACTTTTTTTAAATAAGTAGAACTTAAAACGGTATTATGAGACGTATAGATTACCTGACCTAACAGAATTAACGCCGAAGTTATTTTTTTTTTACTAATCAAATAATGATTGTAACAAGATTAAATTTTCGAAGAAAATTATTGTTAGTAACGAAATAAAGCACTCGGTAAAATGTTAATTAAATTAGTCTTTTTACCATAAAAAATGTCTAAGTACAAAAAAACAAGCACCCACACAATGTTTTTGTTGTCATTTGCCAATGTCGCAACAATAATTATGCAATACTGTCTTTGGTCCGTGGCCTTGACATCAACCAATGAACAGTGTATTAATGCAATGAACAACATTGTCAAACTTTTATTGGTTGAATACGAGGCTTTTGGCTACTTTTGTATGTGTGTATTTTATACATACAGGGTAAGTTTTTATCCAGTGCGCAAACTATATATAACACGTGACTTTACTCATAATTCTGAACAACTTTTACTATGGGACCAAACCTGAAATCGCGAAAAATAAATCAGCTGTTCCTTAAATTTTGACGAGTTATGCGAACATAAATGTAGCAGATTTTTTAAATATAATATATAGGTATATAATTAGGTGTATATATTATATTTATAGTTTTTTTTAGGTTTATGTATATTGTTATATTTAAATAAATATTTATTCCCCAATTCTCGCTATTGCACCCACCACTGTTTGTCTCTACATCACCCAAAGGTTGACTGGTAGAAAATGCCTTTGGCATTAAGTCGGCCTCTGTACATTTGTGTGCTTGAAGTATTAAATAAATCAGTCAATGACTGTTATCATTGCAGATCAACAAATATCCTTTATCTATCTCCGATAGCATAGAGTCATTGTTTGCTATCTTTTCTTTGTAAATTGACTTTCAAATGATTTTTTATTGAAATTATAATTTCACTAGACCAATGTTGAGTTGCAGATAGGTAGATATGTGAAAAAACAATGAACAAAAGAAGCCGCAGAAAGAGAAAACTGGAATAGATAAGCTGGAGGAGGACTATACCGGAGAAGGGGTTCCTAACCCTTATTATCTAGATATAAATAAAAAAAACAAAACAACACAACCGAAAAAAACTATATCTTAAGGTGGAATTTTGGTATGACAGGCGGGACAAACCACCGGGGCTTAACTTCGATGCTGCAAGAAATTGCGGCACAACGGACAGAGCTCCAGCGGGATCTCATGGCGGCATGGAGAGCGCGATCGTCGCAACCCAGCGCTGGGCACGCCACAATTGCGGCGATAAGACCCCTCATTGAGGAGTGGCTAGAGAGGCGCCACGGCGTCCTCACCTTCCGCCTGACGCAGGTCCTCACCGGACACGGCTGTTTCGGGAAGTTTCTGTTCAGGATAAAGCGGGAGGAAACGCACGGGTGTCGCCGTTGTGTGGATCGCCCGGAGGACACGGTGGAGCATACGGTGGAGGTCTGCCCGGCTTGGGCGGAGCATCGCCGTGTCCTCGTGGAGGCGATTGGCGGCGGTGATCTCTCGCGTCCGGCACTGGTTCGGGCCATGGTACGGAGCGAGTGGAAATGGGAAGCCGTCACCTCCTTCTGTGAAGCAGTAATGCTCGCGAAGAAGGAGGCGGAGCGCGTGAGGGAGAGGCGAATTTCGCGCCCTCGCGCCCCTAACCGCCGCAGGAGGAGACGCCCTGGGCGTCGGGAATCACAGGCAGATTTCCGGCCACCGTAGGCGCGGGCTTGCCGATAAGGACCAGGCCCGGGTCGACGGCGCGTTGTGTTCCACGCGCGCCTCAGAGATGTCAGCAGAACTGACGGGGTCCGCTAGGGCCAATGCCTGCCGGGGCTGCGAATAAGGGCCGAAAGGGAAATCGTGGCCCCCCGGCAACATGGCAACTGAAGGAACACGGGTGGGATTTAGTAAGTAAGAGTCTGACACGCCCTCCCGCTCCCCCCAGAGCGGGAGAAGATAATTGATAATTTGCCACCAAAAAAAAAATATATATATGGACAAACCAATAACCTGAAATTATGGTGTACATTTTGTTTGTCCCCCTTTTTTTTTTCTTTTTTTTTTTTTTTTTTGGGTGGGAAATTATCAAATAACTTCTCCCGCTCTGGGTGGAGCGGGAGGGCGTGTCAGACTCTTACTGACTAAAACCCACCCGTGTTCCTTCCTATGCCATGTTGCCGGGGGCCACGATTTCCCTATCGGTTTTCTTCGAACCCCCGGCATTGGCATTGGCCCTAGCGGACCCCGTCAATTCTGCTGACATCTCTTTGAGGCGCGCGTGGAACACAACGCGCCGTCGACCCGGGCTTGGTCCTTATCGGACGGCGAGCTACCCATTGCTCACCGTCCGCAAGCCCGCGCCTACGGTGGCCGGAAATCTTCCCGCGATTCCCGACGCCCAGGGCGTCTCCTGCTGCGGCGGTTAGGGGCGCGAGGGCGCGAAATTTGCCTCTCCCTCACGCGCTCCGTCTCCTCCTTCGCGAGCATTACTGCTTCGCAGAAAGAGGTGACGGCCTCCCATTTCCTCTCGCTCCGTAGCATGGCCCGAATCAGGGCCGGACGCGAGAGATCACCGCCGCCGATCGCATCCACGAGGACACGGCGATGCCCTGCCCAAGCCGGGCAGACCTCCACCGTATGCTCCACCGTGTCCTCCGGGCGATCCACACAATGACGACACCCGGGCGTTTCCTCCCGCTTTATCCTGAACAGGTACCTCCCGAAACAGCCGTGTCCGGTGAGTACCTGCGTCAGGTGGAAGGTGAGGACGCCGTGGCGCCTCTCTAGCCACTCCTCAAAGAGGGGTCTTATCGCCGCAATTGTGGCGTGCCCATTGTTTGTCCCCCTGCAATACCAAAATTCTATATATTTTAATGCTTGTTTTTTTTTTTCAGTTACTTGTGTTTTTGCAGTCGAGTTTTTTTTTTTTTTAATAATTTGCTTTATTTCAAGCTTTTTAGTTTTATTAAAATATTATATATTGACAAATTACTAGCTTTTATTCGATACCAATTGTAGTTTTTTTTTTAGCCTACCCTTCCCTTTTTTGTATTTGCAGATCCAATATAAAAATATTATAAAGCCTATGTCACTCCCAGAATTAAGACGAATCTAACGACACCTCACATGTTAAAATCCATCAAGCCCCTTCTTCTGGGGCAGTCGGGTAAAAATAAACAAAAGACCATCACTCACGTGCAAATATCCGACGCGAACACATTCAGCTCCGGCTGGCCGTCTTCCGGAGCCCACAGCTCCCCCGTAGACCCCTTCACCACCCCGCATTCGTCCCTATAGCTCGTCCTGTTGGAATACCTCCACTCATGAACGTTGCCGAGCATAGAGAAGTCGGAGGCACCCGTGTTCAAGTTGAAAGAGCCGTCAAATTCTATGGAGCCGTTGCGCTGTGGAGAGATGGAGAGGAATTTCGTTAATAACATCATTCCGCCTGGATTCCCAGAAGGGTAGGGCATCATTACATTTCGCCAGTTATGTTTATAAAGGGGGAAGCGTCAAGGTAGCCCACGTAATTCAAATTTTCTTACGTTTTTTGTATTTTGCAGATCAGTGTCAGGTTTTATGTTGATTTAAATGTGATTCGCGGTCGTAACAAATATGGCTTTACTCAATTATAATCATTACAATCAGCAATACAACTCCATAAGTTGGCAAAGGTGTCAAATGTCATGATTTCATGAAATCATGATATTTGACACCTTTATCTTCTTCTTAATCACTATTGCTGATTGTAATGATTATAATTGAGCAAAGCCATATTTGTAAATAGATGAAATTAATAAACTACTTTTTGCTCAACCCAACGGCACTTTTCAAGTTAGTGAAATAAATTTAATAAAGTCCGTTATCCAGTTAAAAAAAAATCTCTCTGTGTATAATTTTACGATATTTTTTTTGCGAAAAAAAATCTGCTGTTCCCTACATTTATGTTCGCATAACTCGTCAAAATGTAGGGAACAGCCGATTTTTTTTTCGCGATTTCAGGTTTGTTCCCGTAGTAAAAGTTGTTCATAATGATGAGTAAAGTCATGTGTTAAAGTTTGCGCACTGGATAAAAACTTATCCTGTATTTATGCATCATATCTGTCTACACGTGCAGAGGATTTTGAATCGTACGTGCAGACGATAATTAAATACGTCTAGCGATTATACTAATTAAATGTCTTAATACGATCAATATCTGATTTGAATAGGTAATCCAATATTTTTTTATCTTGTTGCATAGCACTCATTATTATAAGTTTCTATGGAATCATTAAAGAGATTAAATGAAACAGCACACATATCAACTCTGGAAGGGATCGTCACCGTATCAACTCGAGCCATTCAGTATTATTTGTATGAAACTCCCTACTGCAACGCACACTAATCGGAATCGTAACGTAATCGCCTCGCCTCGGGACAAGCTCACGAACTGCGGCGCTACGGTGACGATCCCTTTCCGAGTTGACATCCAGTGTGATTATTTATAATGTGCACATATCGAAATGAGGGAATCTATGCTTAATTTTAACGACAGAAAAAAAAAATCTAAATATTGTTTTATACTTTTTATGGGATATTTTTTTTTAACAAAACGGTGTAGCGTTTAAACAAAATCATCTATTGCGATGAAACAAACTTCATAATGATTGGAAGTAATTAGACGTCCTCATAAAATTAAAATTTCGAAAAAAACTACCCTCAATTGAAAATAAACAAGTTTTTTTTGCAAAAATCTGTATTTTTTTCACAATTTTTTACAATAATTGTAAAATTTATCAATAAGATGCCAAAGACATTTTTTTTTTAAATATTAAAACAAAAAATAAAAAAATATTTTTGCCGTCGATAAAATTAAGCATAGATTCCCTCATTCTGATATGTACACATTATGAAGAATCACACTGTATTGATCACCTTTATCAATCATCATGGTTGAAACAATTTTCCCTAATACAATAAAAAAAAGTTATATTGTGCTTCAATATCGCTTTCAATTCTATCGATAGGTACAGACGCCAGCACTTCAAGCTACTACAATCTGTCAAATTTATATAATAGATTTTCAACTTTACAACTGAAGCATAAGGTTCAAAGTTGATTGGGAAAATTTGACAGTTTCGGGTAGCTTGATGTGCTGGCGTCTGTACTTCATACCTAATATTATAAATGCGAAAGTGTGTTTGTTACCTTTTCACGCCTTATTCACGGGTAAACAAACGGATTCGGATGAAGTTTGCCACACGAATAGACCATGACATTTTTTTTTTTTTTTGGTTGTGAAATTAGCAAATAATTTCTCTCGCTCTGGGCGGAGCGGGAGGGCGTGTCAGACTCTTACTGACTAAAACCACCCGTGTTTTTTCAGTTGCCCTATTACCGGGGGCTACGATCTCCTTTTCGGTTTTCTTCGCACCCGCGGCAGGCATCGGCCGTAGTAGACCCCGTCAATTCTGCTGACATCTCTTTGAGGCGCGTGTAGAATACAACGCGCCGTCGACCCGGGCCTGGTCCTTATCGGACGGCGAGCTACACATTGCTCACCGTCCGCAAGCCCTCAATAGACCATGACCTGGGTTACGTAACATAATCAGCCCATAATGCTCCCACTGCTGGGACACAGGCCTCTTCTCTGTGAGAGGGAGTGGGCTGTAATCAACCACGCGGGCCCAGTGCGGGTTGGTAGATATCACGTCCCGATTTTTTGGTTCTGGATATGCCGGTTTCCTCACGATGTTTTCCTTCACCGTTTTGAGAGCAGTGGTGATGAAATTATTTACATAAACTAAAGCGCTTGTTTGGGTTCGAACCCACGGCCTACAACTCGTAAGTCGGAGCCGATACCACTGCTCTCCTCCTGGGTTAGGACATAGGATTTTTATCTAGCATCCTAATGCATAAAATACTTTCAAACATAATCAGAGTGTTTTGAAGGATATTGCTAACACATTTTGTATTATAGGTTTGAAAAATTCATCTGCTCGGCAACATAAATAAGGCAATGAACGTGTTTGAGTGTGACCGTCGGACTGCCAAGTCATAGGTCTCGAGTTCGAGCCCAAGGCACGCACATCTAACTTTTCGGATTCATGTGCGTATTGTATAATTATCACTTGCTTTAAAACGGTGAAGGAAAACATCGCGAGGAAACCGACCTGCCTGAGAGATATTTCTCGACGGCATGTGAAGTCAAGTCAGAGACCCATGGGCGGCTTTAAAACTCTGACGTTAGTCACTAACCACACGAAAAGAAGAAGGAGCTCTCAAAATGGAAAACATTGCGATCAATTGTAATTTTATGTGTGTTACACATTTACCTCGCTGGTAGAACGTTCCCGTGGGATAATCTCAGATCTCCACGCGGGCGAGGCCGCGGGCAAAAGCTATAGGTAGTTATGCATACCAGGGTTCCCATACTAGTAAATCACTCGACACTGTTCCTAACCTCTTGTATAAATTATTTAGTTAAAAAACCATGTCACCGATTGCAGTTATTTATTATACATATGTCTCGAACACTTTACCTTTTTCTAACACATGTGTTAACGTTTATCTGAAGTAGTCTGATTGACTATTCCAGAAATATGTATGTTTTTGGTTAACTTATTTTTTATTAAATATGTACCAATAGTTCGTAAGACATTCCGTCTCGTCTGTATCGCTTTAACCGAATCACTGCCGTTCATATTTGACTAGGTAGTATTACATAATAGTGATGTGCCGGATATCCGTATCCGCGGATATCCGAGGGAAAAACAAGATCCGTATCCGTTACTTTATGGCGGATCTTGAACGGATCTTTTATATTAATACATTTAATTACGTATATGAAATTTTAAAGATTTGTAGCAATAAAATACTGGTAACTTCAATCCGAATTAGTAAAAAAAAAAAACATATTTATTATAATTCAAGTAGAGTAAGTATCAGTAAATTAAGTTATAAGGTAGTAATTAAACTATATTTCTAGTGAGATCAAACCTCTAATATTTGTGCTATGCTAATTGAAATAATTATGTGAGTTAACACATCAATTAAAACTATGTTGTTTTCAAGAACTTAAAAAAAAAATACGTCATAATTAATATTGAGTAACGGTAAATTGTACTTTAAAAAGAGTAACTGGGCAGCTTTGTCCCCCAAAAGTCAGTTACGATGAGGATCATAAATAATTCCTGCTGGACCTGAAGAAAGTTGAGATCCGTATCCGTATCCGTATTCGCGGATCTAGACCCTTATGATCCGTATCCGTATCAGCGGATCACATTTTCTAACGATCCGGCACATCACTATTACATAATAATAATCGAGTATTACATAAGCAAACAATATTTTCCGACCACTTAAGCCTGACGTCATCTATAGCGCATTATTTTATGCTGCACTGTTGCATTCATATCAAGTGTCATCTAAAAATACCCATGCACAAGTACTTGTGACCATAATATCTACACAAATACGAAATATGAAGTGTGACAGCAAAGTTACATGTGCAACATTGTGGTAAAGTATTGAATTAAATTACTATCGTTCTTGAGACGTTAAGGTTTGAATAACTTCAACTATGCTAATTAAAACTAGGTGAACGCTCGCTAAGGGCACCCCCTGTGGGGTACGAACCTCGGCTTAGGGCGTCAACCGGAGGGAGGAAATCAAGGATAGGACGGGCTGGATCAAAGTTTTGATCATGATTATTAGTCGGGGAATTTAAAGCTACGTGCTCAGCTGCAACAACTGCTGGCACCTCGTTATCGTGCAAGGGTCGGGGGGGAGTATCATTTACTCGGGGACGCGGTCGCGATCGTAAAGGACCTCGGCGGCGAGGTCGGAATGACGGGAGGCGTCTGTTTTTGTACACTGTGCTGGTTTCCCTACTGCTCTCCTGGAGGAGGGTAATGGGGTCGTCAGGGTCGGTAATGTAAGATTATTAATGAACTGTTTAAACTGAGGCAAATATCGCGCAAGACGCATACGTTTCGATTGTTTTAGGTCGTAACACACATATCAACTCGGAAAGGGATCGTCACCGTATCGCCGCAGTTGCTTGTCCCGAGGCGAGGCGATTACGTTACGATTCCGATTAGTGTGCGTTGCAGTAGGAAGTTTCATACAAAGAATACTGAATGGCTCGAGTTGATACGGTGACGATACCTTTCCGAGTTGATGTGTGTGCTATTTCATTTAAATGATTAGAGGAAATCTCGCGACTATTCCCGCAAGTTAGTTGTCGCAATCAGCGCGAGGGAAGTCCGCGTCCAGCGCAGGATTCGCCTAAGTTTGACCAAAACTTTTTTCTCACTTTTGAACGTCAAAGATACAAGAAAATATTATTAGATTCTAGTCGCCCCTTCCAAAAGGTAGTTTTTGTATGGAGAAGAATGGACAAGAAGCACCCACGTTACTCTTTTAAAATGTTTTACAATATTTTGTATACATTATATCTATACTTCTACTATAAAAAGGTAAAATTTGTTTGTAAGTTTGTATGTAGGGGATAATCTCCAGAACTACCAGTCGGAGTTGAAAAATTATTTTTGCATTGTATAGCCCAAATATTGAGAAAGGTTATAGACTCGCGGACGAAATCGCGGGCAGAAGCTAGTTAGTTATATAATTATTGGCTTTATTGTTTCTAGTTGCCCCACCAAAAAGGTGTAAAGATAATTATAAGATTTCATTTTAAATACGATCTTGCGTATACACTCTCTTTTTACCTATATTTGAAGGTAAGCGACATAAACACGCAGTTTCAAAAAACCCATGATGGCCACGAAGCAGCTACTCTTTTTTTTTATATCTCCTTTCGCAGTTGTGACCACTAAGGTCTTGGCTGCTTAACCGGACTTTTCCTGTGGTGGCCTTAAACTTCTACACTTAGAGCACCTCCAGCCAGGAGCGTTTACACTATTCTAAATTAAAATTAAGCGAGTGCTCGCTAAGGGCAACCCCTGTGGGGTACGAACCTCGGCTTAGGGCTTCGCTGAGGGGAAGACAGCAAGAAGGGACAGGCTGGATCAAACTTAGATTTTCATCATGATTATTATGCGGGGTATTTAAAGCTACGTGCTCAGCTGCAACAACTGCTGGCACCTCGTTTTCGAGCAAGGGTCGGGGAGAGTTTCATTGACTCGGGGACGCGGTCGCGATCGCAAAGGACCTCGGCGGCGAGGTCGAAATGACGGGAGGCGTCTGTTTTTGTGTACTATACTGGTGGTGGCCCTATTCTGCTCCTTAAGGAGAGTAATGGGGTCATCTGGGTCGGAAAGAATATGCCTCGGTCGGCGGATCTGACTGAAGCAGCTAAGTACTCATTGTTCCCTCGTAATACTCGTATATAATAATTTCGGGTTCTTGACTGTAACAAGGAGGAGGAGCTCAACAAGGTGGAGGAGGAGCTCGTGGCTAAGTACTAACAGCCGCACGGGTCGATCCACCAGGTTAAGCTACGCTTGCCAGGGTTGGTCCGTGGATGGGTGACCATTTCTACATACCTAGACTCCTCCGTGCCTCGGAAAGCACAATAAGCCGTTGGTCCCGGCTGTCATTCGTGGAACTTTGACAGTCGTTAGGGGTCGTCAGAAGCCCGAAAGTCTGACCACCAGTCTTGCTAAGGGGTATCGTATTACCTAGTTATTGGGTTGTGGAGATCAGATAGGCAGTCGCTCCATGTAAAATACTGATATTCAGCTGCATCCGGTTAGACTGGAAGCCGACCCCAACATAGTTGGGAAAAGGCTAGGCAGATTGATTTTTAGGTTCTTGACTATAACAAAATCCCTACACATCCACACTCACACCATCATTCTACGTATCCTCACACTTCACCTGCACATTACGCACCCATGCATTTATTTTCCCTTCATCAATAAATAATTTGTCTAGAGTTTGAAAATTGACCATTGTAATGTTAATTAGAATAAATTCAGGGCGAGAGCCTGGTGATCCGTCACACAGGGTATCCTAGTATTGATGCCAGTCTCTCGCAAAGGATCATATTTTATGCATTTTTATCAAAACGCTATAAATAACGGTTTTATAACCATGTGAACCATTGTGAAGAGAGAAACAAAAACTTATTAGTATGGAGAAGAATGGGCAAGAAACTCCATGTAAGAACGTTCCAAACTCTATGAAGGGACTCTTGGCTGGCCCATTAAAGGTTCCAATCACCTTATGTCACCCACCGGAAGAGCTAGTCCATTCCCAGCCACATTTATTACTTACTTGTACATCATTACATTCGTTACACAATGTAGAAAGCAGCACGTATGGATCCATGAAGGAATTCTTCGATCGTAACCCACTGTGATGCAATCTAATAACGATTGCTGTGTGTAGAAACTTGGATAACTGAAAAACAACGCCCCTACGTGCAAATCGACGGCTACGAGACAGCCGCAGCATATTATCGTCAACAGCGCCGCGGCGGAGGCGTCGCCATCCTGCTGCCAACCGGAACAACGTATACTGAGAGGTCAGACCTTACCGAGTTAACTATAGAATATGTCATCGAATGTTGTGCAGTAGAAATTAAACCTAATATACTTCTCATTATTTTGTACCGAACGGACCGTAAAATAGACCAATTTTTTACCTTTCTCGAACTGTTACTCACTAAACTAAAGTCTTATCACTATAAGAAACATATCATCATTGGAGGTGACTTTAATATAAATGCAATTCAAAGATCAAATCACTATAAAAAACTAATGGCAAGTATGCTTGAATATAACCTACACCAAGTTGTCAAAGAGCCGACTAGAGAAACGCCCACGTCATCAACCTGCATAGACCTAATCTTCACAAATAATAAAAACTTCTCGGTATCTGTTAATGATAAAGGAATTTCTGACCATAAATGCGTAACTTACGGTTTTGAACTATTTTCTAGGTCACAAAATAAACCCATCTATAAAAAAGTCCGTCTAACAAACCATCCTAAGTATTTCATACCTTTCAAGCTTAAACTGAGACAAATTGCTTGGGATAACATCTTAATATCAGAAAATAATGTAAACAATAACTACAACCTCTTCGAAAACAAATTAAAAGAACTTTTAGACGCCTCCATCCCACTTAGACGAATAAAAATATCTATTTTTAAAAACCATAACTATTTAACTAAAGGAATAAGTAAATCGTGTAAACATAAACGACTTCTAAAAACACTAGTTAATCAATCTAAAAACAAAGTATTAAAAAAACACTACAAAATTTTCTCAAAAATTCTAAAAAAATGTGTGAAGGTTTCCAAGAAACAAAACTATTCACAAGAAATGGAAAAATCCAAAAATAAAACGAAAAAAATGTGGCAGATAATAAAACGTATTACTCAAAAACCCAAAAACATTTACCCTGAAAATCTAAAAATAAACATAAATAACAACCTAACAAATTGTCCCTACACTATTGCTAACACATTCAACCAATACTTTGCGTCCGTAGGTTCCCCAAACATGCAGAACAACAGCTCGCAAGCACCCATCAACCATACAGTAATTACGCCTGCCATTAATTCTATGTTCTTAGAGCCTGTTACAGAAAAAGAGATATTTGAAATTATTCAGAACATCCCTGATAAGCGCAGCTGTGGCATCGATGAGATACCCCCTACATTAATAAAATCATGTATCCTGGAACTAACTACTCCGCTAACATACCTTGTAAACCAATCCCTTGAGGAAAAAACATTCCCGTCTCGATTAAAAATAGCAATAATCAAACCTATACCTAAAAAAGGTGGGAAATCCAATGACCCTAGTCAATACAGACCAATAGCCCTTCTTCCAGCATTCTCAAAAATATTTGAAAAAGTAGTTACGAACCGTATGTGTAAATTCCTGGAAAAATATAACTTACTCGACAATAATCAATTTGGATTCCGAGCAAACCGATCGACAACCCTAGCAGTCTACAAATACACACAGGAAATCCTTACATACATTAAAGACAAAAACAACGCAATAGGCCTCTTGCTCGACATGACTAAAGCCTATGATAAGGTATCACACTCAATCTTGTTAACCAAATTAAATGGGGTTGGTATTAGAGGAGACGCACTTGATTGGCTTAGATCGTATCTTGCTGACAGGAAACAGTACGTACAGATCGAACACCTGGATGGCGACAAATGTGAGTTACAAAACGTGCGCTCGGATACAATAACCACTAATTGGTCTATCCCTCAAGGTAGTGTGATAGGATGCATACTTTTCCTTATATACATCAATGACCTGCCAAAAATATGCGATCACCTATGTGTGTTATTCGCTGATGATATCTCTATACTCTTTAAAAGCCCTACAAACAGCTCAGAATATAATACTCATATAATTGAAACATTTAATAAAATAAAATCCTGGTTACAGAGCCATAATCTAGAAGTAAACAATAAGAAAACCAAAATAATACAATTCAAACCCTACCAAAAGCAAAAAATTAACTTAAAAACCATAACCAATAATATCAAAATTGAAGAAGTCGATGAATTTAACCTATTAGGTATTACATTAGACACCCATTTAAATTGGAAGAAACATGTGGACAAAATTAAAACAAAACTATCACAATTTTTATATGGTCTTAGTGTGCTCAAATCAAACACAAAAAAAGACTGTGCTCTCACTGCATACTATGCGTATGCCTACGCATGGCTACGTTACGGAATCATCCTGTGGGGGCACAGTGTAAATGCTAAAGACTTATTTATTGCCCAAAAGAAATGTCTAAGAATAATTTATCACATAAAACCTAGAAATAGCTGCAAACCCCACTTCATCAAGGGAAAAATTCTAACGTTACCCTCAATTTATATTCTAGAAATAGCCACATTTGTTAAAAAGAATATACAACTCTTTAATTTTGATAAGAATGAACGCCGCAAAACTAAATTAATTCTACCAGCACCTAGACTACAGATGTATAAAAATAGCCCAGAATACCGAAGCATCCAAATATATAATAAGTTACCTGAACACATAAGATCAATAAAAACGCTATGCATATTTAAATTTAGACTTAAGTCATTACTTTTAGAAAAAAGTTATTATAGTATCAACGAGTTTATGGAAGATAAGAAACTAAAATAAAGCACAAATGTTGTCTAACCAAGTATAAAATGATTTTATTAATGTTACTATACTCAAATAACTTTAATTAATAAAATATGTCACAAATAGATTATATATTAGTAATAATAATGAATGTTGTGATATAGATATCTAATAAGTATGCTATTTATAATGTTAACTTCCGAATATTTAACCTAGTTATAAGTTAAATGTAATAAAACTTGCTGCGCCCTAACAGGGTAATGTACTCATAAGTTTAAGCCTAGCCTGTAACTGAGTGTACATTATGCAAAATAAATAAATAAATAAATAAATAAGTAGCGTGCATTGTTTTTGGAGGGAAATTTAAATCTAGGATAAATCTCAGCATAGAAATATGAATCTACAAGAAATACATATACAATATGAAAAAAAAAAAACTGTCCGATCCGTGTGGGTGTTGTTAAAAGTATCGTACTGAGAGTCTATTTATGTGGTTATTTTTTTAGGAAAAAAGAAAAAAAAATCGCCATTTTTTTTTCAATGTGCCTTTTTACCGTGTTACATGGGGTGTCGGCCGTCGTTTAGCGGATATCTACAATTCATAACTTATGACCCCTGTTGAAAATTTTATACTTTTTTATGGAATTAGGGTAATTTTGGTGCAAAAAATGTGAATTTTAAACAGCAATAACTTTTTATTTTCAATAATAATAAGATTTTTTAACACTTTTTGATAATGTTATTGTTGTATGTGCCCGTTTCGGATCGGACTGGTTTTTTTTTACATATTGTATACTAATAATACATATAAAGTGGTAATCGACCAACACCTGAGGAAGCTCTCGTTGGGCCGCTAGATCAAGGGCTTTATTCAGAAAGTGGTACTCCTGGACACGGCGAGTATTGTTAGGAGATTCCTCTCTCTGGAGCCCTGACCGCCAGTAGCTTGGACCCTGTTCCCGGTACCGGTGATAATTTTGTTTTTTTTTGTATTTTGTTTTTTATAAAAAAAATATTTATTACTTAATATAATTTATTAACTACTGATCCGCGCAAACTCAAACTCAAACTCAAACTCAAAGCATTTATTTCAAATAAACCAATTACAGGTACTTTTGAATTGTCAAGGGGTCGGTCAGTCAGAAAGATGAAGCTAGTTGCCCATTCCAAAGCGTAGTAGGTACCTATGGAGAAGAACGGGCAAGAAACTCCACGGACACTCTTTTAAATAAAAAAATTGTTACAAAATATTGGTTACATTATTCATGTTGAAATTATACATGTGAGAACAATGTAGAAAGACGTGCACGTTAAAAGCGTCCGTAACTAAAAACAAAAATAAAAACAATTCAAAAATTAAAATAAACCGTGGCAGCTAAGAGATGACCAGTCCCTACTGACGGCGCCCGTTCACGAACATGACGCATGGATCAGCACCATTTAGCTCAACCATTTTGAAGGGAACTTAATGATCCAACACACACGCCACCATCAGCGAGACATTTGAGTGAGCATGACACTCTCAGCCGCCAGGGCACATTCAAGTCAATGAAAGACGTACCCAGGTAATGGTAGCTTTATGGAATGTACGTGGTCGCAGTATTGCCGAGTGTCATAGCATATATTTTATATAATATAACAAGAAATTTCACGTGGATGAAGTCGCGGTCAGAGGCTAAAAGCAGAGAAAACAGGAAACCGCATGGGTTAGTGG
This sequence comes from Agrochola litura, assembly GCA_949152395.1. Taxonomy (NCBI): domain Eukaryota; kingdom Metazoa; phylum Arthropoda; class Insecta; order Lepidoptera; family Noctuidae; genus Agrochola; species Agrochola litura. The sequence continues at coordinate 24,046,029 of OX424495.1, read as the reverse complement.
AAATTACGTGGTGAATATTGTCTCTCTGGGAAAGTACGAGTATACATCCACCAGCGGCGAAGTGACAATTTTTGTATGGGGAAGCCAAAGCACATTTTGAACTTTATTTGTTGTTGTTATTATTCAAAGCCAAAAATTGTTTTTTTTTTTTTTTGTTGATTGAATGTTATTATGAATTAAATACCCGTAGTGTAACGATGTTTTTTGGCAATAGTAGACATTATATACAATGCCATTTTTCAATAACGGTGCAGTTGCTGTTGCGAACCTCGGATCCGGAAGGGAAGCCGGTAGGAATCGTGTTGTACTTGTATGGTCCTTTCGCTACTACTATACTCCCCTAGTACCTACCATCGAAGAAACGCATAACTATACACCGTAAGGACTATTTCTGCTTGCAGCGCTCGGCCGATACAGTAACGCTTACCTACGAAAAAAAAAGGGTCGTGTGCACGGGATTTTGTTTTGAGACTGCTTAGGTATGCGTTTTTTCGATGGTACTTATACTTATAACTTATAAGCTGCTCATTTGAAATTAATCTCCTAATCATTATGACGGTTCAAGACAGTACTAATCTCATGGCTTCAATTTGATTAAAAACAAACGCCAAGTGTGCAAATTTCCTCAAGATAAAACCAAAAAACTTCCAAGTCAGCATTATTTGTAAAATCGGTAAAAGGCAATACAATGTGTTCATTGTGCCGTGACATTGACAAGTCGGTCAGACGATCCGTGACGTAATATTCGCGCAATTGCTGTTATGAAACGTAATAGTTGAATTGTGCATAATTTGCTAGAACGAATTGCTGTTCGGCTGGATTTAGTGCTCAGCATGACATCGGTCTGTACTGTCTGTACACGTCCATTTATCGTCAGCGTCTTGGTACGCGTGACCGACGATACGCGACTGACGTCAGCGTAACACTAAATCCAGCCTTAGGTTAGGCCCGAATAGGGATGATGACTAAAAAAATATTTTTTTTTATCTTGTAGATTATTAAAAAATATTGGACACATATTTTTTCTTTTTTTACGTTGTCATAAGATTACGGCGATACATTGAGTTAAAATGTGCCGTGACGTCACTTGTATGTAGATTTTATACTTGTGACGTAGCGACCCCCACTCCCCAACTTTAATGCGTTTTATCTATGTAATTTTTTATTAATATGATAAAGCAAAAAATACGTGTCTAATGTTTTTTTATTATCTGACTGACGGACTAAATAGAATTTCTTTTTTTTGACCCAGGCATCATGCCTATTCCTTCTACGCTAATGTCGGTCCCGTACGTCGGTTGCGCGTACGAATATGTACATTGTGTTCTATTAGAACCACACTGCGACGCTGACGTCAGCGGCGCGTACGTTGCTGCACAACGTACGCGACATGACATCAGCGTAGTCGGAATTCAGGCCTTAGTTATCTTACTGTTCAGTTTTGCGAATCCTAGTTTGAGGGCAGATAATGGACGTTTGTCCAGACGAGGCACACATCCTACCCAGGCCGGGAGCAATGAATCCAAGGGGTTAAGAACGGCCAACCCGTCATACTTTTCATACAAACGCTCGTACGTGATTATGGCGTTGTAACACATCTTTCTTTAATTCTTTTAAACTAATGGGTATCTTGTGCACTATATCTAGGTTTCTATGAAATCAAAAAATAAAAATTTGGCGAAACAAATTCAATATAAGCCTCCAAAAATCTGCTTTTTTGCACAAATTTTACCTCAACTTTGACCGTTCATAATGTACTTATAAATTGTAAAAGTAAAGAAAACATCTTTATAGAAACCTCGCCCATGTAATGGAGATTCTAAATTACAAAAAAATATTTTACAAATTTGTAAGGCGTATTCAAAAACACGTATTTCCTGAAACCATTTTTCGTACAATGTTATCGCGTTCTCACTTGCTTGTTAGCGGTTCTCACTTGCGCTGGATGAAACAACAAGCTTTTCGACCATGCTCGCGTTGACGATAGACGGATCGGGAAGGGCCCCCTTAAGATGATTTTTCTGATTTTTCGGAGCCTATTATATCGTCTGACAGTGATGACAGCGCCAAATGTCACTATTTAAACACTCACAAATACCAAATACGGTACACACAAAAGCCCCGGGTGACCATAGTACATCATACATCTATCTTTATATATATATATATATAATTCTTCTGTATTTATGTTTGTCACCTAACTCCTCCTAAACGGCTGGACCGATTTGGATGAAATTTTGTGTGTATTTGAGTGGGTACCTGGATGGTTTGAAAATACAATTGAACCCGGTAGGTGGCGCTGTTCGGACAGGACAACGTCTGTCGGGTCTGCTAGTACATTTATACAAATAAATAAAATTGAAGTGTGTGAACCGCTTTTTACTAAATGCTTAAGAAAGTATATACGGTACTTATAACAATTTTTAACCGACTTCCAAAAAGGAGGAGGTTATATGTTCGACGCGTATGTTTGTTTTTTTTTTTTTTTTTTTTCTTTTTTTTTTTTTGTCTGTTTGTCTGTTTGTTCCGGCCTATCTCCGAAACGGCTGGACCGATTTTGACGGTACTTTCCCTGGCAGATAGCTTATGTTATAAGGAGTAACTTAGGCTTACTTTTATTTTAGGAAAAATAATTAGGGTCTACGTGGGCTAAGCCGTGGTGGGTAGGAGTTAGTTAATATTTATAGTTCATTCATAAAAAAAAAATTGTATTTAGATTATCATTGAAATACATGCAAACACGCCATATCTCCTTGCTAGATATCAAACAGGAACAGGACGTTATGTCATCTGCACAAATATACAAAGGACACATGTAGAGTACATTGCATGCAGTTTTTTTGTTGTTATAATATGGCAATGGAAACCGGCATGTTCTAGAACCAAAAATTCGAAGACATGTGACATCTACCAACTCGCACTGGGTCTGTGAGGTGGATTACGGCCCGCTCCCTCTCACTTAGGGCCGGTTGTTTCAAACGGTTGGTTAACGTAATATACGTACGTCAAATAATAACGATTACGTAAGATGTTTAACGTTCGTTAAATACAAAGCGTTGTTTCACTGTTTATAAAACCGATTGTCAAAGTTATTCGGGCTGCCAGTAAAAAGTAATACTTTTCCCATTAAAAATGGTTGGGAGATTGTTATATTAAGGCAACATTTCGAAGTTCACGTAAAATTTTCAAGTGACAACTAATTAATTTGGTTATGAGTACAATCAATTGCTCCGAATACTTTTGGAAATCTAGATATTTTGTAAAAGTCAGCTAATTTTGTTAAAATTCAACAGTCAATTTTTTATCATACTATATAATTAAACAAGGTCACGATTATTGATGTAAAACACCCTAACGTGAGTTATTTAAAAAAAAAAAGATCTTAATCCACTTAATTTACTCTTTCATCTTAATTTACTTTCAGCCAAAAAAATAAAATAAGACAACGTGGCATTTTCAATACCAATAGAGCTACTTCCTTTGAAACACAGTATCTTGCAATAAATTCCTGCTCGTCGATTTAGGTTATTAACACGAGTTATAAATACTTTTTTCTTTCTTTCTACATTATTTGTTTCATTGTTGAATAAACTATTGTCGAACAAAGACGAATATAACAAAAGAGAGTCCATATTTGACTGTTTGGTCCAGATGTTTGAAAATAAAATGACGTTAACCAGTGGGTATGGCACCAGTTACTGTAATCGTTAGTTTGTAACGGACGTTAAGGCCATCATTTAGTGAAACAACGCTTTTTTTGGTTTGACGATAGTTAACGCCATTTTTGACGTATACCCGTGCGTTAAGTGGACGTGAAACAACCGGCCCTTAGAGAAGGCCTGTGTCCCAGCAGTGGGCATATTATAGGCTGGTTATGGTATGGCAAATTGGCAATCATGCCGAAGCGAGGTTCCAATTGATGAAGTGTTTGCAACCACTTACAGAGGCTAATATCAATGTCTGTCCCAGTTTATTTATATATATTGTATATGTATGTCGAATTCAGGTACATAGAATCGTGATCAGACATACTCTTAACGACATACACTGTGTCAACTTTAAAGTCGTGTGGGCGCAGAATTGGAATACGGGTAAACGGCAAAAATAGCTCGTTTAAATTCTACACAGTTTACTGTTACAGAGTTAATCAATAACATCACTTAATTACTTGACTAATTAATACTCTGAACTTAAGGCGAAAGCGTCAAGGTAGACCGCGAAATTAAATTTTTCTTACGTTTTTTGCATTTTGCAGGTCAGTATCATGTTGTATGTTGATCTAAATATGATTCGCGGCCGTAACAAATATGGCTTTACTCAATTATTATCATTACAATCAGCAATACAACTCCACAAGTTAGCAAAGGTGTCAAATGTCTTGATTTCATGAAATCATGACATTTGACCTTTGCTAATCATATTTTATTCAACATAAAACCTGACACTGACCTGCAAAATGCAAAAAACGTAAGAAAATTTGAATTTCGCGGGCTACCCTGACGCTTCCCCCTTAAGAGCTCAACTGTCATCAATGAGACACAATAGAATTTTTATTGTTATCGATCTCCAGGAGAGCTCGTGACAGTCAAGGAGTAATGACGATAACCGACTCTTAATGATTTTATACTGAAGATCACGTCTAAACGAGTAGTGTTTAGACGTGATTTGGAAAAAATACAGAGTTATTGGTTATACGTCGGCAATCCGTTAAGGGGACGTAGGAGAGGTCATTTGCAACCAAATTACCCCTGATGACCCCTATGCCAATGTCAACCATTTTCGAGTAATTTGACTTTTTTTTTTGGTGCGTGGTCCGTTGATGGGTGACCATCTTTACAGTCGAGACTGCTCCGTGCCTCGTAAAGCACGTTTTAAGTCGTTGGTCCCGGCTGTCATTCGTGGATCTTTCACAGTCGTTACGGGTCTTTAGAAGCCCGAAAGTCTGACAACCAGTCTAACCAAGGGGTATTACCCAGTTACTGGGTTGTGGAGGTCAGATAGGCATTCATGTAAAATACTGGTATTCAGCAACATCCGGTTAGACTGGAAGCCGACCCCAACATAGTTGGGAAAAGGCTAGGCATCTGATTGACTCATGAAAGATCTGACATATACGTCTGACATCATTTTGAGAGAACTATAGGTAGCTGATTAATAAAAGCCACTTGCTATACGCAAACGACCACGATCAATATTGATTTTTTAAATTGTCATACCTTGAGACTTCTAATTGGTAGGCAAATATCACTTCGTCTAAAAACTCGCGCTGACAGGCGCGACGCGACTTTGGTAAAACAATTTTCTTGAGGTTTTCATACAAATTGTCCCACCAGAGCTGCGCCGCGCCTGTCTGCAGAAACCTTAATCGTCTGCCAAACACGATCATTAAATAGCAATAACGTCCTGTTTGACCACAATTGACGGCCTATCGTGTTACGAGACAGCCTGCGCAGACGCAACGTGCTAGAATAACATCCAGCTAAAACTAACATAGACAAACTGTCACTAAAAAGTATCTGTCTGCGTTCGCAATTTTGTTTCCAAATATGTGTTTTTGAAAAAATAACTTTTAATACCTACACATAGAGTTAAAATCGAAATAAATTGTGATTGATCGTGCATTACGCAATTAGGGTACTGGTCGATTAACCGGTAAACCTGTATATTTTTTTTATTAAAAAATTATAATAAATTAATTTTATATAATATTTTCTGCAATGAGTGAGCTGGGGCTGGGGTAAATTGTAACCAAACACTAAGGTCAGTATTTTTTCTACATATTACATCTAATCAATATCCTAGTAATTTAAATAATTTTGCATGACTCCACCTATTCTTAAACAAACAACAGTAGACATTTCAAGCCATCACTCGACGCTCGGCACTGGTCACGGACGGTTGTGTGCTTGCGCTCTCCCGTTCATGACTCAGTGTTCTTGAGTCATATTCCGTTGCGTTTACGTAACGATTCTCGTAGTCACCCGACTACATCCGATCTCCAATCGTCAATCATTGGACTAAGATCGAAAAACGGCCTTTTTCAAGGCTATCTTATTTCTTTAACAGAAAATACGTGTGTGTAGCTTCACTAGGCCCCTTCTGGGTAAAACCACAGTTTCGTGGTCACTCGGTGGATACCATACGGTGCCAACGAAGCCGAGTGGGGTGTTGACCCAACACACCCGCTGATCCCCTTCAGGGTGAGGCAGTGAATTGGCCGGGTCCCAGTGTTTGGCCTTGGGGGATCTCCTAGTCAACACGTGGTGACAGTATTCCCTTCACAGCTACACACCCTGTGTCGGTCGGGTGTGTCTACACCCGGCGCACTAGACTGGTTAGGACCCCGTTGCACATTAAGACAGGCAACGGGCCAAAGCAAGCTTAGGGCTCACTATCAGGCACCCATCCTCCCTGTCTACACCCGACAGGGAGGGATTACTCATCCCCGGCATACCCACCGGGGAGATAGGAATAGGGAAAATAGGAAACTAGGATTCCCTCATTATTATTATTAAATTAAAATTAAATTAGTCAGTTAAGATGGAGGCTTTACAGGGTGACCTTCAGTCACTCCGAAATGACCTCACATCGCTCAGGAGCGACAACGCCAGACTCCTAGACTTACTAGGTAGAGTCCTCCTCAAGGATCCCTCTCTTATTAATGAATTCGGTCTAGAATTCAAAATCCTTTCTGCTTCACAGAATACGGACAGTGCCCCTACTGACCCCCAACCCAGTCCCAGTCCAAGTCCATGTCCCTCAGACATGGACACGGAAGTCGTGTCCGCTAGTACAGCGCGCCCCCAGACCCCCCACCCCTACTTCGTCCCTGACACAGAAGCACACGTCTCTGCTTCCTCCTCTTCCCACTCGGATGACGAAGGCTTCACCCAAGTCATAGGAAAGAGTAATAAGAGGAAGAAGAAGAGACAGAGCTCTTCCCAGGCCGCCAAAGTCGTCGCTATCGACGACTCAATTTCCCCCACCCCCCCGATAGTTAGCCTAACTGACACCGCTACGTGCGCTACAGTAGCTTCCCCTCCCACCTCCCCCCGCCCGATTGCGTCATCCTCCCAGGCTGACGCAACCATTACTAGCTCCGGCCCTAAAAAGGTCGCGCCTCCACCTCCCGTGTTCATTCAGGACAAGGAGAAGTGGACGGCAATCTCAAAGTGGTGTGTAGAGCTAAAAATAGCCTACACAAACGCTAGATCGACCCAACAGGGTATTAAAGTACAGGTCCCGTCGTCGAAAGACTACAGGGAATTAACCAGGGTCCTGAGAGACAGAGGTGTGTCATTCCACACCTACTCTCTCCCAGAAGACAGACAGACTAGAGTGGTGATCAAAAAGATCCCCAAAGAAATCCCCCCCTCCGAAATTCTAGCCGACCTTCAGTCGCAAAAAATCCCCGTCGATGAGGTGCATCGTATGCACCGTTCGCGCGGTGGGGAAGCATACGACATGGTTCTCGTCGTATGCTTCCCTACCGAGGGGCATCACCCCATCTTCAACGTCAGGACCATCTGTCACTTAACGGGCTTCACCATTGAGAAGCCCTGGAAAAATAGCGCGATCGGTCAGTGTCACCGTTGTCAATTGTATGGCCATTCGCAAAAGAATTGCCATGCAAAACCCAGGTGCGTAAAGTGCCTGGGCGACCACGGTACCACTGATTGTCCGCGCCCAAAAGACCGTAAAGATTGCCAAACCCCGCCTAGTTGCGTGCTGTGCGGCCTCGAGGGTCACACAGCCAACTACCGCGGCTGTTCAAAAGCCCCTAAGGCTAACTCAGGAAAGCTGACTAAGCGTTTAGACGCTAGACAGCAAAAACAAAGGGAGTATCAACCCTTCCCCTCCTCTCAGATCCCCGAGCGGCTAAGCCCTCAGAGGCCTAGCCCTTGGTCTCTAATCAACCACCAGAAGGCCTTCCCAGCCCTGGCTACCCCGCGCCCCCCTCCCCCTCGCACCCCTCTATACACTCTCATGGACCCGCGTGTCCGTCTCCCCCCTCCCCCCGGATTCTCAGCTCCCCCCGCGTTCCCCCAGCGTTACGCCCCCCCCCGCACCCCCCGCGCCTTCAGCGCCTCCCGCGAAACCCGCTACCGCTACCGCTCCTAAAGCCCCGCGCCCCGCCCCCACTCCCGTGGTCACTCCCGAGCTAGACCCCGTGAATAATGCATTCGGCATTATATCGTCGACATTTATGACCTTCTGTACCCCCAGGGCTACGCAAATGGCTTATGACATTATCGCAGCCTTAGGGTCGGGTGATATCCAGCAGATCACAAATGTATACGAAGCGTACTCGGACATTACGCAAGCCCTAAAATCTTTCTCTAGACCCCCCCATCATGTATAACGCCACTATTGAAAGGTTTAAACCCCGATCCCTCAAATTAGGTACCTTTAATGCCAATGGCTTAATAAATCAAAAAGATGAGATCGCGGAATTCCTCCGCGATCATCAGTTAGATATCCTCCTCATCCAGGAAACCTTTCTAAAGCCCCACAAACGTAGCCCCACCATAGCTAACTATCGCTTAATCCGGAACGATAGGACGCGCTGTCACGCGGGTGGCACTCTCATTTATTATAAAAAGGATCTGTACTGCATTCCTATGGACCCTCCCCCCCTCTCCCGACTAGAAGTATCAGTCTGCCGTCTAAGTATGACTGGGCACCCACCGATCACTCTAGTATCGGTCTATATCCCTCCCATTCCATCTGTAGCTTCAGAAAATTATCAACTTCTATCTGATGACCTAACATTACTCTTCGGCATGAGTGACTCCGTCATTATGGCGGGCGATCTCAATGCCAAGCACCCCTCATGGAATAGTTCCACCACCAATACCAGAGGCCGACACTTGTTCGACCTCTCCTCCTCCCTTAACTTCGACATCATCGCTCCGATGGACCCCACTCATTATCCCCATTACATCAATCACGCCCCTGACGTCCTTGACCTAACGCTCCTTAAGAACGTAAACCTACGCATTGACACAATAGAAACGGTGCACGAGCTTACCTCTGACCACCGCCCAGTCATCATCAATCTTGTCTCCCGCATAGGTCCCTCTGACCCTAACCATCCCCCCTCCACTAGAAAGGTGACGGACTGGAAGAAAGTAAGCGTTCAGCTGAAATCCAACACGTCCCCCTTATTAGACGCAATTCCCGATCAATTTGACTCAATCGCTGACACGACGGCCGCGATCGACTCACTCACGGAGCACGTACAAACCGTCCTGAGCGACTGCTCAAGGGAGGTTCCAGCAACAGAACCCTGTTACTTGAAACTCCCGGACGATGTGCGTGCTCTGATGACTGAGAAGAGCGCGGCCACTCGTGCCTACAGTGTCTTTCCTTGCGCCGCCAACAAAGCCCACATGCGCTACTTACAGAGAACTGTAAGGACACGTATTGCGGAGCTGCGTGACGCGGGCTGGGACAAGATGCTGGGCGATCTCGAGCCAACCCATCTAGCCTTCTGGGAACTCCAGAGGAAACTCAGGTCCACTCAATCAGCCTCTATGCCCCCTCTAGTCCGCCCCGATAAAACCATCGCCTTCGATGACATCGACAAGGCCGAGTGCCTAGCCGACAGCCTAGAAGCTCAATGCTCTCCCAGCTCTCTACCAGTAGACAAAGCTCACCTCGACGAGGTCGACGCCGAAGTCGAACGTAGATCCTCCCTCCCTCCCGTTGAAGACCCTGATTTTCCCCTGCCCCCCATCGAACCAGATGAGGTACACGAGATTATCAAGGGTCTCCATATTCGTAAAGCCCCCGGTTCAGACGGACTCACCAATAGGGTGGTCCAGCTCTTCCCAGCCCACTTAATCATGCTACTGACCACCATCTTCAATGGTGCATTAGGCAATAACATCTTCCCTCAGACGTGGAAAGAGGCCACAGTCTTAGGAATCCCAAAGCCCGGCAAGCCTAAAAGCGAGCCCACTAGTTACCGCCCCATCAGTTTGCTCAAAGTCCTCGGCAAAATCTATGAGAGGCTTATTTATAAGCGTCTCAGAGACTACGCAGAGACCAAGGGCCTCATCCCCAACGAGCAGTTCGGCTTTCGAACTCAGCACTCTAGCGTGCATCAGGTCCACCGTATTGTCGAGCTGGTCAGCGGTGCTCTCACCCAAGGCCGACGGACAGGTGCGGTCTTCTTCGATATTGCGAAAGCGTTTGACAAAGTCTGGTACAACGGCTTAATATATAAGCTTTACAAACTCGGTGTGCCAGATCGTCTCGTGCTCATCATTCGAGACTACTTGTCGAACCGCACCTTCCGCTTCCGTATCGAAGGAGCCCTATCCTCTCCCCGCCCCATAAGGGCAGGAGTCCCTCAGGGCTCCGTGATAGCTCCCCTCGCATTCACCCTATTCACTAGCGATATTCCCAAACACAGATGGACGCACTTGGCTCTGTTCGCAGACGATACTGCGATCATCTGTAAAGGCAATTCCGAAACGATGCTCCTAAACCTGCAAAGGGCTGTCAATAACCTTGGCGCCTGGTTCAGGAAATGGAGAATCGAGGTCAATCCCGACAAAAGTCAAGCGGTTTTATTCACAAAACCGAGATCCAGAGCCCTCCCCCTCCCCCGACCTATCACCTTGTTCGGCAAGCCGATCCCTTGGGAGAAGCGAGCCAAGTACCTCGGTGTTATCCTCGACCATCACCTCTCCTTTTCAGAGCACATAAAGTCGGTTCGCTCGCGAGCCGCTTTCGCTCTAGGTAGACTTCATTTCATTCTCAATGCACGCAGCAAATTGTCACTAAAGTGCAAATTGCGAACCTACACAGCGTGCATTCGCCCCATCATGACCTATGCGGGATCAGTCTTTGCTCACGCCAAACCCCATTCCATCCATAGGATGCAGACCCTACAGAACCGTTTCCTTCGTAAGGCCACGGGAGCCCCCTTTTATGTCAGAAACGAGATCCTCCATCTCGACTGTAAGATCCCAACGATCCGCCAATTCCTAAAACGCATGTCCAAGAGTTACTTTGACTCCGCTCCCAAACATCGCAATCCTCTGATTGTCGAGTCAGCCGACTACATCCCTTCCCGTATCAGTCAGATTCGCCGACCGAGGCATACTCTTTCCGACCCAGATGACCCCATTACACTCCTCCAGGAGCAGAATAGGGCCACCAGTACAGTGTACAAAAACAGACGCCTCCCGTCATTCCGACCTCGCCGCCGAGGTCCTTTGCGATCGCGACCGCGTCCCCGAGTCAATGAAACTCCTCCCCGACCCTTGCTCGAAAACGAGGTGCCAGCAGTTGTTGCAGCTGAGCACGTAGCTTTAAATACCCCGCATAATAATCATGATGTAAATATAAATTTGATCCAGCCTGTCCCTTCTTGCTGTCCTCCCCTCAGCGATGCCCTAAGCCGAGGTTCGTACCCCACAGGGGGTGCCCTTAGCGAGCACTCGCTTAATTTTAATTTAGAATAGTTTTAAAAGCTCCTGGCTGGAGGCTCTAAGTGTAGAAGCTTAAGGCCACCACAGGAAAAGTTCGGTTAAGCAGCCAAGACCTTAGTGGTCAAAACTGCGAGAGGCCATAGTTAAAAAAAAAAAAAAAAAAAAACATTTCAAGGCCCATTTTAGTCTCAAAAATCAATAACTAGATTCCATAAAGAATGCAAATGTCCTAGCATTTAAAACCTGTAGACATTTAAAACTACTTTTTAACATTAATTATAATTATTATACGGTATCAGAGAATTTATTTGGCAAAACCTGCTGAAATGCATGCAATAAATAATTATTGAAAGAGGTATGATATTTTATAAAAAAAAACCACAATGTTTTTAAAAGACCGTTCCAACGATATCCCACACCAAGGGATAGAAAAAAAAAACATCTCCACTTTACGTGTAGGGGAGGTACCCTAAAAAAAACATTTTTCCATAATTTTATTTTACCACTTTGTCGGCATGATTAATATGTATACCCATGGCAAATTGCAACTTTCTAGTACTAACAGTCTCGGAGCTAGACCGCGGACAGACAGTCAGACAGACGGACATGACGAAACTATAAGGGTTCCTTGTTGACTACGGAACCCTAAAAAGGTGTCATGTTTATAATAATTTTCATATTACTTAGTATGTATAAAATTCTTTGGAATTTTGCTTACAGGTTATTATATTATTTTTTATTTGTGTAGACATTGTAACTTATAACATCGCCTTGGATGTTTCTGTAAAGGTATTATAATATACAGGGTCAATTTAAACTAGCTAGCAAAACTCAGCAGACCTGCCGGGTATCGATATGCAATTTCTCGGTCGTAGCCCAGAGTCTGGATTTGTATCCGGTTAGTGGCAATAGGCTCGCCCCCTATTACATGGGATATAACTGGCGACTTTAACTTTTATCTGTGAATTTAAATTTATATAAAATACTAGTCAGGCAGGGGCATAGTCTTTCCATAGTCCTAGATAACCAGTTCACTTTAGCCACCTAAACCCAATATCTTTGTTTCCATATCCTGTAATAGTCGTACACCAACCGGGGGTTATCCTTGGGTGCACTTGCATAATACGAACAGGGATAACCATCGGTCGGTGCCTCTTAAAGCGTCTAACGGGACTCTGTGGGTAGGCATCAACCCGTCGTACGCCTTCCAAAGGTCCGGGACCCCAGGGTCCCGAGAAATGTCAAGAGAAAAGAGTAAATGGTGAAATGAAATCAGTTTTTACCAGCATAACTGATTGAAAATCGACAAGTTAAAAAAAGGAAGACCACTTACTAAAAATACAAAGAAAATATACAACATTTAAGTTCAAGATGATTCATTCCGGAAAACAAGACAAGATAGCAGAAACATCAAACATGATGATGCCAACTTATCACAGCGAGATGGTGACAAAACAGTTTAAAGTTCAAATGATTCACAGCACGACAAATATATGAATATTGTACACATTTGTGACGGCCGAACTTTGCTCCCAGTTAGAGATAAATAGTAGACACTTTATTGTGGTATAAAGAATCTGTTTTGTTTTAAAATTGCACGATTTCTCTGCTAACTGGGTCATTAGAGATAAAAATGTGTACAATGATGCGAATATGATGATGGCTATTTGTGTATGTGAGTTTAAATGTTTGTAAACGCACCCAAAATACAGGAGAAATTCCTAGTGTGGGGCAAAGTTTTTATTAAAAAAAAAAGTATTACGTTTAGCTATTTTAACACTTATTCAAAGATATTCAATATTATTTCAATGTTTTTGTTTTTATTACAACTTACTGAAAACCTGTTCAAATCAAAAGTACATTTTATGTCGAATAAAAATATGTGGTATATTTTTATTTATTTCATACATTTTAAAATATAAAATGTCAAATTACTCGAAAATGGTTGATATTGGCATAGGGGTCATCAGGGGTAATTTGGTTGCAAATGACCTCTCCTACATCCCCTTAACGGATTGCCGACGTATAACCAATAACTCTGTATAAGCACGTATACAATGTCGCTCATCATTTTTCTGAATTTTTCAAAACGTTCATAAAAATAATTCTGATGTTCATAAAAAAATCGAAAAATAACTTTAAAAGGGAGGGTCTATCTTGACGTTTTTTTTCTTATTTAAATATTTTTTCTTTTTTCAAAATCCCCCTTATGATTTTATGAACGTATACTTGTTTTTTTTTTTTGAAAAAATTGTTTTCACCTCCGTTTTTTTTTTTGCAAAGTTGACAAATTTTAATAAAAATGTTAGTTCATCCGATAAAATAACTCATAAGCTTTTAGAAATAATAAACAGAATCCAAATCGAGCCAATAACATCGGAGTATGGCAAACGCTACTCAAAACAAAAAATTTAATAACATGAAAAATATTAAAGATAGAGATTAAAAGTTATTTGGGGGGGGCACATGCCGATGGGCGACATTGTATACATAATAAGTAATATAAAAAAAATATCACTCACCTCATAGAACCACCCGAACTTATCGTAAGGTATAGGTATTGGAAGGTTGGGAATCTCCGACGCAACATCCAGCACACGGTCGCTGATGCCGTCAAACATCCAAGACGTCACGTTGGCAGACAGGAACATGTTCCTGTGGTACACCCGGAGGAAGCCTTCCACTCCTAGTCTGATGAAGTAGTTTTCATTGCGCATCAGGTAGGCTATTGTCTGTAGGGAAATAATAAAAATGTAACGTCTTACAATCTATTTATGAATAAATTTTAAAAAAAAATACAAAAATATTTTACATTTATATGAAAACCCTGACTCCTGCGCTAAGTTGTAGCCTAATACTTAGACCTCGCGCACTTTGGATGCGTTTTCGTACGAATTTCACTCGTGCGTATACGTAGGACCATGGTCGTACGAATTGAGTGCGCACACTGGATACGTTTTTCTCCGTCAAATAGAACTAATCCCAACAAGCTCGGATTGTTTTCGGACGTCGAACTATACGTACATATAGTACGACTAAGTCGCACACAGTCTGCGCGCTCCCTTTGTACTTAGAAGGTCAAGATTGTTCGTGCGTGTTCGTAAGTGTACGCACGAGCGAAATTCGTAAGAAAACGCATCCAAAGTGCGCGCAGCCTTATACTTGGTTCCACAGGAAAATCTTTTCATAGTATTCTTCTCAGTCGCTGCCTCATGCGTGTGCGTGTGCGTGACGTGCGGTGAGGGAGTACTACGATGGGCAAATCATTGCCAAATGCGTTCTGCAGACTGCTGTCCAGTAGGTACCAGGACTGTTTTTTTTGTATGGCCGTTCCGGCGACTTCACCCGGTCTATCGCATGGTTTGCGTCCTCTACTCCTGGTAACCTTTCCACTGCCAGTTAAGCTTAGTAGGTAGTATAAAGGCAGTGCTGCCTCAGCAGTTCTGCACTACTGGTCTCACTCCATAAATTTTATATAGGTTTATGTGAGACTACATTCCGAGCACGGCAGCAATGTCGCGGCAGCACTGCTGCGACAGCAGTGTCGCCCTGCTGCCAATTCAGACCAGTAGTGGGTCGCTCATCACAGTGACAACACGTGAACGTTGACAAGTAAATTAGAAACAAAACAGCGAGACACCACGAACAGCAGGTGCTCGGAATGTAGTCTCACATAAACGTATAAAAAATCGGCTAGGGGCAGTGACAGGCAGCACTGACGCGGCAACAACGAAGCGGCAGCACTGCTGCGTGCGGCGGGGTTTGGAATCATACCTAATATCACGTAAAGTTTAATCGGAGAGGCAACCGGATTGCGAATAGTAATCTCGGTCTTAAAGTGATACCGAACCCCCCCGTACCGTCCGAATGGACCCCAAATGGACGGGGGCGGAGACATAGGGATGGGGACAAAACAATTTTTTTTTTGATATGGCATTTAAAATTCAAGCTCTTATAAGTGCAAGGAATTTGTGAGTATTAATACCATCTGGTTTTGATAAAATTCACCCTCATTTTCGGTGATAAATCATCTGTAAGGAGTTTCAAGAATTGTATACATTATTTCAATTATAACGATATTACCCGTGTGTGGCAACCGGATGGTTTTATTGATACACACAAATTCCGTGCACTTATTAGAGCTTAAATTTTGAATGCCATGTCAAAAAAAAGTTTTGCCCCCATATCTCCGCCCCGTCCATTTGGGGTCCATTCGGACGGTACGGGGGGATTCGGTATCACTTCAAGACCCAGATTACCATTGGCCATACGGTTGCCTCTCCGATTAAATTTTACGTGCCATTGCCTTGAATATAAAGCTTTCTTGGGCCTCAAGGCCACCTTGCTTGCAACGTATCATAAAACCAAAGTGACTTACCACTATAATCGGGTTGATGCTGGTAATGTTATCAGCGACGGTTCCATTGGACATGTCCGGCTGGAAGTGCCACCAGCGCTGGTTGTAGAACGTCAGTGTGCTGTTGTTGTCGTTCCACGTCATATTCACCTGTTGAAGATACAAAGACGTTAATATGATGTTCTGCTCATGGCTCGGATAACGGTATACTTTTCGAAACCGTTAAAAAACCTAAGAAACGGACGTTCGAACAGAACGATACAAAAACGTTTTAAACCCGCTAAAAAAGCCGGACTTTTGGGTCCCACGGCCGGACGGATGCCAAAAAATATTTTTTTTTTACTAAAAGTTCAATTACTTATAATAAATTATTATAACACATGTTTTTATAAGAAAGTTTTAATCGTTATTATTATTTTCATTTGTTTAGTTCTCTTTGGTAGAAACGTGCTTTAAAAGCTCAACCTCCTTAATAATTTTATCATAAAACATTTTTAAATTAAATTCCACAATTAATATTTTTGCAATAGTTTCCGATTTTAACCGTTTCTTTTTTTCGTCCATTGCTGGCCTATTAAAGAGAATAAAAAGCCTAACAAAAGCCGGACGGGCCGGACGCAGTCAAATATGCCCGGACAAGAGGTCAAAAAGCCTAACACTGTCCGGCTTTATCCGGACGGATGGCAACTCTAGTCCTGCGGAATAAACCGGTTTCTGTTTTGCGGAATAATCGTTCTCATTTCATTTTCGTTCGGAACAAAATGTTGTAAGTACAAAGAACTATTAGAAACGTTATTTTAAATAACGTTACCGAGCCTGGTTCTGCTGGACAGTTTGTTGCGCCATTTCTTCTTCCCAGCTAAAGCACTAGAAAATGGTGAAGGGCGGGCGTTTTGGGTTAATGTCTTATGTAATTTAGACGTTAGAAAAGTGCTGATTCGCAGCCTAGTTTGAATAAATGAATTTAGATTTTGACTTTAAAAATACTTCCTGCTGGCTTCTGTGTTTCCTTTAAATTATTATGACCCGTTAACCTTAAATATAAGGAACAATAGGCATCTTCTAGGACAACTCGTTCCATCGTAGACCTCAAAAAATCAATCTGCCTAGCCTTTTCCCGACTATGTTGGGGTCGGCTTCCAGTCTACAGATGCAGCTGAATACCAATATTTTACGTTCCATCGTAGACCTATTAATATAAAATGCTCGAGTCTGGCCACGCTAAGTCTGCAATGGAATAAATGGCCAACCCCAAATAGTTTTATAAACTTACTTATGGTATTTTACATCAGTCAGTTATGTCAGCTTCGGGGTTGTAAGTAGATCTAATGATTTTGATTTTTGCATAATGGATTAAGTATGTGCAATAGACGATGTCGTACCTATGCTCTACCTCCATACGATGACAAAACTGTATCAAATCCACACTGCATCGTGCTAAAGTGACTATTCGTTACCAGGAATAAATCAGAATATAAACAAAATAACCTATCAAAACAAAGTATCAAATTATTTTTTCGTAGGACAGATGGTGTTGCCGTCTATAGATTTTCAAATTCCAACGTTTTTTTACTTATGCAGACTTAGTGTGGCCAAACTCTATCTAATACCTTTGAATGTCGTAACAACCCACACTCCTACAGGCAGGCGCGGTCGCAGCCCAAGATTTTGGGGGGGGTCACCATGGGTGCCGAGGAAAGGTGCATATATCTCCAGCTCCACATTACTTATGCTATTCAGAGACGCAGCTTTTACATGCGGGGGGGGGTTGTTGCGGGAAAATTAGTACACTTTTTGATAGATAGTAGGTATTACAACAGTATATTATATATCAGTATATTCATCAGTATATTATATATCAGTATATAAGAGCGAGCAAAGCTAAGCCTTGGATATTAGGTTGTGTTAGATATTTTCAATTCTAAGAACTCTTTTTGAACTGAATGCAGAATGCAAGAGCGAGCGAAGTGAGCTCGTGCATACACTCGGATAGGTTAGATTTTCTACTAGGAATTAGTTGCTTTGTCGACTTAAATGAGGAAAAGCTCAAGAATTAAGAGAATGTAGAAGGCAAGAGCGAGCGAAGCGAGCCTGAAAATTTTAGCACTCCACCCTGAAAAGCTTCTGTTTTCTTTTGACCATTATACAGAAATATAACTAACTGTTATGAAGAAAAGCTTAAACTGAACAGTTTTACAATCTGAAACTGTTGAGTTTCAAAGAATCTGGCCTTAACCTTAGACTTTTAAACCTTACGTACGGGCGGGGTGTCCAAATTTCCAAGTTTGCGTCGCTCGCTCTTGCATGCCAAGATACTCTATAGAATTGAGTTTTAGAAGTGAATAATTCTTCAGGCGCGTTCAGTGGTAGGGGAAAACCATAGGGGTTCGCGTGACTGACATGCTAATGTTAACAGCACAGCACCTATGAGTATGACGTGTTGCGCTTGTTGTTGCTCGGGAGTGCCGATATATGTGAAAACCAGACTAATGTTAAGAATATTATTTACAAATTGTGAAATTTTTATTTCTGATCCTACAATTAATAGGAAAATTTAAAAAATAACACTGTTATTTCATAGTTTAAGTATTCAATTCTGTCGGCAGTCCCCATGACTGCCTATTTTGTCTATATGTCCATCGTAACTGCAGGTACTTGAGCCACGGTAACCCATGGCTGTAGTACAGTTTTAAAAGTTAGTAATACAAGTAAATCATTCAGGCTGCCGAAAGCGTGAAAGATTTTGGGGGGGGTCATGACCCCCAGGACCCCCCCCCCTCGGACCGCGCCTGCCTACAGGTGTTAACCATTAAATAACAGATAACAGTGTTAGAATTGAGAACAGTTTCGTTGTTTAGAAGAAAATCACCAGTCAGTAACTAGTAACAGATATTGTATCTACTATGACAATTTCTTTTTAATGATTTGTTGAATATTTAAATTTAATTAATCTCAATTTTATTTTGGGTTTTTATCTGTTTAGAATTGAAAATAGTTTATTGTTGTTGTGTGTTGTAGTTTGTGTTTGTGTAGTTTTTTGGTTATAGCTTGTGGCTTAGTAACAACAGCTGCACGGGTCGATCGATCAGGTTAAGCTACGCTTGCCGCGGTTGGTCCGTGGATGGGTGACCATCTTTACATACCGAGACCCCTCCGTGCCTC
Organism: Agrochola litura; assembly: GCA_949152395.1. Classification (NCBI taxonomy): domain Eukaryota; kingdom Metazoa; phylum Arthropoda; class Insecta; order Lepidoptera; family Noctuidae; genus Agrochola; species Agrochola litura. Next base: position 24,027,066 of record OX424495.1, on the reverse strand, counting down.
GGAAAGCACGATAAGCCGTTGGTCCCGGCTGTCATTTATAAATCTTTGACAGTCGTTACGGGTAGTTAGAAGCCCAAAAAGTCTTTCAACCAGTCTTACCAAGGGGTATCGTGTTACCTAGTAACTAGGTTGTGGAGGTCAGATAGGCAGTCGCTCCATGTAAAATACTGGTATTCAGCTGCATCCGGTTAGACTGGAAGCCGACTCCAACATAGTTGGGAAAAGGCTATGCAGATGATGATCATTTAAATGTATGAGTGTAAAACTATGGACTAGAATTATGTCAGAAATAAAAAGAGAATTATTATTGTAATGTTCTTGTGTGAGGAAAACAATAGCAAAAAAAATATTGAATAAGTAATAAAACTGTATGACATCAAACAAACCACTGCAGTTTGTCATCTTACCTACTTTAAATTTACCTATTCGAGGTACGTAGCTGCATGCGTCATGCATTTAGTAATTTCTTGAATAAACAGTAGGTGCCTACTAATTTACTAGTGACTCTGTATGGCACGAAACAAACCAAAACCACTGCAATTTGCCATCTTGGTTATATTTTTATTTTTATTAAAGAGGAACACGGTTAATGTTCACTCGTTCTCTATAGCAAAGAGAGGATCCTCTGACCAGACAGGTGTCGTGTCTGGTGGGCAACTGCCTTTTTTTTTTGGTCGGGAAATTATCAAATAACTTCGCCCAGAGCGGGAGAGCGTGTCAGACTCTTACTAACTAAAACCCACCCGTGTTCCTTCAGTTGCCTGTATGTTGCCAGGGGCCACGGTAACCCTTTCGGACAAACCCGCAGCCCCGGTCGGCCCTATCAGACCCCTTCAATTGTGCTGACATCAATTTGAGGCGCGCGTGGAATACAGCGCCGTCGACCCGGGCCTGGTCCTTATCGGACGGCGAGCTACCCATTGCTCACCATCCGCAAACCCGCGTCTACGGTGGCCGGGAATCGGCCTGCAATTCCCGACGCCTAGGGCGTCTCCTGCGGCGGTTAGGGACGTGAGGGCGCGAAATTTGTCTCTCCCTCACGCGTTCCGCCTCCTCCTTCGCGAGCATTACTGCTTCGCAGAAGGAGGTAACGGCCTCCCATGCACTCTCGCTCCGTACCATGGCCTGGACCAGGGCCGGACGCGAGAGGGCCGTAACCGTAGGTTCGTCCGAAGTTGCGGCATTTCGCTGAGCAATGATTTATTCTTGCACAGATGCGACGCACAGATTAATTGTTCTTGTTATTGTTGTTTGCTTGTTCCAAAAAAAAATATTATTCCACTCAGCAATCGGCATTTTGTTTATGTTTTGATTGTTTGTTGTTTTCATTTGCTAATGCAAACAAAATTGTAAATTGTCTTTGGTATCTGGCCTTGACATAAGCAATAGACAAAATTTGTCGAACTTTTTATTACTTTTCAAATATTGAATACGAGGCTTTTGGCTTTTGGTGAATGTGTATTTTATGTAATATTTTTTGTGTTATATGCGGTTATTTTGCAGCACACAGCACAGCTGTCTGTACAGATAGAAAAAACAATTGATTCTATATGCAAAATAATTTACATTACGCAACACAAAACATACTTATAAATTATTAGGCGTAATATGTCAGCTAGCACTCGCCAATATATCAACCAAAAACATCGAGAACTAAGTATACTCAAGCAGAAATAAAAGATAAAAATAATTTTAAAAACCGGCCAGTCGGACTCGCGCACGAAGGGTTCCGTAACATTATCTATAAAAAAGGGCAAAAAAAAATCATGCCTGATGTATGAAAGCCCCTTAAATATTTATTTTATTTTGTTTTTTTTTTAGTATTTGTTGTTATAGCGGCAACAGAAATACATCATCTGTGAAAATTTCAACTGTCTAACTGTCACGGTAGTTCATAAGATACAGCCTGGTGACAGACGGACAGACAGTCAGACGGACAGCAGAGTCTTAGTAATAGGGTCCCGTTTTACCCTTTGGGTACAGAACCCTAAAAACTATACGTAAAAATAAACATTACCAAAAAGTAATAAAAAATATTATTATTATTGAAAATAAATTTATTGCTCTTTAAAATTCACATTTTCAGTACCAAAATTACCCCAAATCCATAAAAAAATTGCACATTATTAACATGAGTCATAAGACTCATAACTTCATAAGTTATGACTTGTAGACACCCGGTAAACGACGGCCGCCCGCGCGCCATGTAATAACCCAGTAACCATGCCCATTGAAAAAAAAAAGTGGCGAATTTTTATTTGTTTTTTTTTTTCGATCCACGTAAACAGACTCTCAGTACGATACTTAATGCTATTCGCGCGGTAAACTCGATGCTATTCACGCGGTAAACTTGATGCTATTCGCGCGGTGATAAATAAGTTGTCCCTAAACCTACGAGTACATGTAGAAAAAATTGTTAATAAAGCATTTAAGATATATGGTTTCGTTATGAGATCGTCCACTGAGTTCAAGCGGGTCTCCACACCAACTTTACCTATAGAAGACCCTTGACCCTTGTGCGATCACAATTAGAATATGCTGTCCCTATCTGGAACCCGTTTTATCAGAAATACATTGACGAGATTGAGAAAGTCCAGCGTAAGTTTCTACGAGCCATGCAATACAAATGCCACAAAACGTATTTGTCGTACTCACAATTACTTGATAAATATAGACAGGTTAACCTATAATCTAGACGTAAGTATCTAGAGGCTTCTGTACTGTATGGTGATTTTGATTTTATCGATCTCACGAGCAAACTATGTTATATAGTTCCACGCACTTTTAATATACGTAGTATCCGTGCAGGTACCCTATTTGCTGTCAATACCTGTCGAACTAATTCTGCACCCTAATTGCGTGATACAACACAATCACAATTTGTTTCGATTTGAAACAGATTTCTAATCCATTGCTTCATAAGTTGGAAAAAAAATCTGCTCAACAACGTAAATAACGCAATGAATGTTGTTGAAATTGCAAAATGAAACAAATTTCGCGAAATTGTTTACGAAAATGAGTTACGCAATTAGGGTAAGTAGGTTTGCGCTGCCCTATTTGTCGAATGGTTGAATCTTATAATTGTAATTTTGTTAAGGGAGATGCGGTAAGGTAGCCCGCGAAATTCAAATTTTCTTTAGTTTTTTGCATTTTGTAAGTCAGTGTCAGGTTTTATGTTGATTAAAATTTGATTTGCGGTCGTAACAAATATGGCTTTTCATAATTATAATCATTACAATCAGCAATACAACTCCATAAGTTAGCATAACTGTCAAATGTGATGATTTCATGAAATCACGATGATTTGAAACCTGACACTGACCTACAAAAAACTAAAGAAAATTTGAATTTCGCGAGCTACCTTAGCGCATTCCCCTTAATGTATATTTTTGTATGCTCAAAATCCAAATTTAAATGTAATATTATGAAAATTGTTATTAGGAATGTAAGCTAGTCTATATTCTATTATTTATTTGTTTTTAGTGTTAATTATTAATCTGTTGCCAAGCAATCAATGAGAATCTCTATTTTGCATGATGTAATTTATTATTATTAATGTGATGTAATTCATTATTATTAACGTGATGTAGTTAATTATTATTAATGTGATGTAGGTAATTATTATTAATGTGATGTAATTAACTTTTATTAATGTGATGTAATTATTTATTACCTATTGTAGCATAAATTATGGGTTCTCTTGCCACATGTCCAACGACACCCGGGAATCGAACCCAGGGCGTTGTAAGGTTAAGAAATGAAAAGTATAATTGTGGTAAAATAACACTGTATAATTAGATTTGTAAAACTAAACACAAACAATCATAAACAATACAAATCAAATAGAAAATGAGTAGTCGTCAACTTGCGAATTTTTTTTTTTGGGAAAATATTATGTCAAGGGATGGGAGAAATTTTAAATTTTTAGACCTAGGCTCATCGACTTTCGTAATTTAATTTTGGTGATCGACGATACGACGCGGATTTATCGCCAATAGCTATTGTCGACCCCGCGTCATATAGGACGCACGCATATCAAGAGTAGTCGCGATGAACCTAAACATCGGATTTCGTAACTAGAAAAACGATTAGACCGCGCTAACAAGAATTAATAACTAAAGTAAGAATAAGGAAAAAAAAAGGTTGATCCGCTCGAGGGTGGCACTTCACCGCGCACCGCTTCCGTCCATCCGTCGTCCCGTCGCGGCGCTCGGCTACGCACGACCGGCTTCTCTGCCCGGACCACAGGCGAAACGCGGATACGGAGGGACCCCGCAGTGAATAGGGCTGGTTGGCTGGCTCTGGCCCAAGCGTGGATGTGGCGGGAACCCGCACCAAATAGGTAGCCGTCTCTGGCCTAGGGGTGGGGCCGGAATCGGCCTTGTCTGACTGGATCCAAGATAAACAGGATATTAGGACCAGAAAGCAAGGCGAAATTGTGAAGATTGATAGTGGGTGATGATGAACCAATTGGAATACTCACAGTAAAACAATCAAAGGAACAATTTGGGATCGGGGAGAATACTCGTATCCCCGACACCAGCTGGCAGCAACTGCTTTAAATTTACTTGCTGCTTGTCTGCTCACGAGTATTCAGGTAATAATTTCAATATAAATTTTCAACGAGTTAAACTTTGGTGTCTATCTGGACTCTCTTGGCTGACGACTGACTGATGTACCCAGAAAAAATTCAATATTCTTTTTATTTAAAAATTTTGAATTTGCGTCAACTTGAAAAGAGGAAAAAATAAGGCGGCCTATGATGTACGCGTAAAAAAGTTTGATAATGCAGAGTTATGCTGCACTATCTAGTGGCACTCATTATCATATTTTCTTTTGTTAATATGCGGATAGTGTAGTTGGCTGCAATATTGTTAATATTTTGTATTATCTTTTCTCTGTTCCAACACATATTGTAGCTGTTTATTGTCCCTGAATAAATAAAATAAAACAAATTGCCGGATTTTGCGTGACGTCAGTGTGATACGATTGTTCGCATGTGACGATCTAGATGTCGCCACAATATTATACGTAGCTGCAATGCAATCTCCGATCATAAACTCAAGCATTTGGTCATCATTATAATTTTCTCGATCGCACTTTCTCACCGTACAATTCGCTAAAGGAAAAGCGACGGCAAACGAACTCACACGCAGGGAATTAAATACCAAAATATTCTTCGCATATAGATCTTAGTGGTCGTGAAAACCGACAGCGAACTAGAATATCTATCTCCGTTTTCCTTATTACACGATTACCCAAAAAGGAGTGTAATGTTTTCAGGCTTCATGTATGTATGTATGTTTGTGAGTTTCTTTGTTCCACCATAACTTTTAAATGCCTGAACAGATTTGGATGTATAGGGTATCGTTAGAATCCTTACATCCTTCTTTAGGCATCCGGCTTTAGGCATTTTTGAGATGGGAAAAACAATTGAACTCGCGATTTTTGCTAGCGGGATTGTGCTCTTTTTTTATATTACGTTACGGATCAATGTTCTATGCAAGTATTTTTACTTTAAAGGTTTTGGAGGTTTTTTTTTTTAATTTTTAATAATTAAGTTATTAAGAAAATGCTCTTATTTAACATATATTTTTTCCAAATCATTAACACTACTCGTTTGGACGTGATCTTCAGTATAAAATGGTAATGAAATTATTGACTCAAAATAAAGCGCCTGGGTTCGAATCCTCGATCTCCGATTCGTAAGTCGGGCCCGTTATATCAAATTCAAATTCATTTATTCATTTTGTGAACATAGGGTAAAATGTTACAGATTTTATATTTAAAAAAATGATGGCCCATACTATGTCCCACCAGAAGGCATAGAAAATAATTTAGGTAATCGAATGTCACATTATTAACAAAATAAAAACAAAATTTAAAATAAAATCAATAGGTATGTAGATGTCACAATTTCATGCCAATCACTAATAGTTAATAATAAGTCAATAAATTAAGACGGTACATGAACAAAATAGGCAGTATTTACCCACAATATTGAATACAAATAAATGAAATAAAAAATGTCAATATATTTATTTATTTAAACTTTTCACTCTAAAAAGGTACAAAGCTACCAGTCAACCAAGGGTGGTGAAGAGATTAGATGGCAGGTGTTCTGATTGAGAGGAACAAAGAAAAAAATATTAAAAATATGTATATCATTAGAAATAAAATAATATCATTATCATACGGGAGCAACATTTTAATTATACAGACAGATAAAAAAATATGTAAATATCATTTTAATTTGTCATTAAGATATTCACTAACAGAATAATACGCCTAGTCATTCAATAATTTAAATTTATTAATGCTGTACAATTTGATCAGGTAATGTTATAGTTTTGGAGCCATTGCATACTGGGCCACCTTGAGGATTTCCAGACGAAAAAAAGAAAGCATCTTGTAGGATTTTAGTCAATGTTTTTTAAAACACGATGTACCATAATTACTGCCGATACCGTGCATGGACTTGTAAGATTTTCAGTAGCCATAGTAACCAAAGACGCGCATATCAAAACATTCTCACGATTACATCATTAAAATGCTTATTACGAATTATCATAATAAACCCAAAAGATTATGATAAATATTGTTTTTAGTTCACATGCAATTAGGGTTGCCAACACTACTATGTATTATAGTATCTTGCCATAATAGAATAGAGGCTTAAAATCCTAAATACTATATTTCTAAAGAAAAATACAGGGTGGCAGGGACATCGACGCGAAAACATCAACGTCCGGGCGCGGCGTTCAGAATCATGTGCTGAATCCATGGTAACAGTTTTCGCGTCAATGTCCCTGCCACCCTGTGTAATAGGTGAAACTACAATATTTTTATTTCAATACAAAATGGCAAGAAGATAAGGCCGGTATTAATAATCTCTATTCGCCGCCTACTGCCTATATTTTTACAGGCAATGGCTTCGATAATACTATATTTGATAGAAAAAAGCTGGCAACCCTACATGCAGTCAAGGTGAGGCGTTCGCCTTGAAGTGAATTATCCGAATACAACGTGTCTTTCGTTTGGTATCTTTCGGATTACCTGAAGAATGTTTTTATTTTTGTACTTATTTCTGCCTCGCCTTTTCCCAAATATGTTTGGGTCGGCTTCCACTCCAACCGGATACAGCTGAATACCAGTATTTTACCTGAACTAACTGCCTATCTGACCTCCACAACCCAGTTACTGGGTAACAGCATACCCCTTGGTAAGACAACCCCAGTTACTGGGTTGATGTCTCTTGGTAATGGTAAGACTGCTTTTTTATTATTTATTTATTTATCAAACAAAGTTTATAAGAATCTTAACTTATGAACGATGCCCCGCAAAACCGTTTTCACGGTTTGTCTGTGGGAACAGAACAAATCAAATTATAAATAAGGTTTATTAGTGCGGACTCTTAATTTCCACTTACTGCATGCACATCTATAGTAACAAACGAAAATATCCTTACATCAAATGACTTATATCATAAAAATAAAATAAACTACCAAATCACTCATCTGCTCATCTCTTTCTGGCTTCTAATGACCTGTAACGACTGTCCAAGATCCAAGAATGACAGTCGGGAGTCAGGACCAACGGCTTAACGTGCTTTCCAGGGCATGGAGGGATTTTTGTAGGTACTTATTTATTTACCTATGCAATATGGCATGATTGTTGACGTAAAATAATCGAAGATTCTTTGATATTAATATAGTAAACTAAAAAAAACCTGCTGGTTCATACATTTTGACCGCGGATTACACTTTTCTATGAAACAGCTGATTTAAAAAAAAACCGACGAAAAATTTAAACGCAGCGGGGTTCAGAATCATGTACTGAATCTATGGGAACAGTTTTCGCGTCGATGTCCCTGCCACCCTGTATATAAATATTGTGAAATCGCGCAAAATAAATATTGCAGAATCGTAAAATAAAATACTTAAATTCCTATGTACTCCCCCCCTGCTTTCTTATTAACTCTATTTACTTGTTTTTACCTTCTTTTTCTATTTTACTCTACGCTTGGAAACTTCTAAACGGAGAGCATTCATATTTTTGCGATAAGATATTGACGGAAACCAAGAGGCATAAAAATACATTATAAAAATGGTCATAAATGCAGTAAAACACAGCTTTAACATGTTGTATAACAAATACACACATAACATAAGATCACGCCTGTAATCCCTGAAGGGTTGGGCAGAGGTGTACCTATAGTACACCCACATTTCGCCAGTTATGTTTAAGTCCCATGTAATAGGGGGCGAGCCTATTGCCATCAACTAACAACATAACAAACAACAATTAAAATTACACGAAATACATAACATAATGTTACTACGATTCGCGTTTTTACGCTATTGTAGTATTACGGAACATAAACCAGGCCAATGAGTTTCGCGGACACTCACATACATACAAACATGTAGAGGTCAGTCACTTGCTTACTCTACTTTAGATAATTAGAATAGAATAAACAAAGTATTGTGAGAATCATTTATAAGGAAAATAAATAAACTTCGGAACTAGATTTTCCAGTTTTAAAACCAAAGAGGGCCAAATTTTCGCAAGGGCCACTTTTCTATGACTTGATGTCAGCACCATGGGACCGAAGAATAGGGCACCTTTCATGTTGCCGGGGGCCACGATTTCCCTATCGGTTTTCTTCGAACCCCCGGCAGGCATTGGCCCTAGCGGACCCCGTCAATTCTGCTGACATCTCTTTGAGGCGCGCGTGGAACACAACGCGCCGTCGACCCGGGCTTGGTCCTTATCGGACGGCGAGCTACCCATTGCTCACCGTCCGCAAGCCCGCGCCTACGGTGGCCGGAAATCTTCCTGCGATTCCCGACGCCCAGGGCGTCTCCTGCTGCGGCGGTTAGGGGCGCGAGGGCGCGATATTTGCCTCTCCCTCACGCGCTCCGTCTCCTCCTTCGCGAGCATTACTGCTTCGCAGAAAGAGGTGACGGCCTCCCATTTCCTCTCGCTCCGTAGCATGGCCCGAATCAGGGCCGGACGCGAGAGATCACCGCCGCCGATCGCATCCACGAGGACACGGCGATGCCCTGCCCAAGCCGGGCAGACCTCCACCGTATGCTCCACCGTGTCCTCCGGGCGATCCACACAGTGACGACACCCGGGCGTTTCCTCCCGCTTTATCCTGAACAGGTACCTCCCGAAACAGCCGTGTCCGGTGAGTACCTGCGTCAGGCGGAAGGTGAGGACGCCGTGGCGCCTCTCTAGCCACTCCTCAAAGAGGGAAGAATAGGGCACCTGCGTTCGCGATTTAGTTTCAAAATATGTAAACAAACATGTTTTTGGAAAAACAACTTTCATAACCACTCATAAAGTTCAGTATACGCTACAACTGCAATTTTTTGTCTTTATCAGTATTACTAGTCATTCTGAAATCAACTTAATGCACACTAAAATAAAGTTGATATTTGCTTAAGAGATAATATCAATTGAAAACAATGTCTATGGAATACCTAGTAGAATGAGAAGTTTACATTTACCAAATTCAAGGTAGGTACCTACTATTAATAACAAGAAAACCTGTTTACATAACATCACGCCAGTATTATCCGAAGGATTGGGCGAGGTGTACCTATAGTGCACCCACATTTCGCTAGGTATGTTTAAGTCCCATGTATTAGGGGGCGAGCCTATTGCCATCAACCGGGCACAAATTCTGAACAAAACCTGTTTATTTGTGCAATAATGCGTATAAAGACAAAGTAAGTATAGGTAAATCAATGAATGCAGTGCCGTTGATAATTCCGTTTAATTAATCCATTTACTTAATCAGTTTATGGGGGCTTGTGGTTATGAAATAAGTGTAATAGCAGCCGCACGGGTCGATCGACCAGGTAAAGCTACGCTTGCCGCGGTTGGTCCGTGGAAGGGTGACCATCTTTATTTATTTATTTATTTATTTATTTATTTATTTATAGTTAATTAAAACGGTACAACACCAATAACATTAATTAACATAGAAACAATTACAATATTGACATTAATTTAATTTAAAACTAACATGGAACAGTGGACTCCCTTGCATACTTACTCTCACAGAACACCAGACATATACGCATAATTTTACTCCATTCATCCGCAAACACATCACATTCAGGGTTGGCAGTCAGAAGGGCATTTAGCATCTTTAGGGTACGACAGACTGGGGATTCGGCTCTGGCTACAGTTTTGCATGACAGTTGTGCAAACAAATTGTGTCGGCGGCTTTGACGGTGTCCAATGTATTTGTCTGGCACAAATAATCGGCAGAAAAGGCCATGGAGCTCTGGACAGTCGATACGTCCTCGTAAGGTCTTACAGGCTACCGTGAGCTGATCAAGACCTCTTCTTACCTCTAACGAGTTAAAGCCTAACGTCCCTAAAAGATAGTTGGTAGGGTACAAGTACGGAAAGAAATGGTATAACCTTTGGAAGAGGCATCTTAAGAATGTTTTCTGAACCTTTTCTAGCATCAGTGTTTGGGTCGCGGTATAGGGGTGCCAAACACAGGCACTGGACTCGAGTTTGCTCCGAACCAGAGCAGTGTACAACAGACTAATAACATTTGAATTGCGAAAGTCACGAGCATTTCTCAAAACAAATCCCAAGCGTCTGAAAGATTCTTTCGCAAGGGCAGAAACGTGATCTCTAAAAGTCAGACAGCGGTCGAAAGTCACTCCCAAGTCCTTTATGTTGGTGACACGAGTAATTACTTCACCTCCCAAATTATAGTCGTAATGGATTGGTCGCAGCCCTCTACCGTATGTCATGACGTAGCACTTGTTTTTATTAAAAAATAGCTTGTTCACAATGCTCCACTCATAGATGGCGTCAATATCCCTCTGAAGGAGCTTGCATTCCTCGTCCGTTCGGATTTGTGCGACTAGCTTCAGGTCATCGGCATATAGCAGGCACTTGGCAAACTTGACATTAGTTATGAGGTCATTGATCATGATCAGGAAAAGAGGCGGCCCTAACACGGATCCCTGACTTACGCCCGAGCGTGTACTGTAAGGCTTGGACTCGAAGCAGCCATGTCTTACAAACTGCTTGCGATCGCGTAGATAGTCGGAAAAGAAGTTAAGAAGACCGGACGAGAAACCGATGGCCCCCAGCTTTGTCAAAAGCACATCGTTGTCAACTCTGTCGAACGCTTTCCGGAAATCGAAATACAGAACGTCAACCTGCCCACCAATGTCCAAGCAACGGGATATGTAGTCTACGTGAATCAGTAAATTCGAATTCACGGAGCGACCCGGCCGAAAACCGTGTTGGGCATCAGATAGGGATATATTTACGCGTTTGTAAATGAAAGCGTGAAGTATGTGTTCGAAAACCTTGGCAATGGTTGGCAGGATAGCGATGGGTCTGTGTTCCTCTACTGATGTTTTGTCACTAGTTTTAGGAATGGGAGTGACTCGCGATGTTTTCAATTGTTCAGGATATACGCCGGACCGGAGAGCTAGGTTAAAGACATGACATAGAGGGGCTGCCAAAATATCATGACATCCCTTAAGAGTAAAGGCTGGTATGTTGGCTGGTATCTTTACATACCAAGACCCCTCCGTGCCTCGGAATGCACGTTAAGCTAGTCCCGGCTGTCATTTGCAGATCTTTGACAGTTGTTACGTGTCGTCAGAAGCCCGAAAGTCTAACAACCAAGTCTAACAACCAGTCTTACCAAGGGGTATCGTTTACCCAGTAACTGGGTTGTGGAAGTCAGATATGCAGTCGCTCCATGTAAAATACTGGTATTCAGCTGCATCCGATTAGACTGGAAGCCGACCCCAGCATAGTTTGAATCAACAAATTGGATTCAATCAATACAAGCCCGGATTACAAATGATTCGTTAATTGGCGGTACAAAGTTCTTTTACAACATATCTTTGGACCGTAAGATAATAGATTTAAATTCATAAGAAGTGTCATTTAGTTTCCTATGTGCTTTAAACAATGAATTAAAAAATCTCCGATCGTACAATATTTAAATAAGTACATATTTTTTATTAATACTTTAGTTAAAAAAAAGAACACATTCCTTGTATAAAATTTTATTAAAATGAAAGGGGTCCTTGAATTTTTTACTTTATGTATTTTATTTTTTGGTGTTACTGGCCATAGTAGTGTGGCCATAGTACATATCAAGCTATACATTTCCAATTTCTGCTGATCTCGTATTGTATAGGATTTCCGTACAATGCGAGGTCAGTTTATAACGGAAATGTATAGCTTTATGTGTAGTCGTGTGTACTCATACTCACACTCTGTGAAAATTTCAAGTGTTTACCTATTACGGTTAGGGATACGGCCCTGTGACAGACGGACGGACGAACGAACGGGTAACAGATATCCTTTGGGTACGGACCCCTAAAAAGCACAGCACTTGTTTGCAACAATATCTAATGTAAGAACACATTAACAATACTAATTTGAATACTCGTTTTGGAGACAATGTCACGCAGTTGGCAATAATAATGATTTTGCACAGTGTTAAACAAACATCTTGTTTTTACCTTATGTCGTCATTATGAAGGCAACACTTAAGGCTCCGTGCACGAAAAAAACCCTATTTCGTCAATAACTTATGTAATAAGAAATCTTGAAATAATTCAAACATTAAGTATGTGTAGGTAAGTATAAAAGTACAGTTTTCGTGGTGCTAAACCATTCGTGTCAGTTACCTGTTAATAGTTGCATCACTTTTGCGCTCTCGAAAATATGGTTTATTTCGCCTTTGATTTAATGAAGATATACCTAGTATAATCATAAAATAAAATTTTGATTTTATTTCAAGGCTGAAGACTAATGTGTGATTTTTAAATTTCTTGATATAGTTTGCTAAATAATAGGAAAAAATACATTACTGACAGGGTTTAAAAAAACATGGTTATTTAAAAAAAAAATCTACTATATTTTGTATGGAAGTTGAAAAAAGTGGTTCCCCTAGGTACAAGTAGACCATATGTTGATGATATTTTTTAATTTTCAAAATCAATTGTAGTTTCTTCTTACGAAACGATCAAACGTCAGTCTCGCGATCAAACGTCAGTCTCGCGATCAAAACTTGCTGCATTTCAATGTTTTTCCTCGAATTCTTAATTTATTTGAAAAATCCCTTTTCGCTATGTACAAGACAAAGAATTCGACTTTTCAAATCCCAAATAATTTTGTTTAAATTCTGTTTCCCTTTCTCACAATGAATGAACAAAATTGATCAAAATCAGTTGATTTCGTGCACGGCCCCTTAATACTCAATTATTTATTGCATTCCATATGTATTACATAGATAATAATTAACATAGTAAAAGATCAATATGGACCCTGTCGGGCACAGCAAAATTAGGAGAGAGGAAGAGGGCTAAGTAGCAATTCAATATTATTATGACATAAGTAATAACAGCCGCACGGGTCTATCGATCAGGTAAAGCTACGCTTGCCGCGGTTGGTCCGTGGATGGGTGACCATCTTTACATACCGAGACCCCTCCGTGCCTCGGAAAGCACGTTAAGCCGTTGGTCCCGGCTGTCATTTATAGATCTTTGACAGTCGTTACGAGTAGTTAGAAGCCCAAAACTGACAACCAGTCTTACAGTCAGTAACTAAGTTGTGGAGGTCAGATAGGCAGTCGCTCCATGTAAAATACTGGTATTCAGCTGCATCCGGTTAGACTGGAAGCCGACCCCAACATAGTTGGGAAAAAGGCTAGGCAGATGATCATGTTATGTAATAACCACGAGGTAGAAAGCATCATTGCAATGTAAATGAGTCTTCTAATGACAGTTACAATGCGGTTATAGCTACATATTGCTACTAATGACAGCTACAATTAAAAGGCAGTTAGTAGCTACAAGAACAACTAAAATTAATGACACGAATTACAAGAATAAATTATTTTTGTATTGTTTGTCCCATTAGATGAGAGTAGATAATTTTTATCTTCACATTAACATTCAATATTAATGATCATTGCTTGGGGAGCTTGTGACTACGTAAGTACGTTAATATTCAGCCACACAGGTCGACCGATCAGGTAAAGCTACGCTTGCTGCGGTTGGTCTGTGGATGGGTGACCATCTTTACATACCGAGACCCCTCCGTGCCTCGGAAAGCACGTTAAGATAAGATAAGATATTTATTTTGCAAATATGGGTAAGTACAAAACTCGGTGACATAAAAAATATAATAAGCAACAGCTATATTTAACCAAAAGGCATGCAAAAGTACACTACAGATGTTAAGTAACATAATAATAATAACATAACAATTAACTATAATTACAATTTAATTATGAAGTATGCACTTCAATAGTAATTTATACTGTACACAATTAATTCTGCAGTCAACTTACTTCGTATTGGAATTAAATAAAAATTAAATTGAATAAAAGTTAAATTAAATAAAAATTTAATTAAATTAAATAAAAATTACATGTCATATTTTTCCAATTTCCAATCATTATAAAAGGTAATCAAGAAATTCCTTTCTCCGTTAAAAATTCCATCACACTATAATACGCTTTGTCTACTAAAAAATTTCGAAGTTTTTTTTTAAATAACGTTAAGTTTAATTCTTTCCAGCTCCTCGGTAATTTATTATAAATAACTGGCGCCATGTAGCAGACACTCTTGCGCATTAAAGTCGTTCTCGCACTAGGGAGACACAGCTTACTATTATCGCGCCTATTTCGTGGAAATAAGTCTGCTATGCGGTCAAAACAATTAGGGTTCAACTTTACAAACACTGCCATTTCTAAAATATATATGCATGGTAAAGTTAATATTTTATTCTGTTTAAAATATGGCACGCAGCTATCAGTAGTTTGTAGTTTAAAAATGGACCGTATGCATCTTTTCTGTGCTTTAAATGCAGTTTCTCTTTCGGTGGAGTTGCCCCAAAAGATAACACCGTATCGTAGGTGGCATTCGACTAGACCATGGTAAGCCGTCTTGAGTGCGTCTAGATTTACAATAGACGACAAAGTATGTAAAGCGTAGGCGGCTGTGCTTAGTTTTTTGCAAAGTGACTCTATGTGTTGTTTCCAACTAAGTTTTTTGTCTATTTCTAGCCCTAGAAATTTTGTACTTACTACATCGTTAACTGTACCATTATTATATTGCACATGCAGATTGCTCTTACCTGGCATGCGTTGGTTAAGCCGTTGGCTGTCATTCGTCGACCTCTGACAGTCGTTTACGAACGTTTCTCCGAAAGTCTGACAACCAGTCTTACCAAGGGGTATCGAATTACTCAGTAACTGGGTTGTGGAGGCCAGATAGGCAGTTGCTCCATGTAAAATACTGGTATTCAGCTGCAACCGGTTAGACTGGAAGCCGACCCCTACACAGTTGGGAAAAAGCTAGGCAGATGGTTGGTGGCCGCCTGGCCGGTTCTTCTAATTATCAAGCTTGAATAATTAGTATTTTAACAGAAATTTCTAATTGCTTATGCACACTGTTCGTCATAATAAACGTCACATCAAATCACGTGACAATTCGTACCGAAGCTCGAAGGTTGAATGATTCAGAAGGCGACGGCCATTTATCTCGATATTAACTCCTTTTTACGGCCATTTAGGTGAATCCGCAGTGCTAGCACGCGATATTCAAATTTTCTTACGTTTTTTTTGCAATTTCCAGGTCAGTGTCAGGTTGTATCAGTTATAGAACAAAACTCAGGAAAATTTCTTATGGAACAAATCTAAATTAGAGAGATGTATTAATGATTCTAATTCTGTAAATACTTACATGTATCTGTTATAGTCGCGAATCATATTTCTGTCAAGATACAACCTGACACTGACTTGCAAATTAAAAATTAATAAGTGGGTTTGACGGGCGATAAGGCTCACTCTGCTTTCAGCGCTCGGTGTGGCAACACGCCGTGTTCGGGTTCGCGAAAATTCAATCGTCATCCTGAGGATGCCTCGTTGAGAGGTGAAACACGTGTCGATTTCTTTCAGGAGTTTTTTTTATGGCTCTTTAGAAATAGCTAAGGGGAACAGGTTACTAAATATGTCCACGTCTATTGTATTTTTTTTTTTACTGACCTGCAAATTGCAAAAAACGTAGGAAAATTTTAATTTCGCTGGGTGCAACTGCGGATTCACATTAAACTACGAGAATGTCAGTATGTTAGAATCTATAGAATTGCTTTTTAATTCTACACCAGACTGTCAGCTGCTGGCTTGTCTGCAGTGGGTCAAACTCTAAATCAAAGCATTTAAGTATTTCATTTACAGGGACTTTTGTCTGGTCTTGCAGTTTGAGTAATTTTATGGGCCTACCCAAATGTTCTTTCTTTGGTATTGTTCGTCGAATCGTTGAGCTAGTTGAGCTGCAAGATTGCTGAAAAAGCGGACAGATCCACTCAATCTGTGTGGTTCTTTCCTCAAAAGACCATTTCGGACACCAATCTACATGGTATTCACATTATCTGACCAAGATTATGTCTGGACTTGAAAAGAGACTGCGACCTCTGAGTTTGTTTCGGCCTTTCTTCTCAGAGTAGTCAGATAGGAAACGCCGACCTCATCTAGTTTAAAAAATATTATTGACGTGTAAAAGTGTGTGTGCAAACATGGTGCAAACCTACTTCAATCTGCCTAGCCTTTTTCCACCTATGTTGGGGTCAGCTTCCAGTATAACCGGATGCAGATGATTATCAGTATTTTACATGGAGCGACTAATACGATAGGTACCCCTTGGTAACACAGGTTGTCAGACTTTCGGAGTTCTGACAACTCGTAACGACTGTCAAAGATCCAGGAATGACAGCCGGGACCAACGGCTTAACGTGTTTCGAGGCACGGAAGAGTTTCGGTATGTAGAAATGGTCACCCATCTACGGACCATAGATGACCCGTTTTGCTGTTATTACTTAGCAACGAGCTCCTCGATGTACAAACCTACTTACAGATATAAAATCATTTATCAAGGTTCAGTCAGTAAGAAAGATAAAGCTTCTAAGTTTCTATGGAGAAAAACGGGCAAGAAACTTCATGGACACTGGTGGAAAAATAGTTTCATTATCTACATAATTTGTTTACAACCAGCGCAGTGAATAACGTTGCAATCACCAATAATGACTCACTGACATGCATTTAGGTAGGTAGGTACTTACTGAAAATTACGTAAACTGCACTGTTTTGTTAGCTATTCATTTTGTTGCCGCGGAAAGATCATAGTATAAAAATAGTATAATAGGAATGATGCCAGGATAAAAAAAATAAAGTGAGTTTGTTTGTTTATTTGTTTGTTACGCTTTCACGATAAAACGGCTGAACGGATTTGGATGAAATTTGGCACATGGATAAACCATTTATTTACTATTTATTTTATTTTAAATAGAACGGCCGAAGCCAGTTACACTACTTAAACATATAATTTATTTAACACAATCATGCATCCTTTTCACAAAAATTCAAACATTCTGACAGTATCATCTTCCATTAATTCGCAAACATATCAAGATCCGTTACATACTTGTACATAATATATATAGTAGTTAGTTGTAAATATGTTTGTGTATATTATATGTTAACATGGTAAATAATAAACAAAAAAAAAAAAAAAAAATCATGATCTGTGTTTTAGTTCAGGAGAGCGTTAATAGCGGCTAATGTCCGAGGAATAGGTGACTTGGAGTGTGCAACAGTACGGCAAGTTGGAGCAGCCAGTAAGCGGTGTTTCCTGCCACGACAGTAATTGTCTGGGACAAATAGTTTGCAGATTTCATTATGCAGATCAGTAACATCTATAATCCCCCTAAGAATTTTAAATATTACAGTTATCTGATCGCGCGACCGTCTTACTTCTAGGGAATTATAACTTAGGCAACCCAACAGGAATTTAGTGGGATACAAGAGAGGATAAAATCCGTACAAGTGCTTGTAAAGATATCTAAGAAATGACCATGACCATGACCTGGGTTAGGAGATAGGATCCTTTTTATCCCGATATTCCCACGGAATCGAAACTTATGCGGGTAAAACCTCGAGGCGCAGCTTGTTCTCGATAAAAAGATGCCTAAGGAAATAACCTTCATAAATATACTAAAATATTTTGTTCAAACTCGAAGCATTTATTTTAATTATTAAGTTATTCCTAATTTTTATTTCCTTTTTGTTTTTGTTGTTAATAATAATAATAAAATCTTTTATTGACCAAATAAAGAATTTTTACATTTCCTTAAAAGTAATACAAATAAACTATTTCAAAAATTATTGACATAAAGGAAACCTTATTTTAATATTTCAACTTGTGGACTCCATACCTACTAGGTCGAGCCTGTCTCATGGAGTCCTTGAGATTATTTAACAATTTAAAGTTTCAGGGTCGATACTGTATTGCGTTTATTACAAATTGTTTTAAAAATTAATACAAGAACAAAATCAATAAGAAACAAAAAAACTTCAAAAATAAAACAAAATAGGAAAACAACTATGTTTGAATTAGTGAGCGTAGATTGGATACAAATATAGGTATTTATTATTTGATGTCTAACAAGGGTGTGTGTGAGAGAATGATTATGTAATGTAGGGATTTAGGTGGTAGTGTGACAGTGAAGTTGTGATTGAGGAAGAGAGTGAGAGAGTGACTGTGGAAAATATGTTATGACAATACTCGAACGAAGGCTTCGGATTCTGAGTAGGATTGAGCTAACAGCCAATGTTTAATATTTTTTTTAACTTGGTAGGTCCTACAATTTCTGATGTCACAGATTTTTGCAATTTTGTTATAAATTCTTGCATACTTTGTGCAAAAGCGGTTTTTACTACAGTAAGTGGACATTTGAAGATTCGCTGTTTAAGTAGATGATGGTATTCTGTGGATTGGATTGTTATTTTGTGTTGTTTTAGTACCATTTTAAGGATGTATAACTGTCGGACATTAAGTACTGATGCTTCTTTATACAGATGATCTGTAGGATAACGAAAGTGTTTACTATACATAACTTTTAGCACTGATCTTTGGGCTCTTTCCAATTGTATCATTGATGTAATGCCAACTCCACCCCATACTGTAATGCAGTAGCAGAGAACTGACTCACATAATCCCACATACACCAAGTGCAAGATCTTTTTGTTGGCCGAGTTACGTAACAGTTTCATTACGTGAATCAGTTTTCTGATTCGCTTTGCTACTAAGTCTATATGGGGTCTGAATGAGAGATGTTGATCTAGCAAAACCCCTAAGTATTTTAGAGATTCGACCTTTTTAATTTCCTCACAGGTGCAAGGGACTGTGCTGCAAGTTGAAGAGTGGATTTTAAGATGTAAAGGAAGTTTGGGTGCTGATGAAAGTGTTTTATGGAAACAGATGTAGTTAGTTTTTTTAATATTTAGAGACAAAAGGTTAAGATCGAGCCATTTTTTTATACTAGTTAAGCCATTTTGGGCTTCTTCGCGGACTGTTTCCCAAGATTTACTGTGGAAAATAATAGCCGTGTCATCTGCGTAGCAGATGACTTCTGCATTTTGGGTAATGGCGTGATGAATATCATTAATATAGATGATAAATAGTGTCGGGCCCAGTACACTACCTTGAGGCACTCCAAATTCTACGCTGCTTTGACAACTGGTGGTATCCCCAATTTTCACACATTGTCTTCTGTTAGTAAGATAGGTCTCAAACCATTTAAGTGGCAGTCCTCTAATTCCAATTGACTCGAGCTTTTTTAGGAGTATGGGAATGGCAACGGTGTCGAAAGCTTTTGCGAGGTCTAAGAATATTCCTATGCATTTTTCATTGTCATCTAAATAAGACGTTATAAGGTTGGCTAAAAGACTTACTGCATCTTCTGTGGATTTTCCCTGTCTGAAGCCAAACTGCTTGTTAGATAATAAATTGTTGGAATCTAGATATGAAGTGAGTCGTTTGTTAACTATTTTTTCGAGAATTTTGGAGAATATTGCTAACAGAGAAATGGGTCTGTAATTAGTAGGGTTTTGTTTTGAACCACTCTTATGTACAGGAGTGACATGTGATTCTTTCCATATGTTAGGGAATGTGCCTGAGCCTAAGCTAAGGTTTATAATGTGGGTTAGTGGAATTATGATTTCGGATTTAATTTCTTTGATAAGAGTTGGTGTAAAATTATCCGGGCCTGGGGCACTGTCATTCCTCAGATTTGTGATTATTTTGTCTATCTCAAAAACATCAGTAGGTTGCATAAAGAAACTTGTGTTTAGAGGTTCTCCTAGTTGAAGTTTGTTAATAACTGATTCCTGGGTTTCATTAATGTCTGCGAGAATTTTACTGGCTAGATTTTTGCCAACAGAGGAGAAGTAAGCATTGCAGTTGTTTATTGAAATTTGTGCCGATGATTCGCTTTTAAGTAGTTCATTAGGGTTACTTCTATTGTTCGTCTGTTCACTGATATTTTTGATAGCCTTCCATAAACCTTTGATATTGTTTTTGTTATCTTCTAATTTTTTATTGTCGTGTTCGCGTTTAAGCCTGTGTACAATGTTGCCCGTCTTATTTACGTTAGTCTATTTTAGTTTATTTTGTTCAATTAAATTTTCGTTAAGTTTAGTATTTTCAATTGCAGGTGTCATGATTTCCAAATATTAATAAGATTTGTAGTGATTTTACATACCTACTAAATATAAAATTAAAAGTACGTATGATTTGCATCAAATGATTTTTGTATAAGTATAATAATGAAGTTTAAAAGTATCTCATTTGACAGTTACCGTTAAAGTACTGGTTTTTTAACGGAACGGAAAGAAAACGCGATGTTTGGAGCGTCGCTTAGCTTCTGAGTTAGTTCGGTTCGAGCCTCGAAACCTAAATGTGTCTAAAAGAAGTCTATAACGTTATTATATTGAGTAGCTAACTAAATATTTTGTTAAATATTGCCAAAAGTATAGTTGGATGTGTGCAAGAAAATAAATACAGAAAACAGTACAGTTTCAGTACTAATGTACTGAAATGGTGTATCATTAATTACACAAGGCAGCAAGATACTGTTATCAATGCCTTGTACGCCATTTATTGTCATGTACATTAGTCTTTTAGTTATTAAGATTATTTCTAGCATAAGTTTAATGTATGTGATGTGGCTGTGCTTTTTTATAATAAATAAATTATCATTTCAATCATGTTCGTCTCTAAACATATATTTTTTCACTTCCACCATATTCTTCCCTCAACAAAATCTTTAAATCTTAACTTGTATTGTGTATTTATTTCTTATTTTGCTTTTAGGTTTTGCATTTTATGCTGCACCAGTTGATGTCATCACGTCATCGCTGGCTGTCGCTGAAAACCAGCGCTGTGTCTATGTCTCGCATAGTGACACAGCATTATGCTGAGCGATGGACGCTTTGCGTGGATGGATGTAACGCATATTTTCCCCGAACTTTGTTTTTCTTTGCCTCTCATTTAGCGGAAATAAAGGACTTTGTTTCTTTCTTTTTTCTTTTTATAATAAAGATTATCTTAAAAGAGCAACTGACCTTTGTATGTGACTCCTTGAATACATAAGGCCCCATCTCCGCGACGCTTAGCTTCTCAGCTGTTCCGGCGAGTATCTCGTTGACATTAGTAATGTTGAAGAAGTAAATCTCCAGGTACATAGGAATCGGCGTCTCCCTCCATATGCTGAACGACATTGATTCTTTTGTCAGGACCATCATCTGGAAAAAAAAAATGTTAATGAAACTGGAATGTTTGGTTTACGGCGAAGGCGGTGTGACACAATACAGCCTAAAAAAAAACATTTTAATAGGGTAGTTTCCTTGGTTAAAAAAAAGAAATTCTATTTAGTCCGTCTTTCAGATAATAAAAAAATATTAGACACGTATTTTTTGCTTTATCATATTAATCAAAAATAACTTAGAAAACACGCATTAAAGTTGGGAAAGCTCGCTACGTCACAACGCAGTATAAAATCTAGCAAGGCGTGACGTCATGCCACATTTTAACTCAATGTATCGCCGTAATCTTTTGATTACGTCAAAATAGAAAAAATACGTGTCCAATATTTTTTTATTATCTGACAGACGGACTAAAAAAAAAAATTTGGACGCAGGCCTATTGAACAGTTGTGATTGAAATAAATAAAAAAAAGTAATTCCAGTAGGTGTAGGAATATGAATAAAGTTATCCTTATTTCATTGAGAAAACCTTTATAAATAAATTGATATAAGTAGATTAGTATAGGAAAACGACAGATTCTTTTGTTAGTTACAGTTATCAGTTATTAGCGTTAATCCATTTGGTACACATGCGAACAACCTTATCAGAGCTCAAATTATTCACAAATCTGTTGACTATCATTTCAATTATCATCATATTATTACAAAATATATTTTCAGTTTTAACTATTTCTTTTGGAAAAAGTAACGCTGCCCACTGTGATTTATCCTTCAAATAGTTTCTCGTATGCTTCGTGAGTTCATCGCTTATAGACAACGCAAGTGTATGTTGACAGTTGGCACAACTTGATAAAACATTTCGGCCTATTTACTCAGGGACCACGGAAGGAGTGCATGGGGGGCAGAGGGGGCCAAATGCCCCTAAAATCAAACGGGGGGGCGCCACGCCCCCTCCTGTTTTACTTCCTGGTTAAGGTTTCTCTGTGCTATCCTATGCTAGGATAGAAACATTTTTGACATTCTTAAGGAATTCGCTTAAAAGACGGCTGAGAGGTGCAATATCTTTGGTAAAGAGAATCTTCGCATTATAAGTACTTCATAAATAAAATATTTTTATAATTTGACTGATAATTTGATTGACCTAGTCATCTATGTTTTTGTCTTATAAATACAGTAAATTGAACGGAGGAAGCCGGGGCCGGAGATTGAAGGAAGGGGGTGACTAAAGAAGTTTGCCCCCCGTCATGGTGCACTTACGCGGTCCCTGGGCCTAGGGCCTACTTGCAGTACAAATCACTACTTACGTTGAGCGCTAAACAAATTTGAGAGCAGTGGTGGCCCAGTGCATTGATGCACGATGTTTTCCTTCACCATTATGAGAGCAGTGGTGATGTAATGATTTACACAAAGTACGCTTTACTCTCGTAACGGTGAAGGAAAATATCGTGAGGAAACTGGCATGTCCTGGAACCAAAAATTCGAAGACTTGTGACATCTGCACAACCCGCACTGAGCCTGCATGGTAGATTACAGCCCACTCCCTCTCGACGAGAGAAGGCCTGTGTCCCAGCAGTGGGAACATTATAGGCTGAATATGCTAATCGAATTTAAAAGATAATTCTGTCTCTGTCACCTTCAAACGATTGATAGGAACAGAACGATGTTCGATTGACGTTTTGATTTCGTTTAATTTTATTCGATTTATTTTGATTTGATTTAATTGGATGTATTTTGTTTTTATTTTATTTGAATTTATATTAATGTGTTTGGAAATGGGTGATTTACCTAAAATAAAGAAATAAATTTATATTTATAACGTGATTAGTGATTTGTGGTGCATCTTTTAAATTGGAATTTGATGCTCCATTGAGACAGGATTACCATTAAAGTATAATTTATATGTAAACTTCTAGCTTTGCTTACCCTTTTTAACTGTGAATTGAACAATGGTGGCCAGAACACCACCATGACAGCCCCAGAGACCACCAACAAAGAGCCAAAGCCCAAGAGGAGCCCGCTCCTTACTCCTGAAGTCACCATCTTGATCTCTATAAATTACCTGAGAAATGAAATTACAAATTAATATAAAAAATGTACAGAATAGGGATGAAGCCTGGGTAAAAAAAAAAAAATTCTGTTTAGTCCGTCAGTCAGATACCTAATAAAAAAATATTAGACACGTATTTTTTGCTTTATCGTATTAATAATAAAATACTTAGATAAAACGCATTAGAGTTGGGGAGTGAGGGTCGCTACGTCACAAGTAATCTACATACTCGTGACGTCATGGTACATTTTAATTCAATGTATCGACATGATCTATTGATTACCTAAAAAAAAAATGCATGTCCTATATTTTTTTTATAATTTACCAGACGGACAATTTTTTTTTTGTGCAATGCTATATCAAATAATACCCTTAGTGATCAGATCACTGATCAGTGATCTGTACCCTAATTGCGTAATACAACACAACCACAATCTGTTTCGATTTGAAACAGATTGCTAATCTATTGCTTCATAAGTTGGAAAAAAATATCTGCTCAACAACGTAAATAACGCAATGAATGTTGTTGAACTGTCAAAATGAAACAAATTAGGCAAAATTGTTTACGAAAATAAGTTACGCAATTAAGGTACAGATCATACACACGAGCGGCACGCGTCCACGACAGAGGCAACTGCAGCCGTCACCGTACTCCAATGCAGCGGCACGTTGTTGACGGCAGCCGACAACTCCTCGACGACTGCAGTTGCCGCTGCCATTGTCGCGTGCCGCTCGTGTGTATGAGAACAGAATCGTACTATCCTAGTTCCTAACACAAATATTACAAATGCGAAAGTTTGTGAGGATGGATGGATGTTTGTTACTCTTTCACGCCAAAACGAATGAACGGATTTGGATGAAATTTGGCACACAGATAGTTTATAATCTGGATTAACACATATAATACTTTTTATCCCGATATTTCTAAGGGATCGAGACTTATGCGGGTGAAACCGCGGGGCGCTGCTAGTATTTGTTATACATGCTGAATACAAGTTGACCGAGACAGGCCGAGTGCGCCTCGGCGAGGATGTACACTGTACAGCCGAGCCGCCATTACCAATTAACCACCATATTGCTAAAGTCGCACTTCTATGTTATAAATACTTCAGTATGGGAAAGAGATGAAGCTCTACAAGACGTGTAGCTCCATCTCTTTCTCCCATTGAAGTAATATTAAAATAATACTGCTTTTGAGCTGGTAGTAGGCCCCCAGGGCTCCGGAGATCAGATTGTAGTTGAGCTATCGTAGGTAGGATATACAATTATTAATTTAAAAAATACTTTAGGCGTATATTTAGTAACGTATTCCGCTTAGCTATTTCTAAAGAGCCATAAAAGCCCTGAAAGAAATCGACACGTGTTTCACCTCTCAACGAGGCATCCTCAGGATGACGATGGACTTGTCACGAACACGAATTATTAATTTCTAATAAGTCGGGCGCTTTGTCACGTTTAAAAAACGATTGAATCCAAGGGATCAGTGGACCGAATAGGAATTGTTAAACGATTGCTTGTTTTAATAATTTAATTTATGAGTATCTTATCAATCCATCAGTCATGATAACACAATAAGTCTCGTGCTCCCAAATTATCTACACTAGCGCGTAAGGCACCCAGCCGTTGCGCTTACTTTAAAGAAGTTCTGAGTTAGTGTTTCGAAATGTTCACGTTTTTAACCGACTTCAAAAAAAGGTTTCTCAATTCGACCGTATATATACATATATATTTTTTTATGTGTGTTCGCTGATAACTTCGTCGTTTATGAACCGATTTTGATGATTATTTTTTTGTTGGAAAGGAGATATTCCAAGAGTGGTACCATGATAAGGAAACCAGGATCTGATGATGGAATCCCAGAGTCATCGAGGGAACTCTTCAAATATTATAGGCAAACCTATAGCGATTTGGGTATTTTTTATAGTAACTCGTGCAGTTGCTCTTGGAAAGTACCATTTGGTTAGGTGGAACTGAAGATGAAGACCACAAATAGCCACCGGAACTACTCAATAATAAGTATTTCACGGGTTGCGATTCGATTACTTTAATATGGTTACAATGCAATTTATGCTCGTCACAATACATATGGAGAAGTGGAGCTGATGGTGAAGTACCAGGAGAACTCCTCAACGATGAACGTCCCTGCATCGGGAAAAGCAATATTTTGTAAAATGTGATGAGCAGTTGGCATTAGGCTAATGTAACTTAGATAAATTACAAATTGACCCACTAAAAAGCGAAAAATAAAAACTTTTTACAAAAACAAAAACCGACTTCCAAAAAAACCACTACAAAATGAAAAATAACTTAAATTTCGGAAGTCGGTGGCAAATAACGAAAATACAAAACCAATTTTTTAACCAATTTTTTGAAAGCCGGTTTTTTTTTTTTGTAAAAAGTTTTATTAGCCTTCTTTTCTAACAAGTAGTTTATGAGTTTGCATATACATATTTCAGCATTGGTCAGTGACACTTGGTCAGTTTCGGGATGGCCCAGTGGTTATGGCCTTACCTCTCATACACGAGGTTGTGAGTTCAAATCCGGGCAAGTACAAATGTGACTTTTTTAATAAATATGTACTTTCTGAATATATCTTGGACATTACCGACATCAGTGAAGGAAAACATCGTGAGGAAACCTGGACTTATACTTATATGAGTCTGAAATCGCCAACCCGTCTTGAGCAAGCATGGCCATCAATGCTCGTGCCTTCTCTGTATGAGAAGAGGCCTTTGCCCTGCAGTGGTACACTAAGCCCTTTTTTTTTAACATTGGGTTTTCAATGCTCTGCTTAGCGCCAAGAGTTAAGTTCCGTAACCGTCAAGCAGCATAACTTAGCTCTTTTTGGTTAGATATTTATCTACATATTTTCACTGGACGACTCTCCATACAAGGTAATACTAACTAAGAGTTAGGACACACCGGTTGGTGACTACAAAACTAGCTGGTTTGATTGCTTCATAACACTGCTTCATTTAACCCAGGTATTATTTTGTTATTTCATATGAAACTGTCGGCTTCCAGTCTTCCCGGATACAGCTGAATACCAGTATTTTATATGGAGCGACTGCCTCTGACCTCCACAACCTATACCGAGTAACACAATACCTCTTGGAAAGACTGGTTGTCAGAATTTCATGAAATCGTGATCCTGTAAAAAGAGGCCTATCATTATTTAATCGACCGATTGATGAGTGATCTATGTAATCTATTACTAGTACCTTATATTACTACGCCTAGTTTTGATAAAGCCATCATTAAAATAATTGTACATACTTATTAAACTACATTGGTATTTTCCGGTATCAGATATTTGCGCATGCCTTTGATAAGAATTAATTCGACGGTCGAATTCTACCGCGGAAGATTATAGAATTTGGATTTTGAAATGCAAAATAAAGTCATCCTCATCGAAAGATGATTTTTGCTTTCGATACGCTTATCAGACTTTTCATAGATAACTTTCTAGTTCTATTGCATCAAGGAAATAGTTGTTTTTTTTGGCCTAATAGGCATTGGGGCAAATTGCTTCTATTTTTAACCGATTCTCAATTCAAGGCGATTAGGTACTCCGCGAATTAAGGCTCGTGCAGACCAGCGCGACACGCGACGCGACACAAAGACACCGCTAGTCGCGCGACGAGCGTTGCCTTTGTGTCGCGTCGCGTGTCGCGCCTGTTTGAAAGAGCCTTTATGAATTGATTTTGATGATTCTTTTTTGTTTGGTAGGTCATACTTCAGAGGTGGTACCATGTAAATTTTATTAACTTTGCTTGGATAGTTTTTGAGTTACCTTCAAAAATACGTATTTTTTCCCACTTAGTATGTTGTGGATGATATGATAAGTTCCTGTCACTGTTATTTACAAAGCAGGTAGTGGTATTCGAATTTTTGTGGGGTAGGTATCACACTGGGAAAAAATACGTATAATTGAAGCTAACTCAAAAACTACCGAAGCAAAGTTAATAAAATTTATATGGGACCACCTCTGAAGTATGATCTACCAAACAAAAAAAGAATCATCAAAATCTATTCATAATTGGCGGAGTAATCGCGTAACAAACATACAAAAAAAAAAACATACAGACGAATTGAGAACCTCCTCCTTTTGGAAGTCGGTTAAAAATAAACTAAAATAGACTAACGTAAATACGGGTAACAACAAAAACAAAAAGGAAATAAAAATTAGGAATAACTTAATAATTAAAATAAATGCTTCGAGTTTTTACTTACGTCTTAATTTATTTTTTCTGACAATCATTTAAAACTAGCCTACTTTGCTCTATCTCTGCTATTTTTACTGCATTGTCAGAAAAAATAAATTAAGACGTAAGTACCTTAATTAAACCCAGTACCTACATAATAAAAAAACTCAATAGTAGTAAACCACGGACAATGGCGGTCGATCACTATTCACACTTTTTTTTTTGTGTGGGAGACATCGATCACTAATGGGAGATTATCAAATAACTTCTCCCGGTCTGGGTGGAGCGGGAGCAGGCGCGGTCCGAGGGGGGGGTCCTGGGGGTCATGACCCCCCCCAAAATCTTTCACGCTGTCGGCAGCCTTAATGATTTACTTGTATTACTAACTTTTAAAACTGTACTACAGCCACGGGTTACATTTTCAGGCTCGCTTCCCTCGCTCAACGCGCGCCTTCTACATTCTCTTAATTCTTGAGCTTTTCTTCATAAGTCGACATAGCAACTAATTCCTAGTTATTTTTGAATAATCAAAATAAAATCTAACCTATTCGAGTGTGTGCAAAATTTTCGAGCTCACTTCGCTCGCTTTTGCAAAACTGCGTCCCTGAATAGCATAAGTAATGTGGACCTGGAGATATTATTATATTGCGCATAAATATTCCTCGGCACCCATGGCGACCCCCCCCAAAATCTTCGGCTGCGACCGCGCCTGAGCGGGAGGGCGTGTCAGACTCTTACTGACTAAAACCCACCCATGTTCCTTCAGTAGCCTGAACTTGCCTGGATGTTGCCAGGGGCCACGGTATCCCTTTCGGACTTTCCAGCGACCCCGGACTTTTCACTTATGCCTTTAGTAATAACCAGTGATCGGAGTAGGTAGATTGATTTGGGGTCAATGAACTGGCACGTATATATTAGTATGGATATGCTTCCGGGATTCCGGGATTTTGAAATTATTAAGATTTTTTTAAGGAATTTCAAATGTTGCAATGTGTAGAATAAAGAATACATCAATATGAATAAGAAATGTTTAACCTTTTTGCTGTCTTTTTAATAGTATATAGGTGATCGGACTCAACCACTCGGTCCAAGAAAAGGATAGCTATACTATAAAAACAATATAATAATATAATATATTTTAAATGTTTATCTATCACATTCTATAAAATTTCTAATGTAGTAGTTTAAAAATCCTTACTTTAACAATATTTGATTCAATCCCGTAAGCACCAAAATGAAATCCCGGAAAAAAGGTTTATCCATGTTATGATTTCTATGACTATTCATGATGCGAGCACGTAAAATCAATCTACCTACTCCAATCACTGGTAATAAGGTTGAAAAATTGTCTACCGCCATAAGCCTAAACTCATTAAACTTGTGTTTATTTTTATCTCTAAAGGATAAACGAAAGGAATGAAGACTTATTGATAACAGCAAAGTTCAGGTACAGTGCTTATCAAATAATCTGCATTAGATTATTTAGCATTAAAATTGTTTAGGAAGAGATAGGGACGAATAAGTCAAGAAAATATTTTAATATGCTTAGTTTTAAAAGAGATTAGGAATTAATTTGGATAACCATGATTTTTATAAGTTTACTGATACCTACTCAAATGCCTTGTGTATAACTTGTACTTCTGTTCCAGTGAAACTATGGTTGTGTTCGTATTTAGTCTTAGGTCAGTATTACAGAACGTCCCTCAGGTCTCAGGTATAAAATATATGTAAAAAAAACCTCTCCAATCCGAAAGGTAGGTAAAGGTACTGCAATAACATTACCAAAAAGTTTTTATTTTATTTTATTACAGTCAAACCAGTGGAAATAACATTGTTTTTTTTCGTCTCTGCCTTTCCCAACCAGCCTCAACCTCTATAAGTGAGACAGGCCACTCCTGTACCTCTATAAGCGACAGTCGAGTGTAATTTAACATCTGCTATTTATGACTCATTCTTAAATTTCGTGGAAATTTTTTTTTTTTTTCTTCTCTACCTTTCCCAAGCAGCCTTAACCACTATAAGTGAGAAAGGCCGCTGTTGTACCTCCATAAGCTAGAAACTCCAGTTACTGAGAACCCTCCATAAGCGAAAAAAGAGTTCGCGGTCCCTTGAACTCTCGCTTATCCAGGTTCGACTGTATTATTGAAAATAAAAAAGTTGTTGATATTTAAAATTCACATTTTAGTACCAAAATTACAACAAATCCATTAAAAATGTTAAAGAAAGAAAGAAAATAAATTTATTTGACACAGGTTAAGGCACACAGTTTTCAAAAACAAAAAAAAAACAGAGGAAGCTTAAAACAGTATTGTGTGCCTCACGGCTGCAACAAATAGGCCCAGTTCAGCATAAATGCCAGACAACTAGTGCCTGACGCTGGTTTTCAACTGAACCTTATGTTACGAGTAGGCGTCTTACGGATGTATATGTGTAATAGAAAATAAATAGATATGTGTAGCAAATAATAATAAAATCGATATGATACAATTAAGTTAAAAAATTATTAAAGATTTATACAATGGTGTTTAATAGAAAATTTTCAACAGGGTTCATAAGTTACGACTTGTAGACACCCGCTAAATGACGGCCGCCCGCGCCCCATGTAATAATAATATTAAGAAACAGGTAAAATTCAAATTTTCCGGTAAAATGAAAAAAAAAAAAAGAAATCTTTTCCCTGAAAATTACCACATAAATAGACTCTCATGGTTGAATAACATAATAACAGTCTCTAACTGGAGTGTGTTAACAATTTTATTTTAACTATAACAATATCTATAACTATAAATATACAAATAAATAGAATTTAAATGTCTGTTTGTAATGACAAAGTGGTACTTGTCTGTCTGTCTGTCTGTTTGTTCCGACTAATCTCCGAAACGACTGGACCGATTTTGACAGAACTTTCGCTGGCAGATAGCTGATGTTATAAAGAGTAACTTAGGCTACTTTTATATTAGTAAAAGAATTAGGATTCTCGCAGGGGAAGCCGCGAGCAGCATCTAGTTTAACATATTAATGTTGTTGACATAATCTGCTCTCTCTTGTTAGAGACAAGAGTTCAGTAATTAAATTTAATAAGTTAATAATTGTCTACATCTCTTTTCTAGGTAGTTAACTTTCGGAAGTGTTGCTGGAGGTTATTTTTAAAACAAACGAGGAGTCTTGCTTAGACAATGGTTCATTGAAGACTGAAGTTTAAAATACAATATTATTAATCCTATCTATAGTGCATATTGCTATGGTAAAATTTTACTTGCGGCGTAAACAATCTGTAAAACAAACTTAATATTATCAAACATCAATCTCAAACTACTTATTATTTATCGCAGCAGAGCCACACTAGAGTATGAGAGGGACCATTTGCAGGACACCTAATATAAACCAAAATCTAAGTACCCAATACCTAAGAAATGTACTTTACATAACTAGGTAAGTAATTTATAATTACAACAAGTTATATTGTTCATGGTGAATATGTCAGCTGTCAGATTAATGCAAATTACAAATGGAAATTGAGATGTAATAGTCTCTTAAGACTTATATTGACTTTTTTTAAATATTTTTTTGATATTTTACTTATATCTTAGGTAAGATGTAAGAAAATGTTCTTAAGAAAGGCAAGGGAATCATGGGCATAGGGAATTATCAGAATACTTACTAATAAATGTTAGGTATTGTAAATGCAAAAGTGAGTTTCGTTTGTTTGTTACCCTTTCACACTAAAATGACTGAATGGATTTGGACGACATTTAGCACATGGGTAGACCATGACCTGGGTTAGGATATAGGATACTTTTTATCCCGGTAGTATGTTGCCGTGGGATATTATCCAATATACACTCGGGCGAAGCCGCAGGCATAAGTTTGTAACATCTATAACTTTTGGAAGTTTGGACTTAAGGACCAAATCTGTCAAGATTTGGACAGCCTACAATCCCATTTCAAACCTAAGTGGTATATTTACATAACATTGTCACTCAGTAGAGTAAACAAAAGTATGTAGCCATAAATAATGTATGTGTCATACAGCTTAATAATGTAATAATAACAAAAGACATTAGTTAGAGCACAAATTAGTTTCTGGATTTTATTAAATGATTTATCACACACTATGGCCTAGATATCATTATGATTTATTTGCAAATTGTTTTTATATGATATTCGTTATTACCAGATGGTATATTTAAATATTGTTTCGAGACTATACACAAAACAAGTAGGTCGTTCAGATAAAAAATGATAAAATGAGATGTCATTGACGAAATTGCAAAGAACTAATTATGTTATTTTTAGGCGTAATTTTTAGATTTTATTGAGTAACTTATAAGATCATAAAATGACTTGGTGGGTTTGCTAATTAATAGGTTACCTACATTCTTGAATTAATTGCAAATAAACTCAAATTAAATTGACTAAAAGTTCAAAAGAGTAACTTTTAGCGCCTTTAACACATCGTATCCACAATTTAATTTAAAACTACGTAGTGCGTAAGTACTGGAATGAAATATAATTTGATTAGATAAGAATAATAGTTTACTTACGTTTCAAAGCATTAATTTATCACGGTATTTATACAAAACACTGGCTCACGCACGTTTTTCGTGTAAACCTTTGGTACCGGCACATATATTCAATATAAAACACGTGAATCACTTCTCAACATCTTCGCAAGTTGTATACTACAACTCACTGATTAAATAATTATTCTAAAAACGTAATAATTAAATAAACTTTACGTGCAATCACTGTAAAGTATTTCCGCGAATAACAATGGTTCGAATTCTGTCAACAATGTCTCTATTGTCAAAGTCAAAATTGATTATAATGACAGTTGTGTGGGGCTACCAGCGTCATAGTTTTTTTTCTACTGTAGCACGGGCTCCCCGTCTTATTTGTTGCGGAAAAATTAGCAAACCACTAACGGTTAAACCTACGTTCGCACGGACTTTAAAAATATTGCAGCGGGATTTTATCGCGCACTGAATTTTCAACTCTCGGTGTAGAGCAGACCGTTGAAAATACAGTGCACGAAAAAAAATCACCTGTATGAACCTGGGCACTCTTGATAACTGAGCCCACCTCAACATAGTTGTGGAAAGGCTAGGCAAATGATGGTACAGTCAGCGTCAAATAGTTAGTGACACTCAGGGTATTCAAATAAATAGACGCAACCAAAAAGTCAATAATATCGGTACAAACAAAGTTTCCTTAATGTTGTCAACAATGTATTTGCTCAAAAGGTCGAGACATTTAAAATGTCATATAGATCGGTTCAGTCAAACCGCCATAAATATGGTTACAGTCATCCCACCAATGGTATCCAAGCATTATAAGTGTTCAAAAATATGGAACACATTAGAAAAATAAACTTTACGGCTTTATATATAAATATTATTTCTCCCGTCAACATTTCACAAAATCAAATGGATAGAAACTTCTGCTGTCCTTTTCATTTTAAGCATGACGTCAATGACGCAATTTCTATGTAGCGGTGCACACCCATATTTATGGCGGTTTGACTGAACCGATCTATATGACATTTTAAACGTCTCGACCTTTTGAGCGACTATATTGTTGACAACAATAAGACAACTTAGTTTGTACCTTGATGTTTGTACCGATATTATTGACTTTTTGGTTGCGTCTATTTATTTGAATACCCTGAGTGTCACTATTTGACGCTGACTGTACAAAGCATTTATTTCACCGTTTTATGTCAGACAGCCTGCGCCGTCCCATTGCCGAACAAAAAAAAAAGATTTTTTTTAAATATTTCATTTCAGGGGCCGACTACAACGCCTGACGTGATACTTCAGGAGTCGACACCGTCCTTAATG
Organism: Agrochola litura; assembly: GCA_949152395.1. Classification (NCBI taxonomy): domain Eukaryota; kingdom Metazoa; phylum Arthropoda; class Insecta; order Lepidoptera; family Noctuidae; genus Agrochola; species Agrochola litura. The sequence continues at coordinate 23,993,358 of OX424495.1, read as the reverse complement.
CTCCAGTCTTCTAGCAAGAATCTCAAATAACACTTGAATCATCAACAAGCGGCTAATACGCCAAAGCAGAAAGGTTTTCGTTCATCTTTTGCTGCAGCAGCAGCTTTGCTGTGCAGCTTTGAAAGTGACTTAGTGTAAGTAAAAATAAAACAAAAGATTGCCTACATATTTCTTTATTATTGAATAAATTACAAAAAATTGCTATTCATGTAAATTCCGTTCAGGCAGTATATCTGCATAAAGATATTCTTCAAATTAAGAGGTATGCTAAAATAAAACCTATACCGAAAAAAGTCCAAACTGCATAACTTACTGAAAAAGCATACTTTGGAATGGTCCACAAGCCTACAATTTGAGACAAGCATAACACGTTAACTGAGTAAAATCACAGTAAAAAGCGATGACTTTAAAATACCTAATTAAGTTTCATTTAACGTTTGGTAGGCGAAAATCCTTTTCAAAACAGTAACTCGATCTCCATTTTAAAGTATCCGAGATGGCGAGACTCTGAACTCGTATCTGAATCGATTACAAATACTAGGTTCCTACTGCTGGGTATCGTTATTGTTAAATAAAATGTTTTGCTGTTAGCAAAACTTTCCGACTCATGTACAAACAAAATAACTGGAGAAACGTTGCCAGCAACGAAACTACTTCTACTTTAATGGTAGTTTTTCTAATCGATTCGAATACTAATTGATATAATCCTAATCTCTAGACGAGGCATTCGTAAACTAATGTATAGCAATAAGACCAGATTCTAGAAGCTTCTGAATCTTGGCAGCGATGTCTGGGTTCTTGAGATGGTCCTGTAGAGCATGGGGATCTTGTTGCATCTGTTCGAGGATGCAGCGCATCGCGGGGTCGCGGAGGATTTGTTGCACTTCAGGGTCGGCCATCGCGCGTTTGCGGACCTGAAGGAGAACAGAATGTTAGAATATTGGCAATAAAGGGGCTTTATTACCTGCTTTTTCCGTACCTTAAGTTTGTTTCAAACTGTCTTAGTTTTCAAACTTAAGGGGGAAGCGTCAGGGTAGCCCGCGAAATTCAAATTTTCTTACGTTTTTTGCATTTTGCAGGTCAGTGTCAGGTTTTATGATGATTAGAATATGATTCGCGCCGTAACAAATATGGCTTTACTCAATTATAATCAGCAATACAACTCTATAGGTCAGCAAAGGTGTCAAATGTAATGATTTCATGAAATCATGACATTTGACACCTTTATCTTCTTCTTAATCACTATTGTTGATTGTAATGATTATAATTGAGTAAAGCCATATTTGTAACGACCGCGAATCATATTTTAATCAACATAAAACCTCAAAATGTAATAAACGTAAGAAAATTTTAATTATGCGGGCTACCCTGACGCTTCCCCCTTAGAAGAAAATATCCCAATTACACTTTTTTCCGAGCCGGGTATCGAACCCAGGACCTCACACACAAGCTATAACGCATGCGATCACTCGAGCCATTTTATTCGTTGTAGTTAATTCTTACGGTTTCTGTAACGAAAATTAACTATGCGTCAAAATTAAACGCAAGTAAAGTGATGCATCACATCATTCTGCTTATCCTTTTTGCGATGCGATTGGTTGTTAATTAATTCAACCAAACACAGCAGGTTACGCGCATTGACAATTTGTTGGTACATTTTCGTTAGAATGTTACTCGCTATGTTCTATGTTATTGGGTTGGGTTTCCGCACTTAGTCCTTCAGATGGACCATTGTGCGTGGGCCATGGCGGCCGTCGGCGGTTATTCCAACCAGCCCACCTCCCTCCAGAAGTTAATTAAATCTCCTGGTCTGTTCTGAACGTCTGTGAAAGTTCTGGGTGACCCGAGGGTTTCTGTTCTAATCTGTGTGACGCCTGTCCATATTATACTCCGTATTAACTCATCAGTTCATCACAGTAAAGAAATGCCTACCTCCTCAGGATTGGAGTTAAGTTGCGTGGAGCATGCGCGGTAACCCTCCAGCGCCTCTGCGTTGCTAGGGTCCAGCTCAAGAGCCTTCTGGTACGCGGTCAGGGCTTTAGAGTGTTTCTGCATACCCTGTAAAGAAAGAAAGGTTTATTTATTTTTCTTTGGTTTCTAGGAACAGAGGCTGAGCAATGCTTCCTAATTCTAATGACCTTGCAGGGAACCAATTTCCACCCTTATTTCCTTAGTAATAAGGTTGAAAAGCAGTTCTCCGCCACTTAACTTGGATGTATTTGTTCAAATATTGACACTATGTGGTTGATACAAAATATATCCTATGCTAATTTAAATAAAATTCATTTCGTACTAGACAAATAATGCGTTTTTTACGAATACATCAAGCCAGCATTACAAGTTCTAATCTTACAAAAACGTTCAAGATGGAGTAAAAAGATAAGGCTTCCATTGTATTGTTTTGCTAATTATACTATAATAAGAGCGAATACAATAGGTATAGTACTACAATGATTGTTGTAAAGAGTAAATAACCTCTTTAAAATACGCAGTGTGGTCGAAAAAGGACATTACTCATAATGTATGAAAAAAAAAACCCAGGCCTGGCGCAAACCAAATGTAACTCAAATTGTAGGTAAAAATGAGTAATTAAATACTGCATCATCGAAATCGATAGCTAAGTGTGTCAAACTGACAATTAGAGTTACATTTGGTTTGCGCCGGGCGCGGGTTTTTTTAAGCATTGACCTTTCTTATTTCTTATCAATTTAAAGAAAATGTGGTGACGAGCTTAAACCAGGAAATTTGAAAAGGGCGGAGTCGTTTTGGGGCTTCTTTTCTTTTGACCTTCAAAAGGTGCCTATTTTCAAATTACTTGGATAAACTTTTAATAAAATGTAGATGCTCTATTTAGCAAAACCCCGTTTTCCCTAAGGCGCTCACCAAAATCATGAGGCCTCTATGACACTGGCGTTTAGCAGACGTACACGTGTCGCCAGCGTGACTGCGCTTACGCAGCGTGTTCGCCTTGTGCTCGTCACGCTCACGCCGAATGGGATTTATTAACTAGAACGGAAACACTGGATGAGATGGAGATGTGCACGTCTTTAAAACGCCAGTGTGATTATGAAACCTTTGAGATGAAATTAACTTTTTTGTGGAAAGTGGAAACTTTTTTGTCCAAAGCCACAATCCGCAAAAACATTTAAATAAAAAGCGACTTGCTACGACACAATAAAGTGCATTTCAGGTCGCACAGCACTAATCACCTACAGTTATATTCACCTAGAAGCATAACAAGACGAGCTTGCCGCGTACGTCTTGTGGCTTTATACCTAAAATGTGAAGCGAACCATTTATGTATTTACCTGTGTTACAGCGTTTAGAGCTTTTGATAACGCGAAAAAGCTTGAAATAATTGAAACACTAACACCCGTATTTATAAACAAGTAATTACTTGCTGCTAAGTAATTACTCAATGAAGTCATTACTTGAGGATAGAATGCTTCATTAGAAAATCTTATTCTATAGTCGAGTAATGTACGTTACTTACTTGAGTAAATACTTGAGTAAGAATCTACCCTCGATAGCTGTTTCCCTCTCACTCAGTTACTGCGTTTTGTTTCATTATAAGGCATACGTGAGATGTAGATTATTTTACTGTAACTTAAATAATACCTCCTACTTAAATTTTATTTTACTTTTTAATGTTAATACAATTATCATTAAAATATTAATTTCAATACAATTATCACTAAAATATTAATTTTAATACTTAGAATTATCATTTAAATATTAATTTTAATATAATTTTCATTAAAATATTAATTTTAATACAATTTTCATTAAATATCAATTTTAATTCAATTATCATTAAAATATTAATTTAAATTAATAAAATACTTTTTTTCATGAAATTTTGTCTAAATTTAAAGAAGTGATTGTTGGAAGAAAAAAAAAGCGTTTGACAGGACAAAATAAAAATACATATTTTTTTTTAATTAAAGAAAAATAAAATAAAAAGGACTTTAATTTACTGGAAACTTAATGAAATCAAAAGAGTCCGAAATTCTCGATAAAACCGCATAATAAAATGCAAAATGGTCGAATTCTCAATGCTTAAGTAAAGGAAATGGTGACTATTACTTGGCTAAGAATTCTAACTTTTGACAGTTCTAACTTCAAGCAATTACTAAACTATAGAATAAAAATCATTACTTGAGTAATTACTTTTACTCAAGTAATTACTTTTACTTGTTTATAAATACGGGTGTAAGTATAAAAGTACAGTTGTCGTGGTGCTAAACCATTCGTGTCAGTCACAGCACCTGTTTGCGCTCTCGAAAGTATGGTTTATTTCGCCTTTGATTTACTTAATGAAGATATAGTATAATCATAAAATAAAATTTTGATTTTATTTCAAGGATAGCTGAAGACTAATGTGTGATTTTTAAATTTCTTGATAATTATGGTTTGCTAAATAATAAGAAAAAATACATTACTGACAGGGTTTACCTACTACAGGTACACCTCTGCCCAACCCTTCGGGGAAACAAGGCGTGATGTTATGTTATGTTATGACAGGGTTTAAAAATAAATGGTTTTTTCAACATTTTTTTCTGCTATATTTTATATGTAAGTTGAAAAAAGTGGTTCCCTATGTACAAGTAGACCATATAATGACGTTTATGATATTTATAAATTTTCAAAATCAAAAGTATTTTCTTCTAACGAAACGATCAAACGTCAGTCTCGCGTCAATTTTTGGAAAACTTGTTGCGAATTTTTGTGATTTTTCACGAATCCTTAATTTATTTGAACAATCCCTTTCCGCTATGTACAAGACAAAGACTGTGACTTTTCAAATCACAAATAATTTTATTTAAATTCTGTTTCCCTTCCTCACAACTAATGAACAAAATTGGTCAAAATCAGTCGATTTCGTACACGGACCCTTATCAGTTTTACGTTCCGTGAGGCGATTGATGAAGCAAGAACAAATCCGCTGTTTTTGGGAGGAAACACGGTTTTATTTTATTGTACCTATGACAAAGAAACCGACGGCCTCCTTACGGTGTCACCGCCACATTTGGTCATTCCCAGAGACAAAGTTAAAGTTTTCATGTTGAAGTTTTCATGAAAATTCACGCCACCAGTTGGCGACCCTTTGACAAGAGGTCTTCCATTTCATCAATTTATATAAAATATATGATGACGTTCATTATTCATTGATCATTAAGGCCGATACACACGATGCGTTGAGGCGGCGGCGCGGCTACAGAACAGTGTCGCGCTAGTTGGCGATATTTCATATTTCCATACAGTAATATTGCCAATTAATGAATCAAAACAGGTAAATATTTGACAGCTATTTGCGACGTTGCCAACTTTAAGGATAAACGCTCTTAACGCTAAGCATAGTTAAAACATCATTCTGTCTCTGTCATCTCGTTAGTGGTGCAAGTAAATCTTAAAAGTAGATCTGACGTAAGTTCTTACCTGAAGAATCTTTCCCTTCCGGATCCATCCCTTGATGAACTTGGGGTCAAGTTTGCAGCACTGGTCGCAGTCTTTGAGCCCAAGGTCGAAGGCAGCAAGCTTGGTGTAGCAGGCGGCGCGGTTTGAGTACAGCTTGGGGTCGTCTGGGTTGCGATGGATTGCTTCCGTGTAATGTTTCACTGCTAAACTGTAGTCGCCTAAAAATAAAAAAAATTAAAACAAGATGTTTAATTGTTTATGGTGATATCCACTCCTTTGCTTGATTTATTTTTATTTTTTAACCCTCCCTGGAACTCCTGTATCATGGACGCTTTTATATCAGATTTCACACAGACAATTGAAAACACGAATATAAAAATATTACGATTTTTTTTAATAGTCCTGATACGGTATTTCAGGCATTTTCAGCCGAATGTCTGGATCAGACATAAAATCAGTAATAATAGGGAAATGCTACTGGCGTGGGGTACTATAGTCCTGCGCGACTGCTAGTCACCGCCTGAGGTATGTGAGCGATGAGACGGGGGAGGTAGACAAAGTTCCCGTTTATGAAGACGCGGGGCGTCGGACGTTTTTTTTTTTTTTCAGTTTACAGACAGGCGGCGCGTGCAGCGGCCCGCGTCATCACACGCGAAAACACAAACATATGGCAATTTACGATGTTGTTTATGAAGAGGCAGGGCGTGACGCGGCGCGTGGTGCGGGGCGTGAGAAGTAGCGGTGCCCGCCGCAGTTGTCGCTACGTTTTACCGTGAACGGAGAATTGCAAGAATAGCTAGCCGCAACGCTGCATACGCCGCCGCGATTAACATCGCGTGCGACGCGGCGATGCCATCCGCGAACTGCGCCTGCATTTCAAGCAAACGCGTGTAAAATCGCTTCTCCATAAACGCTCTCATACAACGCCATATTTATTATTTTTGAATTTTGCGGCCCGCGCCACCCAACGCGGCGCACGGCGCCCCGCGTCTCCGTAAACGAGCACAAAGGCCAAGCTCAGTCTGCCAATTTTGTCAATGGCGCCCTCCCCGTCTCACCGCTCACATACCTCAGTCGGTGACTAGCAATCGCGCGCGGACTATAATACACGCTAAGAAGAACTAAAGTTCATAATTATCCTGTATGACAGAAATTATGAACTTTAGAGAAAAGTGTCGATTTTTTTAAAAGATCATAATGCTGCCTAGATTTTTCCCTACTACGTTAGGGTCGGCTTCCAGTCTACCCTACATGGAGCGACTGCTTATCTTAAGTTATTGGGTTATATGATACCCCTTGGTAAGACTGGTTGTCAGACTTTCGGGTTTCTGACGACCCGTAACGATTGTCAAAGACTGGGTTATACCATACCCCTCGGTAAGACTGGTTATTAGATTTTCGGGCTTCTGACGACCCGTAACGACTGTCAAAGATCCACTAATGATAGCCGGGACCAACGGCTTAACGTGCTTTCCGAGGCACGGAGGAGTCACAATATGTAAAGATGGTCACCCACCCATCCACGGACCAACGCCGGCAGCGTGGTTTAACCTAATGATCGACCCGTGCGGCTGTTATTACTTAGCCACGAGCTCCTCCTTATCAACAATTATCACTCACCTTTCTTAAAGTAATCATTGCCGAGCTCCTTCTCCTGCTCAGCCTTCACAGGGTCCACGTAAGCCTTCTTTTCCTCCTCGACTATCCGTCTCTCCACCTCACTGAGCAACGTCTTGATCTCCGGGGTACGGTGCTCAGACATTGACTTCTCAAAATATGTTTTTGCTAACTTCCATTGTTCCATCTTTTTGTATGCGTTACCTGGATTTGAAGAAAGTGTTGATAGGGTTAAAAATTTAGCTTGTTGGTAACACAATTTTCTGTATGGGATGAAAATAGAAGAATCCGTTTGCTGTCTTAAGTAGACTAGACATAGGGATTATGTGAGCATGGAATGGAAAGGCATATGATAGGCCACTGACTTTTGCCTTAAATTTCAACATACGAGATTATCCCGCATGTGACCAGTTATTTCTTGGAAACATCGTTGAAGCATTCCCTACTCAAATTCTAGTGTGATCACTAGAATTATATTGAGGTTGCACAAAGGTTAAGGGCTTCTCACTAAGTCGACTGACAAAAAGCTAATAATATGTAGTACGGGTTGGTGTCCGCAACTCCATGTTATAAAGCGCATGTTTGCGTACGGGCGGAAAAATCGATAATTCTATCCTCCCCAGTTCCTCAAGGAAGGCCAGCAAGGCGTAGTTGTTACTGACAATCTCACGGAGGGTACACCTCGATTCAAACTTAATGGCGACTCGGAACATGAGGCGAGTCGCTGCGCAGTAACGAATTCATGGGTCAGCGGGCGTGAGGGGTGGGGTACTGCGCAGCGAGCAGCGCACTTCCGAGCCGCCATTATGTTTGAATCGAAATTTACCTGCCCTTGAGACAAAAAGCTATCGAGACAGTGTTATCTCACGTGTGATAGATAGTACCATGACTGTACAGTCTACGTTCATAATTGGTCATCTTAAAATAAAAAAGAAATCGTAAAAAAGAAATGTCATTTAGATTCGTGTGGTTCGTGTATTGGTGTTGTTCGTGTGCTGGGTGTGTGCGCGTGTGTGTGTTCGTGTGTGAGGGTGTGTTCGTGTGTGTGTTTGTTTTAAGTACCATCCGAGGACGTGCGTATGAATACACAAGGCACGACCGAGGACCTTTTCAAAGCGAGGACCTTTTCGAGGGTCCTCGGTTTGACTTGACCAAAGATTCGTATTCTGCAAGCGATTTTGAGCCTTTCTGTATACTTAATAAGAAAAAGTGGTCTGAACCTCGGTTTGATCAAGATTTTTCATAATCTTACACACGCATTGTGTATCCACCAGGTGGCGCCACTGTCGCCTCATACACAGCGTCTTTACATTCATTTCACGTTGGTTGTATTATCCGAGGACTTTTGTGTTAACTTTAACACAAAAGACCTCGGTAAGGTAGCTTTTCCAAACAATGTGTATTTAAGACCTCGGTTTGCTAGATTTTCCGAACAGTGTGTATTCTAGTCCTCGCTTAGACAGTTTTCCTCGTGTGTACAAGACGAATTATGTGCTATCATTTAAATACAATTATGGAAGAGAAAATTGAAGGTACACTGAATCCTTAAGCAAATTGTTAGTAGCGACTAGGTGCACAAGGAATAAGGAGGCTTCTTCTGCAGTATGTGCCTACTTAGATTACACAACATTATGATTTGAACCATAAAATATTGTATTGTCATGGGAGCTGAATGCATGTGCTCTTCATGAAGAATTTAAAGTAGAAATGCCTTCCTACGTGAAATATCGGCACCAAGATTTGAAGCAAACAAAGAGTATAAAAAAATAAAGAAAGTGAACGTAGTAAAGAAGACAACATAAACTTTACTGAAATAGAAGTAGGTTTATTCTAAATTGAAACGAATTATTTAACTAACTTTTACCAACGCTATACTCATTGAAATAATAATCAAGTTGCAGCGACATCTTTGATAAACATGAGCAGAAAACTTAACAGTTTATAAAACGATTCAAACAAGGTAATTATTTTTATTTCACTAGATACATCTAACGCGTATGCCAAATTTGATGACGATACTATCAACTGTTGAGGAGTTCCCTCATGAAGAAACGACCTTGGCTGCAGCATCAGGACAAACTAATAATTATTTTAGTTTTACTATATAAACCAAACGCGTTTGCCTTTGAAGTCGATACTATCAACAATTGTGGAGTTCCCTCATGGGCACGCCACAATTGCGGCAGTAAGTCCCCTCTTTAAGGAGCGGCTAGAGAGGCGCCACGCCGTCCTCACCTTCCGCCTGACGCAAGTTCTCACCGCACACGGGTGTTTCGGGAGGTTCCTGTTCCGGATAAGGCGGGAGGAAACGTCCGAGTGTCACCAGTGTGGATCGCCCGGAGGACACGGTGGAGCACTGCCCGGCTTGGGCGGAGCATCGCCGTGTCCTCGTGGAGGCGATCGGCGGCGGTGATCTCTCGCGTCTGGCCCTGGTCCAGGCCATGGTACGGAGCGAGAGGGCATGGGAAGCCGTCACCTCCTATGGGAAGCAGTAATGCTCGCGAAGGAGGAGGCGGAGCGCGTGAGGGAGAGGCAAATGTCATGCCCTCACGCATCTAACCGCCGCAGGAGACGACTTGGGCGTCAGGAATCGCAGGCTGATTTCCAGCCACCGTAGCCACCCATTGCTCACCGTCCGATAAGGTCCAGGCCCGGGTCGACAACGGCGCGTTGTGTTCCACGCACGCCTCCAAGAGATGTCAGCACAATTGAAGGGGCTCGATAGGGTCAATGCCTGCCGGGGTTGCGGAGAAGTCCGAAAGGGATACCGTAGCCTCTGGCAATATGGCAACTGAAGAAACACGGGTGGGTTTTAGTCAGTAAGAGTCTGAAACGCCCGCCCTCCCACTCCGCCCAGAGCGGGAGAAGTTATTTGATAATTACCCACCCAAAAAAAAGGAGTTCCCTCATGAAAGAACGACCTTGGCTGGTTATTATTTTAGTTAAACTATATAAACCTAACGCGTATGCCAAATTTAAAGACGATGCTATCGACTGTTGAGGAGTTTCCTCATGAAGAAACGACACTGGTTGTAGCATCAGCAAAAACTGGTCATTATTTTAGTGTTACTAGATAAACCTAACGCATGTGCCAAACTGAAAGACGATGCTATCGACTTGAGGAGTTTCCTCATGAAGAAACGACCCTGGCTGCAGCATCAGCAAAAACTGGTAGTTATTTTAGTGTTACTAGATAAACCTAACGCATATGCCAAATTTGAAGACAATACTATGAACTGTTGAAGAGTTCCCTCATGAAGAAACGACACTGGCTCCAGAATCAGCACAAACTGGTCATTATTTTAGTTTTACAACCTAATGCGTATGCTAAATTCCAAGACGATGCTATTAAATTTTGAGGAGTTCCGTCATAAGGAAACGACCCTGGCTGCAGCATCAGTACAAACTGGTTATTATCTTAGTTAAACTATGTAAACTTAACGCGTATGTTAAATTTAAAGACGACGCTATCGACTTTTATGGACTTTCATCAAGAAGAAACGACCCTGGCTGCAGCATCAGCAAAAACTGGTAATTATTTGAGTGTTACTAGATAAACCTAATGCGTATGCCAAATTTGAAGACGATACTATCAGCTTTTGAGGAGTTCCGTCATAAGGAAACGACCCTGGCTGCAGCATCAGCAAAAACCGGTAAACATTTGAGTGTTACTAGATAAACCTAATGCGTATGCCAAATTTGAAGACGATACTATCAGCCTTGGAGGAGTTCCGTCATAAGGAAACGACCCTGGCTGCAGCATCAGCAAAAACTGGTAATTATTTTAGTGTTACTAGATAAACCTAATGCGTATGCCAAATTTGAATACGATACTATCAGCTTTTGAGGAGTTCCATCATAAGGAAACGACCCTGGCTGCAGTATCAACAAAAACTGGTAATTATTTGAGTGTTACTAGATAAACCTAATGCGTATGCCAAATTTGAAGACGATACTATCAGCCTTCGAGGAGTTCCGTCATAAGGAAACAACCCTGGCTGCAGCATCAGTACAAACTAGTTATTATCTTAGTTAAACTATGTAAACTTAACGCGTATGTTAAATTTAAAGATGGCGCTATCGACTTTTATGGACTTTCATCAAGAAGAAACGACCCTGGCTGCAGCATCAGCAAAAACTGGTAATTATTTGAGTGTTACTAGATAGACCTAATGCGTGTGCCAAATTTGAAGACGATACTATCAGCTTTTGAGGAGTTCCGTCATAAGGAAACGACCCTGGCTGCAGCATCAGCAAAAACTGGTAATTATTTGAGTGTTTCTAGATAAACCTAATGCGTATGCCAAATTTGAAGACGATACTATCAGCTTTCGAGGAGTTACGTCATAAGGAAACGACCCTGGCTGCAGCATCAGCAAAAACTGGTAATTATTTGAGTGTTACTAGATAAACCTAATTCGTATGCCAAATTTGAAGACGATGCTATCAGCTTTTGAGGAGTTCCGTCATAAGGAAACGACCCTGGCTGCAGCATCAGCAAAAACTGGTAATTATTTGAGTTTTTCTAGATAAACCTAATGCGTATGCCAAATTTTAAGACGATACTATCAGCTTTTGAGGAGTTCCGTCATAAGGAAACGACCCTGGCTGCAGCATCAGCAAAAACTGGTAATTATTTGAGTGTTACTAGATAGACCTAATGCGTATGCCAAATTTGAAGACGATACTATCAGCTTTCGAGGAGTTCCGTCATAAGGAAACGACCCTGGCTGCAGCATCAGCTAAAACTGGTAATTATTTGAGTGTTACTAGATAAACCTAATGCGTTTGCCAAATTTGAAGACGATACTATCAGCTTTTGAGGAGTTCCGTCATAAGGAAACGACCCTGGCTGCAGCATCAGCAAAAACTGGTAATTATTTGAGTGTTACTAGATAAACCTAATTCGTATGCCAAATTTGAAGACGATGCTATCAGCTTTTGAGGAGTTCCGTCATAAGGAAACGACCCTGGCTGCAGCATCAGCACAAACTGGTCATTATTTTAGTTTTACAACCTAATGCGTATGCTAAATTCCAAGACGATGCTATTAAATTTTGAGGAGTTCCGTCATAAGGAAACGACCCTGGCTGCAGCATCAGTACAAACTGGTTATTATCTTAGTTAAACTATGTAAACTTAACGCGTATGTTAAATTTAAAGACGACGCTATCGACTTTTATGGACTTTCATCAAGAAGAAACGACCCTGGCTGCAGCATCAGCAAAAACTGGTAATTATTTGAGTGTTACTAGATAAACCTAATGCGTATGCCAAATTTGAAGACGATACTATCAGCTTTTGAGGAGTTCCGTCATAAGGAAACGACCCTGGCTGCAGCATCAGCAAAAACCGGTAAACATTTGAGTGTTACTAGATAAACCTAATGCGTATGCCAAATTTGAAGACGATACTATCAGCCTTCGAGGAGTTCCGTCATAAGGAAACGACCCTGGCTGCAGCATCAGCAAAAACTGGTAATTATTTTAGTGTTACTAGATAAACCTAATGCGTATGCCAAATTTAATACGATACTATCAGCTTTTGAGGAGTTCCATCATAAGGAAACGACCCTGGCTGCAGTATCAACAAAAACTGGTAATTATTTGAGTGTTACTAGATAAACCTAATGCGTATGCCAAATTTGAAGACGATACTATCAGCCTTCGAGGAGTTCCGTCATAAGGAAACAACCCTGGCTGCAGCATCAGTACAAACTAGTTATTATCTTAGTTAAACTATGTAAACTTAACGCGTATGTTAAATTTAAAGATGGCGCTATCGACTTTTATGGACTTTCATCAAGAAGAAACGACCCTGGCTGCAGCATCAGCAAAAACTGGTAATTATTTGAGTGTTACTAGATAGACCTAATGCGTATGCCAAATTTGAAGACGATACTATCAGCTTTTGAGGAGTTCCGTCATAAGGAAACGACCCTGGCTGCAGCATCAGCAAAAACTGGTAATTATTTGAGTGTTTCTAGATAAACCTAATGCGTATGCCAAATTTGAAGACGATACTATCAGCTTTCGAGGAGTTCCGTCATAAGGAAACGACCCTGGCTGCAGCATCAGCTAAAACTGGTAATTATTTGAGTGTTACTAGATAAACCTAATGCGTATGCCAAATTTGAAGACGATACTATCAGCTTTTGAGGAGTTCCGTCATAAGGAAACGACCCTGGCTGCAGCATCAGTACAAACTGGTTATTATCTTAGTTAAACTATGTAAACTTAACGCGTATGTTAAATTTAAAGACGACGCTATCGACTTTTATGGACTTTCATCAAGAAGAAACGACCCTGGCTGCAGCATCAGCAAAAACTGGTAATTATTTGAGTGTTACTAGATAAACCTAATGCGTATGCCAAATTTGAAGACGATACTATCAGCTTTTGAGGAGTTCCATCATAAGGAAATGACCCTGGCTGCAGCATCAGCAAAAACTGGTAATTATTTGAGTGTTACTAGATAAACCTAATGAGTATGGCAAATTTGAAGACGATACTATCAGCTTTTGAGGAGTGTCCTCATGATGAAATGACCCTGGCTGCAGCATCGGCACAAACTGGTTATTATCTCAGTTATACTACGCAAACCTAACGCGTTGGCCAAATTTAAAAGTGATGATAGTTTCTTTCTCCTGTTGAAGAGTTTCTTCATTAAGAAACGACCCTAGGTACAACATCAGCATAAAATGGTAACTACCTAAGCCGTTACTTTTAGAAAGCGCCGACAAACGTAAAGACTCGTCCTCGCTTGGTACTTTATTTTAGAAAATGTGTGTAAGAAATAAATCGGAACGTTCTACAATAAGTTACCTTACACGTAAAATGGTTTAGGTAGGTAGATTTTCATGTCCTCGCTTTGTACAAGTTCTACGCGAAAAACTGTCCTCGGTTTAGTAATATAAAGTCTAACACAGCGTCCGCACTTTGTACAAGATATAAGAAATATTGTGTAAAAATACGTCCTCGGAAGGGCGTCGCAGGGCTTACATAAGGGGTCCTCGGTTGGCCTACACAAAGTCCTCGTATGTGCATCGCTGGTCACATTTAGCTGTGTATTTCAGGTCCTCGGTATGATAGCCGTAATTCATACAGAAAAATGTTGAGATAGCATTATTCCAATAAGCTCATCACTATAGATTTACTCACCTGTCTCTTTCTATCTCATTCAAAAAGGCCAACGACGTATTTAAACCAGTTTTTTGGAGGGTCCTCGGTTCGTTCTAAAACTAACAAGGTCCTCGTAAGGGTGTCTGTACAAACAAGGGTGTGTGTGTTCGTGTATTTGTTATTTCTTTGCGTTATATTTACCGCAAATAAACGTATTTTCTTTCGTAAATTGATCTAAGTAGTTTCCACATTAGCCCCATTCCATCAAATGACGTCAGACTCTTGTTTATTTTGGCATTATATTTGTTTATTTACGTTAAAACATTCATCAATAATGTATATAGTAAAATCCTCTATCATAACATACATTACTATTTGGTTCAAAGCCAGAAACCACATAATAATCGTAAGAATATTTTATTTACATAACATCACGACTGTATTGCCCGAACGGTTCAGGCAGAGGTGTACCTCTGTACCTATATTAAATCCACATTTCGCCAGTTATGTTTAAGTCCCATGTAATAGTGGGCGAGCCTATTGCCATCAACCGGGCACAAATCCAGAGTCCAGGCTGAGTCAGAAATTCCAGATACAAAAACCCAATAACACTTGGCCGACCCGCGAATCGAACCCAGGATCTCGTGCTCAGCAGTAGTGCTTGCGACCACAAGATCAACGAGGCCATTGATTAAATTATACATAATTATTTACTGTCGCGTGTTCGTTGAGCTAAATATAGCGACCATCCGTTCTTCTTTTCTTGTGGTTAGTGACTAACCAGTACCCTAATTGCATAACTTATTTTCGAAAACAATTTTGCCTAATTTGTTTCATTTTGACAGTTCAACAACATTCATTGCGTTATTTACGTTGTTGAGCAGATTTGTTTTCCAACTTATGAAGAATCGAAACAAATTATGATTGTGTTGTTTTACGCAATTAGGGTACTGGTGTCAGTCTTAAACCTGCCCATGCTTCACATGCCGTCGAGAAATATCTCTCAGGCATTCCGGTTTCCTCACGATGTTTTCCTTCACTGTTTTTAGGGTTCCGTAGTAAACAAGGAACCCTTATAGTTTCGTCATGTCCGTCTGTCTGTCTGTCCGCGGTCTAGCTCCAAGACTGTTAGTACTAGAAAGTTGCAATTTGGCAAGGGTATACATATTAATCATGCCGACAAAGCGGTAAAATAAAATTATGAAAAATATATTTTTTTAGTGTACCTCCCCTACACGTAAAGTGGGGATGTCTTTTTTTTTCTATCCCTTGGTGTGGGGTATCGTTGGAAAGGTCTTTCAAATCTGAGTGTGTTAAAACCATTTTTGAATTCAGAGATCCGTTTGCGAAATATTAAGCTTTAAAGCGCAAATTTTTGTTAGAGTCAAGTGTCGTCGTCCCCCCTGAAAAAATTCACGGCAGTAGCTTACATAACGAATTTAAAAGGAAAACTATCACAGCTCAGTAGGCTTTACAAGTTAACGAGTAATAATCGACCAACTTAGATTTTCGGTTGTAAAAACATGTTCTCCCATACATTCTGTATGAAAGATTTTTTTTTTCAACTACAAAGTTAAGTTTGTTCTTGGGATAAATTCATCCCAACTACGGAACCCTACATTGTGCGTGGTTCGACATGCACTTGGCCGGTTTTTGAAGCAAGTGATAATTATACAATACGCACATGAATCCGAAAAGACAGAGGTGCGTGCCTCGGGTTCGAACTCGAGACCTATGATTTGGCAGGCCAACGGTTATACCACTAGGCTATCACTGCTATCCGTTTATTTGTCGATCATCGATTTTTCCGTTGAATTTAAAAATGCATTCGGTAAAAGACAATAAGTTCGCTCCTATAACAACATAAGGTCTATTCAAACTCTTGTTACCAATATTGATGTTATTTCTAAATATCAACTTTATGCTTGTGTAAATTAAGTTGATTTCAGAACGACTTGTACTATTGCAAAAGTCATAAAATGATTGAAGTCGTACCGCAAACTGAACTTTACGCGTGGTTGCTAGAGTGGATTTTCTAAAAACACATATTTGTTTACATGTTTGGAAACTAAAAATATATATAGATAGTCGAACCTGAATAAGCGTGAGTTCAAGGGACCACGATCTTTTTTTCGCTTATAGACTTTTCTCACTAGCTTTAGTTTCTAGCGCCTTTCTCACTTATAGAGGTTGAGGCTGGTTGGAAAAGGATGAGGAACAAAAACAACGTTAGTTCCACGAAATTTAAGAATGAGTCACAAATAGCAGATGTTAAATTACGCTCGACTGTCGCTTATAGAGGTACAAGCAAGTAGCAGTATCCGTTATAAAGATCCACGATGGAAAAACGACTTTCTTTTAAAGAGGTTTCCGTTTCTCACTATAGAGGCTTACGAGGGTTAAAATGACGGGACCTGGCAAATACTCTCATTTATAGAGTTTTCTCGCTTACCCAGGTTTGACTGTTATATTAAAGTGTAACCTACATCTATCATAGGTAAACACAGCCCTTATTTATAACGCAGTTGCTTCATCGGAATCAGTGTAATATAATACTCTGAATTTGACACAGTGACATAATAGGTAATTGCAAAGCCACCTTGAAGCGCAAATATGTAATATTGTAACAGTACTATTAATTGCGACGCGTAATCGTGCCTCAATATACTTCTGCCTATCCTTCTGACGAATAGCGCCCTGATGATAAAAATAAACTGCATTGTATTTTAAGAGAAGGCTCCCTAAATTGTATGTTAAATTTGCATTATTATTCTGAAAAAGTCACGCATACAATCAAAATGGAACTTTAGTATTTAATTTATTGAATCTTTTTCTTTCCAAATATAAAACAGTTACGTAATTGGAACATTTGCACTCGATTTAATTTTTTATTCGATTTATCATGACTTTAAACAGTGGGTCAACCGGATTTGAATTCTAATTAATTTTGGATAAGGATGATTTTAGCTTGTAATTGCGTTATATTTTTGTCCTGGTGAGTAAGGGTGACTTTGGCTTGTAGGTAAGTGCGATATACTTTTCCGCTGTACTTCCGGGCTTGCCATTTATATTGCTTCAATCACTTTGTCGATTACTACAGAGCATGTGGCGACCTTAAGTGTATCGGCACATGTCCCAATAATGACCACCAGCTGTGGTCAGCGCTACAGTCAGCACATGCGCACAGACGTTTTTTTTCCGCGCACTCGATTTTCAACTCCCTCCGTTGACCCGAGTGTTGAAAATCCAACAGTGTGCAATCCCAGCGCGTTAGAAACGCACGCTGTGGGATTTTAAACTCTCGGTGCTAAGCCGACGGTTGAAAATGAAGAGGGCGGTAAAAAAAAGTCGCGTTTAAAAACCGTCCGTGCTACGTGGGTTCAGTTTTCATACATTTTGTTACGAAGGCGAGCAGTAGTATTAGGTTGCTTGCTGTGGGTGACCACTCATGGTTATGCTCTGAATAGGGATGACGCCTGGGTAAAAAAAAATACAATTTAGTCCGTCAGTCAGATAATAAAAAAAATAGAAGACACGTTTTTTGCTTTAACATATTAATAAAAAATTACGTAGATAAAACGCATTTTAAGTTGGCGAGTGGGTTACTCGTGACATCATGGCACATTTTAACTCAATATATCGCCGTAATCTTTCATTACGTAAAAAAAGAAAAAATACGTGTCCAATATTTTTTAATAAACTACCCGACGAACAATAAATATATTTTTAGTCGTCATACCTATTAGGGCTAAGGAAATAGCACGATTTTAATTTATGCAATTACTATAATCACTAATCAGTTTCATGGATATTTAATTATATTATGACAATCACTCATGAAAATCATACTCTGCATATTGGTGACCGCATCCAGAATATCAAACGCGTTATCTGTCTAATAACAGTTCTTATCAGTATTAGCTGATAAACAAAAAACTGTGGGAACAAGTCATAATTCTGTCTATACTATAATAAAAGATTTATGGCTAATGTCTCAATAATATAATTAATTGATTCAAGCGTGACCTTGCGGAAATCCATTATAAAATACAATAGACGTGGATATATTTAGTAACTTGTTCCGCTTTGCTATTTCTAAAGAACCATAAAAAACTCCTGAAAGAAATCGACACGTGTTTCACCTCTCAACGAGGCATCCTCAGGATGACGATGGACTTGTTGCGAACTCGAACACGCTCGAATAAGGCTCAGTCTGCACTCAGCGCTTGGTGTGGCAACACGCCGTGTTCGAGTTCGCAACAAGTCCATCGTCATCCTGAGGATGCCTCGTTGAGAGGTAAAACACGTGTCGATTTCTTTCAGGAGTTTTTTATGGCTCTTTAGAAATAGCAAAGCGGAACAAGATACTAAATATATCCACGTCTATTGTATGTCTCAATAATAGTTTAAAAGTTTATGGAACTAGTAATTGCGTGATGCTCATTGGCAATTTTCATTTTTTTTTCTTTTCGTTCTTGTACTAAGCTTATGAATTTATAATAAATACATACTATATCATGACTTAGCTCGTCAATTTTGAAACAGGTGTAACTATGTACACCAGCGTTGCCAGACGTCCCGATTTTTTGCCTAAAATTAAATGTCCCGCGCGGGACAAGGTTAGTCCCGATTTTCGGGGATAGAAAAATAAATAAGTAATGTATAACTTATTTAATATTATATTCCTCTGAAGATTTAACTGCCTTACAGGGCAAACTAATAGTTATTGATTATTAGTACCTATAGTAAAGTAACGTATTTTCATTAAGATACATTTTCTACTGCTTTAAATCATCATTGTAAACTTAATTTGAAACACAAATAAAAGGAAAAGTAGTAAAAAATAATACAAATAATAATGACATAATTTACGTTTTCTTATTATGTCCCGCTTTCGACGAAAGAATTCCGCTTTTTTACTCAAAAGGGTTCAAAATCCCGGATTGCCCGAAAAAAAATCTGACCCGCTGATGTACACCAACATAAAATTTCACAAACTTTGATACAAAGGCCTAGAGGAAAAGATGAGGAATGGTGAGGAACAAGCCTATTGCATAATTACTATCTCTAATAACCATAGAAAAACCGGCCAAATGCGAGTTGGGCTCGCACACGAATATTTAACACTACATATTTTATTTAAATTCTTTAGTAAAAAAACGTTTCTTGTATGGGGTTTCCATACAAGACACGTGATTTTTCCCTTCCCTTAAATTTTTAACTATATTTTATTATTTATTGTTATAGCTGCAATAGAAATACACAATCTGTGAAAGTTTCAACTTTCTACTCATTCCAGTTCATGAGATACAGTCCGCTGACAGACAGCAGTCTGTCTGTCAGCACTGTCCGTACAACGGAGGCTTAGTAATAGTTCCGTTTGGCATCAAGTACATAACCTTAAAAAACAAAGTGGTAGTGAAAGTCCTTGCAACTGCATGACCACAATATTATACAAATTGATAACCTCCTTTTTTTTAAGAAGTCGAATACAATAGACGTGGATATATTTAGTAACTTGTTCCGCTTAGCTTACTAAATATATCCACGTCTATTGTATTTTATAATGGATTTCCACAAGGTCACGCCTGAATCAATTAATTATTTAAGAAGTCAGTTAAAAACAATGAAATCAACTCACCAATCCTAGTAAATGCCTTGGCTATTAACTTGAAATCAGCTCTATTTTCTCTTCCAATTTCAATAGCTTTCTCACATTCCTTAATACATTTCTCATATTCTTTCTGTTCAAAGTAAACGGCAGCCATGTTCGTGTAAAATGTTATATCCGTAGCATCATGTTCCATGGCTTTCTGGTAATGTATCAGTGCATTTTCTAAATCTTTCTTTTTATAGTACTCATTCCCTTGATCTTTCTCTTGTAACGCAAGTCTTCGGTTCTCAGGAAGGTCATCATATTTTGGTTTCTCCGGTTCTTCCTTCTTCTGTGGTTCTGCAGTCTTTCTTTCAGGTGCTGGTGGGTCTATGTCCATGGGCATGTGAAGGTCTAAGCCGAACATAATGCTGATTGTGGTGAGGACTCGTTTGTCTTCCATTTTAGCGCCGAGGTTTTGGACATCGAAGGGATTCTGTACTATTTTCTGTGGAGTTTTATGAATTTTGTTAGATTTTAGAATAGCTAAATTAAGACTTACTTCATATTTTTTTTTTTATTGAAATGAAAATTAATAATCTTAAACAAAATATAATTACTTAAAATAGAACTGAAATCATGTTGTAGATGTAAGTCTTCATTCACAGTGAAAATAACCTTTCAGATAAGCAGAAACATAATTTTATTACAAAACAAACATCAAGTATCACGGCAAAAAGCCTAGGTTTCCTTGAATAAAACAATATAGCAAAAGTTTAAAAACAATTTGATAACTTGCTGCATAATTTTATTGTTCTTTTTGCATGGATGTTGGTAGAATTTTGAATAGTTTGGATAACTACCCCCTTATGACACCATATCTTTTAGTCCTTAGGTCAAAACTTGTCACTATAGCATTTAAGTGTTTTAAATTGGAACAACTGAATATTCATAAATATGGACACTTAATGAAATGCTAATTTATACACAACACAAAAGAAAACCAATATACCTACAATTAAAAAGAAAAGGTGAAGAATTTTAACAAAACGAATTCAAATTGACAATAAAGTGAATCATTGTTTAAAAATGTAAATGATTAATTAATTACAAAACTACCCTATGACCCAATCTTTAAGTATAAAGATATCAAAATAATAAAAGGAGGAAGTTGCAAGACTCAAAAAGTCCTAAACAAAAAGGTTTCATACTCACTTCAACCAATTTGACATATTCCGGATCATTCAGCCATTCCTTTGTTTGTGGGTTTGCTTTAAGCTTCTCAAACAGCTGTTCCGTCTTCAATTTTAGATCAACAACTTGTTTCTTGACCTCGACCAAGCCTGCAGCGAGCTGTTCGTTACCAGGCTCGAGCTCAAGGCCCTTTTCATAAGCTTCAATGGCCTCGTCATGACGGCCTAAGTATGCTAATGCTGAACCTTTGCGCGAATACCCTTTGCTCCACGTAGGGTTTAGAGCAACGGTCTGGTTTGCATCTTCTAGAGCTGCGGCGAAGTTCTCATCTTTTGCAAAAGCTGCCGATCGGTTGCTATACAGAACGTGGTTCTTTGGGTCCAAGGCAATAGCCTCCGTGTAGTATTTGACGGCATCTTCGAACTTCCCTGATGATAACGCCGCGTTACCCAGCTCCTTTAACTGATTCACCTAAAAACGATACCCATGTTGGAATTATGCTACTTCATTCAAAATTCTAATCGTAAAGCGTCGGTATAACCTCTTACCTGAGCCATGATTGTTTTCTGCTATAAACTGATAAAACAAAAGATGCACTTGCAATAAAATATTTACTTCTAAATACTCTAGTTTCACGCGCAATAATTATATCTTTTCTGTTTCACTAATTTGTTCATCGAGTTCAAACAAGCAACACGAAGTCTAGAAATGACACTTCAAATTCGAGAAAATTCTCGCCAAATGCGATAAGGGCTGCGTTCCAGAACGTGCTTCGTAGTTTTAAGTGATTTTAACATAATGAAACTGACAGAATTGCATGGAACTCTTTTGTACTTGAAAAGTTTTGTATATAGCTATCTCTTTCTAATTTATTGTTGCTTCAACTTTTTTATTGTAGAAACTGGAACAAGGAGTTTGTTCACGAATGTTCCTCCATAGATTTCTTTGAATAACAGTCTTTTTAGGCCTTGACAGCTGATTTACAAAACTTCTTCAAGTTATTCACAAATATATCAATACTCTACACAGATATAAAATTGAGAGGGGCTCGTGCAGGCTATATCAGAACAGCTGCACGGGTCGATCGAAGGCTAAGCTACGCTTGCCACGGTCGTGACCATCCATTACAATAATACTCATCATCATTTCAGCCGAAAGCCGTCCACATTGACCGGAAGAAACGAATCTAAAACATTTTTTTCAGGCTTATTGCCTTGCATTAATTTGGTACTTACTCGATCGACATCAGGTGAAAATCTGAGAAAACAGCAGTAGGTACTGGTATTTTGGAGCTGTAGAACAGCGCTTTCCGCTGGTCTACTGAATGCTGATTAAAATTGCATTAATGAAAAGAAAGTAAAATACTCTAATGGGTTGTAATTTACAAAGAAAATACACATACTCATACTCATGCCTTCTTCCCATGGGGGTAGGCAGAAACTACAGAACTCCACCTGCTACAATCCATACAAACTCCTTTATCAAGAAAATAATTACTAACAACAAACAACAACAACAACAACATAACATAACAACATAACTGGCGAAATGTGGGTGTGCCTGCTACAGGGACACCTCTGCCCAACCCTTCGGGGAAACAAGGCGTGATGTTATGTTATGTGTTATGTTAATTACTATTATTTTTCAAAATAAGATGATAAATTCAAATTCAAATAATTTTAATTGGAAAAACATAGGTAAACAAAAGAGTACAGATGTCAAAATAATAATAATGAACGTTATGTCTTGCCGTCAACGGCGCACAAATAATCTGATTATAAATTAATTAGTAATAAATGAAACAACATTTACATTATCAAATAAAACAAAATTTGAACAATTACAAATTAATAGATAGGTACAGACGCCAGCACATCAGGCTACTACAATCTGTCAAATTTATTTAATAGATTTTCAACTTCATTGCTGAAGGATAAGGTTCAAAGTTGATACTCGTTCGTGTTTGGGTCCCAGAAATACATATGTGTAGGTACCAAATTTAAATTTAATCAGTCCATTAGATTCGGAGCAAATTGGCTGTGACAGACGGACGGACAGACTGACCTTCCTTTTGAGGTACGGAACCCTTAAAAGGAGGGAAAGGAATCTTATGACATAAAAGAAATCGCTCACAACGTTGTCAACAGAAAAAGTGTTGGCTCTAGAAAACAAGCGCGGCACGATGGCGCGATGGCGACGCGACAGCGCGACGCGACACTGGTAATGGTTTACCATGAAGTTTTCTTAGAAATTATTTTATTAGAGTTGCGTCGCGCTTGTTCGCGGGAGCCTTCAATAATTTGTAGATTGGGGAAGAACTCTGAAGAAGAAGAACTGAAGAAGGAAGTCCGCCAGTTTACACAGTTGGCAACCCCACCCAAGACAATTTATTTTTAATATTTTTTTATCTGTGCTCTGAAAAATGTCTCCTGAGCTGTCCTATGCATCTTGACCAGTGTTTTATTTTATTTTTGCACAGTATTCACTTGACTAAATCCCACAAAATCTGTTTGATACCCACCGCAAGGCTGTGCATTTTGTGAATGTACAAATGGAGCCATGACAGTTGCGTAGTAGTGTCGTCGTAAATCATTTAGTGGGACCGACGCTTGTCACGCTAATCACTATTTTGTAGTGTTCGTAATTGGTTCCTAGACGTTGTGGGGAATACCAAGTGGTGTTTGGGATCGATGGCAGCTTGAGTGTTTTCCGCGGTGTGATAATTGGCGGGAGGCGGGCTCCCACAGTTCGGTGACTCATTCGCGGGCTGGTGCCACTTGGTAATCATGGATACCGATGATGGGGAATCCTCGAGCAGCGGTCCTATGTCCAGCCTGAACAGCTTGTTCTCATTCACAAGTCCCGCTGTCAAGAAATTATTGGGGTGGAAGCAGGTATGTTACAAACCCTATGAAAGGCTCATGTTACTTTTTCTATGAAATTGTTAATTTGTCTAAAATACAAGCTTTTATTTCGTTTCTTAGTATTGTTATATAGATGTAACTTCTTATCAGGCAGTCTTCTGCCTTAGTTTCTGATGTCTAAGATAGGGTTACAAAATAAAAGTGTGATTTACCTGTTAAATAGCTTCAAAACTGTTGTTTGTTTGGCTTTTACTTTACTTGTTTTAATATGTGGATAGAACAGACAGTAAGAAACCAACGCAGAGCAAATCAGCAAAATGAGCAACCATTATCCATATTATGTTCAATAAAACACGAATTAGGTAATTCACTGTTTTATTTCGTGGATAGCATAAGCACTAGGTAGCCTTACACTGATGTGATATTATTGCACCTGTGGGGTACTTGTACAAATCTTATTAGTCAAGAAGATTTCCAAGTACCTGCATTAAAGATACACAACAATCCATAAACTAGTGTATGTTGAAACAAAGTTTCAATAACTTTTTTAATAGACTAATAACTTAAACAAACATGGTGCCAACTGCCTAGGACCATTTCCAGGGTATACTTACAGAGGCCACCCTCTGTAAGTATACCCTGGAAATGTTTCTCAAATGATATTTTATTATAATTTTGCTTGTAATTGTAACAGTACACTCTGTTCCTCTGACTAATAATATATGTATAATAGCATGGTATATAATATACCATGTCTCTTTGATGTGAGAGCTGAAGCTTAAGACTGAATTTAATTATCTGTGTGGTTCTTTCCTCAAAGGACCATTTCAGTCACTTATCTGCATGGTCCTCGGAGTAAGATTACGTCTGGACTTTATAAGACAGACCTCTGAGAGACAACCACCACATCTAGGTAAAAATATTATTATTTTTATTATTTGACATAACCCAGTAACCCAGGGGCCGAAGCCAACTCGCAGAGACCTGTTACATGTTTTTAATTTTATTATTTTACATTATTATTTCATTTTGATGTATAAAACAGTTTTTAAAACCAATTCTACAGAAATAAAATATTATTTATATAATAACTAGCTGCCCGCCCCAGTTTCACACGGGTAGCACTTAGTACTTTTCTTAACTACCTACCCTACCTACCCTACCTACCCTACCTACCCTACCTACCCTACCTACCCTACCTACCCTACCTACCCTACCTATCCTATCTCTCAAGTTGGATCGAACTGCACATGGTGTGCAAATTTTATTATAATCGGTTAAGTGGTTTAGGAGTCCATTGAGGACAAACATTGTGACACGAGATTTATATATATTAAGATATCGTCACTGGAAAGGCAAAAATACTTAACGTCATATAAATAACGTGGCGGTTAAGTAATTTTGCCTTTCCAGTGACGATATAATATCAATACCAAAGGCAAATTGAAAGAGTGGCTTAATAATCATACTACAAGTTTAGTAAACTTTAGTTCAAGGAACTATCATCTAATAGCACATTCCTCCCAGTCTAGGATATTATTAAATATTATGACTATGAAAGATCATCAACCTCATATCAGCTGAAAGATTTGATTAATATAATATCTGTTTCATATCACTAATTGACACAATCATTGTATAAAGTACTTCCTTAAATTACATAGGGTTCTGTACGTCCGAACCCTTGTAGGATCAATTGTGTGTCTGTCTGTCACAGCCAATTTGCTCAGAATCTAATGGATGTTTGGATGAAGTTGACATTCGGTACATATGAATTTTTGTGACCCAAACAAGGATGTTTAATGTAAAAATGAATTTTAAATATGGGGTTCATTTTTGGGAGACAAATAAGAAAAAAAAAAGTTTTGCATACTGTACCATGCTACATATCAAATGAAAAGACCACTGTGAGAGTCTCAAATTTTAATTTTATAATGTAAATAATTAATCGCTTTAAAATTTAAAGTTACTTATTTAAGAAAATGGATGAAAATTGAACACTACCCTATAATCTAATTATTTATTTATTTACCACTAGCTTCGCCCCGCGGTTTCACCCGCATAAATCTAGATCCCGTGGGAATATCGGGACAAAAAGTATCCTATGTCCTAACCCAGGTCATGGTCTGTTCATAACCCGTTCCGCCGTTTCAGCGTGAATAACAAAAAAATAAACAAACACTTTCGCATTTATAATATTAGTTAGTATTATCACTTGCATTGTTTTTACAGGTGGGGAACCCAATATAGCAGAACAATTCAATAACGAAATGCAACTACACAATATTAATATCTCAATGCCAGTCTTGATTCCGATTTTTTCTAAAACCAATCAACAGCTGAGTTTGCTATAGCATAGATGAATAAAGATGGGAGACTCCGCAGTTTAGCTATAAAGCTACAAGTATGCTGCGGGCCCGTCTTGTTGGGCCAATTCAGTGAGTGTAACGTAGTCAAGATCTAAGAGTCACGCGATAGAAAGAGAGGCAACTTCTAGGTGAATATAACTGAAGGTCATTAGCGCTTGGGCACGCCACAATTGCGGCGATAAGACCCCTCTTTGAGGAGTGGCTTGAGAGGCGCCACGGCGTCCTCACCTTCCGCCTGACGCAGGTCCTCACTGGACACGGCTGCTTCGGGAGGTTCCTGTTCAGGATAAGGCTGGAGGAAACACCCGGGTGTCACCATTGTGTGGATCGGCCTGAGGACACGGTGGAGCATACGGTGGAGGTCTGCCCGGCTTGGGCGGAGCAACGCCGTGTCCTCGTAGAGGCAATCGGCGGCGGTGATCTCTCGCGTCCGGCCCGGTTCAGGCCATGGTACGGAGCGAGAGGAAATGGCAGGCCGTCACCTCCTTCTGCGAAGCGGTAATGCTCGCGAAGGAGGAGGCGGAACGCATGAGGGAGAGGCAAATTTCGCGCCCTCACGCCCCTAACCGCCGCAGGAGGAGACGTCCGGGGCGGGAATCGCGAGCCGCTTTCCGGCCACCGTAGGCGCGGGCTTGCGGACGGTGAGCAATGGGTAGCTCGCCGTCCGATAAGGACCAAGCCCGGGTCGACGGCGCGTTGTGTTCCACGCGCGCCTCAAAGTGATGTCAGATTTGACGGGGTCCGCTAGGGCCAATGCCTGCCGGGGGTTCGAAGAAAACCGATAGGGACATCGTGGCCCCCGGCAACAGGGCAACCGAAGGAACACGGGTGGGTTTTAGTCAGTAAGAGTCTGACACGCCCTCCCGCTCCACCCAGAGCGGGAGAAGTTATTTGATAATTTCCCACCCAAAAAAAAAAAAAGGTCATTAGCGCTGTGCGACCTGAATTGCACTTTATTGTGTCGTAGCAAGAGTCGCTTTTTATTTAAATGATTTTGCGGAGTGTCCCATCTGTATTAATCTGTGGCCATAGAGTTTTTGAGAGAGTGAATCACAAGCAGCCGTCAAAGATCGCGGATTTAGATTAGGATGGAGATACATGATTAATTAGCTGCTGCCTGCGGCTTCGCCCGCGTGGACACTAATTATTTTTCTTAAATAAAAGTAGCCTCAGTTACTCCTTATAACATCAGCTATCTGCCAGTGAACCTCCCGTCGAAATCGGGCCAGACGTTACGGAGATTAATCGGAACAAAGAGACAAAAAATTAGAAAAAAAATAAGTACCTTAATATTGTTATAAGTACAGTAAGCGCTCAAAAGTGCATGAGCACGCTAAGAGTCGTATTGCTGTGAACACGCGGTATAGCTCGTACATTTGTATGTGTAAGCAACACGATACACACACCACAGATAACGCAGTTTTGCGCTACACGAAACAACAATATATTTCCGTCGCTTTAAACATGCTAGCACACACGCACTATGCGCGTGAACTTGACCAGTTAATGGCATTGCTAAAATTCGATAGTAACTTAACAAGTGCAGATAGCAGAAAGCGTAAACCGTTGGTATGGAATTCAAACTGCCTCAGGTTCTAATCTCGTAAAACACAGTGCGGTTTTTTGCAAATATTATTATTTTTGTTTTCGATAATAATATTTTTTAAATATTGCTGCTTTTTTATGTTGTTATTGCAATAAAGGTTTTAGAATAAAAAATGCGTGATATATGATAAAAAAATTTAAAAAAATATGTTTATTCGTTATATTTATTTTACATAAGTTAATAAACTGCTACAATTATTTATCATTACTTCAGCTGAATAAGATGTGAAATAGATGTCAAGAAACTTAGAAGCAGTTTGTATTATTTTGACATATTTAAATTATGAAATATTTTAAATTTTTAATGGATTTTTTCACCATAAATATTAAGCTTTGATCATGGTCGAAGTAATTAAGTAATAAATAAGAATATTAGACTACTTAAAATGTAAAAAACTACTTACAGAATAGGTAATTTTAAGGTAATATGGGCAGTTTGTTTATATTTTATTTGTATTAATTATTTTACATTTTATTTGACTTTAGTAAATATTGGTTGTTATTGAGGTTAAAGCTTAAGTATTCATTTTCTTTACGAAAAGAAGATTGAAACTAAACCTCAAATTTTAATCCCAAAATAATACTATTACTAAAATAATATTAAACAATTTCGGTATATCTGCAAGAAATCGACAAACACCCTATTGAAACGTGTTTAAAAAATTCGTTACCATAAATTCATGCAATAACGAATCTGTTGTTTATTAAGTTGGTACGGTCAATATTTTAAGGTCAAAAACGGTTTTCTAGCTGGTCTTCAGTGATGCAAGCCTTCAGAGTGCACGGCGAACGGTTCATAATGACGTGTTTTTAATAATTCAGCAAAATAT
The DNA here is from genome assembly GCA_949152395.1 of Agrochola litura. NCBI lineage: Eukaryota > Metazoa > Arthropoda > Insecta > Lepidoptera > Noctuidae > Agrochola > Agrochola litura. The sequence continues at coordinate 23,964,747 of OX424495.1, read as the reverse complement.
CTCGTTGGTATGAAACCATTTGTTTCATTCACCATTTGACGTCGCTGCTACTCGATAATAAGCCCCTTCCTCATATCTCTTAACCCTCACAGTATTTCTCTAGAACAAAGAAAAACATTGTTTTTATTACACATAATACCTTATTATTTATTATTCACTAATCGAATTAAACCTCACAATGAATTTAAAACTTTAAAGGCATCTTCTGTCTCAACAATACCTCTGTTCTATCAACAATACCCTTGATTAAGATTTATGTTTAGTAAAATATGAAATATATAAATGATAACACTCACACTTAGTCCGGTTTCATTAGATATTCACTTCACTTTTACGCAGCGCAATAATATTCTCTGATCTGATCTGATCTCTTCAATATATTTTATGCCTGCTTTTTGATAATAATAACCACAACACTGCGCTAAATACTCGTCACCAATATTATCCACGAACCAACAAAGTTCTATTAATTAAATACTCGTAACAAACTGCATCTACCCCACAGAAATCGAAATAATTTACTTAGTTTTTTGTGGTCTACCTGCTAAACTTTAATATTTATGTGAACAAGACGAATGAAACTAAAAACGAATGATGATTATTGAACTAGTCATTGGTTGCAGACAAAGTGAGTGTGTGTGTGTAATGTGCGTGTCTACAGTATTGTAACAACTTATAGAAGAAGGTCTTAAGTCAAACCGAAGCGTCAGTCTATTGCTTTGTGAGATTGCTCATGGACTTTTGGTCGGTACTGTACCTATAAATATACTTTCACAGCCATTTATTAAAATGTTGTTATTTTGACAGTACTAACAGACACTTCTATTTTATTTATTTGTATAAAATTTCGGGCATCACTCCATTGTTAGACTCCTATCTTCTACCACAAGAATCTGTATTCTAACTAGTCCACAAAAGACACCCCAGGTACTTCAGCAACCAGCGCTGTGGCTCTATCTTGCATAGGGTTGCAGCATTATGCTGAGCGATGACCGTTTTGCGTGGATGTGACGCATATTTTCGATCAAATTATTTTTTACCTGTTTTTATTCTTTCTTTGCGTCATGTTTACCGCAAATATCTGTAGGTATTTTTTTTTTCCTTTCCCACCTGGCCGGGGACGAACCCAATACCAATATTAATCAAAGGAAAATGGTTACAAAATAAACAGTAGTAGTTATTCATACACAAATGAGTCATACAACCAGTCAGTTGGTTCCTAGGAACTGTGAATCATAATGTTGTTTACTATCAGACAAACCGTTTCTTTTGCTGTAGTATTATTTAAGAATAGTATTTTTGATGTTTGCCGGTGACAAAATTGATTTTATAGAATTTTGTGACACATTGCCCTTGAATTTATTTATTGATGATAAAAAATTGTTTCTTTTCAATAATATTTTCTAGCAAGACTACTGTTTTGTGAGTATAGGCTTACAATTCAACCACTTAAAGAAAATATTTCATTTGTTCATTTCACATAAATCTACATGGGCACTTATGAAACGTCAGAAGCTGGTGTATGGTTCAAATTGGTCGTTTCCTATGAAGAAAAGCTGGCAAGAAACTCCACGGTTACTCTTTAAAAAATTATTAGCTTTTACAATATTTTTAAGTAACGGTGTTAATAGGTAGGTGTGGGAGGACAGTGTAGGCCTTTCAACAAGTACAAGGTAGTTAACAACATAGAAAATGGTCAACAAATCTACAGTCTACTAGGTCTACAGCATCCACAAAATAAAAAAGAATCTTTAAAAAGATGCACAAAATAATAAAAAATAAAAACGTATTTAAACCAAATAACATGATTGCCATTACAACTACTGTAACAAATCTGAATAAATCTGCACCTTCAATGAAAAGTGATGTAACTGGAAAATCATGGTTTTGAGAAAATTAATGTTAAAGTTTAAAAAAAATCAGACTCTTTGTTCTTCACTAAAATGAGTACTGATTACTGACATTGGTAAGCAATATCTTAGTGCACGATTTAGTGTAAGAAGAAACAGATTAATTTGTATAGTTTTTTATAATTTAAAAAGAAATCCAGTTGTATCACCTAACACAACATAATTATATTAAAGTCGTTTTATGTGTAAATTAATTTTAAATGACTTGAACCATTTTACACATTATTTATTGGTTGGCGTTAGATGATTATGTGTAGGTAAATATATCAGTTTGTACTAATTCACATACATCGCATAATAAGAGTCACATACATTTGTATTAATATTTAAGGTACTTGAAATATTTGTTCAGTTCACATTGATATTATTTAAAATGTATTTTATTACACATTAATAAATGTAAAAAAATGCTTAGTTAGAGCACTTTACACCAAAATAAGCTTGCTCAATTTTAATCTTAAAGGGATACCAATTAGACAAAAAAATTGCATTTTTTTGAAACTGTTAAACTTTGTGTAAGATTATTAAAACTGATATAGTTCAAGATTTATCACTTTTCACTGAAGGTACAGAAATATCATGTTCACAAACGCCACTAATTGAAGTTTCTTAATGCTAAGAACACTTGACCTGGCAGTCTGGTACCTTATTCACTAAGTTAGCCTCGGCAAGCGTAGCTTAAGCTGATGGATCGAACCGAGCGGCTGTTATTACTTAGCATCAAGCTCGTCCAAATGGATTTTCGGCTGAAAACGAAAATGATTTTAAAGACATTAAAAAATATTAATATTTCAGCTACCTATACTCTGAAATCTTTGTTTTTTTTACACCTAGTGAGAGAAAGAGCAATTGGAGGCTTTAATATAAATAAAACATGATAATTCCATTAGAGGATACAAAATTTCGTGTATTTCTTGTTGTATTTATTTATTTTGTTGTTGCCGAGCTTTACGGAGTAGGCCGAATGAGGCGCCACAAATGTATTATTTATTATTTCGAAATTTCTCGCTTGACCGAAGCTTCGGCTGGTTTATGACTGAAAACGGAAATATGACCAAATCATGATCGTTTTTCCCGAAAACGAAGCTTCGGTCGGTAGTTAGAATTTGACTCTTCTCTAGCAATGCTTCAAACTTGTTATAAAACAGTGAAATTCTAACGTTTTAATGATGCACTTAATATCAGCGGGGCATTTCTAATGAGACAGACTGTGCTGTTGACACATCACACGACTAGAATCAATGATTAATGTACCAGTTTACCCAGTTTCCTTCCTTACGCGAAACTTGAATGTAAATGTCTAGAATTCTACATAGTGTCGCGCTGCAAAAGAACTAAAACAAACCGGCCAACTTTTTTATGCTGGTGTGTGTGACAGCTACGTCTTACACTCGCGCCACGTCATTGTGCTTTTCTAGTGTGCGTGCATTTAGCGGTTAACAGTTGGACGCTATTTTTTTTGACGAGTTGACAGCTTTGGCAGTCTATTTGACTGTCAATTTCCATCTCATCAACCATGCCATCAGATTTTACCCTATTATTTGTTCTCTTTTCAGGGTGATGAAGAAGAGAAATGGGCAGAGAAGGCAGTGGACAGTCTGGTGAAGAAGCTGAAGAAACGGAAGGGCGCCATCGAGGAGTTGGAGCGGGCGCTGTCATGTCCCGGCACGCCATCCAAGTGTGTCACTATTCCTAGATCACTTGATGGCAGGTTGCAGGTTGGTATCAAAACAATTTACTTACGTAATATTCAAAGATGTTATTCAAATAAAAATAAAACCAAGTAGTACATCCGCTCAGTTTAGGCCATATTAACTCATTACTTTGCTAAAAGTAATGAGCGAATAATGGCTTGTGGCTAAGTAATAACAGCCACACGAGTCGATCGATCAGGTTAAGCTACGCTTGCCGCGGTGGGTCCATGAATGGGTGACCATCTTCACATACCAAGACCCCTTCGTGCCTCGGAAAGCACGTTAAGCCGTTGGTCTTGGCTGTCATTTCTAGATCTTTGACAGGCGTTATGGGTAGTTTGAAGCCCAAAAGTCTGACAACCAGTCTTACTAAGGAGTATCGTGTTACCTAGTTCCTAGATTGTGGAGGTTAGATAGGCAGTCGCTCCATGTAAAATACTGGTATTCAGTTGCATCCGGTTAGACTGGAAGCTGACCACAACATAGTTGGAAAAAGGCTAGGCAGATGATGACTTTGCTAAAAGGACTCAGTACCACTTTTGCTTAGCTAATGAGTGTGTCTCAAATCACAGTTAAAATTGCAGCTGAAACAATACCCTCCCTGGTACATGATATCTCACACATAAATCTATTATTGTTTATTATGATGACGATAGATGTCTTTGGCGAAATGTGGGAGGTATGTTCTCTAAATTATTTTGCCCACAAACTGATAACTGTCGTTCAAGTAAGGTCCATAGACCCACCGTTAACATAAAACCTAAAAATTCCAGGTATCACACCGGAAAGGCCTGCCACACGTGATATACTGCCGCGTCTGGCGCTGGCCCGACCTGCAGAGCCATCATGAACTCAAACCCTTAGAGATCTGCCAGTACCCCTTCAGCGCGAAACAGAAGGAGGTCTGCATCAACCCCTACCACTATAAAAGAGTCGAGAGCCCCGTGTTACCACCAGTGTTAGTACCCAGACATTCTGAATTCGCTCCAGGACATTCGTTACTCCCCTTTCAAAGGACTGCGGAACCGTCAATGCCTCATAACGTCTCCTACTCAGGGTCAGGGTTTCCTCCGTCAGCTAGTTCGGAACTCCCTGATACGCCGCCTCCAGCGTATTCCCCACCTTCAGACGACTCAGAACCTCCTGGGGAAGTTGCCCCGGTTTCCTACCAGGAACCCCTATACTGGGCATCAGTAGCATATTACGAGTTGAACTGTCGTGTAGGTGAAGTTTTCCATTGTAACTCTCATTCGGTCGTTGTCGATGGGTTCACAGATCCCTCGAATAACAGCGACAGGTTCTGCTTAGGTCAGCTCAGTAATGTGAACAGGAATTCTACGATCGAGAACACGAGACGTCACATAGGAAAAGGGGTACATCTGTATTATGTCGGGGGTGAAGTGTATGCGGAATGTTTATCAGACGCCGCTATATTTGTCCAGAGTCGCAACTGTAATCACCACCATGGCTTCCATCCGTCTACCGTGTGTAAAATACCTCCTGGATGTTCGTTGAAGATCTTCAATAATAAGGAGTTCGCGCAACTGCTGTCCCAAAGTGTCAATCATGGTTTCGAAGCGGTTTATGAGCTGACGAAGATGTGCACGATTCGTATGTCGTTCGTGAAGGGCTGGGGGGCGGAGTACCACCGCCAGGACGTGACGTCCACGCCCTGCTGGATAGAGATCCACCTGCACGGGCCGCTACAGTGGCTGGACAAGGTCCTGACGCAGATGGGCTCGCCTCACAACGCTATCTCGTCGGTGTCCTAGCCGCGTCGCCCTCACTCGACACCCCCCACCGTACTTTGGTATCCGGTATTAAAATTCTTTAATCTCAAAAATCATTTCAACCGTTGCATTTTGTATTTTATACGTGACAGAATATTTTTAATCGTTTTTTTAATGTTTTGTGTTGTAATAAAGCCCCAATTGGCATTTTACAATTATGCAGCTCAAACCATGTGTCCAATTTATTGAATCGTATTTTGTAAGCGTATTATAATAATTAAAGACATTAAGGTTTACTAAACTTGTCAATATAATTTATGACAAGGTAAAAAAAGATATTATTGGTGTAAATAAATAATGCTTAAAAACTTTTTTTGGTAATGTCAAGCACAAAAAGTCTAAGTTCGCCATAAATTCGTTCGATATTAATGATATTATATTTTAGTATATTATTATAAATATATTATTAAGGTAAGACATATGTATGTAAGTTTAATATACTAGTAGCTTAGATTTAGTTTTAATGCAATTTTATTTTAACTAACATTTATATCATTATTTTAGTTTTGTGGCTCTTTGTGTAATTAAATTCTGTTTTTACGCAAAAACAAACTAGAACTGTATTAAAATTATTCGGTTAATCTATTATTAACAGAGGCAATCGTACAATATACTTGCTATATCTCAATTCTCAGCTGAGCTAAAAGAGCCCTAAATTTATTACCAAAGGGAATAAAAGTAATAGAATATTATACGATTTTATACAAATACGCCACAAAACTTTATTTGACATAGTGTAGTACGATCATGTGTTCTATATATTACAGTAATTGTATTTATAAATTTATATAAGTACGTCAAATAATTTTTTTCGACTCGCATATCGGATATAGAGAAGATTTTACCTAGATTATAATTAATTATATATAATTTGAAAGAAAGAGTGAGAGAGAGACAGGGTTTGCGTGCATGCTAAAAAGAGAGAGCGAGAAGATAGCGAAGGTTAACAAAATGGCGGTGTTCGAGTCGAAAAAATATTAATTTGACAATAATTTTGAATCGTGCCATCATAAAAGTTGACAGAATTTAATTTGTCATATAAATTGTAAAACCTGAATGTTGCAATTTCATTATAAATCGTTTTGTTCGTAGTTGTTTTTATATTGTAAATGTTTTATTTTAAAATAAAATAATCTCGGAAGTTTTTGATAAAAAAAAGTCGGAATAATTTAAAGCAAAATTTTTAAACGTTGTAGTTATTAGAAGTGACAGTTTTACTAAAAGAAAAGAATTAAAACCAAATCAGGGGACATGTGCAGAAGTAAAGAAAAAATGTGATTGATCTCAAAATATTAATAAGAAAAGATTTAGTTCCTCCAAAAGAGTGACTGTTGCGTGTCCCAGTTATAATAGAGATACAGTCCGGCCGTCGAATGAATGGGTTCCATGGGTAACCTGTTAGTTGGAAAATTTCTAGTAGTAATAAGGATCAAATTCGCAAAATTCGTTAGTATGACACTGATAGGTTACAAGAACACATTCTTTCAACGACTGTACTGTAATACTGTAGTAAAATACATTTAACTTATATATTTTCTAATAAAATATTGCAGTGACTAACGTTTTCAATTTAACTAATCACAAGCCAAGTAAAAACTTTATTCTTTTACCCCATTGGTTAAAGGGTCAATTCAATTAAATCGGTATACTGAAAACAGAAAAAAATACGTAAATTTATGCATTGAGCTGAATATAATTTTAATCTTTTATATACCACATAGTCAGACAGAAAATACCATATTATGTTTTTTTAATATCCGCGCGTGCTTCGACGCGGTCATATCCTATCTGATATGTAATAATTATATTCATTTGCAATGTTCATAGAATGCTATACAGCTGTTTATCAAATATAGCTTAAGATGTTAAATAACATTTCAAAATCATGTCTAACTAAACAAGGGGGCAATTTAGCTGTTTCTTAAATACAGTATTTATTGCAATAAATGTATGCTGTACCTACGTCTGAAAAACGTTTCTTTGTTTCAACCATATAATAATGCCAATTAACGCCTTACATCGTATATGTATGGCATTTGCTACTAATTGGAAGAATGATCCAGTGAATTTATATAATTATAATTGTAAAGATTTAAATATTATCGTTGACGCTGCATTAAAATACTTATACGTAAAAAAATATGAAGTAAAATGTTACATTTACAAACAGTTCATGAATTCCTTCCGTTAAATGGTAAAATAATGATTAAAAAAAAATATAAATCTGATCTAATGTCTAGCCAGGTATCTAAAACAAAGACTTACAACTTGTCTGTTACACAAATATTTGTAAACCAGTCAAAATGTATTTTCTCAATAAATTTAAACTCCTACTATAATTAAAAGAAAAAGCAGCGTCAACTAAATGCGGTTTTTATATACATTTGAACGTGTTGTTACAAAACCTATGGCCTCTAGAAATGTGCCTAAATTGTAGTTCGTATGACCGTCCACTTGAGTTGCTGAATTTTTGTATGGATTTAATCATTTTGTGATCAATCAGTAACGCAGTCGGTGTATGGGCCATAAAAGATTTTACCGTTTTTACCCTATTTTTCGGAAAGGGGTAATTTCTGTTAACTTTGTTTATAGAAGCTGGTTGTATGCTCATTAGTGCAAGTGTACGATCAGCTTTATCTATAACATAGTAAATCTTTATTTTTACGCGGAGCGACTGTCTTTTAGAGCTTATAAACTATACGGTTCTTAAGAGAAATTGTTACCCTATATTTTAGAAGAGGGTAAATTATGACGGTGTGTAGAAAAAAAACTATATTTACCAACTAAATCCATACATAAACTTAGCTACTTCGTATACAGTAACTAAATAGTATACTTTCATATTTTTCTTTTACATAATGTTATTTCATATATAACATATTGGCTTGTTGTCATAAATACACGCAACTATATTTATATTATTATTATAGTGCCTTTTTAAACTTTGAACTTCGACGAATGCCTTATTATTTTAATTATTACATGAGAATAGTATTCATATTATATTTGGAATTATCTACGATATTGCATTTTTGTTTTTTTTTTAATTATAATTTGACCATAATTATAATAGTGCCTATTCTTATAAATTAGTATAAATACCATTTGTATGCCTTATTTTTTCGAATTCATATTTTTATTATAGGAGTTGTGTAAAAAGTAGCTGTGTGATCCTGATCACTTTTTGATTTTTGCCAATGTGAGCGGACATAAATAAATTCAGAAGTGATATTACAAGAAATACCAATTAATTACAATAATGAAATTTTCTGTTGGCTTATTAATATTGTCTCTTGGAAAGTTAATGAGGTTTACCCAATTACTTTTAATACAAGTCTATGTATATGTCTGTTAAAAAACGTAGAAGTCTGTAGACTTATTGCTGATATTACATTGTATATTTAACACTACTTTTGGATTGGTTGTACCGAATGATCTTCCGTATCTTTTTTCCCTCGCGATGTTTAAAGTCCGCAATATACGCAAAGAAAATGTATTTGATTGTGTTACATTGATTGGTGTAATATTTAAATTGATTGAGGTTTAATTTTGTAGAAGTTATTATTTTGATGAGATTCTTAAATACTTTCCAATTTTTATCGAATTTTAATAAAAATTTAAGATTTCATACGTATTTTCATTCAATAAAATAATAGATCTTTACTTCGGTACAGTTAAATCCAAAACTAAAATACTAATAATGGTTATATGTGCGTCTGAATCGTGTGATCTTTGTGACGTCAGAGTGAAATGTAAACTTGTACATAATGTTTTACGGCAGTGTGTGTCATTGTTATGTAGTTTTGTTCAAAGAATTTTGGATTTGACAATTTTTTTACGCAATTATGTATGTGCCCGCGACTTCGCCCGCGAGTTTTTTTTTGTTTAATATAAAATACATCATATGACACTCGGCAATAGTATAGTTAACTATTAGTGAAAGAATTTTCGGAATCGGATTATTAGTTCCGAAGATTACCCCCTACATACAAACTACAAATTTTACCTCTTTATAATAATATAAAGAGGTAATCATAATATATATTATAATTATTATAATTTATATTATATTATAAATTACAATATAATATAAATTATAATACAATATAAATTAGAATATATATTATTATATTATAAGTATATATGATGATATTATCAACCTGTATGTCTTACCTACCCTACTAAAAAGGCAGGCCTTATTCGAGTTATAGGTATTGCCCTGTTTTATCAAAATGACTTAATAAAAGTATTGTAAAAAAAGCTTACTTTTGATGTGAAGGTTTACAGTTTTTACATTTTATAATTTTTTAAACTTATTGCTTTTGTTTGAAAATATTTTTTGTAATTACTTAATAATTTTAATTTAGATACATCTCTTTGTGAGAAGCACAAAATCCTGAAAATCTATTGATTTAATTTTCTCTGTCAACTGCATTAATAAAATAAATAATTTATTAAATAAAATAACTATAGTTTGATCGAGACCGATGATCCGCGTCTTAGGAATGCACGGCGAGGCAAGGGGCAGCGTTGAAGAATGAGCGGTGGGACGCCGTGAGCGTTGACGAATGAGCGGTCTGCACTGCCCCCGTCTCGCCGCGCACGTACCTAAGGCGGGGAACAGCGGTCCCGGTAAAACTATACCTATCTACCAAAGGTTTAGAAAAATTGTCAAATCCAAGAAGTCTGTTTGTCTGTTAATTTTGCGAGGTTGTTGTATGTGTCGTGTTGTCGGATTTATATGAAATGAGTTTATGTGGGTCTTAGGGCTCTGTCCACTGGGGCGTAACATGGTTATATGAAAAAACGCACAAGTTTTGTAAGATTAATGTAAATAAGCGCAAACAAAATTCAAAAAAATCACCGACACCGTAGGTAAAAATACGTTTTTTTTTGTTATAAAATGTTTAGAGGCAAACAAAATATCAGGTGTTTTAAAACACTGTGTTGTTACTACAACTTATGAAATGTGTTGCCAGCTAAAAGGTTGTCTAAATTATTCCATATTACGTCACAGTGGACAAGAATCTTTGTGTACAAAATTGTGAATGTTTCCTTTCGCTCTATTTACTTGTAAGATAGGTGTAAGCGCATAGAAGCCATTGTTCATGTAATTTTTAGTATATTTTTTCTCTGTTTAGCAATTAATAAAGTTTCTTTTATTGATATAATTGGTGCATTTTATTATATGACACTTGCGGGAGGCCTTTTCTTAGCAGTGGGAAAGAACAGCGGGCGAATTCGGTCATTCAAAAGGTAATATAAATTTTTGATTGCTTCCTCCTTCTTTATTAATTTCAAGAAGAATTTGTACCCCCACTTTCATTTAATATTGCTCACAGAAGAATATCTGTAGATTTAGCAATTTTTCTCTACGTTTAGCTGGAATTTCTTCTATATTAGGGACAGATGTCATTTTAAAACAATCTGCACACCTAATACCGGTAAAACTAACTTGGGTAGATTGTCTAATAAAATTCTAGATAAATGGGTAATATGGGCCAGTGATTAAGTCCAATAACTTCTTTGGGAAAAGTCTGCCTAAAAGGCAAAGGAAGAATTTTCATCATTTATGTAATGTATTTTCCAACTCGTGGGTTGGATGGAAGAGGCGGCTCTTTGACCTGCTCGGTCCCCAGACCTAACAACACTGGATTTTTACGTCTAAAAGTATGAAGCGGTGTGTCGTGCATGCGTAGGGAATGGAAGGAAGTCAATTTGAGTAACACAAATATCTCTTCTTAAGGGGGCCCTTCCCTACCAGGCGGCGGCCGACTTAGCGACACGCGGGGTTGCGACAATCGTAAATAGGATCCGGCAGCTGGGACTCGAGGTGGCCCTGCACAAGTCTGAGGCCATGGGTTTTCATGGTCCTCGGAATGCGCCACCGTCGGGTTCCCAGGTAATGGCGGGAGGGGTTCACATCGGTGTCGAGTCGACGATGAAGTAGGTATCTGGGATTCGTCCTCGACAGCCGGTGGAATTTCGTCGAACATTTCCGACGTTTGGCTCCCAGACTGGACCGGGCCGGGGCTGCCTTGAAGCGGCTCCTGCCCAATCTGGGAGGTCCAAACGCCTCCTGCCGGAGGCTCTATGCGGGGATCGTGCGGTCCATGGCCCTTTACGGGGCACCGGTGTGGGCGCGTTCATTGAGGCTGCGGCCAGCCCGCCGGTTGAACGCGTCCCAGAGGGTCATGGCCATCCGGCTGGCCCGAGGATACCGCACGGTCTCCTGCGAGGCGGCGAGCCTCCTTGCCGGATTACCGCCATGGGATCTGGAGGCAAAGGTCCTCGCGCACATCTGGGAGTGGCGCGAGGAGGCGAAACGCCGGGGCTTAACTCCGATGCCGCAAGAAATCGCGGCACAGCGGACAGAGCTCCGGCGGGATCTCATGGCGTCATGGAGGGTGCGATTGTCGCAACCCCGCGCTGGGCACGCCACAATTGCGGCGATAAGACCCCTCTTTGAGGAGTGGCTTGAGAGGCGTCACGGCGTCCTCACCTTCCGCCTGACGCAGGTCCTCACCGGACACGGGTGCTTCGGGAGGTACCTGTTCAGGATAAGGCGGGTGGAAACACCCGGGTGTCACCATTGTGTGGATCGGCCTGAGGACACGGTGGAGCATACGGTGGAGGTCTGCCCGGCTTGGGCGGAGCAACGCCGTGTCCTCGTGGAGGCGATCGGCGGCGGTGATCTCTCGCGTCCGGCCCTGGTTCAGGCCATGGTACGGAGCGAGAGGAAATGGCAGGCCGTCACCTCCTTCTGCGAAGCGGTAATGCTCGCGAAGGAGGAGGCGGAACGCGTGAGGGAGAGGCAAATTTCGCGCCCTCACGCCCCTAACCGCCGCAGGAGGAGACGCCCGGGGCGGGAATCGCGAGCCGATTTCCGGCCACCGTAGGCGCGGGCTTGCGGACGGTGAGCAATGGGTAGCTCGCCGTCCGGTAAGGACCAAGCCCGGGTCGACGGCGCGTTGTGTTCCACGCGCGCCTCAAAGAGATGTCAGCAGAATTGACGGGGTCCGTTAGGGCCAATGCCTGCCGGGGGTTCGAAGAAAACCGATAGGGAAATCGTGGCCCCCGGCAACAGGGCAACCGAAGGAACACGGGTGGGTTTTAGTCAGTAAGAGTCTGACATGCCCTCCCGCTCCACCCAGAGCGGGAGAAGTTATTTGATAATTTCCCACCCAAAAAAAAAAAAAAAAAAAAAAGGGGGCCCTTCCCGATCCGTCTATCGTCAACGCGAGCATGGTCGAAAAGCTTGTTGTTTCATCCAGCGCAAGTGAGAACCGCTAACAAGCAAGTGAGAACGCGATAACATTGTACGAAAAATAACTGGTTTCAGGAAATACGTGTTTTTGAATACGCCTTACAAGTTTGTAAAATATTTTTTTGTAATTTAGAATCTCCATTACATGGGCGAGGTTTCTATAAAGATGTTTTCTTTACTTTTACAATTTATAAGTACATTATGAACGGTCAAAGTTGAGGTAAAATTTGTGCAAAAAAGCAGATTTTTGGAGGCTTATATTGAATTTGTTTCGCCAAATTTTTATTTTTTTATTTCATAGAAACCTAGATATAGTGCACAAGATACCCATTAGTTTAAAAGAATTAAAGAAATATGTGTTACAACGCCATAATCACGTACGAGCGTTTGTATGAAAAGTATGACGGGTTGGCCACTCTTAAGGCGATAACCGACTTTTAATGATTTTATACTGAAAATCACGTCTAAACGAGTACTGTTAATGATTTGGAAAAATATTAGAGCATTTCTTAATAACTTAATTTTTAACAGAATAGTAGACCAGTTGTTTCGTGCTAACAATAAACAAAAATAAATTATGACGATATAAAGGCAAGATTTAGGATAAATAAATAAAAATATTTAAAAAAAATATCTGTTTTCCATTACCGTGACACTGAACCAATGACCTCATGAACCCCTCAACAATTATGTCGGTCCTTCTACCAAACACCTACACATCTAATTCTAAGGTCTAATTCTAGTGCAGCTTTTGTTTAATCTTTGACATTTTCAATGTTTCAATGTAGTCTTTTTTTGTTGTTTTTGTGTAAGTGTCTTCATTCATACAGAGCATATAAATTTCATTCAATTAGGAATGTCTGGGGTAGGACCGTAGGCGTAGGTCACTATTAACCCGTTCTATTTCTATAGTACCGCCGCACCCCTGCCGCCCGCTGATACCACAAATTAGTGGATATTAAGGTATTTATATACATATCTAAAAATAATAACAAAAGAGGTATATCTACTATACATGTAACAAATATGACATGAGGAATCGTGGTTTTGTTCAGTTTCTATTCACTAGATGGCGCTTTACATTTACGTCACGTTTCTGAATCGCGGTGTTAAGATTCTCCACCGTTGAACGACCCTCGTGTATTTCTGTAAAGAATTCATACTTACCTGGCATAGGGGATACCGTGATCACTAAGGCGGTTCCCCCAGGGCGAGGCCTTCCCATTGCACTGCGGTTGGGTTGACCCCTGCGATTATCCCTAATGTGGATAACTCGGATGCGTAATTTTTGGTAGTGGGGACTGCGTACGCGCCGTCCCCTCAGAATTCTATAAACACTTGTTTTATGAACAAAAGTTAACTACGTGCAGGCTATCCACTAACCTTAATTTCTTCCGACTGTTGTTCAATCTGTACAGAAACGCGACGGTATAAAATAAAACCGTTGAAGCCACTAATTAAACCCTATTCTTTCCCCTGACTTTATCATTACACGTCAGTTCGACAGGAAAAACAATCCTTCGATCACAACACATTCTGAATTCAGAGAGGAATTCAGAATGTGCGAGTCCAGCCTCAGGTACATTCCTATCAGTTTGCATCTTGTCAGTCAAACCAAGGGATTGCGTGTCTGTGGGTGGATAAAATCTTTTCATTTTATGAAGATTGTTGTCATTTAAAGGGAATACTGGTCATTTTGAATATTATCTTTATGGATTCAAATGGATTATTTTCAATTTACCAAAGCTTGATGACGTCCTTTTTACTTTAGCGCTGTTCCCGTACATTTTTTTTTTTTTCTATATGACGGTGAGATTTGTACCTATGTGTTTGCCGTGCTTGGGCACATTTCGAATACTATCAACTTTATCGTCCATTTCTTGGGAATCCATTTTATCCTTCTGATGGAGACGAATACGAAATAATCGCAAACGAGCGCTCAATCACGCCGGACACATAAACAGGTACACCCCGATTCAAACTTAGGCCGTATTCCGAGTTATGTCAAAAGTGATAATATCGCGAATCCGACCAAATTTAATAGTCACAAAATATAAGGCTTATTGAGTAACAATTGTGACTTTGGACTTTGGTCGGATTCGCGATATTATCAATTTTAACGTAACTCGGAATGCGGCCTTAATGGCGGCTCGGAATATGAGGCGGTGAGGGGTGAGGGGTGGGGTACTGCGCAGCGAGCACCGCACTTCCGAGCCGTCATTAATTTTGAATCGAACTGTAGGTACCTACCAACTTGATCGTACAACTAGATTGAAGATAAGACAGCGGTGTTATTTAAAAGAACATGTAGTGACAAAAATTTAAAAGGGCATGGTTTGGTCATGTTGAGAGGATGAATTAAAGGCGACTAACAAAATGTATTTACAAAGCAGATGTGACTGTAAACGCCGGGAGGGGACGCCCTAGGCGGACATATATACTGACCTTATTGGTGATGTTCTTCAGAAAGGCCAGGTACGTGCCTACCCCCATTGGAAGAAGGCGTGAGTTTATGTATGGATTTAACTTGATCAGCTATCGCGTCGCGTCCATCGCGACGCCGCGCCGCGCCGCGACGTGATCGGCGGGGTTTTAATACCGTCATTATTTTTTGCTCTTGCAAATCCACTGGCGTTCATTTCCTAAGGATTGTAGATTCCGGCAGGAATTAAAACATTAGTGGATGAGCCGCTATTGTTTCAGCCATGTTTCCAAAAAAGGAGTAGATATACATTCAGCGAGTTTTTTTTTTCATGTGTGGACAATTGGACACTGATGCAGCCCACTGTAGGTACCAGTCGAAATTAAATGCAAATTTGCTTCATAATTAAGATAAATTATATAAGTTAATATTTTTTGAATGCAAGTGGTACACACGGCTACACATCAATCTATACATTTCCAGTTTATGCTGATATCGCATCGTATAGGATTTCCGTACAATGCGATTTTGTCAATGTGTACATACATCGATTTCTCTGTACTTCTCCCTGATTATGTACTGTACCGATTTACATGGCTCTTTGTTTCTTTTGTTACCTACCTAGCGGAAACTCGCGAAAGAGTCCAGTTAGCTTACGCATACTTACGATTTTTTTTTCACCTTTCAAATTCAAAATATTTTATTTCACATAAACCTACATGGGTACTTTCAAACGTCAGAAGCTAGGTGCACGGTTCCAATTGGTCGTTTCCTATGGAGAAGAGCCGGCAAGAACTCCACGGTTACTCTTTTAAAAATAATTGGCTTTTACAATACTTTCAAATAGCAGTGTTACTAGGTATGGGAGGACAGTGTAGGTCTTTTAATGAGTACCAGGTACTTAACAAAATAGAAATGGTCAACAGGGGGCCTAAAACGGCCGCTTTTGCAGAATCATATTATGATAATATTATGAATCACACAAACTGTCAGAAACTGACAATTCATAATATTATCTGCGTTCAATTCATATTACACAATTCATCATTGTTTGACAGTTTTGTGATTTAATGAAATAACATTTAAACCACAGAAATAAATTTTTTTAATTTTATTTAATTAATAAAAACTGTAAAGAAAAATTATCCGGTTAAATTACGGTCTTCATTTTTTCATGCGGCAATATTTACACCAAATATGATTCTGATATGAATTGAATTAAATATGATTCAGCTAAAATATTTGTGTCACCATAGAGGAATTGTTGGGGATTCAGAAAATGAATTGCTTTTAGAGGAATTGCTAATGTGGCCGTTTTAGACCCGCAGATCTACAGTCCACTAAGCCTGCAGCGTTCTCACATTCACAAAATAGAAAAGAATCTACACAAAAGATAAATAAATTAATTTGTGTATGTTGATGATGTTATATTAATTTCCTGTCACTGTTATACATAGCAATTACAATACGAATTTGTATGGGGTAGGTATTAGATATCACAACTTAAAGTGAAAAAAAAAAAAAACATTTTACAAATGAAAAAACACTAAGTAGGTACAAAGAGAAAAAATCTTTAATTTCAGAAGTCGATGGCAAAAACGAAAATACAAATTAAATTCTTATAATAATATCTGCTTATGTAATTTGCACGCCGAAATTAAAGGCAAAATAAGAGATCAATATATTTTCATAAGAACTTTATTACCTTATTAATTTATTATGCAAATAAATGACTTTTGATTTTGATTTTTGAAAACCAAAGACGCGCCTTCCGAAATTAAACTTATCTAAATCTTTGATTTAAAAGTTAGCCTTTTTACATTTTGACCAGAATAACCCCGCGCCAGGACCTTTCTCTTGTCGTAGGTAGCCCTTGATACATCCATTATTATCTCGTCGTCATAAATTCTCAGACTATATTATTATAGCTTGTCATTTATTACATGACAGAAATCTGACAAGCAATCGCTAAAAACAACACCAAAATGTTACTCGCATCTAGGGTTACCATCCGTCCGGGTTTGTCCGGACATGTCCGGACTTCTAGACTTTTGTCCGGCTCTTTAATTTGTCCGGATTTTTTTGCTTAGATGGAATACGAGTAATAAAACATATTTAAGTAATTCCAAATAAGTATTTAATATTAAATACTAAAGACTTATTTGGAATTACTTAAATTATAGATGAATGAGAAGTTAATTAATACATTTTATTAACTTCTCATTCATCTAAAAACAAAATATAAATCTTCTTTAACAATAAACTTAACGAGATCAAACAATAATTTGGATTTTGTGACTAAAATGTCCGGAATTTTATTGAAATGTCAGGCCTTTTGTCAGGACTTTTCAAATTTCTAAATGGTAACCCTACTCGCATCAGTCAGACATTAGTGTGGTGTAAGCAGTACACCACACCAATGTCATTTTGTCGCAACAATACTGCAGTAGGAACCTAAAAAACTGTGCCATTAAATCATACATAACACTATACGTGTAACAAGTGAAATAATATGCAATTATCGGTTACTGTTTCGTACATTCGTCTGTGCGATGAATACAAATGGCGGTGGTGTCATGGCCGCTGCCGCACGCGCCTCGAAGCCGTAATGTGGTGAAAATTCGGCGCGTAGTCCTCGAATTTTCTTAGTGGAATCTATTGTTAATTTTGTTTGATTGCCGTATAAGGACATTTTGTGTTATGCATTGTTAGGCAAGGTGTTTGTTTTGGAATTGACTTTAATGAGTTTGGGGATTTCCTAGCGATAGATTTCCGCTATACGCAGAGAATATGTTCAAAGTTTTTATTAGTTTTCCTCCTTGGCTATGATGACGATGAGACCTCCTCAGGTACCTACCTATCATTTACCCGGAAGATGTCCACTGCTGGAAATAGGCCACCCCAAAGTGTCGCCAGAACGGCCGCTCCTGTCATCCTGTGTCTCTGACTACAAAGAAGGTACGTAAGAACGTAAGAAGGTAACTCTCAAGAAAGAGATGTTAGAAATAAATCTAGTTGTTCGGTCTATCGATGATATCAATACGGCCAAAGCTGATAACAATCAAAATGTGCAATGGCCCTTTTTTACCTTTATTGGAACCTCGCCAATGAATTACTATTACGACAGACTTTAACCGGCCCTACGACATTGCGATCAACTAAGTACATCTTTAGCAGAGGCTTTTACAAAAGTAGAACATACTCCTCTGCACAGCTCAGTGTTGCCAAATCCAAAAGTTTGAATTATCGAGATCCCACGTCGAAATTATCGTTTTTTGGGCAAAACTATCGTACAAAAGAAAAAAGTGACACTCCGGGAGTGCCGACAGAAGTGAAAACTTGAAAAAAAATCGGCACCGCGGTAATCAATGCGATGATGTCTTTTGAATGGTCAAAAGCTGGTGTAACAGAGTCGCGAAACCAATGGTTGTAGTCCCATCTCAAAAATGCCCAACGCGCCTAAAGAAGATTTCACTTAAAAAAAAAACCTAAAACGTTAATTCAAATTGCTATCAAAAGACAATGAATAATTTTATACTAGAGTCTAAGGGGAAGTTTATGCCAAGTTTCACCACTAATGGCGTTAGCAGCGCAAACCGTAAACATGTTTTGTCATAGTTTTTTTGTTGATATTTTTGTGTTTTCACTGTAAAATTAAATAAAAAAAACCGGCCAAGTGCATGTCGGACCACGCACAATGTAGGGTTCCGTAGTTGGGATGAATTTATCCCAAGAACAAACTTAACTTTGTAGTTGAAAAAAAAAAAATTTCATACAGAATGTATGGGTGAATATGTTTTTACAACCGCAAATTTAAGTTGGTCAATTATTACTCGTTAACTTGTAAAGCCTACTCAGCTGTGATAGTTTTCCTTTTAAATTCGTTATATAAGCTACGGCCGTGAATTTTTTCACATATCTAAAACCAACCATTTAGCTGGCAGGGGGGGGGGACACTTGACTCTAACAACAATTTGCACTTTAAAGCTTAATATTTCGCAAACGGATCTCTGAATTCAAAAATGGTTTTAACACACTCACAATGTTTTTGAAAGACCTTTCCAACGATACCACACACCAAGGGGTAGAAAAAAAAAAAAACATCCCCACTTTACGTGTAGGGGAGGCACCCTAAAAAAATTTTTTTTCATGATGTTGTTTTACCACTTTGTCGGCATGATTAATATGTATATCCATGCCAAATTACAACTTTCTAGTACTAACAGTCTTGGAGCTAGACCGCGGACAGACAGACAGACGGACATGACGAAACTATAAGGGTTCCTTGTTTACTACGGAACCCTAAAAACTAGGGAGGGAAAGATAGAGATACTTGCTTGTTGATGTTGACATATTGGACACTTGACATTGACATTTTATTGTTTTTTTTCTGCGTTTTATTTTGTCTGACAAATGTTTTGTTAAGGGTTTTGTTTTGTTTTGTTAAGGGGCGACTAGAATAAATTTTAATATATTGTAAATTTTGACGTTCAAAAGTGCCATACATGGGCCTATTTGAAATAAATGATTTGACTTTGACTTTTTGACTTTGAAAGAAACTTGTTTTTTTCAGCAAATCGCAAAATTATTGACATTTATTATCGTACATCGTACCATTGACCAAATTATCGTATGGCCCCCATAATTATCGTACGGGTTGGCAACACCAGCTCTAAAATAAATAATTTCGTTGACTACGTAAGAATAAGTACGAAAAGAGGCTAATGCTCTGATGGTCCTTGCCGATGATAACAAGTTATCACTTGGCTACTGTTACTGATGCAATCTTCTCGCTATTGCCACACTGCACTAGATACTCTAGTGAAATCATAAATAGTGGCATAATAACAATATGGCAGTGCCACACAAGAACATTAACGTTATGGTTACGGGTGTGATTCCTCAGGGGTTCGGTAGTTGGCTGCTAGGTATGTGACTCAAACGGCACACCACATTTCGTCAATGACGCAGGCGCAGGTGAAATAAGTTCCTGAAATATTGAGGGCGTGATTATCGCCTTTTAGAGGATCGGCTCGGATACCTTCGCAATAGCCGACTTGGGTCTACCATATCTTTACCATAGAGCTGAGTCCGCAGAGAGGAGATTTATAACCAGGAACCGATTAAAATGATGAAGTAGCAAATTAAAAGTCAAAGTTAAGGTCGCGATCCTGGGAGTTGGGGACAGCGCTGGGCCGGTGATACGTCCTTGAGGGACGCCTCTGTTTAAAAGTGACACTCTTTCGGCATGAAATGTTGAATGAAGAACGCATCACCAACTACTACGCCATCGTTGTACCTACATCCCGGAGGTTTTTTTTTTTTTTTCGTCGCCGCGAAACTTATACGTAGGCCATTGGTTGTTTACTTCATTTGCCTGTGCCATTTCTAACTAGAACTTTACCTCAACATCTTGCAATCAATAAATAATAAGTACCTACCTAGGCAAGCTATCCTGACGCATAAAGATCGTTGTTCGCAATGACACAATGAGTCACCTAGAGCTTCGGAATTGGACACGGAAGTACTCTCACTGTCCTTGTCACCGACCACATGTAGATACTCTGTTGTTTTACTTTTATGTTCTGAGAAGATAGTGTGACAGGGTAAATTAAATTGTTTTTATTTTTTATGAGCATGGTCCTGGTCCTGGGAATAAGAGTAGGTAGTCAAATGAATCAAGTTAAGAAGTTAATTAGGTAGATGCCAATTGCCAAGGACTATTGTGGTAAATGTCAATATTAATTTATAAATTGCAGCGATCCGGTATTTTTTTTTCAGTGGTTAGATAAGTACCTACATATTCTTTGCGTTCAGCGCTCGGTGTGGCAACACGCCGTGTTCGGGTTTGCGACAAGTCAATCGTCATCCTGAGGATGCCTCGTTGAGAGGTGAAACACCTGTCGATTTCTTTCAGGAGTTTTTATGGCTCTTTAGAAATAGCTAAGCGGAACAGGTTACTAAATATATCCACGCCTATTGTATTTTAAGTACCTATAGTCAAGTCGATAGTATAATGTGACTGCCGTCTGACCTTTTGGTTCCAGAGATATGTCCTAAGCTACCAGGTTTATCCGGTGGGTACCGAGGTAAGTCACGGTATTGGAACAAAGTTCCTTAACGCGGCTTACGGTAGGAGTTGACTGGTAGAAATTGTCATGTAAGAAAAGCGTTATGCCCCCTCCATGCGACTTTCTCACTCTCGTGTGTGTGTGTGCGTGCGAGTATCGCGTAAGGAACTTCAGTCCTGACGGGGCTCCCCCGGCCGCACACGTGTTTTCACTCTATTTAATTATGTAGAGAAAATAATCAAATTCCTAAAGAAAACCACCTAAACAGAGAAGATGTGAAGTATGAAGTCTGAAGCCTACAAGCGCTTAAACACGGCGCCGCAGCGGCAGCGTTTTTCGCCGCCAAAGTATCCAAGACTCGTCGTCATGGCGGTGCCATTCCATTTTCAAGTAACTTAACATTTTAAATTTTAAAATGTATGAAATAAAAATGTAAAATGTAACCAATAACCCTGATATATATAATGGTTATACATCGGCAATACAATAAGGGGATGTAGGAGAGGTCATTTACAACCAAATGACCCCTGATGACCTCCACGCCAATGTCATAATTTTGTATTTTTATTTCATACATTTTAAAATATAAAATGTAAAATTACTCGAAAATGGTTGACATTTGCATAGGAGTCAAAAGGGGTCATTTGGTTGTGAATGACCTCTCCTACATCCCCTTAATGGATTTCCGACATATAACCAATAACCCTGTATACTTACAAAGCAAAATAAAATATAAACAAGTTTGTACATCGGTAGGTCATTCGGTTTGTCCGCGATGTAGAGTGGAACGGTGACACTCGTAATAAGTAGGTATAATTTATGATACTAGATATCTTACTTAATTATTATTTTTATAATTATGAAGGTAGGTTTCCATTAAGTAATTTTATACCTACGTGTTATGTAAAGCTTTTAATATGACGAATTGCAACTGAGTAATAAATTAATGAATTATATTATAACTATAAAAGATCTACAGATTCGCTCGACCAAGGACGAAAACTAGTTTACTTATTAATATTAACAAAACAATGTTTTTAGTAACACGTATCGCGCCTGTATACCCCGAGAGGTTAGGCAGAGATGTATAGTATCGTACACGGTGTTACCCAGTAAAAAAAATTATGAAAATGTTTCAAATCCTAGAAAACTACTGTGAAAGTTTGTGAGGATGGATGGATGTTTGTTACTCTTTCAAGCAAAAACTTCTGAACGGATTTGGATGAAATTTGGCACACTGATAGTTTATAACCTGGGTTAACACGTAGGATACTTTTTATCCCGATATGCTTATGCAATCGAGACTTATGCGGATGAAACCGCGGGGCACTGCTAGTCAAACCATATTAATTATTTATAATTGTAAGTCATGTAGCTATTCTTTACCTAAGCATCCATTCAAATAAATCATCATCATCATCATCATTTCAGCCGAAAGACGGCCACTGCTGGACATAGGCCTCCCCCAAGCACCGCCACTTCGACCGGTTCTGTGCTTTCCGCATCCAGCGGATTCCTGCGGCCTTCACAAGGTCATCGGTCCATCTTGTGGGAGGCCCTCCAAAGCTACGTCTTCCGGTACGTGGTCGCCACTCCAGAACCTTAAAATAAATAGGCAAAAGTAATTAAATATAAATAATATTTATGACCACAAACTTAACAAATTTTGGAAACAATAAATTACTAGCTATTGCTCGCGGCTTCGCCCGCGTTGAGGTCGGAAATTATCCCTTGGGATAAAAAGTATCCTTTGTCTTAACCCAGGTCATGATCTACCCCTGTGCCAAATTTTATCCAAATCCGTTGAGCCGTTTTAGCGTAAAAGCGTAACAAACAAACAAACTCACTCTCGCATTTATAATATTATGATTAGGATTTAACTAACTAAATATACCTAGTACTAGCTGGCTGTATTGAGAATAGTTAATAATGTTGAAAAACCCAAGATAACATCGTTCGTTATAGTTAGTTATAAATCGAATTAATTAATTCATCTAACTTTAACATACTAAGCGTTTTAAATACCTAAGCAGCCCCAAGGGCTGATATAGTGCTTACAGATTTATCAGAGGCATGCTAATTTTTTATTAACAACTATAAAAAAATGTATCATTACAAAAATTCCATTTCTTTTCGTTGTGTTCCGAAAATATTGAAAAAGGATGATGTAGCCTACAGACTCAAATATACTAGCCTCCGTATATCTCGAATCATGTTATTTTCTTTTTTATAGAAGAAAATAATTAATTAAAAAAAATATAAAAATCATTTATTTTAGGCAAAAAAGTCCTTAGGCAAGGCAAGGTTGTTAGTAACAATAATTTTGCTTATAGCGAATGTTAGAAACTCGTTATTAATGGCTCGCACAATATCATCGCCAACGCCATAATAAATAAAAGCCTGTCTCTGGTATGCGCGGGAGATGAAATCTGTGTCCTTTGTGCGCGTACGCATACATTACGAGCACTTGCGGCGATCTTACACGCTTTACTAGTCGGGGAGCTGTTGTACAAGTTGGTACTTTCATTAACTTGGAAAAAAAACCTGCATTTCAAACAACCACAAAGTTTCATAAGCTGTATATTGGAGATTTTATAGCTGTTTAGTTTTAGTGGCTTCTGACACTTGCTGAGCCTTGAGAGATTAATTCTAAACAGGATGGTTTTAATAGACCATGAATACCTTTGTGGATCGTTCACCATCCACTTATGGAGTGTACTAAAACAAAGAATAAAAGTAAACGAAAATGATATTGGGCTATATATTAAAGTTTTAGCGCAGCCTTCAGATGAGATATCAAACCTACTTACTTATTTGTTTAGACATTATAATGTATATTGTATTTGTTGTAGATGTAGTTTAGAATAGTTTAAGTTATGATGTGGCTGACATGCCACTGTGGATAAAAGCTTCCAATAAAATTTAAGAACAATAAAAAAAAAAAGTTATTACCCCTGTCGATTCATGTAGAATTTCAATGTTATCTCAATGAGAGGCGTGAGAAAGAAATTAGGTCACCACCAAGTCGGCTCAACATTAAGCTCAGCTCAACATTACACTGTATCATGATTATCTAAGTCCGTGGTTCCCAAACGATGGATCGCGATCCACTGGCGGGTCGCGAGCAAATATTGGGTGGGCCTTGAAAATTCAAATTTCAAATTCATTTATTTTTAAAAATACAAATTATTGGTCCACAGTAGGTGTTTGTAGTAGGTACACGTAATATTAATTTAAAAACTATTCACATAATATAACATTGAAAATACTATAAAATCAAAAATTCATTAATTAAAATATTCACTAAGATGTCAAATTTCAATAAAATTATAAATAAATTTCATAATTAAATTAAATTAAACATTATAAAATCACATTACAGTCTAAAATAAATAAAACAATAATTATAATTTCCTAACCGGCATTGGAACAGCAACATGCCTGCCACAGCCATGCCGGACATAAGGGCAGGCCAGCCTATCGGCGATCATTGCCAGGATGGCATTGGGGCTGACCCGCACTCGGCGCACCAGGGACGCACACACACCGCTTGCGCATAGAAGCTATGATTAATTAAATATATAAATAAATTGGACGTGTCAAACTCATTGTGATTAAAAGTAACAAAAATTTAAGTTGATGCTAAAGCTACAGTGACAAAAAATAGGAAACAAATACATCCTTCTCATCGCAATACCACTCCTTATAAATACAAGGTCTTCATTAAATAATTAAGTAGTAAAATTTTCGATTGTAACTATAAGTTTTTTAAAAGCTTTTATTTAACTTCACTTGTACCTATGTCTTGGAATATTGCAATCAATATTTCACCCACGTCCACTGAAGCTATCGGGCTGCAATTTGGCATACGTGTTTGGTTCTCGTGATAATGCATGATTACTTAAACAACGTATATTAAGTACAGGATAAAAGCTTAAAAAATTTTTTTTTTTTTTTTTTTTTTTTTTGAACAGTCCTTCATTCATATAGTTATGCCCCCTTTTTTACCATGGCAGCCAAGAGGTAAGTCCCGAATATGGAAGTTTTTGATAAGTGGGTCGCGGTCCAGTAAATTTTGGAAACCACTGATCTGAGTAGTTACTGGTGCGTAGATCATGAAGCAGCCTTTTTACCTCCAAGAGAGCTGAGCTTCAAATTCAGTTTCACTTACGTGCTTTGCAGAATTCCAAGCAGTTTCAATGTTAAATGAGCCAGCACCTTCTAGTGTTCATTGTACTAGTAGGTACAATGCCACATTGTGTTAGTTCTTATATCTGTCCAAATTCGTTACTGCATCCAAATCACAAGATAATGGCAATTCTATTACAGCATATATGTAATGTTCACATTGTTATGTATTGTGGTTTGAAATCCATCTCGAATCCTAACTTACGATATCATAAATGCAAAAGTGAGTTTGTTTGTTTGTTACGCTTTCACTCTAAAACGGCTGCACGGATTTGGATGAAATTAGGCACAATAAGTAGTCCATGACCTGGGTATGGACATAAGATATTTTTTATTCCGATATTCCCACGGCATCGAGACTTATGCGATTGAAACCGCGGGGCTCAGCGTTGTGATAATTTTGGTCCCCAGGACAAGAGGACGAGAGAGGCCAGACTGATGAGCAGCTTTTATCAACTTTGGACAGTCTGTTTTCAACACCTACTTTTCAGAAATTTCCCTCAGTTTTTTATCAGGTTTTTCAGGAGGAGCTTGTGGCTAAGTAATAACAGCCGCACGGATCAATCCATCATGTTATGCTACGCTTGCCAGGGTTGGTCCGTGGATGGGTGACCATCTTTACATACAAAGACTCCTCCGTGCCTTGGAAAGCACGTTAAGCCGGTGGTCATTCCTGGATCTTTGACAGTCGTTACGGGTCGTCAGAAGCCCGAAAGTCTGACAAGCAGTCTTACCTAGGGGTATCGTATTACCCAGTTACTGGGTTGTGGAGGTCAGATAGGCAGTCGCTCCATGTAAAATACTGGTATTCAGCTGCATCCGGTTAGACTGGAAGCCGACCCAAACATAATTGGGAAAAGCTTAGGCAGATTGATTTTTATTTTATCAGGTTTTTTCAGTGACTAAAGTAAGTATCCTTCAAGAAATTTTGGCGTGTCATTGTATAATAACGTTTATACATCTGGTTTTAAATAAAATACCAATAGTTTTCAATCAAGTGCACATTCGCACGCTAGCTCCTTTACTACATACTCGAAGAGAGACTGGTCTGGTTGTACTTGGCCTTGCTGAACGCGTCCACGACTTGTTGTGGGGGCTCCAAGGGACTTATTTATATCATTTTACTAACGAATGATCTGTCGACGAGTCTTGAGGACTTCCTTAATTGTCCAGTAATAAATTAGTAATTGTTATTGTGTCATTCGTACTACTTACTCTCCTCATACTACTTACTCTACTCATTACAATATTTTGTTATGAGTTGTATTGCAATTTGTGGTTAGCTAGCGACCTCGACAGTTGATCATTATTTTTTTTATTTTTTTTTTGCCTGAGCAACCGGCAGCAAGTTCGTCATGCTCCCTTAGATGTCACTGCTTGCGGTAGCGTCGGGGGTCGGGTTGCCTCCTTCCCTCAAATATGGCGAGGGGGGTAATGGCTGATCTTTGCGTTATGCTCGTGAACGGGTGCTGCTTGTGGTGACTGGTCGTCTTGCTGATCATGGTTTTGTTATTGTAACTAGTAATTAACTGTTTATTTATTTTTTTTTACCTCGATGGTCCTAGTTTATCATTTATAACTGCCAATTACAGCTTTATGTAAGCGGGCACGCCCTTTACGCCTGGAGGCTTTTATTTAGATATGTAGTTCTGTTTACGTTTAGTTTTTATTTCTGCTTGAGTATAGTTCTCGATGTTTTTGGTTGGTATATTGGCGTGTGCTAGCTGACATATGGCCAATAATTTATCATTTAAATTATGTTTTGTGTTGCGTAATGTAAATTATTTTGCATACAATTGTATAGAATTATTTTTTTCTAACTTGAACAGACAGCTGTGCTGCTGGGGAGTTTGTTGCGCCACTTCTTCTTCCCAGCGAAAGGCACTAGGAAGTGGTGAAGGGTGGGCGTTTTTGGGGGACTGTCTTATGTAATTTTGACGTTCGAAAAGTGCTGATTCTCAGCCTAATTTGAATAAATGACTTTTGAATTTTTGAATTTGAATTTAATTTTATGTTTGTGAATGTAACTCTGTCTGTCTGTAAGATTTTGGCGGCTAAATCGTTGAACCAATTTTGATGCAATTTGGTATAGAGAACCCAAAGGTGGACTGTTAAGAATCCCTCGTCTATATACCACTGCAAAAGTACTGTCTACATGAAGTTTTAATAAGTAGATTGGCATACCACTTTAAAAATAAAACCACTAAGGAGTGAGGTAAAGCTTAGGGAAATTCGAAATCCAGGAGGACGAAGCTTGCGGACGGTGAGCAATGGGTAGCTCGCCATCCGATAAGGACCAGGCCCGGGTTGATGGCGCGTTGTATTTCACACGCGCCTCAAAGAGATGTCAGCAGAACTGACGAGGTTGCGAAGAAGTCCGAAAGGGAGATCGTGGCCCCAAGGAACATGGCAACTGAAGGAACACGGGTGGGATTTAGTCAGTAAGAGTCTGACACACCCTCTCGCTCCGCCCAGAGCGGGAGCAGGAGAAGTTATTTGATAATTTCCCACCAAAAAAGGCTGACGAAGTAGCGGAAAAAGCGCTAGTAGGCATCTTATAAGTATAACTTTAACTTTTGTATCTCATAACAAGTTTTGAAGACTTCCTAAATTGTAGCATTAGTTTAATTAATAATAATTGTTATGTAACATAATCAGTCTATAATGTACCCACTGCTGGGACACAGGCCTCCTCTCAGTGGGCAATAATCCACCAGGCGGGCCCATTGCGGGTCGAGATGTCACATGTTTTTGAATTTTTGATTCTAGCACATTCTTCACGATGTTTTCCTTCACTGTTTGATTTTTTGTTTTTTATTCAATTGATATGTAATTGTGTCATAAATAATAAGACAACGTAGTCTTGTTATGTAATTGGATCATTTATGTACCTACCTATATAAGGAAGTTTTTAGTAACGATTGTATATTTGTAATTATTTTGATGATAATTAAGGTGTTTTAAAAGGTTAATAATATGCATATAGTAACACTCAGAGATCGCCGCAGGCTAGGATGATGTTTAGCATTAGCTTCTGATTCTCCAAGGATAGTTTGACTAAAGGCTCTCTGGAGTGAAAACTTCACGGAAATTGTTCTCGGTGCAGCGTCGCGCCTGTCTGCGGGAGCCTTAATGATTACTTAAATTCGAATTTCCATATAACCTTGGGACAGTTATAAGGTCTTTGGGTTGGAACTTAACATAACATTAGATAATTGGGTTGGAATTTAACATCACGCTTGTATTCCCGAAGGGTTAGGCAGAGGTATACCTATAGTACACCCACATGTCGCCAGTTATGTATAAGTCTCATGTATTATGTATATGGGGGCGAGCTTATTGCCATCAACTGGGCACAAATCCAGACTCCGGGCTGCTATTGAGAAATTCCTAATGAAAAAACTCAATAACACTTTGGCGGGCCTTTTTTTGTTTTTTTTTTTGGCTGTGAAATTATCAAATAACTTCTCCCGCTCTGGGTGGAGCGGGAGGGCGTGTCAGACTCTTACTGACTAAAACCCACCCATGTTCCTTCAGTTGCCATGTTGCCGGGGGGCCACGATTTCCCTTTCGCCCCGTATTCGCAGCCCCGGCAGGCATTGGCCCTAACGGACCCCGTCAATTCTGCTGTCATCTCTTTGAGGCGCGCGTGGAACACAACGCGCCGTCGACCCGGGCTTGGTCCTTATCGGACGGCGAGCTACCCATTGCTCACCGTCTACAAGCCCGCGCCTACGGTGGCCGGAAATCTGCCTGTGACTCCCGACGCCCAGGGCGTCTCCTCCTGCGGCGGTTAGGGGCGCGAGGGTGCGAAGTTTGCCTCTCCCTCACGCGTTCTGCCTCCTCCTTCGCGAGCATTACCGCTTCGCAGAAAGAGGTGACGGCCTCCCATTTCCTGGGAATAACAGAACCTCATGCTCAGCAGTATTATAGTTTGTACTTTCCCAACATGACGGCTGAAACCAAAATTTCGAATGGATTTTATCACTTTACTTCGTAAAACTATTGTTGAGTGTTAAAACTAGAACAATAAGCGATTAAAATTAATCTAATACCTAGCTATTGAACTTTTGAATGTCCAGCTACAAATGGTAACTAGCAGAATTAGAATAACCTTTACTTAAATGTTTATTACCTACTATGGGCCCTTGGGCAATGCTCTACCAATTTTATCGAAGTTGAATTTTAAGTTTATTAAAGTATCAATGAAAGTTTTTGTCGTCACTATTGCATATAATCTAATATGACTCTAGATATAGCCAATATTTTGGCCGCGACTTCGTTCGCGTGGAAGTCGATAAAATACAGCTCATGTTACTCACTGATAATGGAGCTTTCTGTACAATATGTAAAAAACCCTGCCAGATCCAAAAGGGGCACATAGCTACTGCAATAACATTACCATAAAGTAATAAACAATCTTATTGTTATTGAAAATAAAAAAGTTATTGCTATAAAATTTACATTTTTAGTACCAAAATTACCCCAAATCCATTAAAAATTTGCATATTTTCAACAGTTATGACATGTAGATACCCGCTAAAGGACGGCCGCCTGCGCCCCATGTAATAACACGGTAAAATTCCCCATTGAAAAAAAATGTGGCGAATTTTTTTTCTTTTTTCCACATAAACAGACTTTCAGTACGATACTTAACAACACCCTCACGGATCGCACAGGGTTTTTTTTACATGTTCTAGTTGAAAGAATTTTTTAAATCGGGTAAGAATTTTTGGAGTTTATCCACTACAAACAAATACACCGTGAAATTTGAATCACAGTTTTGCTAGAACAAACGTTATTCAGACCATGGTCTACTATTACCATTCTACAGCATCCAATAAAAAAAAAACATAATTGGTTTTTGAAAAAACATAAAAAAGACAAAGTTTAAAATGTCAAGATTATCTACTGCTTACTAAATTTCGTTTATGGAGGTACATTTCCCTGTAGACAATGCTGTGTCCCAAGCGTGGTGTCTGTGTTGTAGGGAGTAACGATAATCTTGACATTTTAAACTTTGTCTTTTTTATGTTTTTCAAAACCAATTATGTTTATTTTTTATTGGATTCTGTAGAATGGTAGTAGACCATGGTCTGAACAACGTTTGTTCTAGCAAAACTGTGATTCAAATTTCACGGTGTATACAAAAAATCAAAATAATCTTTTCTCTTTTATAATGTTAGTTTAGATAATAGTTTAGATTTAGATCATGTGACGGGTGGCTGGACAATGCAAGATAGTATAAATGTGGATGACTAATATGACTATACAAGTAGGGGAAGACTGTGAGGATGGATAGACTGTGTGAAAGATTATGTGGCTGGAAAGGGGGTGATTACCAAGATGACGACTGACTGAGAATTATGGAAGAAAATGAGCCGTGCCTCTAAATAAATTGGGATAAGCCAAGATAATAATGATAAAGATCATATGACTAGGGTTCAACTTCTCTAGTGTTTTATTTTTTATTACACCCTTTTAAAAGGCTTTGGAGGCGATTTTCCCAGTAGACGTTTTTAAAGAATGAAAGACACTGCATAGTGGAAGATCTTGATGTTAATTTCAGCATGACAACAAAATAATGATCAATAAGACTTAAGGAATCGGGCGTAAGTGACCTTAAAGGAGAAATGCGTGACTGCCGTACATAAACACACATGTTTAAAACAAAAGTCTTTAGCTTTGACCCGGTTTAAACATCAATGTACTTAATATATTTACTTGCATCGCGGCGCTTTTACAGGAAAAATCTATAGAAAACATAATTGGAGTGAGGTCGAGGAAATCTGTATGCAGGACACATTAAGATAAGATCTATTTCTAATTTGTGCCATTTATTGTTTGCTCCATAAGCTTTTACGTAAGTTATTGATAAGGATTAAATCAATGAATAAATCACCTTAAATCAATCGACCGACTGATTGATTGTATGGCAAACCTCAATAATTTTTGTCCAAGTGTATCCGCAAGTCGTGTCCAAATTATCATGTTCGGGATAGCCTGCACAAAGAATTGCTGTGTGAGGAATGATGAGATCAGTCCTCACACAGCAATTCTTTGGGGCAGCAATCAAAATTACCAGTTAGTCCAATTGTACAAGGAAACATCCAGGCATATAATGCTGTCCATTGCATCTACCCTTTTAGGTCCGGCGGGTCCACAACCCCTCTCGACGTCCCCAGGACCGGACATACTGTTTCATCATCTAAAATAAAAGCAGTTATTATAATTAATTATTTACACAGGTTAGTGTTCTGTAGTTGTTTCATTATTCTCGCTTTATCGAGACCAGAATCAAACTTGTCAAGTCTACGCACACAAAAAAAAAACTAGATTAAATAACAAGCGTATTTCCTCCATGAATCATTAGTAAATGTGTCAACAGAAACATAACTGACCAACGGGGGTGTTACGTTACCATAGGGCTCTGCGGAGAATAACAATATCAGACCAACCACTGTGGTAACTTAGCGACATTATAAATACAAGTGGCGGTGTAGCAAACGGCAGACGTGTGTTGTGATCGCTCGCCATAACGCGCGCGAAACGCGGGAAATTTGACAAGCAGCCATGTTGGTTTTGAAGGTGAGTTTATAGTTAGAAATTAGGGCGCGAAATTTTTTGACGTTTCTTTTTGGGCGGGAAATTTTGACGTTTAGGCGGCCATGATTTTAAAACTTTCTTTTTTCATTTAGAGCTTCGAAAAATGTGGTTATTGTTGAAATTGTGTTTTGTTTAATGCTGGCATTGATTTTTTTATTGTAAAAGTGTTTGTTATTGTTCGAATTGTCATGTAATAGTGCGCTAATAATAATTTATCAAGGTGTAAACCATTGAGTATTCAACGTTGAATACTATTATGGGAATGTTCTGTGACCTTATGGTTTCTTATGGATACCTATTATTACACATCGGTTGATATTGGACATAGATTTAAACGTGAGATAGGTGTTTAAGATAAGTGCTCAACCGTAGCTTCTGTGTTCAGTAGCCAATAAGTTTGCTTGAATTTTGAAATTATTGGCAACGTTTCAGCTTTTTCAAGCCAATACCGTGATATTAAAACAAAGTGCTTCCTTGTCTATTTATACCACATAACTTTAAGCAGAATAATGATGTTTCTCGAAACACAACAGTCTCATGGAATAATTAAAAATAATCGTCTCAATTTTACCATGGTTTGGCTTATCTCATCTCCAACAAATTACCATGATACCTTCATTTAGCAACAATAATTAGATCTTCAGAATTAATGTGAAACTCTCACGGGATTGTTGTAATGTTACACTTAGTGCTTATGTTCGTCCATTAGCGTCCAATGCGCAATGCTTAGCGCAATTTGCTCTATTTCTTGGAAAAGTGCTCTGTTCGGTTAAGTGGCTTTTGTGTTCTTGAAGTAACTTAGAATTAACTGCCTCTGTCTTAATTGTTGCTTTTATTTTTAATTTTTTTGTGTAAAGCCTTTAGTAATTTTAAGTAGGTAGGTAATTAGAACAGTCTTGTTAGGGTTCCGTACCTCAAAAGGTAGAAACGGAACCCTTATAAAATCACTCTCTTGTCCGTCTGTCCGTGTGTCACCACCGATTTTTTCAGGAGCGGGTGGACCTAGCAAGTTGAAATTTATACCAGATACAGAGGTCTATAGTCCCTATTAGGTGTACCGGAAGTACCCTATAGGTTTTGGGTCTAAAACCTATATGGTAGTTTCCGTTGACCTAGAATCACGAAATTTGGCAAAAAGCAAGGTCTTACAGCACAAATAAAAGAAAAATTCCGAAAAATTTTAAAGTTGAAAATTAAGGTAAATTTTGGTACTTACAAGTTTTCGCGAAAATCTAAATTTGCCCACATGTTTTTACCAATAAAAATGATACTAATTTTATTATGGCGTTATAATGGGTAGGTACGGAACCCTCGGTGCGCGAGTCCGACTCGCCTTTGACGGTTTTTTTTTTAACTTGTTTTTTTTAATCGAAACATTGATAAACATACGATACGAACTAAGTTTTTAAAACCGTTTGTTGAACAAAACGAGCCTTATAAGTTGGTAATACACAGGAGCTACTGCAATTTGCACGATTTCTCAAACACGCTATTGCCGCCATGAAGTTGACAACTTAATGGAATATTACAATGCATACCAACGGGTTATACCTAGCTAAGGCTTAGTTCAGATAGTCATGATTACAAGGTGATCCTGCTCGACCTAGATTATTACATAGGAATCATAAATTATCACTTTGATGCGCGATGTCATTCAATCGCGTCAACTGTCAAAAGTGATTGATTTGCTGTAAGAGTACTAAATCTTCTATATAAATATAAAATTCTCGTGTCACAGTGTTAGTTGCCATACTCCGAAACGGCTTGATCGATTTTTATGAAATTTTATATGTATATTCGGTTGGCCTGAAAATCGGTCGTAATCTATTTTTCATACCCCTAAGTGATAAGGGTGGTCCACCCCAAACATTTATATGGCAAAACAACGTTTGCCAGGTCAGCTAGTTTTATATAAGAATCTTTTAACTAGTACTCCTTAAAATGTAATGTTTGCAATGTGATGTTACCTACGCATTCTTTATTCTATAGACTTCTACTAAGATTGGACAAAAAAATTTCTTCTATCAGGATATTTCTGGTTGAGGTGGTGTAGGAAAATTCTAAGTGCACATTCTAACCTGCTCTTGTATAACTTCACAATTAGTGACGGGTGTGATTGGTGACGTATTTAGGAAATAGTCCACTTAGAGCACCCGTCCGAATAGCACCTGCGACTCAGCTGCCTACTGCTGGGATGTATTTGTTTTACAGGACGTTATTAAATGAAAGATATCGGTATAACTAATTTCGTATGTACGTAAGCATAAGTATGTGTAGTTAATAAACATTCTAGTGATTTTTATCGACAATGGTGCCGATTTCCTTGTTCACAAACTAAACTAAATTTAAGTTCAGTGCATCTTTTTCTATCTATTTCATTAAGAAAAGGACAGAAGATAAATTTCATTTTAGTCCTGTCAAATTAATCAGCGCCTGCCACTACTTCATACAAGTTTAGACGTGATTAAAAACTTGCCTACTAAAATTACGTCAATTTACGTCAAGCGCTGATTAATTTGACAGGACTAAACTAAAATTTATGTTCTGTCCTTTTCTTAATGAAATAGAAAGAAAAGATGCACTGAACTTAAATTTAGTTTAGTTTGTGAACAAGGGAATTGGCACCAATATCTTTCGTTTAATAATGTCCTGTAAAACAAATACATCCCACCAGTAGGCTGCTCAGTCGCAGGTGCTATTCGGACAGGTGCTCTAAGTGGACTACTTAGATTGCGCACAAACGTCACTCGCGTCGCGCCAATCTGAACTTAGCCTAAAAGGAACTGAGATGTAAACAAGTATACGTAAATGCGTGAACAAGGCCAAAAAGTAAGTTAAAATAAAATTCTTATTGAGGCTAAATGTTTTCCGCAACATTATATATTTCGTTACCAATAAGGACCTTGCGATATTAGGTGAGATTTCAAGTGATATTTTACATTAAAAGCAAGAAATATATTATGCCTTTCATAATTTGTTTGTAGATTGTTTTTGAAGTGAAAACTTCTTTAGGCGCGTTAGGCATTTTTGAGATGGGACTAAACCATGGATTTCGCGACACTGTTACGACACCAGCTTTTTACCATTCAAAAGACATCAACGCGTTCATTACCGCGGTGCGTGGAGTAAAAGACATCAACGCATTGATTACCGCGGTGCCGACTATTTTTCAAGTTTTCACTTCTGTCCCGGAGTACCACTGTTTTTATACGTAAATAATATGGTCGGTATGAGAGAAACTTGTATCTTTAGTTTTTACGACTCAACAACTTACAATGAACTGAGACTATCACTGTCCACTGCTGGACATGGGCCTCTCCCAAACTTCGCCACAACACACTGTCCTCCGTCTTTCGCATCTAGTCTGTCCCAGCCACATTTTTAAGGTCGTTGGTACATCTAACTGGAGACGTCCCACTCTACGCTTGCCGATAAACAGTCTCCCCTCAAGAACTCGTTTGCTCCACCGTGCATTCGATAATAATGACCACCCATCTGCCACTTCAACTTGCTTACTCTGCAAGCTATGTCGGTAATTCCAGTTCTTCTGTTTTACGATTGCCTGAGCTTATATTCTCGAGCAAAGACAAAAAAGAGTGACGAGGGCGTGTTCAACAATTCGAATGATGACCATCGGGAGATAGTTTAATTAGTTGCCAGATTTAGAGGGTTGGTTACATTGCAATCCAGAAAAGCATAGTGTTAAACAGTGAATTACTTAGTAGCAGTAGCGTTTTATCTTGCTAGAGCTTTTGTGAGTACCACGGAAGTATGATCGAAAGTTTTCTTGGGTTCCATTGGCGACGATAACAAGACCAACACAAAAAAAAAATAGTGGAACTCCAGGAGTGCCGGCAGAAATGAAAACTAAAAAAAAATCGGCACCGCGGTAATCAACGCGTTGATGTCTTTTTCATAGTCAAAAGCTGGTGTCGTCACAGTGTCGCGAAATCAATGGTCCCATCTCAAAAATGCTCAACGCGCCTAAAAAAGTTTTCACTTCAAAAAAACTTGCCCTACTGCTTTCTTCACCTCTACCTTTTATCAAACCAATTTGCCCAAACATTTAGCATACAATCGGTTGAAATTCCAATAATATCCGACAAGTAATCTATTTCACAAGTTGTAAGTTGGAATGTAACACAAAAGTACGTGGGCGCGGTCGTTGCCACACTTCGATGATAGACTTGCAACTTGCAGCTATCATAACTTGAGCTGAGAGCTTAGTAGATCGGTTCGGGGACGGCAGTGTTATTAGTGTCGACTCTGCTTGATTCCATTTTTCTTCGATGATGCTATAATCTCTTACATTGACATGTGTTATCGAAGGCATGATCGCGATCATGTACTTACAAGTATTTCTAAGTAAAGCCACTGATTACTCTAAGAACAAGTCAGAAATAATTATCTTCTGTGTATTGGCGATACACATTCACTGAACCTGACTTGATTTCCGTACATCTTTTTTTTTTCGGGTGACCACTGAAAATCAGCGCTGTGCTGTGGGTCCCCCACAGCACTGCATCATGCTGAGTGGAAGCCTTCTTGTCACAGTCATGTCGTGCAGCTGCCGCCTAAGTAATTTCTGTTTTATGCTCGTGATTTATTATGTACTTTGTGTTGTTCTCTGATTACTCTTGTCTTTTATGTATGCACGTGTTTCTGTGACAAATAAACCTATTTTTCTTTCTTTCTTTCTTTCACATTCGTCCCTACAATTCTTTATGAGAGACTTGTCAATATTAAATGATGGATTTCATTGGGTCTTCATACAGAGCACGTTTTTATAGAAAAAGAAGACTTCCGTGTTGTAACGAAGAAATTAATTGATCATATCTTTCTTATTATTGTGTTCGTGTGTTTTATTCTGTTTGAGTGCAAATAAATGTATTTTCTTTAAATCCAAGATGGAGAAGAAACTTTTCCTATGAAGTAAAATTAAATGCAAGTGTGCTATCTACCATTAAGGTTCCAAGTAACTGCTCAACTGCTTCAAAATTAGTTTAATAAGTTCACAACAACAAAATATGTATCATTGCAAAACCTTGGCCAATAGAAGGCAAATGGATAATAATGACTCACCAACAAACTAAACTAAGAGTAAGAATTAGTTTTATCTGTATTAGGAATGCAATAAACTAATATTTAAGTTAATTACAATAATAACTGATGAAGAACAAAGTTTTTCTTAATAAGGATGCTACATTGATCTTAATTGGAGGTCCAATTTTGCCCTTAATTGTTTGGTCATGGTTATTCTTCCGGAATAAGGCAGATCTCTATGTAGGCACGCATTTCTAATTGAAGAAATTCAGTTAACATTTTATTGTAGAGTATGTTTTCTTGTTTTTTCTTTTTCTCTGCCTACAAAAGACATAAACGCGCATGAAATAAAAAGGTGCTAAATCAATCAATCTTACATGGAGCGACTGCCTATCTGACCTCCACAACCCTTACTGGGTAACTGTTGGTAACACGATTCCCCTTGGTAAGACTGGTTGTCAGACTTTTGGGCTTCTGATTATCCGTAACGACTGTCAAAGATCTACGAATGACAGCCGGGACCAACGGCTTAACGTGCTTTCCGAGGCACGGAGGAGTCTCGGTATGTAAAAATGATCACCCGTCCACGGAGCAACCGCGGCAAGCGTAGCTTAACCTGATCGATCGACCCGTGTGATTGTTATTACTTAGCCACGAGCCCCTTCTCTAGAAATAGGGTGCTCAATGAGTATCGAATATATATTATATAATTATCAAAATAGACTAGATTTTACATTCAAGAGCTGTATCAATTAAACCTGCTCATACAGCAGTTGAAATAAGTACCCATTTGGAAGGTTCTCCTCAATTTTTACCACCACCAGGTCAGACACACTCCACATTTTAGGTATGAAGCTACAAGTACGCGGCGGGCTCGACTTGTCGGGCCTATTCACTGAGCGTAACGTAGTCAGAAGATCTAAGAGTTACGCGATAGAAAGAGAGGCAACTTCGAGGTGCATAAAACTGTAGGTAATTATCGCTGTGTGACCTGAATTGCACTTTATTTTGTCGTAGCAAGAGTCGCATTTATTTAAATGATTTTGCGGAGTAAATCTTCTGTACTTGTTCTATTATTTGAATCTACTGCAGTTTTCGTCTTCAAACATAAGGTCTCAAAACTTCCTTCCACGATGTTGAAAGTATAACCAGAACTAGTAACCTAAGCTCAAAATCTATAGGCCACGAATCAGTCATTACTATTCCATAGACCAAGTAATCAGTATGCAGGTCTTGTTCAAAGAAATAGATAACTTTGCAACGCAACCCACTTCAGTTTACGCAACAAATGTTTACAAAACAATTACGTTCCATTTAACTTTTGTTTTAAATCAAGTTCAATTCTGAGAGTTCCCCTTTGCATGACAATATTGGCTGTATGAGCTCTTGACAATGTCACTGTTCCGAGTATTAAAAAAAAGAACACAAAGAATTCAATGGCATGACGCCTTTTATCTCAAAGTTGGAAGCTTGTTGTCTATGCGTTCTATGTGAAATCGGTTTTTCTCGGTTTGTTTGTAGATAATTGAAGTATTGTTTTGGTTAATTACTGTAATTTGGAAATTTACTGAGAATTAAGTGAATAACGTAGCACGCACTTGTTTATATTCTAATACTAGCAGCGCCCTGCGGTTTCACCCACATAAATCTCGATTCCGTGGGAATATCGAGATAAAAAGTATCTTATGTGTTAATCCAGATTATAAACTATCTGTGTGCCAAATGTTATCCAAATCTGTTCAGTAGTTTTTGCGTGAAAGAGTAACAAACATCTATCCATCCATCCATCATCACAAAGTTTCGCGTTTATAATATTAATAATTAAGATGTAGCTGCGGAAAAATATAACTTACATAAAAAACTCAGGAAAACTATACAATTTTTGTAAAAAAATATTCCTAAAAATAAAATAAAATATTCCAATTTTTGTAAAAATATATTTGCAATTCTTTCATGAGTTGTTGTTGTTAATCTCATCCAATTTTGTTTGTGTTTCTGTTTCCAACCACAAACGACGTCTGCTAGTAGAATTTTGCACATAAACCAACATTGTAGGTTTCTCTATTTCTACAATTACAAACCACAGCTTCTAACGCCATACGAAACTTTATAAGGACAAAATACTTGAACAACTACAATTACTGTTTTGAACCAAATGTGGGCTATTAAAATAAATTCAAAACCGTTTATAACGACTTCGAAGGGACTGTCGGATGACGGTTGTTATAGGTGATAGTCGTTATAACTAATAAATATGTTAAGTGACTGCCTCATTGGTCTAGCGGTACTGCTGAGCATGAGGTCCTGGGTTCAATTCCCAGGTCGGGCAAAGCTTCGCCACAGGAGACGCCCTGGGCGTCGGGAGTCACAAGCCGATTCCCGGCCACCGTAGGCGTGGACTTGCAGACGGTGAGCAATGGGTAACTCACCGTCCGATAAGAACCAGGCCCGGGTCAACGGCGCGTTGTGTTCCACGCGCGCCTCAAAGAAATGTCAGCACAAGAAGAAGAAGAAGTCCGAAAGGGATATCGTGGCCCCCAGCAACATGGCAACTGAAGGAACACGGGTGGGTTTTAGTCAGTAAGAGTCTGACACGCCCTCCCGCTCCGCCCAGAGCGGGAGAAGATCTTTGATAATTTCCAACCCAAAAAAAAAGTTGGGTCAAAGTGTTGTTGGGTTCCATGTTGAAAATTTCTCAGAAGCAGCCTGGCCTCTGGATTTGTGCTCGGTTGATGGTAATAGGCTCGTCCTCTATTTCATGGGACTTAAACATAACTGGCGAAATGTGGGTGTAATTTAAGTACACCTCTGTCCAACACTTCGGAGAAACAAGACGTGTTATGTTAAGTCAACAGAAATGCAGGGACCTCAAAATATCATCGTAAGAACCGGTACGTCGTCACAAGCGATGTCGTTATAACTATTACTGTACATTTGACTGAAATATTTTTAATTAAATACAACCAAGGTCAATTGTTTATAATAACACCTGTCACACAATTAATATTTTTTCTAGAACCTTTAAAACTCTTTTAACACGCAATATTTCCTTAGCGTTGGTCAATGCATTTGTTTTATCAATAAAACAATCTTCGAATTACATTGTATTGCTTTAATTGTTGTTTTGGACAAAACAAGTGAACGGCTAAACGTGGGTTTCAGCACGGATATGACGAATTTAAGGAAATAGATTTTGAAATTAAATTGCACGAGATTTTTTGTTATTATTTGTCGGTATAAGGATATGTGGTCATGG
Source organism: Agrochola litura (assembly GCA_949152395.1). NCBI lineage: Eukaryota > Metazoa > Arthropoda > Insecta > Lepidoptera > Noctuidae > Agrochola > Agrochola litura. Next base: position 23,924,500 of record OX424495.1, on the reverse strand, counting down.
GTTTCCTAATAAAGAGCAATCAATCCACTTAGCTTTTTCCCAATTATGTTAAGGTCGGCTTACAGTCTAACCGGATGCAGTTGAATACCAGTATTTTACATGGAGCGACTGCCTATCTGACCTCCACAACCCAGTAACAGGGTAATACGATACCCCTTGGTAAGACTGGTTGTCAGACTTTCGGGCTTCTGACGACCCGTAACGATTGTCAAAGATCCACGAACGACGGCCGGGACCAACGGCTTAACGTGCTTTCCGAGGCACGGAGGAGTCTCGGTATATAAAGAAGATCATCCATCCACAGACCAACTCCGGCAAGTGCAGCTTAACGTGATGGATCGACCCATGCGGCTGTTATTACTTAGTCACGAGCTTCTCGGTTTCTTAATAGAGAGCAATTAAATTAAAATAATTAATTTTATTAATCATACACGTTATAAAAATTTTGTTGCCTATTAAAAACCATATTACATTTTGGTCAAGTAACTTCTGGTTCAATACCGAACTTTAAATTCCTACTCTGTGATTTCAACGGGTTAGTTATAATTTAATTTAATTTTATTACCAATCATAATTATGTAGTATCTCATCCACCTCACAACTGTTTAAGTATAAAAGTGGATGATATAACTATATTTTATGCAGCAAAACGCTTGCTCTAATTTACATTAGCACCATAATTATCAATGAAACTGATGTCATAACATATAACCTCGATTAATAAAAGAAAAACATAAAAAAAGTAATAAAAGGTACAGCTGTTACATTTCTTTAAAATAATTACAATCAAATTACGACACGACACTTTAATTCCCAATAATTATTTAAAAGCCATACGACAAGGTCTAATTATAAGTACCTACGAGTAACCGATCAGAAACCAATGATGTAAAAAAATGACCTTATACTAATAGTTTTGAGTGCGCCAAAATTAGGCCGTGGTCAGACGGTACGACGTATTCAAATTACATGCGACAGACATGCCGCGAATCCGCGATTAAATAGTAGGCTGTTGAAATGTTATGGTGGTACGTGGTTTCGAACATGTTCGATTGGTTTCTGATGTAAACATCCGTCTGTTAAACAAATCAGAGGAATTATTTATTTTATCTGAGAACAGAGTATGTTCACCATCTGTGTGTCCTACCATCGTTAATTAGGTAGGTATGCACTGGTCGTTCTTCGCACATACATAAAGAGCTTTCGAGAAAATGGAATAACAACATTTCTACAATTCTACTTTTGTATTCGATGCTTACGTCATTCGTTGTTATAAAGTCTAAGTCTAACTATTAGCCCGGCATTGATCCAATTCATCGATAAAATGACAAGCGCTAGAAACTCTGTGACCTTAGGTACTTGTAATACCTACATGCATCGAGCATTGCATGCAATCTGATCTGACATTATCAACACTAAACAATAACACTTTATCATAACATTACATATTCATTGAATCCAATCATATGTAAACGACATATCCTAACGACACGACTCGACAGAAACCAGACATGCCAGATTATTGTCTAACCATCTGAACACACCCTTATACATCTCATTTATACGCGAACTAAACCACATTCTTAGACAGGTATGCAATGTGAAATAATTATATCAATATTAATGAGTGGGTATTATTTTATATGGCTAGTTATCACCTTGGTAACATCTGCAGTGAAATGAAAAGCTTGGGTGATATTTCCCTGAAACTTCGAGCTTCTCATGGACTACACACACTTACACACACCCCCACACACCCTTTCTCAATTCACTCACTCACACTTCATTCCACACAGTGAGAAATACAGGTTTTTGCCTAGTTCGGCTACAGATGCTTAACTCATTTGTAATCAAAACTAGCCTAGGTTTAATTTGTAAAACATTTTCATTTTCTAATTGAGTTGTTTGCGGAGCTCACAGACGAAATCGCAGGCAGAAGCTTGTCACTAATAAAGAAAAAGTAAAATTGATTGTTTGTTTGCAAGAGGTAATCTCTCAAAGTCCTGTACCGATTTTAAAAAATCTTTCACTAATAGATTGCTATGCCATTGCCGAGTGCTATTGGTTATGTTCCTGCCACGTGGATGAAGTCCGCGACTTCACGAATTCGACTTCGTTAATTTAATACATCATTAATCATTAATGATTCATCTCAAAAGACAAAGACAAATACATTTATTCGTACATAAAAAATTGGAGAGATATAATTATGTTCAGGACACATCCGCCGCTTAAAGCGACATATGAATATTTACATTTACATGGTAATAAAACCGAACTTATATACTAGGTACTTATACTTTAATAACAATACAATTAGACTATAGGCATAAAGATACATTTAGCCTCTATTAAAATTTAAATAAAACACAACAACAACACTTTACCACCATCACACTCACTCACTCACTCTCTTTTACTTGTTACTTATTTTTTAATCGTTTTAATGAGTGTGTTTTAGTTTAATTTGTGATTTCCTGTGCGAGTCTTAATAAATACTTTTTCTTTCTTTCAACAATATTTGTAGGTATTATAAAACTAAATAAATTTAATATGTATTACCCTTCTAATCAAAAAAATCTTTAAGTGTTTAAAAATTATTTTGGAGAAGCCATGTTTTTAGATTTCTTTTGTAGTAGTTAAATGGTTATTTTCTTATTACTTTTGGAATATGGTTGTAATTTTTTATGGAAATTCCTCAAATTGAATATCAATAAGCTATTAACTAGTTTTGTTTGTGTAGGTAGTGGGACGCAGGCTTCTAGATGTCCTGAATCTTACATAAGCACTAGATCTATCCAGTATCTAGACCGTAATGTGGTACACATCTATAATGCCTGACTAGAGACAAGTTTGTTAAACTAATGGTTATTATACTTAATCAGTGGGTAATGAAATACTTGATCGATTTTCTCTTTGATTTTCTGAAGAAATTAATTACCTAGGTATATTATACATGAGGCTTTTTATTTCTGTGTGTTTTGTTATGAAATAAGTTTAATTACCCCGTAAAATATGTGAAAAAATCCCTGATCCGAAAGGGGCTCATAGGTACTACAATAACATTACCAAAAAGTAATAAAAAATCTTGTTATATTTGAAAATAAAAAAGTTATTGATGTTTAAAATTCCCATTTTTTGTAGCAAAATTACCCCAAATTAGCAACTTTTCAAAGTTATGACTTGTACACAACGACGACCGCCCGCGCTCCATGTAATAAACCGACAAAGAAAAAAAACGCCGCATTTTTTTAAATAGAGAAAAAAAAGTGACGTCTTTTTTTTTCTTTTTTCCTGATAATTTACACATAAATAGACTCTCAGTACGATACTTAACAACGCCCTCATGGATCGGACAGGGGTTTTTTACATGTTAAAGATTGCAGTTGTTTATGGAAAATTGAAAAGCTCTATTCATCCATTCAGTTTCAGAAATAGATAACATAGAATTTTGAACGATTTTTCAACAAAAACATAGACAAAAAGATTATTTTAGCTCGGATCAATTTGTTACTTAATAACTTTTTCGATCTGATCCACAAGGAAGTTAAAAGCTCAAAAGCTACCTCTATTTAATCGAATAATACCTACGTGGGTATTCATATACCTACATTATCATATATAACTGCTGGACTAAGATATTTATGCCATGTCATGACAGTGATCGAAAAAGGTAAGCCCATACATTTATAGTTTTTGCGTTGGTATTAAAGTAATGATAGATAGTGTTGTGTTTAATTAAATCATTACGAGGAAATATTTTAATTGGATTCTGATCTAGGTGGTCTATTTAAATCCATGTTGCATAGTTCCTTTACCTATTGCGATCAAGGATTGCCTCTTTTTTCTTTTTGTAGTTACTTAATTTATTTTTTGTTGACGGGACAGGTAATCAAACTCAGGATCTCAAGGTCACACTGTACACACTGTTACAGTCTCCCTGTGTCCAGCAGTGACTAAGATTATTACAGCGAAATTAAATACTTCATACTTAATTTAGATTTATGTGACTGGTATTTCATAACTCTCCTTCTCCTGAAAGGCAAAAAATATCATAACGTACTTCACTGTTACTTACTTTCGTATTTATTCTTAGGTATAGTTTGACCAATACCGTTGTACCGCACCTTAGGAAGGCGCGCGGCGAGACGGGGGAGCAGTGCAGGCCGCTAATTCGTCAAAGCTCTCGGCGCACGGCGTCCCGCCCGCCGCTCATTGGTCAACACTGCCCCCCGCCTCACCGCGTATTCCTAAGGTGCGGTACAGCGGTATTGATCAAACTATAGGTACATCTATAAACTGTATAATGGTAAACATAGTAGGCATCGTATTAATTAGCTTTGACCCATATTCGCCATGTCGTGATTTACATCATGTATAATGACCACAACATCACCGCAGAAAAATGAATCCATAATGTGAATAAAGAGGTACCAATCTTTAATCTTCATACATTTTGTAAATCGAAGTAGCGTAAGCATTTCCATCATGTTTTAATCATAAACCAATTTCCACTTACCACGAGCGATATTAATTTTATACACTTACAGCAATATATAATAAATGTATAGACAAAGTATCGTATGTCCGCGTTGACCACAAGGCTAAGTTGCTAAGTTAGGACATTCTCTCTGAACACAGTACAAGTATAGAACAGTATCTCAACTTGGCTATTTTTTGTGATAATTACCTACTTTCAACCGCATATATCATGTATAACATGATATATGAGTTAGGCAGAGGGCCATAGTAAACCCAAGTCTTGCCAGCTATGCTTAAGTAAGGAAAAACCTAATAACAATTTAACCGACCAGCCCTAACTGAGAATTGAACTCAGGCGGACCCCAAGCTCACCACTAGATGACTAGAATAACAAGCACTTCACAAAAAGTAAAGTCTCAATGTGATAGATACCGACTAACTGCATTGTGAAGTTTACAAATAAAGATGCGTAGGCGCAGTGTGACTCGTGGGTGATATCACGCGCCGTGGGAAGCGAGCTTAAGACCCCATTTACACCATACAAGTTGCCTGTGGTATACAATAAAATTTAAGCAAAGAATTACTTTTATCGTCAGAATACTGTATAGACGGTGCAACATTTTTTGTTGTTTCAACATATGTTATGCTGCAGGCAACAAAATAGCACTGTAAATCAGTCTTCTGGTTGTGTTGTGCGTGTCTGATCGAGTGCGTCGTTTTCGAGTATTTGTTCGTAGTTGTTCTACTGTTATTTTAATTTACTGTGCTGTGGGCGTCGACGACTCGACTAAGTTTCTTGTGTCACTACTTTACCAAGAATTTGCAGGAAAAAATGTATAGGTAGTCGAAGCAAATTGTTCAAGAATTTTGTCCGTATAAAGTTTCGTATGGCGTTAGAAGTTGTGTTTTGTAATTGTAGCTAGATAGACGTACGGTATATATAGTTTAGTTTGTAGGTATTTAAGAGGGATTTATCCTGTAATTTGGCAACGTCATAAATAGCTGTCAAACATTTACCTGTTTTGATTAATTTATGGTAATGTATGGAATTAAGAAATGTGGCTAAATAGGGAACATATATATTGATTACGAAATGCAATAATTAATATCGTATCACCGAATATTTAGTTTTAGATGCAAAAAAAGTATTTGGAAACTTTCCAAATTCCCTAAAGTGGTTACAACATCAAATTCATTTCAAAGAAATAAAATACTAAATTATAAAGTTGCACTGAACATAAGTTAATAAATTATTTAAACTAAATTAAAATAGACAAAAAATTAGTTATAAGTAGCCTAAACTCACCCACCCAGTGAGATAATCTATACTAATACTAATATATACATATATATACATAATATCATAAAGAGGAAAGATTTTTATTTTTGTGTTACGAATAAACTTAAAAACTACTGGACCGATTTGAAAAATTCTTTCAGCAATGGATAGCTACATTATCAGCGAGTAACAGGCTATATTTTATGCCGCGTGTAGTTTAAACCGCATGATGTCCGCTAGTAACTAATTTAACAATGCGGCTCTTTTTGTGAACCTCGATAATTCCTGTATTAGGGTCCTATCCTAAAAATACTAAACGCAAAGTAACTGCAAACAACTTGGATAAAGCGTTTTTTTACAGGATCTGTTATATATTATGGCCTCATCTCTTTCTACACAGTCCTCCATTTGAGGCTAAACTTTCGTAGTGACCGTTCTGAGCACTTTTGAGGGATAGCCAACTCTGAAATCTCAATAAACTCTTTGTAGAGTAAGTAAATGAAAACTCTGCTAAACATTGCGCTATACCTTATTATAAGCCCAGTGGTTTCGTATATAACGTGGTAACAACATTACAATTAATAATGAACACTCCCTTTATTTACTTACACCATAAAGCAACAAATATAACTATTTAATTAGTTTGTACAAAACTTCCAATTACACCGTAACGAGCACGCAGCGGCAAGATCAAGGACGCTCACTTCAAATTGTTTGCAATAACTTAACGCTGTTATTTTTTGTAATGTTGTGTAATTTAAACTGAGGTATCACGGTTCGTGGTTTGATAGTGAAAATGTGTGGTTATCTTGTTTTATTATTACTTCCGAAAGTAGCTGGGTTGATTGTTTTACTGTATTTTGAACTCATAGTCTTTCCTACATACGTGTGTTGAATTTTATTCTAATTAGAGCACATTTTAGAACTTTTTCTATTAAATTGAGGCACATAATGGAAACCAAATAACGATCGAATGATTCACCACATAAACCACGTTCTCAGACCGTTCAGGTCTGTGAGACAGGCAGATAACCTCACCATCACTGCCAATAGGATTTGGTTGCATAATTGTACTTTTCATATGCATCTTTATATTAAAAAGCCTACAACAGAGCCTTGAGGAACACCAAAAAGTTTCTACTCTATTTCTCTCTTTCATTTCACTCAAACTCTTGTCTCTCTCTTTCCAGACTCTAATCCTCTGCACGGTGTGGCTAGCAGTCCACTGTCAGAGCTACAATGGACCCACGACAACCCCAGTTCCAATCCTCAAGCAGATCAACCGACAGAACGACGACGGGTCTTACAGTTACGGTTACGAAAATGCTGACGGGTCCTTCAAGATCGAGACGAAGTATCCGAACGGAGATGTAGCTGGGAAATACGGATATATCGATGAGAATGGAAAGAACAGGGAGATCTCTTATGGAGCCGGCAGTCAAAGAGGGTTCGAGCCTGAAGGTAGGATAGTTGTTGTTTTAGCTGTTTTGTTTTTGCGTGATATGAATTTTAGGTAATGTGTTCTGAAGTAGATCATCTTTTACTCAGAAACTTTTTGGATTTCGTAGGGAAACCATACATTTAAAAAGATAAAATTATATTGCTGAGAAGAGTAATAAGATGAGAGTTTTTGTTAAGCTTATTGGGCTGGTCCTGTATACCCAGAACATCTTTCTAAATGTATACTCGTACAACGAAAAACATGATCTACCCTAAATTAAACGGATATTTTAGATCAGCCTTAATGTTTGAGCCAGATCATTGACATAAAAACAATAGTGCTCTCGTTAATACCCAAGATATTCGCAAAATCAAATCCTGTCGAAATACAAATTGCTCATCAATTATCCCTCAATAATTAGCTACTGTATCTGTAACATGGGCTCAACAGCTGAGCGCAAACTGGAGCGGTTACACCATCGCTCTCTAATTTGCTTCGTGGAGCAATCGACACATCATGGTGTAATGTTATGGTGGTCCGACTGTACGTCAGTAGCCGATGATTTGTCATTTATAGATCTGTGCGGAGTAACGGTTATTAGATACAGATCAACTCAAAGTATTTATTGAAGTGAAAACTTCTTTAGGCGCCTTGGGCATTTTTGAGATGGGACTAAACAATTAATTTCGCGACACTGTTACGACACCAGCTTTTGACCATTAAAAAGACATCAACGCGCGAGACATTATTTCCTGCACAATAAAATTGTTCAAGTTTTTACTTTTGTCGGCACTCCCGGCGTGCCACTGTTTTTTATTTTAATAAAAATATTTTGTCAAAGGATTCTGTCAGTCAGAAATATGAAACTAGTTGGCCATTCCAAAACGTAGTAGGTTCCTATGGAGATGAACGAGCAAGAAATTCTATGGACACTCTTTTAAATCAAAATGTTGTTCCAAAATATTGGTTACATCATCCATCTTGAAATTGTAGGTACAATCTTCAATAATCGCGGTGCAATAGATACATTAGCTACTGCATCATGCGTTTATTTACTTTTATTGAAGGAAAACTTTTCCTTTCAGTATGTTAACCTCTTCTACAATCCCTTCAATTACAAAAAGTTTGGTGTTTAAAAACATTGATTTCTATAGTGATGTGTACTGAACATTTTGACGAAAAAACTGCTCATGTAAGCATGATATTTTTGGCCATGATTAGTACTTTTGAAACTAACAACTCACGAAGTGAAACAGCAAATATCTTCTGATGTAATAAACAATGAAAGTTGATAGTGTAGTGTGACCATAAGCAGTTGATTTAGTTGTTGTGCAAGTAGCATGATAAGCACAACCAATACCTTCTTTTTTTTTGGGTAGGAAATTATCAAATATTTTCTCCCGCTCTGGGCGGAGCGGGAGGGCGTGTCAGAATCTTACTGACTAAAACCACGCGTGTTCCTTCACTTACCTGTATGTTGCCAGGTGCCACGGTATCACTTTCGGACTTTCCCGCAACCCCGGCAGACACCGGTCCTAGCGGACCCCGTCAGTTCTGCTGACATCTCTTTGAGGCGCGCGTCGACCCGGGCCTGGTCCTTTTCGGACGGCGAGCTACCCATTTCTCACCGTCCACAAGCCCGCGCCTACGGTGGCCGAGAATCGGCCTGCGACTCCCGACGCCCAGAGTCTCCTGCGGCGGTTAGGGGCGTGAGGGCGCGAAATTTGCCTCTCCCTCACGCGTTCCGCCTCCTCCTTCATATTGTCAATGCCTAAGGGTTTATTAATAAATGAATAAAATCGATCTGTCGACAATACTGATTGTTTTGTTCAACAGAATTAAGTTATGGAGGGTCAACTAACTGCACAATCTATAATGTTTTGAGAAGTTAGGTATAAATAATCTAGTGGGTACAAGGGGGCTTATTTGTAAATTGTTATGGTTTCAAAAAAGAAGCAGTGGTGGCCTTGTGTTCTAGGTCGTGGGTTCGAACCCAAGCAGGCGCATTACTTTGTGTAATTTATTTCATCACCGCAGCTCTCAAAACGGTAAAGGAAAACATCGTGATGAAACCGGCATGTCCTAGAATCAAAAATTCGAAGACATGTGACATAATATACAAACCCGCACTGGGCTCGCGTGGTGGATTACGGCTCACTCGGTCACTCCCTCTCACAGAGAGGAGGCATGTGTCCCAGCAGTGGGAACGTTATGGGCTGATTATGCTATTATGCTATGTCCAATAAAGAGTATTTTATCTATCTATATCATAACTTAACACCACGCTTGTTATGCCCGAAGGGTTAGGCAGAGGTGTACCTACAGTACACTCACATTTCACCAGTTATGTTTAAGTCCCATGTAATAGTAATTGCCATCAACCGGGCACTCAAAAACACTTTGGGACTTTGGGATAGAAAAACCCAATAACGCTTTGGCAGATCTGGGAATTGAACCTAGGACCAGCGTAGCGCTTGCGACTACTAAATAAACGAGGCAGTTTGTCTATCTATCTACATACAGGGTGGCAGGGAGCTCGACGCAAAAACTGTTACCATGGTACATGATTCTGAACCCCTCTGCGTTGCAATTTTTCGTCGGTTATTTAAAAAAAAAAATCTGCTGTTTCATACATTTTGACCGCGTAGGTATTGCACTTTTCTATGAAAGAGCAGATTTTTTTAATAACCCACGAAAAATTTCAACGCAGGAGTGTTCAAAATCATGTACTTGTCATAATCGTCTAGTGACTAGGTGATTATGACATACCAAGAGGTAAATAGTGATGTTTTCAATGATTGAACAGATAATTCGTATGAACTGTTTTAAAAATCAGCCATTGTTTTATTTCGCAATTTCTTTTCCTTACAAATTTAAACAAAACTAGCAGCGCCCCGCGGTTTTAACCGTTTAAGTCTTGATCCCGTTGGAATATCGGATTAAAAAGTATCCTGTGTGTTAATCCAGGTTATAAACTATTAGTATGCCATATTTCATCCAAATCCGTTTTGTAGTTTTTACGTGAAAGAGTAACAAACATCCGTACATGCTCCCAAACTTTCGCGTTCGAAATGAAATAACTCTTGGATTAGAAAACTCACATATGCTGTGTCTTGCAATTACAAGAGGCACTACAAGTGGCACTCTGGCAGCAACCTTCACGCCCTGATAAATAATCCATCTAACTACTTTATTCTCGCTAACTAGAAGATTAGGTTACCTAACACTTGTTAAGTTAAAGCAATTTAAGATTGCAGTAGTGTGTAATTTATTTAAACTTGATTCGTAGGTTTTTAATTTGCTAAGCTCTCTTTATTTCTATCATCACCATAATTAATTATTTATCAGCCCGTAATTCCGCTTCCTTAAAATTCTTCAAAGTCAAAATTTAGAGCTTTACTTAAGTTGGGAGTTACTCAATCTTTCAATGCCCATAAAATTTATTAAAATTGACGCTGAATGCTATATTTCTATAGCTAGGTGGTCCATCAGTCGCATCTTATAATTTACACCACATTCGTGATATTCCAAACCACTTTACAGAGAGGGACATGTAGGTACTCCGTCATAATCACAATTTCTAATGTAACCCCTCACCTTCCAGGTCCCGGCATCATGGTCCCCCCACCGACCTTAAACAACCCACATTCCTCCAACGCGCTCACTGACGGCCAAGAAGATGATGGCCAGTACCGTGAGGATCCCAGCATCTACGAGGACCCGAAGTACAACAGCCGAGCTCAGCCAAGACCAGCCCCAAACAGGCAGTACCACCAACCGGCTCAACCTGCACCTGCGAGGCAGTACCAGCAAGCGGCTCCTGCCCCTATCCCGACTGCAGCACCAGAGCCTCAATACCAGCAACAAAGCCAGTTCAGATCATCTCCTCTATACACCCAACAGACCAGCCTCTTCAACCAGGGTCCTCAGCAATTCCCGTCTCAGAACCAATTCCAATCCCAAAACCAGGAGTTCCGTCCTCAAAGCCAGGTGTATCACCAACAGCCCCAGTTTTCTTACCAGGCGTACACTCCTCAGCCATACCAGAATGTCCAGAGTCAGGGATTTCAACAGAACCAGGGTTTCCAGCCACAGTACCAGCAGCAGCAACAGCAGAACTACCAGGGCCAGAATCAAAATTTTAACCCATTCTTCGGCCACCCAGCCCAGAACTTTGACCCCAGCTCTGGGTCTTATTCTATTAACTTTACAGGTTAAGCAGTGATGGGCTGTTTGTTATAATTGTTGTGTGAGGGTGTGCTAGCTGTAAGATTAGTGGTGGTATAGACGATTCGTAGTTTGCCGATTTAGTTTTACTCGATTCTATTGATAGGAAATACTATTTTAAAAGCGCTCAAAGGAAATAAAATAAATAAATAAATTCTTTATTGGCATACAAAATGTGGACAAAAACCTAAATAAAGACAAGAAAAATCTTAGTGTCATTTATAAAGATTCAGTTAATAATTTTCTTTTACTGCAAAACTGCAGATGTGAATCGTCTATGCCAACAAATATATAAATATTTTGTACAAAATATTGAATATGTAAAGGGTATTTCCCAAAGTGACGAACGACACCTTTTTACGATTTTTGTATATTTTTAGTACTAGTCAATTATTTCGGTGTGTTTTGTAAAATTCGAAGGGAGGAGCTTTAATTATATTGTGACTAACAATATGAATTAAATTATTTATTTTATACTTTTCTTTATTATAAGGATTTATTGATGAAAACATTTAATATATAAATATTATGTGTGCATGCTTACGATTTAGTAGACACCACATTTTATCCTGTTTATATATTTCTATTAATTTACCTAAGTATCTATTTGATTTATATATCAGTCTCTAATAATATTAAATTAACGTCTATTTTCTACATAAAATATTATGTGTACGTAATTTGTCTACATGTATTTATTTATTATGTTATTTACTCTCAAGTATTGCAAAGCATATAAATTCTGAAATTTCTACATAATTGTATTTAAAACATATTAGTACCAACCTATTTAGCTAAGGCAATTATTTTGTATAATTAGTTAACAATGTTTTGTAGTTATTTACTTAAAATATGTACAATTGTACATATACCATAAGTATTTCAATATGTGTCTATAAGTATTACCTACTATAGCTTTGGCAACACATTTGCTACATTATAAAGTAACAACAAGAGCGTTTATTTTGAAAGTTGGCAACGTCGCAAATAGATGTCAAATATTTCGCTGTTTTGATTAATTTGGCCACTACTGTATGGAAATAAGAAATGTGGCTAACTAGTTCCCTAGAATATTAAAAATGAATTGCAATTATAACACTGAATTTGATGTTGTAATAATTTTAGGTGTAAAAAAGGCTTTTGGAAAGTTTCCAAATACTTTTTTTACATCTAAAACTAAATATTCGGTATTATGATATTAATTATTGCATTTCATAATCAATATTTTAGTTCCCTAGTTAGCCACATTTCTTAATTCCATACAGTAATTTTGCAAAATATAATCAAACCAAGTAAATATTTGACAGCTGTTTACGACGTTGCCAAATTTTAGGATAAACCCTCTTAACATCACCTGAAAAATCACAAGTCTTTCTGAACATATCCCTAGTTAACAGTAGATAATGACTGACATAAGTTTTTGATTCATGTCCCGAACTGTCTAAACAAGCAGTTTAGAAATAAGTCACGGTTGTTTACACATTTAGGGGTCTTACGTACTCGATGGCCACGACTCCGGCCAGTTGTGGCCGTCTAGCGGTATTGTATGGTGTGCGGCTAGTTGGCCGTTGCGACCAAGTGCGCTATTCGTATCGGTTTCTATAGTTTACTTGGTCGCGGTTGTGGCCGTCTAGTCCGCGAGATCCCTTCAAGTCAGTAAGCTCCACTTTCTGCTGAAAACTAGAGACGTGTAAATGACAATTTAAGCCAAACAACGTATTTAGCAGCCTGACTGTCACAGCCAGTCTTCGACAGCCAATCTATGGAACTGCAAGCACTTATTTATGGCAGCCTATATGCGACCTTCAGATTGGCTGATGTTACTGGCAGAAAGTCTTCTAGGCCCGTATTACAGATATCTTACTGCAAACTCAAGCATAACTTAAAACTTATTTAAAGCCTTTTGATTGGTTGAAACTACATAACATAACATCACGCCTTGTTTCCCCGAAGGGTTGGGCAGAGGTGTCCCTGTAGCAGGTACACCCACATTTCGCCAGTTATGTTTAAGTCCCATGTAATAGGGGGCGAGCCTATTGCCATCAACCGGGCACAAATCCAGACTCCGGGCTGCTACTGAGAAATTCCAGATAGAAAAACCCAATAACACTTTGCCCGACCCGGGAATCGAACCCAGGACCTCATGCTCAGCAGTAGCGCTTGCGACCACTAGACCAACGAGGCAGTTTGAACTAGGTTGAAACTAGTTTTAAGTAATGCTTGAATCTTGAGTCAGGTTCTGTAATACGGGCCTTAAAGCCGCTTGAACGATAGTTCACTGAACGCAATAAGTTTACACATTACATTTAATCATGTCCTAATGGTCATAATTAAATGTTATTGTATTTCTGTAAACAGCTGACGGTAATTTTTTTTACCACTAATCGTATTTAGTGAGTTGTCGTGTAAGTGGGCCTTAGCTGTCAAGTATAGTATTTGCCTTAAATTAAAACCTTAGCAATTCACTTCAGAAAGACTTGCTTTTGTACTAAGACAGGTATTTGAAGCACATATCTGTCTTGTTAAGTTTCAGTTTTCAGTAAATTGTTTTCCATTTTGCTGTAAAATAACTTTGTAAAAACTTTAATACTTTGTTAGAAATAGTTTTCATGTAAAAACTAACCAAGCTTGTTATTGCGATTCCGTAATATAGCAGCAAAAAATTTGCTGCCTCTAAATTTTATTATTTACTTAATGTGTTGCCAAACCATCCTTAAATAATGTAATAAAAATATAATAGCATCTAACAATAAAATAAACATTCAATAAACGAACGATTGATTACGCGCACGCGCAGATTTCAAAATGGTCGCTCGTGCGTAATATTACGTGTGCCGATTGTAAATATATGATTAAATAAAGTGTTATGTAATATATAGTGTTTCCTTTTATTGTCGCGGAGAAAGTGCACTACATTATAGGTCAAGTATTTGTCATGCGCATGATCAAATGGGGTATGGGTGTAATTTAGAGCGGCCATGCAATATGGATGTCATGTGTCAGGCAAGCGGAACCTCGATGTTCTTCTTCCTGGTATGAGTGATCGTAGCATGTGTGACCTTCCTCACAATAACTTACAAGTATTTCTATTTTCTTAATGTCCCTCGGGTATCATCGGATTTCCGAACACAAACGAATGCTAATTTCTATGTCCATCAATTATTATTAGTTTATCGTGTGTAATAATTTGAATTCAGAACTAAGTACTTTATTGTTGTTTTGTTTTGGTTTCCGTGTGAACTATATAGAGCTGTCAAACTATTTTCCTATCTTTCGTGCCTGCGACTTAAGTTAAAAGAGTATTAAAAACTCTATATACTTCCAAGTCGATTGAGAGCGTCCGGGCTTCACCAAGTGCAAAGGGCAACTGATAAAAATCCGACAACTGACGAAACACGAGGTTTGCCGAGGGATATTAAGAAAATAGAAATACAGTACCTTTGTAGTAGAAAAACCATTAATATTTGCACTCCCTTCAAAGGGTTATCCACCAGGTATTTAGCCTAAATAAACTGAAAGTCTTACGTATTGAATTTTATTTTAATTTCCATAATAATATTTACATAACTTAAAGGCTAACAGTCTTAAAACAATCCTCCGGTTGACACCCTAAGCCGAGGTTCGTACCCCACAGGGAGTGCCCTTAGCGAGCGTTCACCTAGTTTTAATTAGCATAGTTGAATAACCCCTGGCTGGCGGTTTTAAGTGAAGTAGCTTAAGGCATCCACAGGAAAGCCCGGTTAAGTAGTCATGATCTCAGAGGTCAACTACGAGACGAACTACAAAAAAAAAAAAACTTAAAATAATATGTACACAATAATATGTATGGAAATTCTACACAATGCGAGATCAGCTTATACTGGAAGTGTATAGCTTGATGTGTATCCGTGTGTACAAGTATATAAAAAAGGGAGGGAAAAGAATCATAGGGCATCAAAAAATTCGCTGTCAACAGGAAAAGTACCTACCCAAAAAGCTGGCAGCATTGCCACGTTGTATGATAACGCTGATACTTCGGCCAAAAATAGGCCAGCCCTCTGATCACCTGAAGAGTCTGTAATAATTAATATAATTATTGTACTGAATTAATCTATACTATTTATACTTCTATACCTAATATTATAAAGAGGAAAGATTTGTATTTTTAACCGACTTCCAAAAGGAGGAGGTTCTCAATTCATCAGTATGTTTTTTTTTTTTTTTGTATGTTTGTTACGCGATTACTCCGCCAATTATGAATAGATTTTGATGATTCTTTTTTTGTTTGGTAGATCATACTTCAGAGGTGGTCCCATATAAATTTTATTAACTTTGCTTGGGTAGTTTTTGAGTTAGCTTCAATTATACGTATTTTTTCCCACTTAGTATGTAGATGATATGATAACTTCTTGTTGTCACTGTTATTTACATAGCAGGTAGTGGTATTCGAATTTGTGTGGGATAGGTACCACAACTAAAAAGTGAAAAATAAAAACTTTTTACAAAAAAAAAAACAACCGACTTCAAAAAAAAACACTACAAAGTGAAAAATAACTTTAATTTCGGAAGTCGGTGACAAAGAACGAAAATTCAAAACCAAAGACACCGACTTCCGAAATTAAAGTTATTTTTCACTTTGTAGTGTTTTTTTTTGAAGTCGGTTGTTTTTTTTTTTGTAAAAAGTTTTTGTATGTAACGAATAAACTTAAAAACTACAGGACCGATTTGAAAAATTCTTTAAATAATGTAACATAGGCTATAATTTATCCCCGTACTCCCACGGGAACGGGAACTACGCGGTAAAATCAATAGCTGAAAGTAAAATAAAATCGAAGCAGATATTATAAAAGTTTTACTTCATTTAGGTACTTAACTATCTGGGAAGTTTTACAGTGATCCAATGCACTGCGGGAAAAAGCTGGGTAGCTAACTAGTGCTGTTTTGAAGGCTGGAAAATAATTAAGTCACCAAGTACCAAATTATTTGCCGCTTATTTGAGGAAATTCTTATTTTGTATTTAAATTTAATTTAAAATACAGCTACTTATTCAGAATTGAACTTATATCTCATTATTAAAAAAAAAAAAAAAAATTTAGTCATATGTCAGATTCTTTCCAAAATATTTAAAAAAAGCTTAAATTTGTACGAATTATGATCAGTATTTAATATATACAGATATTGGTGCCGATTCCCTTGTTCACAAACTAAACTAAAATTAAGTTCAGTGCATCTTTTTCTTTCTATTTCATTAAGAAAAGGACAGAAAATAAATTTTAGTCAAATTAATCAGCGCCTGTCACTACTCCAAACAAGTTTAGATGTGATTAAAAACTTGCCTACTTTACATTAATTTACGTCTAGCGCTGATTAATTAGACAGGACTAAACTAAAATGTATCTTCTGTCCTTTTCTTAATGAAATAGAAAGAAAAAGATGCACTGAACTTAAATTTAGTTTAATTTGTGAACAAGGGAATCGGCACCATTAAATGTCTTAAGGCTTTGAAGTATTTATCCGAGTTTAATGAACTAAACCTTTGCAAACAGGCGCCATATTTTGGGAAGTAGGTATGACAATAATTATAAGGGCGTTCACAAACTGGTAATTCAAGTATAGAGAGGAAATACCGTAGGCGACATCTATATCCGGCTCGCGGGTAGGCGGTCTTAGTCACTTGCTCCAAATATTTATGTTGAAGTGGAAATGATTGACATTTTCGAGCGTTATCACTTATCATATCATACAGACGATTTGCCAGCGTGTTTCCAGTGAAGTTATTCGTGAACGTAGTCTCCGCGGATGCGAAGTGAAGTAGCCGTGACTACGTGACGTGTTCTCAACGTAATCAGCCTGTAATTTTCCCACTCAAAATCAAAATCAAAATATTTTATTTCACATAAACCTACAAACAAGGGCACTTATGAAACGTCAGAAGCTAGGTGCACGGTTCCAATTGGTCGCTTCCTATAGAGAAGAGCCGGCAAGAAACTCCAGGGTTACTCTTTTCAAAATAAATTGTTTCTACAATGTTTTCAAATTACATTGTTAATAGGTATGGGAGGACAGTGTAGGCCTATCAACAAGTACCAGGTACTTAGTAAAATAAAAAAACACTGCTGGGACACAGGCCTCCTCTCAGTGATAGGGAGTTGGCCGTAATCCACCACGCGGGCCCAGTGCGGGTGGGTAGATGTCACATGTCTTCGAATTTTTGGTTCTAGGATATGCCGGTTTTCTCACGATGTTTAATTCAACGTTTTGAGAGCAGTGGTGATGAAATGATTTATACAAAGTAAAGCGCCTAACTGGGTTTGAACCTACGACGTACAACTCGTAAGTCACGGCCGTTACTCCTGGGTTACGACTGTTTTATTTAATTTAATTTAATTCTGTATCTATCTATCGGTGACATCACTGCAGGCCCTATCAGAATACCAGCGCTGCGACATTTATATTTAAATGTCGCAGCATATGCTGAGATAGGTGCCTTTTGGCCTCGTACAGGACTTTCTACTTGCTTTTATTTTAATTTTGTTTTTTTAAATGAGTGTGTTTCTTTTTCTTTCACTGGGCCACCACTGCTTCCGTGTGTTTTCCGCGTTTTCACAATATTGTACCTACACTCCTGCCTGCCTCGCTCTATTTTGTACATTCACATTAATCGCTCTCGCTACGAAACCGCGGCCAACTCGTTGCGCACACGTGGCGTGAACACTACGATCACGCAGCAAGCGCGTTAAACAATCACTTCACTGGAAACGATCGCAAATCGCCAGTGTGTTAAGGCCCTTACTGTTTTTTATTTACTCTCATTAAATTGTAGTCTCCAGTCAGACAAGTAGGTCTCTTTCAGAAATTTGTGTGCAAAGCATTTCCTGTTATTTATTCGATCCACATCTTGAAGTCTCCTATCTCTTGGAGAAGTCACTCATAGTTTTATTTGTTGTATCTTCGCCAAGCGTCTTGCATCTCTTTCCGTGGGTAGATATCACTTTGATGTACCATAAATCCTCGTTTACACTAGGAGAGTATCTCAACCGTCGAGAGGCGAGAATGTCCATGCGAAAGCCAGTTTTATTTACATCTTTCATTATTTTTTATTATATATAAATAGTCAATCAGAGCACCTGCCATCCCCTCTATTTACCACCCTTGGTTGACTGGTAGAGAATGCCTAAGGCATTTAGTCCGCCTTTGTACCTTATTGTGTGCGAGAAGTTTAAAAAAATAAATAAAGCCAGGCGATTTATCGCACTCTTCTTTTTACTCAGCACCCTAATTGCGTAACACACTTTCAATTACAATCTAAGGATTTTGAATGATATTGCTAATCCATTGCTTCATAGGTTTGAAAACTGTCTGCTTAACAACGTACAGATTGACATAAAAGAGTGTAAAATGAGGGCACCACTATCGCACTTAGGTGACTTCGAATGGGAAATGAGTAAAAGAATCTAAACAAATTGTTAAAAACGCAGCTTGTGGTTGACTCAAAATCTGCTAGCACTTGTCGGCAAAGTAGTGCCATCATCATAGGTGTAAAATATTTAGTTCCAAATGTCACCACGTCAGACTCTTTTATGTCGACCTGTAAATAACGCAATGAACGTGTCTGAACTGTCAAAATGAAATCCATTGCGACCAATTGTCATTTTATGTGTTACGAAATTACTCCTCTGATCGTGTAAACAAGGCTATTATTATTGTCCGGGGTTACGAAGAAGTCCGAAAGGGAGATCGTGGCCCCCCGGCAACATGGCAACTGAAGGAACACGGGCGGGTTTTAGTCAGTAAGAGTCTGACACGCCCTCCCGCTCCGCCCAGAGCGGGAGAAGTTATTTGATAATTTAACACCCAAAAAAAAGGCTATTATTATATTAGAGAGCTTTAGTATTCTATGCGTTGATATTATTTTCAGATTAGTGCAAATGTTTGAAACTCTGTTTGCAATCCTACAAAAAACCCGGATACTGGCAACAAATCTGCCTCACAGAAAATCAATTAAGTAATTACCCCAATAAATTACAATATTAAGTATTAAAACTGGAGCAAAATTAATCGCAATTTATTAACTGCTTCTCTGTTGCATAATGTCGTCAAAATGTCAAGTGTGAGTCGCAAGGTCGGCTCAAGTTACGACTAAGTGATATGATGTTGATACAGTTCTTACTTTCTGAGTCCAAGTTGCAATCTTACTAACTTAGCATATAAATAGATGTGTAAATGTTGATTACATTTTTAGAAGTTATTTTTTCACCCGAAGGAGTTACCAATTTGACATTTTGTTTTATGGGTAATTTTCATGGGTGCGTGAGTCCAGCCGATGGCAACCCCTCCACAGAACGATGTGATCTTTGTCAAGAATTGCTTCAGCCTCCTGATTTGTTCACCGAACCATCAGATAGCCTCCCATTCGGACACTAGTTACCGTGGCCTACTTGGGAAACCTTAAATAGACTTCGTACTCAAATAAGCCGTAGCAAGGACAACCTCCACAAGCGGGGGTTCATGGACGGCTCAGATCTCCGGAGTGTATGCAGTGTCTCTCCATAGACAATGGCTGATCTCCCATCTTGCACCGCATGCCCTGTCACCTGCACACGTGAGGACATAATGACTGCGTCAGCGGTATTCGCGTTATGGTTTTGTGCTGAACAGCAAACGACACCTGAAGGATGGAAGTACATTTGGACATTTAACATTTATGTATAATATAACTAAGTAAGGGAAAGTGGAGTCCACAGTAAAAGTTCATCTTTAAAGTAATCCTTGGGGCATCTTTTGAAGTAAAAATGAGTCTCTCTCTGTATTTAAAACCTGCCTAGCCTTTTCCCAATTATATTGGACTCGACTTCCAGTCTAACCGGATGCAGATGAATACCAGTATTTTACATGGAGCGATTGCCTATCGATCGGTCCTGCACAACCCAATTACTGGGTTAACCCTTGGCAAGACTGATTGTCAGACTTTCAGGCTTCTGACGACCCGTAACGACTGTCAAAGATCCTCGAATGACAGCCGCGATCAACGGGTTAACGTACTTTCCGAGGCACAGAGGGGTCTCGATATGTAATGGATGGTCACCCATCCACGAACCAACCGCGGCAAGCATAGCTTAACTTTCGATCAACCCATGCAGCTGTTATTATTTTGCTCGCCCTGCAAATAACACCCTTGGTAAATGATAAAGGGATGTATTTAAGCTTATAGGAATACAAGACTATACTTTTGAAGCTATTAGTATGAATAAAATTCCAAGCTCTCCTCGAAAGATTAAACGACAAAATTATTTTAAGAATTTTAAGTCACACCCGAGTCATAAAAACTGTAATAAAATAATTTTAAATGACAACTTGACCTTTTAAAACCATGCAATAATTATTGCAATTGTCAATTTTTACGTGATTGGTACACATTAATTTAAAAAAAATATATTTTGGAAACAATATCCATATTGTGTTAGTATAAGAATTTACAAAAATATATTAGAACTAAAATCGAAAACAATATTACAATAAAACCAAAAAAAAAAAAATAATTATAATCAAAATTAATATTAAAGTCAAAATTAAATTAAATTACAATCAAAACAAAATTAAAACAACATCAAATCAGAATTAAAAAAGCATTAAATTGCAGTCAAAACAAAATTAAAACCGCATCAAATCAGAATTAAAATAACATTAAATTAAAACTAAATCAAAATCAAATTAAAATATATCAAAATTATGTAAAAATTAAATTAAACTAAAACATGAACATAACTTATCTTCTACATCAAAATCAATTCAAATACCAAAATTGATAATCTACAAGATGCAATTGAACCGATTGACAATATTACTACAACAATTGCAATTGATCAATTGTAATTGATCGTTTCGAGGACTTCTTATAGCTACGTTTGTTTACATCAAAATTCAATTCACCAAAAAGAACTAGCGCCAAATACGCATGCAAATAATACATTTGGCATAAATGATAAACGACCTCAGTAAAAGGTTTAGGCAATAAATAAATAGGCACCGAACTAATCGGCTAACGGCTAAGGTCGGCGAGACCTCGAAACTCGAGCAATGACTTGAAATCAATTCGTCGCGTAATGTCGACCACACCCTGTATGTGGTACAGAGTAGTGTGGTGACAGAAACTTTTGGTGAACTAATAGAGACCCGCTACCGTTTCTTTGTTTGTAATTTTTGGAACGAAGTTCTTTAACGTGGCTTGTAAACTTTCAAGAAATCGTCACGCTAAAAAGTGTTAATACTTGCGACTGTCTTCTTCTAATTTAAAGAGAAAGAAAGAGAGAGAGAACGCCGGCAGAAAATACAAAAGAAAAAGTGCCGTGGGATAAAATTGTACACATCAGCCCGAGTACACTGCATGTCGAGAGAAAGAGAAAGTGAGAATTTGGTTAAAATGAAAATCCAAGATGGCAGCTCTGAAAATTTTTAAAGTTTTAATTATGGGTGTCGGTTTCATAGTTTTCAAGGGTGCTAAAGCTAATAGTGATGTCAAAATGTAAATCCAAGATGGTGGCTCTGAAAGTTTTAAAATTTATCGTCATGGGTGTCGTTTTCATAGTTTTCGAGGGTGCTAAAGCCGATAGTGAGGTCAAAATGTAAATCCAAGTTGGCGGCCGCGAAAATTTTGTTTTTGTTTTAAATCATACGTGAGAAAGTACTTCGTTCCTGATGGCGTCCTCCGACCGCACACGTTTTTTTTATGGAACTAAAGTAGGTACCTACTCTAGGTATCACATATAGCAGACAACAGTCTATCTACCTATTCAATAATAATAAATGTATTTTGTCTGATGTATTTATATCCAATTAATACATAATTACAAAATAATATAAGGACGGACAATCTAGAATCCATCAAGGTTTTCTAAAATTTATTGGACAGTCAACCGCACATCACTGCACTACATTGCACTTCGAAAATCGACATAAAGGCACTATCAATGTCAAATTGCTACCACTGATGTGCGGTTGACTGTACGTTTAAGTTTTTTTGGGATCTGCTGGGGTAGTTTAGCAGTTGATAGTAACTTGCATTCGAATTAACCGTAACATAAATATCTCAGTATACAAGCCAGTCTATTCAACTCATGATAATAATTTAAAATCAATAAACAAAACCTCTGTCTCACCACTACTCTGTGCATACAATTTAAATTAAGCTGTCCGTAGACTGTTACTAAATGTCACTTCCTCATATGAACCAGTGAACTACATCTACATACGGTCGTGTGCCATATCTGTGTCCTCATTGATGTCCTCGTTCGTCCTAGGTGCATGAATATATCTTTGGCAATAAGCTTCTTAATGTCAATTGCCCGGGGGGTATTGTTTTGATGGTTACTTTGTAGATAACATACCCGTAAGTAATCTTTGTTATAATTTCAGTAGTAGTAAAGTACTTTTTCACTCCTCTTGCTCAAAAAGTACGTCATTGTAGCGTACCAGAGCGGAGAAAAAATAGTATATCTTGCTCTAGGGGAAAAAGTAATTTTTGTCTGTAACCAACGAGCAGATTGAACAAATTGTATATTTTTTCAAATATAACGAACTATTTAATTGTATTGGATTATTTTATTTTCTCGCAATCGTAGTGAAAAGTAGAGTATAATACACACGGCGCTAAAACCCATTCTAACTCGGTTTCTATATACTCCCTCGCTAAAGCTCAGGAGTAAAACAACCTCGATAGAATGGGTTATTTTAGCCCCTCGTATAACAATCTACTATTTTGTAGAATTCTACGTTAAATAATCCTTAGAGTTAGTTCTATTTCGGCTGCAGCATGGTTTTATTCCCGTTAGAGGAGTATATAGAAGGCTCTATGGTATACAGTCACAACATTTTTTTTTTAATATGTTATCAGCTAGGCTATTAGAGTATATAGCCTAACTGATAACATTATACAGGTGTCACAAACGCCAGCATCACATGAGTATATGAAAACAGAAGAACCTTTTCCAGTTTCCTAACTTTGGCATATTCTACATTTTCATTAGTTCCAGGTTATGGGGTGTAGCACCTTCCGTGTTCCCAATTCAACCTTAGCAGCTTATTTATTTATAATAGTGAACCAGGATCTAACGTAGGTCATATTAAACTAAAAATAAAAGGTTTGGGTCACCTATTAAACTAAAAAAACGAAATTAAATGTCAGCTGTATACAAAAACATTGTGCACTTCCGTCTCCAAATCCGTTTCTTTATCAAAATAAAAAAAGCTGTATAGTAAACAATTTATTGACTAAACTATATGCATTCAATTTTATAGAAAGGTTTGCAGTTGTAGTCTACAATATGTAAAAAAACAGATCCGATCAGACCCGATCAGACCCGATCAGACCCGATCTGAACGGGGCAGACAGGTACAGCAATAACATTACCTAAAAGTAATAAAAAATCTTATTATTATTAAAGATAAAAAAGTTATTGCTATCTAAAAATCACATTTTTGGTACCAAAATGACACCAAATCCATTAAAAAAAAAACTACAGGGTTCATAAGTTATGACTTGATGAATTGTAGACACCCGCTAAACGACGGTCGCCCGCACCCGCGCGCGTTTTTTACATAATTATTGTATAATAAAGAAATCACGATGTTTTTAAAGTAAAAAAATCCGTGTTAAGAAGAGGTGGGTCGCTAGTGGAGTTATAATTAACGAATAGAGCATTAAATTTTTTTTTTTTTTTTTTTTTATTCGATAGGAACAACAAACAGCTACATCATGCAATATTACACACAGAAAAATATAAATAACTTAAGTAATAATGTAGCCCACAGCGCTGTTCACAGATTACCATTAATAAATAAAACCTTAAAGTCACTAGGAGGTGAACTGTGCATGCATGTCAGTTACACTAATATTATAAAAACAGAAAAAAGAAGTACTATAAAACAACAACAAACAATTTGTTCTATTCAAGTTATTTTATCATTAAAATATCAAGAAATAAGGAAGAGGAGCTCGTGGCTAAGTAATAACAGCCGCACGGGTAGATCCATCAGGTTAAGTTACGCTTGCCACGGTTGGTCCGTGGATGTACTACCATCTTTACATACCGAGACTACTCTGTGCCCCGGAAAGCATGTCTTTTTTTATTTATTACAAACATACGCTACCATTACAGTCTCCCAATTCGGTAGTGTGTAGTTAATTATCAATTAATGAAATAATACAACATAAAAAATTATTAAAATTAAAAACATAACACGTATAACGTTACCCTTGCGAACTCGCTCAGTGAACATGAGAAAAGATCTATTTTGTTGGCAACTAAATTAAATTGTTAAGCCGTTGGTCCCGGCTGTCATTCGTGGATCTTTGGCAGTGGTTACGGGTCGTCAGAAACCCGAAAGTCTGACAACCTGTCTTACCAACGGGTATCATATTACTCAGTTAATGGGTTGTGGAGGTCAGATAGGCAGTCGCTCCATGTAAAATACTGGTATTCAGCTGCATCCGGTTAGACTGGAAGCCGACCCCAACATAGTTGGGAAAAGGCTAGGCAGATTGATTGCTCCATAAAGAAATAACATGATAAAAAAATTGTAACGGCAAAAAGTTGAGCTGACATGCCAATAAATAACAATCAACTTAAACATCACTTAACCATAATATCTTTCATATAACTTAAACTTACTGTCGGCACAACTTAGCCGTGACATACGTATGAAAGTGCTCACAAGGTCGTGTCTACTTCCTGGCTATGTCACACAAGTATTAAGTTCATAACTTGTGCTCGAACTGGTTTACATTTAACTTGCAACTTGTATATAAGTTAATGCAAGTGAAATGATTTGTAACGCCATCTAGTGGGCGAGGTGAGTCATGAGAACATGACTTGTTTGTTGACTTGCGGTAGGAAAATATGTCTGGGCAAATTTTCGTTGAAAATGTAGTTTTTCTTTAGACGATTTATTATTGTACAGATTATGCAGTCTGAGTGGAGAAAATCTTTTTGTTTCGGGTGGAAAACCTCATGACTGGCATTCGCATAAACAATGTGTGTATTATGAATAATATGTTGGATTTCTACCGACTACACAAATGATTATACTGTAGCTTTCGTCAATTTAGCAAGTAACGCCGTGGACTCTTGTTTCATGTTTATTATTGTATATATAGGTATGTATGTAGATAACTATATGCTTTAGTATATATGTATTTATTGTATATGTAAATGGTACACCACAGACTACCTGCAGTATTGTCTCTCCTTCTCCCTTTAATCCATCCAAAGGTTGTCTATAAAAGATCGCTTTTAGCGATAAGACCGTCCATTGTGTCACCCTTTGTAAAATTTCTATATTTATATCTTTATGGTGTACATTATGAAGAGTAATATATTTATCTATCTTCAAAGGAACACAACTGAGACGAGAATAAGTATATATACTAGTTCAGTTGCCTGACTTCAGAAATTGCAAAAACTTTTGCATAAGGATAGATATCTGCAGACACCGCATCACGCATCTTGACACAAGAAACTAACCTGCAAGTCTTCATAGTTAAAATACTTTAACAACTTCCCAGACATTGCACATTCAGACAATTATATCATAAGTTAATATAATTGAGACAGTTGAACGCAGTCTCGCCCTGATTGTTGACCTTTGCTGAAGAATGCAGAACTGTCGAGGTGGGCTACTTTAGTTTGAATGACGACATTTTGGATTTATTTTATTAACATCACTTGTGTGAATAGTCAAGGAAATTTTATGACTACAAGTGCAATGCCCGGAAAAATACCAATATACTATACTATTAAACGAGCAATATTTGTATAAATATATATTTGTAATCACGTTCTCGAAAACGGCTCTAACGATTTCGATGAAAGTTGCAATGGGGTTTACGGGGCCGAAAAATCATATCTGGAAAAATTTGTTTTCTCCGTATTTTCATCCGAGCAGAGCTTGGTCGCCCAAAGTTTAGTACAAGATACCTTAGAATAATGACATAGCAACATGGAATTAGTAAGTACTATCCTATACCTACATTAAAAAAACTTTTTTACAAAAAATACAACCGACTTCCAAACTACAAAGTGTTTGTGTGTGTGTGTCTTTGGATCACTATTTTAGTTTTTAAACACCGATTTCCGAAATTAAAGTTATTTTTCACTTTGTAGTTTGGAAGTCGGTTGTATTAAAAGAGATTTTTTTTCACTTTTTAGTGGGTTGGTTTGTAATTTATCTAAGTTACAAGAGCCTAATGTTAACTGCTCATTAAAAATACCCAAATCGCCATAGATGTGCCTATAATAATTAAAGAGTTCCCTCGATTTCTCCAAGATCCCATCATCAGATCGTGACCAAATGACAATGGGGCCAACTTGAAAGTATACCCTTTCAAACAAAAAAATAATTTTTCAAATCGGTCCAGCGGTCTTCGAGTAATCGAGGAACATACATAAAAAAAAAATATCCCGACGAATTGAGAACCTCCTCCTTTTTTTTGAAGTCGGTTAATGAGCATTCTCTATTTTCACCAGAGCAGAGCTTGGTCCCCCAGGTACTTTATTTAGATTGAGAGATAATAGCTGAAAAGTACAGGACACATACCAGGTACACACAGTTATAGTCTACCTAAGCCTTCTGGCATTATAGGCGAGATGTTATGTTATGGTTATGTTCAAGTTTTCCAAACCGTAACCAATATTTGGCTGGCTGCTTATATTCCTTATGTAGTGGGGGAAATACCGTAAAACAAACTTTTCTCGAATAAATCAAAACGATGCGAGGGTAGGAGAAAGCTTCGTGATGTGTTTAATATTTCCCACTTGACGTGGAAGTCAATCAAGGCTAAAAAGAAAGACCATCTCATTCAATATTCCTCAATTCTCAGACACTACTATTTTTCGCGACTTTAACCGATATATATTTACATATTTATAATAATTCAAACTCAAACTCAAAGCATTTATTTCAAATAAACCAATTACAGGTACTTTTGAATTGTCAAGGGGTCGGTCAGAAAGATGAAGCTAGTTGCCGATTCCAGAACTTATTAGGTTCCTATGGTGAATAACGGGCAAGAAACTCCACGGACACTCTTTTAAATAAAAATTGTTACAAAATATTGGTTACAACGATGTAGAAAGACGTGCACGTTAAAAGCGTCCGTAATAAAAATTTAAATTCAAAAATTAAAAGAAATTAAAATAACCGTGGCAACTAAGAGATGCCCAGTCCCTACTGACGGCGCCCGTTCACGAACATAATGCATGGATCAGCACCATTTAGCTCAATCATTTTGAAGGGAACTTAATGATTCAACACACACGCCACCACCAGCGAGACATTTGAGTGAGCATGACATACTCTCAGCCGCCAGGGTACATTCAAGTCAATGAAAGACGTACTCAGTAAATGGTAGCTTTATAGAATGTACATGGTTACAGTGCTCACACATGTGCTATGCAAAGATAATTTTTACAATCTTCAGCAGCTGCAACAATATTTTCGAATGCTAATCAATTATAGTTTAGGTATGCGTCCTTGTGGAGCTGGACCAGCGCTGAGCCAAGCGTTTTTAACAGCGATGTAATCCCCCAACTTATGATATCCTCCCAACTTATAATAATCCTTGAACACAAGCATTCTGAGCAAGTCTATTTCACACCTTTATCGCCCGTTCGGTTGACAAGCGTGATTGCGAAATTCAATGTGGATGTGTTCCTCTACCTACCACGAATACACGCGTGGTGTAAAGTTTGAATTTAAAGTTTCGGACAACGTAAAATATAAGAACACAGTCTGAACCGTCACATTCCTTTCAGATAAGATTATATCAATTAGGAACAAACGAAGGTTAATGTTTTATGTGAGAACTTATCTCTAACATCGGATGCTGTTAAAGGAATATAATTAGCATTTTTGTGTTCAGCGTAACGAAATATATTTTGTGAGAATTCGGAACCAAGGATTCTTAGTATTGTTCGAAGTAATTTTAACCTTTAGAAGAATAGAATTGGATTCTATTAAACTGTCATACTCTTCCTTAAAGTAATTAATTTACATTTTATTATTTGATTGAGGATTGCTAGCCCACCTTACCAACAAGAACGTTGAGAAAAGGTAGTAAAATATTATCCAAATTAATATTATAGAGAATTTTTTTTTTGTATGTTTGTTTTTTGTAGGTACCTAATGAATAAACTCAAAAACTATTGCACCGATTTTCAAAATTCTTTCACCAGTAGAATGCTATATTATCACTGAGTAACATAGGCTTTAATTTATATGGATATCACGCGGGCGAAACCGGTGGCGGAAGCTAGTACAAAATAAACAGTCTTCAATTTTTATCCGACTATGGTGGAGCCCAAAAGTAGAGTAATGTTTTTCTATGTTCCTCCTTCCTTTCGTGTGGTTAGTGACTAACCTGGTGTCAGAGTTTCAAAGCCACCCATGGGCCTCTGACTTGGCTTCATATGCCGTCGAGAAATATCTTTTCTACTTTGGCATATTCTATATTCTCATTATTTCCGTGTTTCCCAATATTGAAGCGTTTTTTTTTGGTGGGAAATTATCAAATAACTTCTCCCGCTCTGAGTGGAACGGGAGGGCGTGTCAGACTCTTACTGACAAAACCCACCCGTGTTCCTTCGGTTGCCCTGTTGCCGGGGCCACGATCTCCCTTTCGGATTTCTTCGCAACCCCGGCAGGATTCTAATAGGCCTGGCAATTAAAACACACTAAAATCTTTAATTCAGTGCCAGTGAATGGGTAGATCAACCCATTTAACAATATTTTAGGTAAACCCCTAAATATTAAGTCCCTCAGCAGTGGCGGATACAGGATTGTCGTTTGGGAGAGGCTTGACCCCGCTGAGGGCAGGTTTTAGCAAAGTAAACACTAAAAAGCACACAACATTTTATTTTGCTTAACGCATAACAAGCCTTCTGGGATTACTTTTCGCAAATAGCCCCGTGACGACCACAGACCCAAATTCTTCAATGACTTCATTAGGTTCTAAACTACCACAGATATCTCGGTGATATACATGGCGGCCAAACCAAACAGTGTCAGTGACGCGTGGATTCAAAATTCTTCACGTAAACAAAACATTTTATAGAAAAAAACTTGAAAACATAATACTTTGATGACAATGTGCTATAAAAATTAATTAGAATAATATCAAGTTCACTTTAAGATTTGTTACAGAAGAACTCAGATGCTTTTGGGGGGCTTGAGCCCCTTAGATCCACCACCGTCTCTCCGCCTAAATTATTTTAATCTATTTTGACTAATTGATAGTCAATCACCAAATTATTATGTATTGAACGGGCCAGATGCAAAAAATTAAACAAATGGTTTTTGGTGCACGAATTCTGTGCCAAATGCATGATTGGGTATTCAGGGCTCGGGTGAAGCCCTGGCAAGGTTGGTCAGGGCTGTCAACAAAAAGTAAAAAATTAAAGACATGTTCGAGTCGCACCTACTCGTATACCAGAGCATTTGATCACAATTATCATCATCCACTGTTTTTGTATCGTGTGACTTTTATGTCTAGGGAAAGGAGGATCCAGCCTTCGGGGCAAAAACCGGGGAGTGTGGGATTCTTACCTCATTAAAACCATCCAGGTAACTACGATCAGGATATGGACTAGAACCCATTAGCAGACTTGGGCCTACAACAACGACTTTACAACGCCTTTTTATGGTACATTTCTAGGGTGATTAGAAAAAGAGCAGGGTTGAATGAGGGACCCTGATTCCTCCATGATTCATGCTCTTTTTCCACCATACACACCAATTTTGCGCATTTTTAAGCGTTGCCGATAAGGTTAATCTTGCCATCAGCTGTCCTGCCCTCATTAATCATGATATAATTTTATTTTTCTATTCGTTATCGAAATTGATTCTAGTAATAAATAATATAATAATTATTTTTTTCACCAAAAAGCTTTTAACAATATCCTTATGACTAAAACATAAAAAGGCTTATTACAATACCTATTTAAATACTCTGATTCCTAAACTAGGTGTAGGTTCCTATGACTCAGAAGTTGGTGATTTTCCGTAGCAACAAAGTCATACATACAATTTGATTAATTTGGAAAGATTTTACAATTAATGGTGGAAAACAGAATTATAAAGAAAAAAAAAACACAAATTAAAAATGTTTATGCGTATGATGAAACGTGTGTGTAGTGTGTAAGTGTAGGGTGTGTATGTGTATAGTGTATGTGTAGGGTGTCTGTGTGTAAGTGTAGGGTGTGGGTGTGTATGAATAGATTATAGTGTAATCATGATATTTATTGTGTAACAAATCTTATTTATTATCTCGGAAGATAAACAAAAAATTGTCCTATTGTTTCAGAACCCATGACCTTGAGCTCAGAAAGCGGACAGTGCACTGCTGTGCCATTTGGTCCGTATAAATTAGAGCTGCCAGAGAAAACTGTGAGCCAAGGTCAGAAAGATTATGGAGGTATTCTGTAATTAGTATCGTGAATGGAATATTATCTTGTTAAATGAATGAAAATGCAACTTTGTAGCTCCAATTAGTGGTATTTCATAATTTCGAATGAGTATTGAAATGCTTTAGGTACTTCGTACCTAATCAATCAAAAGTAGCTAATTTAAAAATCTAGTACAGACGCCAGCACTTCAAGCTACTACAATCTGTCAAATTTATTTAATAGATTTTCAACTTTATCGCTGAAGACTAAGGTTCAAAGTTGATTGGGAAAATTTGACAGTTTCGGGTAGCTTGATGTGCTGGCGTCTGTACAATAAATATACGTTGTCATCGAACACAGTACAATCACGTAATTTCTGAAAGCAACATGAGAATTGATAATTAATGTATTTAGGTATGTGTTAATTTTGAATTGTTATACTTTATTAATTAATTTAAATATTTTGTTGCACTTATAACTAATTCATTTGAAATTATAATTAGAATATTTGTGCGCCGTTGACGGCAAGACAAAGCGTTAATTTGATTAATATTAAATTGTACTTTTTTTGCTTACTTATATTCTACAAATACAAATATTTGAATTTGAATTTGAATCAATCATCACAGATTTTCGGAAAGAACTGAATGTGCATCACATGCCATCAAAAGCTGTCCATACATGATAAAAACTTTTTTATAAAAAATACAACCGACTTCCAAACTACAAAGTGAAAAATAACTTTAATTTCGGAAGTCGGTGTCTTTGGATCAGTATTTTAGTTCTTTGACACCCACTTCCAAAATTAAAATTATTGAAGTCGGTTGTATTAAAAGAGATTTTTTTTCACTTTTTAGTGGGTTGGTTTGTAATTTATCTAAGTTACAAGAGCCTAATGTTAACTGCTCATTAAAAATACCCAAATCGCCATAGATGTGCCTATAATAATTGAAGAGTTCCCTTGATTTCTCCAAGATCCATCATCAGATCGTGACTAAATGACAATGGGACCAACTTGAAAGTATACTCTTTGAAACAAAAGAATAATCTATCAAATCGGTCAGAATTGACGGGGTCCGCTAGGGCCGATGCCTGCCGGGGTTGCGAAGAAGTCCGAAAGGGAGATCGTGGCCCCCGGCAACATGGCAACTGAAGGAACACGGGTGGGTTTTAGTCTGTTAGAGTCTCGCATGCCCTCCAGCTCCACCCAGAGCGGGAGAAGTTATTTGATAATTTCCCACCCAAAAAAAAAGCCGTCTTCGATTAATCGGGGAACATACATTAAATATATATATATATTCCGGCGAACTGATAACCTCCTCCTTTTTTTCAAGTCGGTTAAAAATAACTTTATTTCCAACATTAAATACCCAAAAAGGTTTGCATCGATCTCCAATCGGCTGCCCTGCGCAAGCGCATCGCACTTTGGTAAATCGTGCAGATTTTAACCGAGACACGATTACTTACGCGACCCGAACACTAATCGCGGTGAGTGATACTTACGTAATGGGTGTCATTTCTTTGTTCATTTTTGGGGTATAAGCAGAAACGTCTTGTAACTTTTTAAGAGTTTTACTACAAATTTCAGGATCGGGTCTGCAAAATCGGCTTTAAGCCGCGTTCAATATGAGACTTTGCTTCTCAATCCATACGGACACTAGTTTTAAATCTTAGTTATCAACTCCGGACACGTTTCTAAGATGGTCAATTATTATTGTGAGAGATGGCGAAAATTTTAAAGAAAACTGTTGTGCTTGTGTAAACTGCCAGTTAAAATAATGATGAGTAAATAATTGTTTTCGCCTCACGCATGCGTAGTAGCAATCTGTCGCTATGTTACTACTAATTATAGCTTCTACTGCAACCAGCTATACGTGAACAAAAAGTTTATGAGAGAACATTCGCCAAAGTAATCCTTGTTGGTATTCCGTAAGCAAAATCTCTTGTACAACACTGAATATTTTCTCAATGTCCCTCGGGAATCTCCGCATTTCCGAATACAAACGAATGCCAATTTTCATGTCCATCAATTATTACATTTATCGAGTATAATATATTAAGGGTAGTATTTAAACGCAAATCAAAAAATATCCTTTTTCTATGCAATAAGATTCCGAATTCCCATCAAAATTACTGATTGCAAAGCAAAATATTCAACTCAAAATATCACTAAACACACTACAATTTATTTTCGCAGCGTACAGCGATTTTTCCTAAAGCAAAAGCTTTTTCATCAATGCACAGCTAATAATCTTAATACACATTATACATGTTAACTCTTTTTCTTTTAAATATAGCTTCTATTTTTATATTATGTACAGCAGTTTTCTAGTGAGACTGTTTGTTCCCAACCTTTGTTCCCACTAGTACTACCGAACTGAACCACCGGTGATACTAGCGATAGTAACTGCGATGTCCAACTGGTTGTACTACGGAGAAGTAAATTTACCCATGGTTCAACTGGTTGTTCTTTGGGGAAATATCTTGGTAAACTGCACTCGAAAACACGGTGTTCGCACTGGCACTCGCCGGCCGCTACCGCGGCACCGCTCGCTTCGCTCGCTCGGCTCGTGCGGTATATTATGTGGTCACAGTTCTAACCTAACCTAACCTACCATTCAGCCATAGAACAACCAGTTTTGTTTTTTTATTTTATTAATTTGCTGTGCAGTCAGTATTTATGATATGTATGTAGTATTTTTGTACAAAAATAAATTTAACTGTATTGCATTATGAGGAAAAAGTAATGTTATATTGATGTATAATTTCGAATTATCTGCAGTTTGAGTTTTGTTAAAAATTTAGTTTATTTGTAATGAAGTAAGTTATTTCATGTAAAAAAGAATATAAATGATGAGTATGTATTGATAGGCGATTATTTATTTGATAAGAAATGTATAATATCCCATATATTAATTTGAATTCAGAACTAAGTACTTTATTGTTGTTTTGTTTTGATTTCCGTGTGAACTACATAGAGCTGTAAAACTATTTTCGTGTCTGCGACTTTAGCAGTTTCCCTCTCATTTTTAAAATAAATTACATTAAGTTAAAAGAGTATTAACAACTCTATATGTATACTTCCAAGTCGATTGAGAGCGCCCGGTCTGCACCAAGTGCAAAGGTAACGAAACACGAGGTTTGCCGAGGGACACTAAGAACATATTTATACTACATCGTGTGCATGAATCTTGCAAAATCAAAAAAACGTACGGAAGCAGTCAAAACAATATCAGTGAGTGAATAAATAAGACTAGCACTTCATTTCATCTACCTAGCCTTTTCCCAACTATGTGGGGTCGGCTTCCAGTCTAACCGGATGCAGCTGAATACCAGTATTTTACATGGAGCGACTGCCTATCTGACCTCCACAACCCAGTAACTAGGTAACACGATACCCCTTGGTAAGTCTGGTTGTCAGCCTTTTGGGTTTCTAACTACCCGTAACGACTGACCAAGATCTACAAATGACAGCCGGGACCACCGCCTTAACGTGCTTTCCGAGGCACGGAGCGGTCTTGGTATGTAAAGATGGTCACCCATCCATGGACCAACCGCGGCAAGCGTAGCTTAACCTGATAGATCAACCCGTGCGGCTGTTATTACTTAGCCACAAGCCCCTCTATATGACTTGCACTTCAGTGGGTTTATAATTCCTTTTTGAGCACCCTTACGTCTTCGAGAACACCTTGACAGCGAAGGACAGCATATCATCACCACCTTGATCATCACCTTGATTCCTCCTTCGCGAGCATTACTGCTTTGCAGAAGGAGGTGACGACCTGCCATAACCTCTCGCTCCATACCATGGCCTGGACCAGGGCCGGACGCGAGAGATCACCGCCGCCGATCGTCTCCGCGAGGACACGGCGGTGTCCAACTCAAGCCGGGCAGACCTACACTGTATGCTCCACCGTGTCCTCTGGGCGATCCACACAATGGTGACACCCGGGACTTATAGCACACCCTATCGCCAGTTATGTTTAAGTCTCATATAATAGGGGGCGAGCCTATAGCCATCAAACGGGCACAAATCCAGACTCCGGGCTGCTACTGAGAAATTCTAGATGAAAAAATCCAATAACACTTTGCCCGACCCGGGAATCGAACCCAGAACTTTATGCACAACAGTAGTGCTTACGACCACTAGACCAATGAAGCAGTTGGCGAAGGACAGGTAAGTAGATTCATTACATCACACATTCCTGCGTGCCCTGCATCTTTGTTTATTCATTAAGGGCACACTAATCGGTCATTCTTCCATAATAATAATTTGCCTTGTCATTATCTAGCCCTGTATGGAAGCAGAATTGGGAAAAAAGTATTGGTTTGGAAGTTATGAGCGTCGAAACTTCCATATTTCAACACAAATTTTAACTCATATTTGGGCGTAAATAAATAACTTATGATGTATTAAACTGGCAAAATAGAAACCGTACAAGGATAGATAATTTATTGAAAAGTTCAAATAATTAGTACTTTGAGTAGATACATCAAGTAGTTTTTCCATAATATCTATACGCCCAAAGGTCTGTTCATGAAATTTTATGCGGTCATTTTCGCTATAAATTATCGTCTAATTCACTAAATAAATAAACAAAAACTCGATAAATAAATAGTAATTAAATAAATAAATAACTTTACTAAATATCATGCATATTAGCCACGCCACCAACGAGTTCGAGTCGTCGACTAGTGGAACCTTAAGGGCCAGAACCAACACGTTATATTAAAGACCAAGTAAGATGAAAGTGAACGGTCCCAGCATACTAATTGTTCTTAACGTTTGTTACCAATTACTAGAGCAGCCTTCAATGAATATGCGATCAAGTACGGCAGTGCAATTTAGATTAGTCAGGAAATCCGTATCTTTGACTTGTTTAGTTGAAGGAAGTCTAAGTTGTGTTAGTCCGGACTTGTTAGTTGGTTTACAGACTAAGGTACATAATCAGCCTATAATGTTCCCACTGCTGAGACACAGGCCTCGTCTGTGAGAGGGAGTTGGCCGTAATCCACCACGCGGGCTCAGTGCGGGTTGGTAGTATGTCACATGTCTTCGAATGTCTAGGACATGCCGGTTTCCTCACGATAATTTCCTTCACCGTTTTGAGAGCAGTGGTGATGAAATAATTTACACAAAGTAAAACGCCTGTCAGGGTTCGAACCTCGTAAGTCGTGGCCATTACCACTGGGCTACCACTGCTCTTTAGACAAAGACTTAGGATTAAAATCTATGATATCCTTCTGCCCCTTCCCGATTTCCGATATATTTGAGGTCAGCGCAGCATGTCATGGCTTACAGATATATGGAAGAAGAATTCTAATCATTCTTTTGTAAATTCTATCCAAATTCGTATTAGACACTTTTATCGCTACATTTGAGTCATTCCTCAGCTTCACATGCCCGTCCCACAACAACCAATTTCCTTATAACTTCTTGGTAACAGGAGCCATTTTCAAACTTCCGTAAAATGGTGATAAACCTATCCAATTTTGACTAGTGAATATATCAAACTCTGAACTGCAAACAATGGGCACGCCACTATTGCGGCTCTTTGAGGAGTGGTTAGAGTGGCGCCACGGCGTCTTCACCTTCCGCCTGACGCAGGTTCTCACCGGACATGGTTGCTTCGGGAGGTTCCTGTTCCGGATAAGGTGGGAGGAAAAGCCCGGGTGTCACCATTATGTGGATCGCCCGGAGGATACGGTGGGACATACGGTGGAGGTCTTGGCTTGGGCGGAGTATCGCCGTGTCCTCGTGGAGGCGATGATATGATGGCGGCGGTGATATCTTGCGTTCAGCCCTGATCCAGGCCATAGTACGGAGCGAGAGGGTATGGGAAGGCGTCGCCTTCTTCTGCGAAGCAGTAATGCTTGCGAAAGAGGAGGCGGAATGCGTGAGGGAGAGCAGGAGATGTCCTGGGTGTCGGGAATCCCAGGCCAATTCCCGGACACCGTAGGCGCGGGCTTGCGGACGGCGATCAATGGGTAGCTCGCCGTCCGATAAGGACCAGGCCCGGGTCAACGGCGCGTTGTGTTCCACGCGCGCCTCAAAGAGATGTTAGCTCAACTGACGGGGTCCGCTAGGGCCGATGCCTGCCGGGGTCGCGGGAAAGTCCGAAAGTGATACCGTGGGCCCTGGGAACATACAGGCAACTGAAGGAACACGGGTGGGTTTTAGTCAGTAAGAGTCTGACACGCCCTCCCGCTCCACCCAGAGCGGGAGAAGTTATTTGATAATTACCCACCCAAAAAAAAGGGCTGCAAACACACAGTCACATTGGCTACCACTTTACGTCATAGCCTTACTGGAAGTCGTTACCAATAACATAAGTACCTTTATATGGCAATTGAATATGCAAAATATACGGTACTACAATACAGATCAGCCAGGAAACTGGTCTAGACTGCGGTATCGTACTTTAAGTTGGTATGTGTAGGAACAGGACTTTCTATTGATTGTTACATATTGGTGACGTGTGGTTTCCAGATGGACTCGATCTTCCGCTGTGATTGTTGTACAAGGCAACTAAGGAATTGCATCGAGAGGATGGTCTGCAGTATGTCGGACTTCTTAAATCACAATTTTTTCACTATAACCTGGGCAGCTCCATGACGGAGCTCGTGGCTAAGTAATAAGAGCCGCACGGGTACATCCATTAGCACTTTTATAGCGTAACACACGATCAATCATAATCTGAATAATTTTGAAGTATATTGCTAATCCATTGCTTTATATGTTCGATAATTTGTCTGCTCAACAACGTAAATAACGCAATGAATGTTGTTGAACTATCAAAATGAAACAGATTGTGATTAATCGTGTGTTACGCAATTTAATGCAGATTGAGCTACGCTGGTCGCGGTTGGTTTATGGATGGGTGACCATCTTTACCCCTCCGTACTTCAGAAAGCATGTTGTTAAGCTGTTGGTCCCGGCTGTCATTCGTGGATCTTTGACAGTCGTTACGGGTCGTCAGGATCCTGAAAATTTGACAACCAGTCTTACCAAAGGGTATCGTAACTGGGTTGTGAAGGTCAGATAGGCAGTCATCACCTGCCTAGCTTTTTCCCAACTATGTTGGGGTCGGCTTCTAGTCTAACCGGATGCAGCTGAATACCAGTATTTTACATGGAGCGACTGCCTCCACAACCTAGTTACTAGGTACCACGATATCCCCGATCAGATAGGCAGTCGCTCCATGTAAAATACTGGTATTCGGTTGTATCCGATTAGACTGGAAGCCGACCCCAACATAGTTGGGAAAAGGCTGAAAAGATGATGAATTGGGTAGCTCCATCAAACAGACAAACTACAGCAATCCAATTGCCAAGAGTATTTATAATATGGATAATGCCTGGGAAAAAAAGAAATTCTATTCAGTCCGTCAGTCAGATAACAGAAAAATATTAGACACGTATTTTTTGCTTTTTCGTATTTATAAAAAAATACTGAGATAAAACGCATTAAAGTTGGGGAGTGGGAGTCGCTACGTCACAAGTAAGTATAAAATCAACATACTCGTGACGTCATGGCACATTAACTCAATGTATTGCCGTAATATTTTGATTACGTAAAAAAAGAAAAAAAAGCGGCCAGGTGCGAGTCGGACTCGCCCATGAAGGGTTCCGTAGCAGCAAGTAACATTGAATGAAAGGTAAATTGCGGTTTACGATTTATGACGTATTAAAAAAAAATTACTTGTTAGGTCTCGTTCAAACCAATTTTTAGTGGAAGTTTACATGGTAATGTACATCTTATATTTTTTCTTGTTTTATCATTCTCTTATTTTAGAAGTTACAGGGGGACACATTTTACCACTTTGGAAGTGTCTCTCGCGCAAACTATTCAGTTTAGAACAAAATGATATTAGAAACCTCAATATAATTTTTAAAGACCTATCCATAGATTACCCTACATGTATGGGTTTGATGAAATTTTTTTTTTTGAGTTTCAGTTCTAAGTATGGGGAACCCCAAAATTATTAGTTTTTTTTTTCTATTTTTGTGTGAAAATCTTAATGCGGTTCACAGAATACATCTACTTACCAAGTTTCAACAGCATAGCTCTTATAGTTTCGGAAAAAAGTGGCTGTGACATACGGACGGATAGACAGACAGACGGACAGACAGACAGACATGACGAATCTACAAGGGTTCCGTTTTTTGCCATTTGGTAACGGAACCCTAAAAATACATGTTCAATATTCTTTAATAAACTAAAAGACTGACCAAAACTATTTTTGTCATCATACATACCTATTTGATATTCAGCGCCTTGTGTAGTCTGGAAACCATTATCTATATTTCAGGTAGCTAGGCAATCAGTCTGGCCAGGTTAACCTCGACATTGATGTGTGAGTTGTGGCGCGACTTTCTTCCGTTCCCCTGAAGGTTGTGTGTCTCACGTATTCACGTGCGAGTTAGTTTATACGAGAATTCACCTATTGTATGTAATTAATAATTTATTGCCGCTGTAATGTTTGTGATTTATGTCTAGATTTTGTAAATTAGATTTGAAACCGATCAGACTTAAGAGGAGAAGTAGAACTAGTTACCATATAATTTAGGGGGGAGTCTTAAACTAATGTTCTTGCTTTGATATTGTTCGTCGAGTTGAGCTCTTTTATTAGTTCTGAGTTGAGCTCCACGATTACTGACAAATGCTTGCACTGACAGGTTAACTCAAATCTGTATGGTTTTTTCCTCTAAAGACCATTTCAAACCTTTATCTACAAGGTCCTCATATTGCATGACCAAGATTATGTCTGGACTTTAAAAGAGACTGCGACCTCTGAGTTTGTTTCGGCCTTTCTTCTCAGATAGAAAATGCCGAATTCATCTAGCAATTTTTTTTAAGCTATTGTATAGTTTTTATCGCGGGCTTTGAGCGCGGCGACCGAATCAAGAAATTCCGTAACGAAAATAAAACCTAACACCCCCCACTCCGCCTACTATGTAATCACGGATGATGACTTAAAAAAAAATTACTTTCCCATGACAAAATCACGTTGTCATCATCCCAAGTGTAGCGTTGACAAATAGGAAGTATGGAGGTTACAAATGCTATGCAATAGCTTTACCGCGGCAGTCCCCGAGTGCCACACTTTTTTTTTTTAATGTGTCGTGTAAAATTGATTCCAATATCCTATTTACAGAATAAACTATTTCATTTAATTTATAATCCTTTGTTAATTCAATGTCCATAATATGTCCATTTCCTTCTTCTTTGGAAGTTTCCTTAATTCACTGTCTAAGCGTTTTGGTAACATGATTAGGGTCGTATTTTTAACCGACTTCAAAAAAAGAGGAACTTTTCAGTTCTTCGGTTTTTTTTTAATGTATGTTCCCCGATTACTCGAAGACGGCTGCACCGATTTAAAAAAATATTTTTTTGTTTGAAAAGATATACTTTCAAATTGGTCCCATTGTCATTTGGTCACGATCTGATGATGGCATCTTGGAGAAATCGAGGGAACTCTTCAAATATTATAGACACATCTATAGCGATTTGGGTATTTTTGATGAGCAGTTGATATTAGGCTAACTTAGAGAAATTACAAACCAACCCACTAAAAAGTGTAAAAATATACTTTTTTACAAAAAAAAAAAATACAACGGACTTCCAAATTACAAAGTGAAAAATAACTTTAATTTCGAAAGTCGGTGTCAAAAAACAAAAATACTGATCCAAAGACACCGACTTCTGAAATTAAAGTTATTTTTCACTTTGTAGTTGACTTCCAAACTACAAAGTGAAAAATAACTTTAATTTTTGTAAAAAGTTTTTTGCTAGCTTTCCTTTTATTTTGTGGTTGGACGTGTAAGCCAGGTATATTGCACGAAAGATCTCGTTGCCTAGGCACTGAATGACACGATCTCTCCGACAACACAATATTCGCCCTGTTTAGGTAAATTGACTTGTGAATTAATCATGTTTTTGCACTCCATGTTACATCAGGTGAGCTAAGTCCCAAGCCTCAGCACTGACGTTTTTGTATAGTTTGACCCACTTTTCTCACATCTAACGCCAATAGTATTTATGTATCTAACAGTATGCGTGATTTATGTGTGGATATAATATGAAGGGTATTATTACCGATGAACAGACAAATTGAACATTATGTCACAATGACCTACTTGATAAATATCCTATTGTGAGAAATATGTACAGGTAAAGAGAGGAAACTTAAACTTAGAACACAAAAGACGAGGACCAACGCGAGGAGAAAAAGGAAATAAAAAGAAAGCAAACACTCATAGAGGCAAAGACGAGCCTACACAATGTCGCACATGGGCATATGACCGCCCGTATTTTTCTGAATGTTCATGTTTTTTTTTTTCGAAAATTAACTTTAAAAGGCCTGGGTCTATCTTTAATATTTTTCATGTTATTCTTTTTTTGAGTAGCGTTTGCCATTTCTCCGATATTATTGGCTCGATTTGGATTCTTATTATTATTTCTAAAAGCTTATGAGTTATTTTATCGGAATAACTAACATTTTTATTAAAATTTATCGGCTATCAAAATAAAACGGAGGAGAAGACATTAAAAAAAAACAAGTCCATGAAATCATAGGGATCTATTGAAAAAATAAAACAAAAAAGAACAAATGAAAACAAAAATTAAGATAGTTTACGATAGACCCTCCCTTTTAGAGTTTAAAAGACTAACTAACTACGACACTTAGGCGTCGAAATACTCGTCCGCATCGCTGTCTTCCGAGAACGTGCCCAGAAGACTGGCAGCATTGCCATGTTGAATGGCAATGTTAATTCTTTGACTAAAGAATTTTAAAGTTAATTTTCGATTATTTGTCATGAATATTCAGAAAGATACGGGCGGTCACATGCTCATGGGTGGCATTGTATACAGCTCTATTCCTTATAGGTATCCAACTTCATTCAAATACCAACCTGAAGACGTCATGTGACACCCTGGTTTTGTAGTATTTTCTTGCATTATATTCCTCCTTACTACCTGCACAATTTGCACTATCCGATAGACAACTTAAGCATAATCAGCCTATATGTTTTCACCGGTGGAAAACACAGCCACTCAGGCCTCCTCTTTATGAGAGGGAGTGGGCTATTATCCACCACGCGGACCTAGTATGGATTGGTAAATGTTACGTGTCTTGGAATTTCTGGTTGGGGTAGGGCAATAACAAGTACAATTTTAACAGTTAACATTAAAAAATCTCCGATACAGACATTTCCTCATTTATCGTTCCTACTCCATCACCAGACCCTGTTCACAATCTATCATTGAGACCATTCCAATGAGATCAAGATCAAACACGATACCTGTCCTATAAGTTGGTAAGGGAGTTGGGTATCTTGCAAATTCCAGGTGATGTTGCAGCACCAGTTCAAGGTTACTGTTGAAGTAATAGAATACCAAATTTCAATTCGATCAGACCTGTGGAAGGTACTCAAATCCATTCAACTAAAAAAGAGCTGATGATCTTCAAAAAACTGAACCGATTTTGATAAAACATATCTAAGAACCATCGCTAGAAAACCTGCTTTCAAATAAAAAAAACCGCATTCAAATCGGGTCACCCGTTTAAGAGCTACGGTGCCACAGACAGACACACACACATAGCGGTCCACTTATAACACCCCTCTTTTTGCGTCGGGGGTTAAAAATGATAAATCAATAATGATTATGGCCAGTAGAATTATTCTTTATGTCATTTTCAAAGGTTGACTCTGAAATTGTGTCACCAACCCAGTTTTCCAGGTTTGTGTTAACCAGTCCTGTTGGTTGCAACACAGTATTACCTAGGTACCTTTTCTAAAAGGTGATCACTATGCACTATGGTCTACAATTATAATCCGGAGACCGTACCTCAGTAATTTAATAGTGTCAAAGTATATTTGCAAGAAACTCAGTGATAACTAAATACAATATCCAAGGTTGTGGATCAAACTCAGCTTCTCAAATACTTTATACAAACATAGAAGGTCAATGGTACTATATTTATTTACTTTTTATTGTTAAAACACTAAAAATAGTTCCAGTGATTTTTATTTGTTATAAAAATAAATCGGGTTTTTGTAAGCAGAAGCAGCTGCGCCCACGCATCTAAACATTTCTTGCTATTTTAAATCCATGTATTTAAATTTTCCTAAAAAGAAAGTGTAAAATACTTATGTGTATTTAGTGGTGCAG
The DNA here is from genome assembly GCA_949152395.1 of Agrochola litura. NCBI lineage: Eukaryota > Metazoa > Arthropoda > Insecta > Lepidoptera > Noctuidae > Agrochola > Agrochola litura. Next base: position 23,881,478 of record OX424495.1, on the reverse strand, counting down.
TTTTGATTTATATTCATTCCCATCACCCCTAAAGTTGAAATATATAAAAATTGAGTGAAAGGTCCCGCCCCGTGGCTGATATAAAAGACAAGTGCGCCCGCACCGCGCCTCCGACTTGCCGACATGACACCGTTCACGCGATTGGTACGTTACTCGCTTATTTAAAACCTTTTTTGAAAAAAGAAAACAATTTAACCTTTTTGGTGATACTTGCCATTTTTGACAGATCTAAACGCTGGCTGGTTACAAAAATAAATTTTAAACAACTGAACTGTCAGTGATAACGTTTTGTTTTCGGTTGCAATGGTTATTAATTATTCAAGTTATTAAAATAAATTAAAGCTGTTATCTCTTTGTTTGATATGCAATGTGGATCACTTACAAAATAACCCCATTATTTATATAATTTTTTCACAAAAAGTGTTGTAATAATTACGCCATTGTTTTTGTTAATTTATTTAATAATTGTTTTATTTCAGTAAGTGCTTATAATTTAACTTGTTACTAAGTGAAAGTTAATAATGGAAAAGTGACGTTAAGTGGTGGTTCCTTTGTTATGCAGTTGTTAACAATTATGTGATGTGTTTGATAAGGTTTGCGTGTGTTTTATAACGTAATTAGTGATCGTCAACATCAGATGATAATAATGATGAAACTTTTGATTTTAAAACAGAAACTTATTTGTTTTGAAGTTTAGGGTGCACGAGTCATTGATTATTATTTTTAATTATCTTAAAATAGAATTAAGTTCTTTTAATTTTTTTCAAATTTTTTATATTTTTTCTTGTTTTTTTTTTTTTTTGGCATACAAGCTAACTATTGATTTATTACAGTTGTCCTATGATATTCATCTAGTTTGATTGCCGTTTTCTACATGATGAAATATTTCTTATTTTTACACTGTGGTTTAAAAACAAGTGTAATGTTCAATGCGGTTGTCCTAGAGATTTGAGCTAGTTTCAGACTTAACCAGTTAATTGCGAAATGCTAAGTCGGCGATAAGAGATAACGATAGTTTAACACTTGCTTCTGTTTCTACAAGGTTTAGGCAGACTACAACATCATAAAAGGTTTAAAAATGACAATTTCCTTGCTCATTGCCAAAATACCACGTCACATTCCATAGACCTCGAGTTGTTATCAGTGCAGTCAGCAATGGCCGGGTAACTGGTGGCAATCAGTTTTAAATCAATCTGTGATAAGTATACCATACTACCGGGGACTTGCGCCCGCGCACTGTCACAGTGTAGAATGCGCAGTAGGACAACCGCGTCAATGAGCAGTGATAAGAGATTTTTTTATTTTCCTGAATACTGTGATGCTTCACGCTACTGTCATCCGTGTAAGTAGACTGAACTGAGGGTCACTCGATCAAATACTCCACCTGAGCTAAGTAATTTTTTATTAAATGCTTAAAAACTATAATCTCCGAATAGTACTTTATCCTAAAACTGGTCCTAAAAGGCAGCTGACGCTAGCTTCACACAGTTATAACATAATTTATTAAGCGACTGTGTTGCGTTAAAGGGATCTAAATGTTTAGAGAGTGTGTAATTCACTAATTACTAATAAATTATGTGAATCAAGTAAGCATGAACAATGATAAACATTTGTGATTTATTTTGATTACATCTAATAACTTTTATGAAGTAATACGTAAATCTTCAATCATGACATTTTTTATGTTTTATCTTCACATGATCTGTAGCTATAAACATAAAACAAATGCATCAATCTGAAACTACTTTAAGAATGACCTTGACAGTAAAAAAAAAGCTATAACTTGTCTCTTACATGCATAATATTTCCGCATACTTTCTTTGCAATAAATCGAATCGAACGCAACCGGATCCCAATCTTACGCCTTTGCAATACGATTCGAAACCGCACAACACTTATATGCTCTTATAAAATCGGAAACAACAACAAACTAGTCCCGACTTTCAATCCAAATAATTATAAACCTTATACATATAAGATAGAGTTCAAAATTGAGTATCAATCTTTGCCAACCCAAGGGCGTGGCAGACTTGTTATACTGGATATGCTGCTCTGTGTCCAGTGAACGGACCGTGGCCTCTAACTACTACTTTCCTAGCCCCTTTGTGCCATTATAATTATTTATAATATTATACTGGTCCACCTTTAGGTATAGTAGAAGGAAATAAAAAAGCTTTATTGAAATTGGATCCAGTTATGCCGCGGTCATTAATATAGGCAGGACATAATGTCACGATTCCTCATAATTCAAGAATCGTGCATATCATTTCAAAGTTACGTTTTAAATGTTCAGGATTTTTTTGTGAATGAAACGACTGGACGGCATGAAAAGTTTAATGAACCGTGAAAACGTCTGCAGAATTTTTCTTTAAGATTTATATTAAATTAGGATTATTTATATTCAATCAATCATTTATTTTGTTAAACATAGATATGATTGCAGTCTAAAATATGCGCACTATGTTAATTGCCAATATTTATGACTTAAAAAATTAAGCAAGTACAATTAAGGTGGCAAGCCAATAGATTACATTAAAATAAATAATATCAAATATCAATTTAAAATAATATGTCAGTTATGTAAACAGGTCATACAATTTTAGATAAATAAACACATTCATACTTAGCCAATAAATAAAATCATAAATGTCTTATTAGCAAGTTGGAATCGTCATACCTCTGTTTATCAGTAGTAAACTCAGTGATGGAGTAGTAACATCTATCTAAAAGGAATTTAAACAAATACCTCTTAAAGGATCCCAGACACTCTGTATTTCTAATAGCTTCTGGTATACTACTATATTTTTGGGGCTACTTTTGCCGAAAAATGCAGTTTTATGAGAGGTAGCATGAATGTTATTCTGATTACGGCGAGAGCGCAGCTTTTCAAATAAATGCAGGTTACAGCGAACAAACACTTTAATAGTCCTTTGCGATCGCGACCGCCGCGCCCCCTAGTAAATGATACTACCGACCCTTGCTCGAAAACGCTTTAAATTCCCCGATTAATAATCATGATCAAAACTTTGATCCAGCCCGTCCCATCTTTAAGTCCCTCCGGTAAACGCCCTAAGCCGAGGCTCGTACCCCACAGGGGGTGCCCTTAGGGAGCGTTCACCTAGTTTTAATTAGCTTAGTTTATAAGTCCCTGGCTGGAGGCTTTGAGTGTAGCAGCTTAAGGCACCCACAGGTTTGCTCGGTTAAATAGTCATGGCCTCAGAGGCCAGCTAAAGAAAAAAAAAAGAAAAAAAAATACCAAACACTCCCATTTCATAAGACGGTAAAGTGAGCAAACTAAGTTCCTTAAACAATGGCTTACAAATCAATCGATTGTAATTTCGTAAACTACATTATAATGATTAATGACCTACGTCACTGGCTCCTTAAATTATTGAATAGTATCACACCCTTGTCGTAGACATACTTTTAAAAATGTTAACCAACTTTATTTGTTAAGCACTTGCACTAACAATAAAAAAACAGTGGCACTCCGGGAGTGCCAACAGAAGTGAAAACTTAAAAAAAAAATCGGCACCGCGGAAATTAACGCGTTGATGTCTTTTACTCCACGGTATCGGAAAATTGCGTTACAGTGTCGCGAAATCAATGGTTTAGTCCCATCTCAAAAATGCCCAACGCGCCTAAAGAAGTTTTCACCTCAATAATAATTTTATTCTATTCTAAAAATAATGTGTAATAGATAACCACTTAATAAACATTGGTGTGTGTACAAGTTGTTTTCATTTGTAACAAACAACAGTTTATATTTGTAACAACAACAACAAATTGATTTTGCGCAATAAACACGCAGCGGTCTTGTTTTTATCACGAATCGTTTATTGGCGTTTTATGTTTATGGAAAAAAAAACTACGCATAACATTGCTGTATATAGTATTACCTAATAATATTTCGGTTACATGGTTTGGTGCCAGTTGCAAAACAAAGTGAATGAAATCAGTGTTAAAAGTAATTCTTTTTATGGTCAACAACTAAACATAACTGTAATCAAAGACTGAGAAGCTCGTAGTTAAGTAATAACAGCCACACGGATCGATCCATCAGGTTAAGCTACGCTTGCCGTGGTTAGTCCGTGGATGGGTGACCATCTTTACACACTGAGACTCCGCCGTGCCTAGCACGTTAAGCCGTTGGTCCCGGCTGTCATTCGTGGCTCTTTGACAGTTGTTACGGGTCGTCAAAAGCCCGAAAGTCTGACAACCATCAGTACAACCAAGTATTACCCAGTTACTGGGTTGTGGAGGTCAGATAGGAAGTCACTCCATGTAAAATACTGATATTCAGCTGCGTTCGGTTAGACTGGAAGACGACACCAACATAGTTGGGAAAAGGCTAGGCAGATTGAATTAAAACTAACAAGAAAATATTTTAGTCGATTACTTTACACCGAGTCAAAAATGAAATAATTTATTTCAAATTTCAAATAGGCACGTACATATAAGGCAGTTTTGAACGTCAAACTTTACATGAAATTATAATTGATTCTAAGACAGTTGCCCCTTCCAAAAGAAAGTTTCGTATGGAGAAGAACGGGCAAGAAACTACATAGTTATCTAGAATAAAATTACTATACCACAATAGGTAATAATAATTCAAATTGAAGCAATGATAGATACATTAACCATGTGATAGATACATGTAACTTACATATTTAAAAAAATCGTAAAAGTTGACGATGTTCCAAAAAAAAAAACAATTTATAAGTCGATGTGTGAGTTAAAACAATAATCAAGAATGGCAGGACTCCATGTAATCTAGGTGTACCGCGACATTCGTACAAATAACCTCAACAGACTGATAGATCTCGGTCAAATTAAGATAAAAGGTAAATCACAGCATATTATATTAATATTGGGTTTCGCCAGAAGAACGTTATTTAAAGAGCAGGTGGCTCTGTTTATACAGACCCTGTGGCAGTCAAAGAAAGAGTATCTTATGCAGTAAACAGTATACGACATTCAAAGATGGCGGAAAGGAATAGTGCCAATAATGGCTACTGAAGGGAAAAGTGACAATTTTATAACAGTTATAAGTTATACAATTAAATTAGCAATCAGTTTCAATTTTTTTAGAATCTAATTCAAACTAAAACCAGATTTATACGATGCAAGTTTCTTGTCTGTGGGTTACCTACAATAAAATTTAAGCAACAAATGACTTGCATCATCTAAACATCTCGGGTCGCTTTAACTTATGGTATGCCACATCCAACTTTAGGCGACGATACCCGACTTTTAATGATTTTATACTGAAGATCACGTCTAAACAAGTAGTGTGAATGAATTGGAAAAATTATATGTTAAATTAGAGCATTTTCTTAATAACTTAATGTTTGATTTGCGGATAAAAAACTGAGAATCACGCAAAATCTAACAAGCGTATTTTTCTGAAACCTTCACCATTTTAAAGATAATTTAATTATTGATCTCTTAGTATTCGTGTTTTATTACAGTACCTTTTGTTTTATGTATAATAAATTAATAATGCGTCTAATTTGGGACAGCGCTCCTTGATGGGCGAGTCCTATTACTGGCTGGACGTACGACGCATTGCGTGAGCTCAGTACAGAACACGCAATCTAATCACTCAAGGTCACTGGCATATATCTGCGTCTTAATCACACCGTGACAATCAGGCTTATGTGTGGTCTCCTAAAAATAACTGAAAGGAGAAGCCAAAAACACTTTCCCCATCAAAGAATCACTGAAAAATCTTCTTTACCGACCGTAAGTCAACGAAACAGTAATAAATCGAAATATTTCTCGACGGCATGTGAAGTCAAGTCAGAGGCCCATGGGCGGGTTTAAAATTCTGCAGGTTAGTCACTAACCACAGGATATGAAGAAAAATGAAACAGTTATACGTATCGACCACAATACATCACAGAAACACCTCCATTGTGTAATACATGAAGAAACAGCTATAAGGTACAAATAAGTAATGTTGCTACAGTTAGACCTAACTCTAGATCAGCTGGTACATTGTGACAGACTGTTATATTTGACACGTTAAGCCATCTATGCGTGAACTTTCGTCACTGAAGTGTGGTACAAGGCAGAAAAAGAAGCGTGTTACTAACACAAGTGGTCAGTAGTCGGTGATGGTATTATGCGTTATAGATAGGACTGTTTTGATAAGAATATTAAGTCTATATTCATCCTAGTTTCCGGCCAATTTAGACACAGATATAGGTATGTTCTGTACTGAGCTCACGCAACACGTCGTACGTTATTATTAATTAATACAACAAAAGGTATTTTAACAAAACACGTGAGTATACTAAAATATCAACAGTTAAATTATCTTTAAAATGGTGAAGGTTTCAGAAAAATACATTTGATAGATTTTGCGTGATTCTCGGTTTTTTATCCGCGTTAAACATAACTTTGCAAATTAATTTCACTTTATAATATAAACATAATCTAAAATATTCCTAAATTAAATTATTAGAAAAATGCTCTAATTAAACACGTATTTTTTTCCAAATCATTAACACTACTCGTTTAGACGTGATCTTCAGTATAAAATTATTAAAAGTAGGTTTTACGATAACTAATTTTTAATAATTACCCATAAATTGGCCGCATCCATAAGGGGTTTTTGACGTAATATTTAAAGCGAATATCGAATGACAAAGCAGCTCGGCTCTGTGATTCTCTTTTGATTCCCTATGTAAACAACTGAGTTTGCGATTAATAAATATACCTACACGGTGTACTAAGTTCTCATCAGCCTTTTTTCTTGTTTCAAAAAAAATAATAGCATTGAATATTGTTTTTCTTAATTCGGACATAAAACTTCCATCAGTCGTAATTAAACCTTACCACAAAATTTTACTCTTCCGAATTTTTCATTTAGGTACCTATGTTGGTTCTACAGCTTAAGGAGGCCTTCGTGTCGCAAAGACACGCCGAGGCCCAATAAATAATATATACAGGCTCAACTACTTAGACTGTTAAACAATTAATCATATTGTAAAAAAAAATTGTAGTGTAAGATTATTTATTGAAAAATTGTGTTGGCATTATAGGCTTAATTAATAATAATAATAAGTTTGTTCTACTTATAAATTAAATTTTGAATGAGTCTTGAAATTTTTCGTAAACCGCTGCAGCTTATAAATTCCGCCACAGCCCACAATTACCCCAACATGACACATTACACTTTAATATAACAAACGCGGGTGTCAAGGCCCGTTTGTTTCTCAACGAAGTAATTGCAACAAACTAGACATTTTGATTGATATTGTTTCAATTGTGGCTGATATTTCGTTAGATAGCAAATCATGTTATGACAGTAAAATAAATTGAAACAAAAAAGTTGTTACTTCATTTCGATATTATCTACCTATCAGTTTTGATATAATTGTTCTACTTTTTGGTTGATCCTACTTTTAATTGCAATATATTTACTTGCCTACTTATTAGTCAAAATGTTTATTTTGCCATCTTTTGCGTCTAAACTCTGTTTGGGTAGGGTTGAAAAGCTCTATAACTATCTACAAAACTTAGAATATTTATACTCGACTGCGGGAAAAACAAAATCCTGTCTTTGCTAGATAGGGCTTTGTTTAAAAAAAACCCGACTGCAACAAAAAAGTTCAAAAGAAGCTCTCTTTTCAAGCAGTCTGATACAGTTGGTGGCAATTGGCATCAAATCTGAGATTGAACTAAAATGTATGCACAACTGCATCAGACATGAGACTGGTTTGAACTTTTTAGTTGCAGCCTTTTTTTTATATAATATAATAAGCACACATTTTTTTCAACATAAACGTTATACTTATCAGCAGGAACCACAACATTTTTCAGTTTTTTTGCTACTTTTGTACCTACATTTTATTTAAGCTCGAGGTACTCGTCGAATCATCAAAGTTTCAAAAGAATGATTGCTCATCTTTATGTCTTTACTCCATCAAAACCTTCATATTCTCTAACATTTTCCCTTTTTAATGCGCAGGCGGTGCTGGCTCTAGTGGCGTGTGCGCACGCGCAGTACTCAGACGAGCGCGCGCCGCGGTACATCGCGTCCGAGCCCAAGGTGACCGCATCCACCCCCGTGCCGATCCTTAAGCAGATCAATAGGTAATGTCAAACACACATTTGGCCTTATCAAGAGCTAATTCATAGAAAGCAGTTGTGACAGCCCGGGCTTATGGTTTGTTTCAAAAGTATAAGATAAAAGTGTTAACAAACCCTGTTAAAGTTAAATTCACACACTAAAGGGACACAATTACTCACTAAAAGGAATTAGTAACCCATTCATCTGCATTAAGAAAGTTATATCTCATCACAGTCACCAGTTTTTCCATTGTAATTGAAAACATTATCGACAAAATTTGAGGTTATTAATTGAACCTCAATAGGCCTGTGTCCAAATTTTTTATTTTTAGTCCGTCTTTCAGATAATAAAAAAATATTGAACACGTATTTTTTCTTTTTTGACGTAATCAAAAGATTACGGTGATACATTGAGTTAAAATGTGGCATGACGTCACGCCTTGCTAGATTTAATAGTGCGTTGTGACGTAGCGAGCCCCCACTCCCCAACTTTAATGCGTGTTTTCGAAGTTATTTTTGATTAATATGATAAAGCAAAAAATACTTGTCTAATATTTCTGTTTTTTTACCTAGGCAACTACCCTATTGTCAAATGGAAAACATCTTTAATATGGTGATTTAAAATTAGAATTTCGGGTTTAAGTTGTCAAATAATCATAGCACTTAATTTGTAAGTTTTGTGATACATCATTGGATACTCTTGGAACAGACTACGGGTTCGAATTTCAAACACAAGCAGGCACTAAAAAAATAAAAAATTACGAAGACATGTGACATCCATCAATCCACACTGGGCCCCCGTGGTGGATTATGACCCACTCCTTCTCACAGAGAGGAGGCCTGTGTCCCAGCAGTGGGAACCATATAGACTGATCATGCGTGTATGTTGCGTGAGAGGTACTGGAGATGTTGGGGATGATGTAAAATATTGGACGAATTTGCCAAAATTGAGGTCCTCAATACAGAGGTGAGACAATAAGACTCCACGGACTCCAAGAGTGGCGATACTCAGAAATAAACAACAGACATAGGACTGCTTTATCAGTTCGTCCACTGCGGACGTAATGACCGCCGACGCTGTGCGTAACATTCAGACGTCGATCGGAACGTTGACGTTGCCTACAGCATAAAATAGGAGACTAAAGCCTATAGTATCTCAAAAGAAATAAATGGTAAGGAAAACCATTCGTTCTAAGGCTTTAGGAACCGATAATAAAGATATTAACAAAAGTTTTATTTCAAGGCTTCAGTATGAAATGGATTACAATGTGACAACACCTGCTTACCCGGTGCGAACATCGTTTTTCGACCATCTCGGAAAAATCATGCATCTTGTAAAAGACGAAACCATAAACCCAATGTGGTATTTGATGTTTAATTTTTACTATCTGTTACTTTAATCTTTGGTATTAAACTTACCTATTACCTTGTTCTAACTATCAACAGCTTACCCTTTACCCTATCCTCCATCAAATGTTAAAGAGTCTAGTAGGATCTCGCGTACAGACGTCGGTCGTGGCCGTCAACGACCACGACTTTTGGTCGCACCGGCCAGGTAAACTATACAACATGTATAAAAAACCCTGTCCGATCTGTGAGGGTGTTGTTAAAAGTATCGTACTGAGAGTCTATTTACGTGGTAACTTTCAAGAAAAAAGTAAAGTCGCCACTTTTTTTTTTCATTGTGGAATTTTACCAGTACCCTAATTGCGTAATACAACACAATCACAATCTGTTTCGATTTGAAACAAATTGCTAATCCATAAGTTGGAAAAAAAATCTGCTCAACAACGTAAATAACGCAATGAATGTGGTTGGACTGTCAAAATGAAACAGATTAGGCATAATTGTTTACGAAAATAAGTTACGCAATTAGGGTACAGATTATTACATGCCGTCGCTTAGCGGGTGTCTTCAAGTCATAGCCTATGACCCCTGTTGAAAATTTGCAAATTTTTAATGGATTTAGGGTAATTTTGGTACTAAAAATGTGAATTTAAAATAGCAGTAACTTTTTATTTTCTGCAATAATAAGATTGTTTATTACTTTTTGGTAATGTTATTGCAGTACCTATGTACCCCTTTCGGATTGGACAGGGTTTTTTTTTTACATATTGTAGAAACTGGCTTGTTGGTCGTTGCGACCAATTGCACGATTCGTATCGACTTAAAATTATATTTGGGGGTTTACGAAAACAAGATTTAATTCAATTTGTCGTGATTTGGCATACTGTTCGGTGTGCTGGAATGTACAGTCCAACATGTCATTAGTCAATGCTCCATTGCAGACACCTGTGAGTGCGAAAGTTATATCGCAATTTGGCAACTCTCCGTGATCGTATCTAGATCGACCTAATTAAAACTAGCGTTGCAGCACAAACTGAAAAAGATATGTTTTGGCCGCACATAACTGCGCAAGAGCAGAATCATTTATTTTCTTTTTTCCTTTCTTTGTGTGACAGTGTGTTCTTGTAGTTATAATGTCTATTACTTACAAGTAAGACCCATTTTAAGAAGGAAATGTGGAATGGACAATGTTTTTGCCTCTAGCAGGAATTCAAAACAGTTTATTTTAAACTAAAACATTGTTTCATATAATATATAAATTGAGGCAGACCCAGTAAGTAAGAATAGTACTTGTGTCGGCTGAACTTTAAGAAGTAGAGGGCCTAGAGAGAGCAATGGTGGCTCAGTGGTAATGGCGCGATTTACGAGTTGTGGATAATAGGTTCGAACTCGAACAGACGCTTTACTTTGTGCAAATTATTTTCATCACCACTGCAGCTCTCAAAACGGTCAAGGAAAACATCGTGAGGAGACCGGCCGGATAAAATATAAAAAAAACCGAAGACATGTGACATCTGCCACCCCGCACTGGGCCCGCGTGGTGATAACGGCCCACTCCCTCTCACCGAGAGGAGGCCTGTGTCGCAGTAGTGGGAGCATTATATAGGCTGATTATACAAGAGGGCCTTAAACTGACATTCTATCGGCGATGATAAAAAGTAAAAAATGTATTAGATTGACATATGCTACTTCTCCCGCTCTGGGTGGAGCGGGAGGGCGTGTCAGAATCTTACTGACTAAAACCCACCCGTGTTCCTTCGGTTGCCCTGTTGCCGGGGGCCACGATGTCCCTTTCGGCCCTTATTCGCAGCCCCGGCAGGCATTGGCCCGGACCTCGTCAATTCTGCTGACATCTCTTTGAGGCGCGCGTGGAACACAACGCGCCGTCGACCCGGGCCTGGTCCTTATCGGACGGCGAGCTACCCATTGCTCACCGTCCGCAAGCCCGCGCCTACGGTGGCCGGAAATCGGCTCGCGATTCCCACCCAGGGCGTCTCCTCCTGCGGCGGTTAGGGGCGTGAGGGCGCGAAATTTGCCTCTCCCTCACGCGTTCCGCCTCCTCCTTCGCGAGAATTACCGCTTCGCAGAAGGAGGTGACATCCTGCCATTTCCTCTCGCTCCTTACCATAGCCTGAACCAGGGCCGGACGCGAGAGATCACCGCCGCCGATCGCCTCCACGAGGACACGGCGATGCTCCGCCCAAGCCGGGCAGACCTCCACCGTATGCTCCACCGTGTCTTCCGGGCGATCCACACAATGGTGACACCCGGGCGTTTCCTCCCGCCTTATCCTGAACAGGAACCTCCCGAAACAGCCGTGTCCGGTGAAGACCTGCGTCAAGCGGAAGGTGAGGACGCCGTGGCGCCTCTCAAGCCACTCCTCAAAGAGGGGTCTTATCGCCGCAATTGTGGCGTGCTCAACTTTCCAAGGCCTTAAGATGAGGCTAAAACTAAAACAAATGGTTTAAAAGATATTTGTGCCACTTTTGTCTAATGTTATAATAAATATTGTTTAGTACATTTCCCCGAGCCTAGTCTAACGCCTAACAACCTTGACTATTTGTTAATAAACCTACGTACAGCGAATTGGGCAAGGCGTAGTTCTAAAATACCTAAACGGAAGGACTGGTTTCAAGACTAGCTAGTTATTTATTATAGAGAAGTAAGTGCAGTCATAATACTATTTGATTGCAGTTTATTGTTGCTAGTGTTACATTTATTCTGTTTCCTTTATTTGTAACTAGCGGACGTCACGCGGTTTTACCCGCGTAGTTCCCGTTCCCGTGGGAGTACGGGGTTAAAATATAGCCTATGTTACTCGCTGATAATGTAGCTATCCATTGCTGAAAGTATTTTCAAATCGGTCCAGTAGTTTTTAAGTTTATTCGTTACAAACAAAAATACAAATCTTTCCTTTTTATAATATTAGTTAGTATAGATATAGACTACAAAACACTGTAAAAAACTTGCCTTTGCTAGAAGAATAAATGTAACTTATCCGCTAAAAGTTGTAATTAATGGCATTTGAAGTTCTTGGAACAAAAAAAAACAGTGGCTCTCCGGCAGTGCCGACAGAAATGAAAACTTGAAATAAAATCGGCACCGCGGTAATCAACGCGTTGATATCTTTTGAATGGTCAAAAGCTGGTGTCGTAACAGTGTCGCGAAATCAATGGTTAAGTCCCATCTCAAAAATGCCCAGCGCGCCTAAAGAAGTTTTCACTTCAAAAATCCTTCTTTCAGACAAGCCTAATGTTTATTGAATTTGTATGGAGGCCATGAATGTCGTTTAATCTTCATTTTCAAAGATTTTGATACACAGCTTTGAAGGCTTAAGATTCCCAAACTGTGTTAGTACTGACCTAATTAGGCCAGAAATTATGAGGAAAGGTGTGTTCGGAAAATGGCTTTATTCGATTTGAGTGCGGGAATTTTCAGCTTACAAAGTACAAGCTACATGCCTTTATTGAAACCACAGAATAGTACAGAAGGCACACTCCGCATTTTAGCTATGAAGCTACAAGTACGCGGCGGGATCGTCTTGTCGGGCCAATTCAGTGCGTAACGTAGTCAGTAGATATAAGAGTTACGCGATAGAGAGGCAACCTCTAGGTGAATACAACTGTAGGTAATATGCACTGTGCGACCTAAATTGCACTTTATTGTGTCGTAGCAAGAGTCGCTTTTTATTTAAATGATTTTGCGGAGTTAACCATCTGTATTAATCTGTGTTGAAACCCAACAAAGAACGTAATCTCACACTATACGTCGTACATTACAGGCATAACGAGGATGGATCCTACACTTACGGGTACGAGGCCGCCGATGGATCGTTCAAGATCGAGACCAAGTCCCCCGCCGGAGAAGTCAAGGGCAAATACGGATACAAAGATGACACTGGCAAGGTAATACAGTCACATTTGCCTTCAAAGAGTCTCACAGCCAATAACTTCAGCGCAAATGACATATTTGTATTGACATATTTGTTAGATTAGTTAAGCAATCAGGATGTGGTGGATCGAAGTGTGGAGTTTCTTAAATCCAGATTGGTTCATTATAATTTCTTAGCAACAATCTGGAACTGCTGAGCATGAGTCTCCAGTACTAAGAACAATAAAAAATATTGTGGCTTTTAGTATGCATTGTGCTCTGCAGACAGATTGATGACCAGTTTGTTGTTAGAAGCAGATGAGCTCCCAAACAAGCAAATAGGTCTTGATTAAATTTAAAATGTCTATAAAATATCTTAACTTTGATTTGGTCTAGATAAGCTTATCTAAAGAGTGTAATTTTTAACCGACTTCCTAAAGGAGTAGGTACTCCTCAATTCGACCGTATTTTTAAAAATGTTTGTTACGCGATTACTCCGCCAATTATTAATTGATTTTAAAGAATCTTTTTTTGTTTGGTAGGTCATATTTCAGAGGTAGTTCCATAGAAATTTTATTAACTTTGCTTGGGTAGTTTTTGAGTTAACTTCAATAATACGTATTTTTTCGCACTTAGTATGTGGATGATATGATAAGTTCCTGTCACTGCTATTTACATAGCAGGTAGTGGTATTCGAATTTGTGTGGGGTACCACAACTAAAAAGTGTAAAAAAAAAAAAAAAAAGTCGGTGGCAAAAAACGAGAATTCAAAACCAAAGACACCGACTTCCGAAATTAAAGTTATTTTTCACTTTTTTGTGTTTTTTTATGAATTCAAGTTGTCCTAGAATTCAAAATAGGTTTTAAAAACAGTTGTCACTTAGGATTTCAAAATCCATTATTAATAGTTTAAACTTAGTCTAAAGTATGTCCATGATAAATGCTACTTGAGAGAGGACTTTTACGACTCCCTGTCAAAGAATCTGAATGAAATGACAGAGATTTGCTAAAAAAGAATTCGAGGCCAGTAAAGGCTTCTTAAAAGTGTTCATAATACATTCTTACCTACACAGATAGGTGAATATTTACAATGAATGTATCCCAATTTTAGGTCCGAGTAATAGAATACGGAGCAAACAAGTTCGGGTTCCAGCCATCTGGCGAGGGCATTACTGTGGCGCCGCCCACGCTAGTGGATGAGACCCGGGAAGAGAGGCAGAGGCAAGAGAAGCAGCAGCCACAGGTACGTGCAGTGTCCAATTACTAGTGGTCTTCTTCTTCTTCATTTCGCTCTTGATAGAACGGTCGTGGTCACAATGAACTGTGTCCAATCGCAGGTGTAGTCGTTGCCCGCCTCACGATCTCCCTCCATCTGGTTCTGTTACATGATAGTCTGGCGCATTCATTAACAAGGCCTCCAACCGCGGAATTTATTTGATTATTTTATTTTGACCTTCTACTCTGCCCTGCACCACTAGTTGCTCTATGGAGTCATTATTCCGCCAGAAGACATGACCAAAAAACTTCAGTATTTGAGACTGTGCTGATTGATGCTGTTTGATGCCGAGTTCTTGGAGTATGGAGACGTTTGTGCGGAATTCTGTCCATGATACCCCAAGCATTCTTCTCCAGCACCACATTTCTAGAGCATCTACTTTTTTCTTTTCCAGTTCTCGTAATGTCCACGTCTCAGCTGCGTACAGAAATATGGGGAATACAAGTATACGGACGAGCCTGATCTTAGTGGCCTTAGTTATGTTGCGATTCCGCCTTATTTTTTTTTAGCTTGTCCATTGTTGCAGTTTTTTTTAGATTTAAAACATTAATTGGACAATCACTGAGATTTGTTATTAAAAAGAGATTGCTGGACATAAAAACGATTTTAGACCGAAATATTAGGGAGTTTTATTTTATTGGCATAATCATTAGCTCAAAATATTTCAGGTGCCCTGAAACTTACCTTGCCACAAAATGTAAAGAAACATTTTCTTAGAAAACTTTTTGAAGTAAGACATAACTCACATGCGTTTCTAAGAAAAATAAATGCAAACCAATAATCACAATTTACCCTACAGGCACGCCGTAACCAATACCAGCCTGCGCCTGCGCAAGCCATAGACTACGACTACAACGACGAGCCCCCTGCACCAGCCCCGCAACCACGTCCGGCCCCGCGGCCCCAGCAGCAACAGTACCGTCCCCAACCGGCCCCACAGCAACAGGTGAGCTACACGATGTCTGATCCATGCACATTAGGGGCGAACAATCGCAGTAAAGGTGACCTTGGGATACTCGTATTTCACCCACACCACCACCACCTCCTTTACTGCGATTGTTCACCCCTAATCGTGTTGATAACGGTCCGAGCCGAAGTGGACCGAGCAGTATGTAAGTCGATTTAACGAGCGATTTGGCCACTTTCCGACCAAGATGACCCCATTACACTCGGACGCCTCCCGTCATTCCGACCTCGCCACCGAGGTTCTCCACAACCATGACCCCGAGTAAATGATACTCCCCCCGACCCTTGCTCAATAACGAGTTGCCAGCAATTGTTGCAGCTGAGCACGTAGCTTTAAATACTCCGCATAATAATCTTGATGGAAATGTAACTTTGATCCAGCCTGTCCCTTCTTGTTGTCCTCCCCCCAGCGACGCCCTAAGCCGAGGTTCATACCCCACAGAAGGTGCCCTTAGCGAGCGTTCGCTTGATTTTAATTTAGAATAGTTTTTGCTGGCTGGAGGCTTTAAGTGTAGCAGCTTAAGACACCCCACAGGAAAGTTCGGTTAAGCAGCCAAGACCTTAGTGGTCAAACATGCGACACGCACTAGTAAAAAAAAACGGTGGTATGGCTCACTCAAACGCCCCGCGCCCTTAGCGCTACTGGCTACATCTGGTTTACGCTATAGGGGGCGGGGAAGACACCCACTGTAGGGAGCGCCAACCAAAACTGACGCCCTCGTTGCTAGATCGGCCTTTGTTGGGCCTTTCCTAGGGAACTAGGGATCTCACCCGGCAGGGGCCTGGTCGCACGGGCGTCATGAAGTACTTCGGGCGCTTCTACAGATACACCCCATAAACACATTCCAAAACGCTGAGGGGAGGTAAACCCCTCGGCGCATAGGTTTGCAAAAGTGTCTCATGATAAATGTTATTTATTTATGTAAATACACTTTAACACGTAATTTTTTTTAAAGATCTACAGTTTACAGAAATAAACATAATTTCATGTCATTGCAGTACCGTCCCCAGCCGGCTCCACAGCCGCAGCAGCAGTACCGCGCGCCGCAGCCGTCGCGCCACCAGTTCGGCGTGCCGGCGCCCACGCCCGCGCCGCAGTACAGGCCGGCGCCGCAGCAGAGCCCTACTCCGCCTAAGGTAAAGTATTAGAAGTCTTCCTAGCTGCTGATTGTATAGTTTTTAGTATAAGAAAATAAAAGCATAAGTCGCAGTCTTAAGAGGAGGCTCCCTAAATTGTATGTTCATAATATTCTGAAAAGGTCACGCATACAATCAAAATGGAACTCTAGTATATGATTTATTGGATTTTTTTCTTTCCAAATATAAGGCAGTTACGTAATTGGAACATTTTCGCTCGATTAATTTTTTATTCGAAAATTATGTCTTTTTAAAGATTATTTGAAACAAAAACAAGATTACTCGGCTTTTGTGTCTAAAATAATTATTGACATTAAGAAAATGTAGTTTATTTTCCAAATATAAGAAAAAAAATCTCAAGATCAATTATTACTTTAGTTATAAACGAAATAAGAATTGAGACTTACGACATTTAGTTCCGTGCTCGAATACGATCAAAGAGCGCACGCGATATTCAACTTTATTACTGATGTGTTAGCGTTTAGCACATAGTGGAGTGGTAGGGTGCATGGGGGCGGAGTTTGCGTAGAAATTGTCTTTGGAGTGCCTGATCTTAATCCACGTTTACACGATATTTTACTGTATAATTTCGGAATCACATGGCAGATTTATACAGCATTTGTTTAAATTAAAAATAAATCGAATATGCTCCATTTTAAATAAGATTAGACATTTAAACAAACCTTTTTTACAGTCCATTCAACCGATTTTCACTTCTATACCGAACGCATAAGGATGACATTAAAAGCAAAAAAGTGGTTACAATACCAACTGTTTACTGCAGCTGCCATTTGTCATACAACCAACGCAATAGAAGTCAAAATCGTTACGGGTCGTCAGAAGCCCGAAAGTCTGACAACCAGTCTTACCAAAGGGGTATTATTACCCAGTAGCTGGGTTTTGGAGGTAAGGTAGGGAGTCGTTCCATGTAAAATACTGGTATTCAGCTGCATCCGGTTGGACTGGAAGCCGATCCCAACATAGTTGGGAAAAGGATGACGCTTCAAAATATAATTGCAGCCAAATTTGTTTATATTATAACTCCATAACCTTATCCAATAATCTCTTCATTCCTCCTCCAGCCCCAGTTCTTCGCCGGCGCCGCCCCAGTGCCTGCACAGGACAACTACTTCAACCCCGAGCCAGCTCCTCAACGACGAACTTTCCAGCAGAACAAGCAGCAAGCTTACAGGCCTCAGCCCCAGCTGTTCGCGGAGTACACTGACGCAACACCTTCCCCCTACCAGTTCGATCCACCAAACCACGTCCCTCAAGCTCCACAGAAGCAACAACCATACTCCATGTTAGACGAACTGCTTAAAGAATATGGCTTGCCGAAGAATGGAGCTGCCCCCCTACACGATATCTCGTTTGGCTCCTTCTAGTTTAAGATTAAATCTCATTGTCATTTTGTAAATATGTAGACTATTTTTTATTAATTAAAAACAAACGTGTTTTGTTTTTTTTTATCAATTAATTTTGGTAAAAGAAAATAATTGAATATGTATGTTGGTTTGTTGTATGAAAGTGGAAAATCCCTCCTATTATATTTAATGATTATGGTTCTATGATTAACTTCAAGGTTTTAAAGGTTGATTAAACCCTGTAATGCTTAAGTGCAAAAGTATCCTGCGGAATTCAAATTTTCTTACGTTTTTTCCAATTTGCAGGTCAGTGCCAGGTTGTATGTTGATTTTTGTACCTGGGCATCCGAGCTCTGCTCTGATGAAAATTGAGAATATTCATTTAATAGGATAGGAAAGTTCATACTAATTCCATACTGCCATGTCATTATTCTAAGGTCTTGTTCTAAGCTTTGGGCGACCAAGCTTTGCTCGCGTGAAAATACGGAGAAAACGAATTTTCCCAGATATGAGACCTAGCTAGATCGATTTTTCGCCCCTGTAAACCTCTATTTTGCAAGTTTCATCGAAATCGTTATAGAGCCGTTTTCCAGAACATATAATACACAAATATTGCTCGTTTAATAGTATAGGATTCCCGGCCGTATTAAATATTTAATAGAATTTTATTGTAATCATAAAAATGCGGGTTGTTAGAGTTAAGTGTCTTACACACTTGACTCTAACAAAAATTAGAACTTTAAAGCTTAAATCCCTGAATCCAAAAATTGTATTGAAACACACAATATTATTGAACGAATTTTCCAACGACACCCCACACTATGGGATAGACGAGAAATCCCCACTTTACATTTAGGGGAGGTACCTTAAATATAATAATTTAAAAAGATTTTATTTTACTACTTTATTGGCATGATTAATATGTATACCCATGCCAAATTACAACTTTCTAGTACTAAGAGTCTCTAAACGGCGTACAGACAGACAGACATGGCGAAACTTTAAGGGTTCCTTGTTGACTACGGAACCCTAATAAAAATGAAATGCTGTTCGTTAGTAAACACATCACTTGAGTGACTTATTGGTTTGAAAATGTTCGTAATAGTCCGAATTAGGTTTATATGGAAAGAAAAATTGGAAAAGTTTCCCGGAAAATGTACAAATTCGGGAAAAACTGAACGTCCTTTTTTCTATAAGATTTTTGTGTTGGACAGGACGAAGAAAACTAGCTAACGCCACACGTTAGCTAGTTTAAAATAAATAAATAGACGACATTAGAAATTTTAAAAAATATTTAAAAAAGAAACAGTGGCACTCCGGGAGTGCCGACAGAAGTGAAAACTTGAAATAAAATCGGCACCGCGGTAATCAACGCGTTGATGTCTTTTACTCGACGATGTCGGTAAATTGCGTTACAGTGTCGCGAAATCAATGGTTTAGTCGTATCTCAAAAATGCCCAACGTACGAGTACCTAAAGAAGTTTTCATTAAAAAAAATTAAGGTAGGGATATTCCAAACTTGGAACCCAGTTACACGTAACGGACAGAGATACTGCGGTTGTTCCAAAGATTGATTTTCAAAAATCTCATAACACTTTTTGGGTTATTAGGTTGTTTAAGTTTTTTGTAGCCGTATACGGCCAGCCGGGATGTGGTCGTGGCGGTTGTGGTCGCATCAGGGAGCATCTTAATGATGATAATGGTCGAAGAAATTTACATAATAAGTAGACTATCGAAGTGATTAGTGAAATTTATTGGAGAAACCTCAGGCAGTCACCAGGCGGTGAGCATCACACTACGGTCCCTTGTTAAGTACGTATCACAAGTAAAACATATTTTGTTTCATTACAAAACAAATTCTAACTTGAGTAACTCGAAATGAAGGCCTGGATTATTCACTGTTGCCTGGTAATTGGGTACGACTACCTGGCAACTGTGAATATTCTAAAGTTAAACCAGTTTCCAGGGTTTTGGGGTTCCCAGTAACAGTATCATACTGACATGAATGTATGATTATTGAGACCTGACAGTTGAAAGCTCTTCTTAAGGCGACGATAACTGACTTTTAATGAGTTTATACTGAAGATCACATCTAAACGAGTAGTGCTAATGATTTGGATAAAAAATATGTTAAATTTGAGCATTTTTTTAATAACTTAATATAGGAATATTTTAGATTATGTTTATATTACACACTGAAATTAATTTGTAAAGTTATGTCTAACGCCGATAAAAAACTGAGAATGACGCAAAATATATTAAGCGTATTTTTCTAAAACTTTCACCATTTTAAAGATAATTTAACTATTGATCTTTTAGTATGAAATCAAATCAAAATCAAATCAAATTATTTGTGAACAGGGTACAAGAAGGTCTTAAAAATATACATTTTAGCGTGATCTCAATGTTCTACCAATGCAATTAGTATACAAATAATTTGTTATATCATTTTAATAAGTACTTATAACATGCAATGATAATTATCAAAAGAATTAATTAAGATTAAATAGGTAAATGATGTCAAAAGTCTAAGTCAGTTTCTAATTTATTATAATGTAGATAAATGTAAAAAAATAAAATAAAATGTCAATAGCCGTTAAATTATATTATCATTTAAAAATCTTCTATGGAGTAATAGGTCTTCTCATTTTCACAACATTTTCTACACTTCTTATGCATTTTGGTAATTTATTATAATTTTTTGGAGCCATTACAAAAATGCTTTTCTTAAATAATGCGGTTCTAGATCCAACTAAATTTAACTGGTCACATCGACGCTGACTTGATACTCTAGAAAATCTAAACATATTATTTTTAACAAACATAGCTGTTTCATATATGTATAAGAAGGACATAGTAAGGATTTTCATATTATTAAAGTAAGGCTTGCAACTGTCGGTGGTTCGCAGATTACAAATAGCTCTTATATATCTTTTTTGGCACTTAAATACTATATCTTTGCCTGTGGCATTACCCCAAAATATAATGCCGTATCTCAATGTTGAGGCGACTAGACCATGATATGCTGTTAACCTTTTTGTTTTATGTATAATAAATTAATAATGGGTCTAATTTGTGACAGCGCTCCTTGATGGGCGAGTCCTATTACTGGCTGGACGTACGACGCGTTGCGTGAGCTCAGTATAGAACACGCAAGCTTACCACTCAAGGTCACTGGCACATATCTGCGTCTTAAGGCAAGTAGCTCGTATAGGGATATCAATAGGGACTGGGTATATTTGAATTGAAATAAAAACACATTACTATTGATGATTAAATTATATTTTCTTTATTTGAAAGCTTAATTTTTGGCATTATGTAATGGAATACCCTATCATTTAAATGTGGTCATTTAAATGATAGGGTATTACATTAGCCGAGGTGGTCCTCGGCTTCGTATGTTAGCGTGAATACGAGAGGTCCATTTTTCCATTTCTTTTTACATAATGGCACCTTTATCTCATTGATGATGCACGTGATGTTACTCTTAAGGCCTTCGACAGTTCTTGACTTGTTCACGTACACCAGATTTTACACAACCCCACAAAAAAAAATCAAGGAGCGTTAAATCACATGATCTTGGCCGCCATGTCTTGTCCCCGAATCTTGAGATCAAGAACCCGTTGAATTTCTCTTTCAAACGAAACGTTTGACGAATTGAACTGCTGTTTTAATCATTAACCACTTTAATCATTTCAACGCGCCATTCAATACCGACTCATCTTGATAAATGCCGAATATTTTATTGACTCATCTGTCAAAAAATCTAATATGGCTACCATCAGCTGTCAAAGTTACCTAGTCCCTATTAAAAAACCCTGTAGACGTGTAAAGCCCGCTCCACATTGTCTGCAAAACTACACGATTTGCCAAATACGAGAGGAAATATTCGTCTATATTCTTGTTGTTCTCTCTTCTTGTTCTTCTCGGCAAATGTTCTGATACGTCCTGCCAAGAATGTGGAGCGGGCTTTATGAATAGTCACCCTTCTATTTTGACAGTCCCAAATTTCCAATACTCAATCATTGATTGCATTCCGCAATGTGTACCTAAGTAGTAACTTAAAATAATGATAATGAGATTGTAGCGGTTACACCGCCACATACAAACTACGCATCAAAGACATGACGTCACACAAATCCTGCATCGCGCAGTTAGAGTTTACCGAGCGATCGACATACATACAAGATTTCAACTTCCAACCGACGGGCAGTTGCCCGCCAGACACAACACCCGTCTGGTCGGAGGATCCTCCCTTTTCTATGGTGGATGAGTGAACTTTACACCCTGTTCCTCATGCCCCTAAATTGGTGACCCCGAGTATGAACGTCAACGCAGCCTTCGTGCAATTACTTCGGCGTGACGTCATCATCATCATCACTCCCGCAAGCTTTCGTGAGGCGAGTCACACAGCCAGCCAGCACCCACGGCTTCAACGGGTATCCTGACCACCAGCATGCAGCGAACGCGCATTCCTGGTCATCACCCTCAGCCTCATCACCCCGACTCACTGGGGAATCAACGCAAGCAGCCTCATCACCCCGACTCACTGGGGAATCAACGCAATCAACGCAATCACCTCAATCACCCCGACTCACTGGGGAATCACAGCAATCACCTCAATCACCCCGACTCACTGGGGAATCACCACAATCGCCGCAATCACCACAGAAAGTTCCGACTCACCGCGAACTATGCGGCACCCGGTTCCGACTCACTGGAACCACAGCTGGCACTGTGTGAAGCATCGCAAGATTCAGCCCACTATCGACCTCCGGTCTCCGGAGGGGAGTGATGTAGCGGTTACACCGCCACATACAAACTACGCATCAAAGACATGACGTCACACAAATCCTGCATCGCGCAGTTAGAGTTTACCGAGCGATCGACATACATACAAGATTTCAACTTCCAACCGACGGGCAGTTGCCCGCCAGACACAACACCCGTCTGGTCGGAGGATCCTCCCTTTTCTATGGTGGATGAGTGAACTTTACACCCTGTTCCTCATGCCCCTAAAAGATCATTATGGACCCTATCAGGCACAGCAAATTAATAGGGAAGAGGCACCCTTGTAACTTATGAACTTATTAGTCTATATACCTATAACTAATGTTAGAAGTTTATGTATTTGGTATGAATTTGTAACCGACTTAAAAAAAAAGGAGGAGGTTCTCTGTTCGTCGGAATATTTTTTTAGGGTTCCGTATCAAAATGGTAAAAAGGAACCCTTAAGGTCCGACTCAGTCTGTCTGTCCGTCTGTCCGTCACAGCTGGATATCTCAACTCCTAATGCTATCAACGTGAAATTTGGAATAGTTATAGATGACGTTTGCCCAACTATTTTGCAAATAAGAAAGAAATAAAAATGTGTATATTTTTTTGCAACAGGGACTGAACGGGGGTCTTAAAAATTCGAATTGGGGCTACTAAGGCATGTGGGGTATTATATGAAAGAGCGCTATTTACACATTCCCAAGCATTTTTTTTTAGGCTGCATAGTTTTAGACTGGTGACGAAAAATTAAAAAAAATACCGTGCATAGAGTTTGCAAAGTTTCCAAAGTAAAGTAGTTCTCCAAAGTTTGCATAGAGAAAAATCTGAAATTATTCTATGTGATAGAAGTTTATGCAAAGATTATAAGAAAAATAAAACTATGTCTTTAAATAGCACACTTTTTCAGAAATCATCAACAAAAATTACATTAGTTTCACTATCGGTCAAGAGATGGCGCGACCTAAAACTGCAATATTGTACACCGCAGTGTGCAGTGTTAAAATTTTCTGACGAATATAGGCCTCGCTCTTGACCAGTTTTTTTAATGTATGTTCCCCGATTACACGAAGAACGATTTAATAAAAATCTTTTTTGTTTCAAAGGGTATACTTTCTAGTTGGTCCCATTGTCATTTGGTCACGATGTAATAATGGAATCTTGGAGAAATCGAGGGAACTCTTCAAATATTATAGGCACACCTATAGCGATTTGGGTATTTTTTATAGTAACTCGTACATCTCGGAAAGCACCATTTTGGTAAAGTGGAACTGATGATGAAGGACACAGATGGCCACCGGAAGTACTCAATAATATGTATTTCACGGGTTGCGATTCGATTACTTTAATATGGTTGGTAAGCAATTGATGCTCGTCACAATTCATAAGGTGCTGTGGAGCTGATGGTGAAGTGCCTGGAAAACTCCTCAACAATTAAAGTCCCTGCATCGGGAAAAGCAATATTTTATAAAAGGTGATGAGCAGTTGACATACGGATATTGTAACTTAAATAACATAAACAGTCTTACCAAGGGGTATCGTATTACCCAGTAACTGGGTTGTGGAGGTCCGAGGCAGTTGCTCCATGTAAAATACTGGTATTCAGCTGCATCCGGTTAGACTGGAAGCTGACCCCAACATAGTTGGGAAAAGTCTAGGTAGATCAAATCAAATCAAATCATTTTGATTTCAAGATGATGATATAGTGTAGATCGATCAGCAGTTCCTTAGCCAGGAGTCTCCGATCTTGAGTCACGAAGTACACAGCTTCCCCATCGACTGAACAACCATACATGACAATGACGAAACACATTACATTATTGAATGTAGCTTTGTGTCATTTTTTAGTTCCCCGCATCTGGGACGTGGGAGTTATTCCCACCATTCTGCACGCATGGGAGCCTCGTGTGTATGTACGTATGTGTGGCATATTTCTCAAGAACATTGCGCAATTTACAAGAGTCGTTATGCATTACTTTAGATTGTTGTGTCTGGTGTTTTTAAGTAGCGTTTTGATTGTTTAGTGTTTTGTTTTTAGAGTTTATTACTAGTTTAAATGGTTTTAGGTGGTAAATGTTAAATAGTTTATTATTTTATAGTCGAGATAAGATAAGATAATATTTATTTTGTAAAATATGAGAACAGTATGGAGGTCTTATAATTAATATGAGATGGCTACATGTTTTGCCATTTATGGCGTAAAAAATAAGTTGCAATATAAAAAATGCAATGTCAAAATGTAATTAGACAGACAGAAAAAAACAAATTAATACGCACAGTCAGAATTCTATACAAGCTCGAGGTACTCCAACTACTCGACATAGAATAGGTTTCCAATCCTCTTCGCTCTATCCTTTTGAGATAATCAACTCAAGGGCGTGGACAAAGCATCTTCCTGAGTATACAACATAGGCACTGTCACCACTAACCCGTCCGTTAAACGTGGTGTTTTTGCCAAATGTTTTCTCTCAATAATTATCGGTATCTCATTAGATAACATAAATTCATAGACATTTAAAAATTCCAAGACATATGATTTCTACCAACCTGCACTGGGCCCGCGTGGTGGATTACGGCCCACTCCTTCTCACAGAGAGGAGGCCTGTGTCCCAGCAGTGGGAACATTATAGGCTGATTATGCATTATATACCTGATAAATATAGCTAAAGACTGCCTCGTTGGTCTGGTGGTCGTAAGCGCTACTGCTGAGCATGAGGTCCTGGGTTCGATTCCCGTGTCGGGTAAAGTGTTATTGGGTTTTTATATCTGGAATTTCTCAGCAGCAGCCCGGAGTCTGGATTTGTGCTCGGTTGATGGCAATAGGCTCACCCCATATTACATGGGACTTAAACATAACTGGCGAAATGTGGGTGTACCTACTACAGGTACACCTCTGCCCAACCCTTCGGGGAAACAAGGCGTGATGTTATGTTATGTTTATGTTAAATATAGCTAAATTTTGAAAAGAAGGAAGAATGAAATGTATTTATTGGGACTCGAACAGGAGATCACAAATTAAACTAAAACTAAGTTTATATGCCGTTCAGCATTCTGAACACAATCAGAGACCTACATGACCATTTAACTATGATTAGTATTTTATATATGTATACAGGCTTAATGACTACACTTAATTGCCTTTTAGACAATATCAATTTACATAACCATCATCTGCCTAGCCTTTTCCCAACTATATTGGGGTCGGCTTCCAGTCTAACCGGATGCAGCTGAACACCAGTATTTTACATAGAGCTACTGCCTATCTGACCTCCACAACTTAGTTACTAGCTAGGTAATACGAGGTATTCCTCGAAGCGCCACCGTTTTGAGGCGCACTTAATGAGGCGCACCTTTATTATTCCTCAGAGCGCACCTTTTAGTAGCGCTCCCGATAACAATTAAAGATATTAACTTTTTTTAACCGACTTCCAAAAGGAGGTGGTTCTCAATTCGCCTGTATGTTTTTTTTTTTTTTTTTTTTTTTTTTTTTTTTTTTTTTTTTTTATGTGTTTGTTACGCGATTACTCCGCCAATTATGAATAGATTTTGATGATTCTTTTTTTGTTTGGTAGGTCATACTTCAGAGGTGGTCCCATATAAATTTTATTAACTTTGCTTGGGTAGTTTTTGAGTTAGCTTCAATTATACGTATTTTTTCCCACTTAGTATGTAGATGATATGATAACTTCTTGTCACTGTTATTTACATAGCAGGTAGTGGTATTCGAATTTGTGTGGGGTAGGTACCACAACTAAAAAGTGAAAAATAAAAACTTTTTACAAAAAAAAAAACAACCGACTTAAAAAAAAAACACTACAAAGTGAAAAATAACTTTAATTTCGGAAGTCGGTGACAAAGAATGAAAATTCAAAACCAAAGATACCGACTTCCGAAATTAAAGTTATTTTTCACTTTGTAGTGTTTTTTTTAATTCGGTTGTTTTTTTTTTTGTAAAAAGTTTTTTTCCTCGAAGCGCTCCTATGATTAACTTTCGAATAGAGATAGGATACTAACTGAAACTATCGATAATAAGTAAAACACGTTATTTTATACAATTTGCAAAAACTCTATACTCCTGTATCAGTCAGTACCTACGTACTGACTGATACAGGAGCATAGAGTAGTAGTAGTTGTCTTTGTCAACTTTACACACACAGGATCAATTTTTTTTTTAAACCAATTTGCAAATTGTATAAAATAACGTGTTTTACTTATTATCGATAGTTTCAGTTAGTATCCTATCTGTATTCGAAAGTTAATCATAGGAGCGCTTCGAGGAAAAAAAAGTTAATATCTTTAATTGTTATCGGGAGCGCTACTAAAAGGTGCGCTCTGAAGAATAATAAAGGTGCGCCTCAAAACGGTGGCGCTTCGAGGAATACCTCGGTAACATGATACCCCTTGGTAAGACTGGTTGTCAGACTTTTTGGGCTTCTAACTACCCGTAACGACTGTCAAAGATCTACAAATGCCAGCCGGGACCAACGGCTTAACGTGCTTTCCGAGGCACGGAGGGGTCTTGGTATGAAAAGATGGTCACCCATCCACAGACTAACCGCGGTAAGCGTAGCTTAACCTGATCGATCGACCCATGCAGCTGTTGTTACTAAGCCACAAGCAACCATTTCCCAAAAAATATTAGACAATATCTGGGTTAAAATTCCGGTAATCTAAAATGTTTCACGTGACCGAGCCGGATGACTTAAAAATTTTACGTGAAGCAAATACAGGGTCCAATAAATTAGCTAGCAAACCCCGCAGACGTGATGAGACGACAAAATAAAAAGATTTGATGATTATTTTTTTGAGGTCAACGACCGCTGGTAGTTTTGTTACTTGAATTATGAGTTAAGAAATCTGTTTTTGTTTTATCGTGTTTAGATATCGATACATCTGTGAAGTTTACTAAAAAAATTACGGATTTTTTAAACTGCTATTTCAACCACGCTGCGGTTGATGACCCCAAAAAAAATCATCAAACTAATTTATTGTTTGCTGTATCTTGTTTAGATATGTCTGAGGAGTTATTTTTTTAAATTTTATTTATTTATGTAATTCGAATCGGACACAGTGATCCATATTTTTGTTAGTATTATTTAAGTTACTGTGCGTCATCCTTAGAAGATTTTTAAGATGAACAATACTGTAGAACATAAATATGTATATTTTGCGGTTTACGCGGCGCACGCCAGTGAAGCATCCAGTCGGCATGCTTTTTTCCGACTTCTTCAACAATAATCGTCATATTTAAGCCAATTTATACAAAATCTTAATTAATAATACACCAAAACCTGCCTCATGACTCACTCCGGCTATGGGTGAAAATCTGTGTTGTAGTTTTTGAGTTTATTGCGATCAGACTGACAGACAGACAGACGCGGCGGGGGACTTTGTTTTATAATACGTAGGGAAGGATGTTTAAAAAATATTCAATATAGATGTACCTAGATCTAAAATTTTCGTCGATATTTTTTTTTTATCTGCTGTTTCATATAAAAGTGCAATACCTACGCGGTCAAAATGTATGGAACAGCAGATTTTTTTTAAAATAACCGACGAATAATTTCAACGCAGGGGGTTTCAGAATCATGTATTAAATCCAAGACCTTACCTTACGGTAAGGTCTTCGCGTCGATGTCTCTGCCACCCTGTATGTATATTATGACAAAGATTTTGGGTTAATGCTGTGTATAAGTTTAGTTAGTAAGCCTTTATATAAATAAATAAACTTACAGACTTACAGTAAAGATAGTGTCAGTGTTAAACTTCACGCGCTCTTAGGTACCTACTTGTGATTATATCTTCTCAAGTTAAGTCATCTCAGGAAATGCGTAACTTAATGGGTTCTCATGCTGTGCAGTTAATTTGAGTATGATGATTATCTTTAACCAGAACTACATACATCGTGTATGTTTATTTGTATGTTCTGCTGGTGATGCATGTAATACGTAATGGGAAAACTTTTGATTCAGCAAGTCACGTCATTGTCTTGAAAGTGAATCTGTTTGCTTGTTTTGGTCTAACTACTGAGCTGTTTTTGATCTTTGGCGAAAAGAAAACTTAATAAAAAAATTGTGAATCAATATATTCACATTATAATAGTTATGACATTATCAATTACCATATACAATAATATTTATTTAGTCTTAAGCTGAGGTCAGCTTAGTTTATCTCTTGAACTGATCGTAGAATGGTAGAATGTAATGGGGCCATTATAGTTTTCGTTTTCGTTGGTTTTTTAGTGTAAGATCATTCATTCTAAACCTATATTCTCGCAAATAAATGAATTTGAATTTGATAATATCATTCCTGTGTGACATTTACAAAAAACCTTTTTTCATGAAATGTGCTATAACTATATTCCATTTGAAATAAGATTAGACATTTAAACAAACCTTTTTTACAGGCCGTTCAACCGATTTTGACTTCTATTCCGTAGGTGTAAGGATGGCATTAAAAGCAAAAAAGTGGTTACAATACCAACTGTTTACTGCAGCTGTCATTTGTCATGCCACCAATGCAATAGAAGTCAAAATCGGTTAAACGGACTGTAAAAAAGGTTTATTTAAATGTCTAATCTTATTTCAAACGGACTATAAGTTAATACAAAAATTAAAATAAAATCTAACTTTTAAAAGTGCTCTAAGATGCACTTTTAAAAGTTGGGTTTTAATGTCAGATTGTCAGTACACGCTGAAGGGGATGAAGTCCTAGAATATGAGTTTTTAACCGACTTCAAAAAGGAGGAGGTTCTCAATTCGACTGTATGTTTTTTTTTTGGATGTTTGTTACGCGATTACTCCGCCAATTATGAATTGATTTTGATGATTCTTTTTTTGTTTGGTAGGTCATACTTCAGAAATGGTCCCATATAAATTTTATTAACTTTGCTTGGGTAATTTTTGAGTTAGCTTCAATAATACGTATTTTTCCCACTTAGCCTATATGGATGATGTAATGATGTTATAATAAGTTCCTGTCACTGTTATTTACATAACAGAAACACAAATTCAAAACACAACTAAAATTTTAACAAAAAAAAAAAAACAACCGACTTCCAAAAAAAACACTACAAAGTGAAAAATAATTTTAATTTCAGAAGTCGGTGGCAAAAAACGAAAATTCAAAATCAAATACAACTTCCGAAATTAAAATTATTTTTTACTTTGTAGTGTTTTTTTGGAAGTCGGTTGTGTTTATCATTCAACATTTCAACTGAAAAATTCTAAGCAACAAATAAGTAAGCGATCAACTCTACTACAAAGACACCTGACTCCACATTACTTATTCCCTAATCTCTGGGAAAAAGTAAACAAAAGTTTGTAATTACTATTCATTAATCTTAAAGAAACACTGTGTAGTATTTCAAGGTTTTTTCCCAAAATATTGCCTGCAAGTGTGCAAACAATAGCCAACCTTCACGCCTGCGACTCTTGGCCAATAGAGGGTAGATAGGGGCTTGGAAATTGTCGCAATGTAGGTAAGATTGTATGTAGATGTGTTAATACGTCTTCTAGAATAGATTGTATTGGTAATGGTTGAATGAACCACAATGTGTTGAGAGTGGAGCGACAAAGAAAAAAAAATGAATTTGCTATGTAGCAAATATAATGTTCCCACTGCTGGGACAAAGTCCTCCTCCCAGTGAGAGGGAGTGGGCCGTAATCCACCATGCGGGCACAGCACGAATGTCACATGCCTTCGAATTTTCGGTTCTGGGACATGCCAGTGTCCTCACGAAGTTTTCTTCACCGTTTTGAGAGCAGTGGTGATTAAATAATTTACAGACAGTAAGACGCTTGTCTAGGTTCGAACCTACGATCTATGTACAATTCGTAATCCGTGAGAAATGGTCCATAATTATTTTAGTAAAGTCATTTTTACGAATAAACATGATAATTAAGTAATTGTTTTTTTCTGGAAAGGCATGCCAACTTGAGACTAGTCTACTATAAAAGGCAACTAATGCAGCTAATGTTCAACTAATGTTCGTATATAATTTATTTGTAATCTATTTGTAATTTATTTCCCTTGTAATACTTTCCATATCCGACATGGGTAAATTGTTGAGCTTAAAAAAATTACGTTTGATAAAATAAGAACTGATGGACACAGATATGCAATAAATATATAAATCTTTATCTTTGTTTGTAAAGATTAGGGCAATTTCCTTTTTCATTTACTGTACTTATCGGAAAGGCTATTTCGCAATACCTAAAGGCAGTGATATTGTTAAGTTTGTAGGGTTACATTAATGCGTTCCTTGTGTCTTTCTTTTGTTTTTCAACTATAGAACTTTATGGAAGCGTATCTAATATGGTGCATTTATTAGACGTACAGAGGAAGTTGCGATATTGTGATACGGTATGTTTTATTACACACACGATTATAATGTTGGACAACTTTATAACTACTGTCTTTCATGGTTGGGGGACACATCCTGTTGTTTACATAATTACGAGAAATTACAACTATGAGCGATCACCGAATCTGTGCTTTGCAGTAGTTAATATCATAGTGCATTTGTCTGAACTTGATATCGGTTTGTATGGAGGTTTTGATCGAAAGACTTGAAATCAAACAGCAAATCTAAATTTTTAAATCGTTTCATTACCATAAAATTCACATAAAAAAGTACTATTTACATTACATGAGTATTTCTATTAAAATATTTAAAAATAAATATTTACCTCAGTGCCTCTGGCGCTTGTCATCCATGGAGCCTTCCTCGCCCAGGATCTGGATGTTCCTCACTTGTTTCCTGGGGGGGGCGGCCGTGGTCAGCTCAGTGGGGGGCGCCACCGTGGGCATGAAGTCCGGACTGATGGCCAGAATCAGCATCTTCAACAACAAAGCCTCTCTTATTTCTGGTGGGAGAAACTCCGGCATCTCCTCGATACGGTTGGAGAAGGAGCCAGCTGTATCATATGGCCGAGGGTACAACCTCCTCCGGGGAACATACCGCTGACTCTCATACTGGTTCTCGTAACCTTGGTTCTGATACTCTTGTCTGTACTGGTCGTATCGGTAGTCGTAGCGGTCGTCGTCCTGGTACCGCTGGTATCGGTATTCGTTGTCCGGACGGTACAAGGTCGGGCCAGGCATCATCTGGTCCATTAACACTTGCAACTTATTCTGCCGTAATATCAGAATGTGTAGCAAGCGACGCAAATCTCTGGTACTCACAGGGGCGGCGATGGAGGTCATCTCCTCCACGGGGTCGTATCTCGGCTGGAAGAGGGCTGGTCTCTGGTAGGGGTTCACAAAGCGTCCTTGGTAACCCTGGAGAGGCACTCCTCTGTCGTCCACAGGAATTGGTATGATTCTCGTCACAGGTCTCACTTCGTAAGGTTGTTGTGTCACTTCTGCAGTTGGTGGAGGTCTTTGAGGATGCTGTGAGGTCTCTTTTACATACTGAGGCTCCAATACTTTGTTCTGGAATTCGTATTGGATAAAAGGCCGTGTGTTCCCGATAGGCACCGGCGCGCCAGGGTTGTCTCTCAAGTATTCACGGGTGCGGAAGTGGACGGCTGGTGGTGGTCGTCTGTAAATAGGCTGCTGGTGCTCGTACTCTTGGTCATCATCATGTCTCTGAGGTTGAATATGAACCACTGGCACTGCGTTCGTGGTCACCACATGTTCGGGATCGAAGACACGGCCTGTACTGGCCTCAATTGTGGTTTCCTGTTCTTGAATAGGCACATCTTGATATTGTTGATGGATCTTCTGCCTGGCAGCCACTAAGGAGTGTATAGGCACCAGTCTTGATCGAGGAGTTGTAGTTGTGAACAAAGGTCGAACAGTTCCCATAGAAAGATGGCTACCATAAACATCTGTTGAATCATCCCCCATTGATTGCTGAAGGCTGATCATGCGAGGGTTGGGGCTGGTTCCACTTAACTCGCGACGAATAGTATTAGCTTTGTTCGCATCACTTTCTTGATCTTTCTCAGTAACACGTTCATAAACTGGCTTCAGTGTCGCGGGAATCTTCGTAGTCGTTTGTCTTGTTATCAATTCATCTTTCACAGTCGCCGACATCGGTTTTAAAATCTGCGTCCGTGTTTTCATATCGTCGACTTTCGGTTTGTACAAACTTAAAATGTTTGTTGTCGTTTCTTCAACTTTCTGAGTGTCAGTTGTGGTTTCCACATATGGAGCCCTTGTTGAACTAGCATGAGCTCGTCTCCTCGGTATAGCTTGAATCACTGTTCCTCGCGTGGTATACGACCCTCTCATAGGGTACACAACGGTAGGCAAGGGTCTTCTCGTAGTCGACGACACTGTCTTATTCATCCTCACTATCATAGTGGGTGTACTTGGCGTCGTACTTGTGCTAACCGGAACCGGTGTACTATCACTCGAAGATGTATACGTCACACGTTTGATCTCGCCATCCTGGTCTATGTAGCCAAAAGTGCCCTTAACATTACCAAGGACATCCTTATTCTCGATCTTGAAGGTGCCATCGTCGGCTTCATAACCGATGGTGTATGAACCATCGTCGTTCAAGCGTCGAATCTGTTTCACGATTTGGATCTTTTTCGGGTCACCAGTTTCACTTGCTTTGAGGATCTCTTTGGTGGAGTTGGTTGGTGATTCTGTCGTGACATTTTCGGTGGAGTTGGTTGCAGCAGCTGTTGTGATGCACGCGATGATGATGAGGACGATCATCTCGTCAGGCGGGTTGTCGGCATGTCGACGGTACGGCGGCGCCGCGCCCGCGGCTCCCCTATATAAAAATATCGCCCCACTCTCAAAGCCACCGTGCGAATATTGCGCAAGCGCCACTATTGTTGTCATTTCATTATCTGAAACGGAAAATCTTTTTCTCTTTAGCTACACTTGTGCCGTAAGCTCCCAATTGTTTAATTGTCCAAATAGTTTTGTTAAATTACTTGTATGTGGACAGATTCGCTTTTTAGGGCGTTATAGATTTCGGAGCTGGTGTTATTTTAATTGTTCGATTGTTTATGCGTATGGTATGGGTGGTTGGAGGCAGTCTGTTTGTCTGTCTGCTCCCACGGTAGTCAAAGTCAAATTCGTAATAACCACTTGCGGTTTTTAGGTCATGCCAATGTTAATTACTACCATACCTGAGGAGCGTGTGTGTATCAACATTGAAGCTTCTAAGTTCTTGCAAAAAATAATCTACATTCAAGGTTGTCTTAGACAATTTCTTTCTACATATCTATGCACTTTTTTCTCTTCATCATCATTCCATTTTATTGTTAATGTCTCCTTGACTGGACCGTATGTTCATCAACATGATTGAATACCACTGCAGTAGCCATTGTCCTCTGAAACTCCGCTCTTAGGTGATTCAATTCATTCACCTTGCTGCGCAAACTGACAGATGATCCATATCAGTGTTCTCACGGGCAATATAAACGTTTGTTCATTTGTCTTTGTTAGTTATTACAAGTATATCTCTTCATTAGTGTAATGGCAGTAAGTGCAGCTGCAGATCATGAACTTTTCGGTTCGATTTCCAGCCATGCAAACGTATTGAGCTTAAGGTTACGCTAGTCGGTCATACTTCCATACAAACGTAGTATGCTGATTACTCGTCTGTTTGGTGTACGTTCAAAGCTAAAAATTATATCATTTTTTCTTGCCATTATCTAGGTCTGTATGGAAGCAGAATTGGAATAAAAATATTGGTTTAGAAGTTATGAGCGTCGAAACTTTCACATTTCATCACTAATTGTAGCTAATCTTTGGGCGTAAATAAATAACTTATGTAGTATGAAAATGACAAAATAGAAACCGTACAGGGATAGATAATTTGTTCAAAAGTTTAAATAATCTTATTTTGAGTAGAGATACATCCTGTAGTGTTTCCATAATATATATACGCCCACAGGTTTGTTCATGAAATTTTACGCGATCGTTTTCGTTATAAATCAACGTCTATTTCGCTAAATAAATAAAAACTAGATAAATAAAATACTAAAAACATAAAGCTAAATAAATAAATAACTATAATAAATAGCATGTATATTAGCCACGCCACCAACGAGTTCGAGCCGTCGACTAGTGCAACCTTAAGGGTCCATAATACCTCAGCTCAAATTAATTCCTTATTTCGCTCGCATGATACTGCTTGCTGACTGAGAGACAGCGAGACTGAGTGGCGGGGAGAAGGCTCCAAGGCGCCAATAGTTTAGGTCATTTATTTTTACGGTGAAAATAATGGTAATAAAAAAACAGAGTATCTGCTTTATAGTTAGTTCAGTTACCATGCAAAGTTTCATGATCTAATTTGCAGCATTTTTTTAAAACCAATGGTTCAGTGTTCGATTTGGAGGTCATTTTGGATTTTTTTCTATCGATAAAATTGGATGGAATCTTGTTTTCTACAAACATTAATCCTCAACTTTACCATATATTTATTTCTAAATTAATGTTGCAGTATTTTCGATATAACGGAGGATGCTAAGCAATGTGAGGTATTATAGTCTCAGAACCAGCACTATATCTATCCATCTCATTAAGACTGATACGAATGAGCGTTATCAAAAGTAGAATTACTTTCAAAGCCATCCGCGGAGACCGATTATTTTTTTATATTATAAAAAGTAAATTAGATTTTCACGACGGTCGAATTAAATGTTGCCGCAGGAAATTAATTATTTATTTAATAAAGAACACCAACAGCATATACATTCAACATTGACTTACAATAGTAATTGGGAAAGGTATTACTGCTAATGCATACACAAATTATAGTTTAAATTAGAAGGAGAAAACCATTCAACCTCCGACTTCTGCGAAAGTATTGCAAATATCCGTCATTACGCCAAAATTAGAGCTCCATAATGAAAATTAAAACGTACAGATCATTATAAAAACATCAACAAGTTATTAAGCACATAATAAATCTGTGTATTACTATTAACAATGACGGTTGTGACTTACATGTGATTGTGCTCGAAAATGGGGTTCCCACGGAATGGTTGCAAATGTAGATACTTCTAGTGAAGGGTCTATGATATAAATTTGTTAATTTTGTTTCTGCTTCATATAGTGTAAACCGCGAGGACATTGAAATTTCAGAACCCGTGTAAAACTAAAGTGGTCTCATGCATTTACGGAGTAAGGTTGCGTTTCCACCAGGGATGTGAGAGGATGCATAGCGAGGGTTGTGTTTGTTAAGAACCAATAGAATCGCTTCATTTACCTAGCCTAGCTCAGCGCAGCTCCGGTGGAAACGACTTAGCGGTGCGAGGTTTTTGTACGTACAAAACAAACGAGGCATGGGTGCGAGGGATGGGTGCGAGGGATGTATGCGAGGGATATGGGTGAGGGATGTGTATTAGGGATGGACGCGAGCGAGAAATCGCATCTGAAAAGAGCCCGCTACACATACTCGCACCGCTCATCTGCGCACCATTTCACAGCTTCGTTACGCATCCTCGCACCGCTCAGCTACCTCGCATATCTCTGGTGGAAACGCAGCTTTACGGGGGATTCTATGATCATGCGTAAGTAGGTAAAGTAAAATGATATCATTTTGGATTTTGTACGCAACGATTCATCGGTGCAGCTGTTATTACTGCCACGAGCTCCTCTTGTACGAAGAAAATAAATAAATTAATAAATAGAAACTTAAGTGAGGCAGTTAGGTTAGTATACTTTGGTTATTTCCACAGTATTATGTCTTATGGCATTCTGCTGTGGGGATCCAGGAAGTCAGTCAGTTTCTCCTTTTATGTATACATGTAAATATATCAAATACTATTGACTTAAAAAACGTCACGTTGAAACATCATAAACTTATAAATATGGGAGTCAAACCCCATACGCTCATGTTCATTGAATAATTTTTTTCATCCCTTAAATATATGGGAAGAGCCACCCCACAGTATATACAGACCGAATGAAAATGCAGACGGACATGACGTAAGTTTCCGTTTTTGCCATTTGGCTACAGAACCCTACCTAGATGAGGTCACTTAACACCACCATCTTCTCTGACTCCCAGTCGTAAAAGAGGAAGGCTTGGACGCATATACAGGGTGACTGGTAATTTGACGTATTCCTTCCAGGACGTGATAGTGTGACCCATTTGCAACAATTAAGCACCCCATAAAGCCTCGGCGAAAATACATGGGATTCGAGAGAATCCAATTAACATGTGTTTTTTTTTAATTTCTCAGTTTTCGTCACTAAATATTACTTTTCTCCAAACTCTCGAATTTAATGGCTTTCATTGCTATTCCATTGGATACCTAATACTTTAACAAACCTTTCGATGTAACCTATTTTTCTAAAACGTCAAACACCGGAAGAAGTTTATTAACGTTTATGAACTTTGACACCAGTTATCTCGAAATTTTACTACGGCATTAAGCGTACAAATTATGGGGCAGACATCTTCATTTAATTAGCTACGTATAATTACGTAGTCTTTGTATGAGAAAGAGTTCTGTTCAGCAAGATTCCAACTCCAACAACAAAACAGCACCATCTGGTTTCAACCACGAGAACCAAATGGGTAATTTGAAAGTTTCTTCTGCTACTAACTTAACGTAACTTTGTATATCTATTGAGCATGCTACTTACTTACATAGAGTTTCAAGTATGTAACGCTAGAGGGCGCTTAGATAATATCGATCTATTTGGCGCAGTGGAAGAACTGTTCGCCAGTCATTCTTAAGGGTCACAGTTTTGGTTCCCAATTCGGGACTCCAATTTGTATGGATACAATTGAATGACTACTTTGTAGGGTGTGGGACTGCCGCGTTGGTCTCGTGGTCGCAAGCGCGACTGCTGAGCGTTGTCTTGGGTTCGATTCACGGGTCAGTCTCGGTCTCAGTAACAGCCCGAAGTTTGGACGTTGGCCCTGCACCTGATCTTGGTCGTGTCGGATTGCCGTCCCATCGGACTATGAGAGTGAGGGAAGAGAGAGTGCAGCTGTGTCTGCGCACACACGCCTGCACTATAATATCTCCCGCGCCAACTGGAAGTCGGCGTTGGGGTCGGCGCCAGACTGGAAGCCGACCCCAACGTAGTTGGGAAAAGGCTAGGCAGATTGATTTTGAAGGCATAATTGTTTGTCTCCTCTGAATGTCTTCTAATCTTGCCTAGTAATTGGCATTCGAGAGGATCTTATAATAATATTATGCGGTATGAATGTATATTTGCGTGCATCTCTCGTCTATCTGGAGTTGTGGTGGCCCAGTGGTATCGTCCCCGACTTACGAGTTGTAAGGTCGTGAGCTCAAACCCAGGCAGGCACTGTACTTTGAGAATTTACTTTCATCACCACTCCTCTCAAAGCGGTGAAGGCAAACATCGTGAGAAAACCGGCATGTCCTAGAACCAAAAATTCGAAGACATGTGACATCAGCCAACCCGCACTGAGCCCGCGTGGTGGATTATGGCCCGTTCTCTCTTACAGAGAGGAGGCATGTGTCCCAGCAGTGAGAACGTTAATGGCTCATTATGCTATGCTCTTGTCTGTCTATATCACACTCCTGCGATACATTTTTAACCGACTTCAAAAAAAGGAGGAGGTGTTCAATTCGTCGGACCAACTTGAAACAAAACAAAAAAATAATGTTTTCAAATGAGTCCAGCCGTCTTCGAGTAATCGGGGAACATACATAACACACAGTATGCTATGCTATATACTTTTTACATCATAAACGTAACAGCTATGTGATAATAATTAAGTAAAAAGAAATTCTTTCTAAGAAATATGAAAGTAACAACTAATTTGACTATTATCGGGTTTCTCCAATAAAAATGCGGAAGGCTCGGTGCGCGGGCGCAGGCAACTAGTAAATTATGAGCGAGTTAATTATTGACTTGTAAGTCTTCTGGTGAAGTAGGCACGGTGGTGATCTGGTTATGTAAGGTATTGACAGGTTATTTATTATGTTTGGTACTCCGGTACATAAATTTAATGTAGGTGCTGTACTTCTTTTTTTTGTCGATTTTTTTATGAATAAAACTGTAATATTACTTCGTCGTGATCATATTTTTTTGTAATGCTGGGTCCGCATCTGCGTCCGAAGCTTCGTATGTTTTGCTTGCTAAAAAGTTATCGCGCTAATGCGGTGGTCACATTAGCGGCTTCATAATTTTAACGAATTGTCGTGCAATAATCGAAGATGGCTCTCCATTATTTTGAAAGAGCGTCTACGCAGTCCGGAAACAACAGTCGAAATGACCAACGCCGCCGCCCGCCGGTCCGACCACGCACCACACTTAATTATGTATCGCCACTTCGTCACGATAGACGCAGATGCGGCCCCAGCATAAGTGAAACTGTAATTTGTATACGTTTATTCTTCAGTATATATTTTTAGACATCTTCGTTGATCGCAACCGCAACTGGTGAGCATGAGGTTCTGGGTTCGATTCCAAGGTCGGGCAAAGTGTAATTGGGTTTTTCCATCTGGAATTTCTCAGTAGTAGCCCGGAGTCTGGATTTGTGCCCGGTTAATGGCAATAAGCTCGCCCCCTATTAGGTACATGGGACACCTCTGCCTAACCCTTTGGGGAATACAGGCATAATGTTATGTTTATGTGTATTTTTAGTCTAGATTCTATTTAAAGAAGCTTCCTTTTTAAGATTTTTACCCGACTGCCCCAGAAGGAGAGTAATGTTTTTCGAGAGTATATATGTATGTATGTATGTCTATTTCTTTGGCACGCTCTGTAGCCTAAACGGCTTGATGGATTTTAACGTGTGAGGTGTCGTTAGATTTGTCTTAATTGTGGGAGTGTCATAGGCTATATAATATTTATTTATTGCATCTGCAAATACAAAAAAGGGAGGGGTAAGTTAAAAAAACTACATTATTGGTACCAAATAAAAGCTAGTAATGAGTCAATGTATATTATTTTAATAAAATTAATAAGCTTGAAAAAATAATTAGGTATTTAATAAACAAAAAACCCGACTGCAAAAACACATAACTGAAAAGAGAAAAACAAGCATTATAATCTAGGTATAGAATTTTGGTATTGTAGGCAGGGACAAACCAATAACCTGAAATGATGTTGTAAATTTTGTTTGTGGGGGCCTGCAATACCAAAATTCTATAGATTATAATGCTTGTTTTTCTCTTTTGAGTTATGTGTTTTTGCAGTCGGGTTTTTTGTTTTTTAATTAATTTTTTTATATGTTGAAGAACGAGAAGTCATTTCGATATGTTTTACGGAATCTAATTTTGTTCGTGGGTATCGGTCTGTTTTGTTTCATTTCAGAGACAAGTACAATTTTAACAGTTAAAATTTAAAAACCCCCGACACAAACATTTCCTCATTTCTCTTTCCTACTCCATCACCAGATCCTGTTCACCATCTATCTATAACCTATTCATTCAGACCATTCCAATGAGCCCAAACACGATACCTGTGCTGTAAAAGCTGTTCAAGGTTACTATGTTTTTCTAATATCATTGACCTAACAAAATATCAAATTTCAAATCGATCAGACATGTGGAAGATACATCCATTCATCAACTAGAAAAACCTGACAATCTTCAAACAGCTGAACTTGTAGCGGTTACACCGCCACATACAAACTACGCATCAAAGACATGACGTCACACAAATCCTGCATCGCGCAGTTAGAGTTTACCGAGCGATCGATATACATACAAGATTTCAACTTCAAACCGATGGGCAGTTCCCCGCCAGACACAACACCCGTCTGGTCGGAGGATCCTCCCTTTTCTATGGTGGATGAGTGAACTTTACACCCTGTTCCTCATGCCCCTAAATTGGTGACCCCGAGTATGAACGTCAACGCAGCCTTCGTGCAATTACTTCGGCGTGACGTCATCATCATCATCACTCCCGCAAGCTTTCGTGAGGCGAGTCACACAGCCAGCCAGCACCCACGGCTTCAACGGGTATCCTGACCACCAGCATGCAGCGAACGCGCATTCCTGGTCATCACCCTCAGCCTCATCACCCCGACTCACTGGGGAATCAACGCAAGCAGCCTCATCACCCCGACTCACTGGGGAATCAACGCAATCACCTCAATCACCACAGAAAGTTCCGACTCACCGCGAACTATGCGGTACCCGGTTCCGACTCACTGGAACCACAGCTGGCACTGTGTGAAGCATCGCAAAATTCAGCCCACTATCGACCTCCGGTCTCCGGAGGGGAGTGATGTAGCGGTTACACCGCCACATACAAACTACGCATCAAAGACATGACGTCACACAAATCCTGCATCGCGCAGTTAGAGTTTACCGAGCGATCGACATACATACAAGATTTCAACTTCCAACCGATGGGCAGTTGCCCGCCAGACACAACACCCGTTTGGTCGGAGGATCCTCCCTTTTCTATGGTGGATGAGTGAACTTTACACCCTGTTCCTCATACCCCTAAAAACTGATTTTGATAAAACATATCTAAGAACCATTGCTAGAAAACCTACTTTCAAATTTAAAAAAACGCATTCAAATCGGTTCACTTGTTTTAGAGCTACGGTGCCACAGATAGATACAGACATAGCGGTCAAACTTATAACACCCCTCCTTTTGGTTAAAAATTCTGTAAAAAGTGTTTGAAATTGTATGTTTTTCTCTTAATCTCATATATTTTTAAGCTACCGCTACATTGGAAAAATTTGTAACTAATCTATTGCTTTACAGTGTCGTGTGCTTCATATTGTTTTTTACTTGTTGACGAAACCTTCACCTTCACTGCTCGCTTCAGCGAACAAACTTTTAACGATATGAAGACAAGGAACAAATAAACACACACAATGTTATAAAAAATATAATTTATTATTAAAACAAAAATGTTACAAATGATCATTTGTAATTTTTTTACAATAACGCGCGTCGGGGACTGTCACGCACGAAAGTCATTTCATACGTTACAATATTTTATTTTATACTTAAAACACTATTTCCTAGAATTACATTAAGGTACTGATTAGACACAGCGTATTATGTACACGGAGACGACCACTGTCCGTCCATAAACACTAGATATAAAACATACACACTTTCGCACTCGATTATACTATTCGACCAATCGGAGACTTGTACATTGCTTATGGCCTTACCTTAGACTTGCTGACTGGTCGATAGCGATTAACTAGCTCAGCTAAGTTTAGCTCTGCGGACTAAAACTGGATGCCGTGCCCTCTGAGGAAGGCGTCGATCTGTCCGGAGGAGGCGGACTCACCGCGGGGCGCCACGTAGTAGAACTGTGGGGAACCGTCCTGCGCCTGCGACGATACCTGTAGCCTCTGAGCCTGCTCTCTCGCCGCAGCGCGGTCTCTCTGCAGCTGACTCTGCTGCAACTGCTGCTGTTGAGCAAACAATTGCTGCGAGTTCTGGAATTGGTTCTCAGCTTGCTGCCTCTGGTACACTTGTTGAGTGTTCTGCAGCTGATGTCTGTACAAAGGTCCACTGGACGCAGGAGAAGAAGGTCCTGACGAGATCTGAGGAGATGCCACGAATGGCCTCGGCTGCTGCTGCTGAGTGGCGACGTAAGGCTGCAGTCTCTGGTTCAAGTTCAACTCTCCCTTAGTCTGAGGCAAGCTCTGATACAGTTGGGTATTGTATGACCCACTTGACGGGTCATAGACCAGCTCGGTGGAGTACAGAGGATTGCCGCTGGGGGCAGGCGAAGCCAGAGACGTGGCCTTTGTAGGGTTAGCACCACCAGACGTCGTCGACTGCAGTTGTTGTTGTTGGTTGTCACGGTGGAACTTGGCGAACTCAGCAGCAAAGTCAATCTGGCCTGGCCTGGATGGACTAGCAGTGGTGATCACAGCTGGAGCAGGAGAGGGCGAGTAGTTTGGCTGAGGACTGTACTGAATCTGGGGCTTAGAAGTCACTTGGATGAGCTGTGGCCTGAACGTAGTCGCAGGGGGCAGAGTTCTGGGTGTCGGAGTCACCTGTAGGGGGCGAGGAGTGATCGCAATAGGCTGAGCTTGGTATGCAGGCCTCCTGGATGGCTGCGGGCGTTGGACAACTCTCTGTCTGATATGTTGCAGAGGCTCCTCTTCAACTTCATCTTCATCAGCATCACGGAAGTCGTTCTGGAAGAAGGTCGTCGGGGGTCGTGGGGTCGTGGGGCGGGGAGCCGCTACTGGTCGTCTGGGATAGTTGGGCTCGGGGTCGTCTCTTTCTGCGGAGTTGGGGGCTGAGGGCTCATCATCGTCTTCCTCGTTAGGCTTGTTGGGGTCGCAGGGGTTGCCGGACACGTAGGTGAACTCTCGTTTGTTGCCGTCGGGATCGACGTACCCATACTTGCCGCGGACGACGCAGTCGGTGCCTCGCGTCTCCTCCTTGAAGGAACCATCGGCTGCCTCGTAACCGAACGTGAAACTACCGTCGTCATTGACCTGGAAAAGGGTTGTAGCAGTATGTTAGTTTTATCATCCTCTATCGAGTCCAGATTATTCGAATTTATGTTTTTCATTACGGTGCTCAGTCAGTCTAGATTTGTTAACATAGGACTTCAATATAACAGGCGTGGGGCCCGGCCAACGGGCTCGCCCAATGTGTACTGGGAGTTTAACAGCAAAGTTCATTATTAACAATATTCTAAATATAACTTTTCGCGTAAACTTCTATCTTCCTGATTAGTATGCCGCAGATTGTATGTTTTGTAGAGTTAAATAATTTATTTGTTATGTATTTTATGGTGTACAATAAAGTACCTTGTATATATAAAGAAATAAGTATTTCTGATTTTTTATGTGTAAATTGTGTGCCTTATCCTGGGTCAAATAATTTAATTTTTCTTTATTTATTTTCTTCCATACCTTGTTGTAGTTCCTGATAGTCTGCACGGGCGGCTGCTTGGGCCCCTCCTGGACCTGCTGCTGCTTCAGCCTGGGTTGTGGGCGCTGCAGGGCCCTGGGCTCATACTCCTCGTCCAGTCGGTCCGAGGCTCGGTAGAGGCCGTCGTACGAATCCGCAGCTACTAGCACCACCTGGAAGCAGTTGGTAGAGTTGGTTAGATTTGGCATTTTAGGTAAATGATTATGAAAAGAGAATTCTACACTATTCTATTTTTTATGTGGCAAGCAACGCCGACGTCGACCATTCTGCCGACGTATTAAGTAAATAAAATAAATAAATAAATATTTACTTAAAAATAAAAATTTATAAAATAAATAATATTATTTTGAAATAACTATGTACTAAGTACTTTTCCAGACATAATATGATTATCTTATGGGTCTAAAGATTAAGGTTCTTCTAAAAACATAACTATGAAGTCGGTCTCACCTGATCTCCAGCGGCGCGGTTCTGAGCTTGGGGTTCGTAGTCATACTCATCTTGGATGGGCTGCTGTAGCCTCGGCCTTGGACGAGCGCCTGCTGCCAGGCCCACACTCAGAAGTACACACAGCATCTGGAAAGAAGAGGGTCTGTTAGATGGATGACGAAACAAAGTAGGAAGAATAGTTTGGTGTCGATAGTTGAGACCGTTTATTCTAAAAGTGGGCAACGTCGCAAATACCTGTCAAATATTTCGCTGTTTTGAATTTGGCAATATTGCTGTATGGAAATAGGAAATAATTATGGCTAAATAGTGAACTAAATGATTATGAAATGTAATCATTTATATCGTAAAATAAAAAAAAAATAAAAAAAATAGTTTATTTCATATAACCATTTGGCTTACATTGCATGTCGAGGAGTC
This sequence comes from Agrochola litura, assembly GCA_949152395.1. Taxonomy (NCBI): domain Eukaryota; kingdom Metazoa; phylum Arthropoda; class Insecta; order Lepidoptera; family Noctuidae; genus Agrochola; species Agrochola litura. The sequence continues at coordinate 23,837,016 of OX424495.1, read as the reverse complement.
TCCATTTAAGCATAGAAAATGCCTGTAGTTGAAGGCTCCGCTCTTACAACGTACGAGTACAAACAGGTATGCAAAATATAACAAAGAAAGGAAAAAATAAGAGCAAAATAGCAAAATATCGTAACATCGAACATTTAGTTTTAGATGTATAAAAGTATTTGGATACTTTCCAAGTGTCTTTTTTATACCTAAAACGGTTACAACATCAAATTCAGTACTTTAATTGATATTCATTATTAATATTCTTATTTCATTCAAGTTAGCGATATTTCATATTTCCATACAGTAATATTCAAAACATTATATACCTACAATTTTCTATATTTTTTTTATCAAATTATATTTGTTACAGCTGTAGTGGCAATCATGTCATTTGGTTTAAATAGGTCCTGATATTTTTATTTATCTTTTATATAGATTCTTTTATTTTAGATTTTGTGAATGTGAGAACGTTGTAGGCTGTAGACTTGTAGACCATTTTCTATTTTTAAGTACCTGGTACTTTTTGATAGGCCTACACTGTCCTCCCATACCTATTAACACTGTACTTTGGAAACATTGTAAAAACCATTTATTTTTAAAAGAGTAACCGTGGAGTTTCTTGCCGGCTCTTCTCCATAGGAAGCGACCAATTGGAACCGTGCACCTAGCTTCTGCCGTTTTTTAAGTGCTCGTGTAGGTTTATGTGAAATAAAATATATGGTTTTTTTAAACAGTTCAATATTTGACAGCTATTTGCGACGTTGCCTACTTTTAGAATGAACGCTCTTAAAGTTTCTTGTTTATTAAAGGAGTCACCAGGGAAGGCCTTCATTTGTCTTTTCTGTAACGTTTTATCACTAGCCATGTTGCCGTTTTTACATCTAGATAAAACAACGAGATTACTGTAATATAAATAAATAATAATGTAAAAACACATAAACCTTTCGGAATAAATTTTCTAAATGATGAAAACCACATCGAAATCTGTTGCGTGGTTTAGAAGATCAACGCGGTCACACAAGACACACGAACAACGGCTTCAATGTATTATTATATTTTTTTTATTCACTACGGTGAAGGTCTCGACCTGCATCTCACCTGATGGTAAGTGATGATCAGGCCGAAGGTGGAAGCGAGCTTCACCCGGAATCCTCAACCACAGAGGAACTGGCTATCTTACCTCTAACTGCCGAAACACAACAATGCTGTTAACATTGTTGTTATGGCCACAGACTTAGATATGATGATTGTAGCTAGCTAGGCGGACTTAGAACAAGCCCTACTACCACCAAACCTAGCAGATTTTTTTTCCCCCACTGAGAATCGAACCCGGGACCTCTGGGTCTGAGACAGGTGGTCTAACCACTAGACCTAATTAGGTGGATAAGCACACTTAATCACTTAATCAATGGTACTTGTTGACAGGTCTACACTGTCCTCCCATACCTATTAACACAGTAATTTGAAATCATTGTAAAAACCATTTATTTTTAAAAGAGTAACCGTGGAGTTTCTTGCCGGCTTTTCTCCATAGGAAGCGACCAATTGGAACCGTGCATCTAGCTTCTGACGTTTAATAAGTGCCCTTGTAGGTTCATGTGTATTTTTTATTTTTATTTAATCAATGCTTATAACATGATTTAGTTTTATCTACACAATAAAAAAGTTGCATTAATTTTAGTCAGCTTCCTACAGCATTACAAAACAGATCAACGACATTTGTACACAAGGCCGGTCTCATACAATCCATCTCCATATTTCGACACCAACTAAACTGAAAATTAAACTAATGTGTGTCTGTTTTGTTCTAGAATGTACGGACAAGTGACTAATCGCTTGAGTGTTGTGCTCGAATTAATTAACATTGAGCAACTTCTTGATGATTACTGCTTGTGCATTTAAAACGGTAATGCTCGGTTCCTATAAACAGAAACGAATCGTTTTGCTAACCAATGGTAGCATTTTTATTGCAAAACTGGGCATATACTTAAATAGATTCGTAAGCTAATTGTACCTGTGATAGCTACTTCCATATGAGAGATCTACTATGCAAGATCTGAGGTCTTTGCTTCATTATTGGTAAAGATACAAGTCTTAATTTTAATTAATAACGGTTCGTAAATTACAGGAATTGGCCATATGTAAATAGGGGATGGATTTTAGCCAAATTCAGGTGAAGAATATTCTTTACTATGAATTACATTGAAGGAGAGAAAATACTGCGGGTATATTCTTATTTACAACTAGCTTCCGTCCGCGGCTTCGCCAAAAAGTAGCCTATGTCCGTTCCCAGGGTTCAAAGTATCCCCATACCAAATTTCATCAAAATCGATTCAGCCGTGAGAGCGTAACAAACAAACATACAAAAATATAATATTTTCTCTTTATTATAATATTACTTTATAAGATCCAATAACGTCCAAACTATGAAAATGTTAACTAACAACTAATAAAAGGCAGACATTTATTATAAATAAAGTTATTTCCTGTGTTTGCCCATGGTTTCTACTTGCATTAAAAATCAATCAATCTGCCTAGCCTTTTCCCAACTATGTTGGGGTCAGCTTCCAGTTTTACCGGATGCAGCTGAATACCAGTGTTTTACATGGAGCAACTGCCTATCTGACCTCCACAGCCCAGTAACCGGGTAATACGATACCCCTTAGTAAGACTGGTTGTCAGACTTTTGGGCTTCTGACGACTCGTAATGACTGTCAAAGATCCACGAATGACAGCCGGGACTAACGGCTTAACGTGCTTTTCAAAGTACGGAGGAGTCTCAGTACGTAAAGATGGACCCATCCACGGACCAACCCCGGCAAGCGTAGCTTAACCTGATGGATCGACCCGTGCGGCTGTTATTACTTAGCCACGAGCTCCTACCTGCATTAAAAATCAATCAAACTAAATTCCTAAACCTTGCTCAAACAAAATTTCAGTAACATTTAAGTTAATAACTTCCATTCAACCATAAATCCGTAATTGCTGAAAAACGCTTATAAGATTTAGCAACCATGCACTTTTGAAACAAAATATTTCTGTTTTAAAAAAAGGACTTTATTGGCGGAACAAATTATAATGATAACTAACTTTAATGCAAGTGTGTATCCGATTTACGTGAAATGTTTTGAAACGAAGTATTTCGACAATGAAATCTGTGTGAGTGGACAAAGGTCGGAAATTTGAAATAGTATCTTAATAAATTGTAAAAGAAAAATTTCTTAGAATCAGTGATAACCTAGTGGTGTGACCGTCGGACTGACAAGTCATAGGTCTCGAGTTCGAACCCAAGCCACGCACCTCTGACTTTTCGGATTCATTGTATAATTATCACTTGCTTCAAAAACGGTGAAGGAAAACCTCGTGATTAAACCGGCATGCCTAATAGATATTTCTCGACGGCATGTGAAGTTAAGTCAGAGGCCCATGGGCGGCTTTAAAACTCTGACACCAGGTTAGTCACTAACCACACGAAAAGAAGAAGAAGACTTAACTATGAAACGATATCTTAAGACAAATCAAAGTCATTGTTCACAGTTATACCAGTATTCATTTTGTGAGTTTTCTGCTGATGAACTCACACACTGACTTATTAGTATTACTTGTAAAAAAATGGAATATCGTAAACTTTTACAATGCTTGTAAATATGTGAGCACCATGTATCCATCACATAATTTATTTATTTGCCATTGCTTCATTTTTTTTTTTACAGTAATCTTATTCCAGGAGCATCGTCTGCACATATTTAATGTACACAAAATATTGTAAAACATTTTAAAAGAGTAACGGTGGAGTTTCTTGCCCATTCTTCTCCATACGAAAACTACCTTTTGGAAGGGGCGACTAGAATCAATTAAATTTTTTGTAAAGTTTGTCTTTCAAAAGTGCCTTTTATTTGCCTAATTGAAATAAATTATTTAACTTTGATGTCTGTATGTCTGATGTCATTTTACCTTTCCACTTTCCTATAAGTATTTATCTAAATTGGTCGAAAACTGAGAAGTCAATTACCAAAGGCTATGTCAATCCTAATCTTAACCACTAATTCCCCACAATTACCAGTTTAAGCGCGTGAATTTCCCTATGAGCGATATGGCGATCAACAAGTCACAGGGGCTGACACCGAAGGCTTGAAGGCTGCGGGTGTCGACCTCAGGACAAGTTGCTTCTCACACGGCCAACTGTACGTCACTTTCTCCCGAGTCACCATTCTTGACTCTGAGTATATTTTAGCTGCTGAGAATAAAACTACAGAGTATACAGGGAAGTTTTATAAAAATGTGGCTGTTATTGTAGTATATTGTGGTGTCTTATGACTTCCACGTGAACGAAGTCGCGGCCAGAAGCTAGTCTTGACTAAAATTATAAATATACTTTCACGCTAAAATAGCAGAACGGATTTGGATGAAATTTGGCACATGAGTAGACCATAATCTGTTTTAGAACATAGGATACTTTTTATCCTGATATTCAAACGGGTTCGAGACTTACGCGGGTGAAACGTCATAAAATTTTAAACCATTACCTATACCCACCTCTACCTGACCAAGAATACTAGTATTATTTACACCAGAGGTTAATCATTTTTAACCTCATGTAACATCGTCAATATTAACTACAGTATTATAATAACTACATTATATGATTACCTGAGCCCTCTGGTAATGATAATGATCCACAGCTGAGGTCAGACTCATCGCGGACGTTCAACTCTCTTCGCAAGTTATGCTATCAATATTTTCTACAAATCCTAACTATCCTAAGTCCTAACTAATATTATAAATGCTAAAGTAAATTTGGCACATGGGTAGACCATTAACTTTTTTATTTTGGGTGGGAAATTATCAAATAACAACAATGGGCGGAGCGGGAAGGCGTGTCAGACTCCTACTGACTAAAACCCACCCGTGTTCCAAGCAGCCCGAAGTCTGGATTTGTGCATGGTTGATGGCAAAAGGCTCACCCCCTATTACATGGGACTTGAACATAACTGGCGAAATGTGTGGGTACCTCTGCCTAACCCTTCGGGGAAGACGGGCGTGATCTTATGTATGTAATAACTACTTTAGATGATGACTCGAGCCCTTCGTTAATGATAATGACCTACAGCTGAGGTCAGGCTCATCGCGGACGTTCAACTCTCTTATATAATGCGTACGCGCAGATTATCGTTAACGAGTTTCTGTGGAGAGTTAAGATGAGGTGACAATATTGTGTGGTAGAATAGGAATAGGTTAGCTTAGCTTCTTTCTATGAGACAAAAGAACTCCTTTGCTATCTCAAAGAATTCTTTGCTGAAAAACGGTTTGGTAGTTATCTTTCTAGGTTTGGACATTTCAGATTGATGTCGCTTCGTAAGCTTCTTGATACATATTATCATATATACTATTAAACGAGCAATATTTGTATATAAATTTGCATATATTTGTAATCACGTTCTCGAAAACGGCTCTAACGATTTCGATGAAAGTTGCAATATAAGGTTTTACGGGGGTGAAAAATCGATCTAGCTAGGTCTCATATCTGGGAAAATTCGTTTTCTCCGGATTGTCGTCCGAAGTTAAGAACAAGTTAATGAATAATAACATGACAATAATGACATTAGAATAATGACATGGCAGCATGGAATTAGTATGAACTATCCTATTAAATGAGCATTCTCTATTTTCACCAGAGCAGAGCTCGGTCGCCCACGAAACACTTACCTCTTCAAATCTAAAAGTGTAATGTATCAGTCAAATAATGACCTATACAAATAGTTATTTAAAAAAAAAAAAAAAATGTACCTACCTAATTATAGTTAATTATTATGTTATTATTATTATGTTACTTAACATCTGTAGTGTACTTTTGGTTAAATATGGCTGTTGCTTATTATATTTTTTATGTCACCGAGTTTTGTACTTACCCATATTTGCAAAATAAATATCTTATCTTATCTTATCTTATTAATTAGAAGGCTAGAATGCACTAACACAGTCATGCCACTTGACTATTCATATAATCTATTGATTTTCTTATTTCTAGGTACCATATTATCAGAGTAGATTTGTTGGTTGAATGAAACAAAAATAACGGCGATCTTCATCTGTTTATTTATGTCCAAAATTTTGAACAAAGAAAAGCACCGTGGGTTTTTTTTTTGGGTTGGAAATTATCAAATAACTTCTCCCGCTCTGGGTGATGGAGCGGGAGGGCGTGTCAGACTCTTACTGACTAAAACCCAATGGCTGCTAACCTGCTAACCCGTGGCTGAATATCTAACCAGAGAAATGTCCACAAAGTCAGGTAATAAGTAGAGTAATCCAATAGCACGTAATTATAATGACATGATACAATTGTCGTAACAGTGGTTAATTACAAAATGGCCGCATGCCGACCAGACCACCGACCCACTTGCACGGCTAGGGAGACCATGACGCAAGGAAAAGTGATACACTAACTATAAAAATGTTGTACAGTTATTATTTTATTACCGACTACTTACTCCCCGCGGTTTCACTCGCATAAGTCTCGATCCCGTGGGAATATCGGGATAAAAAGACAAAGATAACAAACAAACAAAAATCTAATCTTTTCTCTTCAAAATGTTAGTTTTGAAATGCAAAGATTTATATGTTGTTTTGAATAATTGTAATGTTTTATTGCACTTATAACATCTGAAAATAATACATTATAATGTACTATAATAACTAATAATAATAGAATCAAGCATATAAACTTTCATCCCCTACATAACACAACATTTTCAAAAATTCTTCCTTTTTTTTTGGTTGTGAAATTATCAAATAACTTCTCCCGCTCTGGGTGGAGCAGGAGGGCGTGTCAGACTTTTACTGACTAAAACCCACCCGTGTTCCTTCGGTTGCCCTGTTGCCGGGGGCCACGATTTCCCTATCGGTTTTCTTCGAACCCCCGGCAGGCATTGGCCCTAGCGGACCCCGTCAATTCTTCCTTGCTTTTTACTTTCGTTATTTATGAGCTCAACTGTCATTAATGAGACACAATATAATTTCAATTGTTATCGATCTCCAGGAGAGCTCATGACACAGTCAAGGGGATAAGGAACTCTTGTGCAAAATTTCAAGCTTTTAGACCTAGCAGTATAGACTGTGCGTTGTCCGTCAGTGAATTTAAGATTTTTAGACAGCGATGCGGACGAATTTGTTGACGCCCAATGAGCTCTTACCTTCATTTTAATTTCTTTATTTTTTTCTTTACATACTATGCACATAATATGTGTTATATTAGTTAGTTGTATATTCATAGTTTAGACAATTTATTCATTTAGAATGAGAAACACTAGTTTATTAGAACAAATTGAATTAAAAAAAACAATATAGATTTTTACTATGTAGATTTGAAAAGCAACTAATAATCTACCAATTGAAAGTGGCCAAACATCCACCATCTTACAAATTAAATAAACTCAAATGTAATTATATTAGTAAGCCTTGAGAACTTTAATTAATGAACTAGTAAATTATTTCCATGGTATTTGAAGGCTCCAATCACCTGTCTCTCACCACGGCTCAATTAAGACGAACTTTATTAGGAAAATGATAAACGTTTCTCACGAATTACCGAAAATACTGCGAAAATTACTTCGGTCTGAAAAAGGCTATACTTAATTGAGTTACTTCGGCACTGTCCTAATTTTTCGTAAACACGTGTTCACCGTACTGCGGTTTGTGTAGGTAGCAATTTGGAATTTAGACTTGCTCTGCTATTTAGATTGTGTGTAGCAAAGATGGGTACCTAATCTAGGGTTCTAAGTTCGATTCTCAGGTTTAATGCAAATTAGGACTGATAATGGGCCTGGTAAATGAAAATTAATTACTCAAAGAAACACTTCTCCAACATTAACACGTCCCATATCAATAATTTCTAACTATTTAAGGTGCAATCAGAAAGTTACAATTCTTAATCAATACTTTAGTGATCTATAAAGCGATGTTACATAACATAACATAACATCACGCCTTGTTTCCCCGAAGGGTTGGGCAGAGGTGTCCCTGTAGCAGGTACACCCACATTTCGCCAGTTATGTTTAAGTCCCATGTAATAGGGGGCGAGCCTATTGCCATCAACCGGGCACAAATCCAGACTCCGAGCTGCTACTGAGAAATTTCAGATAGAAAAACCCAATAACACTTTGCCCGACCCGGGAATCGAACCCAGGACCTCATGCTCAGCAGTAGCGCTTGCTACCACTAGACCAACGCGGCAGTCAATATACGATGTTACATAAGTTCTAATATTTGACAGTTATTTGCGACGTTGCCAATTTTCAACACCCTCTTAAGAAATTACACCACATCTTTTCTGTATCTAACCTGAGGAGCTTGTGGCTAAGTAATAATAGCCGCACTGATTGACGCATCAGGTTAAGCTACGCTTGCCGGGGTTGGTTCGTGGATGGGTGACCATCTTTACATACCGAGACTCCTCCGTGCCTCGAAAAGCACGTTAAGCCGTTGGTCCCGGCTGTCATTCGTGAATCTTTAACAGTCGTTACGGGTCGTCAGAAGCCGAAAGTCTGACAACCAGTCTTTCCAACATGTATCGTATTGCCGTGGTATTGCCCAGTTACTGGGTTGTGGATGTCAGATAGGCAGTCGTTCCATGCAAAATACTGGAATTCAGCGGTATCCGGTAAGACTGGAAGCCGAGCCCAACGTTGTTGAAAGGCCAGGCAGATTGATTTTATTCTTTATCTGCCCAAAGACCGGGAATTCCTCACAACAAACGTGCCGTGTCAAAAAGAAATGTGTTCTGCATCAGGCCCTTAATCCATTCACCGATTAATCCAATTTCCTTAACACACACACTCATTACAGTGAAAGCTTAAAATGTAACAATAAGAGTAGGCAATTGTCATTATGACGTCACCTTATCTGCATTTTTCCCTCTAAATGTCTTTTATAAAGGCTATTACCGTGAAAGTGTCATTGTGTTCTTACGCATCCGCTGTGAATATTTTAATGTGGGCATTCGTTTGAGATGAAATCTTAATAGGCAAATAATGGCAAATTATGGGAAAAGTTAATGCTTTTTGTGTGCTTTGATTTTCTGCTACGTTTGTTTATAAAATCCTCTGGACTAGTGGTCTAGTATTTGCAAGTTTAACTGTTGAGCGTGGTGGGATCGGTTCGATTCTCAGGCCGAACAAGTCTTAAATTTTGTGCATTAGGATTGTTTTTGTGATTAGGAACTTTTAAGCTATTGCATGGCTTTTATCGCGCGCGGCGACCGAATCTAGAAATTCCGTAACGTAACGAAAATAAAACCTAACTAGGCCTACCATGTAATGACGTAATTTTTGTTTTATGTCATCACGTCATCATCCCAAGTGTAGTGTTGACAAATAGGAAGTATGGAGGCTACAATAGCTTTACTGCGGCAGTCCCCGAGTGCCACACGTTTATTTTTTATTTTTTGGGTGCTTCTCCCGCTCTGAGCGGAGCGGGAGCGCGTGTCAGACTCTAACTGACTAAAACCCACCCGTGTTCCTTCAGTTGCCTGTATGTTGCTTGGGGCCACGGTACCACTTTCGAACTTTTCCGCGACCCCGGCAGGCATCGGCCCTAACGGACCCGTCAGTTATGCTGACATCTCTTTGAGGCGCGCGTGGAACACAACGCACCGTCAAGTGATTAGGTACCTAAAGATAACACTAGATTTGTGTTTGGCAGATGGTAATATCTTAAAACTTAGACTTAAGCTGGATTCGCAGTGGTAGCCCGCGGAATTCAGATTTGTTCCATAAAAACTTGTCAATAAGGGATTTATTCTTATGGAACAAATCTATATTAATGATTCTAAAGATTATAATTCTGTAAATACATATATGTCACAGTCGCGAATCATTGAAATTCGAGGGCTCCGCCTTAAAACAAAGTTATTATTATTTTGTGTGTGGGTGGTCTATTGACTTCTTAAACAATAATATTATGTGAGAAGTTCTTCAAAAACAATGCAAAGCTATATAAAACATAAACATTATGATAATATTAAATTTGGTTCGACAGTAATTATATATACAGAAAAAATTAAAAAATAATAAATGTAAAATTAATTAGCATGTTTTGTGTTATAATTTAAATTCGTTTAAATCTCCATTAATATAAATGTTACAAAATAAAATCAAAGTTAATGATAAATATTTAATTAATCGACTTCTAATCGTTTAATTATGTAAGTGTTCAAATTAAATCACAAATCAAACTACTTATGTTGTAACTCACATGTGTTTTATATGTGAAGGTGCTTGCCACTTAACTATGAGCAGATTTTGATTACGCTAAGGACATTTGCAAACGTTTAATTGGATTAAAAATTTCCATGATGTTTTAATGCAATAGCTACGACCTAAGCTAAATTTATCTTTACCTATGCTCTGCCCATAATAAAAATCTTCGTTCTACCAACAATCGTCTTCTACAATGTCCTTCTCACCGCTCCGGTTTTATTCACTCTTCTTTCTTTGTCCAGGCGGTATTTCTTTGGAATGCGCTCCCTCTGAACATCAGGATGGCAACCAGTCGGTTATCTTTCAAAGTGAAGGCACGTGAACATATTCGTGAAAAATTGTCAGAATCTTTGCAGCGCTGATTTGCTGGATTTGTTTTCTCCTCTACCTATCGTTATTTCTCCTGACAAAGTTTATTCGGTTTATAATGTATGTGCGTATGTATCTATGTATTAGTAAGTATTCATTTTCAAGTTATCTATCACTATGTTGCACCTGCCATGTTTTGTCTCTGCATCACCCTAAGGTTGACTGGTAGAAAATGCCTCAGGCATTAAGTCCGCCTTTGTACAGTATTTTTTACTAGTGCGTAAAGACTTAATAAATAAAAATAAATTTTAAAAAAGTCGCCAGTTTTGTCGTAAGTTTCATGCAATGGGGGGCGAATCGAGAACAAATGCAGATACCGAGCTGAACCTTTCGTAATGGAAAAACTTAATAATTTAACTCATTTCTGAAAGACAAAAGAGCCAGTCAGTCAGGGATGCTTCCCCAAACCTTAATCAATCTGCCTAGCCTGTTTCCAACTATGTTGGAGTTGGCTTACAGTCTAACCGGATGCAGCTGAATAACAGTATTTTACATGAAACGACTGCCTATCTGACCTCCACAACCCAGTAACTGGGTAACACGATAAATCTAATATAAATATTATATTCGGTAGGTAAACTTCTAAACACTCAAGAATTACTGTTGCGACAAATGATCACTGAGTTAAATGTAAATGTGCCCATGACTCACACAACACAATTTATAGAAAACGTTACACCACAGTTTGTTCAGACCTTAGAGACGGCAGTTGCAAGGATAACTAGTGGAACTGCTTTTAAACCTACGATTTATGTGGGAATACATTATTTAAGACAAGGTCATGGAAGGTTATCAAGAATTATTTTGTTTTTATTATTTTTGTATGGAAACTTCGCTTCAAGAATTCTAGTAGAGTTTAATTTATAATTTTATGTGTCTTTTCGGTAGAAGACATTTAATGGAATATACCACATTGTTCTTTACTGAATATTTTAGCTTATTTCTGACAAAATTGCATTAGTTAAAATACATTATGATTTATCCAAGATGATTTCTACCCTGAATTATTTAGTGACCTACCCTTATTTTTTTTTGGGTTGGGAAATTATCGAATAACTTCTCCCGCTCTGGGCGGAGCGGGAGGGCGTGTCAGACTCTTACTGACTAAAACCCACCAGTGTTCCTCAATTATATTCATTGAGGCTCCAATTTAAAGAATCCAATTCTGTTAAGTACCAGCTGGCCTGTTCCACTAAACAGATATCCCCGTCCATTTTAGGGACTACAAAGCCTCCACTTCCTTACACAAGACCACTCATAGAAACATAACCTTCCATATACGAAGTCGGTAAAAAAATTACACATACTAGCACGTTGCCACTAAGGCCGCGCCCGCGCCTACCCCCCAGGGGACAATAAAACCTAGCCATGTTTAGAAAAGCGAGCCACATTTAAATGTCGTACATATAACATAGTTACTTAATGTAGCGAAAGTATGCTACGCGATAGTAATATTAAATAGAGCTGTGTGTTATGAATAGTTACGATTTTAGGAGTAAGAAAATTGTGGGTGGTTTTATTGTACTACAAATGTAGCTTTTTAAATGAACAGTAGGAGATGAGGACTGTACTCTGCAGAATATAAAAGAAAGAAATATTACATAAGGTTTTGTTTTCAGAAGCAGGTAGCGAAAAACCCCTGACTGAGGTATATGGGATACAAAACCATAATTTTCATTATACATATAACCGTGTCGTTATAAGTTCTAGGCATATTTTGTCGTTTTCCTGTCGTGAAATCTTTGACAGGCGTGAATCTCACATGCGCAAACAGCCAGAACCAGAAAAACTATCTGTAGACCATTAAAATACTCTTACATAAGAATCAAACTCGTGACCCTTAGGCCGCGCACACTTTGGACTCGTTTTCGTACGAATTTTACTCTTGCGAACACATACGAACACGCACGAATGATACCGATCTTCCAAGTACTAGGAGCCCGCAGACTGAGTGTGAGTTAGTCGAACGTATACGTACGTATAGTTCCGACGTCCGAAAACAATCCGAACTTGTTGAGTTTGTTCGTGCGTTTGACGGAAAAAAACGTATTCAGTTTGCGCACTCAATTCGTACGACTACGGTCATACGTTTACGTACGATACAAATTCGTGTCCAAAGTGCGCGCGGTCTTAGCGTAACAAACCAATTACCCAGCAACTTCGCTATTGAGCAGTCTAGCTGGCTTTTTATTTGTTAAGACCCAAGCACATCCAATGTACTTAAAGTTAAACATACATGATTAACGCACATAAATTACGTTATCTGATCCACTACACATTAAGGGCATGTCATCGATGCGTCGCGCGTCGGCGCTTAGATAGGAACGTGAGTATCGTCCTTAACAAGTTGTGCAATGTTAACCTACCGGTTTGTTAACAATGCCTCGTTAGCCAGTTACTTTAGAAGGGTTTAGAGGGTAAGTAGGAAAGTGCACTTGTTACTTTGAGAACGATCGATAGAGCCTTTGGTCTGAAAAAGGTTTTTAAATATTCTCAAAAATATCCCCTGAAATGTATGAAATGTATGTATAAAAGTCTTTTACCTACTTCGTGACAAACATGTTGGTATCACAAACGATGTGTGTTCTAATTCTTACTTCTTATAAGTACAGAGAAAATCACCAATGATAGACAGAAGGAGTGATTCCATTCCTTTTTCCAACTTTGGTACGAAACAATAAAAAATGCAATTTCTGTAAATAAACTCAACAATAAATCAATACGGAGTGTGACTAATAACTTGATTATTTACATAAAATAGCGGTTGACCTCGACGGAAACAGGTTTTAAAATAAACATAAATGCTTTTTCTTTATTTTTACCGTCTATAAACAAGTTCACAATGTCAGTAGGTACGTCTTATGCTGTTGATATAGTCATAATTTCATTCTAGATCGTCTAACCGAAGAAAAAGTGGAGGCCAGCGGCAACGCTGGCCAGCAGCGCTGGCCGGGCAGTGGTGGCCCAGGAGTTGTAGGTCGTAGGTTCGAACCCAGGCAGGCGCTTTACTTTGTGTAAATTATTTCATCACCACTGCTCTCAAATTATTTCATCACTCAAAACGGTGAAGGAAAACATCGTGAGGAAGCCGGCATGTCCTAGAAACAAAAATTCGAAGACATGTGACATCTGCCAACCCGCACTGGGCCCGCGTGGTGGATTACGGCCCACTCCCTCTTACAAAGAGGAGGCCTGTGTCCCAGCAGTGGGAACATTATAGGCTGATTATGAGCATCTAGTCCACTAGATGCCCTCCAGGGTTGTAAGCGAATCAAGTCTTTAGAAAACAACCACTTAGCAATAAAGGTGATACCAATCTATCAAAAATTGCATAAACCAAGCGTGATATAATTCACGCCTAAAGAGAGAAAGTCATAAAAACCATTAAAAACCCGCCTCCGCAGTCACCACCAAAAAGGGCTATCATCTAACCAGATCTTGCAGACCGCTCCAATTTCATCACCTCACTTACAACCACCTAGTCTCCTGACGACGTTCGACAAGTCGTGACCGTAGATTACTTAACAAGTAATTATGTCTCTGGTACAGTCACACAGCAACAACACCACTGCTCTCAAAACGGTAAAGGAAAACATCGTAAGGAAACCGGCATGTCCTAGAACCAAAAATTCGAAGACTTGTGACATTTACCAATCCGGTTACATACTTAGGATTTAGGAATAATGTAAGACCGAGAGAGATTGAGATTTATGAATTAAAACTTACTACCTGGTGGAACAAAATGATTGATGAATATATGTATATTCTCATGTTGTATGTTTATATTTAAATTAGTGTATAGTTAAGTTTTTTATTTTATGTATTCTGTTTTGTCTTCTACTCTTACACACGTTGTCTACATCTCTTTAACTACTTTCCTATCGCAGGTATGCTGGAAGAGATTTCTATAGAAATCAAATCGAAATCACCTTTGTACGTATTTTTCTGTTCCTTTCTTCTTATCTGTTTATATGTGTGTACATAAATTGTTAAATAAATAAAAATAAAAAATTGCAAATTATTTCTAAATTTTAACAACATTATTAAAGAGTATTCATTGGATGTCTGTAGGTCAGCCTTACAAAATGATCTACGTCTTTTCTCGTTGACTGTACCGGTGGGTACATAAGTCACGAGATCGTCGTGTCCCCACTGAGTCATTCATTCATGTTGTTATCTTCTATCGATTTCTGATGCCCTGGTATTTTGAACAAAGGGATCACAGTAGGTGTTTAGAAAGGTGATTAAAAAAGTTCTGTTGGAAATCGCTAATCATAATTGTTGTGTCTGTCAATAATCTAAAAGTTTAGGCAACATAATCAGAAATCAATTATGAAATATTAATAACAATAATTATGAAAATCAGCTCAGTAGTAGTAACACGGAACGTACCAGACACCGCAGGCAAAACCGCAGTTATTTATACTATAATTCCGTTTAGTAAGTCGTATAACTTAACTAGGAACTTAACTGTGATTTTCCTACGTTTTTCCCCTGTCCAGAAATATGTAATGTAAAATATATCCAAGGAAAAGAAAGTTGAAAAGCTTGTTGACTGTGATGCGGACGAATTTTTTGATGCCCCATTAATCCCCCCCCCCCCCTTTTTTATATACTTGTACATATTATATTAAGTATGTTTGTTTCTAAATCATGTAAATACGTTTGTGTAAAAAATGTCTGTATGTAAAGATGTCAGATTTAAAATCTTTATGATTTCCAAAAAAAGAAAAACAAAAATAATTTCTTGACATAGCATTGCACTATATTACTAATATTATGCTTGTGCTTTATATCATACCTTGCTATGTTATATAGTTCTAGTTGAACAATTACTTTACTAAGGACTTAGATTACAATGTCATAACAAAAACTAAATGCTTAGATCGCGTGGAATCCAACACGTATTACATGTTAACCAGAGCATGCAAGATATAAAACTGTTTATAATCTACTAATTACTTTTAACTTCCCACTGATCTGGAAGTTAAAACAACTGAATACAGTAATTAGATGCTTATGATAGTTGTAATGTCTCGCAATGTTTGAGGAAATATAAATTAGTAGCAGCGCTCCGCGGTTTTACCCACATAAGTTTTGATCCCGTCAGCATATTGGGGCAAAAATTATTCTATGTGTTAATCCAAGTTATAAACTATCTGTGTGCCAAATTTAATCAAAATCCGTTCAGTAGTTTTTGCGTGAAAGAGTAACAAACATCCATCCATCCATCCTCACAAAATAAATGAATTATAGTAGAATGGAGTTTTATTTGGATTCACATATTTGCAGTAGTTACTAGTTTTTTTCCTTTCATGTCGTTATGAGCTACACAAGATTATGTCGTGGTAAAAATATCACCAACAAGTCACCAAGTTTGGTAAATGGGCTAAATGTCCAGAAAGTTTCTAGAAACTTTTGTCTCCACCCACTTTTCATAGAACTCTACACCATGCCGCTATGCATATTGGAAGTGAACCCTCCGGGAGGGTTGCATTACGTTTGCGCTAAAGTTAACCATCGCGGACGGTCAACGGCATTAGGTTTAAAACCGTGTTATACGAGTAAAACACTGTAAAACGAAATAAAATAGTGTTTTCAGGGGGTCTTGTCGCTATACGTAGTTTCCAACCATAAAAAAATACTTTGATTTTAAAACCAACGCATATACTAATAAATCTTGTTAAACTTTACATCAGATTTTATTTTCACGGTTTATAATGCTGTATTCGCTAAGAAAAATCTACATTTAAAATGAACCCTCCGCGAGGGCTCCCGGCATCCCAGATGCGACTAGGTGAACCCTCCAGGAGGGCTCCCGGCACTGAACGTGTTAAGTATATGTTTATTTATTGTCACTTAGAGACGGATTAATTTATTATCAATAAACTAAGTTTTTATCTGGTGGTCAAAAAGGAACCTACCACTTTCTTTTTTCTAGTACCTATTTTTGCCATGACAAAAGTTGTTCTCATAGAGAATACTGGGAAATGTATGATCTGCTGGAACCGCAGCACGTGACAAAAACTTATTTCGCAGATTTCATCGTTTTTTCTCAAACAAACAAAATCTGCGACGCAGTCATGTCGTAACACCAAACACTATGTCATAATTCATTTGCATATAATTTACTACAGCAAGAAAAATGAGCAAGTTTTAAAAACTGGGGCGAATATATCATAACTGTAATGTAATGTAACTTGTAATGAGTATAATGTCATGATGTAATCAAGTGTTTATTAATGCTAAGTGTAACTTCGAGGCTCATTTAATGGTTGGGTGCCGACAGTTATAGCTTTTTTTTTATGATCAGTAGGCTGCATTTAATAGTTTGCGGTAGCGTATTGAGAAAAATATGGTAATAGAAAGTAGGTTTTACTTTTTTAATAAATAGTGTTTTCGTAATGGCTCAATGCACTGGGTGACACTTCCTGAAACTGATGAAATAATTTTGACTTCGCACTAAGTTTATGGAGGAGCTCGTGGTTAAGTAAGACCAACCGCACGGGTCGATCCAACAGGTTAAGCTACGCTTGCTGGGTTTGGTCCATAGATGGGTGACCATCTTTACATATCGAGACTCCTCCGTGCCTCGGAAAGCACGTTAAGCTGTTGGTCCCGGCTGTCATTTGTAGATCGGCGGATCGGTAGAGTTGTTACGGGTCGTCAGAAGCCCGAAAGTCTGACAACCAGTCTTACCAAGGGATATCGTGTTACCCAGTACCTAACTGAGTTGTGGAGGTCAGATAGGCAGTCGCTCCATGTAAAATACTGGTATTCAGCTGCATCCGGTTAGACTGGAAGCCGACCCCAACATAGTTGGGAAAAAGCTAGGCAGATGACTAAGTTTTTGGTTTCGCGCATTTGCTTTCTGACTTTGCACGCTTGGTTTCTGACTTCTAAGCTAAGTTTTTGACTTCGTGCTTGGCAGGTGCAGTTTTAAGTCCATTTGATCCGTTACGAAGGCATAAAACTTTCTTTAATCAGAATGAAGGAAAAGAAAATTCAAAGATTCTCATAACTGCCAACGGAACAAAAATTCTTAGACCAAAGACGAATCTAAACTGCAGTAAATCAAGTCTTATCTAACCACATTAGATCTTTTACGGCAACAGTAAATGTAACATTCTTTTACAGATGCAATAAAAGATACAAATGAATCAAACAAAAAAATCTCCCTAAACAAAATATTTGCTGGTCTAGTAATTACCTGGCCAAGGTTGAGGTTTGTGGCTAGCTCAGCGGTTAGCTAGACTGAAATTATAGTCTAGATAGTTTTAGGAAGCATGATTATATTATTATTTAGTTTTCGCTCTCATTAATCTAACGATTAGGTACATTAGCTTTGGTGAAGGCACAATGCTGGAAATTCAAGAAACGTTGTAATCATTAAAATTAAAGTTTAATTTCTGTAGAATAGTCTACAAGTAGAGTCAGTTTATTGTTATTTTAAACCCCTTTTTTTGGGTGGGAAATTATCAAATAACTTCTCCCGCTCTGGGTGGAGCGGGAGGGCGTGTCAGACTCTTACTGGCTAAAACCCACCCGTGTTCTTTCCCGCGAACCCGGCAGGCATCGGCCCTAGCAGACCCCGTCGATTCTGCTGAAATTTCTTTGAGGCGCGCGTGGAACACAACGCGCCGTCGAGTGATTAGGTACCTAAGCGAGCTACCCATTGCTCACCGTCCGCAAGCCCGCGCCTACGGTGGCCGTGAATCGACCTGCGATTCCCTCACGTGTTCCGCCTCCTCGACTTGAGTGTTGGCATGGTAGTTTTTGCAGGCTACGGTTTTAAACACTGGATCATGAAACTGAAAGTCCAGTGCAAATTCATACTGTAAGAAAAGGAAATTGATTTCATTACCCATATTACAACTCTGAACCTCAGTCAAGTCAGCCTATCACAGCCCATCACCTAGTCCACTGCTGGAAATAGGCCAAAAGGCTCTGTACCTTACAATTCTGTAAATATTTTCCATTTGGTTCCAGAATTGATAGTCCCTAGTACTCATATGGTATATTATGATTATGACAATATTCATTCATATTTCAGCACATTGGCGCCACAGCCCAGGTAATTTGTGCTGTGTGTCGACAGGCGACCTATGCGCAAGCGCAACACATGAAAGGTACAAACGACATATAAATAGACGTAATCAAATGACAATTTCTGATACTTTCGACACTGCTGTGTTAGGCTGTTGCATGTGTTCGGTCATTAAAAGAATGGAAGGTGTGATTTTTACTTTTTTCCTCATTGTGAATCATGTATATAGTTGTTTACTAAAATCTCGGATGGAAATAAATAGCCTGATGTCTCTCAGGCTATTTTGAAATAAATAGCTTTATTTCTATCCGGCTATTTATTGCCGACTCTTTCTTACTCTTTTATATAATGCAGCAGTTTGGGCAAAACATATTCATATTTATACATCGTCTTCACATATATAATAATAATTAATACATGGTATTTCTTGCCCAATCCTGTTCATACGAAACTACCTTTTGGAAGGTGCACCTAGAATCAATTCTATTTTCTTATAAATTTTGACGTTCAAAAGTGCTTTTTAATGGCTTAATTGAAATAAACATTTGACTTTTACTTTGATATATTACACCTATTGTAACACTGCAAAAATTTCAGTATCGATCTAGAAAAATCTAAATCACCAAGGTGGAAAGTCACGATTCATAGCTAAACTCTCGATTCAAACTCAAAACTCAAAGCATTTATTTCAATTAACCATTTACAGGCACTTTTGAATTGTCAAAGAGTCGGTCAGTTAGTCAGAAAGTTGAAGCTAGTTGCCCATTCCAAAACGTAGATCTCTATTGAGACGAACGGGCAAGAAACTCCAGAGACACTCTTTTAAATGTAGATATTACAAAATCCTGGTTACATTATTCTTGTTACTTCTATATGTGAGAACAATGTACAAAAAATAGTCAAAAGCAATTGAAAATACAAGATTAAAGATAAGCCCTGGCCCTGGCAGATAAGAGATGACCAGTCTTAACTGACGGCGCCCGTTCACGAACATCACGCGTGGATCAGCACCATCCCATAGACCATTGTAACAGTTATTAATTATAATAAAACCGTTTGTAATACATGGGTATCTAAGTAAGTTCGGGCCAACACAACTGTGAAGGGACAACAAAAGAGAATGGATGTCCTAACCACGGTCAAACGGAACCATTCAAAACAAACTGTCTTACAACCCCTAATTAGCGACAGACAATTGTCTAATTGGTATCGGAAATCGTTCAGACCACTTACCTTAGTTCTGACAATTCAGACAAACGCTGGCTACACACGATCAAGCTATTACGGGCACGAATTACTTCGTTTGATTCATTGATCACGATTGTATAAATTACACCATTTAAGGTAAAGTAGGTAGTGGCTAGCGTAGGTCGAATTTGATAGTGTGAAGGTTTTTTTTATTGTTATCGATCTTCAAAAGTGTCAACTATTTTCTATTAAATATAGTCCATTTTATTACACTATAGGACTCAATGATGACCTACATAAAGTTTAGTATCGTAGGAAAAGGATCAACAACATAGGATGCCTTAAAGTTGTAACTGCTCAGGATACGGAGGCGTTCACATCCTGAATAGTCTAATTAAGTTTGAATCAAATCAAATCAAATCAAAATATTTTATTTCACATAAACCTACATGGGCACTTATGAAACGTCAGAAGCTAGGTAGAAGGGTCCCAATTGGTCGTTTCCTATGGAGAAGAGCCGGCAAGAAACTCCACGGTTACTCTTTTAAAAATAATTGGCTTTTACAATACTTTCAAATAACAGTGTTTCTAGGTATGGGAGGACAGTGTAGGTCTTTCAATAAGTACCAAGTACTTAACAAAATAGAAAATGGTCAACAGGTCTACAATCCACTAAGCCTACAGCGTTCTCACATTCACAAAATATGTAGAAATAAATCTATACAAAAAATTAATAAATTAATAAAAGTAAAAAACCTATTTTAAATAAACGCAATTATATGATTGCTATTACAACTGTAGT
Source organism: Agrochola litura (assembly GCA_949152395.1). Taxonomy (NCBI): domain Eukaryota; kingdom Metazoa; phylum Arthropoda; class Insecta; order Lepidoptera; family Noctuidae; genus Agrochola; species Agrochola litura. The sequence goes on along the minus strand of OX424495.1, from coordinate 23,816,375 downwards.
CAATCTGATAATTATCATGTCCACAATAGTAACAAACAAAAAAAAAGTTGAAATTAAATCGTAGGTAATGTCAAATAATAGAAATATGTCAAGGGCGAATGTAAAAATAAATAAAAAAGAAAGATTTAAATAAACATGGTAATTTGGGAGCAGTTAATAGACTCTTACTTATTTATGCCGTTAATGAGGTACCAGGGAAGCCACATGTGCAGAAGGAATTATTGCCAAATTTCCTTGTCTTCAACGTAGTCTTTAATTTTATAATATGATTTCTTGATAAGGACACGTTTGATGTGGGTTTTGAACTTCCCATCGCTAAGTTCTGTCACAGACTTTGGCAACTTGTTATAAAAGCGGATACTGTTTATAAGAAATGACTTGCTTGTTTTAGTTAATCTAAATTTGGGTATCACAATTTCATGTCGACTACGTGTATTTATATTATGGAAATCGCTTCTTATTTTGAAAAGTCTTAAGTTTTTGCTGATTAGTCTCATATTATCACGCTTAGCAGAACAATCAGGGGTCGTATAAGAAAGGGACGGGGTTAAATGTCAAACTTATAATTGTTTGTAATAAAACTGAAGTGTCGGGACAACCTGCATCACCCCATTTTCGTTCAGCGTTCAGCATCACCCCATTTTCGTACTGGAATATGATTGCCTCTGCCACTATATCAGACAGGAAGATTACTTTCCTATTCCATTACGTTTCAACCTGTTCCTTTCCAAGGATAGAACAAGGGTTCTAAATGTGTTTCTAATGGCTTACTTCCGAGTACTTCCCACATCTTCAAAATTACCTACGTATAAATTATACCAGCCTATTATTGTCCCACTGCTGGGCAAAGGCCTCTTCTCACACAGAGAAGACATGAGTATTAATTACCACGCTCGCTCAAGACGGATTAGCGATTTATATTAATTTAGTTTTCTTCACGATGTTTTTCCTTCAACGAGACTGAATCTCAGATAAATTTATAAAGTACATAGGAATATAACAAGATGGCTGCGACATATACATATGACATAATATACAAAAATACAATATCATTAAATGATTAAAGATAAAAATAAAACCGATTTTCCATTTTTATTTTTTGTAATAAATTATACTATCGCTGCAATGTTTATCAATAGTTTGTCGACCCATCGTTTGTCGTGAAAACAATCTGTCGCACTAATGTTCATCGAGCTGATGTGCTGTCACACCACTGATGGTAGACATATCGTACTGTCGCCCTAAAATTTATCGTGTATTTTTTGTCGCAACAATGATACGGAGTCATATTCTCGTGCATCAGAGATGAGGCCTTAACCACTGGCCCATCACGGCATCTTCAAAATTACTTAGGTATATCGCCACTTATTCGAATCAAACTCAATATGATTCAAAGATATAATAACCTAGCTGCCCCACGCTATAACCATATTACCATTATTCCAAGCCACTTTTTTACGAATCTAGTTTGAAAGCACCAGATGACCACCAAGCATGTCATGCGGGTGCGCATAATAGCCGTAACTCATTGGTTATGTATGACACACCACATAATCGTGTGGTGGCCGTTGTACTGGTGTTAAATAGACTCTTATATACGTAATGCACTATAATGTGGGTAGTTAGAATATTAATTTGGTAGAGGAATGTTGTTTATGCATAATAGTATGGATGGTGCTTATCCTGAAACTGAAATACTATTCTGAAAATGAGAGTGTTTGTTAAATGAACTCCTGAGGAGATCGCGACTCATGTCTGATGACTCAAACAGAATCCCGTATATAGAGTCCGAAACATGTAGGGTCACGTCAAATCGAAACTGTGTTTTGTAATTCAATTGAATTTGGTTTACAATCAAGTATCAATTCATCTATTTTATTGAGTAAACGATAACGTGATTATCAAATGAAAAAATATTGTGTGTCTTGAAATGCGGAAACACAATTTAAGAAAAATTTTGAGAATCGAATCCCAACCCACTACGCAGCACTTCAGCCACTGTACCAGCATAGGTTCCTATTTTAAAACATGACAAGTCAATAAGCTAGATCACTGTCGCTTTCACTACACGTCCGGCGCGGGAGTCGCTCGCATCGTGCATGCGCGCCGCGACTTAGAAAGCAAACGGTTTCACTGGCCGATGGCCGATGATGGCCGATGGACGAATGGACCACATCTTGACATTGAGTGGGATTGATTATTTAACAGCCGTTTAATATGGATAAATGAGGCTTTGAATTAAAGATCTTGAGGATTAATTAATGATTAAGAGTCTGTGAGGCAGATGTGAGTGCCATTGCAACTTCTAAGTTAGGATCTCTAATCCCTATTAAACTAACCATTGCAAACAAATAAATGCATTTATGGCGAATGCATTTATTTTATGTTTAATAGTATAGGACATACTAATTCCATACTGCCATGATCATTATTCTAATGTCATTATTCATTATCTTGTTCTAAACTTTGGGCGACCGAGCTCTGCTCGGGTGAAAATACGGAGAAAACTAATTTTCCCAGATATGAGACCTAGCTAGATCGATTTTTCGCCCCCGTAAACCCCTATATTGCAACGTGCATCGAAATCGTTACAGCCGATTTCGAGAACGTGAGTAGGTACAAATATATACATACAAATATTGCTCGTTTAAAAATATAGGATAAAGGTTCGCCAAAACATATCAATCAAAGCAGTATCATTGTAACACAGCCGCGGGGCCAATGATACATTATTTCAATGTTTTTCTTTCAAAACCTCATCTGTTTACAACATCTTACAATCGAAGAAATTGTTATTAATGAATGACCGTATATTTCACAAGCCGCTATCGTAACTATAATTGTATTCTAAGATGGAATCGATTCTCGATAATCGGTATAAGAATCGATATTGTGAAATTGGTTTATAATAATATCAAGTTGGTTGGCTGTCATTTCTGGTTTAGTCAGTATGTTTTAGAGCTGTCATGAATGTAATTATAATCTACAGCTTTATTTGTATGTAAAGCTAAAGAAGTTAATTTATTCAATTGAATTCAATTATTTATTTATTTATTATTTTACTTACTTTAAGAATGTATTTAATCTGAAATAGATAACTAAATATCTTTGAACTACTTACATAATTATTTTGACAGAAGTCAACATAATTATTCGTGTCTTATAACGATTCTGCATCACGAAATCTAACATAGATGCACAGATTAATCTAATCATGTACCTAACATTTGTATACAGTGACAATTTAGGTACTTGTAACTGCAACAATTATTTACGAAAATCAATTAATTGATTTAACAGTTATTAATATAACATAACATAACATCACGCTTTGTTCCCCCGAAGGGTTGAGCAGAGGTGTTCCTGTAGCAGGTACACCCACATTTCGCCAGATAAGTTTAAGTCCCATGTAATAGGGGGCGAGCCTACTGCCCTCCAGACTCCGAGCTGCTAATGAGAAATTTCAGATAGAAAAACCCAATAACACTGCCCGACCCGGAAATCGAACCCAGGACTTCATGCACAGCAGTAGCTAGTTATTAATATCTAGGTAAAAAAGGTCAAAAGCAATCTGTTTATCTAGAAGCCGACATTAACACTTCAGAAATATCAAGAATGATTTCATAATCTCCAAAAACGAACACAAACATGTTCTTGTAACATTTACATACAATACTAACAACTAAGCTGATGTAAGATCCGTACCTATCTAAAAAAATACATGAGTTTTATATGATGTATGGGCTTCCTTGTATGATAGCAATTATTTATGGACACCTTGCTATTTGCTAATGCCAAGAGCAGCTAAAAAAGAAGTTTTTTGTTGCATCTATCTGCCTAGCCTTTTCCCTACTATGCTGGGGTCGGCTTCTAGTCTAACCAGATGTAGCTGAATACCAGTATTTTACATGGAGCGACTGCCTATCTGACCTCCACAACCCAGTTACTGAATAATACGATACCTACTCCTTTAGTAAGACTGGTAATCAGACTTTCGGACTTCTGACGACCCGTAACGACTGTCATAGATCTACTAATGACAGCCGGGACCAACGGCTTAACGTGCTTTCCGAGGCAGGGTTGGTTGTCGATATGTAATGGATGGTCACCCATCCACAAACCGACCGCGGCAAGTTTAGCTTAATCTTACCCCAAGATAAAGAATTTAAGTAATCCAATTTACTATTAAACGATTTGAGTCAATTAGCAGGTACTTCCTTTATCACACCATGAAAGTTCCATTCAAGCCACAAGGACAATGGTCGTTTCAAATCAAACATGCAGGTCATCCACACATAACATACAATCGCACCAATTTCCGATTGTTTCCAATCGATTAACAACAAATTAATCGATAAAAAAATAAATATTTATATCGAAAATCCTTGATCGGTGTGTGTGAACCAGACTGAGCAAAAACATTGAATAAAATGTTACGAAATAAAAACCTGTCGCAACTTTAACGCACTATTGAAAAATCGGTAACGCGTGCACTTAAAATCGATACTTCGACTACTTTTGTTTTTATTCGATTCTTTACCGCGATGTGTGGAAAATTATAGCGGTCTTTTTTATCACGTATATTGTTAGGAAACTTTTTAAGGCACTCAAATTTGTTTAATTTAATAATAATGGTTTTTGCAATAGTTATTGGCGAATAGAATCAGTAGAATCTTTAGAACAATGAGGTACCTACTGCAATACTTTTTTAATCTTTGTGAATATTTAACAAAATTGTGAAATGCAATAAATGCATATACAGTGTACATTAAGTTGACAGGCCTACACTGTCCTCTCATACTTATTAACACTGTAAATTGAAAACTTTTAAAAGAGTAACCGTGGAGTTTCATGCCGGCTCTTCTCCATAGGAAGCGACCAATTGGAACCGCGCACCTAGCTTCTGACGTTTCAAAAGTGCCCATGTAGGTTTATGTGAAATAAAATATTTTGATTTTACTTTTGTCATTGGCTGAAAGATTTCTCTGGATACAACATTTTTACCATAAAGAAAATCCCATTTATGTTTTTACAAAAAACTTTTCCACTCCATGTAAGCTCATTACTTTTCATACTTAACAAGGTACAGGCCATCCATCAAAACAACAGATTCAAGGGTAACCAATAGCAAAAATGATTGTCTTCATACATTTGTAGCTGGCAACATCAATCAACATGAACTTTTGATTGGCCGGCGAGGTTACTGTTCTATGGTCACCTTGTGGTTTATAAAATGGAGGTATGTTCCTAGAAACTTAACGATTCGTAGTTACGAAAGAGGTAGGTACAAAGTTCTCAATTGTGTAATGAGGAGAGGTACTTAGTATTAATTGAAAACTTCTTTAGGCGCGTTTGGCATTTTTGAGATGGCAAAAAAACAATTGAACTTGCGACACCATTACCGACACCTCATTTTTGTAAACGCGATTGTGCTCTTTATTTATATTACGTTACGGATCAATATTCTATGCAAGTATTTTTCCTATAAAGGTTTTGGAAGTATTTTTTCTTGTAAACGCGTTTGAGCTCTTTATTTAGATAAGATTACAGACCAATGTTCTATACAAGTATTTTTCTTACACCAAGGCGCTCTTGTTCAGGTTTTCACTTCTGTCGGCACTCCTGGAGTGCCACTATTTTTTTTTAATAATGTATATGATAAACTCATTTTAAGATGCAATTTGTAAAGGCTCTGCAATTTATAATTTTTAAAAGGCAAGTTCTAGACATCTTCATGATCATTATATCATCTGACATACGTCCACTGTTGGGGACATAGGTCCCCCAAGCACCGCCACTTCCACCGGTTCTGTGCATCTCACATCCAGCGGACTCCTGCGGTCTTCACCAGGTCATCAGCCCATCTTGAGAGAGGCCTTCCAACGGTACGATTTCCGGTACGCGGTCGACACTCCAGAATCTTTCGGCCCCATCAATTATCTGTTCTGCGAGCAATGTACCCTGCCCACTAATACTTAAGTTTGGCAATTCGTCGGGCTATGTCGGTTACCTTGGTTCTATTGTGGATCTCTTCATTTCTGATTCGATCACGTATTGAAACTCCAAGCATAGCCCTCTCCAAACTTGAAGAATTTCTCAGGTCTGATTCAGTAAAACCACAGTTAAACCCCACAATAAAGTGCAACTCATTTGAATACTAACGATAAAAAGTTTACAGGACGTAATTATTAATAACACGCTAATAACTTCCTACGACCAATCTTGCAAAAAATCTCCTACCAAACTACTCTAGTTAATCTAAACGCATTATCGGCTATGCAAGAACCTCGACCTTTAACCAAATCAATCAATAAAACAATAATATCAATTCGGATAATCTCGCCCATTCTACTTCCCGCGAAAACTTTCACTTGACAGCTGACCTTGACAGTTCCCGCCGCCATCTTGTAATTAACGTCACTTTTTTTATTAATTGCATGGCTGATGTGAACGGCCTGCCCTTGCTAGGGTTACCCGGAGCCTGTCTGTTACTGTCATGATTTTTCGTGATAGTTTGTTTATAATTATCTACGTTTCTATTTAGGTACATGTTAATTATGTGAGTTCAAGGTGTCGTTGTTTTTTTTTTTTGTGGAGTGTTTTTATTGAGATGAATTGAATTATAAATGGTTTGCCTGCAATTTTGTTCGCGAAGAGATTTCTTCTGACAACTTCAGAGGTTGACTGTCAAAAAATCCTTTCTTAGTTCACCTCTATTGACCCGGGTTCTAAGAAAGATACCACCATATTTAATTGAGTAATTACATTAATCAAATTGTATTTCTTCAGTGATTTTGGCTGTACTTTGTCTGTCAGTCAATCAGTCACGGAACTGTTTCCATATCTAGAAAGATTTACATATTTTGTATGTTTTTGTACAAAAAATTATAACCAACACGACTCCATTCTTCTATTCCCACAAAGTTTAATGACCAGCACCACATGACACTCGCGTGAGAACCAGTTCCGAGTCGCACGGGGTCAAGATCTAGCGAAAGTGGTCACCGGCGCGATCGTTACACTGATTGATAGTTGGAGATTCGTATTTGTAGCATCTTCATGATTTATGATTAATTTATTCATCGTTATACTCGTGGGAGGTCTATCGGGTCAGTGACAGCTCGGCCCGAGTCAACTCAACCCGAATAATAATACCAGATACTACGTCGTAAAAAAAGTGGTGTGTACCGTCGTCGGAAGCACAGGCCAATTTTGTAGGTAATGTTCTTACAACACCTAAAAAATTGGTCTGTGTAACCCAAAGCGGGTTAGAAATGGGTGGTTTTGGTGATTTAAAAAAATGGTAAGAAGCCTGTGTAACCAGAAATATTATAATAAAATAACAACGTAACATCATGCCGTTCCTTGCTGGCTCTTCTTCGTAGGAATCGACGTATTGGAACTGCGTACCTACCTTCTAACGTTTCCTTAAGTGCCCGTGTAGGTTTGTGAGAAATAAAATATTTTTTATTAAAATTTGAATGGCTGTATCCAGGAAAAGGTAGAAGATAAACAAGGCTTTATATGTGTTGTGATATTACGGGTGATTCATACAAATACCCGGGCACATTTCCGAACTCCGGGCTGCTACGGAGAAAAATCGAATCAAACTTTGTCTAATTTGAGGAAACATTTAATAATAGAAATCATCGAAACAGCCGTTCCCAGTTATTATGTCCCAGTGGACTTCCTCTACTATTTACCATTAAAAATGTTAATAGGCAGTTAAGCTAATAAATAATTACTATATCAGCATTTCCTCATCATTCTTCACATAGAAAATAATGGGTTTCCCTCCAATTCGTAATTATGGCGATAACCATTAAAAACTTTCACCATATACACGCCTTGATTATAAGATTTTTAATCTATAATATAATCTATCTTACGTAAAAAAAAACAATTGCCAGTTTTATAAAAAAATCAAATTATTCAATTACAAAGTTCATGCGTCGGTGCGCAAACGCAAGATGACATTAAAGAAATTGGGTGAAAGTGAAAATGATTTGCTTGTTTTCTGGAAAGATGATCTGACGAAATTCAGCAAATTTTTTATGCACTTGTTTCTAATTTATGTTTGCATTTTCCTCAACGGCCCGCACTGGCGGACTAAGGGGGGAGGGCAGCAGATGCGATCCGCCCCGAGTCCTCAATCCTGGGAGGCCCCCAAAACTCGAGAAATACTTTTTGAACAAATTCCAAACAAAACTAAAATATGTTCAGTCAGTTTGTAGTTGGGGGGCCCCCAACTACAAACTAACGCATGCTAAATATAAACGTAGGGTGCTAAAATTTTCGAACTCGCTTCGCTCGCTCTTACATCCTACATTCGTCTGACGCTCTAGCTTTTCTATTGTCAACAAACTATCTCCTATTAAGTATAAGTATAATTTATTTTCAAAAATATACATCAGTTTAATTATGGTAATACACTCTAAGACACTTGTTTGTACGAACAGATTTTGAACATCTGTGTCTGAACTAGATATATAATATCTGTATTTCAGACATCAGCGCTCTCCCCTGTTGTAGGCGACACTTAGCAAATAACTTTGTTTGACCTCTATTTACATCTTATAAAACACATAATTTTTGATTAAAAAGTAAGACAAAAATAATAATAATAAAAATAAAAAAATAAAAAAGAAAGTGACAAAAAGAGGGGGAATAATCTTAAAATAATAATTAATGTAGTGATGGCCTCCGGTGAGTAGAGTGTAAATGAGAGGATGTGTGTGTGTAGGAGGGTGAGTATTATTAAAGGCTACTTTACTGTAGACAACAGGTTTTCGGTCTCATTGTAGTTTAGCTTGCAGATGTAATCTACTACCGTAGATTTACATTTGTTCCTATTTAAGGGGTGTATATCTACAAGCTTATTTATTTTTTCATACAGAAAAGAGCCTAGGTAACAGTAATACTTGCGAGCGTATGGGTGTTTATAGGTCGTTAGATCATTGTATATCACCTTACGTCTACGTTTAGACAAATACGAGGACTTGTCATACTTTGTACAAGCATGATATCTCAAGACCGCGTGCAGGACGAACAGCTGCCGGACTGTGAGGACTACACAAGACTGGTACAAAAGGTATGTTGGGAATAGGTAGGGGCGGAAAGTGCTGACTTTGAGTACTGCTCTTTGTGCAACTTCTAAAGGTTTGAGTATAGTTTTTGACGTGCCACCCCATACAGAAATACAGTATTGCAACACTGATTGACCAAGAGCTAGGTACACTTGCTTAATCAATTTAGGGTCAGCTGCATGTCTTAAATTTTTGAAAACGAATATTAGTTTTCTTACCCTAGAAGTAACCATGTCTATATGAGGTCGAAAAGATAGATTATGATCAATAATTATTCCTAAATATTTTAGTTTGTTTGCTTTAATTAGAGCAGGGCAAGAACAGCTTACATCATTACAGCAATTGTGTGCTATTATGGAGAGAGTTGAGGGTGGGGGATTACAATTACGCATAGAAAAAGTGAGATACTGCGTTTTACCTGCATTAAGAGTAAGTAAATTCTTTTGCAGCCAGTGGCTTACTATATTAAATCCATGCTGCGCCTTCTTAAAGACATTTTCCCAAGTATCAGCCGAAAACAGAAGCACCGTATCGTCTGCGTATGATATTATTTTACCTCCATCAAGATGTAGCTCACAAAGATCATTTAAATAGATGAGAAATAGACTTGGGCCCAAAATACTACCCTGAGGGACACCGAAGGAGACAGGTAAGTCACTGCTTGTGGTATCACCTATTTTCACACATTGTGTCCGATTAGAAAGATAGTCTTTAAAAATGTTGAGTGGGTCTCCTCTAACGCCTATTCGTTCCAATTTTTGTAAAAGCAATGGCACAGAGACCGTGTCAAAGGCTTTGGCCAAATCCAGGAATATGCCCATGGTCTTTTTGCCCGCATCCAAATTTCCTACTACGTAATCAACGAGCTTATGGGCTGCATCACTTGTCGACCTGCCAGCTCGGAAACCAAATTGGTTGTTAGAAAGATGGTTACTTGTTTCTAAGTAGTTTATGAGTCTTTTATTGAGGATGCGTTCAAGGAGCTTGGAGATAGAGGGCAAAATAGAAATGGGCCTATAGTTGGTGACGCGGTCCTTATCTCCGGATTTATGTATCGGATGCACCACTGATTTCTTTAGGACTGTAGGAAAAACACCTTGTGATAAACAAGTATTGAAAATATGTGTCAAAAGGGGCACAAGTATGTGTTTATTGTCCTTAAGAAGGCTATTTGGTATAGAGTCCCAACCAACGGAACAGGCATTTTTCAGACCCATGATTAAATTCTCTACCTCCGCCTCATCTGTGTCCAATAAGGCTAGAGATTTCAGACAGTGCTTTGGGTTTTCAGTTGAGAAATGAAGGTGCTCCGGATTTGCACAGTTTGTAGTACTATCAGCCAAGTCTTTACCTACACTGACAAAGAAATCATTCAGTTTTCCCACTGATTCCCTTGCGTTAGAAGTATTAATTAATTCCGTCGCAGTGTTTTTAGTTTTTTTAGTGTTCGTTATAGTTTTTATTGCATCCCATATTTTTTTGTTATTAGTGCCCGCAGTTTTCAATAGGTTCTTTTCATATGATGTTTTAACTTTCTTTAGTAGACGGTTGCAGAAATTTCGGTACCTTGTGTAGCTAACTTTAAGAGTGTTGTTTTCAGGTGACTTTCTTAACTTTGTATGTAATCTATCCCTGTGTCTCATGCAACGGATCAGCCCTGGGGTTATCCATGGTTTAATAATTTGATTACGTCTAGATAATTTTAGTATGGTAGTGTTTGCTGCAATTTCATTTTGAATAGCTGTTATGAAAAATTCCACGGCAATATTTGCGTCAGATGTGGAGTAGACCGGTTGCCAATCAATTTGGGATAATTTAGAGCTTAATTTTTCAACATTTATTTTGCTGACGGAGACGTGGGCAAATGTTCTTGCCTGCCTACGGTGAAGACATAGCAAAACAGCCTGATGATCAGTGATTGTCGATTGCAATACAGCAGTGAGTGCCGGAGATTGCGTTTTAAGCATCACGTGATCAAGGCACGTTTTGCCACTTCTCGTGGGCAGGGTGTGGGCAGGTAAGATACCGTGGTATGCACATAGATTTAAGTACTCTAAGGATTTAGGGCCTTGGCCTTCCGGACAGATGTCTATGTTAATATCTCCAATAACAGAGATATTTCTAAAGGTACTGAGACTAGTTAAGATGTTATTGAGACATAAAAGAAAGTTATCAGCGTTTCGATTTGAGGGAGATCTATAAATTGCAACTATTGCAGTTTCGGTGCCGATTTTCAGGACGAGGCAATTACAGTCTCGGCATGGCGGCTCCTCACAAATAGCATGGAGACTTGCTTTATGAAATACAGTAACTCCGTCATTTTGATTAGCATAATTATTTGAAGAGAATCTATTATATCCGTCGAGATTAGGTAATACAGGGTTACATGATAACCAGCACTCTGTCAGGATAATAATGTCACAGCCGATACCCAATCTAGATAGAAACACCGTGAATGCATCAAAATTTCGAGATAAACTGCGTATATTTTGGGTAACAACAGTCAAGCAGTCATTCGGAGAAGGAATCAAACCCCTGCAATCCTCAACATCACACGCAACTGAATTTGACACTGAAATCTCATCAATTTCCGTTGAAATGTCAAGCATTTTTAATTAAATATGTAGGCACAGGATCAATTAAATGTAACTTAGAATATTTGAAGATAAACAATTTTTTTGAGTTATTAAGTAGTCGAGCAAGACTGGTTACGTCGTTATTGCGATACATTTTCCAACAGGATGTAACTATTTTTTGTGGTGTATTTATAATAAGCGTTATAGAATTAAAAACAGACGTAAATGTACGTATTTTGCAGATAAGGCTGTATTTAAGGTAGCTAAGTATTAGTGTGGAGTGTTTGAGTGTTTGGTGTATTACAGTATTTGTATAACAAAGAGTATTTTTTATATAATTAACATGCAATAACAAAAAACCTAGGGATAATGAATGAGAACTTAAGGATTGAGATTGAACAGAGAGAACATAATAATATAGACATAGTCATTCCGTGGCCTTCTGTTCATCCTTAAGCTTATTGAGGTCTTGTTCTTCATTAATACGGATGTGCAGCATACCCTCTTTCTTTCGCAAATAAATTTTTCCATAGGAAGTCCAGCAGTAAGTGTACTTATACGTAGTTGCAAAATCACGCGCCAAGAAAAATAGTCGCCTGCCCTTTGGTGTTAGACAGTCTGATATAAAGATCGGTTTCCGGGGGCTATCAAGGCTGACTAAGCTAGTATTTAACTTTTCGGTCTTCTGTGTCATAGTTAAGTTTTTTACACTGTTTAGGACACTTTCTTTTGTAAGAACTGAGGTGAATTCAACGACAATCGGTTTCAGTACGTTCGGTTTTGCAAAAGGACGATAAATGTCTTTAATATCCGAGGTTTGTAGTTGAAGATTGAGAACATTTCCGATTTTCTTCGCCACATTACACAGCTCAACTTTCGTCTCGTTTTGTAATTTTGGAATGTTTCTCAATTCTATCTTAGCTGAACAGGACTGCCTTTCAAGGTTTTCTATTTTATTTTCCAGGGAGTTTATGTAAGTCAAATTTTCCTTACGTTCAAACTTGAGGCTTTCTAATTCTTTAAGTATGACGTCATAGTTGGAGGACAAGGCCTGCATAGACGTATTAATACTGTCATTCTGGATTTTTATTTCAGCTAAAGACGATTCTAAACTTTGTAATTTTAAATTATGTTCCTCAGAGAACTTCGCGAAGGAATCGCGTACCTCTTGCATAAAATGACTAAACTCGTTTTCTTGTTGTTTACGTTTCAACATACGCCTCATATTCATGTTACTCCGGTCGCTTCCCTCAACACTCTCAGAGTCAGTCTCCGAGAGTATCTGCTGTTTCGGTGGTGTGCGTTTAAGCGGCATTATTGTATCGTCGATTTAAGCGACGTACCAGGACAAAAGCGCTGTAATAGGGTGTCGATGAGCCGTGCGAGAGAGTAATAGCGAAATACCAGGAGCACCGGTACGTACCTCCCAGCTATGGTAGTGATGCGGAGCCGTGGCCTTGCGCGTGCGCAGCTAATTGGCTGGAGTTTGTTACGCCCCAGGAGGCGGGCTGCTGGCAGCAGTGGGCGGTGGCAGCGCAGGTGGAGCTGGAGCGGTGCGTCACTTCAATGACAGACTACGACTTTTGGGCGAAATAAGATCTCCTCGAAAGTGATGAACTCCTATTTTTTTAACTCGATTTAATTGCAGAAATTTTATATAAACCGGTATCGTGGGTATCGTTAAAATCTTCACATCGTACCGAGTCCAAATATTCAAATCTGTTCATGCATTTAAAAGTTAAGGTGGAACAAAGAAACTCACATACATACATACATACATACATGAACCCTGAACACATTACACTCCTTTTTAGGCAGTCGTGTAATAATAAATGAGACTGAAGGAAAAATGTAGAAGTGGATCTTATAGGAAAACGATTCCTAGGAATTTGTAGCTCGACCTGCCGCCAGCCAGGACGACAAAGGTATCAAAATCAAAATATTTTATTTCACATAAACCTACAAGGGCACTTATGAAACGTCAGAAGCTAGGTGCACGGTTCCAATTGGTCGCTTCCTATGGAGAAGAGCCGGCAAGAAATTCCACGGTTACTCAAAATAAATTGTTTCTACAATGTTTTCAAATTACAGTGTTAATAGGTATGAGAAGACAGTGTAAGCGTATCAACAAGTACCAGGTACTTAGTAAAATAAAAAATGGTACACAAGTTTAAAGCCTACAACGTTCTCACATTCACAAAATCTAAAAGAAAAGAAAATAATCTATATAAAAGATAAACAAAATAATAAAATTATGAACCTATTTAAACCATATCTTAATGTTATAGTCAAAGCGCTTACCTATGATTTATACTTTTTACAGGCACTTATGAACAATATGTCATTTAATGTCAAGCAGCTGCTTACAACTTTTATGAGCCAATTTAAGTAGAACTAATAATTTTTGTGAGCTAATTAAAGATGATGAGGGCAAGCGAATGATACTTGCAATGCTTGTAAAAGGCTGCTAAGTCATAAGTACTAACATGACATAACACCAACATTGTACTCTTAGTTCGCAATAAACGTTTTTGACTTTGACTTTGAAATAGATATTTTGACTTTAGGAGAAGTAAAATAATAGGTTGGTAATCTGAAGAACATCGAAGCATATTTGAACTAGCAAGATTATACAGACCTGTTTTACCATACATTATTAAAATACCCATGTCCTTTTGACAGTTCCAAATCATTCAACAAAACCCTGAACCCAGTTGATCCCTATCACTAAACCATGGTTAGTAATTATCAAATTATAATAACGACCTCAATATTTATTGATTTAACTAAATGGCATCGACATGTAGATCAAATATATCTATGTCGAAATGGAAGCGAAATGTCAACTGTAGTAAGGTCGTGATTTTATTATACATATTAGTATTTGCCGGTGATAAATTAAACCTCTGCAGTCTGTGATAACATGAATATGATTTATTTAAGAACCTATAAGAGCTATCAACTGCAGGGTCGTCCTTACCCGGGGGTGCAAGGGGTGCGTAGCACCCGGGCGCAAGGTCTTAGGGGGCGCAAGCCGATTGAGTCGATCGATTAAAGTATATTTCAAAACAGATGACACAATATCATTAAAAAGTTTGTCAACTTAAAAGCCAGAAATATTGAGTTTGATGTTTGTAAATGTACTTCATTTTATTGAGGAGTTAAGTATTACTTTAAAAAATATGGAACACAAAAAACTTTTTTTTTTTTTGTGGCGCGGGCTGGTTTTCACAACAAGCAAAACATTACAAAGATCTAAGAAAATTATAGCAAAATCATTCCTATCCCAACTTGAATCGTCTAAGAATACATGTTACATTTTTCACCTCAACTATTAAAACCAACCACACATTACCCTAAACAAATAACAGGTTAACAACCAACAGTTGTGGTGCGCGGGCGCAGGAATGGCATTAGAAAGGATTCCGGCAAGGTCGGACTGTGTCCGCTACGGTGCGGTGCGGCGGTGGCGCTACACATTGTACTACTGTGTCATGGGTTAGCCATAAGGGGTTAATGGTTGATTGAAATTTGCTTTGTTAATGAAATGGACGTTAACTTTTTTTACACCCGCCCAAAGCTGGTCAGTAATGAACGAATCGATAAAATAATCAATTAGCCAGTCGAAATAATTATTTTCAATACTTTCATACTTTATTTACACACGTATTTATATGATTTAAAACACTAGGGCCATGGGGTCCGAGTGCCCACCTAGTTTTTAGAGACATCGCCAAGCGGCTGGTCGACTCTTCACGTGGCAATTTTCCTATTGGCAGCGATGCGGACGAATTTTTTGATCCCCTATGATTATTTCCCCTCCACCCTTTTTTTATATACTTTTACATATTATTATCAATACTTGCATAATATAAATATTTGCAAACTTTTCTGCGTTTGACGCAGTTTCTTTATCGAAAAATCTAGGAACATCGTTTTATTCTCACGGTGTAGGAATCATTTCAGTAGCGCTTTCAAATAGGTATTCAGGTCAATCTTTGATAATAAAAAAAAATAGATAAATCACCCCATTTACATAACTGTACCGAACCTAACCAACATTACCAAGGGCCATACGACAGCTGAAGTCCTAAACTTCAGTATGAACCGAGGTAGACCCATTTTTGACACATGGAGGCCAAAATACCTTTATATACCTTTAAGAACTAACCTATACCTTAGTACTGTTACATTCTCAAAGCTACAATTGTGTCGATTAGAATGTGCGTTTCGCTTGCCATGTTAGAAAAAGACAAATGAAGGCTTACGGTACATAGTTTCTGCATGTTTTACTCCTTTATAGGTGTTGAGGCATTTTTCCTCCGGATTCGGGTACTTACCTGGAAAGATAAAAGATAAATTATTAGTACAACGTAATTATAACTGTTTTTCAAGCATTTAAATTATAATGAAAATAATATCAGCCGTTTTTTGACCGCAGGGAAAATCGTTTCCCAGGGACGAAAAGTACTGTTTTCATCCCTCGGATCAGGTAACTTCAAGCGTACTTTCCAAGTTTGAGAAATGAAAAGCCCTTTTTTCATACGAGCATTGATCAACTTGCTTTGTCAGTATGTACCTATTGGCAATTTCAGACCTTTTCAGAAGGTTAATTGGTCTCCAAACTGACACAAATACTTAGGTATAAATTCATAGCTGGTGGCGTTCTATAGTTTCTGCCTACTTACCCCCTTGGGAAGAAGGCATGAGTTTATGTATGTGTCTATAAAGCCTCATAAAATATTATTAACTGCGCTTCACGTGTTGTGTTCTCAAAGTTCAATGCACAAGACTCAAACCTACGATCGTCCGATAAGCAGCCCTCGCTCTTAATAGGCCCGTTTCCGGCCATTGACATTACAGATTACTTCATTTAAAAGTTAAAACATAGGTTAATATGAAAGACAAGGCCTGCTTTGTAAATAAACCAGATAAAATTATTTATGCGTCAATAAACCGTCTTAGTTTTTATGAGATTGTTTGGTACTATATGCCCATAGGCCATGGTAGGTAAATTTTTAGGTTAAGTACTTGTACATCCGGTATTTTGAAATTCACATCTCTTAATACTGTACAAGGTTCGGACGTCTGCGTTAATTAGTTAGCCCCTTATAGAGTATTGTATACGTGTTAACCGCATTATAAGTCTATATTGGCATTAATCGTCGAGAAAGCTATTTTATTTCTATTTTTCAAACAGTGACCGTGCGTCTGCTAAAACCTTGGGTTCTGGGACAGACCCAGATCAAAATTTTACTGGAATTTTCCAGAACCAAAATCTCAGTGACAGATTTTTTTTTTTGGGTGGGAAATTATCAAATAACTTCTCCCGCTCTGGGCGGAGCGGGAGGGCGTGTCAGACTCTTACTGACTAAAACCCACCCGTGTTC
This sequence comes from Agrochola litura, assembly GCA_949152395.1. NCBI lineage: Eukaryota > Metazoa > Arthropoda > Insecta > Lepidoptera > Noctuidae > Agrochola > Agrochola litura. Next base: position 23,799,323 of record OX424495.1, on the reverse strand, counting down.
CTTTAGATGCCATGTTGCCAGGGGCCACGGTATCCCTTTCGGACTTTCCCGCAACCCGGCAGTCGGCATCGGCCCTATCGGACTTCGTCAGTTCTGCTGACATCTCTTTGAAGCGCGCGTGGAAGACAACGTGCCGTCGACCCGGGCCTGGTCCTTATCGGACGGCGAGCTACCCATTGCTCACCGTCCGTACCCGCGCCGTCCCGCGCCTACGGTGGCCGGGAATCGGTCTGCGACTCCCGACGCCCAAGGCGTCTCCTGCACCAGGGCGTCAACACCCTGGAGTCAGAATTTGTGCCCGGTTAACAAGTAGCAATTGGCTCGTCCTTATTGCTTGGGGCTGTTCATTTGCTATAAACTGCAAGCCTAGTTAGTGGCTATTGGTGGATTAACTACTATAAACCTTCACCATAATCAGCCTATATAATGTTCCCACTGCTGGGACACAGGCCTCCTCTCTTCGAGATAGAGTGGGCCGTAATCCACCAAGGCCCAGTGCGGGTTGATAGATGTCACATGTCTTCGAATTTTTGGCTCTAGGACATGCCGGTGTTCTCAAGATGTTTTCCTTCACCTTTTTGAGAGCAGCGGTGATGAAATTAGTTACACAAAGTAAAGCGCCTTCCTGGGTTCGAACTCACGACCTATAACTCATAAGTCGCCTTATCCTTTACGAAATATAAAGACGACTTTATGAGACTTCAAACTATGTATCATCTAGTAGTATCATCTAGTACCCAAACATACCTCCTTATTCACTGATTAAAATCTCAGAATTAAAGGCAGTAAGTACTATGAGAAGAGCAACGTGTAAAAGGTAATGTAGGCAAACCGTCTGCGACCTTTCATAGCACTGTTTATATGGACGTACTCGAAAACAGGTTTACAGTACTATTTACATGTAGATTCGCATATTTACTTACCATTTACCGGCAAAGGTATATGTAGATTGAGATGTCGTAGTTTATATGAAACTAACTGACCTAATGTGACTAATGTTTTAAGTATTTTTAAAGCTGACAAGATATAAAGGGACTCTGTACTCACTCTTGATTGCCATATCTTTTATTTTGATAATACAAAACTCAAACTATTTATTTAAAATAAACCAATTACAGGTACTTTGGAATTGTCAAGGGGTCGGTCAGTCAGAAAGATGAAGCTAGTTGCCCATTCCAAAGCGTAGAAGGTTCCTATGGAAAAGAACGACCAAGAAACTCCATGGACACTCTTTTAAAAAACATACGCGGTTACGTTTAAAAACATGTTGTCTTCTTGATACACCCCTGCTATCTTATCGCTATATTTTCTAGATGAAGCAGCCTTAAAAATACAGCATCATTTCTACCAGACACAGCCTTTAATCACCATTTACGACAGCCACAGTTAATGATAAGGTTGATTATTAATAACCCAGTATCAGGCTACATTCCGCCTCAATAAAGAGTAGCAAGGCATTCCGCATTCCTTGTGCGTAAGCAGTTGATACAATCTATATCTTATTTACTTCTGAATCACCATAGTCAGGTACATGGGAAATATATAAGTACTTGTTACTTAAATGTAGTTGAGCAAACTTTGCAGTCAAGTAAATTTTTGAAACGATAAAAAGAGTTGTTTGCAAAATGTTATCCAAAACATTTTTTTTAAATGTATTCTTGCAAGTCAATCTTTGTAGTTGTCGGCTGTTTAACCGGGCTATCCTGTGGTTGCCTTAATAAATTAAAGCCTCTAGCCAAGAAGTCTAAAACATACCCATTACATGGGACTTATAAATATCATTACTGAAGGAAAGTGGATCTCCTATTCTCAGTATAGACATCCACACACCTCTGCTCGCCGCCATCAGGGAAGGCTGGCGTGATGTTTTATTATGTTAGATTTATCGTACTTACTTTCGAGAAAGTCTTAGTAAAGGAAGAATACCATAAAAACATAACAGTACTAGCCTAGTGGTCTGACCGTCATACTGCCAAGTCATTGCTCTCGAGTTCGAACCCAAGGCACGCACCTCTGACTTTTCGGATTCATGTGCGTATTGTATAGTTATCACTTGCTTCAAAAACGGAGAAGGAAAACATCGTGAGGAAACCGGCATGCCTGAGAGATATTTCTCAACGGCATGTGAAGCCAAGTCAGAGGCCCAAGGGCGGATTTAAAACTCTGACAGCAGGTTAGCCACACGAAAAGAAGAAGAAGACTATAAAAATGGTCATGGGAAACCGTATACTCCCGCGTAATAACACTTAAACGGCTTTCTCAAACGCATTACTCGATAACTTGCGTTTGAAAATCCTACCACAATAACGCAATAAACAAAACAAATGCGTGTGAATACTTCAACAGAACAAGCATGAACATAAAAATCATAAAAACACGTTGAGAAATAACCAAAACATTGTTGACATTATTTTGTGAAATTCAAACTTATACCATTGTTGTAATAACGTACTAAACTTTAATTAAGGAGGTAAAAATTAAGTGTGAAATTGCGAATTTTTAAGTTCTTATTGTTTCAACTTACGTCAGAAATTTGTATGTGTATTATAGAGGTTTTGTTTCTCAATTTTGACCTCGAGTCATCTGCGTGCTCAGTGAAATTTATGAGAAAACTGGACTCGATTTAAGTTCTGAGAAACGTATTAATTGTGTACTTAAAAATATATATGAGGGATTAAAAACATTTTGAATTGTGAAACTCTTAGAAAGATTTGGGAAAATCCATTTTCAGAGGGCCACAATAGTTTGTTACAATTAATTTTCATCAAAATTGTGGCCATCTTTAATTGGTAATAGAAAGACTGTAGAAAAATTGAAGTTAGAAATTTAATTGAATTAGAACTTTCAAATAAGTATTTAAGATACACAGAACAATTAACGAAATCACTGTTAACTTATTATGAAAAAGTATCAAGTTGAAAGAAACATTGCGTGTCAGTAAAAAAGCAAATGATTTATACTCAATTTGAAATAAGATTAAAAAAACTAATGCTGACTCTTCGGCTTATTTTTTAGGCCGAAGAATCGGGACAAGTGCCGAAAACGCTGGCAGCCTTTTGGGCACTTTTCCCACTGACAGCAATGCGGACGAATTTTTTGATGCCTTGAGCCCATCCATTTGTACAACCCGTGCGCGATAAGTTGGGACGTGGAGGCCTACCACAAGCTCATAAAGCAGTATTATTTTAATATAACTTCAGTGTGGGAAAGAGATGAAGCTCTACAGGACGTATAACTCCATCTCTTTCTCCCACTGAAGTAATATTAAAATAATAATTGCCCCTGCTTGGAATTCGACGTCACCGCGCTCAGGTCCCAACTTATCGCGCACGGGTAGTACATAATATAATTATTTTAGTGTTAGCTTGTATATACATTGAATAAAATATTACTGTTAGTTAATAAAACTCACTCTAACCATAATTTAACAACCGCAGTCTACCGTAAGTCTATAATCAGCATTTCCAAGTGAACCCAAAACTACTCGAAACAGATGCTAGCCCGAAGGTCACGACACTATACCATTATGACGAAACATGTCATTACAGTGACCAGATGATTTCTATTGCCCCATGTGATCTTGGCACACGAGATAACATAAGAGTTATGACTAACATTAACTTGAGGCTATCATTATTGTTTTGATCTTGAATTGTGGGATGTTTGTTTAGCTTTTGTAATAGATTGGCTATTCGAAGTGGCAAGTCTTCTCTGTTTGAGAAGAGATCTCGCGCTCTAGACGGCCACGACCACGACCGCGACCAGGTAAACTATGGAAACCGATACGAATCGCGCACTTGGTCGCAACGGCCACCTAGCCACAGACCATACAATACCACTATAGACGGCCACGACTTGTGGCTGGAGTTGTGGCCGTCTAGTGCACGAGATCCCTTAGTGGGACTAGTTGTAGTTGCAAGTAGGTTGAGATACAGGATATTAATGTATTGCCTGCTATTGTCGATGTTAAAATCAAAGTTAAAATTGCCACGCACACGCATTTTTATGGTTAAGTGTATCTTAGAGAGTTAGGCAAGAATTAAGGCGTTGCTAAAGTGTAGTTTAGACTTTATTCCTCGTATAAGTTTTATTTATACAGCCTATTTCAGGAATGCACGTCTGCCTTACCCTTCGGGAATTACATGATATGTTTATTTCAGGAATGAAACCAGGTAGACTAAGATATTTATAAGTAGTACATTCACCTTCTACTACTGGTATTTCCTAATTAACATTCAACCATTTTTGTAAAACGCAACATTTTGCATAACTACAATAATAAATTTGACATTTCCTTCGTAACAAGTCACAATAGAAAACTAAGAAACTAACGTTTATTCCTCATAAGGAAGGTATGCTAATCAAATTATGATGTTTACACATTACTTGGTAAATGATACGGGAATATGGACCTTATGAAGTGGAGATAAGGGTCAGTAGTTGACGGTAATATTGGTTTATGAATGAAAAGTGAATGTATGTTGTGTGTATCATTCAGTTTTGAATGATGGTGTAAACAAAGGAGCATGTGCTGTACTGTTTAGCAACCGTTAGGCTGTCGTCAGATGTGATACACAATTATTCAAACAGGTTTAAAAATAGCCTATGTCGCAGTGTCTCTTTAGCAGAAAGCAAATACCCTAGCCTATAGCCTTTTAGTCGGGAAATAATATCAGCTGGTAATTGAGCTACTACGAGTATGTCTCTATTCATAGAGAGAAGTTTTTTTTAATGTAGGGCATCTCGTAGTTGACCTCTGAGATCATGACTACTTAACCGGGCTTTCCTGTGGGTGCCTTAAGCTACTACACTTAAAACCTTCAGCCAGGGGTTATTCAACTATGCTAATTAAAACTAGATGAACGCTCGCTAAGGGCACCCCCTGTGGGGTACGAACCTCGGCTTAGGGCGTCAACCGGAGGGAGGACATCAAGGATGGGACGGGCTGGATCAAAGTTTTGATCATGATTATTAGTCGGGGAATTTAAAGCTACGTGCTCAGCTGCAACAATTGCTGGCACCTCGTTATCGAGCAAGGGTTGGGGGGGAATAGAGAGAAGAATCAACCATTATAAGTAAGCTAATTTGAGAATTTATTAAACTGGCTTCCACATTTTTTTCCGCTGTATCTGAATAGTACTATTTATGACATTGAAAGAGCCATTGTTTTTATCCTAACTTATATAATAATATTTTAAATGCGAGATTAAGTTTGTTTGTTAATTTGTTTGATTATTACGCTTTCACGCTAAAACGGCTGGATTGATTTGGATGGAATTTGGCACATGGGTAGACCATGACCTAGGTTAGGACTTAGGATACTTATTATCCTGATATTCCCACGGGATCGAGACTTATGTGGATGAAACCGTAGCGCGCAGTTAGTTTAATAATAGTGATTTAATTTAATAATTATTATTTTATTTTGTTATTTATTTATTTCCACTTCAAAACACAAAACATCAGTGTAGCCCTAGCTTTAGAGTTCCTGTATCACAAGAGCCATTGTAAATTGTAGATTTGGAATAGGAGCCACTTTAATCTACCAACCGCTTTATTCAAGCTACAATGTCTTTGCAATAGGTAATAGGTTAAACAAATAATGAATAATGCCTACTGCTAGTGCATAATTTCTCGGTCTCAGTAGCTAATTGAATTTCACAAGTAACGTGTATAATTTTCGTTAGCTGTTAAAGACTATTTCATACAGTTTAATCCTATACTATCACATAACATAACATCACGCTTTGTTTCCCCGAAGGGTTGGGCAGAGGTGTACCTGTAGTAGGTACACCCCCATTTCGCCAGTTATGTTTAAGTCCCATGTAATAGGGGGCGAGCCTATTGCCATCAACCGGGCACAAATCCAGACTCCGGGCTGCTACTGAGAAATTCCAGATGGAAAAACCCAATAACACTTTGCCCGCCCCGGGAATCGAACCCAGGACCTCATGCTCAGCAGTAGCGCTTGCGACCACTAGACCAACGAGGCAGTATAGAATAATTTTATTTTTCTAACTTGAACAGACAGCTGTGCTGCTGGGGAGTTTGTTGCGCCACTTCTTCTTCCCAGCTAAAGGCACTAGGAAGTGGTGAAGGGTGGGCGTTTTTGGGGGACTGTCTTATGTAATTTTGATGTTCGAAAAGTGCTGATCCTCAGCCTAGTTTGAATTTAGTTTTTTTTTGTTTACGGGGGCGAAAAATCGATCTAACTAGGTCTCATATCTGAGAAAATTAGTTTTCTCCGTATTTTCAGTCGAGTGGAGCTCAGCCACCCAAAGTTTAGAACAAAATAATGAATAATGACATGACATTATTGACATTAGAATAATGATCATGGCAGCTTGGAATTAGTAAGTACCTACTATCATGGCAGCATGGAATTAGTGTGTACTATCCTATACTATTAAATGAGCATTCTCTATTTTCACCAGAGCAGAGCTTGGTCACCCAGGCACTTAATTTTAATGTAGGTATTGATTTATACTGCAGTATGATAGATAGTGAACGTAGAAAGCAGTTCTTTGACTGACAGATTTTCATCACAAAAACTTGAACCATAAAAGAGCTTTCCAAAAATGCTATGTTATGAGCTCGAAAAATGGGGATTCAAGTTTGAATTAAGAGCGAATTTTAATGTAATTGAACGCGATCAGCTCATCTAAACCGGGTTCAAGAGCTTACAGTGTAAAATTTCAAAAAACAATGATGATTTCCAAAACTAAAGCTGGTTTCACAGCTGTCTGGGAGACCCGTGCTGGCCGGACACACGTGAGGCGCTAGAACATTGTTTCAACGACGTGGGTTGGTCCATACGCGACCCGCTCCGGGTAGAGCCCGTACAATGCTAGCAACCGTATCGTACCAACTCCCTCGATTCAGAGCACTGCTGCGGGCGCTACCCGTACGGGTGTCCCGTGTGCGGGTAGCCCTTGCGGGTCTTCCGGATAGCTGTGAAACCAGCCTAACAGTACATTCGCCCTTAGTCAAAAATGCAGGCAATAACTAATAAACCTGACCTGTAATTAAGATAATTATTAACAAATAAACTCAACTGAACTGAGTAAATGGCACTAAGCACTGCGTTGACAGCCAATTAACGCTGCTTTAAATATTTTTTACCCTCTAATTACTTGGCGTGATGGTACAGCAATTATACGTAAACCAGCTGATTAATTGACCACGTTCCATTTCCGTAACCAGCGTGATAATGCACATGATTGCACACACACAAACATTTGCACACATAATCACGTCACACTCATAAACATTACGAGGGTTATATTTGATTCAAGTTATTTAATTTATTGTTCATTAACATGTTATTACATCAGCATATACGGTAAAATCTAGGTCTGTTTTAAAACCACTACGATTGATGCTTATAATAAGATTGTTTTACTCATAACTCTTGGAAAAGGGTTGATTAGATTCCAAAATGATGTTAATGTCGCAAAAAAAGCTGCCCCTCATCCTCTTGTAAATCTATGTAATGCATTTTAATTGCCACTAACCGGGAACAGAACAAAAAAAAAACAGTGGCACTCCGGGCGTGCCGACAGAAGTGAAAACTTGAAAAAAAATCGGCACCGCGGTAATTAAAGCGTTGATGTATTTTACTCCACGCACCGCGGTAATTAACGCGTTGATGTTTTTTACTCCACGGTGTCGGTAACAGGTCGAGAAATCAATGGTTTAGTCCCATCTCAAAAATACCCAACGCGCCTAAAGAAGTTTTCACTTCAAAAACTTTGTCCTATAAAAACCCAATAACACTGCCCGTTCCAGGAATCGAACAAAGCTATGACCCCATGCAACCTCAAGATCAACAAGGCAAACAAACAGAATAGTAAAAATCTTTCAAATTGATACTATAGACAATTTACTTCACAAAACAACAATCACAGTACTCGTACTTTGAAAGTTTCAACAAAGAACGCAATAGTCGGCTTTATGTAACACTGTGCCAGTTGGCGACCGTCCTGCGCTTGCGCATGAACCGGTCCTAAGGGCATTATATAGACCACTATGCGAAATACGCAACTTTATACCCTAGGGAGAAGAAAGTTTGTGATTGTGGAACGTTAGTCCTTAGTTTGTAAAAGGCCACTCGAGGTCTGTTTGAGTGTAATAAGTGTAGCCTACTCATAAATTATTTCTAGTAAATCTGAGGGTAGCAGCAGCTTTCTGGCTTTATTTGACCCATTCAAACATAAACAAAAAACAGAAAAAACTTATAATTATTGTGTGCCTCACAGCAGCTGCGCCATATAGGCCCAGTTTTGCATAAATAAGTAGAAACTACGGTAATTTTTATAACTTAAAGTCGACCCCAATTAACATCTGTTTGCACTCACTCACAGTAATTTTTTTCACAAAATCCCAAAATAAACCTCATTACAAATCTCTGCTTCGCAAAGTCTGACCTTGCATAAAACTTTAAGTAGGTAAACCACCCCAAAAATAGTGATGTAAAACGGAAAAAATACCCTGGTATAATACGGTAAAAAAATTATTTTACATAATTTACGGTATTTTACGGTAAAACTTAGTCATTTTCGGTAAACAACGTATTAAACGTACCCATACAACACTACAAAAATGGAAGTGAGTATGTATGTGTGTATCATGTGTATGTCATTACTTCACTATTAAAGGAAGAATGGATGTGAATGAAATTTGCCAGAGATATAAGCAGTATTGGAACTTAAAAAAAATAGAAAAATGGTCTCGTGCGACTCATGCGTACTAAAAATCTCTTAAAATTAATTCTCAAGTCAAAAATTTAAGATATGAATCACACCATGTTATGGATTATAATAATATCATCTATGTGCAGAGGCAGAGCAGAGGACAGCACAAATTAAAATTTAAAACTTCATAAGTCGCCGGTAATGTTACCGTAATTTATATAAATGACCGTAAAATACCAATTTTACCAGCGTTTTCAGTAAAATTACGTAATTTTGCAACCCTACCCAAAAGTCTACAATCACAAACCTTACCTAACCTTGACGTTACCTCACATTACAAAACCGTTTCAGTGAAAGTAAACATTATACTTTACATTTGAACCTCACCCGAAATTCTTAACCTACTCTACATAAACTCTACATTAAGGCTTTGCTCTCACCGCTCTACATTTCGCCCTTAGTTAGTAGAGACCGGTTTGTGCAAACATGTGGTCAGAGGTATGTAATAGGCTTTGTTATAATGAGTAATGAAAGGAAAAGTCTGGTTTTTTGTAGTTGTTTAGTTGTTTAGAAGCTACTAAATGTCGGCGGCTTCGCTCTAATTCTTTTTCTGAAATAAAAGTCCGTATAACATCAGCTATCTGCCAGGACGATTCGGAGATTAGCCGAAACAAACAGAAAAACAACAAAAAAAACCCCACCGTTGAAATCATGTACTGAATCCATGGTAACAGTTTTCTCGTCGATGACCACCCTGTATACTTTTCAAAAAATTATTTTAATAATTTTAGATATAAATTGTACTATTTACTTAAGGTCCGCACAAAATAAGTCGGTAGTCCGCCATTTGGTTGTAAACGCAACTGTAGAGCGTGGGTTTCAAGCGTTCAGTTTCCAGGGGGCCTACCACTAGCTCATAAACAGTATTTTTTTAATATTACTTCAGTGGGAGAAAGAGATGGAGCTATACAACCTGTAGAGCTTCATCTCTTTCCCACACTGAAGTAATATTAAAACAATACTGCTTTATGAGCTGGTGGTAAGCCCCCAGATCGGGTAACGCATTTATTTAGGTTATTCTATTAATACGCTGTAGTAGCTTAGCGTCTGGATTTGTGCCCAATAGGCTCGAATCGCTCCCGTAAATATGTGACTTAAATATACCATTTTTATATTAAATTTTTTTCCCGAAATTTTTGACACATCTTCAATTTGTAGGATCATAATCTACAATTTTAATTTACGGACACCTACATACATACTTTTAATAACTAACATACTTAAAATAATGATAATAATATGTACAAGTATATAAATTGAGGAGGGAGGGCTAGCCTATTCTTTGGCCAAAGAATCAGCATTGCCACACAACGTGGCAATGCTGCCAGCCTTTTGGGCAGTAAGGTCTAAGTGTCATTTGTAAGTGTTACTTAAAATATGCATGCTAGATTCACGTTTAGTAAATGTCTATCAGACATTGTCTAGTAGCTATTCTACTGCATACATCAGTTTTGTGAATAAAATAAAAAAAATTAATGGCAAAATCTGGGTGGCCCATCCCTTCATGGAACAAAGGGGCATGAGGTTCCTATTTTGCGACAAAACCTATTTCTAAAACCCTAGTTCTTAAAATTGTGTCCCCTTGATTTTTTCCCAATTCTTAGATCATACGTACTTCAATAAATAAGAAAAAAAAAATGTGGAAATCGATCATTTAACTTTATTTCCAACTCTAATTGCATCACTCACTGTCGAGAGAAAGTGTTTGATAGTTGAAATAGTTTGTAACTAAGTATTATTGATCTAGGAAACGTTTCTTGATCACTTAGACTTAGATAACCGAAGGCGCCCGTCCCGTCAACTTAGACTATTATTTATTTAAGACTAGCAGTGCCCCGCGGTTTTGCCCGCATAAGTCTCGATCCCGTGGGAATATCGGGATAATAAGTATTCTATGTGTTAATCTAGGTTATAAACTATATGTGTGCCAAATTTCATCCAAATCCGTTCAGTAGTTTTTGCGTGTAAAGAGTATTAAACATCCTCACAAACTTTCGCGTTTATAATATTAGTACGATAGGTAGGAATTATTACGTATTTTTTCCGTTTTGGACATGATATCATAATGTAATAATTGTTCATTACAAATTTTTGACGTAATAATCATAATTTTTTGACAAAGAATCAGCATTGCCATACAACGTGGCAACGCTGCCAGTCTTTTGGGCACTTTTCTTATTGATAGCAATTATCGCGACCAGGATTTTAAGGTATATTTGGATAGACATCCCAAAACCTATTTAAAAATAAGAAAAAACTTTTCAGTAAAAAAAATATTTTGGTAAATCACTGAAGATGCAACCACGCCAACAAAAGACATCAACGCAATCAACTAAAAAGGTGCACTGCTATTCTAAATTATTTATTTATTTTTACTTCAATTTATATGTTTTGTCTCATTATTTGAGTACTGTTAAACATTTCTGTACTACATATATTCCTCAACGGTTATAATTAACTTTATGTAAAGGGTTTTAAGGCTGTAGGCAAGTCCAGGCACGCGGATATTAGATCCCTTCACAATTACATTCGATCGTAAACTATAATATCTTTGTAACTTGGTTTTAAGGTACATTTGTGACAAAGTTAGCATATTATAATTTAAAAAGCTATAGTAAAACCAGGGTTTATTGGTCGATTCGCACGAATTTACTCGCCCGAAACGGGCGAATCGTCACTTTAGAAATAATTTCATTTTCTCTATCTATAAGTTATTTTTTTTTGTGATGATTCGAAAATAAATTTATGTGTACTTTTATTCATCATCATCATCATTTCAGCCGAAAGACGTCCACTGCTGAACATAGGCCTCCCCCAAGCACCTCCACTTCGACCGATTCTGTGCTTTCCGCATCCAGCGGATTCCTGCGGCCTTCACAAGGTCATCGGTCCATCTTGTGGGAGGCCTTCCAACGCTACGTCTTCCGGTACGCGGTCGCCACTCCAGAACCTTTCGGCCCCATCGGCCATCCGTTCTACGAGCAATGTGCCCTGCCCATTGCCACTTAAGTTTCGCAATTCTTCGGGCTATGTCGGTTACCTTGGTTCTCCTGCGGATCTCCTCATTTCTGATTCGATCACGTAGGGAAACTCCAAGCATAGCCCTCTCCATTGCCCTTTGGGTGACTTTTAGCCTTCTGATAAGGCCCATTGTGAGCGACCACGTTTCAGTACCATAGGTCATCACTGGCAACACGCACTGGTCAAAGACTTTCGTCTTGAGACACTGTGGTATGTGGGACGAAAAGATATTGCGTAGCTTCCCGAACGCTGCCCAGCCGAGTCGGATTCGACGATTGACCTCTTCCTCGAAGTTGGACCTACCTAGCTGGACAGTTTGTCCTAGGTAAACATACTCATCCACAACTTCGAGCGTAGTGACTCCGATCTTCATGAGAGTGGGTGTAACATGGGCATTTGACATGACCTTTGTCTTGTCCATATTCATTTTAAGACCCACTCTTTCGGAGGCTCTACTGAGGTCATCGAGCATTGTACTGAGGTCCTCCATGGTCTCAGCCATGATAACTATGTCATCGGCAAACCGAAGGTTAGTGATATACTCGCCATTGATGTTGATGCCTAGCCCTTTCCAATCCAGAACCTTGAAAACATCCTCCAGTGCAGCGGTGAACAGTTTCGGAGAGATAACGTCTCCCTGTCTCACACCTCTCTGCAGAAGGATAGGTTTCGAGGTCTGGTCCTGGAGTCGGACTGACATAGTGGCGTTTTCGTACAGACACTTTAGCACCTCGATGTACCGATAGTCGATCTGGCACCGTTGAAGAGACTGCAGCACGGCCCATGTCTCGATCGAATCGAAGGCTTTCTCGTAGTCCACAAACGCTAAGCAGAGAGGCAGGTTATACTCTTCGGTCTTCTGTATAACCTGCCGCAGCGTATGTATGTGGTCTACGGTGCTAAAGCCTTTACGGAATCCGGCTTGTTCGGGAGGCTGGAAATCGTCAAACCTGCGCGCGAGACTACTGTACTTTTATTACTTTTATTTAACTTTATTGCCAAAAATTAAAAATGTCGATTCGTCCGTTTCGGGCGAGAAAATTTGAGTGAATTAACAAATAAGCCAAACCCAGTTTAAGACTATATGAGGGTAAAGAGCACCACCACCATCTCTATCAAAAAGGACCTCAAAAGTTTTTTGAAGTGAAAATTTCTTTAGGCGCCATTGGTCATTTTTGAGATGAGAAAAAACAATTGAACTCGCGACACCGTTACCGACACCTCATTTTTGTAAACCCAATTGTGCTCTTTATTTATATTAGGTTACGGATAAATGTTCTTTGCAAGTTTTTTTACTTTAAAGGTTTTGGAAGTTTTTTTTTTGTAAACGCGATTGTGCTCTTTATTTAGATAAGGTTACGGACCAATGTTCTATACAAGCATTTTTCTTCCACCAAGGCGATCTTTTTCAAGTTTACACTTCTGTCGGCACTCCCGGAGTGCCACAGTTTTTTTTTTTTCACTGTAACTATTTATCTGTACACAACTTTTGCTAGGGAAGCTTGCAAAGATCCTTTATCACATTACAGCTTTACTTAACACAACAACACAGGCTCACACAACATTGTAACCGAGTAGGCGTACCTACTTCACTGATGCGCCACGCTGATAACAACACAATGGCGTTAACACTAGATATCAGACGGACGTGACCTCGACCTGTTTGTTAAATAAAGACTTGCCGAAGTAGCTGAGTCATGTCAACAAGATTATGTCTGGACTTTAAAATATACTGTGACCTCTGAGTTTCACTTAGTATGTGGATGATATGATAAGTTCCTGTCACTGTTATTTACATAGCAGGTAGTGGTATTTGAATTTGTGTGGGGTAGGTACCACAACTAAAAAGTGAAAAATAAAAACTTTTACAGAAAAAAAAACAACCGACTCCAAAAAAAAAACACTACAAAGTGAAAAATAACTTTAATTTTGGAAGTCGGTGACAAAGAACGAAAATTCAAAACCAAAGACACCAACTTCCGAAATTTATCACTTTGTAGTGTTTTTTTTTGGAGTCGGTTGTTTTTTTTTTTTCGTAAAAAGTTTTATCATTGTGCAGTGGACTGGGGTAATGAGGCAAAAAAAGAATTTACTTCGATTGAAGCTAATTTCAGTAAAAAGAAAAATGAAGAGCGTGAAAGAAAAATGTGTGTTTAAGGAATAATTTAATATACTATGAGCAATTAGTCATTGTGACCTGTAAACTCAATTCTAATAATAGTGACGTAAATACCACTCAAGAATTAACTTTAAAATAAAAAAATCAAGGGAAATTATTTGCTAGTAACACGGTACATAGGATTTCTTAGACTTCTTGAACTTTTGATTAACGTCGATTGAAAATTGATCGATTAACATTATTACAATCATCATGTTTTATTTCCAGCATTGAATACCTATGTAACGTATTAATAACAAAACCAAATAGGCATTCCGGACCATTAAATAAACTTTCTAAAACATAACTACAAATGATTGATACCTATATTTGATCAAATGATTGTATCAATTATTCGTGATCAAATTAGATAATCGAATACTTTAAAAAGCCTACCGGGGCATAATTATCTTTGAGCTTTTATTATTCGATTCTGTAATGGATGTAACAAGTATGATTTAGTGAGGCATTTATCGGGAGACGTTGAATTTTTTCATTAATCTTTTACTAGTAGATCTAGTATGAGTTTCTTTTGAAATTATATTGACTTGCGTTTCATCACTATTCTCAGCTATAGTTTGACCGAAACCGCTGTACCGAGCCTTAGGTATGTGCGCGGCGAGACGGAGGCAGTATAGGCCGCTCATTTGTCAACGTTCACGGGGTCCCACCGCTCACATAGACTATCCACTTTATAGCGATGGCTAATCGTCTTTTGTCTGGTCGTCTACAGAAGCAAAAACACCAATATTTTATCTAGCTATTACAAAAATACTTTAGATAGTAACCACAAGCTGCGACAAGCCACGCCTTTTTGTAACCACAGTAATAATGTTTTCCGCGATGTAACTTGTGCTGGCCGCGGAAAAGAGAACAGCCTGTATTTTGCCACGCCCATTCAGACCCACCAGCTAAGTTGAACGAAATGGAATGGTTTACTTCCGTATGTTCAAGTTGTTATGCGGATTCGGCAAAGGCAGAAATGTAGATAAACAAATATGTTGATTACAAATAAAGCTTTCTGATTTCTGATTTCTGATTGATGATGACCGAATGACGAAGCAAAAGGAGTATGTAAGGAGAATATTATAGAATAGAATAATATTTTTTTTATTTTTTTTATTTTTTAGTAGCAGGTGGTGTTCGACAGTTACAGCCTACCCCATTTAAAGATGGCGTGAGTTTATGAGATAATGACGGTTGAGATGTCTGTCTTTTTACCCGACTGCGGCGAAGCCAAATAAGGAGGGTTATGTGTTTGACCTGTATGTAGGTCTGTTTGTGTGTGTATGTCCGTCTCTATGTTCCCTCGTAACTACTAAACGGATGAACCGATTTTGATGAATGTTATGTCGTTAGATTCGTCTTTATTGCGCGAGTGTCACTGGGTATAATAATATTTTTTTAAAATGGCAGATTTTTGGCACCAAAATAGATGTTAAAAAAAAATGCCGAACTTATAGAGTGGGGTATCAAAATGAAGCGTTTTAAAAGGGAATTATTATTTATAAATGTATTTAAATTATATGTTTAAATGTAATTTGGAAAGAGAAATGATAAAAACTAAAAACTGAAAATAAAAAGTAATTAAAAAATTAACTGAAAAGAGAAAAACAAGCATTATAATTTATAGAATTTGGGTTTTACAGGCGGGGACAAAGAAAAGTTACACCATATTTCGGGGTATTGGTTTGTCCGGTTCCGGTTTCAGTTATGTGTTTTTGCAGTCGGGTTTTTAGTTTTTTATTAACTTTTTTTGCAGCTTTATTTAAAGTCAAATGCGAGAGTGACACATATGGTAAAATACTAGATTAAATAAGTACCACCCTGATCGAGTGAAAACTGCTTGTTAGTTATTGTCAGTGTGATGTCCACCTTCTAAAAAAATCACTGTACAGTGGACTGGGAGAGATAGAAGATAATTATATGCAGCATGAATCATTTCTGTTTCTACCACAAATTCTAACTCGGACCAAAAACCGTCTTTTAACATTTACCAACTTTCAAAATCGACCTTGTAGTATCAAAAATTATTGTAAAACTTGATTCATACGGCGTCAGCCATTGTGTAGCATGCACAATTGCATTCAAGCCATTATCTGCGTATCAACCTTGCAGTAAAAACGCGACGTTTCTGAAGGCGAGGAATATTGTCTTCTGTCTACAAAACCACGTGATTTTTATGTGCGAATGAAGTAATGTTCTAGAAACTATTTGTGCTTATGTAATAGGCCTGTGTCCAATTTTTTTTTTGTCCGTCTTGTGATTGTTAAAAAATATTGAACACGTATTTCTTCTTTTTTGACGTAATCAAAAGTTTACGGCGATACATTGAGTTAAAATATGGCATGACGTCATGCCTTGCTAGTTTTAATACTGCGTTGTGACGCAGCGAGCCCCCACTCCCCAACTTTAATGCGTATTTTCTAAGTCATTTTTGATTAATATGATAAAGAAAAAAATACGTGTCTAATATTTTTTATTATCTGAAAGACGGACTAAATACAACTTCTTTTTTTTACCTAGGCAACTACTGTATTGTTGGTAACTTTTGTTGCGGTTGAGAGCAGTGGTAGCCCAGTAGTAACGACCCCGTCTTACGAGTTGTAGGTCGTGGGTTTGAACCCAGACAGGAGCTATACTTTGTGTAAATAATTCCATCACCGCAGTCTCAAAACGTTGAAGGAAAACATCGTGTACGTTTGTAACATTTTGTATATTTGTTTGTTACGCTTTCATGCTAAAACGGCTGAACAAATTTGGATGAAATTTGGCACATGGGTAGACCATGACCTCGGTTAGAATTTAGGATATTTTTAGCATATTTCCACGGAATCGTGACTTATGTGGTGGAAACCGCGGGGTGCAGCATGTACAATGAATGTTGCAAAATACCATTGCATACTCAGATCAACTCCATCAACAAAATATTAGGTAAAACTATTGACCAGAAACTGGAAAATTGGAAATCTTGCTTTAAAAAAACAGATTTCATAATCAGAAATGGTTACTACAGATCGTTCAAACTACAGATTTACCTAGGATGGTGAAAATAGCTGCCAACAAACCTTACTTTAGCAATTTCTAAGGTTTTCATTGCCACATAAAAGGATAAGAAACTTAGCCTATTGTTAATCTTTCAACCGGTTGGCAATACAAACATAATCACCAATAAATATGTATGCTGTAGAAGGTCACAAACCGAAGTTTCTCAAGAGATAGTGCGGGAAGGAACCAGTGCTTGAGTGAATGAACGAATATGATCAAGTGACCTATGCGTCGGTCACGACTGACGTGCAAACAAACACACATCGTTAATAGATGTATGATATTTCAGGCATTATTAAACAAATATATAAATATATTATTGCTGATTGATTTGAATAAAACTAACTGAACATGAGGTCCTGGGTTCGATTCCCGGATCGGGCAAAGTGTTATTGGATTTTTCCATCTGGAATTTCTCAGTAGCAGCCCGGAGTCTGGATTTGTGCCCGGTTGATGACAATAGGCTCGCCACCCTTTTACATGGGACTTGAACATAACTGGCGAGTGAAAAAGTCAATCTTTCAACATAGATCAGAATATCAAATCAAATTTTTCTTCTTAACATAAATATCAACAAACAATAAATAAAACGAAATCAGTAATCATTGACACGATAACAGTTAACCTCAAAGTTTAACTGCAGTTTAAATCTAACATTATCTATTAACAACACACGTTAACTTTTCTTAGAGAAAGTTTATTTTATCTCTTTTATTATCTGAATGCAGTTTATGTTAAATACATCGGTTTCACTTCTATAAACTATTGTGGAATTGCTTCACAATCTGCGTTTAATAAATTGATGACCTTTAGAATTATGTATCTTAACAACTTGGTACTAAGAAAAAATCAACTGGAAGTACTTAATTAGATGAGAGTGGCCGAGTTAATTGGACAAACCAATGTCCAGCAGTGGACTGCTGTAAGCTGATGAACAAATACAAATTGTGAACGAAGAAATATTACAAATGGTAACACACACACACACTCACAAACAGCTGTTGGTGTGGTGGCTACACTGGACTACAGGACAACTAAAAATGTAATTCTAAAACTATTCAATCAATCAATCTCCCTAGCCTTTTCCCAACTATGTTGGGGTCGGCTTCCAGTCTAACCGGATGCAGCTGAATATAAGTATTTTACATGGAGCGACTGCCTATCTGACCTTCAGAATCCAATAACTGGGTAATCCGATACCCTTGGTAAGACTCGGGCTTCTGACGACCCGTAACGACTGTCAAAGATCCACGAATGACAGCCGGGACCAACGGCTTAACATACTTTCCGAGGCACGGAGGAGTCTCAGTATGTATAGATGGTCATCCATCCACGAACCAACCCCGGCAAGCCTATCTTAACCTGATGGATCGACACATACGGCTGTTATTAGTTAGCCACGACCTCCTCCTAATTCTAAAACTATTCTGAAGTATTAAAAATCTTATGAACAACACAACCTTAACTAAAAGAAAAAGTTGCCCAACTTCTATAACCATCAGAATTCGTTCCATCAATAACAATAACACTAAACATGATTTCCGTTAACAAATTGGCTAAACGGTCAGATTAACGAGTAATTAACAAAAACGTGGAAGAGATTCGTGTTTTTTGTCACGAGAGGTCACTCGGGGTCAGTCAGGGTCACGGCGGAAACTCTTTGTTGCGTGACCTTCGCGACCTTTATCTCGTGATGCAATTAAACAGTTGAATATCACGATTAGTGGTTTATTTATCTTGGTTTTACATTTGTGCTTATTTTAAAGCTATGATTCTCAGCTTAATTTGAACAAACGATTTTAGATGTTGGTTTTTTGGACTGACTGAGCTCGTGACCAAGTAAAAGTAATAATAGCCTCACGCATCGATCGATCAGGTTAAGCTACGCTTGCCGAGGTTCATCTGAGGATATATAACCGAAACCCCTCCGTACCTCGGAAAGCACGTTGAGCTATTAATCCCGGCTGTCTTTTGTAGATCTTTGACAGTGGTTACGGGTCGTCAGAAGTCGGAAAGTCTGACAACTAACTAGTCTTACCAAGGAGTATCGCGTAACTGAATT
This sequence comes from Agrochola litura, assembly GCA_949152395.1. Classification (NCBI taxonomy): domain Eukaryota; kingdom Metazoa; phylum Arthropoda; class Insecta; order Lepidoptera; family Noctuidae; genus Agrochola; species Agrochola litura. Next base: position 23,780,281 of record OX424495.1, on the reverse strand, counting down.
TTGAAGGTCAGATAGGCAGTCACTCCATGTAAATACTGGTATTCAGCTGCTTCCGGTTAGACTGGAAGCCGACCCCAACATAGTTGGGAAAAGGCTAGGCAGATTGATTGCATAAGATTAAGCTGAAATATTTTAAACCGTACTGCCACAACTTGCTGAATTCGACATAATTATATTATGCTAATTAATTAAATAAATAAACTAATTTTAATTTATCACCAAAAAGTTACTTAAAAATTTAAATAAAATCTAGATCACTTTAAAGAGATGTGCCAATACATTGCCAAATGTAGCAACTATGTACATATTAACGTATATAGTAAGTAATACATGTAACGAACCAGGTCGTGGGAAATATACTAGCTAGCCTTGCAAATGTCGCGTTACGAAAACTGATGCTCGGCCGGTTTTAGCCAACATTTCAGGTTTAACTTTAGATGTTCAGTTTAAGAGATTTTGGAGATAAGCTTGTGGGTTCTGCTGTAACCGAAACTGCATTTAAAACTGGTATGTTTTACTCATTTTGTTTTTTGCTTTTGTATTATTTAATAACTTAAATATTTGTAACTGAATATGGTACTTACGCTATCGTAATTTACACTTTTTTTATTGATTTTTTTATCTATTGTACAGACAAACTATGTTCATAATGTCCCTCGGCAAACCTCGTGTTTCGTCAGTCGTCGGATTTCTATCAGTTGCCCTTTGCACTTGGTGCAGACCGGACGCTCTCAATCGACTTGGAAGTATATAGAGAAAGTCGGAGGTACGATGGATAGGAAAATAGTTTTACAGCTCTACATAGTTCACACGGAAATCAAACAAAACAACAATAAATTACTTAGTTCTGAATTCAAATTATTATACACGATAAATCTAATAATTGATGGACATGGAAATTAGCATTCGTTTGTATTCGGAAATCCGATGATACCCGAGGGACATTAAGAAAATATAAATACTGCTTATTACATTGTCTGGCTTTTAGTCTGTGCTAAATAAATGTATTTTCTTTCTTTATTTCTTATAATTTTAATCTTGACAAAAAGTCGAGAAGGATCAATTAACTTAGGTAGGTACTTGTATCTCAAACCTCAGTATCAAATATCTATTACATACATAATAAAAATACATAGTTATAATGCTCAATATTTCTATCAAATGCTATTCAAATCTAACCTAAACCTGATTTTATGACTATAACAAATGATCGATTTCAAATCGATGCGAGCGATCATCAAGATAAATGACTAACCTTTCAACTACACAACACTATCAAAGTTATGCCAAGCACAATTACAACAATAAAAACATTTTATAAAAAACATGCTCAAATTAATTCTGCATCATTACATGTAATGGGTCAAATAATGTAACACTTTACACTTTACTAGCTGATTAATAGTGTTGTAAGTAAATATGATGAATTGACATACATCTCTAGTGAATGTTGCCAGTAATATATCGAGCCAATCTATAAATTACAGCTTTGGGACATCAGGTGCCAAATTGCCCCACGTTCAGAAATAAAATTTTAATTGGAAACAGATTAATAGCTGCTAGTACTTACACGAATTGCCCCGAGCTAGATTGAGGAACAAAATCATAAATAAAATAGAAACTCATTAGTCAATAATATTTATGTAATTATGTATGTTTAAGATAATGTTGTCATAGTTAAGACACATGACATATGTATAAATAGTAAATGTCAAGATTTTAAATCAGTAGGTGCATATTTAATTAAAATTCCTCACAGTTTAGTCAGTTTATTATGCTGAAGTAAATCATGCTTTGCAATATTTCAGTATTAACTACCTCGTTTAAAGACATTTTAGTGCATTAATTCACACGCGTAAAACTCTTTTCATTAAAAGATAATTGGGTTAATAAAGTTTTCGTTACAAAAGGTAATTTTATCAACAGAAGTTGATCATCAGATAGGTACATAGGAATAAAATCATGCTGGGAAAAGCATAAGAATTTATAATAAATATTATATTATTAAACGAGCAATACCTGTATATTTGTTTGTATATATATTTGTACTCACGTTCTCGAAATCGGCTCTAACGATTTCGATGAAAGTTGCATGCAATATGACGTTTACAGGGGCGAAAAATCGATCTAGCTAGGTCTCATATCTGAGAAAAAATTGTTACTCCGTATTTTCACCCGAGCACAGCTCGGTCGCCCAAAGCTTAGAACAAGATAATGAATAATGACATTAGAATAATGACATGGCAGCATGGAATTAGTAAGTACCTACTATCATGGCAGCATGGAATAAGTAAGTACTATACATGGATTAGTATGAAGTTTCCTATCCTATTAAATGATCATTCTCTATTTTCGCCAGAACTACAGAATGCTTCTTTTAAAATAACCACGTTTTGAGACAAAATATGTTCAAACATACAACTTGCTCCATTCTGTATGTACAAGAATTTCGGCAATACTTTTGCAAAATATTCTCCGATTTTACATAATACCTTTTTGTACCCAATAATTTTATAAGTGTAGCCATTACACGATAGGCTTTCACAACGGAGATAAGTCGCTCGATTATATTATTATAATTATACAATAAAAGATAATTGTGTGCCTTCGCAATCGATTATCGAATTACTGCTAATCTAGTTCCATAGAATCGAGTTGCTTTTTTTTGTCGATTATTTTTATTGTGTCTTATTTGTAATGCCTTTTTTATTGACTAGAAAGATGACTGTTGAATTAACTATTTAACAAAAATTATAGGTCAATACATTTTATTTATTATTTATTTAATATGCAGCCCAGAAATGTACAGAGGCGGACTTAATGCCATAGGCATTTTCTACCAGTCAACCTTTGGGTGATGCAGAGGCAAACAGTCGTAGGTGCAATTACGAAAAATTGAGGAATAAAAAAAATATTCAAATATAAAGATACACATATATTATACCTTTTACAAAACATAAATATAGTTTAAATGCATATTTAAGTATATAAAAATTAGTACAAATAAATATATATAAATACATGAATCGATTTTTTTTTAAGTCTGTTTTTTTTCTGAAAAGTTTTTATAAATTAAAGATGTAGATAAGTAATTGTGAAAAACCAGACTAGGAGAAACGTGTTCGCAGTCAAGTAAGGTTGACAAAACTTAGGTAACAAAGTATACTTGTATTCATATCATGTCTGAATTTGTTTTCGCTACTCTTTTGCAATATTTTCCTTGTGTAATTTCCTTTTTTTGTTTCTTCCATTTTCTATTTACCGCAAACGTTATAAACGGTCTGTTGTGACCATGTCCATTGTTTTATACAAATAGTGTTTCGAAAGCCATATTGCATTGGAATGTTTTAGGTTTAAAATGCGTGTCTTTTCTATTTACACTCTCGTCATCTTTTTATGTGGCGTGAAGATACGGATTAACATATAGTTTAGTCTTAGTTTGGTAAGAACATTGACGCATAGAAAAGCTTGTCCTTGTACTGCAAAAGATACTATGATTATTAATATGTACTCATAAGCTCTGAACTGCATTTGTTTTAAAAATGTGTTTTTTAATTTCTGACCGCTATCACCTCATTTAAATTATTTTGCTCTTCGATTATCGTCTACATCTCAGTTGCAAGTCGCCAAAGCATTATGGTCTTTATATGTACCAGGTTTAATGTCCTTTTAGAACAATTTACCTTAACACTTTTGACTCCACCCATTTTTTATAAAGCTCATACGCCATGCCGCCATACATATTGCAAGTTGACTCCCAGGAGGGTCACCGGCATTACGTTTGCGATAAAGTTAGCCTTCGAGGCTGGAGGAGTGTCACCGGCATTAGGTTTGAAATCTTGTTAAAATGTCGTTGTCGTTGTTCTTGTTATTTTAATATTCTTTTCTGAAATTGCTAGTTTTTATAATTTTCTTAGTTTTAATGTTGAATTTCCTGTGCGTATCCCAATTTTATTTTCTTTCTTTCTTTTCTTTATATACAACTAATTTTATTTTCACAGTTTATAATGCCGAATTCGCTAAGAAAAAGCTACATTTAAAATGAGCTTTCCGCGACGGCTCCCGCCATCCCATATGGGACTTGAGTGATCCCTCCGAGGGCTCCCGGCACTGAACGTGTTATTAAGTACCTTTTTTCACCAACAGACACGAAAGCTGTTTGGAACATTTTCGTCAGCGGGTTCTCTAAGCATTTTGGCCTTTATTTACATGACCGGTGCTACCTATACAGTTCATGAACACACACAGTTCGTGACGTCCACATTGTGTTTTTGTCAGTTTCGCTTGCGCTTGCGTTCCCACGAACATTGAGATGTCTTCTAAAAACGAGTACCTCTCTTGATATATTCTGTGTTAATTTGTGTCTTTTTAGGTATCGTTAATTGCTAACATGTTTGTTAGGTTTCTAATTCTTGAGTCCTTTTTGTGGAGGAGAATTTGTCCTCGGTTGATGACATCGATGTAATGGCAGTTTTAACCAATTAGGGAAATTCGATTGAAGAATCCCAGCTATCTAAAACATTTTCATATGCGATTAAGACAAATCTGTTTTATTTTGACAGTTCAACAACATTCATTGTGTTATTTACGTTGATTAGCAGATTGTTTTCCTACTTATGAAGCAATGGATTGTGATTGATCTTGTATTACGCAATTAGAATACAGGTCACTGGCTGTTTACACGCAGCACACTACTCAAAACACAAAAGTAGCCAAAACAAAACTTAAGCCAAAACACACACAATACAAAAGTAGCCAAAAGCCTCGTATTCAATCAGTAAAAAAGTTCAAATAAATTGGGAGAAAGGCAAGAGAAAGATTATGAGTTACTTGTATAATTATACTAAAGCAAAATAACACATAACATAACGACTTGTTTCCCAGAAACGTTTCAGTTTCATGTAAAAGGGGGCGAGCCTATTGCCAACAATCGGGCACAAATCCAGACTTCGGGCTGCTACTGAGAAATTCCAGATAGAAAAACCCAATAACCCTTTGCCCGACCTGGGAAGCAAACCCAGGACCTCATGCTCAGCAGTAGTAAGTAAAATTGCCACATTTAATTTGGAAAATGGAACTCTATTTAACATACATGGTGGCAGGGACATCAACACGAAAACTGTTACCATGGATTCAGTACATGATTCTGAACACCCTGCGTTAAATTTTTCGTCGGTTACTTAAAAAAAAAACAGCTATTTCATAGAAAAGTGCAATACCTACGCGGTCAAAATGTATGGAAAAGCTGATTTTTTTTAAAATAACCGACGTAAAATTTCAACGCCCGGGGTTTCAAAATCATGTACTGAATCCATGGTAACAGTTTTCGCGTCGATGTCCCTGCCACCCTGTATACTGAGTGAGACGCTTGTTACAACCTTCTTGCGAGAATTAATCTAGAGTTGGTCAACTTAGTTTTTGTACTAAATACTGCACCAAACTAGCCTACCGTCACTTTTTGTGAGCTATCCTGATCTTTAAAGTTACACATTACTGCTCTATTGCTAAACTTTGTTCTAAGTGGAGATGGTGAAGTTAATATAATTGATTTGCACTTTATAAACCCACTTGATTGAACTAAGTAACTACACTTAATATAATATCGTTGGGAAAATATTATGACTTTGTGTTATGTAAAATTTGAAGCAATACAATAGGAAAAATTAAAAAAAAAAATCCGTCAGGTAGGTACCTAGATTATAAAAAAAATATTGGGCACACATATTTTTCTTTTTTTACGTAATCAAAAGATTGCGGCGATGCATTGAGTTAAAATGTGCCATGACGTCACGCCTATGTATATTAATTAAAAGCTTTTATTTAACTTGCAATGTATGTATGTATGTTTGTTCTGGTGAAATCTTGCTACTCAATTTTGAAGCAGATATCTTCAACCGATTGAGCTGAAATTTTGTATACACATTTAGTTTGGATGACAATACACGATAAGCTGTGTGACGTTATTCTAAATCCAATATGGCGGAAAATCCAAGATGGCGGAATAGTTATTATTAGTCATAAATTGTGTATAATGAGGTTATAAGTTGATAGTTAAAATTTTATTTTCTTCTTTTTAGAGCATTTAAATAAAAGCGAATAATATTTTTTTATACTTAATTGTGACGTAGCGAGCCTTCACTCCCCAACTTTAACGCGTTTTATCTCAGTCATGTTTTATTAATATTATAAAACAAAAATACGTGTAATATTTTTTATTATCTGACTGACAATGAATGAAAAACAATGAATAAACAAGCAGAATTATTGAAAGACGAGTCGAAAAATGAAGAAGCATAAGCAAAAGATATAAAAATAAATGCAAAAGTAGAGGCAGTCTATCATCTGAGTCAAATAAAATTAAACTCTGCAGACGTGATGGGTTCAATGTCTAAACACGATGAAATAAAAACTAAAAATTATTTTTACGAGTCAATAACCCCTTATAAAAATGTATCGAATTTTCATTTTTGTTTTATCGTGTTAAGGTTGAACTAGTCGCGGGCTCGAATTCACTAGTGGGCATGGCCAAAAAGCACGTTGTCTCACCTGGAATCGTGCCCGACAGAGATAGTATCAGTGATGAGCAGTTAGACGCTAGTCTACGTGCACAACGTCTAGTTCGCACGCACACAAACACCGTTCCAAACAATTTTAGTAAAACGGGCGCAAACAAAATTACGAAAAGTCCTTTGGAAAAGCGAGTTTTATGAAAAAAGCACTACATACGAGTAAATCAATTACAAATCAAGTTTATTGAACTTTTCGATAATTGAACTTTGTCAGTGTTGACTTTGTTTTGGAGATTTTACACTTCTTTTATTACTTATTTACACCCAAAGTTCCGTTAAAATTAGCAAGAAAAGGGAATCTTTGTTGGCTCATAACTTTTTAATAGCTTATTGCTTATTATTTTACTAGTCTGTTTCCGCACAGACAAAATTTATAATGGGACAAAACTATATCATGTTTAACTTTGGATATAAAATGCCAAACAGTGGAGTAAAACCCCCCGAAATTTATATGGAAAAAATATCAACTAGTTCCATCTTATTTATACCTATCACGCCTGCTAAGTTTCGCTAGCTGATTTTATTTGACCCTGTATACAGTTTAGTCAAACCAATTTAAAAGAAAAAATAACAGTTACAGATGAAGCAACAATAACCATTTAGAAGAACAAACTTATGAAAGAAAACTATAGTAGCACAAAACAGATAACAGATACAAAACTAAGATGAGATCCTATCGGCAGTAATAGCGAGCCCATTGTGCAGTAACCTCCTTATGATAATCACGAGTAAGATAAAAAGCTAAAATTATTAGCTGCACCACATTCGACGCTGAACGACCCAGATCCCACGAGAATAATGTCAAATATGATTGTTTGTTTAACTGCCGTTTAATGCTGTTAACTGAAGGTTTGTGAGTAAAGTTTCAATCCACTGCTGGACATTAGGATTGTCTCAAGAGGCACCACAACAGCCGGATCACCGCCTTTCGTAGACAATCTCTCATTGCTGACTTCTTCAGTTTGTCTCTCAACTGAGGCATCCAAAATATTCCTTTATATTTTTCAAATCCATCCTCAAATATGTACGAGTATGTATATTCTTTAAAGCATTTTCCAATTTTCTTTAAACAATTAATTATTTTTGTTCTCTGGCATTTTGTATTGTATCTATCGTCTTTAGCTGATAGTGTCTTTAAGGCAATTCTATCAGCTTAGTATACTTAGTAGTTTCCACTAACCACAGTAGCTTAACGTGCATCAAGTAATTTGCATTCAATTTCTATAATTTTATCTCCATCTCATTTGTCGTTTCCACTCCGGTCGAATTATCAGATAATTTTGTATTTTTCATACCTACTATTTTAATCCCTTGCAAATATCTAACACCATAGAATGTAGGTTTACATCGCTATCAAATCTACATTTTGTAAGGACACAAATCCCATCGATACTTCCGTGTCCTATCTGAGAACGAGGCCGGTTGCGATTGCGCGCGCGCACCGATACTAACAGATCTACAGGATATTAAACTAGATTGAATAAGATATACCCGACATGATTAACTATCTGTTATTTAATTATAACTACTACAATAAAATATTGATGACCACGAGGCTGAAAACTTTCAAGTTCTTGATAACTTTAAGTTAACTTTGGGAGATAATGAATGAATAGAAAGCTAATTTTAAAACAAAAAAAACTTGTAATAAGACGGTTAGAGGTCTAAACTTTTTGTCCTAAGAATTTTTGGACAAAAATATAGAGCTGCTGATGGTTATTTTTAAGCTAGTCGTAGTAAGTATTAGGAACTGACAAATATTTCAAAGTGTCTAACCATATTTATGTTTACTGAAGAAAATGGAACATTGTTAAGTAAATGACCATGAGCCAAGGCGGTTTTTTTGTAGTAAGCTATAGTAGTAAACAGGAACACTATTTTAATTTCAGATAATTGTAAATTAGTAATCAGAAATAAACAAACAAAATTGCATAATATGATACAGTACCACTTCCGAGTCCTGGCTGGGAACTAGGACGATTGCGCCAGACTTTGCTGGTCCCGCGCCTGACCTACAAGCCTACCGCGAAGGTAGTACATGCAGATTAGAATTATTTTAGTTTGTATTGTGTCTAAAAATATTTCAGCAATTTTGTCACTAGTTGTGAGAAATGATTAACACTGGGGCCTGTGTCTCAGCAATGGGAACATTACAATATGTCAAAAAAACCTGTCCAATCCAAAAGGGGCACATAGGTACTGCAATAACATTATTAAAAGTTTAATAAATATATATTATTAAATTTAAATTTATAAATAAAAATATATTAAATATATAATATTTAAATAAAAGTTATTGCTATTTAAAATTCACATTTTTGGTGCCAAAATTACCCCAAATCCATAAAAAAGTCATAAGAAATCCATAAGAAAATTTTTAACAGGCGTCATAACATAAGTTATTTCTTGTAGACACCCGCTAAACGACGGCCGCCCGCTCTCCACGTAAAACTCCTCATTGAAAAATATGTGGTGAATTATTTTTTCTTTCCTGTGTCTTACCACATAAATGGACTCTCAGTACGATACCTAACAACTGTTGTATAGGCTGATTATGCTTCAAAATAATACCACCCAACTCTCATGACAGACTGACTACATATCAATCATATGAATCACGCTACAGCTGGTAACTGATAGCCATAAATATGATAATATCATATTCTGTTGCAATGGACGCTCAACTTGAAGCATGCCCACGCACAGGGGCGGACCTAATCTAGATGTACGGTGAATAGGTTAATAGAATTAATGAAAGATTAATCAGTTATTACGGAGGCGTGACTTATATTAAAAGATCGATGGCCTTCAAAATATTCCTGAAGTTTTTGTAAATGAAATTAGTGTACCATGAGATTGTTTTCTACTGTCGCCTACTAATGAGTTGGTATGAGTCACTGTAACTTGAATAAATAAATAATAATAATAAGTAAAAACAATTTTCCCAAAGAAAACCTACATGAAGAAGGAAAAAATTTATAAAAAATATCACGGATTTCCAAATTAATCAGTAGTGTATTTAATGAAAATTAGAGCAGTTTTTCAGAAAATCTTGAAAATATATTTCCACTTGACACTTGTAAATGATCTTCAGATTTTTTTAACACAATTAAATTGACCCTCGATCGTTTTCAGGAACACAATTTTCAGTTACAACTTTTTCAACAGTATTTTGTACCAAAACATATTTTACAGTTTTAATTACTTAGAAATGTAGCTATGGAAAGTTAGCGTATAAACTTTTTGTGACTTTATTTTTATTCACTTTTTGCTTTTTTTTAATCAAAATCAAAATTTGATTTTATGAACTTACAAATGTTTTCACCTTCGTTATTTTTTGCATAGTCGACAAATATTAACAAAAATGTTAGTTAATCCGATAAAATAACTAAGCTTTTAGAAATAATAATCAGAATCCGTAGGTTCGAACCCAGACAGGCGCTTTACTTTGTGTAAATTATTTCATCACCACTGCTCTCAAAACGGTGAAGGAAAACATCGTGAGGAAACCGGCATATCCTAGAACCGAAAATTCGAAGACATCTGACATCTACCAACCCGCACTGGGCCCGCGTGGTGGATTACGGCCCACTCCCTCTCACAGAGAGGAGGCCTGTGTCCCAGCAGTGGGAACATTTATAGGCTGATGATGAATCAGAATCCAAATCGAGCCAATAACATCGGAGATATGGCAAATGCTAATCATAAAAAAAATCAAAATATAAAAAATTGAATAACATGACAAATATTAAAGATAGACCTTTTAAAGTTATTCTTCGAGAATTTTTCATGAATCGGCGGGCTCTTGCCGATGGGCGACATTGTTTAAATAAATATCGTGCCAATTTCTAACCAACATACTCGTACATTAAGTGTACAGCGGTCGTCGTCCACTTCCCGCGATAAGTTTCACTTTCCGTATATCCAAGTTAACTTTCGTTGTTTTCTCTAACGATTGCTTTAGCATTTGTTAGGTAATTCTTTTTAACTACGCGAGAATTTTAATACAGAACAGTTTCGTGTTTATTTTTAGAATTATGCGTTGATGTTTTTCGTGATTTAGATAGGTATCGAGGTAGAAAGAGTTGCTACTTATCGTAAGTTTTAATTTAGTTCCTTATTAGGTATTTTTAATTAAGTTAAGCAAACTGCATAAATCTGAAATATTTAAGTAAAAATACAGAATTGTTCAATCAAACTAAGTTTTGCAATTTTTAAAAGGTTTGATTTTATCGGAAGCATTTTATATTTAAATATATCAAAATATTTTATTTGACATTGCTAATCTAAACGTATTGCTCAATTTATATGAATATTATGCATAATAAATGGCACTACTATTTGATTTAAATAAATTACTAACTAATCAATAAAATGTATCGCGAAACTAAACGCAATTTTTATTAACTATGCAATTTGTTAATAAATTTTATAGATGTAAGTAATTAATTTGCATTTCAATCGAAACATATCTTTCAGATTATTATTTTTTTGTATTTTTTTTCTTTTGAGCTTGTCAATCCTGCAAATGCGAAAGTGATCTTTGAATATCACCAGACCTATAAAATATACAGAAGAAGGTTATCGACCCGGCCAACCAGTTGTCCTTTCCGAGTGCGACTGACTAGACCTAGGCATTAATCTTATTGCCTAACATTTCTAGAATATATCACATTTGTTTAACTTTCATTTTATTTCGAGTCCTTGAATGCAAAATAAGTTCAGAGTTGAAATGCTCTACAAATGTTTTATTGTTAAAGTTTAAACGTAATTTAATTAAAAATAGCTGGTAGCTTGACGAAAACAGTTAAGTCTTATTCAAAAAACAAGGTAATTTGCATAAACCCTTATTTTTTTAAATCTAAAACAGTTAAGTTTAATAATAAATAAATCTATTCGTAAAAAGTTAATTTAAATAACTGACACAAAAAATCGTTTGTGTTAAAGAAAAAAGCATTCAACAAATTGTTACACTTTTTATACAATAGCAAATAGAACCGCAAAAAATATAAACTCGAACTAAATGAACTATGCACGAGTAACAGATACAAGCAACTCTTACAATTCACCAAATATCAAACTGCAACATCAATTATTCACATGCAAAACAATAGACGCAGAAATGTGGCTTAGAACCACCTTACGATAGACATTCTCGTTTGTTCCACAAAAAAAAAACCACTGCATCACTCGAGCGCGAATCCGAAATCCAGAGGGTGCGTTCTAAAACCACAAATCTGCACTTAATTTTGACACTTACGTAAAATTTGGCCGCCATTTTAGGGTTAAACTGTCACTAATGTCACTCGCGAGGCATGCACATGCGCGAAGGGTACGCGCGCCGAATGGCCGCCGAGTGTTCGCGCTCACTATATAACCTCCCCCCCAAACTATTATTATATTAATTACATTCAATGTTTTCACTGCACGGCGTTGAACGGATCGATCTGGATCATTTGCTTCCTACTGCGATAGTCCCGAAATACGGAATTTTAATGGCCCGTAGAAAGTTTCCGACACACATTACCGACACTACATTTTAATTTACAACTAACAATTAGTTTTATAATAAATTTAATAACGCAATAATACATACTGTACTGGTTTGCTCGATATAGACTGTCACTGGCCAGTATACGAGGTGTTTATATTATGTGTAATTTAACTTTTTCTATTACTTCCGATTTAGTTCTGTTTTGCTCGATCATTGATCTCAATGTACGTAGCAAGTTGGTCACTTCAAAGTCTGGAAGCATCTTTCAGGCTCAGCGATACAAATTTTTATATTAAAATATCTTTATAAATTATAGCTTATGTTACTCAGTGATAACTGATAATACTTTATTTATTTGTTTTATTATATTCGGGATACTTACAGCTAACTTACACAGTGTTCTTAAACAGTATAAAATTGAAGGCCATTTACAAGTTTCCACTGATAAACACGTAACATAAAAACCAAAAAAAAAGGTCGGTACAAAATACCTATTAACATAAATTAGGAAATAAATAGTACACGATAAATTATAAACTAAAAATCATGTTTTGCTAACAATTACTTTTCTGCATAAATGCATTTTGCTGGTGATAGAATTTTTAAAACCGCTCCAGTAGTTTTTGAGTTTATTAATTACAAACAAAAATTTAAATCTTTTCTCTTTATAAAATCATAGACATAGCGCTGCGAACAATATAGTTTTGCATGCCAAAACTACACCTCCGCTCTGTACATACACGCTCACACGCACATATTTACAATCAAACTACACCTCACTAAGTGCACACATGTTTACGAAACCGGCTTCACGTCACTGTTGACAGAGGTATGTCTTGGTTTTTTATTTGGTCTGAGTTGTAGACTAATTCAAGTTAGAAACATTTTTAGGACAAAGGAAGGAAGGAGGGACATTATGTGGGTTAGGCATTTAGAAACATTCGTTACTAGTATAAGCTTTGGGATACAATAAGACGTCGACAAGACTAAGATCTAATTTATTTCGTGACTTTGCAAAGTGATGTAAATTCTTCTCAATTCTTAGGAAATTATAGTTATATTCTTCCAATATTGATGACCACGGAAAGTTAGATTTTTTCAGGAAATTTCTTAATTTCCTGATAAACAATTAAGAATAATATTTTCTTAAATATTATTCTTAATTGTTTATCAAACTATTAATAAATATTTTGGTGACTACGATAATGTCACACTTTCAGTCTGCGTACTAATAACCTTCAATTGACATTAAGTTATCTAACGGATCTTATTAATGTGACCGTAATATTATGCATGTAGTATTTAGATTCATTGACCATGTTGCATCAAGACCCAGACCTAGCCTTGGTCTAGATTTGAGCCTCACTAACTGCCGAGTTGGCTGAATGTTTTGAAAGACAGTGAGGGTTGAGATGCATCATAGACAATTGGACACCCGATGAAGACACTTACGATGGAGGATAGTTGCGGGAATAAAAAGGATAGACGTTGACGAGATTAAAGGAGAAAGTTAATAATTTGATTAGTAACTAGCTGAATCCCGCGGATTCACCCGCATAAGTCTCGATCCCGTGAGAATATCGGGATAAAAAGTATCCTATGTCCTAACCTAGGTCATGGTCTACCCATGTGCCAAATTTCATCCAATTCCGTTCAGCCGTTTTTGCATGAAAGCGTAACAAACAAACACAATAAAAATACAAAAAATCTAATATTTTCTCTGCATAGATCATGTGATATTTTTTGTTTTTTATACTTTATTTATTTATGGATTGTAACAACTTATACTTAATTAATTGATAAAAATAATAAAATTATATACTAATTTAACTAAAACTATTCATCGAAAAAATCATCCGCATACATAAATAAAATAAAGTATTTGTTTAAAATAATAATTTAAAAAATTACGTCTTTTCTCTTTGAAATATTAGTTTAGATAGATGGAATATTTTCGGCTTAATATATCAGCTGAAATAAACATCACTTGTTTGGCAGAAACACAAATGATATTGATAAGAATCATTAAACTAGGACATTGAAGATGGACTATTCTTTTAAGTCCAGTGGTTGCAAGCTCGACTGAACTTGGGGCATGGGGGTCTTGAGTTTGATCCCCGGATTGACTAGGTTTTTCCTTTAAGAAATCCTCAGTAGTAGTAATAAATCAATCTGCCCAACCTTTTACCAACTAAGTAGGGGTTGGCTTTCAGTCTAACCGGATGCAGCTGAATACCAGTATTTTACACGGTTCGACTGCCTATCTGCTCTCCACAACCCAGTAACTGGGAAATACGTTACCCCTTGCTAAGACTGGTTCTCAGACTTTCGGGCTTCTGACGACCCGTAACGACTGTCAAAGATGCACGAATGGTAGCCGGGACATACGGCTTAACGTGCTTTTCGAGGCACGGAGGAGTCTCGGTAATTAATGATGGTGACCCATCCACGGACCAACCCCGGTAAGCGTAGCTTGACCTAATTGAGTGATCCGTGCTGTTTACTTATGGCCCCCGTATTATTCCTTAAAAACCCAGCACATCTCAAAAATAAGTTCACGTGACGTTTTCGTCCCGCTGCGCAGGCGCATAGCCCGCGTCAACTCGCGTGTATCGAACATTACCACCTAATTTACAAAATTACGCTACACAATTACCTACGAATAAATTACTAATTAAACTACTTACATAACGTGTTACATTCAACTTGACTATGTGGGTTGCTTGCACATTTTAGGTGATACACTTTTATAGCCTATAAAAATGTTGATTTATTTTTAGACCTACTTTTTAAATGATAAATGGCTGAGTTTTTGCTTAGGTAAGTAAGTATTAATCAAGTAACTTGTCAACTTGATATTTTTTTGGCCAAAAGTAGACAGATATAAATAACTGTTAAAATAAAAACAAAATAAACTTTTTTTTTTAACTTTTTCTTGACCTCGTTATTTCAAGTTAAGACAATTTTAATTTGATATAATACCAGTGACTTAGCAAAACAAAGATTCTCGTTCTAAGTAGCAAATCTTTTGCCCTGCAGAAATATGTAAATTATATTAATAATTATTCACAGGCCTGCAATGGTTTTCCTCTTTGAAATCTGAGTAACGTTTTCTATAGTTTCAGATGTGCTGATTACGAGAAAAATAATAAAAAAAAATCCATTACGTCAGGATTTTTTGATATTGAATATTTAAGATTTTGCTGAAAAATGTCGGAGCGCCTATATTTTAAAATTTATAAAACGTCATTAAATTACTTCAGCTTAATTTTTATAGCATTTAATTAGTGTAAGGGGACATAGAAATCGAAATCAGTAATTTGTTAATTACTACATAATGAGTAGGTATGAGTAATTCGCATTAAACATGTCGAAAACGGTTAATTTTGGCTTAATTTAGTAATAAGCTTATTAATACATAATGATTAGGTATTATTACCTAATAGTTATGAATATTTAGAGAAAGTTGTATCAAGGAAGATGGAACACTAGTTTGATGGCGGACTATTTTTGGTTATTGAAGCGCGACGATCCAAACCAGAAATTTAAGCGGAAACCGCACAACCGAAGCTTCCAGAAAAAAAGGACCAGGTTCTACAAATAAAATTTACATGTAATTTAGACTAGTAATAAGTTGTTATTATATATTAGTAGTTTGTTAAGTTAAAAGTAATGTACTTTTTAAATATATATTTTTTTATGTGACAACTTGTGTTTTTTTCCTATTTTCTATTTGTACCTTTTTTGAAAAATCTAGAGGTGATGGAGAAAAACAAAGTACATATTTGTAATCAACGCACCAAAATACCCTAGAATCAGCTATCAAATTCCCGAGAGGAAGTTATGACCCTCATTTTGCAGGCCTGTGATAATGTTCAGGATCGCAGCAGGTGGTATTTTGTAGTTTCTGTCTTACTCTCAAGGGAAAAAGGAATAAGTTTATGCATGGTATACATGTAAATAAGTGGGGCATCTTGTCCGTTACAAGTTGATTTATTTACTTAGTTGTCAAATGGATGCTTACATGTCAAATGGGCTATTTATCAAACTATTAACTAGATAGTTTCGTTAACGATTCCTTTACTAAATATAAATAACTTATTTCGATTTTATAATTGCAAAAAACAGGTTGAAAAATTAATTATTATATTATATCTTATAAGGAAATAACAATTTATAATATTTATCTAATAAATAATATTTTTTTATCTATATGTTATTTATAGATCATGTTCTAATTTTTGTTCATTTAGGATGAAGAATTGACCTACTACTTTTAATTTAAATGTTACATCCTGAATGTGTTTGATAAACGATCTTAGTTTATAATTACTTTGTTAATATATAACATAACATAACATCACGCCTGTGTCCGTCTAAGAGTTAGGCAGAGCCATTACCTTTAGTACCTACACCCACTTTTTACCAGTTATTTTTAAGTCCCATGTCATAGGGGGCGAACCTATTGAAATCAACCGGGCGTAAATCCGAACTTCGGGCTCCTTCTGAGAATTATCCTGACCCGATGGTCATGATAATTCTCAGTAGGAGTCGAAACTTTAATTCTGCCTCGATAGGCAGTGTTAAAGTTAATACTTATTATAACTTTATTCAAACGTAGGGCGTGAAATCTTGTTTCCCCGAAGGGTTGGGCAGAGGTGTCTCTGTAGCAGGTACACCCACATTTCGCCAGTTATGTTTAAGTCCCATGTAATAGGGGGCGAGCCTATTGCCATCAACCGGGCACAAATCCAGAATCCGAGCTGCTACTGAGAATTTTCAGATAGAAAAACCCAATAACACTTTGCCTGACCCGGGAATCGAACCCAGGACATCATGCTTAGCAGTAGCGCTTGCGACCAACGAGGCAGACACCGTTATTATAACAAACATAAACGACATTCCTAATTCCCACAAACAAAACAGTTAATACAAAAAGAAACCGCAGCATTTTGACAATACTTTTAATTCCACTTCCCACAAAAAAAATCTAAACACTCGATCACCTACTTTTTGACAATACTTTTATAACATGCGGATTCTTGAAAGGGTCCAGCGGCATTGTGGAAGACCCAGGCGTAGATGGCGGGACGAACTTGACGCTTATAGGAGGGATTGGTCCATATTGACTCAGGATCGAGTTGGGTGGAAAAAGGAAAGGGCTTTTGCCCTGCAGTGGGACAATACGGGCTAATTATTATTAATAGTTTTTGTTCTTTTACATTTATCGGGACCCTGGGGTCTCGGACCTTTGGAAGGCGTACGAGGGGCCGAAGCCAACTCGCAGAGGCCCCTTAGACAAATTTATATGGAATGAGGCACCAACCGTCGATAATCCCTATATGTACTATGCAAGTGCACCCAAGGACAACCCCCGGTTGGTGTAAGATTATTGCAGGATATGGAAACAAAGCTATTGAATGGGTTTGGGTGGTTTAAGTTGACTGGTGACTTGAAACTATGGAAAGACCTGATCAATGTTTTATATGTGCACGAAAAAAATGGCAGGAGGTGACTTGCACACTCAATAATCGGCCCCCGAAAACGGTCGCTAGCACATAGTGTCGTAGCGATAAGGGGGCAACATGTCCTGAGGTGCTTGAGGAGTAGAAAGGTATTTCACGGCTTTCAGAACAATTCCAGAGCCCGGACAATGGTCAAGATCCCTACGAGCACATATTGGAATACTTCCTTCCTCCGAGCACGTTTGCTCTTGCCAATCTCCACTCAAGCCGGCCAATTAAGGCAAGAATGAGGTAGGAGCTCCGTTCCTCGTCAGTGTTCACTCCAGCCGGCCAATAAAGGCAAGCCAGAGATGAGGAACAAGACTTCTCTCAGGAGATAGGGTCCGTGGGGTAGCTACTGCCCAACAGCTCGCCACATGCTGCCCTGCGAGTATTTGTATCTCTCTTGGTCTGGCTCCTCAGCCTAGATCTGTTCCGGCACAGTAAACTCTACCGGCACAGACCTAGAGTTTGGAGCCCACAAGCCCCACGATGACGTCAACGTAGAGATACGGCGGTTGGGTTATTATTATTATTATATATTATAACATTCTTCACTTGTGACCAATACAGCTCAATTAGTAACTGAAACCACTGGAGTGTTGACCGCAACAGTTACGCCACTAGCTACCGACACTTGTGGTCAACAGGCATATCCGCGTGGAGATAAAATTAAAATTATTTAAGAGAAATGCATGTGTATTATAATATACACCGTGAAATTTGGATCACAATTTTGCTAGAACAAACGTTATTCAGACCATGGTCTACTACCATTCTACTGCATCCAATATAAAAAAAAAACATAATTGGTTTTTGAAAAAACACAAAAAAGACTAAATTTAAAATGTCAAGATTATCTACTGCTTACTAAATTTCGTTTATGGAGGTACATTTCCCTGTAGACAATGCTGTGTCCCGTGCGTGGTGTCTGTGTTGTAGGGAGTAACAATAATCTTGACATTTTAAACTTAGTCCTTTTGTGTTTTTTCAAAAACCAAATATGTTTTTTTTTTATTGGATGCTGTAGAATGGTAGTAGACCGTGGTCTGAACAACGTTTGTTCTAGCAAAACTGTGATTCTAATTTCACGGTGTATAACCATTTAAGTACCAAATTCCCTTCAAGATTTTGTAACAATAAATAATAATAATCATAATGACTTTGTAATTGACATGAAATGTATTTACACGCCATAACATGGCAGGATATGCTGAAACCAAAATTACTGTGACATCACTTGTACCATATTCTAGCAAATAAATATTTTCGATTTGATTTGATAAGCAACCTTTTCCCAACTATGTTGGGGTCGGTTTCCAGTCTAACCGGATGCAGCTGAATATCAGTATTTTACATGGAGCGACTGCCTATCTGACCTCCACAATCTAGTTACTGGATAACACGGTACCCCTTGGTAAGACTGGTTGTCAGACTTTTGGGCTTCTGACGACCCGTAACAACTGTCAAAGATCTACAAATGACAGCCGGGACCAACGGCTTAACGTGCTTTTCGAGGCACGGAGGGGTCTTGGTATGTAAAGATGGTCACCCATCCACGGGCAAACCGCGGCTACCGTAGCTTAACCTGATCGATCGACCCGTGCTGTTATTACTTAACCACAAGCCCCTCTGAATAATTTGGATATTAGACAGATTTCGAGACATTGTAAAAATGTTCAATGAATTCAAGAATTTTTATTTTTAATTGTTCAATAAGAAATTTAAAAACTTTTGTTTCCTGTTTAATTCCCAGATAATCCAATTCCCGGAACGTTTGGCTCCAGGCTGGACCAACTAACGTTCCTGACTAATTCACCACTTGATAGGTAATATTCCATTGACCACTATTTGAGGCTTATTGGTCGATCCACACAAATTTACTCCAACGAAACGGGCGAATCGTAACTTTAAATAATATTATTTTAACCAACTTCAAAAAAAAGGGTTCTCAGTTCGTCGGGATATTTTTTTTAAATATTTTTTTTATGTAGGTATGTTCCCCGATTACTCGAAGACAATTTTTTCAAAGAAAAATTTCTATTTTTGTTTGAAAGGGTATACTTTCAAGTAAGTCCCACTGTCCCATTATTATTTGGTCACGATCTGATGATGGGATCTTGGAGAAATCGAGGGAACTCTTCAAATATTATAGGCACAGCTATAGCGATTTGGGTATTTTTGATGAGCAGTTGACATTAGGCTACTGTAACTTAGATAAATTACAAACCAACCCACAAAAAAGTGATAAAGTAACGTTTTTTACAAAAAATACAACCGACTTCCAAACTACAAAGTGAAAAATAACTTTAATTTCAGAAGTCGTCTTTGGAACAGTAATTTAGTTTTTTGACACCGACTTCCGAAATAAAGTTAAAATATGTTTTTTATCTGTAGGCGATTCGCACGAAGTTAATTTATTTGTAGGCAAATCGACAACTCCAGAAATACGTATTAAGCAATTGACACATTTTGAATTTTATTCAATAAAGTTCAGAAAAAGTACACTACGAACTATTTATATTTGACAATTATATTTATAGTTAGAAGCCCAAAATTCTGACAGCCAGTCTTATCCAAGGGGTGTCGTGTTACCTAGTAACTAGGTTGTGGAGGTCAGATAGGCAGTCGCTCCATGTAAAATACTGGTATTCAGCTGCATCCGGTTAGACTGGAAGCCGACCACAACGTAGTTGGGAAAAGGCTACGCAGATGATGAATTATTCACACTCACATAATGCTCTGATGGCTCTTTTCTGCAGAATAAAAACTTCTCATTATTAATTTAACTAACACATTTTCCACTTAACTAACCGTCACGGTGCATTCCAAGAATACCACATAACACTCAATAATAATATCTTTTGCCACAGTTCACTTGATTAGAATCGAACCTGTTGTACTTTACGTAAGTGCGGGAAACAAGTTTGCTGGTAATTACTTCAAGTTATTATGCAGATTATAAATTCCAGGAAATTCTTGTGAAATATAGATCAGAATTAAAATGATAGATTGTAACTTTGTTGCTAGCTTAGCAGCTTAGACTGTCAGTTAGCGAAGTTGTGAATGACATTAGTTACTTATGTGCCTTCGGTTTCGCTGAAAACCAGCGCTATGCAATATGCTGAGCGATGGCCGTTTTGCGTGGATATGGCGATTATTTTCCACAATTTGTTATTTACTGTTTTTAATTTTTCTTTGCATCATGTTTACCTCAAATAAAAAATTTTCTTTCTTTCTTTTTCTTTCTTACCTACTAGCTACTGCCTTTTTTTTTGGGTGGGAAATTATCAAATAACTTCTCCCGCTCTGGGTGGAGCGGGAGGGCGTGTCAGACTCTTACTGACTAAAACCCACCCGTGTTCCTTCAGTTGCCATGTTGCTACGATATCCCTATCGGCCCATATTCGCAGCCCCGGCAGGCATTGGCCCTAGCGGACCCCGTCAATTCTGCAGACATCTCTTTGAAGCGCGCGTGGAACACAACGCGCCGTCGACCCGGGTACTAGCTACTGCCTGCGGCGTCGCCCGCGTCCGCCCTTATCTTTTTCCTAAAATGAAAGTAGATTTTGCTTTTGTTACTCCATACAACATCAGCTATCTGTCAGTGAAAGTCCCGTCAAAATCGGTCCAGACGTTTCGGAGATTAGCGGGAACAAATAGACACACAGACATTAATTTTTGTTCTAAATGCCGTAAATACTTTCATAACCATTTAGTAAATAGCTGTTATTTTAACATTACAAAGAGACATTTCAATTTTATTGATTAATAATAAAATATATAAGTATGTTTATATATTTGTTTATACAAGATTGTATAGATTCGGATACGAAGACCATTCTAAAGACGATATTCATTAGGTTTTTATCCATTTTATTCCAAGTCTATAATTAATGAGTTATTGCTAAAACTATACTTAATAGATTTGTTTTAAATAAACGTAAGTAAATCGAATAAAAATGTAAGAATTCAAGAAGTCTATATTTTCTTCCTCGGTTAAAAAATGGCTGAAATTAATCATAACTAACAACTTAAATAATAACAAATTATCTTTGGCTCTACTAATAAATTTACCTTCCAGGATACGGGACATCTCACTGACTTAAAGGTCACGAATAAAAACTATTGTTACAAGAAGAAACTTCCCCAATTACTGTCAAAATTTTTAGTTAACAATGCAAGGAAGCCTCATTAGAAAAGGCCCTGACGGTGGTAGCGACACCTATCACTTGGGACAAGAACTACCGGCGGGAGGCTGTCACTTGCGGTGAGATTCAAGGTTACTGACTTCCTATTAGAGCTGACTTCTTACCTTGCAAGGGTTTTTAGATTAAGGTTACACTTCGGTGTCGGTCATTCTTCCATACAAACGTAGTATGGTGATTACTCGTTCGTTTTTCTTTCTTAAGTAAAAGTAGCCTAAATTGCTCCTTATAAAATCAACTATCTGCCAGTGCCGTCAAAATCGGTCCAGCCGTTTCGGAGATTAGCCGGAACAAACAAACAGATTAGTATAAAAAAAAAACAGATAAATATTTTTGGTATAAGTACCGTATATTCTTTCTTTTTATAAAAGAGGGGCTTGTGGCTAAGTAATAATAGCCGCACGGGTCGATCGATCAGGTTAAGCTACGCTTGCCGCGGTTAGTCCGTGGATGGGACCATCTTTACATACCAAGACCCCTCCGTGCCTCGGAAAGCACGTTAAGCCGTTGGTCCCGGCTGTCATTTGTAGATCTTTGACAGTCGTTACGGGTAGTTAGAAGCCCAAAAGTCTGACAACCAGTCTTACCAAGGGGTATTGTGTTACCTAGAAACTAGATTGTGGAGGTCAGATAGGCAGTCGCTCCATGTAAAATACTGATATTCAGCTGCATCCAGTTAGACTGGAAGCCGACCGCAAGATAGTTGGGAAGAGGCTAGGTAGATGATGATGATGCATTTACTAAAAATGCTGTTATTTTGACATTACAAAAAACACATCAATTTTATTTATTTTTATTGTATAGATATATTCCAAATCAAAATAAGAGTATAAGAATTTGTAAGAAGAAAAATCTCATCGGAATAACTCAATGCCACTTAGTTACTGAATGAGCATGGTATTGGGATCATGTATCGCATACATACTGGTCATAGGTATTTCTGCTTCAATACGTGTCAAGGACCAGTGGCCCAGTGGTAACGGCCGCAACGGTCGAAGTTCAAACCCAGACCGACACTTTACTTTGTGTAAATTATTTCATCACCACTGCTCTCAAAATGGTGAAGGAAAACATCGTGAGGAAACAGGCATGTCCTAGAACCAAAAATTAGAAGACATGTGACATCTATCAACCCGCACTGTGCCTGCGTGGTGAATTACGGCCCACTGCCTCTCACAGAGAGGAGGCCTGTGTCCCAGCAGTGGGAACATTATAGGCTGATTATACCGTGTCAAAAGACACCGAACACTTATAAATAACAACACCCTAATAAAGCTAATGTAACAATGTAATATCATCCGCAACCTTCACGCCTCTAAAATAATATGTCATTGTAAAAAATACAGTATTTTATATCAAAGTACGCCGAGCTAAGAAGAAAAGCAGAACATTACGTATCAGTTGCAATCGTAAGCGATACTTACAAATAAAATAGCCAAGAGAAGCTGTGTTTGAACTCAGGTCAAGTTGCGAAGGTTGTCTGCTCTCAGCCAGCCCCTGGCAATTTTTTTTGTCTCTTGTGTGTCGAAAAAGACAGCATTCCTCTGTGTAAACAAAGCTATCTTTTTTCACACCCACTGGATGGAAAATAAATAAAAAACAGTGGCACTCCGGGAGTGCCGACAGAAGTGAAAACTTGAACAAGATCGCCTTGGTGGAAGAAAAATACTTGTATAGAACATCGGTCTGTAACCTTATCTAAATAAAGAGCACAATCGCTTTTATAAAAAAAAAACTTCCAATACCTTTAAAGTAAAAATACTTGGAAAGAACATTGATCCGTAACGTAATATAAATAAAGAGCACAGTCGCGTTTACAAAACGGTATGAGATGTCGGTAACGGCGTCGCGAGTTAAATTGTTTTTTCCCATCTCAATAATTCCCAACGCGCCTAAAGAAGTTTTTACTTCAAAAATATCACTGATCTTGACTGGCTGGAAACAGACGTAATCTGGAAGCAGGGTAGTGCCCATGTAGTGCCCCCGCCAATACGAGCCAAAAACAAAGAAAAAGGGCAATACCTTCTCTTGAAAAGTTTCGTCGTTTTTTCAAACCGTCATAGCTTCGGCCTGGATAATGCTAGTGAGCTCAAATTTTGGCCAAGATGAAAAAAATATAGAGTTGGGCCTTGTAGAGTTAGGGGCTTGGCTTTACATTCGATCTGATAACTTTTTTAACCCACATTTCGCCTGTAATAGGGGGCGAGCCTATTGCCATCAACCGGGCACAAATCCAGACTCCAAGCTACTACTGTGAAGTTCCTAATGGAAAATCCCAGTAACAGTTTGCCCTACCTGGGAATCGCAGCCAGGACCGAATGCTCAGCAGTAGAGCTTGCGGCCTCTAGACCAACAAGGCTTTATATGGACTTAGTCCTTTCACGGCAACAGGATATACAATTAGGTACATATAATGCTGTTAAGTGAATGATATGCCTATTACTGCCTTTTTGTGGTGTTAATCGAGGTCTATTTAAAGTAGTCATGTGTTAATTAACTTTGATAAAGACATTTTGCTATTGGACATTTATTTTCTACTTTCAAGGATATGGTTGTAGCCGAGTCAGTGTTCTACGGACAAACCGCCAGGTCAAATCTACTCGTATCTCCGTGGTCGCAGGAAAGTCCGAAAGGGATACCGTGGCCCCTAGCAACATACAGGCAACTGAAGGAACACGGGTGGGTTTTAGTCAGTTAGAGTCTGACACGCCCTCCCGCTCCGGCCAGAGCGGGATAATTTCCCACCCAAAAAAAGGTCAAATCTATCCCGCCAAAGTCAAAGTCAAAGTCAAATCATTTATTTCAAATAGGCCCATGTATGGCACTTTTGAACGTCAAAATTTACAAAATATTAAAATTGATTCTAGTCGCCCCTTCCAAAAGGTAGTTTTCGTATGGAGAAGAATGGGCAAGAAACTCCACCGTTACTCTTTTAAAATGTTTTACAATTGTTTGTATATGCACGTACATTAGTTAAATAATATTACCTATATGTGAAGACGATGCACTTAGAATAAAAATTACTATACCACAATAGGTAAAAAGAATTAAAAATGAAGCAACGACAGATAATTTAATATGTGATAGATACATGGTGCTCACATATTTACAAACATTGTAAAAATAGACGATTTTCCTAAAATTTTGTAATTAATAAGTGTGTGAGAAAGTAATCACAGAATGTAAAATCAATGTCATAAAACACAAAATAATCAATTTTACAATTAAATTAGCAACCAGTTTGATTTTGTCTTGATTCTAAAAACCACCAACCGCCACTCCAGAACCTTTCGGCCCCTTCAGCCACCTGTTCTGCAATTTTTCCACACGTTATTAATGTTAAATTATCAATAGTGATTTATCAAATAGATTAACGTTTATCTACGTATGTTATGTACGTACATTAAGTGCGAATGATTCAGACTTTCCGGTAGAAGGAAGCGGAATTACTAATGTCTGCAGCAAGCAATCACGTTCTTTTTATTATTTCTCATTTAGCAGCTGCCATTTGCAAAATAAATTAGCTAATAAATAATACAGGTGAACATTTTAAGTACCAGTAATATAAACTTGTGTAGAGGATTGCTGGCTGTTGCATTAAAAAGGCCCCTTTGTTGATGATATTTACTATTCAAGGGGGGTCGTGTTACGGTGAGCAATGGGTAGCTCGCCATCCGATAAGGACCAGGCCCGGGTCGATGGTGCGTTGTATTCCACGCACGCCTCAAAGAGATGTCAGCAAAACTGACGGGGTCCGCTAGGGCCGATGCCTGGTTGTGGAAAAAAAGTCCGAAAGGGATACCGTAGCCCCTGGTAACATGGCAACTAAAGGAACACGGGTGAGTTTTAGTCAGTAAGAGTCTGACACGCCCTCCCGCTCCACCCAGAGCGGGAGAAGTTATTTGATCATTTCCTAACCAAAAAAATAAAAGCGGGGTCGTGTTAGCCAATCAATCAAAATACTACATGGGCACTTACCTATGAAACGTCAGGGTGCACGGTTTCAATTGGTCGTTTCCTATGGAGAAGAGCCGGCAAGAAACTCCACGGTTACTCTTTTAAAAATTAATGGCTTTTACAATGTTTTTAAATTACAGTGTTATTCGGTATGGGAGAGCAGTAAAAAAATACCAGGTACTTAACAAAATAGAAAATGGTCCACAAATCGACAGTCTGTTAAGCCTACAACGTTCTTACATTCATAAAAGATAAATAAAAACCCATTTAAACCAAATTACATGATTGCCAGTAGCTGGGTTGTGGAGGTCAGATACGCAGTCGCGTAGTAGCATGTAGCTGCATCCGATTAGACTGGAAGCTGACCCCATCATGGTTGGGAAAAGGCTAGGTAGTGACGTGTTGGATCATTTAGCTCCCTTCAAAATGGTTGAGCTGAATGGTGCTAATCCATGCGTCATGTTCGTGAACGGGCGCCGTCAGTTGGAACTGGTCATGTCTTAGTTGCTATGGCTGGTCAACAAAATTTCAAGTTTGTCGTGCCACACGGACTTTTTTGATATTTTTTACTTTAATTGGTGATTGTAATAAAAAATAAACAGTTAAAAAAAATTTGCTAGACAAAGATTTTATTCTATTGAGTAATTTAAAATATTAAGAAAAAATACGGATCTCGTAAATCAAAAGTTTATTTTTTTATAAATGACTTAGAAAATCTAAGATTTTCTTGAATATTTAGCTTCTGGTTGGTCCCTTTTAATTGTCCAGCAGTAATCTGCTAACATATTTGGGCTCCATTTGCCCTGGTACCGCTTTTCCATATTAGAAATATCCTGATGGAACCTCTCGCCGTGCTCGTCACTGACAGCCCCTAAATTGTCAGGAAAAAAATCCAGGTGCGAGTGTAAAAAATGAATCTTAAGTGACATGTTGCAACCTAATGCTTGATATGACAATAACAGCTCGCTAACCAACTCTCTGTAGCTGTCACTCTTGTGGTTACCCAAAAAATTTGCAACAACATTTTTAAAAGACTTCCATGCTGATTTTTCTAAATCGCTTAATTTTTCTTCAAATCTTGAATCTTTTATTAACTCCCTAATTTGAGGGCCAACGAAAATACCCTCTTTTATCTTTGCATCACTTATTTTAGGGAATTTTTCTTTTAGATACAAAAATCCACTCCCATTGCGATCCATTGCCTTCACAAAATTTTTTATTAATCCTAATTTGATATGCAATGGTGGTAGAAGCACATTATTTGGCTGTACAAGGGGTAAATACTTTACGTTTTTTTGCCCAGGAACAAACGATGCACGCTTAGGCCATTTTTTTTTATATAGTTTTATTAGTTCTGTTTCGGCTATCCCATTCACATAAAAAGCAGCAAAACTTTGTATAACCCAGCTGAAGTCCAAGTAATAGTGCAACAACTTTAAGATCACCGCAGATTTTGAAGGAATATGTACTGTAATTTATTTTTTCAAGTAAAAGTTTCATATTTTCATAAGTTTCTTTCATATTTGCAGCATGGGCCACAGGTACAGACGGAAGCTTATTTCCATTATGCAATAAAACTGCTTTTAGACTTGCTTTCGAAGAATCAATGAATAAACGCCACTGAGAGAGATCAAAATCTATGTCCAACATTTTCATAAGCTCATTTATGTTATTGCAAAACACCAAATCTCCATCCTGAGAAAAATACGTTCTGAAGTGTTGATCACGGTTTCGAAAATAGCTAACTTTTGTATTATGATGTAGCAAATTCCATTCTTTTAGACGAGATCCTAATAGTTCTGACTGTTTTTTTGACAAATTTAAATCTCGAACCAAATCATTTAGGTCTCCTTGAGTTATCAAATGTGGCTCCTTTGCAATTTCTTCAAACTCAAAGTCATCGTCCTCGTCAACACATACACTTGAAGTAGACGGTTGTGAATTGTCGTTCTCAACAGACGTAGTTGCAACTGGTATTAGTTCTGGCAATTTTTTACAATGAGAGACTGGTCTTATAGCCGAAGATAAGTTAGGGTAAATAACTGTGTTTTTTTTCTTGTAATTTATACCTTTTACGTCAGTGAGACAAAAATAGCAATCTGAAACGTGATCTCGCTGTTCAGTCCATATCATGGGTACAGCAAACGGCATAGGTCGTGCACCTTTTTTCCAGTCAGTTAAATTTTTCACACACGTTATGCAACAGACATGAGGGGCCCAGGATTTGTCTTGATGGGCGACAGAAAAACCAAAACATTGGTGATAACACTCCATCACAAGATTTGTAAAATTTCGTCGTTGTTTTTTGAATGTAAGTTCTCCGCAGACATAACAAAAAGAGTTAGGATCATTAATACACTTCCTTGACATGCTCACAGGGTTAATAAATCCCAAAAAAGTGTTCAAATTCAACGATTAATATTTTTATAACGATTTACTTGTAAGCGTTTCTGTTAATTTACTGCCGTAGTACTAGTTATGAGTATTACCGTATCACAACAAATAGGAGGCTAATTGACATATGGCAACTGTGATTTAATAATGAGGGTAGATTGATAAAACAAAATTAGCTATCAAAGTTCGTGTGGCAAAACCAGTGTTGACCAGTATTTTAATCTATTAACATTTTTGAATTATTCTTTGTTTTATCTTTTATTACGGACGCTTCTAACGTGCACGTCTTTCTATATTGTTCTCACATGTATAATTTCAACATGAATGATGTAACCAATATTTTGTAACAATTTTTTTATTTAAAAGAGTGTCCGTGGAGTTTCTTGCCCTTCTCCATAGGTACCTACTACGCTTTGGAATGGGCAACTAGCTTCATATTTCTGACTGACCGATACCTTGACAATTCAAAAATGCCTGTAAATGGTTTAATTGAAATAAAATGCTTAGAGTTTGAGTTTGACGATACTGAAGTAGGTAGGTACACTACCTACCTATTCTACAACTTAGTTCATCTTGACACGAGACAAAAATGTCTTCAAGTACCTACCACGGACTTTTCATAGCCAAAGGCTAATGACGTACTGAACCGGAGCCGGTCGGCCTTGTCACCGCGCCCTTTGTCGAGCTATCATAACTGGGCCACGTATGTGAATGCTCCCAACTAGAGCACTTGAATGAGCCGCGGTAAACGTGGAGGTGTGGCTGTCATGACACTTAGCATTATGCTGCTTTGTAATTTTATAACACCTATTACAATAATCGTTTATTTGGAACAAAGACAAATACAATAAAAGAAAACAATGTTAAACGGTGATGCTGCAAAAGTTAAAACCAAGCCCGGAAGATAAGGACCAAGCCCGGGTCGACGGCGCGTTGTGTTCGACACGCGCCTCAAAGAGATGTCAGCAGAACTGACGGGGTCCAGTAGGGCCGATGCCTGCCGGGGTTGCTATTATTGTACGAAAGGGTTACCGTTGCCCCTGGCAATGTAGGCAACTGAAGGAAAACGGGTGGGTTTTAGTCAGTAAGAGTCTGACACGCCCTCTCGCTACACCCAGAGCGGGAGAAGTTATCTGATAATTTCCCACCCAAAAAAAAAAAAGGTTTAAATGATAGGGTAGGTTGCTCCAGACTAATACTGCCCCCGATAGAAAAAAAGACGAAGAAATATTATTAATAAGCTCCATGTGAGATACAAAATATGACTCAAAATTACTGCAGATTTGTTAGCAAAGGGATATCAGGACAATGAAGTTACCACACCTCTGATTCTAAACACGAAAGACCACTTACAGTGGGTAAGAACGCTGATGAAAGACTACTTATTTAAAATTTCAATCATCTTTATGACCAGCCTCATTTTCAGCAGCTGCGAATTGCCCATCTATACTAATATTATAATGAGGCATTTGTTTGTTTGTTTATAAGTTTGTATGTAGGGGGTAATCTCTGGAACTGTCAGTCGGATTTCAAAAATTATTTTTGCATTGGATAGCCCAGTTTTCAAGGAAGGTTAGGCTACGTAACATCACGCTACAACCCTTCGGAGGCGAGCAAACAAAAAAAGTCAGAAAGGACGCTAACCGAAAACGAAGAAATAGTGCGGGCGGGCGATGGGTATGCAACGTGGTGAGTCGGGGGCCGAAATTTCACGCGGACAAATGCGCGGGCAAAAGCTAGTAAAAAATATAAAGGAAATTGCAACGTATCCTGAAAACATGTTGTAGAATTACCATTCTTAAATATTCCTACCTACTCCTTTATTCCTAATTACTATTCCTTGATGCAAAACATTCTTTAGAAGGTCGCCTAGGTCCGGTTTACCATCAATGCGTCACAAGTATGTGTAACATTGTTGCA
This sequence comes from Agrochola litura, assembly GCA_949152395.1. Classification (NCBI taxonomy): domain Eukaryota; kingdom Metazoa; phylum Arthropoda; class Insecta; order Lepidoptera; family Noctuidae; genus Agrochola; species Agrochola litura. Next base: position 23,750,235 of record OX424495.1, on the reverse strand, counting down.
TGCAAAGAGGTTATGTGAGCTGGTGAAAATTGTGCCTAGTCATTGAATGATTACAGTACTGTAACAGTTTATAGTTATATTTGTTGTGTTATATTTTAATTAAAGTTAAATAGTTGATACGGTACGATGGGATTGGCATATGTATGGACAAAAACCCCCTGTTGTTAATAAAAAAAAAAAAAAAAAAAAAACATTGTTGCAGTTTTGCCATAATTAGGCATATATTACTTACATATTCATAGCAGGTATTATAAATTGATCACACTTGGTAATGAATACTTGTTGGTGGCTTGAATCCATAGAAATATGGCTTGAATCCATAGAAATATATAAAACCAGCCCAGTGCAAGTCGGACCCGCACACGAAGGGTTCCATACCACCGTACAATATTTAATATTTTCTACAAAAACGCTGAATAAAACACGTTTCTTGTATGGGGATGGAGTTAAATTTTATTTATATACTAGCTAACCCGGCAAACGTTATTTTGCCATATAAATTATTTATGTTTGGGGTGGACCACCCTTATCACTTAGGGGTATGAAAAATAGATTACGACCGATTCTCAGACCTACCAAATATACATGTAAAATTTCATAAAAATCGATCAAGCCGTTTCGGAGGAATATGCAACTAACACTGTGACACGAGAATTTTATATACTACTAGCTGACCCAGCAAACTTCGTTCCGCCTAACAGTCAATGAATGTGCGTATTTCTACCCTACCTACCCTACCTACCCTACCTACCCTACCTACCCTACCTACCCTACCTACCCTACCTACCCTACCTACCCTACCTACCCTACCTACCCTACCTACCCTACCTACCCTACCTACCCTACCTACCCTACCTACCCTACCTACCCTACCTACCCTACCTACCCTACCTACCCTACCTACCCTACCTACCCTACCTACCCTACCTACCCTACCTACCCTACCTACCCTACCTACCCTACCTACCCTACCTACCCTACCTACCCTACCTACCCTACCTACCCTACCTACCCTACCTACCCTACCTACCCTACCTACCCTACCTATCCTATCTCTCAAGTTGGATCGAACTGCACATGGTGTGCAAATTTTATTATAATTGGTTAAGTGGTTTAGGAGTCCATTGAGGACAAACATTGTGACACGAGATTTATATATATTAAGATATAGATTTGTAATCACGTTCTCGAAAACGGCTCTAACGATTTCTATGAAAGTTGCAATATAGGGATTTACGGGGGTTATAAGATAATTTCCCCCCCAAAAAAAATTAAAAAAGTACTAGGATTTTGCTGGGTCTCATTTCTGGTAAAATTTGTTTTCTCTATTTTCTCAGCCTCGGGAATGTGATACAACGTTGATATACCTGGACGATATGTTTATCTATTTTCACCCGAGCTGAGTTCGGTCGACCAGGTACTAACATTATAAGCTTATTGTCCCCTCGAAGGTCACAATTGTCCGGTTGTGTTTCCGATTGTGCGTCACTTCAAAGTACTCAGTTTGTCAATCTTTGACTTTGCAAGGTCGTGATCTGCAATCTGTTCCATTTAATATAATTATTATCTAATAATAGACACGTAGATTGGTTCTAATGATTTTTTGTCTTGAAATTATCAATGGTGGATTATTACTAGTGATGGTGTTTTTGTCGTGGTGGTGGTCTGAAAGGATTATTGTCGTGTTTTTGCGTGTGGTTTTATTTCTTTAGGTAGGTAGTAGAGAAGGCCTATGTGTTCTCAAAATCTATGTCATCGCTGATTTACCATCTATTTTAAGATTTGAAAAAAGTGAGGATTATCAAGTGGAGAAGACACGAAAAACCAAAATACCTAGTAGGAAATACAAATAAAAGTGGAGAGAACTCCTTACAAAATGCACTTTGGCAATGTAAAATCTTCAATCTCCCGAAAAAATTTCAATAAATCTTAAACATACCTAGTGGGGTTTATGTATAAACGTTGCTTAACACGTTCAGTGCCGGGAGCCCTCCTGGAGGGTTCAAGTAGTCGCATATGGGATGCCGGGAGCCCTCCTGGAGGGTTCAACTAGTCGCATATGGGATGCCGGGAGCCCTTCTGGAGAGTTCACCTAGTCGCATATGGGATGCCGGGAGCCCTTCTGGACGGTTCACCAAGTCGCATATGGGATGCCGGGAGCCCTCCTGGAGGGTTCACTTAGTCGCATATGGGATGCCGGGAGCCCTCCTGGAGGGTTCACCTAGTCGCATATGGGATGCCGGGAGCCCTCCTGGAGGGTTCACCTAGTCACGTATGGGATGCCGGGAGCCCTCCTGGAGGGTTCACTTAGTCGCATATGGGATGCCGGGAGCGCTCGCGGAGGGCTCATTTTAAATGTAGGCTTTTCTTAGCGAATACAGCATTATAAACCGTGAAAATAAAAACTGATGTAAATTTTAACAAGATTTATTAGTAGATGTGGTTGTTTTAAAAATTGAGCATTTTTTTTTGTTTCAAATATTCACTAAAAATTTAAATGGTTGGAAACTACGTATAGCGACAAGACCCCCTGAAAACACTATTTTATTTCGTTTTACTGTTTTTATAACACGGTTTTAAACCTAATGCTGTTGACCGTCTGCGATGGTTAACTTTAGCGCAAACGTAATGCCGGTATGGCGTGGCTTAGAGTTCTATGAAAAGTCGGTTAAAGTAATGATTAGTGACCTGTTTAACCATACATTTTTGACTTTTAAACGTCTCCATAAAAACATAACATCACGCCTTGTTTCCCCGAAGGGTTGGGCGGTGTTGTCCCTGTAGCTGGTACAGCCTCATTTCGCCAGTTATGTTTAAGTCCCATGTAATAGGGGGCGAGCCTATTGCCATCAACCGGGCACAAATCCAGACTCCGAGCTGCTACTGAGAAATTTCAGATAGAAAAACCCAATAACACTTTGCCCGACCCGGGAATCGAACCCAGGACCTCATGCTCAGCAGTAGCGCTTGCGACCACTAGACCAACGAGGCAGTCAACTAACAACAGGCAGGCTGTCAGTAACTTTAAGCAATGTTTATTAATAAAGGGTAGTAAGTCTAGACACTATTTTCGTTCATTTAAGTGTACGTGTTAAGTGTATTTAGTTCCCACGCCCCGTCACCTCAGTTTTTGTCGATAACTTCGGTTAATGATAAATGATAAATGATAAATGATTTTATTTCTGTAAGTAGGTTTGTACAAACACTTTTACACGTCAATCATATTTTAAAACTAGATGAGGTCGGCGTTTCCTATCTGACTACTCTGAGAAGAAAGGCCGAAACAAACTCAGAGGTCTCAGTCTCTTTTAAAGTCCAGACATAATCTTGGTCATATTATGTGAAGGCCATGTGGATTGGTGTCTGAAGTGGTCTTTTGAGGAAAGCACCACACAGATTGAGAGGGCCTGTCCAGTCAGTGCACGCGTTAAATCGTGATCCATTGAGTCACATTCGTGCTGCCAGTTTTTGTAATAAAAATATTTGCCATTTCATTTGTTTTCTTGTACAGGATTAACTTCTGAGTATGACTGGCTATTCTTTCATTGTGATACTGTCTGCTACTGGATATTGCACTCATCTAGAGTATCAAAAATTATAAATTAAAGAGCCAATCTTGAAACACGTGTTAAAAAAATCTATTCAACGTATAGCTAACAGTTGGGATTTGTGCCCGGTTGATGGCAATCCGGGCTTGGAACGGGTACCAAAAGTACCTACGGGTTCTGTATCGGTACTTAGCGGTTCTTGTCATTTCGGTACCTGGGTATCGGTTCCCGGGAACCAGTTCCGGACGAGTAACGGTATATTCCACCTAACTAGTACCAATACCAAATTCAGGTACCCGGCGTGTACCAAAAATCTCATATTTGTACGAGGAACCTCGTACGGTTGGCCACCTTGAAGTTTTTTTCTAATGCCTATTAACTATCCTTTTTACTTACTATATCTGTTTTCTCACTCTAACTTACGGAAATATTTGTTTGGTAGGTACTAACTGGTCTTAGTGCCGGTACCGTAGGTACCGATACTGATTAGATACCAATAGTACAGGTACTACGTCTTTTACCGATACCAATAGTAGTATCACACCAAGGTCAGTAGTACCGGTTTCCAAAAATACCGGTATTTCAAGCCCTGATAGCAATAGACACGACTTCTATTACTCTGCTTAACCCTTCGGGAATTACAAGCGTGATACCAATATCTAGTACTAAGAGTTAATTTAAAACCGCCAGCTTTACTAAAGATGTTTAGGTACTTTGTACAAATGCAAAATATTTAAACAAATCAGTCATACCAGCCGCTCTACTTTTGAGGAAAACGACCATCAACAATTCAACATCCTTGGACATCTTTTTATGTCAAATAAACGTTATAATTTCAGATATGTAACCTTATTGTCTTTTAAAACTGCCTTATTTATACGTAATTGCCTGTAATTATTACTAAAAAGATTTTTCTGCATCCAACAAAGGAATTTAATAACAGTTTCCGTATTGTCTGTAAATATTAAGGCCGCTGATGCATTTAGGAACACGTGTATTACTCACACTGTTAAAAATAAAGTCACTACTACTTCTAAATAAAGTATTATATAATCTGTGCCTAAAGGCAGCTTAGAAAAAAAAAGTAGAAATTGGCGCCAAAATTTGCGACCGCAATGACACATTGTCATGTCAAACAAAACAAACCAAGGCAACGGCCATTGGTTATTCAGCCAGTAAAATGTTACGATAACGTACTGCGTTCCGAAACCGAATCGAATAACTTTGCCGCGGGCCGCATCGCAAATGAAACAGTACAAACTTACAACTACACTCACAAAACTATAAAATAAGCCTTATCTTGTCACCTTAAAGGTCGTTTTGCAGCAAAAAGAGATTGTTTATCGACAGTTGCTTTACATGCAAGTTGCCTCAACGTATGACTTGTTCCAGATATGTCAAGGACTGTTGTTTTGTAAAAATACTTTCTTTCAATACTTATCTTTGCAAATACGCCGATAAAATCTACAATGGAATTTATTTTTTTCCACGCATGCTATAATGAAACGCCTTTGATTCATCAGGCTTGATACGATCGATGATTGCAATAATTTTTTCTTCAATTTATTCGATTCTCCTTTTAGTAGGCTTTATAAGGTTCCGTACCTCAAAAGCAAAAAACGGAACCCTTATAGGGTCACTCGTGTGTCTGTCTGTATGTCCGCCTGTCACAGCCAATTTGCTCCGAATTTAATGAACTGATTAGGTACACATATGTATTTCTGTGACCCAAACACGGACGTGTAACGTAAATATGAAATTAATTTTGAATATGAGGGTCAGTTTTGGGGGGCAAACATGAAAATTAAAACAAAAAGCTTTGCTAACTGTACGTACCGTGTGACATATCGAATGAAAGAGCTTATTGTGAGTATCTCAAATATAGTTATTTTATAATTTTAAAATAAAAACATCTGAAGATATTTAGGAAAATAGATGAATGTTAACCATTCCCCCTTATCTCCGAAACTACTGAGCCTAAAATTGTGAAAAAAATACAGAGAATGGTTCTTTACTCATAGATTACAGGAAAATCTATAAGTATAAGTCTATGGTCTTAAAATGACAAATGGTAAATCTTTCAATATTATGCGTACAAACTTAAATTTGCAGTTGGAAAGTGTGGGAGAACATGTTTTTCAAGGATAATTTCATCCCAACTACGGAACCCTTCATTGTGCGTAGTCCGAGACGCACTCGGCCGCTTTTTTTTTTAATTTACGTTCGTATTTGACCTTTATCCTCATGGTAGATAATCATGAGCAGTGCGGTATAGAGTGGGCTATGCTCGGAGTTTCTTTGAAGAATAAAATCAGAAATGAAATTATCTGGAACAGAATCGGAGTTACCAACATAACTTGTAGAGTAAGCAAGCTGAAGTGGCGGTGGGTCGGCCATGTTTGTCGAAGGACCGATGGCTGGTGGAGCAGACTAGTCCTGGAGTGGAGACCGCGTATCGGCAAGCGTAGTGTGGGACGTCGCACAGTGGATCGAAAAAAGGCTCTCGAAGACATAGGAGCTGAAATTTTGAAAGTGTCGGTTTTTTGCTTGAAATGGCTTCTATAATAGAATACAATCTAGTAGGCAAAGTGGTAACGTATTTATTTATTATTTGCAAAAAAAATGCATGAATCTAATGCAGCTAATGGAACAGAGAGAATAGCCATAATGCACACGGTGATGTAACTATTTATTTATGATTTTTCCACATACTTGATTTTTTTAGATTTAGAGCGATTTTTTTCAAAAAAATGCCGCACTTTATTTCTTCACCTATATGAATTATGTCAAAAAATCATAAATAAATAGTTACATCACCGTGTGCAAAGATATTATGGCTATTCTCTCAGTTCCAGAGATATAAGCATTGGCTCCATGCATTTTTTTTGCAAAAAAGAATATGTTGCCACTTTGCCTACTACTTTGTTTCCTATGATATATTTATGCATGGTATTGGTGCCGATTCCCTTGTTCACAAACTAAACTAAATTTAAGTTCAGTGCATCTTTTTCTTTCTATTTCATTAAGAAAAGGACAGAAGATAAATTTTAGTTTAGTCCCGTCAAATTAATCAGCGCCTGTCACTACTCCATACAAGTTTAGACGTGATTAAAAACTTGCCAACTAAAATTACGTCAATCAAGCGCTGATTAATTTGACAGGACTAAACTAAAATGTATCTTCTGTCCTTTTCTTAATGAAATAGAAAGAAAAAGATGCACTGAATTTAAATTTAGTTTAGTTTGTGAACAAGGGAATCGGCACCATTGGCTATCAGAAGCCATTTCAAGCAAAAAACCAACACTTTAAAATTTAAGCTCTTATGTCTTCGAGAGCCTGTTTTCGATCCACTGTGCACCGCCCAGCTAGATGGACCGACGACCTTAAGAGGGTAGCTGAAACAGCCTGGATGCGGAAGGCGGAGAACAGGGTGTTGTGGTGCAGCCTGGGAGAGGCGTAAGTCCAGCAGTGGACTACAATTTGCTGAGTTGAAATAATGATGCAGTCAGCAATACTGCACCCTTGCCTAGATGTAACCAGCAAATCCGCCACTATTCATTCGTAACCTCAAGACCCCAGCTATCAAGAAATACAAATTCGAATACATGACCACTATAAAGACCACTGAAATTCCGCAATCTTTAAAAAAAAAGAGATAACACCATTTCCTTCTCATGTCCCAGCTAATGTAACATTAAGTGGACATACTTTCATTCACACGTTGCCGTTATACTTATGTAAGTTAGAATTGGTTTAACTTTGAGAACACAAGGAAAACATTTAACAAAAACCTCAAGTCTTCACTATGTTACATTAAATAAACGTAAAAAAAAACGTTAAGAACTCCTCGTTGGGCTAGTCATCCATAAGCTGTAGGTACACGGGTCCTTTGGCGCGTAGCCTAAATCGGAAACTATTATAGTACATACTAATTCCATGGCCACAAAACAATTTCACAAATGTTTACCAACAGCGCCCCCTTTCAATCTCAATCAAGCACCAGAGAATGACCAGAGAGAATGCGTCCAGAACATAGACATATTTCTATTTCAATGGTCCAGAACATGTCCAGAAATTGTCCAACTGTCAAGTGTCAGAAACATACATAGACATATCTATTTCAATCATTGAAATAGAATGTCTATGATTTCAATCGATTTCAATATGATTTCAATGGAAACCATAGACATATCAAGTAATTCTATTTCAATGATGGAAACATATATAAATTACTTTCTTCTATGGTCAGAAACGCATGTGGCATCCTCTCGACGGCCGGACTGTATCGACTATAGAATAGAATATACTCTTTAATATTCTATCTACACCATAAGATTGTATGTACGACTATTTTATGTAAAAAAATGCGTGGCTGTACTACTGGACACGGCACGCATAGTGAAGAAGTTCCTCTCTGTCTAGAGCCCTGACCACCGGCAGCTTGGTCCCTGTTTCTGATACCAATGGGCTACTATTTTATATTTTTATTTTTATAAAAAGAAGAAAATACGTTTATTTGCGGTAAAAATGACGCAAAGAAACAAAAAAAAAACACATAAATAACAAATTGGGGGAAAATATGCGTCACTTCCACGCAAAACGGCCATCGTTCAGCATACTGCTGCGACCCCATGCGAGATAGAGCCCCAGCGCTGATTTTCAGCGACAGCCAGCGCTGACGTGATGACGTCAATCGGTGCAGCATATAGTGAAATAACAAATCAAAAATAAATACAATACTTAGTCCTAAATGTTTATAAATGTAAACAATATGTATTGAAAATTAAGTAAAGCATAAAATTTAAATACTTTATTCAGACCTTGATCCAATTATGATGTTAATATTACTCTCTATTTCTAAGCTATGTTAGTATCATTATGTAATACAAAATTTCAATTAATGTATCTGCTGCACTCACCTGACGCACCGGGTACATGCACATATACATGTACCTACCCAATGCGCCAAAATGGAGCAACATGGCTTATCACATATGACCTTCAGTATGCCGTTGACGCTCCCACGCACTCTGCGCATCATGGACGCAATCCGGCCAACATTCCTGGTGCACTGCAGTAACGTGGAAACCCCAACAATTACCCGCTAAGAGTGACTGCTGGCTTCTGGTCCGACCCCCCAAACCTTGCCCCAAACACAATAGACATTTTACTACATACATTTCCCACAAATCTAAATACACTCCGACAATTTCCACAATTACATAATCTAGTAAAACTAGTTTAAAATAAACGACTCAATACATCTCTCGAACACTATCTGTAAGCAAACAGAGGTGATGCGTGTGCGCATTGTTCACACAGCGGATATTGCGGTTTAAAGAATAGGCGCCTATTTGTATTTCATCGTTACGCTTTCCTTTCTCCTTGAAACAGTAACAGTCATCATTATATCCCTAGTCTTTTCTTAGTTTCCCAATGAGTCGCATATGATGTGCAACAAGCAATATTGCCCCCACCCCTTTCAAGTTCCCCTCGTCAAGGTCGTTTCTGACGGCCAACTCTAACACCGCGCGCGCTTATTGGTCAAATCAAATAATGCGTGCTTCCTGTTACACACTTCCGTCCCTTTTCACGAAATTACTCCCACAGATTGCAGCAAAACGAGAGGACAGAGGTCATCAAAAATAGTCCGATAGGAAACGCCGACCTCATCTAGTTTTTAGGGTTTCCTAATCAACAAGGTACCCTTATAGTTTCACCATGTCCGTCTGTCTGTCTGACCGCGGCTTAGCTCAGTAGTAATGGAAAGCTGTAATTTGGCATGGGTTTAAATACATATTAATCACGCCGACAAAGTGGTAAAATAATTCTTGGAAAAAAAAGAATTGGATCCCTTTCACGTAAAGTGAGATGATATTATTTTTTCTCGTCTATCCTATGGTGTGGGGTATCGAGTGTCCAGTCATTTCACCAAAACTTAATTTACAAATTTTCACTTGACAAGTAACGATTGGCAAAGATATGATTTGTTATTTCATCATTATACAACAACAAGTTTGCTAAATCGACACTTAAGAAATTAATTATTCGATAAACTTTGTTTTAATAACGTATTACTTGACAAACAATTCATTTTTTATTCATATTATCTCATAAAACAACGTTTGGAATAAAAACGTTTTACATATTGCATTACGCAATTTCCTAAAAATTAAACTCATTAAATAGTCAAAAGGGTAATTTTAATTTACAAATCAACAATAAAAATTAAATGCCAGAAACGGCTTGAGCTAACAGAAAAAAAAGCTACCCGGAACCGAACTATGTAGTTAGATTAGGTTAGGTTAGAACTGTGACCTCCTACGCACGAGCCGAGCGAGCGAAGCGAGCAGTGCCGCGGGAGCGGTCGGCGAGTGGCAAAAACGACTAGAATATATATAGAAAAAAATACTTTATTAGGCTTAAAGAACTTCAGTACTTGCCTATAAATTATTTGACCCAAATGGAAATTGCAACCATGATTACTTTGCGACTGGTTTAAAAAAAAAAGAAAGTGATATTTATTATAAACGTGATTTTTCCAAAAGAATCTAAATATTAAATGAAAAATGTATAAATGATTAAATATCATGCGAAACATTTGTAAAGAGAAGCATTTTTTAAATAAATGTTTGTAAAACGAGTGATTATAAACTAAAACATTTGTGGAATAAGTTGTTTGTAAAACAAATAGTATATGAAACGTTGGTTGTAAACTTAAAATTTGCCAATGGTGTTTTGGTGAAACATTAGTGAACCGGGGTATCGTTGGATAGGCCGTTCAAAAATATTGCGGGTCTGTTAAAAATCATTTTCCGATTCAAGGATCGGTTTGCGTAATATTAAGCTTTAAAGTGCTAACATTAGTCAGATTCAAGCGTGTCTGCTAAAAGGTTGTGAAAAATTTGTATAAGGTATTGTGAAAAAAATCACGTATCAGCTATATAACGAAGTTAAAAAGAAAACTATCACTGCTAAGTAGGCTTTACAAGTTAAAGAGTAGGTAATAGTCGACCAACTTACATTTGCAATTGTAATGTATGGGAAAACTTGTTTTTCAACTACAATGTTAAGTTTTTTTTTTGGGATAAATTTATTCCAACTATGAACCCTTCATTGTGCGTGGTCCGACACGCAATTGATATTTGTACAAACCTACTTACAGAAATAAATCATTTATCAATCTTGGGGTAGGCTTCCAGTCTAACCAGATGCAGCTGAATACTAGTACTTCACATGAAGCGACTGCCTGTCTGACCTCCACAACCCAGTTACTAGGTAACACGATACCCCTTGGTAAAACTTGTTTGTCAGACTTTCGGGCTTCTGACGACCCGTAACGACTGTCAAAGATCCACGAATGACAGCCGGGACCAACAGCTTTACGTGCTTTCCGAGGCACGGAGGAGTCCATGTACGTAAAGATAGAATTTCGGGCTTTCCCCTTGATACAGGAAATAAAGTCAAAGTCAAATAATTTATTTCATTTAGGCACAAAAAGGCACTTTTGAACGTCAAAAACAAAAAATACAATTAATTCTAGTCGCCCCTTCCAAAAGGTAGTTTTCGTATGGAGAAGAATAGGCAAGAAACTCCACCGTTACTCTTTTAAAATGTTTTACAATATTTTGTATACATTAATTATTTAATTATATGTGAAGACGATGCACCTGGAATAAGATTACTATACCACAATAGGTCAAAATAATTAAAAATGAAGCAATGACAGAAAAAAGAATTATGTAATGGATACATGGTTCACATATTTACAAGCATTGTAAAAGTAGGTACCTATACGATATTCCTAAAAAAATGACAAGTGATACTAATTAGCCAGTGTATGAGTTCTAGTAATCAGAAAATTAAAAAAAAAAAAATATAATATTTAATTACACAATTAAATTAGCAACCAGTTTTGATTTTGTCTAGACTCTAAATTGTCCTATGGAGCTAGACCAGCATGCTTCCAAGCATTCTTATCTAGGATATAATCCTCTAATTTATAATATGCTTGTTTACAAAGAGTACTTTTAATATGCGTTTAAAATTTTCTTTCAGTTAACTGTAATATTTCATTACGATGATTTTTTAATGATGTACAATATTTAGAAACAACTTGAAATTTTCGTGACGGTTTTGTGGCCGAATCTGCATCACCACATGCAAACTTTGCATGACACTGACGTCACGCAATATCCTGCATCGCGCAAGAAGAGTTTACCGCGCGACTAGTATTTATACAATGTCCCGACATCAATCGCCGGGCAATTGCCCACCAGACACAACACCCGTCTGGTCGGAGGATCCTCCCTTTTCTATAGAGGATGAATGAACGTTACACCTTGTTCCTCATACCTCTATAGTTTAAAGGTTTACATCCCTACTTTAAGCATCAGGGTAAGATAGGTAAGCATTAACCTCATTCAGCCGAAAGACGTTCACTGCTGGATATAGGCCTATGCATCGCCACATCGACTGGTCCTTTTTTTTTTGCGTGGGAAATTATCAAATAACTTCTCCCGCTCTGGGTGGAGCGGGAAGGCGTGTCAGACTCTTACTGACTAAAACCCTCCCGTGTTCCTTCAGTTGCCTATATGTTGCCACGGGCCACGGTATACCTTTCAGACTTTCCCGCAACCCCGGCAGGCATCGGCCCTTGCAGACCCCGTCAGTTGTGCTGATATCTCATTGAGGCGCGCTTGGAACACAACGCGCCATCGACCCGGGCCTGGTCCTTATCAGACGGCGAGCTACCCACTGCTCACCGTCCGCAAGCCCACATCGACTGGTCCTGGGTTTCATGCATTCAGTAGATTCCTGCTATCTTCATCAAGCCAGACAAGTTTTCAAATGAGATCGTTTAGTGTAGCCAAATATTTCTTAGTAAATCTCAGATACCACTGACATTACTTACAACAGTGAGGAATCTACCTCTGGACTTAATGTATCCGCAGTTAGCAAGTGTCTCTTCTCTGAGATGAATAAATGATCACAGCGTATTGATTTTTAGCAGAAGCAGAAGGACGTTGTTCCTAATTCCATTGACGTATTTTGTGCACAAGTAAACGTTAATTTACGCAATACAATGACATCGTTGGTCACCGTAACTCCGTAAGCCTTAAGGTCATAAGTAGCAACGCACTTAAAGTGTTTCAAAGTCCATTGCTTCATTCGTGTACAAGCTGTACAAGGCATCCTTCAAATATCATTAGTAGTCAGTCGATGTATCTTGAAAAAACATTAGTAAACATTGGCAGTAAGCCAGCATACTTAACTATTCATTTATCTTCGACGGTATCTCTACTTAAATTATCTTTCACTAAAAGTTGTTTTCATTGAATACTAGAATCTTTTTCTGTTTTAAGAACGTTCATCCAAAAAGTTAGCAACGTCGCAAAAAGCTGTCAAATATTTACCTGTTTTGATTAATTTGGCAATATTACTGTATGGAAATATGAAATGTGCTATAACTAGTCAAATAAAATATTGATTATGAAATGCAATAATTATATCGTAACACCGAATATTTAGTTCTAGATGTCAAAAAAGTTGGAGAACGTTCATTCAAAAAGTTGGCAACGTCGCAAATAGCTATTTGCGACGTTGCCAACTTTTTGGATGAACAAAACCTTGTTCTTAATGCTTCTGTCAGCTCGTAACACCTGACAGAAGCACCATTTAAAAGTAAAACTAACGTCACTTCTCCAAAATGACACCAAACAAATCCTGAACCAAATTCTGCCCAAATTACAGTTAAATGAATCAAAATCCGTCTACAATCACATCCGGCCTAAAAATGTGGCTATCAAAGCTGTCATAAAAACAGGAATAAAAATTAAATTTTTGTGATAAGATGAATAAACCTGAACCATTTTATGGGTTCGAAATCAGCAGGGTGGAATTTCTGCTGTCCCGGAGGAAGCGAGAAATGTATTAAGCTACTCAGGAACATGGCGAAGAAATGGATGCGCTCCGACAGGAAGGAGAAGTGGGGCACACAGATGCCCTCTGTGGTCGCTATGACAGGTGGCCTGATCGTCATCGCTATTGTCCTTAGATCCCTGTACTTGATGTTTACTAAACCGGACACTACTTAGAGGCGTCATTAATAGGTACTTCAACTTTATTCGAATTTGTGAATAGTTAGTTGTCAGTTCGCTGTAGTGAGTAGTTAGTTGCTTTTACATATTCCAAATGCCCTTTATTCCCAGTAGTTCAATGTAGCTAGTTCCACATGGAACTATTGCAACCTAAAAAAAACTTTTTACAAAAAAAAAACAACCGACTTCCAAAAAAAAACACTACAAAGTGAAAAATAACTTTAATTTCGGAAGTCGGTGTCTTGGGTTTTGTGTTTTCGTTTTTTGCCACCGACTTCCGAAATTAAAGTTATTTTTCACTTTGTAGTGTTTTTTTTTGGAAGTCGGTTGTTTTTTTTTTGTAAAAAGTTTTTATTTTTCACTTTTTAGTTGTGGTACCTACCTCACACATATTCGAATACCACTACCTGCTACCAGTGACACGAACTTATCATATCATCTACATACTAAGTGGAAGTCCTTTTTGGAAGTCGGTTAAAAAATGAAATAAATAAATGATTTGATATGATTTGACCATTACTTCCATGTCATTTTAAACTAGTTTTATAGCCGACATTTCTTTCATATGGAACTGCTGCAACTATTTAGTTCCGTGTGATTATGTAGTTGAGTTCCATATCTGATAATTCGAATTTTCGGATATTGCGAAAACACAGATAATTCGATAATGGTGAAAACATTTTTGCAAGCAACTAAGGAAGAGCGCTCGTTGACCGCTGCCGTGACACCGCTCGCTTCGCTTGCTCGGCTCGCGCACTGTTGGTCACTGTTCTAACCTAACCTAACCTTTTTCACCCTGTTCAATGTGAAAACATTTCTGAGGCTGATTGTATCATTCGTCACATTGAACTGGGTGAAACAGGTTAGGTTATGTTATAACTGTGACCAACTGCGCGCGAGATGAATGAGCGCTACTTTTTATATGCTCGCAGAACATGAAACTACGGGGAATAAAGGCCTAACGTTTGTTAATACTCCCACTAGTTCCATAGACGGAACTAGTGAGTTGCAGTGGTTTCATGTGGAACTAGCTACATGGAACTACTGGAAATAAACCCCAAATGCGAGACTCTCATATTGTCACTTGGGGTCGATATGTTGTTATCTTTAATTCTCCCCTGTCAGCCCACAATCTTTTTTTGTCATTGGTGGTCCATGGTCATTCATACCATGGCTCACACAATAAATCCATTTCTTCTATGGTCTCTCTCTCCGTCTCCATCCATCTCTTCTATGGTCTCTCTCTCCGTCTCCATCCATCAACATTTATTTTGGTCTCTCTTCATCACATGCCCATACCAAGACAAGCAGAGGTAACCAAGGCAGAAATCGTCCCTTTCAACATTTCTGTCGCCACCTTCAATTAATATTCTTTGTTCCAGAATTTTATACAACCTCTGAAAATATAAGCAATTTCACGAAGAGTAATAAAAAAAGTGGACATGACTATACAGGTTTAACAAATCGTTCAGAATGAGGTACCGTAGACGCAAAGGTGTCTTCCATGGCCTTCGCAAAGACGTGTCAAAACTCAATTTGGACAAAAACATCGTCCTTATCAGCGGGGTGGTTCTGTTCCTCATTATTTTTGCCCTGAGTACCCTGTACCATAAGCAGAGCCCCAGACACTCTTAGCTTAGCTCCGAGATGCGTGCCTAGGCAATGTTTTTTTTTAAATACATTTTGGATTCTTGTTTTGCGTTTTATTTAGTAGAACTTAAAGTGCACAGCTTTTCTTACTCTAAAAAATCATATCAAAATATTTTATTTCACATGAACCTACATGAAATGTCAGAAGCTAGGTGCACGGTTCCAATTGGTCGTTTGATATGGAGAAGAGCCGGCAAGAAACTCCACGGTAACTCTTTTAAAAATAATTGGCTTTTACAGTATTTCCAAATTACAATTTTAATTTAATAGGTATGGGAAGGACAGTAGGCTTGTCAACAAGTAACAAGTACCTCTTACAGGCTCTTTACAGTCAGTTGATGCGACTTCATTTATTGTGCAGTACACACAAAGTAGTAGTACATAATGTACAGTACATACATACAATAGTAATACAGAATGTACAGTACACGTATACAATAGTAGTACATAATGTACAGTACCGACAAAAAGTCCATAAGCAATCTTACAAAGCAATAGACTGACGCTTCGGTTTGACTTACGACCTTCTTCTATAAGTTGTTACAATACTATAGACACGTACAGTACACACACACACACTCACTTTGTCTGGTCTGCAACCAATGACTAGTTCGATAATCATTCGTTTTTTGTTTCATTGGTCTTGTTCACATAAATATTAAAGTTTACCAGGTAGACCACAGAAAAATAAGTAAATTATTTCGATTTCTGTAGGGTAGACAGATACAGTTCGTTACAAGTATTCACATAATTAGAACTTTGTTGGTTCGTGGATAATGTTGGTGACGAGTATTTAGCTATTAGCGGTATTGTGGATATTACTCAATTTTTTTATTTGGAAATGAAATATTATTGCGCTGCGTAAAAGTGAATGTAATTTACACAAATATCTAATGAAACCGGACTAAGCGTGAGTGTTCTCATTTAAATATTTCATATTTTACTAGACATAAATCTTAATCAAAGGTATTGTTGATAGAACAGAGGTATTGTTGAGACAGAAGATGCCTTTAAAGTTTTAAATTCATTATGAGGTTTAATTCGATTAGTGAATGATAAATAATTAGGTAGTATGTGCAATAAACACAATTTTATTCTTTGTTCTAGAGAAATACTGTGAGGGTTACGAGATATGAGGAAGGGGCTTATTATCGAGTAGCAGCGACGTCAAATGGTGAATGAATATGAAACAAATGGTTTCATACCAACGAGATATTTTGCTGAATTAAAAACACGTCATAATGAACCGTTCGCCGTGCACTCTGAAGGCTTGCATCACTGAAGACCAGCTAGAAAACCGTTTTCTGACATTAAAATATTGACCGTACCAACTTACATAATAAACAACACATTCGTTATTGCATGAATTTATGGTAACGATTTTTTTAAGCACGCTTCAATATGGTGTTTGTCGTTTCTTGCAGATAGACCGAAATTTTTTAATATTATTTTAGTAATATTATTATTTTAGGATTAAAATTTGAGGTTTAGTTTCAATCTTCTTTTCGTAAAGAAAATGAATACTTAAGCTATAACCTCAATACCAACCAATATTTACTAAAGCCAAGTTATAAAACATTATATACCTACACTACACTATACTTAACCTTAAAATCACCTATTTTGTCAGTAGTTTTTTTTACATTTTAAGTAGTCTAATATTCTTATTTATTGCTTAATTACTTCGACAATGATCAAAGCTTTATATTTATGGTGAAAAAATCCATTTAAAATTTAAAACATTTCAAAATTTAAACATTTCAAAATAATACAAATTGCTTCTAATTTTCTAGACATCTATTTCACATCTTATTTAGCTGAAGTAATGATAAATAACTGTATCAGTTTGTTAACTAAGTATACTTAAGTAAAATAAATATAACGAATAAATATTTTTTAATTTTAGTATCACATATCACGCATTTTTTATTCTAAACCCTCTATTGCAATAACAACATTAATAAAAAGGCAGCAATATTTAAAAAATATTATTATTGCAAACAAAAATATAATATTTGCAAAAACAGCGCTGTGATTTACGAGATTAGAACCTTAGCCATCTTGAATCTAAGACCAACGCTTAACGCCTTCTGCTATCTGCACATATAATTTACTTTCGAATTTTAGCAATGCCATAAACTGGCCAAGGTCACGCGTATGTGTTACCGTGTCTAGGAAATATATTTTTGTTTCATATAGTGCGGCGCCCACGAACCGTGACGATACGACGCGCGACGCGACAGTGCGTAGTGCAAAACTGCGTTCTCTGTGGTGTGTGTACGGTACACACACCACAGACGTCTGACTGTTTACACATACACATGTACGGACTATAACGCGTGTTCACAGCAATACGACTCTTAGCGTGCCTATCCACATTTGAACGCTTACTGTACACACACAATAGTAGTACATAATGTACAGTACACACATACATTAGTAGTGCATAATGTACAGTGCACACACACAGTAGCAGTTTATAATTAATTTGTAATGGTTGGTTACTATAAGTTGGGAGGTAAGGGGTAATTTCGCACTAGTTAAATATGTTTTATGGTTTTTTCGTGGTACGCTGAATAATCCTCAAATACTGGAATCTTTGTCTGGAATTTCTCGTTCCAAACAGTAGGCTGCGGCAAGGGCCGAGAGAGAAGCTGTTTAAAGTGCCGGGGGCCCGTACAAACCTGTTAAAGTTTACACCAGTGGAGCGGGCAAGAAAGATACTCAACAGTGTCTCTCTGCAAGTGGATATCTCTACATGCTCTTTAGCGGAATTCCAGAGGGTAACACTTAACATATTGTCCTCTGTATGACTTGTGCCGGTACTCAGAGTGGTTACTTTGGACTTGTCAAATTGATAATCCACGTCAATCAATAGATATAATATAGACCGTTTCTCAAAAAAAAAAAAATGTACATTTCCAGAAAAAAATCGGCTATGAGCTACGTATTCTGTCAATCATACAGTCTCTTTTTATTGTAACACTCGACGTGCCATATTAGCACCCGCTGATAAATACCTACTGCAATACGAACTGATATCAAAGTCGTATCGTGAAGTCACGACCGAACCCCCCCTGGAGAGTTCACTTGCAATATTTATGGCGGCATGACATATGGGCTCTATGAAAAATTTGTGGAGTCGAAAGTGTTAATTATGCCCTATTCTAACCTAGTGCGGGGTAGAGCTTGGAGCAAATACTATGTGCCAAATGCTGAGTTTTCTCAATATCATGTTCCATAGATTTTTCCCCAAGTTCGTCTAGACATTTATTTAATCGAACCCAAAATAATTTCCAGTTTGATTTCCTAAAAATATTAATAAGCATAATCAGCCTGTATTGCTCCCACGGCTACAGGCCTCCTCTTTGTGAGAGGGAATGGGCTGTAATCTACCACGCGGGCCCAGTGCGGGTTGGTAGATGTCACATGTTTTCGAATGTTTGATTCTAGGACATGCCGGTTTCCTCACGATGTTTTCTTTCACTGTTTTGAGAGCAGTGGGGACGAAATTATTTACACAAAGTAATGTGCCTCCCTGGGTTCGAACCCACGACCTACAACTCGTAAGTCACGGCCGTTACCACTGGGCCACCGCTGATAAAAATATTAATGGACACTCTAATATAATAAATGCGCCTCTTTTCTTGCGCGACCAAATTGGATGTGTAACGCGGTTGATCACAATTCTAACCTAACCCATTTAGTACGTGACCTAACTTATTTACTGCGACCAACTTTGGTAAAACGCCAGAAAAGGTAGATCTTCAGATCGTAGCAGGTGGTGTTCTGTAGTTTCTAAACCTACCCTCATGAAAATATGGCTAAATTGTATGTTAATTTGCATTAATATTCTGAAAAAGTCACGCATACAATCAAAATAGAACTTTAGAAGGTATATGATTTATTGGATCTTTTTCTTTCCATATATAAGACAGTTACGTAATTGAAACATTTTCGCTCAATTAATTTGTTATTCGAAAATTATGTCTTTTTTAAAGATTATTTGAAGCAAAAACAAGATTACGCGGCTTTTATGTCTAAAATAATTATTGACAGTAAGAAAATATAGTTTATTATCCAGATATAAGATTTTTTCTTTAGATCAATTATAATTATTACTTTAGTTGTAAATGAAATAAGAATCGAGACTTACGACATTTAGTGTACGTAAAGCACGGACTTTCAAAGAGCGCACGCGATATTCAACTTTATTACTGACTAACGGACGTCACGTGATTTCACCCGCGTAGTTCCCGTTCCCGTGGGAGTACGGGGATAAAATATAGCCTATGTTACTCGCTGATAATGTTGTTGAAATAATTTTTCAAATCGGTCCAGTAGTTTTTAAGTTTATTCGTTACATACAAAAATACAAATCTTTCCTCTTTATAATATTAGTATAGAAATAGATATTAACGTTTAGTACATAATGGAGTGGTGGGGTGCATGGGCGGAGTTTGTGTGGAAATTGTATAATTAGAGTGCCTGGTCTTAAAAAGCAGATCATTTATTTAAATAAAAAACCGGCCCCGTGCGTGTCGGACCACGCACAATAAAGGGTTCTGTAGTTGGGATAAATTTATCCCAAGTACAAACTTAAAATTGTAGTTGAAAAACATGTTCTCTGCGGAATGTATGGGAGAACATGTTTTTGCAACTGCAAATGTAAGTTGGTCGATTATTACTCGTTAACTTGTAAAGCCTACTTAGCTGTGATAGTTTTCCTTTTAATTGCTCTAAGAAAAATTTGCAATTTAAATTTTTAATATTTCGCAAACGAATCCCTGAATCCAAAAATGGTTTTCACATAGTCACAATATTTTTGAACGACCTTTCCAACGACATCCCACACCCCCATGGTGTGGGATGTCGTTATACGATGTCGATAGACGAGAAGAAAAAAAACATACCAACTTCACAAGGTAAAAAAATCCTGATTTTATTTTACCACTTTGTCGACGTGATTAATATGTAAATGTTACCGTTAGAATACGGAATACGTTAATATACGCATTAACTAGGTTATCTGAAAATTACCGGGAACGATCCTTTAAAGTTTAAAATTTTACTTAAAGTAGTAGATATCTGCAAACGAATGCTACACCGTTAAATCGCGGAAGACTTTTTTCTCGTTTTTTGCTGACGTAATATTTTTCAAACATGCAAACAAGCATACACCATGCATGCAGTATGCAAGCAAGCACGCAATATGCAGCAGGCATGGTTTCTGTCACGGCTCCGGCGCTGCGAGGCTCCGGTGGTCCCACGCGAGCTTATCGTCGCAGATGGTTTTAACGCTCACCACCACCTGCTCCTTAGCTCGCGGCCCTCCTCCCCCCTCCACGCCTACGTGGGCTTAAATTACACTCTAGGGGTAGCGCAGACAAGACTACGTGGAGTCGGTTTTGCAGCGATTCGTTTCTGTCACTAACTTTTGTAGCACAACATATTGATTTTCGGAGTTAACCGTATGCTTGGTTGTTAGTCTGCAGTTTACCTAAGAATTCTACAGATTATCTAGTTAATCTAAGAACTAAAACAATTATTTCCACTTTATCGGACTCGACCGATAATCTGCAGATTAACAAGTTAATCTGTACTCTAACAGATTTACGCACATTAGCGGTAACATATATACCCATGCCAAATTACAGTTTTCTAGTACTAAGATTCTCTGAGCTAAGCCGCGGACAGACAGACAGACGGACATGGCGAAACTATAAAGGTTCCTTATTGACTACGGAACCCTAAAAAACGTACATCATTGGAAGGTCAATAAGTTTTGAGAGGATCAACTAAATAGGTATTTCTCATTCGTCTTTTATGACATCCACAGAATACAACAGTTTACTCAAAGAAACACTATTTAGCAATCACAATTAATATCGTTACAAAACAAATGTGAAAACTCATGAATGACACGATGACACGACTCGTCATTCGACGCTGTCTTACAGTGTTTCGTTGCCATACGAGTCATAAATAACACGTTTTAATTAGTATACCGTGTGTCGACACGAACACAAGAGCAACAAATTATAATACATAATTATGTACTAACTGCTGTTTCGACAGCGGTAATAGTGTTCGGTTTTGAATTGGTTCTTCTCCTTTGATCTTAAGGGGTCTGATGATTCCTTCATTAGACGGGGATTTGAAGACGCGTGTTAATTTTAGAGACAGACTTGTTAAGCAAGGAGGATTTAAAAAGTTTGTTTTGACAGTAAACTACAGGGTTGTAGTTTACTGTCAAAACAAACTTTTTAAATTCAAAGAAATCCCAAGTGCTCTCTTAATTAAAATGATTAACTTGACTAACTTGTAGGGTATTCTAGACTGTGGCATAGCTAGTAGTAAAGGGGCCCTGTATCAAAATATGTTGGGGCCCTTTTAATCTGTCTGTAGCGAAGCTCAAAAGGAGGGTTTTATTTTATTTTACAAAATAAATTTAATAGTATCCTGAGTTGAGAGCTTAAGCTGTCATTGTGACCTTACTAAAAGAATCCAAGAAAGAGCGAGGCGAGCTAGAAAACTGACTCAGATACGTCAAGTTTTCACTGAAGAGAAAATAGAAGCATTATGAACCGAGATTGTTGAAGATCTCATTGGAATTTTACTAAGACAATGCAAGAGCGAGCGAAGCCAGCTATAAATTTGGAGAATCCTGACTCGGATATGTTAAGTTGTCATTGTCATTTTGACTAAGAGAATGTAAGAGCAAGCGTAGCAAGTTCAAAAATTGAAGCATCTTGACTCGTAGGTTAGATTTTCTGTGTGATTTTACTAAATGAATGTAAGAGCTTGAGAGTCGAATCGTGCCTTTAGCTTGAAGCCTCAATACGCCAGGTATTTATTCATTACGGGCTCCTCATCAATAAGAATTGTATGGTTTTATATAATATTGTACGAATTTTTGCTTAGGGGCCCCTGTAGCTTGGAGGCCCCGAATCATTGATACAGCTGATATGGCGGTAGCTACGCTCCTGACTCTAGAGTTGGTATTCTCAAATGACTACCGTTTTGTAATTTATAGGAATGGCAGAGAGCATCAGCAGAGCTGCAGTCGTTGAATGGTCATACAAGTTTTCCTGATACGCCTCCTTCAGCATTAAATTCTAGACAAATAAATCCATTCGCAATATACCTGCTAGTAAAACATTCCGCCTCATAAAGATTAGATCACACTGAATCCTTGAACTTTAGACAACTTCATACATCCTGAAGATAAAAGCTGGTTTAATTAGTAATTAAGCATCATATGCCGACGTGTGGGCGTCTGCGCATGAGTCGTAATGTTTTGTTACTTCCTAAAACATTGCAATTTTTTTGATTTATGACGGGGAAGCTCTTGGACTGCGTCTCACCTGATGTTAAGTGATGATCAGGCCGAAGGTGGAAGCGAGCTTCACCCGGAATCCTCAACAACAGAGGAACTGGCAATTTTATGTCTAACTGCCGAAACACATCAATGCTGTTAACATTGTTGTTTTGGCGACAGACTTAGATAAGATGGTGGTCGCTAGCCAAGCGGACTTAGAGAACAAGCCCTACCACCAACAAACTTGAGCAAAAAATTTTGCCCCCACCGGGCATCGAACCCAGGACCTCTGGGTCTGAGACAGGTGGTCTAACCACTAGACCAGAAAGGCGTTTTTGGATTGATTGTTGTTTTTATCAAAAATGAGAGGCATTGTGAGACTGATTTCTTGGAATTAGTAATAGTATGACCTTATTAAGTCTTGAAGTAGGTAACTGTTAAGACGCAGATATATGCCAGTGACCTTGAGTGGTTAGCTTGCGTGTTCTGTACTGAGCTCACGCAGCGCGTCGTGCGACCAGCCAGTAATAGGACTCGCCCATCAAGAAGCGCTGTCCCAAATGATTAATTTATCATATATAAAACAAAAGTTATTTTAATAAAACACGAATACTAAAATATCAATAAAAAACTATCTTTAAAATGGTTACATTATATAGAGAGTTTCAGAAAAATACGCTTGATAGATTTTGCGTGATTCTCAGTTTTTTATCCGCGTTACACATAATTTTACAAATTAATTTCACTATGTAATATAAACATAATCTAAAATATTATTTTATTAACTTATTAAGAAAATGCTCTAAGTTAACATATATTTTTTTCCAAACTATTAACACTACTCGTTTAGACGTGGTCTTCAGTATAAAATCATTAGAAGTCGGTTATCATCGCCTTAATAACTAGAATGGTTGCGTATTTAAGTATTTACGTTACTGAGAACTTGCGCCCGGAACTTCAGCTGTATGGATATAGAATCTGCTTGGTAGTCCCTAATTTCCGCGTGCCTTTCAGTGTGACGAGTATCGAGGTTGAACTAGTCGCGGGATCGAACTCATTGGTGGGCTTGGTCAAAAAGCACGCTATCTCACCTGGCATCGTGTCCGACAGAGATAGTATCAGTGATGAGCACTTAGACGCTGGTCTACATGCACAAACTCTAGTTCGCACGCACACAAACACCGTTCAGAACGATTTTAGTAAAACAAGCGCGTAAAAAATTACGAAAAGTCCTTAGGAAGGTGGACTTTTATGAAAAAACTACTGCATAAATCAATTACGAATAAAGTTTATTATAATCTTCGACAATTGAGCTTTGTCAACACCTGAAGAGCTTTGTTTTGGAGATTTTATACTTCTTTTATTACTTATTTACTCACAAAGTTGCGTTAAAATTAGCAGGAAAAACGAATCTTTGTTGGTTCATAACTTTTTAATTGGTTTTTTTTTACTATTCTGCTTCTGTACAGACAAAATTAATAATAAGACAAAACGATTGTGTCATAGGGAAATTCGGCGCAAGCAAACAAATAATTATTTCGTTTAGTTGCCAAATCTTTGCACACTGTAATGACTTTTATCCCAAGAATTTCTATATAATTTTGTCTTATCAATAGACATGTAGAGAACATCTAATTTAAAATTACACACCCCTCTTCCCCCACTGCTTGTTGCAAACACATAATGTTTGTTTAGAAAATTTTATGGAGGACCGTGCATTTTTTTATTTAGACGATCTCTAGTAAAGTGACTTTTTTAGGGTGGGAAATTATCAAATAACTTCTCCCGCTCTCAGGGCGTGTCAGACTCTTATTGACTAAAACCCACCCGTGTTCCTTCAGTTGCCATGTTGCCGGGTGCCACGATATCACTTTCGGACTTCCCCGCAACCCCCGGCAGGCATCGGTTCTAGCGGACCCCGTCAGTTCTGCTGACATCTCTTTGAGGCGCGCATGGAACACAACGCGCCGTCGACCCGGGCCTGGTCCTTATCGAACGGCGAGCTACCCATTGCTCACCGTCCGCAAGCCCGCGCCTACGGTGGCCGGGAATCGGTCTGCGATTCCCGACGCCCAGGGCATCTCCTGCGGCGGTTAGGGGTGTGAGGGCGCAAAATTTGCCTTTCCCTTACGCGTTCCGCCTCCTCCTTTGCGAGCATTACTGCTTCGCAGAAGGAGGTGACGGCCTCCCATGCCCTCTAGCTCTGTACCATGACCTGGACCAGGGCCGGACGCGAGAGATCAACCGCCGCCGATCGTCTTTCGAGGACACGGCGATGCCCCGCCCTAGCCAGGCAGACCTCCACCGTATGCTCCACCGTGTCCTCCGGGCAAAGTGACTGACTCTACCATTGCTGTAATAATTACTGATCAGTAGACCAATGACAACCAAAAAACAAAACATTTAAACCAACCACATCTCAAGACACCATTCAAAATTGATAATTACAAGCTACATTCAAATTCGTATCAACCACACGATTAGTCCAAACAATCCTTCATAACATAATCTCACAATCTCGGTACAAAATGGTCAACCTTTCATCAAGTAGTAATTGTTTTAGCACGGAGCAAAAGGTCGCGGGTCAAGGCACCTACTGATGGGCATTGTTCGATTAATCTGATCAGCTGAGGTCACTTCCCGATGACTTCAGTCCGAACTGATCGAGTTGGTCGATAGGTAGTCTGTATAGAAGTTGTGAAAGAATTGGGTGAGTGGCTTTTGAATTAGAGCGACAAGGGCGAAGTTGGTACTGCTTAGTGACTTATTGAACTTACGAGTAGTTGAATTTATGGATAACTTTTTTAATACTTAGGCTAGCGATAGGTATTGTTAATACTTGATAACTCATGTGAACAGGCGACTTTATCTATAGATGATGAAAGGGAATCGTTGATCAAAGAATTTAAATTGAACATTTTGGACGTTGGGCTAATTCAAAACATTTTAGCAAACCCTAGATCAGCGATTGCAAAGAGGTTATGTGGTCTGGTGAAAATTGTGCCTAGTCATTGAATGATTAAATTTCTGTTACAGTTTATAGTTATAGTTGTTGTGTTATATTTTAATTAAAGTTAAATAGTTGATAAGGTACGATGGGGTTGGCTTATCTGTATGGACAAAAACCCCCTTTTTGTTGATAAAGTTTTTTTTAAATCTATAGATAAGAACGTGGATCATCTGCCTAGCCTTTTCCCACCTATGTTGGGATCGGCTTTCAGTCTAACCAGATGCAGCTGAATACCAGTATTTTACATGGAGCGACTGCCTATCTGACCTCCACAACCCAGGAACTAGGTAATACAGTACCCCTTGGTAAAACTGGTTGTCAGACTTTCGGGCTTCTGACGACCCGTAACGACTGTCAAAGATCCACGAATGACAGCCGGGACCAACGGCTAGAACTATATAACTATAAACTTTTTATTTATTTATTAAAAAGAATACCAACAGGATATACATTCAACATTAGTTAAAAAAAATATTAGGAAAGTCATTACTACTAAGAACATACAACAAAATACAAATTAAAGAATCGTATTTAGATGGAGATTTCTATTTAGAGATAAATATGTATGTTTGTGTATGTAAGTAGAGAGCAGTGGTGGCCCAGTGGTAACGGCCGCGACTTCCGAGTTGTACCGTCGTAGGTTCGTACCCAGACAGGCGCTTTACTTTGTGTAAATTATTTCATCACCACTGCTCTCAAAACGGTGAAGTAAAACATCGTGAGGAAACCGGCATGTCTTAGAACCGAAAAATTCGAATACATGTGACATCTACCAACCCGCACTGGGCCGGGTGGTGGATTACAGCCCACTCCCTCCCACAGAGAGGAGGCCTGTGTCCCAGCAGTGGGTACATTATAGGCTGATGATGATGAACATAACACACTTAATTCATGCAATGCATTCAAACTTAGCGACAAGTGAACCGTGACCAGCGAGTAGACCGTGAGTCCTGGTAAAAACTCAAAAGCCGCTTTTTTGAAAGCTTTAAAGCATCTGTAAGGTAATACTGCCGACGAAAAGTGTCTGGGAGTATTGATGACAGATTTTTAACGATATTGTGTAACATATCCGTAAAAATCAGCTGTCAGAATTTAAGTGAGGTGAGTAGCGTTTTTACGTACCTACCTTGATTACCTAATACCTAGAAAATGGCTGTCTGGCCAAACTGGTAGGTATACGATCATAGTACATACTAACACTACTTTCTCACACATTTTGTTCATCCAAAAATAAGTGACGTCTGGCGGCCCTGGGATCTTGGACTATAAGAAAGTGAGCATTAAATTAATCTAAACTACAGACCTCAGAAGCCTACGATCGAACCAGATCACATTAACACCAATTAAACAATCACCTACCTATCATATCAAGGCAAAGCCCGCCTTTCTCAGAACAATACAAATACCACAATAAATAGTTAATCTAACCGGTTACTATTATGTATTAACCTTTGACACTGTATAATAAAATAACAGTATTTATTCTACTACTGTAGCAGTTACACCGCCACATACGAACTACCTACGCATCATACGCATCAATGACGTCACACAACTCCTCCATCGCGCAATAAGAGTTTACCGCGCGATCGACATTTAAACAAGATTCCGACTTCAACCGTCGAGCAGTTGCCCGCCAGACACAACACCCGTCTGGTCGGAAGATCCTCCCTTTTCTATAGAGGATGAGTGAATTTTACACCCTGTTCCTCATACCATAAATTGGTGACCCCGAGCACAGATAACCCCGAGTATGAACGTCTACTACTACTACTACTTGTATGTAATTTGTACTATGGCCGCTCGGTAGATAAACCTTCCGCGTCCCTGCGTAACTGCCACGCAATCGAGACTGTTGCGTAGGTACTGGTAGACACTGAAATTTCGAAGCACGTAGGTAATTTCGGCCGCTTTGAATGAAGACATAATACTGTTATTTATTTATACTGTGCCTTTGACGTGCGTGTGAGTTGCCAAAACATGACGAATGGTGCAGCCGGACAAAAGGCTGCTATTAATATTAGGGACCTTGACCTAACGAGGTTTAGCCAGATGAATGGACTGGTTGCGTTCTTGTGATCATGTTGTACTCAAGCATTTAATGTTTAGGTACATTGGTAATAGATTTTGGGGCTATGTAGAAAACATGCTTTGTTTGTGGAGCACTAAAGGCGAGGTGGACAGTCACGAGCTTAAAAATATGATAAATATTTTATGTTGTTACGAACAGACGGAAAACGATGAAAGCCATGTCTGAGAGATATTTCTCGACGGCATATGAAGTCAAGTCAGAGGCCCATGGGAGGCTTTACAACTCTGACACCAGGTTAGTCACTAACCACACGAAAAAGAAAGAAGACAGCATTAGGTGAGTCAAGAAACATGTTGTAGTCATAAATATACTGCATACATAAATACATAAGGTAATGTCCGTTATATTGTAAAGTTCATATAAATGTAAAGGTCAAAGATATTATCAGCACAAGTTCTATAGAATTCAATATGGACGTCGGTTATTTTGTAGATATTACGGCGTATTAATAGCTGGAAATCGTATTTAGATGAAGATTTCTATTTAGAGATAAATATGTATGTATATAAGCAGAGAGCAGTGGTGACCCGAGTTGTAGGTCGTGGGTTCGAACCCAGGCAGGCGCTTTACTTTGTGTAAACAATTTCATCACAACTGCTCTCAAAACGGTGAAGGAAAACGTCGTGAAGAAACCGGCATGTCCTAGAACCAAAAATTTTAAGAAAAGAGACATTTTTTTTTTACCACAACCAGTAAATTCTTGTCGCGCCGTCGCCGTCGTGTCGCGCCACTTTGCACGATGCTTAAAACGTAATCCAGGATGAAAAGTAAGTACATAGATACTCTTTACAGGTTCCTACTCTAGGTTGTAGACTGTGTCCTTCTACACTTCTACTTCTACTTTAACCGTGGAGTTTCTTGCCGGCTCTTCTCCATAGGAAACGACCAATTGGAACCGTGCACTTAGCTTCTGACGTTTCATAAGTGCCCATGTAGGTTTATGTGAAATAAAATATTTTGAATTTGAATTTACAAGCACTTACTTAAGTAGGTACCTAATAAACTTTTGATAGCTTAAATACCTCATGAAAAGGACATACCTAGCTACGAGTCGATGCCATGCCAGGGGAAGATGTTA
Organism: Agrochola litura; assembly: GCA_949152395.1. NCBI lineage: Eukaryota > Metazoa > Arthropoda > Insecta > Lepidoptera > Noctuidae > Agrochola > Agrochola litura. The sequence continues at coordinate 23,721,436 of OX424495.1, read as the reverse complement.
AATTCCACAGGATATGCAAATTTTTTGGAAACAATGCCATCGGCAAAATTGAAGAACTTCCATTCAAACTTTCAAATGTGGAACACATTTGTAGAATTTTCTAAAATCCTTCCTTAGTGCTTATAGACCCAGAGCGGTTTAGGCGGTTAGGTGGGTTGTCTGTCAGTGAATGAATGAATTTAAGATTTTCATTAACAAGATTAAATTTTCTAAAAACTTCATAATGAGATTGCCTATTGAAGTTATCTGTTATCTATCTATATTTATGTCGCAGGGATATTGTCAAAGCAGTGATATTATAATTTCATTCCCTGCGACATATATAAAAATCAATCAAAAACTCGAAAACAGCTCGACCGGTTTGAATATTTTTTTTGTTTGTTTTGTTTGCCTCAACGGTGGGGTGGTTTAGGAAAAAAAAAATGAGGAAAAACCCAAAGAAATAGCTGAAAAATTGAAATTGAAATTTTGACAGAACAACGTCTGGCGTGTCAGCTAGTAACTTATAACTTACAATGTTTTTATTTATGTACAGATCTAACCTGCCATAGCCCACTCACAGCTGAGCAAAGAGACCATGCCTCTTGGTTGGTTAAATCATAACCGAGTTATTATTATGATCTATGTGTCAATTTGAAACGCTTGGGCGAGCCACTCTTGCGCAACTAATTATATCATGAGTCCCTAAACGAATGTTGACGTAAGAAGGAAAGTGATGTCCTTAACCGGAGCTATGCGCATGCGCTTTGAATGATAAGGTCTGTTGTGCCATGGATTGCCATGTGTGGAGGTCGAAATTACCCAAATCTTATCAATAAATCCAAAAAAAATGTTGCGAGCATTGGGGATTCCCCTCGTCTGCTGCTGTTAAACTTTGTGAAGTTTTGTCGTCTGCCGAACATTTACAGATAGATGCCCATGATCTTCACACTGACTGAGTATATGTAATCTGTGCTGACTGGAAAGCTGTCGTTTGTTTTTCTACTATCATTGACAATCGACCTATCTGATCTAACAGGCTCTACAAATAAATAAACATAGTAATTATAAATTTTAGGTTACCATACCACATGACGGGAACCTCGTGAAAGCTGAGAAATCAAATCAATCAATCAAAATCAATCAAATAATTTATTTCTTTGCAAAAAATCGGTATAGTACAGACACAGCACATCAAGTTACCCGAAACTGTAAAATTTTCCCAATCAACTTTGAACCTTTCGCTTCAGCGATAAAGTTGAAAATCTATTAAATAACTTTGACAGATTGTAGTAGCTTGAAATGCTGGCTTCTGTACATAGGTGTTTTTTAATAAAGTTCTCCATATTTTACCGTCACGTGGGCATGCAAAGGTTTACAATTCCAAAAAAAAAAAATAGAAATATGCAGATCATTGGAATTACAAAAAAATAAATAAAAATGTCAGTGTGGTCACAGCAATAAAAAAATATATAATAAGACTAAGTAAGTGAACCAGGTTCACAATAATTATGTCAATCAGGGTAATAATATGTCAATTAGTTAGTAAATCATCATTAAGAAAATCGTCAATCGTGTAATAAGTTTTCATAATTAAAAATTCGTTTAGCGCCCGTTTAAATTAAAGAGAAACAAATAAAATAACTCGACTTAGCACACGAGGTTGTCGACATATGGAATGTGAGCTCGGCTATCATTGTGCCGATTATCGTAACGGCCAATGGCCTGATGGCTGAAAGCCTCGACCAATATGTCTCAAGGCACTCGTTAGGCGGTTGGATCAAGGACCTGATTCAGAAGGCGATACTCCTTGATACGGCTCGCACTATGAGGAGGTTTCTCTCTCTGCAGCCCTAACCACCGGTAACTTGGATCCTGCTCCCGACACCGGCGGACCAAAAATTTTTTTTTAATGTTTTAATATTGTTTTTATTTTAAGATATATTTAAAAAATTTATTTAATAAGAATCAAATTTAATAAACGACATAATTGTAGTAAATTTTATAATATTCATTAATAATAAATTTTATTAAAAGGGACTTTTTATCAAGCAAAGCCGACTTCAGCAGAAGAGTCCCAATCATTACTTATGCTTTGCAAGTACCGAGCCGTAATATGACTACAATCTCACTGTTTACCCAATTTTGTGGAAGCACTTTCAGTCTAGCAACACTGTCATTGCGTGCGCGCCGAAGGAATGCAAGGCGCACGTCTTAAATATTTAAATGTAGGTCGAAATTCGGATTAAGGTGACTAATGTACCTAATAACAATTTAATTCATATTCAATACGTTTGTAATAGATATAAAATTATCTAGGCATGAATCACAAGGAGAAAAGAACAATTTGCATTTATTATTTTTTATCCAATCTGCATGTGTGCAAGGAAACAAATAAAAAAAATTATTGTTAAGATAACCTACTTATTTTTATTTTACAACTCAGATAAATTGAAACAAAGTTCAATATCCTGGTATACCCCAAAGTTTTCTATACATACATCAGTTCGGTGAAAACTTTAAACTACAGAAAAATCTGTCTGGGGAATCCGATTAGTAACATCTGGTGCCGATTCCCTTGTTCACAAACTAAACTAAACTTAAATTCCGTGCATCTTTTTCTTTCTATTTTATTAAGAAAAGGACAGAAGATAAATTTTAGTTTAGTCCTTTCAAATTAATCAGCGCCTGTCACTACTCCATACAAGTTTATACGTGATTAAAAACTTGCCTACTAAAATTACGTCAATTTACGTCAAGCGCTGATTAATTTGACAGGACTAAACTAAAATTTATCTTCTGTCCTTTTCTTAATGAATTAGAAAGAAAAAGATGCACTCAACTTAAATTTAGTTTAGTTTGTGAACAAGGGAATCGGCATCAATTCATCCATTAGTGGATTGCTGAGTGTCGGTTCCCTAGTTTGATTCCAAATTACTCGTAGATTAAAGTTTTTTTTATGATATGCTTTAAGGAAGCTTAGATGCCACCAGAGCTCTGAGGTTAGTTATCTATCCACTTAGTAAATAGTCACAAATTCACTGTTGTAAATTATGTTGCTAATCGTGCTGCGCCTACTGTTTGTGCTTTGTAGAAGTTATGCGGCTGTTCAATATTTTTCGGCAGGCGCCGTTTATTCACTTCGGCGTTTATTTCCAAAGCTCACTTCTATGTATCGTACAGACGCCAGCACATCAAGCTACTACAATCTGTCAAATTTATTTAATAGATTTTCAACTTTATTGCTGAAGTGTAAGGTTCAAAGTTGATTGGGAAAATTTGACAGTTTCGGGTAGCTTGATGTGCTGGCGTCTGTACATTGCACTTTTAAAGTGACTCTCTTCATATCAATTAAAATATTGAATTAAATTACTACCTATCTAAAAAATAAACTTACCATTAAAAGCTATTTAAAATAAAGTTAGATATTCTAAACAGCTACCAAGCAGTGGGTGGAAATAGGGTAAAGAACAAGAAGTTATAAAATCGAACACAAGAACTTTCCTAATTTATTGCATGTGTCAAACCATATCATGTTTATTATTATAAGTTTTAGTTTTAGTAAGATTAAGCAAATTTAGTACCTGCTTTCTAACTAGATGGCGTTGGCATCGAGTTAGATCGCGCTATGGTTACGTTACCGAGAATAGTATAAGTAGTTTGGAATTTTTTAATTTGTTGTTGAAAATTCTGTATTGCGGTAAACCTATAATATATTGTGTTACTATATATATGAGTTTTAATCGAAGACCTTGATCGAGTTGAACTGAACTTTTACATGGTCCTTCGAAAACCGGATCAGTGCGTAATATTGCGCACCGAGTTTTTGTGTATCAGCATAGAAAGCGGTGGTGGATCGCCATTGAAGTGCTTTAGCGTCACCTGCAGAGGGCGCGACCGCGGAGACCGAGTGTTTCTGAGGACGTCGCCTGCAGAGGGCGCCACCGCAGCAAGTTCTGCGGGCCTCCGGATATCCCGAGTGTGGGCAACCGGACCTAGAATAAGTGGAAGTGGCATCCCAACTAGCTGAGCACCAAAGCTGAGCGTACTGCGCGCCCCCTAGCGGGTGTTAGCAACAACTAAATCGGAGAAGTAATAGTGAGTGACGTGTTGTGGACTTAGAAAATAAAACCGTGAGTACAATTTTATTTGTGAAGTTATCAAGATTTGGAACTTTAACGTAATAATCAAAACTTTGAATAATTTTAGTGGTTTAGACTTAGAATATTTAAGAAAAAAGTGAACCGACGGAGAACCTATGCCCGATTTTCTAAAAAGTTAAGTTAAAAACACTTGTAAAATTTTCTGTTGTTGTCATAGACTTAGAATAATTTCATCAGTTTTACACTTGTAAAATTTCTTGTTTTAGTGCAACTTGTTTGTGAATTAATTCAATAGTTTTATAGCAGTTATAGTCATGGATGCATTAATTAACTTGCAACTGGATAACAAAAGAAATATCGAAAAGGGTAGAATAAATTATAAAAAATCTCCTAAAGAAAGGATAACATTGTCATATTTGGAAACCAGGTTGGAAGCATTAGAACAACTGTGGTCTAATTTCATAAAAACACACAGGAACATAGTAGAAAAACTAGATTTGAAACATAATTACTTTACGTCAGAGACATATGACGATACTGAGGATATTTATATTACTTATAAATCCGAGTTGAAAGAGTCTATTAAACAACTAACACCTACAAAGGCGGCAAGTGTAGATAAACAGTCATCGTCAAATACGTATACGAATGTGAAGTTACCTAAGGTTGTTATTCCTACTTTCTCCGGCAAGTACACTGAGTGGACTTCATTCCGTGATTTGTTTTTATCACTTATCCACAATTACGATTCAATTGACGATGTACAAAAACTCCATTACTTGAAAGGTCATTTATCGGGTGAACCAGAACAATTGTTACGTCACACTCCTGTGACAGCCACAAATTATCAGGAATGTTGGCAAATGTTAAATAAACGCTATAATAATAAACGATATTTGTCTAATTCTATGTTAAAAAGATTGATAAATCAATCAAATGTAACAGAGTCATCAACTGCAATTAAGGAATTATTGGATACCACTGTGGACTGTTTGCATGGCTTAAGTACTCTCGGAATTGATGTTAAATCATGGGACGTTATAGTCATCTATATAATAAGCGCCAAGCTAGATAGTGAATCGCGAAAGTGGTGGGAATTGAAAATTAGTGCAGATGAACATTTACCAACTTTTGAAGAATTTAAAACATTTTTAGAGTCAAGGTTTCGCTCTTTGGAGTACTTAGACACATCCAAGTCAAAGCAGAAGTCCACAGATGGTAAACCAAAGGTTTTTCACGCAGTTAAATCAAATAGTACAAACTCTGTACAAATTATATGTCCATTCTGTAAACAAGATCATTATATAAGTCATTGTAAACAGTTTAGTAAAGAAAATTACCAAACCCGAAGTGAGTTTGTCCGAACTCACAATTTGTGTTACAATTGTTTAGGCGCCAATCATTCAATTAAGTATTGTCGTGCTAAAACATCGTGTCACGTTTGCAAGCGTAGACACCACTCATTATTACACCCCAAGGCATCTTCAAGATCATCGTCACCCAATAGCCATCCGGTAGAGGCAGTAGCTGTCAAATCAGCAGTGTCCACACTGCAAACTGCTTCCGGTACGGCAAAAGAATCAGAGTCTTCAACCATAGCAACACACTTTTCTACAAAGGTTGTGCCAAATCGAGTTTTATTAGCGACTGCTCTCGTCGAAGCACAGACTCAGAATGGTCGTAAACAATTGCTGAGGGCGTTATTGGATCAAGGATCCCAGGCCTCTTTCATAACCGAGTCAGCAGTCCAATTGCTCGGACTAAAGAAAATACCAAATAACAGTATTGTGTCAGGCATAGGAGGTGATGAAGGCGCTTTTGCCTCTAGATTCATGGTTTGCGTAACCATTCATTCACGTCACGATCCAAATGCAATCATTCAAGTTCGAGCATATGTGTTAAGTAAAATTACAACGTTGATTCCATCAATTAAGCTATGTATACCAACTTGGCCTGAACTAGAAGATATAACTCTGGCGGACCCAGAGTACCACACTCCAAACAAAATCGACGTTTTGTTCGGAGCAGAAGTTTACAGCCAAGTTCTTAAAGAAGGTTTAGTCAAGCACTCTCCAGGGCCCATAATTGCTCAAAACACAACCCTGGGATGGATTTTGTCTGGACTAACACCCACAGATTGCGATCTCAATTCAGCAAATTGTCACAAGGTTATAGTTAGTATGCATTCACACCTCAGTGACAATGACATGCTCAAACAGTTTTGGGAGATCGAATCTGATGTTACTAATAAGAAAAAGATACTTACCCAAGAAGAACAGCTGTGCGAAGAATTCTTCGCTCGTACAACTCGACGTGACGCTACCGGGCGATACGTAGTCAAGCTTCCATTTTGCGAATCAGATCCACGAAGCAAAATCGGATACACCAAAGACATCGCATTGAAACGATTTCATCAACTTGAACAGCGTTTCAAGAAAAATCATGAGATCAAAAGAAAATACACCGAAGTAATCCAAGAATACCTCGACCTTGGACACATGAAGATGGTGTGTCGCGAAACTGACACTAAGCAGTCAGAAGCAGTCTATTTGCCTCACCACGCGGTGTTTCGAGAGGATAAGACCTCTACCAAGGTCAGAGTTGTGTTCGACGCTTCTTCTAAAGGTTCCAATGGTGGATCCCTTAATGATATGTTGATGGTAGGTCCTACCATACAACCGGAATTACGTCACATCATCATGAGATGGCGTACGTATCCAATTGTATTATGTGCAGATATAGTAAAAATGTATCGGCAGATCAAAGTCGCTCCTGAAGACACACACTTCCAGAGACTGCTTTGGCGGAGTGAACCTGCATCTGAAATAAAAGAGTATGAGTTATTAACAGTTACCTTTGGCACTGCATCCGCACCTTACCTGGCCGTGAAGTCCTTGCAGCAGCTGGCACACGATGAGGGAGCTGAGTTTCCGCTGGTATCTGAAACATTAAAAAACGAATTTTATGTAGATGATTATATGTCAGGATGTCAAACTGTAAAGGAAGGAAAAAGGATTCACAGGGAAATGGAGAAACTACTGGAAAAAGGTGGGTTTCCGTTACAGAAGTGGATGACAAACAACAAGGAATTAGCAGAGGAAATATTGGGAGAAGGTACAAACCAGGAAGGAATAGTAGAGATAAAACTGAACGAGGTGGTGAAAATACTAGGACTTTCTTGGGATAGAGAATCTGACAGTTTCAGATATTCTATAACATTTCCGCAACCTGCATCTGTAACAAAACGAAAGGTAATATCAGATATATCACGACTGTTCGACCCCTTAGGGTGGGTAGCGCCATGTGTTATACCGGCAAAAATAATGATTCAAAAGATATGGCTTGCCGGTATCGATTGGGATGACCGATTACCGGAAAATTTATTAAAAGAATGGCAAACATATCAAAGGGAACTACTAAATTTACCTGAGTTTCATGTACCACGATGGGTTGAATCCAGAGAAGACGATGCAGTCGTAGAACTACATGGTTTTTGCGACGCGTCTAATGTAGCGTATGCAGCTGTTACGTATTTAAGGATAATTGACGCTGACGGGAATATTAAAATTAATTTAATATCGGCAAAAACCAAGGTTGCTCCGATAAAGCAACTGTCAATTCCTCGTCTCGAGTTGATGGGTGCTGTTCTGTTGGCCAAATTAATTGTGGAGGTAGCTGAGATACTAGGAATACCTAAAGACGGTATACACTGTTGGACAGACTCGACTGTTGTACTGGCTTGGCTCAGTAATCATCCCAGCCGCTGGACAACTTTTGTTGGTAATAGGGTATCTGAAATTCTGAGTTGTTTGGATAATCCTCAATGGGGACATGTGAAATCTACTCACAACCCTGCAGATATCGCGTCAAGAGGTATGACACCTTTAGCACTTTCACAGTCATCTCTGTGGAAGCACGGTCCGTTGTGGTTAAAGAAACAACCAATTGAATACGTCAAACCAAATTCGATGTCAACTAAACTCGAAGAAAGATCATCGAAAGGTGTTAAAGCACATGTGACAACAAATGTAGAGGATGGGCTGTGGACAAAATATTCATCATTTCAAAAATTGATTAGAGTAGTGGCATATTGTAGACGATTTTTAAGATTTAAGCAACATAAAGAAACTTACCTGACAAGTGAGGAACTGACAGCCGCTCTGGAAACCTGTATAAAAAAAATGTCAAGAACAAAAATTTAAGGAAGATATAGAAACCATTAAGAAGAGAGGAAGTGTTAGTAAGAAGAGCAAATTACGACCTTTATGTCCTATATTGGATGAGCAAGGAATTTTAAGAGTAGGAGGAAGAATTGAAAAGTCTCAACTGTCAGTCAGCATGAGACATCCTATTATAATTCCACAGCGCCATCATTTCGCTACTCTGCTCGTTAGCGAAGCTCACAAAACTACTCTTCACGGAGGTCCAACATTAATGTTAAACTATTTGCGCACACGATACTGGATACTATCTGCAAAAAATTTAGTAAAGGCTTACGTACGTAAGTGTGTAGTATGTGTTCGGCACTCAGCGACGTTTAAAAATCAACTCATGGGTCAATTGCCGACCTGTAGAGTGTCTCCAGCCAGGCCGTTTTTGCATACAGGTGTTGATTTCGCCGGTCCGATTAACATTAGGGTATCTAAGGGTCGTGGCAATAAGGCTTACAAGGGGTACATCTGCCTATTTGTGTGCATGGTCACTCGAGCAGTGCATATCGAAGCCATTAGTGACCTTACCTCTCAAGGTTTTATAGCCGGTTTCAAAAGATTTGTCGCTAGAAGAGGCCATTGCAGTGATATTTGGAGCGACAATGGTAAAAATTTTGTAGGCGCAGCTAAGGAACTGCAGATATTAGTCGCTGCTGAACAATCAGCGATCGCTAACGAAATTAGGAGTTGGCTCAGTTGTAAAGGCGTCAAGTGGCATTTTATCCCTCCCCATGCCCCAAATTTTGGTGGACTTTGGGAAGCCGGGATCAAGTCAACTAAATTCCACATGAAGCGCGTCATTGGTGATGCCACTCTTACCTACGAGGAAATGGCCACGTTACTTGTGCAGATTGAGGCTTGCCTCAATTCAAGACCGATTTCTCATATTCCCCAAACCCCTGATGATCCAATTCCGCTCACACCCGGTCATTTTTTAATTGGGGAACCTCTGGTTCTTGTGCCGGAACGTAATTACGAGCATAGCTCTGTGGGCACGTTGAGGCGATGGCAACTTTTACAAAAAATTACCCAAGATTTCTGGCGACGATGGTCTAGAGAATTTTTAACTTCAATGCTACAGCGTTATAAATGGTCGCAAAAAGAAATAGAGCCAAATATTGGCGACATTGTCCTTGTAAAGGAGGACAACCTACCTCCAGGCAAATGGTTACTGGGTAGGGTTTTAGAAAAACATCCTGGTTCGGACGGACTCACACGAGTTGTGACCATAAAGTGTAATGGTTCTGTATTTAAAAGGCCAATTTGTAAACTCTGCGTATTGCCAACCAGTGATTGATATGGTTTTTTATTTTATTTTATCTAGTTTTTCTTTAGTATTTTATAGCTCCCTTGACCTCATGGTGGGTAGCTTCAATTTAAAGGACAACTCTTTCGAGCATGTCCTTGGTGGGCAGAATGTCAAACCATATCATGTTTATTATTATAAGTTTTAGTTTTAGTAAGATTAAGCAAATTTAGTACCTGCTTTCTAACTAGATGGCGTTGGCATCGAGTTAGATCGCGCTATGGTTACGTTACCGAGAATAGTATAAGTAGTTTGGAATTTTTTAATTTGTTGTTGAAAATTCTGTATTGCGGTAAACCTATAATATATTGTGTTACTATATATATGAGTTTTAATCGAAGACCTTGATCGAGTTGAACTGAACTTTTACAGCATGTAATAAACATTATTTCATCCAATAATACACGACATACGTAACATCCGGGAAACTAACGTTAATCGTACAAACATTACCTAATTAATATTCGTGATTTTTGCTGAAGAAATATAAAATAGAATTGATTGGATAATGTCATGTAATAAATAAAATTGTGAATAAAGTAAAGTTTTCTCGTAATTAACTTCCTGTAGGTATTTGAATTAGAAGTTATTGCTTATTTTGTGCTTGCATGTTGATTTGCGGTAATTATTAGGTTAGGTTAGGTTATAGGTACCTATACCTACTATAATTATATACTTAATTTTATAGGTGGCCAAATCTCAACCAATATCTTCGGTAGGCCATTATCGTCGAGCTATAGCAGAAACATTGGAAGCAGAAGGAACCGTGGGGCTTAAGTCGTTACCTAGTAGTCCGACAAAATAGGGATATTGGTTGTACTTCTCTTGGCGACTTACATCACAGTACCTACCCTACTACTAAGGCTACTCAATATAGAAAAATATTTAGATTCTGATGGTCCAAGTTACTAGGTACAGACGCCAGCACATCAAGCTACTACAATCTGTCAAATTTATTTAATAGATTTTCAACTTTATCGCTGAAGTGTAAGGTTCAAAGTTGATTGGGAAAATTTGACAGTTTCGGGTAGCTTGATGTGCTGGCGTCTGTACATAATAGGTTAGGGAAAAAGTTGCTTCGCATTTTTTAAGAAAATTCAAAATATTTTTTAATATAGTTTATTTACATTTAACTAAAGTATGTAGGTACCATTTTGTTCGATAACTTTTTGCCATCTTGTAGGTAGGGACATGATCCCATTGCTATAGAAATTTTGGGACTTTTGATCAAAATACCGCGACAAGTGATTTTGGCACTCCTCTCGTGATGTTAACCTGACACTGCCTAAAGAATTCTGAAGAGACCGAAACAGGTGGAAATCTGAAGGTGCAAGGTCAGGACTATACGGCGGATGCATTAACACCTCCCAACCAAACTCTCTTAATTTTTGCTGAGTGGCTAAAGATGTGTGAGGTCTAGCGTTATCATGATGAAAAACGACACCCCTTCTGTTGATTAATTCCGGCCGCTTTCTCTCAACTTCTTGCTTTAATCTCATCAGGTGTTCGCAGTAGAGTTCAGAATCGATGGTCCTGCCTGGTGGTAATAGCTCATAATGAATAATGCCCTTCCAATCCCACCACACACCCAGCATCACCTTGTTGCGAGTTAACCCGGTCTTCGCCACAGTCTGTGAAGCCTGACCGGCCTTTGACCACTACCTTTTTCGCACGGTGTTGTCGTACGTGATCCACTTTTCATCACCAGTTATCAGCTTCTTCAAAAATGGTTCGGTTTCATTACGTCGTAATAAAGAATCACAAATGAGTACACGGCTCATTAGGTTTCTTTCAGTGAGCTCGTGAGGTACCCAAATATCGAGCTTTTTTGTGTACCCAGTTTTTTTCAAATGCGCCAAAACTGTTTTGTGGTCAATTCCCAGTTCTTCAGCTACGTCGTAACTACTGATATGCCGATGTTGCTCCACTTTTTCAAAAATGGCATCCATTTCATCCGTAATAGGGCGACCAGAGCGACGACGTGCATCTTTGACATAAAAATTTCCGGATTGAAAACGCTTAAACCTGTGGTACTCTCACAGACACTGCACTAGGTCCTTATACATCGCAAATTTTTTTCGGGGCTTGCTTTGCATTTTTACCTTTTTTGTAGTAAAATTTTAAAATTTATCGAATTTCTTCATTAGATTCACTCACCTTGACGGTACGAAAAACAAATGAAAATCACACATTTTCCTAATTTGAATTTGGAATTATGTTCTTTAAAATTTAAACTTTCAATGATACCAAAACCAGCCAGATACAAATAGTATAGCCAAAGAGATTATATTACAAGTTCATACATACTATAATGCGAAAAGACTTTTTCCCCAACCTAATATTAGTCTCCCAACCCTAGAAAAAGCCAGAGCTATCAACTTGGTGTGAACTAATATTTTGAATTAGGCTAGTTATTTCACACCCGAAGTCACAAAAGACACCTGGCAACACCATTTTAAAATCAATAATCAAAATCTACATTTTATACATATAGCAGCATTGATTCTAAATGTCAGAGCTTACGTCAAAATTGTAAAAATAATGCTTTCGTTCGTTTCACATGGAATTTAGTTTATAAATAAAGTTTTAAACTAGGCTTTGTCCTATTTAAACATCTATATATTTGTGTTAATACGACACATGTATTAAAACCTTAAAGGTAGTGCTAATTTCAGTGCAGAACGAGGTTTGTTTGAACCAATATTGTGTTCCTAGTTCGCATAATTTTTTTGCGAATTTATTGTTTATATCTTAACATTTACCGTATAATCATTAGTTAACATAAGAATCAACATACTCTCTTACTAATTAGTAGTTTCGTCATCAGATACTGAAGTGAAATATAACAAAATAGCTGTTAATTTTTACAGGGTTAAAATATAAGCAGTTTATGATGTCTATGCCACATAGCAGCTCAAGTACCACAAGTTCCAGCACAAAACGCAAGGAAATATACAAGTGAGTATCTTGGGACCCTAAATTACCCATTAGTGCAAAAAACTTTATTGCCAACATCTTCGAAGAATCAGTATATTGTTGACTAATATGAAGTGAATCAAAGTCCAAACAGAGTGTAATTCAAACCATTAAAGTTAACAAGACACGACTTTTTAGCACTTTTTGTGCTTCTCTATAAAACTAATAATGTCCATAGCACAGATGCAAATGATGTTACATATTGTAGCAAGTTCCAAAAAGATTTTACACATCATATTTTGTGAAGACCCATGACCATCCCACTTCTACCATTATCACTATCATAGAAAACAAATCTCAAACTTTCTACCGAAAACATAATTTATTCCTAGTTTTAATTTTGTAACAAGCTATTGTAATACCCACAGGTATCAGGCACCATGGCCACTGTACTCAATGAATTGGTCCGTGAGACCAGACAAACGGTTCCGCCTCGCACTCGGTAGCTTTGTTGAAGAGTACAATAACAAGGTGAGTAAGGTACTCTCACTTTATGGTATCAAGGCTAAATTACTCATAAGTAACTGTTTTAGTTACTTACGAGTAATTTTGCAAAAACAAAACACAAACAAACAACAAAACATAACTGTTGGGAATTACTCTTTTAGATGTCCATGTTATAGAATAGAATAGAATTATCTTTATTCAAGTATCATATGACTCACAAATGACATAAACAACACACACAAAACAACAACACTTACAACTATATTACAAAACTGACACAAATAGTAGTGTATCACCGCTGTGACAACCCATGCGAGATGGCACAACAGCGACCCACGAAAACACAGTCTAGGCGACTTGAAATCATGCTTAGGATACTGTTGGAGCTGCTCCACACCCCGCGCACCATGGAACCGCACCTTTTGCGCATGGTTGTGTAGAAACAATCTACATGCGCATCCGCGAACATCCCCGACGCACTACAGAAGCGGGGCAGCCCCACCAGCATCCTAAACGCGTTATTGTACTGAACGCGGAGAGCGTTGTACGATCTTTGCGTATATCTAGCCCACAGGCTGCTCGTGTAAAAAGATGTACAGTAGGCTCGAAAGAGTGTTATCTTAACAGGAAGTGAGCATCGTGCAAACCTGCGCGCCAGCATATTCGCTCTAACCGACAACCTCTCCGCTCCCATTCAACTAATAATCTAAAGTGTAAACAGAAAACATTGCAGCATATCTAATACCTTTAAACAAGCAATTCTTGTATATATATAATCTGAATCTCGGAAACGGAACGATTTTCATGAAATTTAGTATGCAGGAGTTTTTTTCAGGGGCGATAAATCAATCTAACTAGGTTTCATTTTTAGAAAACTACTAAAAAAAAAAACCAAGCAAAGCTCGGTCATCCAGATATTATAAATAATGCATGTAAACCATCCAAAGCTACCTCCAGTTTTTAAAAGGCCCCACTTTAATAAGTTCCTAAAACTTAACTGTCAAAATATTTTAGCTATAGTTTGATCGAGACCACTGTATCGTGCTTTATGTGTGTGCGCGGAGAAACGGGGGCAGTGCAGGCCACTCATTCGTCAACGCTGCCTGCCTCGACTAACTAACATAAGATTTTACATCAGACTTACTTATCAATGACTGATTCTGCCTTTCAAAACCTGTGATCCAGATTTAAATGATGTAGTATTATTAGATTATTTCTGTCTCCAGGTACAAATCATATCTTTAGATGAGGAGACAAGTGAGTTTAGTGCTAAGAGCACTTTTGACCACCCGTACCCCACCACCAAGATCATGTGGATCCCAGACAGCAAGGGAGTCTACCCTGACCTGCTGGCTACTAGTGGTAAGTTGGATAAGCATGCAACATTGTGCATACAATGATAGATGATATGATATTTTTTGTTCAATATAAAATACTTGTACCTATCAAATATCGAAAATGTATCTAATACGATATTTTTCCAATAGCAACACCGTTGTCGCCACTGACTAAAACCGTTGGAATACATAGCCGTAAAATAGTTGACTTTTTTTCATTCTCTATGAGTTTGCTGGGAAAAAAAGTATGATTTTACATTACTGTTTCTCGATTATCAGAAATGATGTTCCTAATTTGATTAAATATCAAATTAGGAACATAAAATAAAACAACATGAATAAAAAACAAACAATAGAATTCCGTAAAGATAATTTATATTTTTTTTTGAAAATTTTCATCGATATATCAATATTTTTTTTGCTAAATCGAAATCAATGTCATTTTTTTTTTCGAGACTTTTTGCACTTCTTGCATTCCTGTTGTGGTAAATGATCGGATCAAACCGATTCCGCGTCGATGAGTGTGGTCTATGATCACTCCCTTAATTATTTATTTTGCCAATAGGCGACTACCTCAGAATTTGGCGCGCCGGCGAACCGTACACCCTCTTCGAGTGCGTTCTGAACAACAATAAGAACTCGGACTTCTGTGCCCCTTTGACTTCGTTTGACTGGAACGAGGTGGACCCCAACCTCATCGGGACCAGCAGTATTGATACTACTTGCACTATATGGGGGCTGGAGACTGGGCAGGTGTTGGGAAGGGTGAACGAGGTGTCAGGACATGTGAAGACGCAGCTCATTGCTCATGATAAGGTAAATTTATTCAGAAAATTTCTAATTGCTATTGCATAATCGGCCTATAATGTTCCCACTGCTGGGACATAGGCCTCCTCTGTGAGAGGGAGGACCGTACTCCACCACGCTGGCCCAATGCGGGTTGGTGGATGTCACATGTCTTCGAATTTTTGGTTCTAGCACATGCCGGTTTCCTCACTATGTTTTCCTTCGACGTTTTGAGAGCAGTGATGATGACATTATTTACACAAAGTAAAGCGAAAAGTTTAAAATCCCATACCATTAGGGTGGCGCCCATCAGTTTGGAAAAGTATCTATGACGAATCCACTTACGCGCACCGAACTACTCTACTGCATAAATGTCACACAAAAAGTCTAGAGCATCTATGACCACCTCGTTTTGTAGACAAAAGACGTAACTTTTACAAAAGCGCAGGAATTTTTCTCTCTGATTTTGGGAAAAACTACAAGAAATAAATTCGTTAAACTCTGTCCATCGGCTTCAATGAGGTGTAATTAGCTCTTACACTGTATCACATTTGTCTCTCCATTCATTGCTCATTAATAAGCTTGATTACTTTGTTTGCAGGAAGTGTACGACATAGCGTTTAGCCGCGCGGGCGGCGGACGCGACATGTTCGCGTCGGTGGGTGCAGACGGCTCCGTCAGGATGTTCGATCTACGGCATCTGGAGCACTCCACTATCATTTATGAGGTAATTTGACAAAGGTTCATTAGGAGCTAAAATCAGCAGGCACAGATATTAGCACTATAGTTTGACCGAAACCGCTGCACAGTGCCTTTGGAATGCGCAGTGAGGCGGCGGGAGCATTGACCAATGAGCGGTTTGCACTGCCCTCCCCTGTCTAAGTCAAACTACATAATTATAGTGGAATAGCATAAAATTTACGTAGTGTTTTGAATACAAATGTTAGTGATGTTTTCGGTTTAACTCATGTAATTTATTTTGGGATAGTCGCACTTCGCCGCGTGATGACCTTATTTTTTATTTATTTATTTAACACAAAATGGCCAAGGCCAATTACATTAGTTAAAGACAAAAGATTATTAAGTTACACATTACTAAGGTACAGTAAACAAAAGTATACAACTACTCGACAGTCATACGCTCATCTCTCAATACTCCAGACATACTGACAAGATCTTCTTCCATTCATCCGCGAACACATCACAGTCAGGCTTAGCGTCCGAGAGAGCGCAGAGAGTGTGCGAGGGACGGGAGACTGGGCTCGAGCGACGCCGCGCCGTTTCGACTCCGAGGCACGGCGAACAATCTATGCCTCCTTCCAGGGTTATAGTTTATCGGAGCAAAAAGATGAGACAGTTCTTATGACTATGATCTCCGATCTTCTGTTGTGTGATTATGGATATATTTAGTTTTTTAGGGTTCCGTACCTCAAAAGGAAAAAACGGAACCCTTATAGGATCACTCGTGTGTCTGTCTGTCTGTCTGTCTGTCTGTCTGTCTGTCTGTCTGTCTGTCTGTCTGTCTGTCCGTCTGTCACAGCCAATTTACTCCGAATCTAATGAACCGATTAAGTTGAAATTTGGTAAACATATGTATTTCTGTGACCCAAACACGAATGTGTAACGTAAATAAATTAATTTTGAATATAGGGGTCACTTTTGGGGCGCAAACAAGATCTAAAAAAAAAAAAATTTTGCTAACAGTACCGTGTTACATATCAAATGAAAGGGCTTGTTGCAAGGATCTTAAATATATTTTTTATATAATTTTAAAATAAATACTTTTAAAGATATTTAATAAATTCAATGAAAATTGACCATTCCCCCCCCCTTATCTCCGAAACTACTGGCCCAAAAATTTTGAAAAAAATACATAGTATGGCTCTTTACTCATAGATTACAGGAAAACCTATAAGAAGTCTATGGTCTTAAAATAACATGGTAAATCTCTCAATATTGTGCGTACAAACTTACATTTCGTCGCTCGGCATCCAATAGGCCCATCTCTCTAGCTACTATAATATCAAAATATCAAAAGTGTTTGACCGTCTGCTTAATACACAAATAAATAAAACTGTAAATGTTCATGACAGCTAATTCGGGTTTCAACAACAACAGAAAGTGCAGTGTTGTGTCTTAAGCATACTATCACATACTTACTATACACAGCGTGGGACGCCGATTTATGCTAGCTTCCTCGACTTATTCAAGGCTTCTGATCTAGTTGCTTATGACGTATTGTGGAGAAAGATGGAGAAGGATAGGTTGCCAACGGAGCTTATAAAAATAGTGATATGGTAACCAGATCAATAGTGTCCGATGGGCTGGAACTGTTTCCAGGCCATACAGGTTGGAATGCGGGGTGAGGCTGGATTGGCGAGCTCAGCAGCACCAGAGTGGGTTGCTACATAGATGGTATTTGTGTAAATAATATTAGCTATGCAGATGATATGGTGCTTCTGAGCGCGTCAATCTGTGGTCTCGGAAAGTTGGTCGCCAAATGTGAGCAGTATGCCAAAACACATGGTTTGATGTATAACTCCAATAAGTCGGAGATCATGGTCTTTGAGGCTGGGGGTAGACCGGGTTATGTACCACCTGTATTACTCAATGGGACTCCACTACAATGAGTATTTACGTTTAAATATCTTGGTCATATTTGACCCCTGACCTCAATGACGGACTCGATATTTGAGCGGGAATGAAGGGTGTTGTCGGTAAGGGCGAATATGCTGGCTCGCAGGTTTGCACGCTGCTCACTTAAAAAGTCAAAATTACTCTGTTTCGAGCTTATTGTACATCGTTTTACACGTGCAGCCTGTGGGCTAGATATACCCAAAGGTCGTGCAACGCCCTTCGTGTCCAATACAACAACGCTTTCAGGGTATTGGTGGGGCTGCCCCGTTTTTGTAGCGCATCGGGAATGTTCGCAGACGCACATATTAATTGTTTTTACGCAACGATGCGAATGAGGTGTGCATCCCTGGTGCGCAGAGTACGGGCCAGCTCCAACAATATCCTAAAAAAGATCGCTAGCAGGCTGGATTGCATGTACATCAATCACTGCAGTGCCATCTCCCATGGGGTGAAATGAATTTAAAGTAGATTACGTGGGGCACTCAGAAAGTTTTGTGATACTAGAAAAAAATATACTACAGGTTATAATTTTTTTTATTATATCTTTTCAAAGAACTGTTCATTGGCGTCTATACACAGTTTTATACGTCTAAACCAATTTTTATAACACATTTTCCAGTCCGCATCAGACACCTCTCCAATCTCCTTCTCAAATGCAGCCAGTGCATCTTCAGGTGATGAAAACTGTTTTCCTTTGAGTTGATTTTTTATTTTGGGGAACAAGAAAAAGTCGCACGGAGCCAAATCGGGACTGTAAGGAGGATGACCTATAAATTTGACCGGTGTGCTGTCCAGAAAGTCCCTTGTTTTGAGCGCCGAGTGAGCCAGCGCGTTGTTGTGGTGAAGCAGTAGCCCACGGAGGCCAGTGTTCCGTCAAAACTTCTGGCAAACATCTGGTAACATACCATTCAGCATTGATGCTCCTTTGATCTCGTCAGGGTACTGACACCAGATAACCCGGCAAAGAAAAAAAACTTGCGATCAAAATTTTGCCTGCACTTCTGGCTCGCTTCACTTTGGTAGGCGTTGGTTCATTTTGAAACAGCCACACGGTCGACTGACGCTTTATTTCTGGATCATACTGATAAATATCCCGTAATGATATCTCACGCGCCGAGACGAGCCTGCTACAAATTTTGCTATCATGTCTCGGCACCATTCTACCCGAACCTCCTTCTGAGCCTGCGTTAGATTTTACGGTACCAGCATGAAACTATCTTCCATAACCGAAGATGCCTGTGTAAAATTTCATGCACACTTCCCGATCCAATCGGCAGTATATGCTGAACCTCTTCATATGTAATTCGCCTATTCTCTTGAATTAAATTTTTCACAGCCAGCACGTTTTTCTATGTAACAACCGTCATAGGGCCGGCCACTTCTTTCTTTGTCCGCTTAAATTACTCGACTACCCATAAATTCGTTGAACCAGCGGAAAACAGTCGCTTTAGATGGGCTTTTTTCTGTAAACAACATTCGAAGTCTTTCAAACGATTCTTCTGGTTTTAGTCGACATTTGAAATCGTACAAAATCATTGCGCGAACATGTTCTCGTTGTAAATCCAGTTTTCAGTATTTTGATTTTGCTCGTAAAAAATGTGGAGGGAAGTTCGAATTTGGAATGTTATGTTTTTTTGTAATAAATAGTCATAGTTTTAATTGACATCAAAACCAGCCAGTATCCTATAGACAAAAACTGTTAGTCGCAAAACTTTCTGAGTGACCTGGTAAAATAAGCTAACATAGATCATAATTTATTGTTACTTGAATAAACAAAAATATCTGCATGACCATTTTTTTTTGAACGACGTTTTCTAAAAATTAAACCTAGCTGGATCGATTTATCACTCCCGAAACCCCTTGCATACTAAATTTAATAAAAATTCTTGGAGCCGTTTCCGAGATTCAGATTATATATATACAAGAATTGCTCGTTTAAAGGTAATTAGATTTAGATTATTATTATATTAATACCGCGAATGAGAAATTTTAAACGAAAATCAGATTTTTGTTTTATTTCATTCGAAACGGTCAAATAAGTGATCCTGCAATTTAAAAAAAACGTAAAAAATGTCACATTCGCGGTATTGGATGCCAAGCGACGATTTGCAGTTGGAATGTATGGGAGAACATGTTTTTCAACTACAATGTTAAGTTTGTTCTTGGGATAAATAAATTCATCTCAACTACGGAACCCTTCATTGTGCGTAGTCCGACACGCACTTGGCCGGTTTTTATTTACTCGAATTGATTTACTTATCTTTTTATATGCACGTGTTTCTGTGACATAAACCTACAAAGGACGTGCAAAGGACATGTCCTAAAATGGTTTTTTATTATTCAATAATTCTAACCAGGATAAGTTAAATATATTTGGATAGACATCCCAAAAACGAGTGGTTCTAACTATATCATACATTTTTAACCGCTAAAGCCCCGGTGACACACGTTCCATATTTTGTCGTTTTTATTTAGATGTAGTTTGATGCTGGTTAGATTTTTCTCAGAATATAAAACCAACGTCCCTACAAAAAGCGGACATCTCCTTTGAAATAAAGAATACGTCAAAAAAAACCGTAAATCATGAATAATATGAATGTCACATAAAAGTTACGATCTTAAAATGGATTTTTTGTATTATGAACTTATTAATAGATTATGTCCGAACTCCGAAACCTAAAAAATCTTCTCTGCCCCAGGACCCCCAACATACCCCACTCCTCCGCCTTGCCTGGAACAAACAAGACCCCAACTACCTTGCAACAGTCGCCATGGACGCCTGCGAGGTCATCATACTGGACGTGAGGGTGCCCTGCACTCCAGTAGCCAGGCTCAACAACCATCGCGCATGCGTCAACGGCATCGCCTGGGCCCCACACAGGTAGGAGACACAACAGGACCCCAATTGCCTAGCATCAGTCGCTATAGATGCCTGCGAGGTCATCATACTGGACGTGAGCCGCCCTGCACTCCAGTAGCCAGGTTAAACAACCATCGCGCATGCGTCAACGGCATCGCCTGGGCCCCACACAGGTAGGAGACCCCAACTGCCTAGTAAGTCGCCATGGACGCCTGCGAGGTCATCAGGTAATTTTATATATTTCTTTGGTCACCAAGAAATATACAGGGTCAAAAAATCAGCTGTTCCCTACATTTTGACGAGTTATGCGAACATAAATATAGGGAACAGCAGATGTTTTCTTTTTCGCGATTTTTGGTTTGGTCCCATAGTAAAAGTTGTTCATAATGAGTAAAGTCACGTGTTAAAGTTTACGCACTGGATAAAAACTTATCCTGTATAAAACCTCATACGCCTGTATTACCTTGCTAAGTACTACCACCAACTTATGAACTTCTTCCCCCCCCTAGTTCGTGCCACATCTGCACCGCAGGCGACGACCACCAGGCCCTGATCTGGGACATCCAGCAGATGCCGCGCGCCATTGAGGACCCCATCCTGGCCTACACGGCGGCCGAGGGCGAGGTGAACCAGATCCAGTGGGGCGCCACCCAGCCCGACTGGATCGCTATCTGTTATAACAGGCACACGGAGATTCTGCGTGTATAAGAATGAACTGATTGCGTAGTGGTTTCTGGGTGATAAGGACTGATGTGGAAGGAACTGGTTTTGTGGATTTTGGGCCTCCTTTCTGTCTCGAAGCGAAAATGGTTCCCATTTTATGGTGTCTCAACTATAGTTTGACCGGGAGCTCTATTCCGCACCTTAGGAATGCGAGGCAGGGGCAGCGTTGACGAATGAGCGGCGGGACGCCGTGAGCGTGAGCGTTGACAAATGAGCGGCCTGTACTGCCCCCCCCGTCTCGCCGCATACATACCTAAGTTACGGAGCAGTGGTCTCGGTCAAACTATACAAACTAAACTCATCAGCATGATTGTTAGTAGATCATTCTATTACTTTTTCTCACTATTCCAATTGTTTTTTTGTTATATTTTCTTTCTGTTTTCTTTTCGTAAATGAAATGTCAATAACCTTGAAAAAAATATCATAGTATTTATCGTCTGATATGCTAATAATATTTTGTCGAAAACATTGCTCGATTCATTATAAAGATATGCTGTTTAAAAAAATCATGAAGTCAGTTCCACTCCCTTGTACGTGTTCCTTATACCAGAAACCATTATGATCTGATTAACTTAGTGGTTACATCAGTTAGTACCAAAATAGGTACCCTTAAAAATTATAATTCCTATTAGGGTGCGTACACATCTACGGACGCACGAAAAACGCGCCCGTTTGTAATGTTCGCGGGAAATTTGAGTATGTTACGACTTGTGGTATAGTATGTATGTGCCAGTGCTTTATATTTGACGCTGCTTCGTATGAAAATGGTATGCGTGATGTATTTGCGAATTATATGAGGTAAGATTAATATTTCGCGGGTCTATACAGAGTTTCAGTTAATACCGCCACAGAGAGTGCCTTTTCAAACGCTCTGACTGCCAGGTATATGGCGTCGAAATGTATGGTTATGGAAGCCGGGTAAATTGTGCAAGTACGTGGAAAAGATGGTAATACTTCGACTGCTCAGCAGCCAGAGCGTGTGAAAAGGCTAATGAGCGTGTTCAGAGGGTTATCCTAAAAGTTGGCAACATCATAAATAGCTGTCAAATATTTACTGTTTTGATTAATTTGCCAATATTACTGTATGGAATTAAGAAATGTGGCTAACTAGGGAACTAAAATATTGATTATGAAATAATAATTATCATAACACCGAATATTTAGTTTTATATGTAGAAAAAAGTATTTGGAAACTTTCCAAATGCCTTTTTTACACTTAGAACGGTTACAACATCAAATTCGGTGTTATAATTGCAATTCATTATTAATATTCTAGTTCGCTAGTTAGCCACATTTCTTATTTCCATACAGTAATATTGCCTAATTAATCAAAACAGCGAAATATTTGACACCTATTTGCGACGTTGCCAACTTTCAGAATAAACGCTCTTCAGTGCGTGCGTAGATGTGAACATACCCTTACGAATTCGGAATTTTACAAAAAATTACGTAACAGTGACTTGGGTCATAGTGGTTAGACCACATGGCCATAAAAATTATGAACATTTTGGAGTCGCCGTTGTAGGCACTCAAAATTATTGATCGAAATACCTTGTCAGGTATTTTAAAAACAAAAAAAATGTGCAATACTTGCATTAATAACTTTAAATTGGAAACAACGACAACCGTTTGCCAAAACGACTGTCAATTAAGAAGATCGTGAATAAAAATACTTAATTGAATGTTATCTGATATCTCTTTATCAAAAGACTGATGGAAAAATTAACATTTCTAAATTCTGAGGTTTCACTAACTTTTTCCTGAGATACTTGGGACATAGAAAAAAAAAATAGCTATAAGATTTTATATGCTATCATGTGTGTGTCGTAGCTAGGAGGCCCACGAACGAAGATCTTGGGTCGCACTATGAAGTGTTAAAGCTTCCTTGGTCCTTTGCGAGACGGGAGTCCATCTCTCTTTCGTGCTACAAAAGTTAATAGCTTTATAGGTGCGATAATGTAGCCCACGAAATGCAAATTTTGTTACGTTCTCTGCAATTTGCAGGTCATCAACATACAACCTAATACTGACCTGCAAATTCCAAAAAACGTAAAAAAAATGATTTTGCGGGCTACTCGAAGTCTTCCTGTACATGATGCCGGAACCACACCGGCGTCGGACCGCATGTTTGTGAATAGTAGGAGTGAATGAATACCCATACGAAGCACGGCGCCGCGTAGATTTTACATTTTCGTTCTAAGATGTTCTGAATTTTTTCATCTTGCGGTCCGGCGTCGATGCGGCTCCGGCGTAATGTTCAGGAAACCTGTCGCTCAGCAGCTTTGAGAACAAGCTCGTCACCGGCATTTCTGCCGTCAACCAGTGTTCTGCTTTGCAGGTGACATAAACTTAACTCCTAGCCTACGCCCATGTTTATTTACTTTTTATTTGATATACCTAATAAGCAAGTAAAACTTATAAAATTATGAAAAATGATTTTTCTAAGTAGTTATAATAAGTCCGGTGTATATCTGTTACAATTGCAATATTCGTAAGATTTCTCCATAGCAAAATAAAGAATTGGTATCGGCGTATATAAAAAAATGGGAATACGCAATACGCTCGGCGTATTTTATAATACGCGTCTGACTTCTCTTTAAAGACAATACGTGGAATATTTTATATTAGATACCATAGTGTGTAAACTTGCATTTAAAATGTGATTATTTCTAAAACATTGGCGTACTATTATTACGAGTAGATATTTCTTTAGATTTATTCAGATAGGTACTTGGCACAAGCAATTAATTTTCTGTGGTGGTTCCGAATGCGGGTACGAGTGTGCGAACAAATATAAATTTGTACCTACTTCACGAACTATGTGCATGTGTAAAACCAATAAATTAATTCAAATAATTTGATTTTAAACTGACCAAGTAAAAAAGATAGACTAAGCATAGAAATTTTATTTCATTGTCTGCCTCGTGGGTCTAGTGGTCGCAAGCGTGTGACTGCCACTGGCATGGCCACAAAAAAAATTGTCGCTAATTAGTCGAAATTTGTCGCCAAATATCAGAATTTGTCGGTCACTGGTTCAAAAGTTATAAGGGTTTATAGATGGCCGATCTAAGGAGTATCTCCCCAGCTTGGCCCAATTGAATCTCAAAAGCTAGGGCACCTAGTATAGTCAAAAAAATACCTACTTAAAAATTTAACTTATTATATTTTCTAAACTAAGACCCGACTAAATCTGTAATTTGGCGAAAAATTGCGACTAATTAGCGACAAAATTTAGGAGAAAACAGATCTTCGCTAGGTGCCCTAACTTTTGAGATTCAATTGGTCAAACTGGGGACATGCTCCCCAGATCGGCTACCTATAAACCCTTATAACTTTTGAACCAGTAACCGACAAATTCTGATATTTGTCGACAAATTTCGACTAATTAGCGACAATTTTTTTGTGTTATCACAATTAAAATCCTTGATGGTGGCCATGCCAGTGTCAGCCACACGTCGCAAGCCCTACTGCTGAGTATGAGATCCTGGGTTCGATTCCCGGATCGGACAGTGTTATCGGGTTTTTCCATCTGGAATTTCTCAGTGGCAGCCCGGTTGATGGCAATAGGCTCGCCCCATATTACATGAGACTCAAACATCACTGGCGAAATGTGGGTGTACTATAGATACACCTCTGCCCAACCTTTCGGGGCATGTAATGTTGTGTATGTGGTCAACTAAATTATATTATCGTCACTAGAAAGGGAAAAATATTTAACTGCCATATAAATAACGTGGCGGTTAAGTAATTTTGCCTTTCCAGTGACGATATACTTCTTCAGGTACGCCAATGTTCACGAACTGACAAAACCTGTTGTGTTGTTAAATCCCGTGTGTATAGGACTGTTTGTGTATTTATATATATTCACTATAATCAAACAAGAACATAATACTGTGCGAGTCTTTATAATGTGCAAATATCGAAATGAGGGAATCTATGCTTAATTTTATCGACGGAAAAAATTAATAAAATATTTTTTTTTTGTTTGGAGTCATAAATTTTACGATTATTGTAAAAATTGATTAAAAAAAAACTTTTTATTTTCGGTTGAGGGTAGTTTTATTCCACAATTTTCATTTTATGAGGACGCCTAATTACTTCCAATCATTATGGAGTTTGTTTCATCGCGATTTTAGTTTAAAAGATACACCGTTTTATTACAAAAAAAAAAAAAAAAAAAGTGTAAGGTATTTTTTAATATTTTTTCCGTCGATAAAATTAAGCATAGATTCCCTCATTTCGTTATGTGCACATTATAAAGACTCACACTGTAATACGATGCATTACTTATTTTCTGGTATATTAATGTGCCTATAGGCATCCAGCACACAGATTGCTGAGAAAAAGCAATTATTTATGAGTCATAGTATTTATTTATTAGACGTATTTCAAAGTGATTCACAAAACGTATAGATTGATAAAAAATAATAATCTCACATATGTTTAAAACTTAAAAAAAAAACAAAACTATGATTTCTTTTTCGTTAAAAACCAGAAATTAGCAATTTTGTACTTGTATCTAAAGTCGAGGTAAAACATGTATTATTAAAATTGATGTGATTAAAATAAGGACTAGATTTAATATTAATTTATATACAAATAGCTGTAAGAATTCTTATTAAATAAATAAATAATTAAAAAGTAAGGCACTTTTACTTAATTAGGCGAATGTTATAAAAATGCACACATCACACTGCAGTTAATTCCCCTGGTAGTCATTATAACAGCCAGGGTATTGAAAGCCAACAAAACAACTATTTTATATTCATGCATGTTATAAAATATGATCTATGGTATTTATTTTCCCTCTGTATCAAAAAGTCCTAAAAAACAAATGGTTATTTTTTTTTTTGTAATTTATTGCAGTAACTGCCAAATGCAGTAAACTTGCAGTTTGAAAAGTACTTTATGAGTAGTTATTCAGATACTGCAAAATGAAGCGGCGATATTGCGAGGTAGCAGTTAGGCAGCTGACTTTAGATTAAATGCAGGTCATCTGTATATGCAATTATCCTGATTTTTGTCCCAAAGCAAATTCCTGGTAGACCTTCAACAGAGACTCAGGTGTTCTTGGCTTGAAATCTTTAAGAACATGTTCAAAATGCTCCATAGTTACTTCTTTGCAGTCCAGGTCTTTCTCTAGAGCCCTCAACGCGGCTTCGTGGCAAAGAGCCTGTAACTCAGCTCCTGAAAAGCCTTCAGTCCTTGTTGCTAAATTATGAGAATTCACATCATCAGATATGCTCATTTTGCTTAGCTTCAACTCTATTATCTGCAACCTTGTCTCGAAATCAGGCAATGGGACGTAGATCAGACGATCTAAACGACCTGGTCTTAGTAACGCCCTATCCATTCTATCCGGGCGATTAGTTGCTGCCAATATAGTTACAGAATTCAGAGGCACCACTCCATCTAGCTCTGTTAGCAGTTGAGCCAAAACTCTTTCATGGACACCAGCCTCACCCGCCCCTCTTTCCCCACCGATCGCGTCCATTTCATCAAAAAATATAATAGACGGCGCGACCTGACGAGCTTTCGTAAACAAATCTCTGACAGCTCGCTCAGACTCGCCGACCCATTTCGAAAATAACTCTGGACCTTTTATGGAGAGGAAGTTAAGACCACTTTCAGTTGCAAGAGCTTTGGCTATCATGGTTTTGGAACAGCCGGGTGGTCCGTACAGTAAGACCCCGCCCGGAGGACTGACTCCAAGTCTTCGGAAGCTCTCAGCATGTTTCAAAGGCCATTCTACAGCTTGACGTAATTTCATCTTCAAGTCGTCCTGTCCTCCTATGTCCTTCCACCTAACGTTGGGTATTTCTATCAGTAGCTCCCTCATGGCACTTGGTCTGACTATGGTCAGTGCAGCAATCAAATCATCACGCTCAATACAATCACTTGACCGTTTCATACATTTCATGGTAGCTTGCGAGCAAAGATTTACCAAATCCGCGGCGACGTAACCATGGGCCAAGTCTGAGATATTTTCAATGTCCTCTGAAGATATTTTATTTGGAAGATTTTTGAGCAAACTGTACACAATTTCTTTTCTTCTTATTCTATCTGGTACAGGAACCTCTATTTCCTTATCCAGCCTTCCAAAACGTCTAAGCATTGGATCTATGTTTTCTGGCTTCCTTGTTGTTGCCAATACAAATACCCTGCTTTCTTCAGCGTGTAAACTGTCCAGCATGTTCACAAATGCTGAAGTTATTCTTCTCTCTTGCTCTGTACTGCTAGAAGACCGTTTTGGACAAATAGTTTCTATTTCATCAACCAGTATGATGCTTGGTTGGTTTTGGATGGCTTTTTCAAACAGGCCTCTCATTGTACCTTCAGTCTCTCCAAAGTATTTGCTAAATATGGCTGGGCCATTGATTTCTATGTGAAAACAGTTGAGATTTTCAATTAAATATTTGCAAATAGCTGTCTTTCCTATTCCTGAATGGCCATAAATTAGCAAGCCTCTTGTAGGTTGAAAATTTGCAGTGAGACCATCCATATTAAATGATATCTTGATAAATGTCTGTATTTCTTCCAAAATATCATCAACACCACCCAGAATCTGTGGCTTTTTCTTAGTTTTTGCTACTGTTTCCCTTTCCATAGTCCAAATACTATTTTCACTTAAAACATACCAACCTGTATAATCTAGATTCTCAGATTTAATATCAATTACTTCAATCTCTAATTTCCTACCAAAGTAATAGTAAACTAAAATGCTGCCAATACAAACAAAATTATTGTAAAAATGGTGTTTTAAAATATCACAGATATCCGATTTTGTTTTGTGGTTTTTAATTCTGATTTTGAGGCGAGATGCTTTTGGTACTTCCTCTTTGATCACAGAGACTGTCACCTTCTTGCTGTCATTGCTCCATTCACTAGATAGATCTGAAAAGAAAAATAAAATTGTTTTGTGTGAAATTGTTATAAAGGACAGGCTTCCAAGGAGTCATAATGAATTCCACAAGTAACTTTCAACAGTCTTTTCAGGTAAAATACTTTCTGAAGAAGTTTATAGGAAACATCAATTGGTAAGTCCCCGGTTTATATCTCTGTAGATCCCTAAATACTTAATTCCTTCCTCTTCTTCTTTATGCTAGATCTAGGTCACTCAGTACTGAGGATCGTGACCCATCTTGCTGATGTGTTGTCCTGGCTTGGCGTCAATTATGTAGGTACTTAATAGAACCATGTATAAGTAATTCTAAAGTGACTATAAGCGCACTTACCGGCTGCCGGTAATATAACAGCGGCCGGCGCAGACGCTTTGGACGGCCACATCCGCTTCACCATCATAGGAGCGCCGTCTCTGCTCAACTGTAGGGGACACCCGAGCACTGCTCCTATAAGCGATCCAGCCGATGGGTGCACGAGAACAGCGTCTCGCGGAGCCCCTTCGGGCGCCGCCCCCACCCTCTGCAGCCAAGTAAACAGTTTCCCATCATCGACATAAGGACATTTTAACTGATCTTTCCCGCAACTCAATTCGATGTGAATATTTTTATCGTTTGAAGTTATACTGCAGCCGCATCGCTCGCAGTCCACCCATAAAGTTTTCTTTGGTCCTTTTGGCGGCATAGCTACTTGTAAAGACAAAAATAATGCTTTGTTGTTATAAAATGAAACTATTTTGATCACACTAGGCTAAAAAGTGAGGTTATTTTGTATTTTTGTCTGACTGACTGACAGTTGGTTGACATCAAAAAATCAACAACGAACGAAACGCAGAGAGTCTGAAGCACAGACGCTTTATATGTCTGTGGTCTGAAGAGATCAACCGATTTCAATGAAAAATATTATTTACACTACTACTTCAAAAATCTATTTGAATTAAAATAGTATAATTAATTAATACAAATAAAACAACTAAAATTATCCTGAAACAATACCCAACCCAAGCCGGCCCATGCCCATCCATTTCTAGACGTCAGTTTTGAACGACTCATCAAAAATGACAAACAACTGACATTACTTACTGAAGAACTACGTTTGCTTTTGCTGTGATTCATTTCGTTTTTATATCATAACATTTAATTTATTCGTCTCCAAACGCTCTTAGTTTAGTTAAGTTATACAGTTGACAGCATAACGCAGCTGTTAGGTAGTGTAAGTTAGATTTACTGTCCATATATTGTTAAGAATCGCGTAGGATGACTCTCGCAGAGTTCTTCAGTTGTTCCCTCCTTGCCTTCGGGGCTCCGTTGGTCATGTTTGCGTTCACGGTGGCTAATGATCCTGTGCGCATCATCATCATGATAGCAGCAGCATTTGGATGGCTACTATCGTTTCTACTGTCATCTCTTGTGTGGTATGCAGTGGTGCCGTTACGATCGTATTTGGCGTTCGGGATGGTCTTTGCTATCATATTCCAGGTCAGTAACTGATATAATTTAATTTATAATATTAAAATTAGCCTTTCCCATTGTTAATTTATTGACAGCTGTCTATAATTATTTTGTAGTCAACTTTTGTCTAATTGCATTTAGAAACTATCTTGTTATCTTAAGTTGTGATGTCACTGTAGGCAAAATGCAATAATAACATGCTAGATACAGTTATTTTTGTTGGTATAGCATATTGCTGAGCTCTAGATTTACCTTTTATTGAACCAAGGGCTATCCACCAGAAGGGCAACATGTTTCATGGTTAAAATGCCTTGGTAACACGATCTTTGGAAATCCTTAAACTGACTGTACATTCGCTGCAGACATGTTTATTTCACAAAACACATCAAGATTTTATTTTATAATCTATTGCGTATTCCTCGGAATATCACCCTTTCTGCTCTATGGCTTAAATTTATTTTTCTAATAAAGTTTTATTCTAACTAACCATTGTGGCCTCCTTGATTTCCACAATTTTGATATATTTTTCTTGTTGAACGACTAAAAATATATAAAAATTTTGATGTACCTGTAATAGAATATCTTCCACTTTTTTCAGGAAGCATTCCGGTACGGCATGTATATCTTGTTACGGAAGACAGAAGCTGGACTGAAAGAGATATCAGAGAACCACACCATAGGCAGCAATAAGCTGGAGTTGGCTTATGTGTCCGGACTGGGTTTCGGTACTATGAGTGGAGCCTTTGCCCTTATTAATGTACTGGCTGATTCGGTATGTATTTCATTGTCTCCATTTTAACTTATCAATACCACAGATTAATACAGATGAGACACTTCGCAAAATCATTAAAGCGACTATTGCTATGACTCAATAAAGTACAATTCAGGTTGCACAGCGCTAATTACCTACAGTTATATTCACTTAGAAGTTGCCTCTCTTTTTATCGCATGACTCTTAGATCTTCTGACTATGTTACACTCACTGAGTTGGCCCAGCAAGACGGGCCCGCAGCATACCTGTAGCTTCATACTTCAACTGCGGAGTGTCCCATCTGTATTCATCTGTATCAATAGAAAGTTTGATAGAGTGATTGTCTTATTGATTATCACACTTTAAAAGTTTCACAGCTGAAAAATAACACGCTCTATTAAAAAAAACACCCTAAAATCCATAATCACTATATCGGCAATGACAATAAGAGCATGACTCCACAAAGGAGTCATCCATAAATTACGTCGCACGAATTTCATGATTTTTTCTCCCTTGACCGTCCTTGTCACAGCTGGTCACATTTGTGAGACGTCACATATTTTGCTAAATAAACTTAACATCAAATCAAACAATTAATAAAACGAAAAACGATTAATTATATTAATTAAAGAAATTAACAAAACAAAAAACGATTGACTATGTTAATTACAGAAATGAACTAAACAAAAAATATTAATAGAATTATATTAATTAAAGATACAAACTTAATAATCTTGAGTCCATGGACTTTGACCCACTCCTTTAAATTATTTAGTAGTTTAAAGTTCGTGTTTTAACACTTAGATATAATAGATTTTGAAATGTGACGTCACGAAATTTAGGACCCCTCCCACCTCTTTGTCACACATGTCACACTTCGTCGACCCCCTCCCTCCCCCTTAACGTGTGACGTAATTTATGGATGGCCCCAAATTATAAAGATGAGGTGTTAAAAGATTTCATATACCTACATAATATTATTATGATTATTTTGAGCCTTTATAAAACAATTGTAGAGGAGGAAAACTGCAACAAATGTGATCAAAACTCAGTTATGATGCCAGGATGTAGAACACTGATAATACTGTTTTATTGTTCAAATAACCTTGAACAGTGCACATTTTTATTTATTTTTAAACCACTATAATAACTATATTATAGTGGTTTAAAAATAAATAAAAATAGTAATGACAAGGATTAATTTAATAAACCATAGATTCCACAGGAATAGGAAAGCAGAAACAAAGTTATAAGTAGCTTAAGCATCTACGTTCGCACGGACGTAAAAATATCGGGACGGGATTTTTTCGCATACTGGGTTTTCGACGCGCTAGGATGCCCTCTGTTGAATTCTCAACGCTCGGCTTAACACCGAGAATTGAAAATCCAGTGAGCGATAAAATCGTGCCGCGATATTTTTACGTCCGGAGCCAGATTTTTGTTCACTTTAAGACTGCAGAGCAGGGAATGAAACATCACAATATTTCTGATATTTTTGTAAAGGAAAAATAATGAATCGCAGTTTTTTTTTTTTTTTCAAAACACAATTGTATCACTAACATGTAAGTTTATTTTATTGTTACTAACATTGTATGAGTCTCATTGTTACTCGAAATAAAGAAAACATAAAAGCTCTACAAACGTTATAACGTGTTGTATCATTCTCCTGCCCATAAACCAATTTATTTAAGGGATGGCACAACACGTCTTTTTGAAGTGAAAACTTCTTTAGGCGCGTTGGGCATTTTTGAGATGGGAAAAAACAATTGAACTCTCGACACCGTTACCGACACCTCATTTTTATAAATGCGATTGTGCTCTTTATTTATTAATACATACGTTACGAATCAGTGTTCTATGCAAGTATTTTTACTTTAAAGGTTTTGGAAGTTTTTTTTTTTTTTCTAGACTATTGTGCTCTTTATTTAGATAAGGTTACGGACCATGTTCTATACAAGTATTTTTCTTCCACCAAGGCAATCTTATTCAAGTTTTCACTTCTGTTGGCACTCCCGGAGTGCCACTGTTTTTTCTTCCATAATTCTCTATTAGTCATCTCGGTAGTCCCCCCCTTTCTAGCCATATCATCTTCCACACAGTCCATCCATCGTTTCTTTGGTCTTCCCCTACTCTTAAAGCCATCCACATTCATACTCAAAACTTTT
Organism: Agrochola litura; assembly: GCA_949152395.1. Lineage (NCBI taxonomy): Eukaryota > Metazoa > Arthropoda > Insecta > Lepidoptera > Noctuidae > Agrochola > Agrochola litura. The sequence continues at coordinate 23,688,804 of OX424495.1, read as the reverse complement.
CTGACATGTTCTTCATTCCTTGGCATGCCCATACTATGACAACCGATTTACACACAACTTTTCAGTCTCCAGTGCCACTTTCAGACTTTCTCTTATATGTATATGTCGTGGCCAGATCTTAGAATTGACCATTTCATGAAATGGCCAGCTAAAATTGGCTATATCGTTTAAACGTCAACGTTTAATGATATGTCAGTCGACGTTTGGCCATATTATTAATGTAGGGTATCCATGGTTTAAGGTGTAGTAAAAATAGCCAAGTAACTGCGACCAACTTGGAAGTAACGCTCGCTCGGCTCGCGCTCGGTTGGTCATAGTTCTAACCTAACCCATTTGGTCAGCGTGCCACATAAGCGGCATGTTTAAAAACGAATTTTAAGTGCTATGTTGCATTTCACGCCGCGGCAACAGACGGCGAGCGCTACTTACAAGTTGATCGCTTTCCATAATATCATATTTGGAAACCCAATATAAGTCCATCGACTTTATTTGCGTGGTCACCCTACTGTTTGATTTGTTGTATGCCGCCGCCATAATGCACAACAAAAACAAAGCCATATCAACGCCTCTACCGGTGGACAATAATCGAACTATTTTACGATATTGGCCACATCATGAAATAGTCGTGCGTTTAACTGTTCATATCGTCAAACATTGAGTGTTCAATGATCTGGCCAGGCCACATGATGATTTGACCAGCGGTCGATGTTCATTTCATGAAATGATCAATTCTAAGATCTGGCCACGACATAATATACTCAATCTTGTTGTATCCATTCGCGTAACACCACACAACCCTCTTAGCATTATCTTTTTCAGAGCAGCAGGATATATTCTAAAAATAATTGGTTTAACCAAATCCTTTTTCGTTTTACAGGTTGGTCCAGGCACGTTAGGGCTCCACACTGGCACAGAGTACTTCTTTGTGACAAGCGCAGCCATGACCCTCTGCATGATATTACTAAACACATTCTGGAGTGTCATATTCTTCAGTGGATTTGATGATAAAAACTACATCAAAGTTGGATGGGTCATAGTGTCACATTTCTTTGTTTCTGGACTCAGTTTGTTAAATAGTAAAGAATTGTATGCAGCAACTATCTTGCCCTCATATATTGTTTTAGGTATCACAGCGTATATTGCCTTCAGAACAGCCGGTGGGTCAACGAGGAGCTTAATTCAAAGTATTTCTACTAGGTCATAGAATTAATTTGTTGAATCAGAATTAATCTCAAAGAATTTATTAGATTTTGCGCTGACATTTTTAAATGCAATACAGGGTTTGTTTTCATTGACAAATGCATTTAGAATTATTCATTAATTGGCTTTACAAGCGCGCAAAAGCGACCAGGACGTAAAATTTATAGGATGCCTAGATGACTTGTTGTTCCTTCCCCAGTCCATAAAGATAGCATTAAAATATTATCTGATTCCTTGGTTAGTTACGTCAAATTATTTCTTGTGTTGCCAGTATAATAGCTAGAAAAATGTAAAATTAGAGATGTTTTAGAAGTTTGTAAAAAAAATAGCAAGTTAAAAAAATTGCTCACATTTTAGTTTTTTGTCATAAAAAGACATGTATTACAAGTTATAAATGAGGAGCATCCTTGACTTTTGTGCAGAATGTTTGTAACACTTGTGTATTGTTTTTATTTATAATATTAGTGTTGCAATGATTGAATTGTAAGTAATGCATGAAAAATGAAATTAGCATTGTTTGATTGCCTATTAGATATTGATTTTGTTAGTGGATCGAGTTATGAATATGGCTGATTCACAAGCACTGATTTGCTGGTTAAGCTTCCTCAATATTTGTACTTATGGTTTTGTAAAACCATGAATAAGTGTTCATGATTATCTGGTAACACACAATTTACTGGGTTATGAAACTAGTACAGTAAACCCCCTAGCAATGTATTTTTATATTGCTAGGGGGTGAAATTTCTCCGCAGCTGACTGTACAACACTTGTAGCATGACAGCCAAAGAAACGGGTTTTGTCGACGGAAGAATAAGACATTACAGGACCGCTTCGAAAGGCCTTGGGAGCCCCCTGGTTTGTTAGGAATGAGATCCTCCATCTCGACCTAATAATCCCCACCATCCACCAATTTCTCAAACGCTCTTCCAAGCGTTACTTCGATACTGCCGCCAAACATCGCAACCCTCTGGTTGTCGAGGCCGCTAGTTACACTCCCTCTAATATCAATAGAACTCGCCACCCTAAGCGAATCCTTACCGATCCTGACGACCCCATTACCCTCCTCCAGGAGAGCAGTAGGGAAACCAGCACAGTGTACAAAAACAGACGCCTCCCGTCATTCCGACCTCGCTGCCGAGGTCCTTTGCGATCGCGACCGCGTCCCCGAGTAAATGATACTCCCTCCCGACCCTTGCTCGATAACGAGGTGCCAGCAGTTGTTGCAGCTGAGCACGTAGCTTTAAATTCCCCGACTAATAATCATGATCAAAACTTTGATCCAGCCCGACTCATCCTTGATGTCCTCCCTCCGGTTGACGCCCTAAGCCGAGGTTCGTACCCCACAGGGGGTGCCCTTCGTTAGCGTTCACCTAGTATTAATTAGCATAGTTGAATAACCCCTGGCTGAAGGTTTTAAGTGTAGTAGCTTAAGGTACCCACAGGAAAGCCCGATTAAGTAGTCATGATCTCAGAGGTCAACTACGACATGCACAACTTAAAAAAAAAAAAGGCGGAAGAATAGACAAAATGACAGATTGTGATTGTTTATCTGTCATTTTGTCTATTCTTCCGTCGCCAAAACTCGTTTCTATTGTGGTCATGTTAAACTGTACAAGATGATTAGAATCTATGCACTGACATCTTAGCGAAACGGGGATGCGATAAAGTGACCCGCGAAATTCAAATTTTCTTACGTTTTTTTTTTGCAATATGCAAGTCAGTATCAGGTTTTATGTTGATTAAAATATGATTCACGACCGTAACAAATATGGCTTTACAGAATTGTAATCTTTAGAATCAGTAATACAATTCCTTAAATTAGAATTTGCCTCAACTGTCATGATTTCATGAAATAGTAATATGGGTTATATGAACTTAAAGAGTTGTTTTGATGATTTTTATGATTATAATTCAATAAATAAATATTTGATACGGTCACTAATCATATTTAGATCAACATACAACCTGATACTGACCTGCAAATTGCAAAAAACTCAAAAATTAAATGTCGCAAGTAACCCCGACGCTCGCTTTAATATGTACCGTCGACCTGTACCCTAATTGCGTAATACAACACAACCTGTTTCGATTTGAAACAGATTGCTAATCCATTGCTTCATATACTGGAAAAAAATCTGTTCAACAACGTAAACAACGCAATGAATGTTGTTGAACTGTCAAAATGAAAATAAGTTACGCAATTAGGGTGCTGATTGACGAAATGTCATACTGCATCAGTTATACTGAAGTCCAGCATGGGCAGTATACTTTTGACCGATTTGTTGCTTGTCAAGGACGATAGATTGCAGGCTGATATAAGACATATATTGTTTCCACTCAAAACTTAAATTTATCAGCATCGAAGTGTAGAATATCGATTATGAGAAATATTTAATCGATTTGAATGTATCAATATTAGTACCTACTATGTATAATGTAAATAGTGTTATTTCACTATTATTGTTATTAAACCTCATAAAATAAATACCTACCTATAACTAATAAATAAATGAAAAAAGTCTAACACTGCAGATTAAAAACCACTCAGAATAGAGTAAACCCACGTACGCACGGACGTAAAAATATCGCTGCGGGATTTTATCGCGCACTGGATTTTCAACTCTCGGTGTTAAACCGAGCGTTGAGAATTCAACGTAGAACATCCCAGCGCGTCGAAAAAACACTGTTGGATATTCAACTCTCTGTGCTAAGCAGAGCGTTGAAAATCCAGTGTGCGAAAAAACTGCCGCGATATTTTTACGTCCGTGCGTAAGTACGTGGGCTAACAACTGAATTAAATTAACAATAAAAACAATTATTTCAAAATACTACTATTTATTTATTATTTTATTAGTAAGTGAGAACAATCATTCCTTAGTCTATTAATAATTGGATGGAGAATTTGTTACAATAACTAACTGTTATAATAGCACAGTATTTAAATATAAATGAAAGTTTTTTACAAATAAAATTATGACGGAAGATCAAGGTTTTTTTTTACTTGGAACATACTAATTACTGATTCCTATATTTCTGATTGTTCAAAATTATCTTAAATAATAAAGGTTCACTTTTTTTTACATATAACTAGCTGACCCGGCAAACGTTGTTTTGCCATATAAATTATTTATGTTTGGGGTGGGCCACCCTTATCACTTAGAGGTATGATTACGACCGATTCTCAGATCTACCAAATATACAAAAAAAAATCATAAAAATTAATCAAGCCGTTTCGGAGGAGTATGGCAACTAACACAGTAACAAGAGAATGTTATATATATATAGGTAGATTAAAATGATAATGGCAACAATGTTTGTTAGCTTGGGGTAGAACAAAGCGTCGTGCAAGTTGTGTTGGTTTCGATTCCAAACAGTAATTTTGTTCCATTTTAAATTTACTTATTTCTCTTTCTTTCTAAGTCAGTGTGATAGATTTATTACCAAAATTACTTAAAATTTGTTAATATTTAAACAGTTTATTATATGTTTAGTTAAGCAAAACTGTTTTTCAGGCTAAATTCACAAATAACGCGCGTCAACGCACGATCAAATTTAAAGAGGGTTCAGATGAGCGCTAACGCGCGTTGTGAGAGTACTCGTCACTACTCGGCAGTCTGATTTCAAGGTGTCCACGCGCGATCGCCTGCCTGCGTCTAGAGACTTTCTCTGAGCGCTGCGTTAACGCTCGCCGACGCGCGTTAACGCGCGTGCATGTGATTGGTTGGTGTGCGTTACGTCAGCGGAATATTGTCGCTTTCAGGATTTCGGCTTGACAGATAACTACCGACACTTAATACCTAATAACTCGTGTATTGGAGTGTTACATTTTAGCGTAGCCAGATTTTAATTAAAATGGAATAGCTCTCTGAGGAGTTGGAATAGAAACATCTACTTTCGCACGATGCTTTGAGTTCATGAAAGGTAGGTAGGTACAAACCACCATAAGTAATTGGTAAGTTTCTAGGGTTTCTCATTGACGTGCAAGGATCGATTTTAGGGTTTTTGAAAATCAATTTCTTATTTTCCAATGGTGTCGATTATAGAAAAAATAAAATTGCACAGCATAAGCAGAAATTAAGACCCACCGTAGTAAAAAAAATCGTAGTTGTATGTCATGCCGTTTGAGAGGTACAGCAATTTGCTAAACGTTACCCCAGCGGCATCTTGAATAACTGAAACCTCAAGACGCACAAATTTCATTTTTTGGGCACAATTGGGCACAAATGTGATCTATCTAAGTAGCTAGTTTGTACTCAGTTATGACCACCGGTTAAAAAACTTGCCGCTGGGGTAACGTTACTCCAGCTGAATCTATTTTTCGTGAATATCTTTGGATCGGCTGGACGCACAAAATTAAATTTCGGACACATTTACCTACACGAGATGTGGATCCAACCACTAATTATCTATCAAGCCGAAATCCTGAAAAGCGACAATATTCCGCTGACGTAACGCACACCATAGCCTTAGGTTGCTCAAGCTCATATTCTCGTGGCTTTATGTAGGTACTCGTTTTTTTACATCCAATTGAAAAAAGCACACATCTAACATTAAGGCAATGCTTGTACAGTCCTTAATCTTTCCCATAATAAACTATGGTGATGTGTGTTACTATGACCTGAATGCAGATCTCCTCAATAAACTTGACCGCCTTCTAAATAACTGTATTCGATTCGTCTTCAATCTTCGTAAGTATGATCATGTGTCTGCGCATCGATTGCTTTTAAAATGGTTACCCATACGTCAGCGTAGAGAGTTGAGGGCTCTGTCCACAGAACATATATACTCAAAGAGGCTCTGTCTATGTTGTATTCTATACTCGACAAACCCACTTCTCCTTCTTACCTCACTTCCCATGTTCAATACCTATGCTCTGCCCATAGTAAAAATCTTCGTTCTACCAACAATCGTCTTCTACGATGTCCTTCTCACCGCTCCAGTTTTATTCACTCTTCTTTCTTTGTCCAGGCGGTATTTCTTTGGAATGCGCTCCCTCTGAACATCAGGATGGCAACCAGTCGGTTATCTTTCAAAGTGAAGACACGTGAACATATTCGTGAAAAGTTGGCAGAATCTTTGCAAGTTTGCAGCGCTGATTTGCTGGATTTGTTTTCTCCTCTACCTATCGTTATTTCTCCTGACAAAGTTTATTCGGTTTATATGTATCTATGTATTAGTATGTATTCATTTTCAAGTTAGGTATCTATCAGTATGTTGCACCTGCCATGTTTTGTCTCTGCATCACCCTAAGGTTGACTGGTAGAAAATGCCTCAGGCATTAAGTCCGCCTTTGTACAGTATTTTTATCTTGAAATCTTGTTATTTTATGCAAATTAGTTACAAGTATTTTTGGCATTGCTAAATTTAGTTAGATTGATTTCAACGTAAGTACTTAAATGAATCATTTACAATTATTTCAGACTAGCTGCACTCCGCGGTTTCACCCGCATAAGTCTCGATTCCGTAAGAATATCTGGATAAAAAGTATCTTATGTCTTAACCCAGATCACAATGTACCCATGTGCCAAATTTTATCCAAATCCGTTCAGCCGTTTTAGTGTGAAAGCATAACAAATAAACAAATATTTTCGCATTTATAATAAATTTGTTAGGATGACCCTCACTATTTTTCATTTAAATAAACAAAATGCAAACTTAGGCACGGCACATCACTCGCATTACAGATGACCGATGGGGCCAAAGGTTCTGGGTTGGCAACCGTGTACCGGAAGACGTAGTGTTGGAAGGCCTCCCAGAAGATGAACCATTGAGCTTGTGAAGGCCGCAGGAATTTGCGGGATACAGAATCGGTTGAAGTGGCGGTGCTTGGAGGAGGCCTATGTCCAGAATGAACTAACTAACTGGATGCTGACCTAAAATAGTAAAATTCCTCAAACTCTAATTTGTATAATAGGAAAAGATGAACGATTGGGCATCACAATAAGGCTGCATAATGATAAAGTCTAATAAAATTAATCAGGTTCAATTGTCTTTTTTATTATTAATAAAATATTATCTTCCAATAAATAGCTGATGACTAAAATTCGCGGCTACAGACATTATGTTACGTGTTTATAGCACGATGGTTTATAGCTTGTCCTAAATTGTTTCTTCTCTATTTAATATCGCCAATTAGGACGTCATTTTCATGGTACAGTGGCAGTCCTTCAGGTTTGAGTATAGCATCTGGTGCCTTGAGCGTGGTGTTGTAGGTAGGGTTGAGTGGATGCAGCGGTCCCCACGCAGTCACCGCTGCACGCACCTCGTCGGTGCCCAGCTTGTAGTGACTACCATCCCCTGTTCTTTTTATCCTATTTGTTACCTATAAAAAGAAAAATATTCATTGATATATAAAAAAAAACCGGCCAAGTGCAGTTGGGATGAATTTATTCCAAAAACAAACTTAACTTTGTAGTTGAAAAACATGTTCTTACATACGGAATGTATGGGAAAACTTGTTTTTGCAACTGCAAATATAAGTTGGTCGATCATTATTACTCGTTAACTTGTAGGTAGAGCTTACTTAGCTGTGATAGTTTTCCTTTTAATTTCGTTATATAAACTACTGCCGTGATTTTTTTCACAGATCCAAAACCAACCATTTATCTGGCAGGGGGGACACTTGAGTCTAACAGAAATTAGCACTTTATAGCTTAATATTTCGCAAACGGATCCCTGAATCCAAAAATGGTTTCCATACGCTCAAAATGTTTTTGAAGAACCTTTCCAATGATACCCCAAACCATGGGATAGAAAAAAATAAAACATCGCCACTTTACGGGGAGGGGAGGTACCCAAAAAAAAATTATTACCACTTTGTGGGCGTAATTAATATGTATACCCATGCCAAATTACAGCTTTCTAGTACTAAGAGTCTCGGAGCTAGACCGCTGACAGACAGACGGACATGACGAAACTATAGGTAAGGGTTCCTTCTTTACTACGGAACCCTAAAAAACGCGTTATTTTAGTTGAATAGAAATCCGCTTTAGAACTATCTTCATCTTACCATATTTGGAGATGCAGATTTTAAATCGGAAGCTAATCCCATCCTTTCGAAAAACCTAATGATACTCGCGGACAGGTTGAAATGCATGGTCAGTTCAGCAGTCTTGTAGTCCCATGGAAACGCGTGGTGGTAGTTGTGCCATCCTTCTCCCAGACTCAACAAGGACACAAACCATGATTCAACAGGTTGCAGGTTCCTGTGGGAAGTTAATAATCGATATTTTAATCTTTACGAGGTCTACTAAAGTTTGATTGTGTTCATGAGTTCTTGAGTGACTACCAGGTCCAAAGTGGACCGATGACATAGTGAAGGTCTCAGGAATTCGCCAGATGTGGCCAGCGCAAGACCGGCCTTTGTGATGATTTTTGGGTGAGGCCCCTGTTAGCATGATAGCAGCTATGATGAGGATGATCATAATATTACGCTTATAAAAAAAGTGGTGGCACTCCGGGAGTGCCGACAGAAGTGAAAACTTGAACAAGATCGCCTTGGTGGAAGAAAAATACTTGTATAGAACATTAGTCCGTAACTTTATCTAAATAAAGAGCACAATCGCGTTTACAAAACCTTTAAAGTAAAAATACTTGCATAGAACATTGATCCGTAAAATAATACAAATAAAGAGCATAATCGCATTTACAAAAATGAGGTGTCGTTATGGTGTCGCGAAATCAGTGGTTTAGTCCCATTTCAAAAATGCCCTACGCGCCTAAAGAAGTTTTCACTTCAAAAATTGTAAACGCTAGGGTGATATAACTGTACCTACAACTTACTGATCATAAGGCCTAGTCCCACAAAGATGTGCAACGCTGTTGACACACCAGGAGCCGTGTAGTTCACACACGTAGCGAGCGAAGTAACTCACTAGCAGGGAGTCCCACCACGTCTCCCCGAAGTAACGAACTGGTACCCACACGGGGAGGAATATTGCCAGCGTCGCATATAAAACGTAGTAGTACCTGAAACAACAGGAAATCTTTAATTTGATATTCGATAAAGCAATAGCTTTAACTGTTCTTGGGAATCATCCTGACTTTCTCGTGTAGGTTTAAGAGTAGCGTAGTAATAATATGATTGTGTTTCACATTATAGGGTCTAAATAGACCTTATGGAGTTTAGTCGAAATTATTACAGACCCCTCAGTTTCACCCGGATAAATGATAAATGATTTTATTTCTGTAAGTAGGTTTGTACAAACACTTTAACACGTCAATCATATTTTTCCTATCTGACTACTCTGAGAAGAAAGGCCGAAACAAACTCAGAGGTCTCAGTCTCTTTTAAAGTCCAGACATAATCTTGGTCAGATCATGTGAACGCCATGTGGATTGGTGTCTAAAGCGGTCTTTTGAGGAAAGCACCACACAGATTGAGAAGGCCTGTCCAGTCAGTGCACGCATTTGTAAAAAGTATTCTATGTCCTAATCCAGGTCATGGTTTACCCATGTGCCAAATTTCATTCAAATCCGTTCAGCCGTTTTAGCATGAAAGCGTAACAAACAAACAAACTCACTTTAGCATTTATAATATTAGTTATGATAGGATAGTTATATTAGTTATGAATAAATAAGTTTAGATAAACAGTACCCTAATTGCGTAATACAACACTATCACAATTTGTTTCAATTTGAAACAGATTGCTAATCCATTGCTTCATAAGTTGGAAAAAAACATCTGCTCAACAACGTAAATAACGCAATGAATGTTGTTGAACTGTCAAAATGAAACAAATTTAGCAAAATTGTTTATGAAAATAAGTTACGCATTTAGAGTACTGTATTTCGATCCAGACGTCAAGGATAGAATTGGTTGAAATAAAGTTTATATCGACAAAACGGGAAGACTTAACACATTGAAACATAATTTGCACTAGTGCACTCAAGATGCTGAAATATTGAGTAAGAATAAACTATCGCACACATAAAATACTACAAAAAATACTTTTTCTGAAACATGACCATCCAGTCGGCTTCCAAGTCGCTCAAGTCGATCCGTCTGCCGAGCTCGATGACGTTGGGGTGCTTCTTGTGCATGAGCCACCCCATGTGGCAGAAGAAGAAGCCACGCTTCGAGTTGTGAGGGTCGCCATCAGTATCCGAGTAGCGATGATGCAGCCGGTGGTCGCGACACCATATAAACATACAGTTCTGTAAAATTATTTGTCAAAGTAAAAAAAAGTAGTAAACGATACTGAATCGACAACGAATATCAATATACTTACTCGTAGTTTTGTAGTAACTCAAGATAAGATCAATATAGATTCTATTACTGTTGTGATATAATAATATAAATTTCTTTATTTAAGTAACAAGGACTCATTGTGTGAACTATGTTAGTTTATTTTATTCTAATTTTAAATTATTTCACCCCATCGGAGATGGCACTGCAGTGATTGACATATGTGCAATCGAGCCTGCTAGCGATCATTTTTAAAATATTGTGGAGCTGGCCCGCACTCTGCGCACCAGGGATGCACACCTTATTCGCATCGTTGCGTAAAAGCAATTTACATGTGCGTCCGCGAACATTCCCGATGCGCTACAAAAACGGGGCAGCCCCACCAATACCCTAAAAGTGTTGTTGTATTGTAGGTACACGAAGGGCGTTGCACGACCTTTGTGTATATCTAGCCCACAGGCTGCACGTGTAAAAAGTTGTGCAATAAGCTCGAAACAGAGTAATTTTGACTTTAAGTGAGCAGCGCTGGCTCGCAGGTTGCAAACCTGCGAGCCAACATATTCGCCCTTACCGACAACGTCCTTCGCTCCCGCTCAATATCGAGTCCGTCATTGAGGTCAGGGGTCAATATATGACCAATATACTTAAACTTAAATACTCTTTGTAGTGGAGTCCCATTGAGTAATACAGGTGGTACAGACGCCAGCACATCAAGCTACCCGAAACTGTCAAATTTTCCCAATCGATTTTGAAACTTATACTTCAGCGATAAAGTTGAAAATCTATTAAATAAAATTGACAGATTGTAGTAGCTTGATGTGCTGGCGTCTGTACATAACCCGGTCTACCCCCAGCCTCAAAGACCATGATCTCCGACTTATTGGAGTTATACATCAAACCATGTATTTCGGCATACTTCTCACATTTGGCGACCAACTTTCTGAGACAACAGATTCACACGCTCATAAGCACCATATCGTCTGCATAGCTAATATTATTTACACAGATACCATCTATATAGCAACTCACTCTGGTGCTGCTCAGCTCGCCAATTAGCTCGTTTACATACAAGTTGAAAAGCGTGGGTGAGCCTGAGCTCAACCCTCCCTGCCTCACCCCGCATTCCAACCTGTATGGCCTGGAAAAAGTTCCAGCCCATCGTACACTATTGATCTGGTTGCCATACCAATATTTAAAGATGTTTATAAGCTCCGTTGGTAACCTACCCTTCTCCATCTTTCTCCACAATACGTCATAAGCAACCAGATCAAAAGCCTTGGATAAGTCGAGGATGCGTTGGAATATAAATTGGCGTCCCACGCTGCGTATAGTATCTAACAGTATGCTTAAGACACAACAAGAGTCAAATAAGAGTCAAGAGTCAATAAGAGTGTGGGTCTAAGGAGTTACGTTACGATCATAAATATATTACAATTTATATCTCTGATGGGTTTTCTTTGGTGTTCTGTAACTACAATGAATTACAACATCAAATTACAGGTTGGGAAACACCACTGCTTACCTAGAAGATTAACCGCAAACATCTGGTGTTGTAATTTTCGTGGGTTAACAAAACTGCACAGCACGGCAAACGGCTTGACGGTTGTTGATGATTTGAAACTGGATTCATCAAGATTTTAAAACCACGTTTGGCGTATGACAAAAATATGCATATTTTTAGTCATGACCGTACAGTTTATAATGTTTGGGTTCCGAACCTGACATTCTTCTTTAATATAACTATAGGTACTTTTATAGTGGTGGTGTTTTCTATTTTTTTTAGGGTTTCGTACGTTCGAATGAAAAACCGGAACCCTTATAGGATCACTCGACGATGTCGATGTCGGTGATGTCACAGCCAATTTGCTCCGAATCTACTGGACCAATTTAGTTGAAGTTTGGTACATATAAGAATTTCTGTGACTCAAACACGAACGTGTAACGTAAATAAATGAATTTTGAATATGGGGGTCACTTTTCGGGGGCAAATAGGAAAAAAAAAATTGTGTTGCAAACTGTACCTAAGTACCGTGTGACATATCAAATGAAAGGCTTGTTGTGAGGGTCTCAAATATTTTTTTTTATAATTTTAAAATTAATCCTTTTAAAGATATTTACGAAAATAACCCTTATCTCAGAAACTATCTACTGAGTCAAAAATATTGAGAAAAATACAGAAAATACTATATATAAAGATTACAGGAAACCTATAATAAAAGTCTATGGTTTTAAAATAACATGGCAAATCTCTTAATTTTGTGCGGACAAACTTACATTTGCAGTTGGAATTTATGGGAGAACGTGTTTTTCAAGTAGGTAAGTACAATGTTAAGTTTGTTCTTGGGATAAATTCATCCCAACATTGTGAATCCGACACGCATTTGGCCGATTTTTTATAATTGGGTTTTTCCATTTGGAATTTCTCAGTAGCAGCCCGGAGTCTGGATTTGTCGGGTACAAATCTATCGAGAAATTGATGGCTTGCCCCCTATTACATGGAACTTAAACATAACTGGTGAAATGTGGGTGTACTATACCTACTGCCGTCCTTAACTAGAAGCCCCAAAAGATATTTACGAGAAAATTGCAAAAAACAAAAAACGCGCGGGAATCGTTGTTTCTTAAAAACTATGATTGTTGGACACATCAATTGATATTCTTTTCTGTCTATCCTAAAGAATCCTTTCTGTCCAGAAACTCTTTAAGAAGAAGTGTGGGTTAGACACTTTCATGTGATGGAATCATCATAAATTGTGTTACTTAACGGCCTACAAAATTTTCATATCTCTGGAGCTATTTATATTGTAAAAATGTTTCTTAGACAGAAAGATAGAGAATTCTGAACTCTATCACTTTCAATTAAAAAGTAAAAATTGGCCGTTTGAGGGTTAACGGTTTTCTAATTAAAGGACGGCAGTATAAGTATAGGTGCCTAACCCATTGGGGAAACCAGATGAAGATGCTATGTTTTATGAAAAACTGTTCAAACAAATAGTTAACCCACCTGTCCAGCTAGAGTCTGTGTAGCTACCATTATCGCTCTTAAAAGGGGGGTGGCTTTGAACGATCTGTGAGTGTAATATCTGTGAGCTCCAATAGTTATACCTTCCGAGCCAATGTACATCACACACAGCGCTGAAAATTCAACATGAAAGTAATGCCACAGAACATTAATATGAGAAAAATAAAACAAAACGTATTTTCACTTACCCCATATACTGGTTTTCCATGAAACTACGCCCGTGAATATCAAAGCAAGTCCCCAAAATGCAAACACATGTAGTATTAGAAATCCTATGATATTTTTCCAAACTTTTTGATGCTTAAATGAGTAATCAGTACCTATATATTTTGTAACTAGAGTGCTATCTGTTTTGTCAATATTTTCGTGACCATTTTTTGTCTGGTTACAATCCCTTAATTTATTTGCCTTTAATTTATTTCCAGGGTTATCACCGGCAGTCATTTTTTATTAACCTACCTCTACTCGGTTAGTATTTTTACTAATGGAATATTATGACGAGGCTACATTTATAAGCGGTTTGCTCAAGGGCCTTTTGTATTTAATTTAATAAGTGTTTTGTTTTCAAGGAGAATTAACTTTTATTATTTCGACGACTTTGTATTGATTTATTTATTTTATCCCTTGATCAGACACGTCATCATACGCATTGAGTAAGTTTAGTTAAGTTTTTTAAATTAACGGTCTGTTTGGTCCATAATATCTTGAGTACTTAGTTCTCGTGAAAAGAAGTATCTACTTAAGTTTTTTCTAGATATAAATTCAAATAATCAAGCTATCTTCGTCCAGATAATTTTACTAGCACATCTGGTTGGCGAACATTCTATATCAGGCCACTATTGCGTATCTATTCACTTTCTTTACTGGATTAGCGTCCCAAGTTTAGAGTATTAATAAATAAAATAGCCTTTTACTTCTTGCTTTTTAATAAAAAGTGCATGTAATCATAATTCATAATATAGGTATATTTTACGGGCGATAAAACTTTTTTTATTACACCAAAACCTACAAATAATAGTTACAATAACAAAGAAGCATATATTCCAAAAACTATTCAGAATAGCAACACGGCTGGTCCCCATGGGAGTTGCAGACTAAAACCCTTAAGAAGAAAAGTTACCAATAAAGCAACTCTAAAATGCAGTCAACAATTAATGAAAGTAATGTTTTGAACACAGCAACATAAACGTCCGAACTTTGTAGACTTATAGCCGTTTGATAAAGCTCATTGATGGAATCAGAAATGGAATCACTGAAACCCAAGACTATAACATAAAAAAGATAAAGAAAGAATCGTCTCTGGAGGCGGCCTTCACCTTCTACTAACTAACTTGGTGGTGGTGTTCTTGCTACAAAAACTGAAAGCATTAAAATAAACTATAGGTAATATAATATAAAAGGTAACAAAATAAAAAACGACTATTTAAGAATAAAAAAGTAACTTCATATATTATTTTTCGTTATGGGAGTCGAGTGTGTGTGTGATCAATGACATGACGCGTATCATACGACGTTTTTCAACACACTTGCGAGCAGAAACTCAAAACCTTTATAATCGAAGAATTTAGGTTACTTCTACGATTAAGGTTACCGCTATCTGGGTAACCCAAGAAGAAAAAACAGATTACCTCTATTTATATTACCGTTTTAATACCGGTTATCTAAAAATTACGTTGATTACGAGAAAGAAACAGATATCGCAATGCCGACAATTTGTTGGCATTAGAAAAAAATACATTACCAGGGAGATCGTCGTGCGTGCCGTACTATTTACGAGTATTACAAGCTTTTATTCAACTTGCCGTGTTAGTTAATTAGTTAGCAAATCTTGCAAGCTGAATTAAAACCACTTTCTCTTATCCTACGGAGTTGAAATTTTACACGTTGGTTCAGTTTTGAAGACAATGCATTTCTTTATGATGTATGACATTCTACCCCCAGCATAGGCTCCAGACGAAGGAATTCCACAACAGTCAACGGTACAGGCACGGAATTTAATATACGCATTTAATTATGATAGTCCGTTCTAAAGTCTACCATGACCTGGCTACAGCATCCAGGATTGGCTCCACACGAGGAAACTCCTCAGCGATCGACAACTGAGACACTCAATTTTATATACGCATTCATTTACGATAGCCCATTCTAAAGTTCACCATGATCTGGCTGCTGCACCCACGGTTGGCTCCAGAAGAGGGGACTTCTCAGCGGTCAACATCACAGACACAAAATTTTATATACCTACACATTCAATTATGATAACTCGTTCACCATAACCTGGCTGCTGCACCCAAGTTTGGCTCCAGACGAGGAAACTGCTCGGCGGTTAAGAGTACAGATACCTACGAAATTTTATATACGCATTTAATTATAATAGTCAGTTCTACAGTCTTCTATGACCTGGCTGCTGCAGCCAGGATCGACTTCAGACTAGGGAACTCCTCAACGGTCAACAGTACAGACACGAAATTTTATACGGGGTGGCAGGGACATCGACGCGAAAACTGAAACCATGGATTCAGTACATGATTCTGAACGCCCCTGCGTTGAAATTTTTCGTCGGTTATTCAAAAAAAAAATCAGCTGTTCCATACATTTTGACCGCGTAGGTATTGCACTTTTCTATGAAACAGCAAATTTAAAATAAAAAAAAACCGACGAGTAATTTCAACGCAGGGAGGTGCAGAATCATGTAGGTACTGAATCCATGGTTTCAGTTTTCGCGTCGATGTCCCTGACACCCTGTATACCTATTCAATTATGAATGCCCGTTCTAAAGTACTCCATGACCTTGGTGTTGCACCCAGGGATGACTCCAGACCAGGGACCTCCTAAACGGTCAACAGCACAGACAGTAAATTTTATAAACGCATTCATACACCATGACCTGCCTGCTAACCCAGGATTGGCTCCATACAAGAGATCTCTTCAGCGGTTAACAGCATAGGCACGAAATTTTGTATACGCATTCAATTACGATAGCCCGTTCTAAAGTAGGTATAGCATGACTTGGATAGTGCAACTTGGTTGGTTTCACACCATGACTTATGTAACGACGGGTTTGGGTTCGTTGGATTTGTCAATACCTTTCAAGTGAAGGTGATAGAACAGATATTTAAACAAATTCTAATGCTAAAAACTACAAAATAAAATTTAAGATAATACCTTTTTAAAACAAGCTATTAACCCTTAATACAAGTTATTTTATAACTTAGTAAGGGTGCTGGTTGCAACATCTACCTACCTGTTTTGTTAACTAGCATAAGTCAAGTGTACCTACAGATGATACTATTTAATGTTAACACTATTATTTGATTCAATAAATTATTATTATTAAAAGGCGTGAATGTCCTCCTTACATTTTAAGATAATAAGCCTCAAGCTTTTAAGAATACATAAAGTTCAATGTTTACGTATCTAAGTTTTATTTAGTAGGTACTTTTTAGTTAATTACAAGCTTGTTTTTAAAAAGGTTTTACTTAAATTTTATTTCTCGTTTAACCCATGGGTCGTTGGAAAGGTCGTTCAAAACTATTGTGGTGTGAATCTTTCGATTCAGGGATCTGTTTGCGAAATATTTAGCTTTAAAGTGCAATTTTTTTTCTAGTCAACCCCCCCGCCCCCGCCAGCTAAATGGTTGTGTTTGGATATGTGAAAAAAATCACGGCAGTAGCATGTACATAATTATAACGAAGTTAAAAGGAAAACTATCACAGCTAAGTATGCTTTACAAGTTAACGAGTAATAATAGACCAACTTACATTTGCAGTAGGAATGTATGGGTTTTTTCAATAAGTTTTGATTAAACGATTTACATAATTCTGCAAGCTCATTCATCAGTTGTAATGATAGATGCTGAAATTTGGCAGTTATGTTATGGAGACTGCCAGGATCTATGTGAGTAGGTAATTATAAATGATAGGTACAGACGCCAGCACATCAGGCTACTACAATCTGTCAAATTTATTTAATAGATTTTCAACTTTATCTCTGAAGTATAAGGTTCAAAGTTGATTGGGAAAATTTGAAAGTTTCGGGTAGCTTGATGTGCTGGCGTCTGTACTACATGCCATCTTCAGTTCACAAAATTTTGATTCATGGAAAAAGTGTCATAAAGCATTTTGTAGTACTTCCTGTTGATCAACTTTCGGAAGATGCACAAGAATCCCATAATAAGGATTATACAACATTTTGTCTACCTCATGCCAGAAAATGCTCAGAATCAAATGAGGATGTATTTCATACCTACTCTTCTTTATACTTCAGATCTGTACATAACCAGCATTAGAAAACCCTATGAGTAAAACCGGCCAAGTACGTGTCAGACCACGCACAATGAAGGATTCCGTAGTTGGGATGAATTTTTACCAAAAACAAACTTAACTTTGTAGTTGAAAAACTTTTTCTCCCATACGGAATGTATGGGAAAACATGTTTTTGCAACTGCAAATATAAGTTGGTCAATTATTACCTACTCGTTAACTTGTAGAGCCTACTTAGCTGTGATAGTTTTCCTTTAAATTTCGTTATTTAAACTACCTACTGCTGTGATTTTTTTCACACATCCAAAACCAACCATTTAGCTGGCAGGGGGGGGGGACACTTGACTCTAACAAAAATTTGCACTCTAAAGCTTAATATTTCGCAAACGGATCCCTGAATCCAAAAATGATTTCACATACCTACTCAAAATGTTTTTGAAGGACCTTTCCAATGATACCCCACACTATGGGATAGAAAAAAAAACATCACCACTTCACGTGTAGGGGAGGTACCGTAAAGATTATTTTTTTCATAATTTTGTTTTACCACTTTGTCGGCGTAATTAATATGTATACCCATGCCAAATTACAGCTTTCTAGTACTAGGAGTCTTGGAGCTAGACCGCGGATGGACAGACAGACAGTCAGACGGACATGGCGAAACTATAAGGGTTCCTTGTTTACTACGGAACCCTAAAAACGTGAAGGAGCTTGATGAAGACACCTTAGATCTTTTGAAAGTGAACAAATTAATTTCAGATCCCGAAGTTCACCAAGTATAATACATTTTATAGTTAACATTTAATCTATATACAATTAATTAATTAAGTAGTAGCATCTCGGAGTATGGATTTGTACCTGGTTGATGGCACACACGTTTGTGCACAAATGTGGGTGTACCTGCTACAGGTACACCTCTGCCCAACCCTTCGGGGAAACAAGGTGTGATGTTATGTGTAATTAAGTAATCTAAATATGTACAATTTTTGATCAGAATATTAAAAAAAAACTTTATATTTTATGTTTTTATTATAATATATTGATTTCTATTCTGGGAATAAGTATATAATAATTAGTTTTTCTAGACATTGTAATTTATATGGATAATAAAAAATAAAAATAAAGTTTTGATACTTTTTAATGTTTTATTTTTTAATGTATTTTATTACATCAAATCATATTAAAATACATGCCATTTGAAGCATTATACATTACTCAATATTTATGTAAAATTTCACAACATAATGTTTAGAAATAAAAAAGTTATTGATTTTTGATCTGAAACAGACCTAAATTTTCCATAGTGCGGCGGCGTTAGCGGCGCAATCAAATGCAAAGTTTATAGGGATTTAGCAGAGTAGCAGTTGGTAGCGCATCTATTGGATGGAAGGGTGCTAGCTGGTAGAACCGCTCCAAGTCTTCCAGATGGGAAGAAGTAGATACTTGTAGGGCTGCGGTGCTGTGTGGCAGTGCAGCCGTGTTGCTGTAATAGGCTCTGGTGATATAGGCCTCTTAGGCCCCTCGGATAATTCAGGGCCAAATCCCTTCAATAAGTTGATGTCGCTATCATCATGATGTGTGGTAAGTCACGTCATGTTGAACTCAGTGCATTAATATCCGACAATGGAGATGACCGAAAGTCTGTCAACCTGTCTTACCAATAGAAATCTTGTTCCTTGTTATCCAGTTAGGTTGTGGAGGTCAGATAGGCAGTTGCTCCATGTATCGCAATGGTATTCAGCTGCATCTGGTTAGACTGTAAGCTTACCCCAACATTGGGAAAAGGCTAGGTAGCTGATGATAATGCCCCCAAATAAACTAAACTCGGCTGTCATACCACAGTTCACAATCTTCAAGTTTGAAATCTAATCACATTTCAAGAAAATATCCTTCAAGTCCTATTCCTGGCTCTCTTCAGCCAGTTCCTGTAGCAAAGAGTCCACAGTCCACACAGTGTCAGCAGAGTCCATTTCCTCCTGGGGTATGTAAGAGTTCAGTACTTCCAGCACTGCCTCGATGCTGTCCGCAGTGCCTGATAGGCCGCCTCCAACTTCTGAGAGGGCATTCACTGTTTCTGTGTCCTTGTGATCGGGGCTAAAATAAAAAATATTAGAACTTATTAGAAGGGAAAATATTGCAGGTCTGTTAGGAATTTGCTGAGAGATTAGAGAAAATGTGAACACTGTGCTGACAGCTGATGAAGATAAAAATATGTAAGTATGTAGGTACTGTGCTGATCCCCAAATTTGAGACAGGGGTAGCTTAGTATGTCCGGTCAGTGGGTCGTCTTAGGGGTCCTCCTCGACATGACAATAGCTACATATTTTGGATATCCAATGACAGAAATAAGTGCAATGAAACTTGTATAAACTGTATTACTATTGACTTACACTGGTGGCATAGATATTTCTTTCTCCAATATATCTTGTAGGTCGTCTAAATCTGGTATCGTTGGTATATCATCGCCAGAATCTGGTGACTTCTTGGGTATCACGAATTCTCTAAAAAAGGCATTGTAAGATATAGACCGCGGATTCTTTTGACTGGAAGATGTACACATAACTTTGCATAGGAAAACCGTTATACGTATTGTATCGGATATTACAACCAAAATGTAGTTCAGGTTGATCATAGGACAATAATGCAAGTTTCGAAACTAAATTCAGTAGGTATCAGAAAAAAGGGGAGACTTACTTCGCTTCGATGTGGGTGCCTTCAGCCCATACACCCACTTTCTTAGGCTCAGGAACACTTGCATTCATGTCATTCATTTTAAAATAAGTTAATTAAAACAGCATTTCAACAGCAAGTAATTTTAATGTGGATACAGGTTGGGTTTTATTGATTTTTCAAATTGTTTACATTTTTTGCAAACGTTCCAATATTGATGAAAAAATCTGTATATTGGACATTAGTAGGTTTTGGCCTTTTGCTCTAATACATTCACAATCTATTTTACTATCTCTTTCTAATTTACGAACCATGCTATGGATGTGCTTTTTCCATTGAAATAGAAATATATGTCTATGGCTTTTTCGAACTACTATGGGCGCACAGACTGTCACAGAGCATATTACTTACAGACTATATTGGACGAGTACGCTAGGAAGATTTGGGAAGATTATCCATCTAGAGTAGACGAATCTAATAAACTACCTATAGATAATAAAGTAACTAACTACTAACTTTAAATAAACTGTTAAAACTTTTTAAACTTTATTATTATTAGGCAAAGGTCCTCGCGCACATCTGGGAGTGGCGCGAGGAGGCGAAACGCCGAGGCTTAACTCCGATGCCGCAAGAAATCGCGGCACAGCGGACAGAACTCCGGCGGGATCTCATGGCGTCATGGAGAGTGCGATTGTCG
Organism: Agrochola litura; assembly: GCA_949152395.1. Taxonomy (NCBI): domain Eukaryota; kingdom Metazoa; phylum Arthropoda; class Insecta; order Lepidoptera; family Noctuidae; genus Agrochola; species Agrochola litura. The sequence continues at coordinate 23,667,766 of OX424495.1, read as the reverse complement.
CAACCCAGCGCTGGGCACGCCACAATTATGGCGATAAGACCCCTCTTTGAGGAGTGGCTTGGGAGGCGCCACGGCGCCCTCACCCTCCGCCTGACGCAGGTCCTCACCGGACACGGCTGCTTCGGGAGGTTCCTGTTCGGGATAAAGCGGGAGGAAACGCCTGGGTGTCATTATTGTGTGGATCGCCCGGAGGACACGGTGGAGCATACGGTGGAGGTCTGTCCGGCTTGGGTGGAGCATCACCGTGTCCTCGTGGAGGCAATCGGCGGCGGTGATCTCTCGCGTCCGGCCCTGGTTCAGGCCATGGTACGGAGCGAGAGGAACTGGCAGGCTGTCACCTCCTTCTGCGAAGTGGTAATGCTCGCGAAGGAGGAGGCGGAACGCGTGAGGGAGAGGTAAATTTCGCGCCCTCACGCCCCTAACCGCCGCAGGAGGAGACGCCCGGGGCCGGAATTGCGAGCCGATTTTCGGCCACCGTAGGCGCGGGCTTGCGGATGGTGAGCAATGGGTAGCTCGCCGATAAGGACCAAGCCCGGGTCGACGGCGCGTTGTGTTCCACGCGCGCCTCAAAGAGATGTCAGCAGAATTGACGGGGTCCGCTAGGGCCAATGCCTGCCGGGGCTGCGAATATGGGCCGAAAGGGACATTGTGGTCCCCGGTAACAGGGCAACCGAAAGAACACGGGTGGGTTTTAGTCAGTAAGAGTCTGACACGCCCTCCCGCTCCACCGCGAGGAGCGGGAGAAGTTATTTGATAATTTCCCACCCAAAAAAAAAAGGCACCAACTATAGATTTTTGGACTTTTTGTATAAGTAAAAACTTCTGCATTTTTGAGATGGGACTAAACCATTGATTTCGCGACACTGTAACGGAATTTACCGACACCATGGAGTAAAAGACATCAACGCGTTGATTACCGCGGTGCCGATTTTTTTTCATGTCTTTTTTAATTTCTATTTATTAGCTCTTTGTTATAATGGCACATCACTATTTGTATAGTCGCCCACCTATTCCCGCGTTATTAGCTGTCAGTTGACAATTATTGTCTGTGGTGTGCTCATTGCAATACTCAAAACTACTTATTGGTGCCGATTCCCTTGTTCACAAACAAAACTAAATTTACGTTCAGTGCATCTTGTTCTTTCTATTTCATTAATTAAGAAAAGGACAGAAGATAAATTTTAGTTTAGTCCTGTCGAATTAATCAGCGCTTGACGTAAATGGGGTTAAAAACTGAAAGCTCATAGCAGATGGCAGCACGGTTGTGCGTCTTTAGTCCGCCATTGTTGTTTATGTTTTCACTGTTGTGTCGATATCGTTTATACGAAAACTAGACAAAAATGTATGCGATTTGGAGTGTAGTACAACTAAAAGCCGAGTTATGGAAAAGAGATGCGTCTACCACGGGTAAAAAAGCAGCTTTAGTGGAAAGGTAAATAAATAATGACCATTTTATATTTGATAGATTGTTTTGTTTACATTATTTAAAACTCCTTTTTTTGTTGAAGACTGGAGGCATACGACAGGAATAACTTGATCGGAGTTGAAGAAGAGCTTGAGGATGATAACCCTAACATTCCTGTCCTGGAAAAGTTCAGGGATGTCAATTCTAGCACTGATCTTCCAGCGCTATCTAAAACCCACATTCAAACGTTTGCTGAAGGGTAAGTTTTCATACAGTGATCAACTTATGATGCATTCACTACTTCCTTTGTGAGTTCAACTATAAAAAAAACGTGTAATATACTTAATTTAATGTTAATATTATTTCAGGTTTCAAATATCTCCTAAAGTGAAAATCCTCTATGAAAATAGGAGCTTGATCAAGCTAATGATCGTAACCATGCTTATTTTCATGCACAATGCAAGGCACAAATGAAAAGATTAATGAATAAGACTGGTATGATATGTGAAAGTCATTGTGAATGTGCAGCTGGAAGTGGCTTGGAAGCACACTGTAAACATATCTTCACAGTCCTCCATGGTATAGAGGATATAGTATGTACAAAGATTACAATTACCTATGCATACAGTATGCACAGAAAAATTAATGATGTTCAAACAACCAAAAACAACATCATTTTATACTGAGTATCTCCAACCAGCAATTGACGATAAATACTATGATACTGTAATAAAACCAAATTAATATTATATACAATGTTTTATTTATCTCCTTATACACAATACATATTACATAATACATTCCCTAAAGTTACAGCACATAAGACAAACAAAAAATATCTTTGATGCGAGGGGCACAAAATTGTGATGTTTTGTCAAACATAACAAACGTTCAATGTGAACGCGTTGACTTATTTATTTATTTATTAATGAATAGGTTAGCCTACAATTGTTTACACAGTACATTTCTTTTAAAACTACACGATATACATTTATAAGTGCAACAATTACTTAAAGCTAACACCACATGCACTATATTTGAATTTAACATTTTTATGACTGCAATTAATTTCTAATAATGGCTGATTTAGAATTATGTAAAAACAAAGCAATAATGCAATAAATAATAAATTAAATTACATTGAAATAAATAACATTTTCAATAGTAATATTCTTCACATGACTTCCATAATACTTTATTTTGTGAGCCATTATACTTAAGTCGAACACACAAAATAGAACTTTTGGTAGGTTTCAAAACCTGTGTAGAAAGCAATGATACTGTCATTGTTTCTACAGTTCTTTATAGATCCATAAATGTACACACAATTCACTTGAGTATGCCTTGATGATACAGTATGTTGGTCCCGCTCTGGCCCATCATCTGGCTCCAATGGTGTGCTAGGAAAAATTTCTATTTCGTTAAACATTGTAAATTCCTCGTCTTTATATGGCTCTTCATAACTATCACGGGTTTGAACATGGCTAGGTCCAGCAATTTGATCACTATATGTATCAAAACATTGTTTTTTCTCATTTCTCTGTAACAGTCTATTTGCTCTGTCTTCAGCTAAGGGGTGGACTGGTTGACTTTAGTAAAAGAAAAAATAGAGGGTACAGCAGCCTTCCTGAGCCTTTTGTAAATATTTTCATCACCTAGAACAGACAAAAAGGATTTATGATCTACTTATCTTTGTGCGAAACATTAAATACAAATATGATGAGTGGAAGATATATTTATCTATTTAGCCCGTAATGTCCCACAGCTAGGCAAAGGCCTCCCATTCCCTTTTCCACACAGGTTTGTCCACTGCCACTGCGGGCCAGTCCTTTCAGTAGGATTCAGAGCAGGATATGTGTTAATATTAGGCAGTAGGTAGTTTGGTATGAAGGTATTAAATACAATGCAATAAAGCGAATGCTGCATAGATGCTTGCTACTTAGACATACGAGTATTTTGGTTGATTAAAAGATAATCTTAACAACACAACCTTAGTATAATGTATATAAATAAATATCCACAAATGCCTATAATGAAAACACACTTAAGTTCACTGTATTATGAAAAAGAGCATCACCTGTATACGCATTCGTCTGATAGAAGTCTTCAGGTTTAAAATGAATAGTACATAACCTCGACGAATTATTTGGTTTCCAATTTTTTCTTCGGAGAGCTCTCTCCCACACTTTTCTTCTTTTAAGATCTTTGGGGAATACATGGGCCCCCGGATTTTTGCAGTCAACAGCTGCGCAAGGGGGCATATTATTTAATTAGGCGTAAAATAAGTTGATTGTTTACAAAAAATGTATGGATATTGACAGCTAGCTGTCAAATTTAAAGACGGACAATGATAGCGACATCTGAAGTGAGCAAATGGCAGTTTTTATCCCCATTGACGTAATTTTAGTTGGCAAGTTTTTAATCACGTCTAAACTTGTATGGAGTAGTGACAGGCGCTGATTAATTTGACAGGACTAAACTAAAATTTATCTTCTGTCCTTTTCTTAATGAAATAGAAAGAAAAAGATGCACTGAACTTAAATTTAGTTTAGTTTGTGAACAAGGGAATCGGCACCATGTCTCATTGTAATTATCTGTTTTTGGGCTAATATAGTTATTACAAATGTATTAGGTACTTATCGTTCTTATTGTCGCCGTAATTACCCGATCCAACATTGTTCGATCAAAGAAAACATCTGTTCGGCCCTGGTCGGCCTTCATTATCCTTTATTTATTTATAAAAGAACACCAACAGCATATACTTACATCCTTTATTTAAATAATAAACTTTTTTAGTGTATTGGGTCCGCCACTTTTTTTGATATTATATAGGTACCTACCTAAATGATCTCCCGAAAGCAACAGCCAACAACATGGTTCTTTTTGCTGATGACAGTACAGCAATAAAAAAATATAAAATAAGACTAAGTAAGGCATTTTTATTGAATTTTTTGTAATTCCAATGATCTGCATATTTCTAAAAAAAAAATATTTGGAATTGTAAACCTTTGCATGCCCACGTGACGGTAAAATATGGAGAACTTTATTATAAAAACACCTATGTACAGACGCCAGCACTTCAAGCTACTACAATCTGTCAAATTTACTAAATTGATTTTCAACTTTATTGCTGAAAAATAAGGTTCAAAGTTGATTGGGCAAATTTGACAGTTTCGGGTACCTTGATGTGCTGGCGTCTGTACTACACCCATTTTTTTTGCAAAGAAATAAATGATTTGATTTTAATTTGATTTGATTTATTCCACGACAATTAATTCTTAAGCTTCTTGCGCAACGGTTACTCCCGGTTGGCAACGTTCCCGTTTGGCAACGCTACATATACATTGGTTATGTTTGTAAATATTACGTACCTGAGCACACGTTAAAGTACAGTCAGAGTAAAAGTTCTAATGTGTCGAATTTATTTAAGTAATAATTGTTATGTTCAGTTCAAATTGTATATTTTCGACTTGTTTGTATAGTCACAAATATACACGTTTGGAAAGAATAAACAAAGTTTACCTATATCATATTCTAGTAACGTACCTATGTTGTTGATTTTGCTTTGCTTAGTTTAAATAATTACTAATCATATAATATTATGTTTTTATACAGGTTGGCAGGGACTTTAAAAAAAACAGCTTTTCCATACATTTTGACCGCGTAGGTATTGCACTTTTCTAAGAAACAGCAGTTTTTTTTTAATACCCATTGAAAAATTTTAACGCAGGGGGTTCAGAATCATGTACTGAATCTATGCTAAAAGTAACCGCGTCGATGTCCCTGCCATCCTGTATGATACATAAAAAAATTACACTACAAAAATCTTAAGTAGGTATATACCTACTTTTATCATTTCAAACAAATATTTACATTCCTTAAAAATTTTACTTAACGTACTGTCTGTACCTGGTGCACACGATACATCGCTATAGGTAAGTACCTATATGTAGCGTTGCCAAACGGCAACGTTCCCATTCGGGAGTAACCCATGCGCAATAGTCTTTCGGGCCGTAATGACACGGCACAACTTTCGTAATTATTTTAACAACTATTTTATTTAAATTGAAATCTATTTCTGCATTGGGACAAAAATTTAAATAAAAAAATCGTCGTCAGTGACCCAGAAGTCGTCAAATTGTCTAAAAACGTCAATATCTTTTTCTACTAAACATTTTTTGATAGAACAATAATGAACAGTTAACGAACAGTTAATATAACAAAAAAAAAAACAGTGGCACTCCGGGAGTGCCGAAAATAGTGAAAACTTAAAAAAAAATCGGCGTCGCGGTAATCAATGCGTTGATGTCTTTTACTCCACGGTGTCGGTAAACTCGGTAACAGTGTCGCGAAGTCAATGGTTTAGTCCCATCTCAAAAATGCCCAACACACCTAAAGAAGGTTTCACTTCAAAAATAAATAATACAACCATTTAAAAAAATCGCTGTTATTGTTTATTATAAAATTTGAAATGAGGTAGGTAAACGAAAGTACAATTTTTTTACTAGCTAGTTATATACTTACAAAGCTAAATCACTGGTCACAGGTCTGGTACCCAAGACGCACCTCTGACTTTTCGGATTCATATGCGATTGTATAATAAAATTATCACTTGCTTCAAAAACGGTAAAGGAAAACACCGTGAGGAAACCGGCATGCCAGTGAGATATTTCTCGACGGCATGTGAAGCCAACTCGGAGGCCCATGGGCGGCTTTAAAACTCTGACACCCGTACCCTAACTGCGTAACTTATTTTCGTAAACGATTGTGACTAGGTAATTGGTTTCATTTTGACAGTTCAACAACATTCATTGCGTCAATTACGTTGTTGAGCAGATTTTTTTTTCCAACTTCTGAAGCAACGGATTAGCAATCTGATTCAAATCGAAACAAATTGTGATTGATCGTGTATTACGCAATTAGGGTACAGATTAGTCACTAACCACACGTTAAGAAGAAGACTAGTCACATGAATGTGGTTTTTATTTACCAACTTACTTTTTCAAAATAAGTACTATTTACTTATTATAAAAACTTACAGACTTAAAATAATAATAATATGTACAACTACTAGGTGAACAATCTTAACAGTAGAAGTTAATTATTATTTACAGTATAAAACAAAAATAGATAAGTCTCAATAAAAGGAGGGGAAATAATCATAGGGCGTCAAAAATAATTCGTTATTATAAAGATAAATTATTCAAGAAAAAAAATTGGTAGCCCACAAATTCAAATATGTCAAGCACCAAGAGTAAGCAATATTCAAGATTCATTTATCGGACACCAGCCCCCATTAGACAATAGTTAAAATAGTTGTGTCTAAAAATAATAACATACATATCATAATGTACAATTGTAGGTAGGTACACTCGTAGTTAGCTACCTAGTAGTAAAAATAAAAGTAACTAGATAAATAATAACAAAACCACATACCTATGTATATAAAACGAATAAAGGAATAGCAATATTATTGCTTATGTGAATTATCATAATCCTTTTTCGATAAATACTAATATTTAACTTGGACTTTAATTTGGACTTAGGTCCAAGTTCAATATTTCAACAAAACAAAAAAAAGCCAGTCATGGGGACCGCAGAGAGAAGTGAAAACTTAAAACTGAACTGGTATTAGCGCCATCTATATTCTATAGCCCAGCACTACGCGAATCCATAAGTTTATCCTTTACCAACAACCGCTCAACACGCCTAAAGAACTTTTAACTTAAAAAATATTTACTTGCGTGTTATTTACAGTTAATATCTTTCTAAAAATTTATCAGACTATAACATACATTTGCCAGAGCCGAGTCTTCGCCGGAATATTCGCCATCGTTGTTGAGATTTCCATTGGGACTGAAAAAACCTTCATCTTCAGGAACTGACATTGGCTGCGAGATAGATGGCTGATGCTCCATGTCGGGTAACATAGATAGGATTGTTTGCATAGGCGGGGACTCGGTTGGTTCTGGCAAAAAAGAGTTGACGTCAATTAGCCTTGGCATAGCTGAGTTGACGAACCCCGGTTCTGGCACGGCTGACTTAACGCAGTTCGGTCCTAACACGCCTGCGTTGAAAGAGCTCGATCCTGGCATGGCCGGGTTGACAGAGCTAGGTCTTGGCATGGCCAAGTTCTCATGATTCGTCACTAAGACTGCTGGACTGAAAAAACCTTCATCTTCAGGAACTGACATAGGCTGCGAGATAGATGGCGTATGCACCATGTCGGGTAACATAGATAGGATTGTTTTCATAGGCGGGGACTCGGTCGGTTGTGGCAAAAACGGGTTGACGTCAATTAGCCCTGACACGGCTGAGTTGACAAAGCCTGGTTCTGGCACGGCTGAATTAACGCAGTTCGGTCCTAACACGCTTGCGTTGACGGAGCTCGTTCCTGGACTGGCCGGGTTGACAGAGCTAGGTCTTGGCATGGCTGAGTTCTCGTGGTTCGTCCCTGAGACTGCTGGGTTGATGAAGCTCGGTCCTGGCATGACTGAATTGACATGGCTTGGCCGTGGCTTGTCTGAGTTGACGTGGTTCAGCCCTGACACGGCTGCATTGACGAAGCTCGGTCCTGGCACGGCAGGGTTGACGGAGATCGATCCAGGCATGGCTGGTTTGGTGTAGCTAGGTCTTGGCACTGCTGAGTTGACGTGACTCGGTATTGGCACCGCTGGGTTGACGGAGCTTGGGCCTGGCATGTTTGGGTTGTCGTCGAACGGTCCTGGCATGTTGCGCCAATCCTGAAATATTTAATAATGAGAAAAATATTTAAAATTTTTTCATTGTTCCGTTGCTACGTGAAAGAAGATAGTATACTTACCCACAAATCAATTATAATACCTATACTTGTAGTAGTCAGTAGGAAGAATGATAGTCGGTAGTACCATAGTATAATTATGGACAGTACAGAAACTACGTAGAGTCCGCGAAACCACTCAAGTCCAATAGACGCGGCGCTAGGCGTCTATGTCACTGCATCAAATTGCAATAAAAAAAAACAGTGGCACTCCGGGAGTGCCGAAATAAGTAAAAACTTGAACAATTTTATTGTGCAGGAAATGCTTTTAATGAGGTGTCAGTAACGGTAACAGTGTCGCGAGTTTAATTGTTTTTTCCCATCTCAAAAATGTCCAACGCGCCTAAAGAAGTTTTCACTTCAAAAAATGACAAAAAACAAACAAGAACGAAGTGAATTTAGAGACCATAAGAAATGCTATTGTTATTTCTATTTCAATGTATTGGACACATTCTTAGTAAAGACAATTTAATTATTTAGCTTATAATTAAATTACTTATTTATAAGGCTAGATTGTAATAAGATTAGGGTCCATCCTATTGTCCTATTGTCTATAGTTGTTTTTTTTTCGCTTGTCTTGAAAAAAAAAATGTAGTTCTTCAACTTTCCGCCAGATTTCAGTGGTGATACGGACTCTAGTACCTAAACGGTCGAAACGGCACATTCACACAAACGCGCTCATTGACGAGACCCTAAGCGATTGTCGCGGTGCTGTCAGTTACGGGTGCCGTGACGAGATGAGTGGTCGCCGCGATCTTTTTAAAAATGGAGCATACATAAAAATAATCAGCCTATAATGTTTCCACTGCTGAGACACAGGCCTCCTCTCTTCGAGAAGGAGTGGTCTGTAATCTACCACACGTGCCCAGTGCGGGTTGGTAGATGTCACATGTCTTTGAATTTTTGGTTCTAGGACATGTCGGTTTCCTCACGATGTTTTCCTTCACCGTTTCGAGAGCAGTGATGATGAAATAATTTATACAAAGTAAAGCCTGGGTTCGAACCCACGACCTACAACTCTTAAGTCAGGGCTAGTACCACTGGGATACCACAGCTCTCCCAAAAAATGGAGCGTAGGTAATTATTTCAACAAATAGGTCTAGTTTCCATACCGTCCTTTTATATCATGGTACATGGTACTGTCCATTTATATTTACCTGATCATACTGAGAATCATTGTCTGGCACCAACGAAGCGGGTAGAGTCCAGTCTGTAACAAGCAATGCAATATTAGCAACGCAGGACTATGTACCTCGGCGGTGATCTCTCGCGTCCAGCCCTGGTTCAAACCATGGTACGGTGCGAGAGGGCATGGGAGGCTGTCACCTCCTTCTGCGAAGCAATAATGATCGCGAAGGAGGCGGCGGAACGCGTGAAAGAGAGGCAAATTTCGCGCCCTCAAGCCCCTCGCGCCCGCCGCAGGAGACGCCCTGGGCATCAGGAATCGCAGGCTGATTCCCGACTACCGTAGGCGCGGGCTTGCGGACGGTGAGCAATGGGTAGCTCGCCATCTAATAAGGACCGGGCCCGGGTCGAAGGCGCGTTGTGTTCCACGCGCGCCTCAAAGAGATATCAGCACAATTGAAGGGGTCCGATAGGGCCGATGCCTGCCGGGGTTGCGGGTTTGTCCAAAAGGGTTACCGTGGCCCCTGGCAACATACAGGCAACTGAAGGAACACGGGTGGGTTTTAGTCAGTAAGAGTCTGCCACACCCTCCTGCTTCGCCCAGAGCGGGAGAAGATATTTAATAATTTCCAACCCAAAAATAAAAAGAAACAAAAGGACTATGTGCTTCCCTGTATTATTGAGAAATAATTCCATGACCTCCCTTCGTAGCATTCTTCGTGAGCTAGCTCCTCTTCTACAGGTCTCCTAGGGGCTAGAATCGGAATTGTCTTTTACGTATAAAATGTTCAACTTACTTTTCGTCACGAAATCTTGAATTATATGTTTTACCATCTTCCGTTTCCTTTTGTTAATAATATCTGAAACATTCGAATTGATTAGTTGACCGAACATTATAAAACTTATGTAACCAAGATTGACAAATTTATAACTAAGACTGTTTTCACTATAGCAAATAGTACCTAGAGTCCGCCCCACCACTAAAGTCTGCGAAGAAAGAATTGGAAAGAGAAGAGAGAATTGTGGAACTAATTTTTTTTAAATTTGCTTTTGTGTTCACCAGTTGGCGCCACTGACGAGTAAGGTCCTGTCAGTACTTTTATTTGATGTTTTGGTACCCATAACTTTATAGAAATGTTTATTTTATTACATTTTTAAACTTCAAATGAATATTTACATTATAATGTTCCTAAAATTTGCAAACCTGAAGCAGACAAATATAATTCTTCCTCCAAGTGCTACCAAATTAGATCCTGAGTTGTTACATAACATCATAAGCCATTTAATCTGGAATGTCATAATCTTTACAAAAATTCCCGATAGAAAATCCCGCAAACAGTAAACGTTCAGTGATATTTGACATTTCGGAGACCTCACGCTACACTAGCGCCTCTAGTGGCGAATTCATACGCGAAAGCCCTATTTTGATGCTATGACGTAGACACTAGCGCCGCGTCAAAAGGACTTCAGTGGTGGCGCGGAATCTTGCTGGAGGAACACCGTAAAGTCTTCGTCTGTGGAACAGTCTATTATCTATACTAGGTATACATGGGAATTTCCCTTTCCCAAAAAATAAAAAAGGATATGCATTTATGTGTAGGTATAATCTATGGTTTATGCTAGCCCAGCTCATCGTTAGTTCTTTGGGTTACCACCAGACTGCGGTAAATCGACGTTGCGACATATTTTAATTCGTGACTGTGTAGGTTTAACTGAGCACGTACCTGAGTTGGCATAGTACGTGAACGGCCTGGGGGCGCCACAAATGCCGTCTGACAGCCTCCTCAAAAAGACCTGAAAAATAAATAAGCAGTGTCTAGTTACCATCTTTCATTTTTATTATGTACCTACCTAACGTCGCCTACAAGTCGACATACTAACTAAACTATCTAAGGTGCACTTCCGAAGCCACAGCGGCAACACCGCTCAATCGCAATGACGTTTGCCGCTGCGGTTTGCGGTAATTTTAATCCCGAGAAGGATGGTTATTTATTATTTTGCCTGTATACTGAAATATACAGAATAGTTACTCACGATAACTTCTGTATCACACTCGATATCAGCGCGGGTGTAGGGTGGTACCGCGCAGACGATGCCCGACGTATCAGAGATGTCGAACTTCTGAACACAGCGCTCCCACACAATTCCGTTTTCTTTTTTGTAAAAAACAACTTCTACGTCTTTTGGGTTTAGCTGAAAATAGTAGGTACAGTTATTAATCTTAGAGTAACATTTCGTGACGTCAAGTAAATTTTAATAGAAATCTAACTAAGAAAATCAGACATCATTGTATTCAAATTGGGCCGAGTAGGTACATGTTGGCGCTTTTTAACCGACTTCCAAAAGGAGGAGGTTCTCAATTCGTCTGTATGTTTTTTTTTTTTTTTGTATGTTTGTTACGCGATTACTCCGCCAATTATGAATAGATTTTGATGATTCTTTTTTTGTTTGGTTGTTCATACTTCAGATGTGGTCCCATATAAATTTTATTAACTTTGCTTGGGTAGTTTTGGAGTTAGCTTCAATTAGGTATAGTATTTTTTCTCACTTAGTATGTAGATGATATGATAACTTCTTGTCACTGTTATTTACTTAGCAGGTAGTGGTATTCGAATTTGTGTGGGGTAGGTACCACAACTAAAAAGTGAAAAATAAAAACTTTTTACAAAAAAAAATACAACCGACTCAAAAAAAAAACACTACAAATTGAAAAATAACTTTAATTTCGGAAGTCGGTGACAAAGAACGAAAATTCAAAACCAAAGACACCGACTTCCGAAATTAAAGTTATTTTTCAATTTGTAGTGTTTTTTTTTTTAAGTCGGTTGTATTTTTTTTTGTAAAAAGTTTTTATTGAACGTCAAAATTTGCAAAAAACAACACCCAAACGTACGAATATTTTTAGTGTTTAAAATATTTGACCTCTGCTACTTATTTTGTACAATTATATTATCCAGGATATCCATATTACTTGTAAGTAAGTTATACGTAGATCATAATTAGTTTTCATGTTAAGCTTATACCTGCTGACGCTCAGAGAAGAGGATAACTTTTGGTCCACTTGGTATCATTTCAGTTATCTGCAGGCAGCCTAAAGTGGAGTTCTTGGAGTGGTAGATGACGTCAGAGACCACCGGGTCCAACCTACGCTCCTGCGCCAACTTCACTTGGAAGCATAGTCGTACCGCTTGAAGGTCGTCGGTTTTCGGGTCAAACTTATGGGTAAACCCCTCTGTGAACATGAATAAAAAACCAGAGGCCTTTAATAATGGCATGCAGATGACATGCAAAAATCCGTCAAATCGACAATTTTAAAGCCCTTGGTACACCTTGGGGGACCCCCAACGTTTTGATTTGCGTTGGCCGAGCGTGCTCAGCACACTCACATTTTGTCAAATCGTCAGTATTTGTGGAACAACAAAGCCGACCCGAACGAAATACTAAACATAATTATTTGACTTTCATTCGACTAATGTCGATCGGCAATCTCCTTTGGTATCTACCCTCGCTGAATCATATTCGGGTCGGCTCTGCACAATTCGAGCTAAATTCAAATTCAAATCATTTATTTCGATTAACATGGACTCATATTATTTTAGAATAGGCATGACACATTTACAAATAAAATTAAAATAGAATTGAAATAAACTATTGTAAAAATTCAATAAAATAATATTAAAATCAAAATTAAAATACAATCAAAATTTTAAAACTCAAATTAAAATTAAAAAACAAAAAAACAAACAAAAACAAACCAGCAACAACAAACCGAGCGGCCGGCGAAATATTCGAATTTGCCGGCCAACAATGTCGACTCCAACAAGTTAGTGTGTTGCTGTTATCTTATTATTTCAACGTTACTTACGGCCAAACGGATCGACATTCCGGGTCTCCCTGTCCTGCAGCGCTTCTTCGATCTGATGAGGCCTCACCATTCGAATGCCGAGGTCGTTGAACTGAAATACGCAGTTGTTCGTCGTGACCTGAACGTTTTTGACGTAAATATAAGTAAACGTTTTTTCTGATGACTTCTTTTTGCCCACAATGCCATTGGGGTGCACCCTGAAACAGACAACACATAACATCACGACAGTAATCCCAGAAGAGTTAGACAGAGATGTACTTACATACAGTGTGAGTCTATGCAGCCCCAGATCTAGAATTTTTTTGAGGCGGGGCAAAAATTGCCGTTTGCCGCCCTCCGCCAATCTTTTATGGGGATGCGCTAAGTTAGCCCCCACGAAATTAAATTTTGTTGAAATGAAAATTTTGGCAGCAACATATTAATCAAATTGTATCGATCGATAATGCGCCAATTCAAAAAGGGCCCCAAAACTGTTGTAAAAAAGAAAAAAAATAGAAAGAATATAAATGTGCTGCGCGTCACATTTATTGCAAAGTTGCTGTGTGCTGACTGTGCTGAGTGGTGCACTTGTCTGCTACGCTTGAATTTGTCGCCCCCTGAAGTTGGCGCCCGGGACACGGGCCCCGGCTTGCCCCCCTCCTAGATCCGGGGCTGCATCTATGCTTAATTTTATCGACGGAAAAAATATTTAAAAAATGTAAATAAGTTTCTTTTTTTGTTCTGTTTGGCGTCTTATTGAGAAATTTTACGATTTTGTAAAAATGGATGAAAAAAAAACAGATGTTTGCTAAAAAACATGTTTTTTTTTTTGCAATTGAGGTTAGTTTTTTCACAATTTTCATTTTATGAGGACGCCTAATTACTTCCAATTAGTATGGAGTTTGTTTCATCGCGATATATCATTTAGTTTAAAAGTTACACCATTTTGTTACAAAATTCCATAAAGATATAAAAAAATATTTAGATTTTTTTTTATATTTTCTCACACTGTTTATTACTCACATTTCGCCAATTATGTTTAAGTTCCATGTAACAGGGAGCAAGCATTTTGCTATCAACCGGGCACAAATCCAGACTCAGCTGCTACTGAGAAATTTCAAATGGGTAAACCCAATAACACTTTGTCCAACCCGGGAATCGAACCCAGGACCCGATGCTCAGCCTTAGCGCTAGCGATCACTGATGAACGAGGACATATACTGTACAACAAATAATAGACAAATATTCGTTCAGTGTTAACTGTGATCAATATAGCAGTGATAGCCTAGTGGTGTGACTGTCAGACTGCCAAGTCATAGGTCTCGAGTTCAAACCCAAGGCACGCACCTCTGACTTTTCGGATTCATGTATAATATTATCACTTGCTTAAAAAAAATCAGCACCGCGGTAAGCAACGCGTTGATGTCTTTTTAATGGTCAAAAGCTTGTGTCGTAACAGTGTTGCGAAATCAATGGTTTAGTCCCATCTCAAAAATGCCCAACGCGCCTAAAGAAGTTTTCACTTAAAAATACAGTGGCACTCCGGGAGTGCCGACAGAAGTGAAAACTTGAAAAACGGTGAAGGAAAACATCGTGAGGAAACCGGCATGCCTGAGAGAAATGAGAGAATTTCTCGACAGAGGCCCACGGGCGACTTTAAAACTCTGACATCAGGTTAGTCACAAACCACATGAAAAGAAGAAGTGATCAAAATACAGGGTTTAAGAACGCTTGTCCATACAAACGTAATATCTAAATCATTTGCAATTGGGGCATATTTCCACCATATTATGTTGTCATTCGGATTTAGTCAGTGTTTATCTAGGCTCCTATATATTTTTTTTTTCAAAAAAAAAATATTTTCGCACTTTTTACAGCGTAAATGACATGTCTTCTTATTGTTCTCTCTGTATTATAAACAACAATATTTATAATATAGTTTCTGCAGAAGTATAGCTTATATTATCAAGTTACAAATTATCGAAAAAATATGGAAAAATATTAGGTTTTCATTCATCATTTTTGGTATTGCGGAACACATCCAAATTAATCATAAATTTTCGAAAGCTAGTAGTGCTATCGCATCACGCAATAATTATCAATGTGTGCGTGGTAGTATTGCTCACTGTAGGTGTATATCGCTCCGACAGGCACTCACACTAACGCAACGTGCTTGGAATAGAATTTTGCAAATATCTCGATGTGTAGTTGCGAGCCGTGTTCGCAGGCCTCTTAATGTGGAGGAGACGCCCTGGGGGTCGGGAATCGCAGGAAGATTTCCGGCCACCGTAGGCGCGGGCTTGCGGACGGTGAGCAATGGGTAGCTCGCCGTCCGATAAGGACCAAGCCCGGATCGACGGCGCGTTGTGTTCCACGCGCGCCTCAAAGAGATGTCAGCAGAATTGAAGGGGTCCGCTAGGGCCAATGCCTGCCCGGGCTGCGAATATGGGCCGATAGGGATATCGTGGCCCCCCGGCAACATGGCATAGGAAGGAACACGGGTGGGTTTTAGTCAGTAAGAGTCTGACACGCCCTCCCGCTCCACCCAGAGCGGGAGAAGTTATTTGATAATATCCCAACCAAAAAAAAAAAAAAAGGCCTCTTAATGTATCTTACCTGTATGGCTTATTTTTGCAGACCAGTGACACAGTGATCTCAGCTGGTCCTTCGTAGTTCCCTATCTTGATTTTAGGAAAGGACTTTTGACCCTTCATACGTTGGACCCCTTGGAGCGCACCTGCTGATTCGATCTCACAGTCGTAGCGAAATCTGGTAAGCAAACGTAATAATTAGGTATACATAAAATAAAAAAAACAAAATTCAAAAGTCATTTATTCAAACTAGGCTGAGAATCAGCACTTTTCGAACGTCAAAATTACATAAGACAGTCCCCCAAAACGCCCGCCTTTCACCATTTCCTAGTGCTTTAGCTGGGAAGAAGAAGTGGCGCAAAAAACTGTCCAGCAGCACAGCTGTCTGTTCAAGATAGAAAAAAAAAGATTCTATCAATAGTATGCAAAATAATTTACATTATGCAACACAAAACATAATTCAAATGATAAATTATTGGCCATATGTCAGCTAGCACACGCCAATATACCAACAAAAATCATCGAGAACTAAAAAAGCAGAAATAAAACTAAACGTAAATGAAACTAAATATCTAAATAAAAGCCTCCAGGCATAAAGGGCGTGCCCGCTAACATAAAGCTATATAAGTAAAGCTGTAATTGGAAGTTGTTAATGATAAACTAGGACCTTCGAGGTTAAATAAATGAACAGTTTTACTAGTTACATTAACAAAACCATGATCTGCAAGACGACCAGTCACCACAAGCAGCACCCGTTCACGAGCATAACGCAAAGATCAGCCATTACCCCCTTCGCCATATTTGAGGGATGGAAATATAATTATAATCAATTTGAACTGAGTATTCAGGAGGATAACCTCACATCTCTCACCCGAGCCGAGCTCGAACCGAGCTCTGCTCGTGTGAAAATAGATAAACATATCGTCCAGGTATTCCCTTTTGCAACTTTCTTCGAAATTGTTACAGCCGTTTTCAAGAACGTGACTACAAATATATATAAATGTAGGATTATGAGTGATGTCGTCACTTCTTTTTGCCTTTTTAGGATTCCGTACCTCAAAAGGAAAAAACGGAACCCTTATAGGATCACTCGTGTGTCTGTCTGTCTGTCACAGCCAATTTGTTCCGAATCTAATGGACCGATGAAGTTGTAATTTGGTATACATATGTATTTCTGTGACCCAAATACAAAAGTGTAACGTAAATAAATTAATTTTGAATATGGGGTCACTTTTGGGGGGCAAATAAGAAAATTAAAAATAAAAGTTTTGCAAACTATACCGTGTGACATATCAAATGAAACGGCTTGTTGCGAGGATCTCAAATATATATATATTTTTTTTTATAATTTTAAAATAAATACATTTAAAGATATTAAAAAAAATAGATGAAAAATGACCATTCCCTTATCTCCGAAACTACTGAGCCAAAAAATTTGAAAAAAATATAGCAAATGGTTCTTTACCCATAGATTACAGGAAAACCTATAAGAAGTCTATGGTCTTAAAATAACATGGTAAATCTCTCAATATTGTGCGTACAAACTTACATTTGCAGTTGCAATGTATGGGAGAACATGTCCAACTACGGAACCCTTCATTGTGCGTGGTCCGACACGCACTTGGCCGGTTTTTTTTTAGTTCCGTACCTCTACGATTTTCCGAGTTTTTCCTGTACTTATGCTGTGGTACCTTGCTTCTTGCCAAATTTCAAGATTCTAGGTCATTGGGAAGTACCCAATAGGTTTTGATTTACTTGCTAGTATCAAAATATGTCGCAAAAATGGCCGTATTTTTTTATTGCGTGGACTTAGAAGCTTGATTTTTTTAGAACGCTAAGGGACCGTAGACCTACGTATTTGATATTAATTTCTGAGAAAAAACGTAGACTGACAGACAGACGGCCAACGAAGTGATACGATAAGGGTTCCGTTTTTTCCTTTTGAGGTAAAAATGACTTATGCTCTCTACGTCACAACTAATCAAACCTATAAAATCTACATATGCCTGACGTCATGCTACATTTCGCCTTAATCTTTTAATTATTATTACGTAAAAAAAGAAAAATGACGTGTCCAATATTTTGTAATACCTACTTAATCAACCTGAAGGACAAAAAATTTTTTTTGTCGTCCCTTCGTCGTCATTCTGTCATCGTTAGATGCTCAACTTGCTTAGATGCACGGGAGAATAGCAGGTGTGCTGTCCTCAGTCACTCCTGCATTTTTAACCCCATACCAAAAAGGGTAAATACAGGGTTAAGCAGACACCTGACAGATATAAGAAGATTGCATGTAGTGGAGAGTGACAAGAATGGATTTAAAGTAAGAAATGATGAAGACCATTATAGGAAGTTTAAAAGTGGCGCCAGTGACAGAAAAGTTGAAAGGGATCGGTTTCATGTTAAGTTAAAACTTTAAGTCTTATTACGAAACGAGATCTATTTTGTTTTAGTTCTGTACTGTAAGTAGCAAGAGGAGCTCGTGGCTAAATAATAGCAGCTGCACGGGTCGATCCATCAGGTTAAGCTACGCTTGCCGGGGTTGATCCGTGGATGGGTTGGTCACCCATACCGAGACTCCTCCGTGCCTCGGAAAGTACGTTAAGCCGTTAGTCCTGGCTGTCATTTGTGGATCTTTGACAGTCGTTACGGGTCGTCAGAAGCCCGATAGTCTGACAACCAGTCTTACCAAGGGGGGGGGGGGGAAGTATTATCCAGTTACTGGGTTGTGGAGGTCAGATAGGTGTACCTATCTCTAAATAAGTGTTTTTTTTTTAATGATTATTTACATCGTTATGTTCAAGTTTGAGTTGTCTATGATTCAGGGAACGATATCTAAAATTTTTGCACAGTTTAGATAATTTTTGGAACAACAATGTTATTTATTATTGCGAGCACAGTCCGATACGGATGTAGACCTACGTAAATTCGATAAAACTCATTGCGAAAATAATAATGTCGTTGTTTACATACGACGAGTTATGTATTAAGATGGTAGACAACTATCTAGTGCAAAGGTTATCTCTTATTATTTAATTATGATTTATGAACGTCCAATAAAAGTAATTTATGTGATAAAATCGGCCAAGTGGGTGTCGGACCACGCACAATGAAGGGTTCCGTAGTTGGGATGAATTTATCCCAAAAACAAACTTAACTTTGTAGTTGATAAACATGTTCTCCCATAAGAAATGTATGGGAAAACGTGTTTTTGCAACTGCAAAGTTAAGTTGGTCGATTATTACTCGTTAACTTGTAAAGCCTACTTAGCTGTGGTAGTTTTCCTTTTAATTTCGTTATATAAACTACTACTGTGATTTTTTTCACACATCCAAAACCAACCATTTAGCTGGCAGGGGGGGACACTTGACTTCAACAAAAATTAGCACTTTAAAGCTTAATATTTCGCAAACGGATCTCTGAATCCAAAAATGGTTTCCCGAACTCAAAATGTTTTTGAAGGACCTTTCCAAGGATACCCCACATCATAGGATAAAAAAAAACCACGACTTTACGAAAAAAAATGTTTTTCATAATTTTCTTTAACCACTTTATAATTAATTTGTATACCTATGCCAAATTACAGCTTTCTAATACTAAGGGTCTCGGAGCTAGACCGCGGACAGATAGACAGACAGACGGACATGACGAAACTACGTATATAAGGGTTCCTTGTTTACTACGGAACCCTAAAAAGTGACAAAAACCATGTTCACTGATTTGGTAAATTACACACAGTATTAATGAGGCATTTATTACTAATTAAATAAAGACTGAAGCGGCATCTCGTGTGTTTTTTTCACTGATTATTTTGCTCAGTCGGCCGCACATGTCATAAAACCAATTGAAACTCAGTTCTTCGCTGGGCCAGCTCAAGGTCAAAACGTTATCACTGACGTGCACTCGACTGTACCTAGAATGCTATAATTTAACTAATTATTCATACTACACATACCTACTACACTGTTCAGATTGTTAACATTCAGTAATGAGGTCATTTGTTCAACCAAAAAATTAAAACAGATCAAGGAAAACTATGTAAAATACACATTATATAACATACATAGATAACGCGCTTTCTCGAGATGACATAAGATCAGAGAAGATGACATGGATACTGAATAGAGATGCACGGGAGAATAGCAGAAAGAAAGAAAAAGTATTTATTGAGACTCGCACAGGAAATCACAAATTAAACTAAAATACACTCATTAAAACATTAATAAAAATAAAAACATTAAAAAATAAAAACAATTAAAATAAAAGCAGAGAGTCCTGTACGAGGCCAAAAGGCTCCCATCTCAGCATATGCTGCGACATTTAAGAAAAAATAAATAAATAACGCAGCGCTGGTATTCTGATAGGGCCCGCAGTGATGTCACGGATAGATAAAATACAGAAATAAATATAATAAAATAAAAAATAGATCTGAGAAATACTTTTAAAAATAAACTTTGTGTAGTCCGCCTTTCTTTTAAAATACTATATTACTGCAAAAAAAATGGTAACGAAAGATTTTTTGGAATTTGGTAATAGGTCCATCGGTGACATAATCATATATCGATGACTTTTTATTTTATTCATGTCACGTGATGTCTATAACTATAACTATAATTCGTATAATTGAAGAGTTATTATTTTTTGGCCATTCTTTCGATTGGCATCATAAAAGTAGGGGTGTTTTTTTTTTACATTTAAGTCGGTTCGATTCCCAGACGAAGCAAATAATTTTTAGAAAATCTTTGAATGCAGAATTACTAACTTTTAAAAATAACATAAAGTCTTCTTTCAGCAAAATACCCTATCTACGATATTTAAGGTACTTTCCCTTCATGTCCCATAATTTTGGGACGCCCTGTATAATCCCTCTTCTTTGGAAGATGAAACGCATGCGAGATCGATGAATATAAAGGTTGATGGAGGATGGCCAAAAAATATGGATGGATATGAAAAGGTAGTGAATGATAGCATGACGGCTGTCAGGGGAGAATGGAAGAGGACAACACTTTTGTTAACCCCAAGTAACATGGGCCAAGGTCCAAGGACTGGCAGAGTGAGACTAGAGCACGGAGACATTTGTTATCATTTACAAGCACTGCTGTTGCTGCTTGCTGTGTTTTGATTTTTATGAATTCAAACCTCATATCAAATGCTGAGGTAAAGATGTCACGCGCGACGTTATCACAACAACATCCTTTCCTTACATATTATAAAACAAAGTCCCCCGCCGCGTCTGTCTGTCTGTCTGTCTGAACGCGATAAACTCAAAAACTACCGAACGGATTTTCAAATGGTAACCAATAGACGGAGTGATTCATGCGGAAGGTTTTAGTGTATAATTCATTAAGGTTTTGTGTAAATTGGCCAAATTTGACGATTATTATTGAAGAAGTCGGAAAAAATCATGCCGACTGGAAGCTTTACTGGCGACGTGCTGCGTTAACGGAAAAAGATACATCAAATTTATGTTCTACGGTATTGTTTATCTTAAAAAGTTCAACAAAAAAATCCGCAATGGCATAAATCTATCTTCTAAGGATGACGCAGAATAACCATTTTTATCTTTCAGAATTTGATAATTTAATTGTTATTTCCGAAGCTTTTTTGACCGGTATAGTATTAATCCTTATCCAAAAAAAATATGTTATTTAACTTGAGCGTTTAATTTAGATTAAAATATGCCCGTAAATCATATAATTTAAATGAATAGTTTAAAATATATCACAGTTTCAAAATTACGCGGAGCAACGCGTGCGCAGCAGTAAGAGTCAATGACGTTTTCGGTATGAAATCTCGGTAGTAGGTACGTTCCCGTGGGATATTTTCCGACATCCACGAGGGCGAAGCCGCGGGCAAAAGCTAGTTATTTTATAATTTGGGGAAGTCTCGAACGAACAAGTGAAAACCAAATATGTACGTAGTTTGTTCAAGTACAATTAGTAAAAAATAACAATAACAGTAGGCTCTTCATCAATTAATACACCTACAATTTTGGCGAACTCCTCGAATTAAAAAAACAGTGGCACTCCGAGAGAGCTGACCGAAGTGAAAACTTGAAAAAATATCGGCATCGCAGTGATCAACGCGTTGATGTCTTTTACTCCACGCACCGCGGTAATCAACGCGTTCATGTCTTTTACTCCACGGTGTCGGTAACAGGTCGCGAAATCAATGGTTTAGTGATCTGTCAGCTACCGAATGAAACCACCGTTGCTATTGGATGCTAGTTTATTACTGACATAGCGACAAAACAGCAGGCACGTACACATACATGCACATACACATCATTTAGTCCCATCTCGAAAATGCCCAATGCGCCTAAAGAAGTAGTTGACACTTCAAAAAAATTCGCGTAGATGTTTCTGGAACCTTACGGAAATTTCAACCAGCCAAATGTTGTCATCGCTTCTTCTTGAACCTTTCTTTATTTGTTAAATATTCGTTATAGAACCAGTTTGAACAAACTTCTTGAATGGATTAAATTAATAGTTGAACATTCACTTACACGGCGTAATCCGTATTCAATTCTAAACAGGCGTCGCACAGTAACGTAGGAATCGTTGTTTTTGTAAAATAGTCCGTGAAGCGCTCCATCGCGCATCGTGACTAAAATTGCTTGAAATTACGTATATTTTCCCGCTAACCGCGCGCCCTTCTGTCAAACGGTTTTGGAGATACTCAGTGTTGCTATTTGTAAAAAAATTTGGCCCACCCCTTAATATTAATGTTATAGCTGACTTCGGTTTCTGAGCTCTAATATCCCTGAACAAAAAAAAGGAAGACGATGGTCGGCACTCCTTATTGGATGGCGCTGGAAGTCGTCACGCGGAAGCAGTATGGGTGTAGAATAATAAATGTATTTAATATTTTCGCTCACCTTCTGTTTTTCACAGGTTGTTCAACGATCTCCACAGTTGGCTCGAGGCTCGTCGAATCCACCGGGGCAGCCTCACTGAAAAAAAAAAAAAAAAAAAAAAAAATATAAAAACTTTATTGTTCAACTTTGTTTAGTCTTCCTTAATTCGATTAGTGCTTTAAGAACTCTTTGTGCTGGTATGGGATTGTTGTTCTTATCACGATATTATGGACCATTTAGACGGAGCCAATCCCCGGGATATTCCACTAAGCCAATCTAATAATAGCATCGTCTAAATACAGACAGTCCACTGCATTGTATTGTCCTCAAGCCATTGATGAAGCAAATTGAGAAAATGAGTTGCCTTAGTCTTGGGGATTGGCCCTGTCTAAATGGTCCATTAGGAATGTGCAAAAATAAGGGCTGAAAGTAAACTAGGTATTAAAACATTTGTGTGATACTATTAAAAACCCTCGCCTACTCATGTTTTAATACCCCTTATTATGCAACAGTTTCATAAACTACTACTATAATATCTTCAAACTGTGTGACTATAGCCAATCAAAACTCGTTGTGATTTTCTGACGCAAGTAGTCCTGAACAAATTCGTTTGATTAGTTTATTTCGCGTCATGAGTTCACGACACAACACGACAGTAATGTGTCAGTGGATTTATTTTGAGTATTCGGGCATCAAACATCCACTGAATTCCAAAATTGAAAAAGCTAGTTAGCTGTGGCGAGAATCTGAGCTTATAATTCGTGCATTTTTCTTCTTAGTTATTTAGGTATCGTAACATAACTCACCGGTCTCTGTACGGTTGTTGGACGGTTTCCGGCGAGGGTTGGAAAGGCTGGACTGGCAGCACGGAAGGCTGGGAAGAGCCTGAGGTTACCGTAATATTTTCAAATCGCTCCATTTCTTTGCGAATATATTCATCTAAGTAGATAAAAAATCATGAATTATCATAATCGAAACCACAAACTGTTGCAGGTATTTTTAAGTAAGTACAGCTTGGTATCAAATCAAAGTTCATTTATTTAAATTAGGCTGATTATCAGCACTTTTTGAACGTCAAAATTACATAAGACAGTCCCTCGAAACGCCCACCCTTCACCACTTCTTAGTGCTTTAGCTGGAAAGAAGAAGTGGAGCAACAAACTGTCCAGCAGCACAGCTGTCTGTTCAGTTAGAAGATCTTCATTCTATACAATAGTATGCAGTGTATTAAAATTTGAATACAACTGGGGTACCCAATGGGGATAAACTGCCACTTGCTCACGTCAGATGGCGCTGATCTCCAGCGTCTTATAATTTGACAGCTAGCCATACGTTTTTTGTAAACAAGCGACTTCTTTTACGCATAATTAATTATTGAACCCAGTTGCGCAGCTGTTTACTGCAAAATTACCGGGACCCATGTATTTGCCAAAGATGTTATAAGAAGAAAACTGTGGGAGAAAGATCTCCGAAAAAAATTGGAATCCGATATTTCGTCGAGACGATGTGCTATCCTTTAAGCCTTTTACGGGAGAAAGTGGTTTATAGGTGATGCTCCAAAGAAAACTAAGTCTATTTACATTACATACACGCCCTTGTGATGTGATATAAAGTGAATTATAGTAAAGTATGTGTGTTTATATTATCATATTAGATAAGTGCTATCTCTGAGGTTTTTCAGTCAAAGTAAATTAAAATATTTTGTTTTTGATATTGGTCCAGTGTGAACCCAGGGAGAACACAGGGGAATATGTTTGAATGGATTGACCGTGGCCGTGTTTCCTTTTAATTATAATAAAAATCATTGTCAACTTACCGATAACTTCCATATCCTCTGGTTCCGACTGCTGGTGTGCGGGTGGAGTGCGGGAACGGGCTGTAGAAATAAAAAAGATTCATACTTCAAAATCAAAAGTCATTTATTCAAACTAGGCTGAGAATCTATATTTTTTTAACGTCAAAATTACATAAGACAGTCCCTTAAAACGCCCGCCCTTTACCACTTCCTTTCTTCCACCGTACTCAGTCACAACAAAAGCTGTCCGTACTGAGCTCACACATTATTAAATATCGTTTCCATGACAAACAAGTGTTGTCACTGTGTCATTGTGTGTCAGAGGTATAAAAACGAAACAGAAACGCGACTATCTTTTGACGCGGTAGGGCGAATCTAACGATTTAAATCTTTGCCGCTGTCTTAATTTTCATGACAGCCGTCATTAAGGCCGTCAAGTGCGGCCACCGCTTTTCTAGAAAACCGTAGCTTTAAGGTATCTTCAGACACAATAGTACAGAAGGCGCATTTCGCATTTTAGGTATGAAGCTACAAGTACGCGGCGGGCTCGTCTTGTCGGGCCAATTCGCGATAGAAAGAGAGGCAACTTCTAGGTGAATATCATCATCATCATTTCAGGCGAAAGACGTCCACTGCTGGACATAGGGCTCCCCCAAGCACCGCCACTTCGACCGATTCTGTGCTTCCCGCATCCAGCGGATTCCTGCGGCCTTCACAAGGTCATCGGTCCATCTTTAGGGAGGCCTTCCAATACTACGTCTTTCGGTACGCGGTCGCCATTACAGAACCTTTATGAGTTTCGGCTCCATTGGCCATCCGTTCTGCGAGCAATGTGACCTGCCCATGTCGGTTACCTTGGTTCTCCTGCGGATCTCTTGATTTCTGATTTGATCACGTAGCGAAACTCCAAGCACATCCCTCTCCATTGCCCTTGAGTAGGTAATTAAGCCCTGTGTGACCTGAATTGTACTTATTTTGTCATCACACGAGTCGCTTTTTATTTAAATGATTTTGCTTAGAAAGCTTAAGAGTCCGCGTCACCACTGAAGTCCGATTGACGCAGTGGTAGTTTCTATGTCGATTTCGTTGCAAATGTAGTTCCGTAATTTTCCGCGGGCCTTTCGTGGCGCGCGCTCTAAAACCACAATTCGGGATGCGATAAAGGTCCATGCAGTTTGGGAAACGAGAGGGGTGCTCAATTCCGTCCCGTTGCTCTACGTGAACCTGCTCGTAGCAAAAGTATAACTAGATGGCGCAATTCAGAGGTAGGTATTAATTAGTAATGTAGCGATGATCTATGTTGCCAGATTCCTCTCCGCTTTCCGCTTAAAGGTTATCGCGAAACCCGATATGTATGTTGACATAACATGGATGAGAGGGTATCAATTAATTATCATCTCCGTGACTCCGTTCATAATTCGCCGGAAGTAGGATGTATAAAGCCGGAAGACTGGTCATGTTTAGCGTTAGGCTGTCTGTACATGACGCTGGACCGGAGCCTCACCGGCGCCGGACCGACAGATGAAAAATTAAATCACAGAATGAGTGTAAAATTTACGCGGCGGCGGCGGCGCGGCGGTGCATGGGTTGCGACTCTGACGTCATGTACAGTAACCCTTTTTTAAGGTTAATGCTACAGGGGGTAGCCCGCGTAATTTTTTGTTGAAGAGAGTAATTGTATCGATGAGTTTAATTATTTTAATTCCATAAATACACATTTGGGTCAGTGGGTCGTCTTAGGGGCGGAGTTGTAGGAGTTGAGTATACGCTTAGGGACACTATGAGGAGAATGGAAAAAAAAAGTTTTTGGCACTGTCAATTTTTGTTTCTTTTTTTTTTTCGGAAATTTACATTTTTTATTGCAGCATCGGGTTAAACTTGACCATAGAAACTATTCTGAAAAGCATGGCCCTACGACGACGCACTGTTTCTGAGTTAGAAGATATTTCTAAAATGGTAGCTCGGATGAAAATCTTTTCTCGAAAGAAATTGTTGCTCTAGTCGAAAACCCAAATATATACAAAACTAGCTTTTGCCCGCGGCTTCGCCCGCGTGGATGTCGGAAAATATCCCACGGGAACGTACTAGGTACCGAGATTTCATACCTAATAAGAATAACAGAGGAAAACGTCATTGACTCCTACCGCTGCGCCCGCGTTGCTCCGCGGAATTTTGAAACTGTGATATCTTTTAAACTATTCATTTAAATTATATGATTAACAGGCATATTTTAATCTAAATTAAACGCTCAATTTAAATAACATATTTTTTTGGATAAGGATTAATACTATACCGGTCAAAAAAGCTTCGGAAATAACAATTAAATTTTTATCAAATTCTGAAAGATAAAAATGGTTATTGTGCGTCATCTTTAGAAGATAGACATATCCCATTACGAACTTTTTAAGATAAACAATACCGTAGAACATAAATTTGATGTATCTTTTTCGGTTTAGGCAGCGCACGCCAGTAAAGCTCCCAGTCGGCATGATTTTTTCCGACTTCTTCAACAATAATCATCAAATTTCAGCCAATTTACACAAAACCTTAATGAATTATACACTAAAACCTTCCGCATGAATCACTCCGTCCATTGGTGAAAACCGTTTGAAAATCCGTTCGGTAGTTTTTGAGTTTATCGCGTTCAGACAGACAGACAGACGCGCGGCGGGGGACTTTGTTTTGTTTTATAATAATTATGTAAGGATATAAGAAAATCCAAATATCTAGAAAACCACAGTGCGTCCTAGGCAAAAAATAACCGAAATACTCCCAATGTGTGACCCCCGTGCAAGCAGCACCCCAACGTGAAAAAATAGAAAAATACTGTTTCTTTATCCCAACATGAAAAACAAAAGAAATCTCTGGTTTTTTTACATGTCCTCATGGTTTTTGACTATATCTCTCTAGCTTACGGCTACTCCATCCCAGGCCCGCGGGCCAGAGATTGGCCTGCCCGCGTATTTGAATTTACCCGTCAACAGCGATCACCTGGGGGCCTACCACCAGCTCTTATATTAGCAGTATTATTATAATCTTACTTTGACTTTTCGTACCATGACGTCCATAAAATAAGCTTATTGTAATGTTGAAACAATCTTATTTTCTTAGCGATTTTGGTGACGTCACCTCTAAAAGTTCATTCAATTCGTACCACGACGTGACTTTTGACAACTAGCAATATCAGGGTCTGACAACTCTATTCTACGAACATTAAGTAGGCGGGCAAGTAAAAAAGAGAGAAACAACGACATCAGAGTAAAAGAGATGATTAGATACATTAATATAATGTTGCCACCAAAAAGTCCTATTTCGTATTCTCGACATTAATGAGCTTATAAATTGTAATTTAAATTAAATTGGCCTTAAAAATGACTTTTGCTATTATTCTGATTCCAAACAAACATATTTTATAATGAAATATGACATATTTAACTGATTATTACTTATTAAAAAAATATTGGTATAGGGGATAATGTGTGGCAACACTAACGTCCGTACGTCATATTGATTATGACGTTGACGTTCATATTTTCACAAGAAAAATGTCTGCCGCCGCTTGCGCACCATTTTATCTTGTGCTTACGTTTATTTGTTATAAATAAACTAGTTCCATTTAATTCTACCTACATTGATAACGTTGAGTCGAGCTTGCTCCTCCGTGGCTGTGTTTTGGTGAAATTAAGTGTGTATTTGTGAGATAAAGACTCGGTGTTGAGACAGTGACTCTTGTTTGATTTTGTGTTTCAAATTTCGCGATGAGTTCGCAGAAAGAAAACACTAGAATTTGTTGCATGTGTGGATCTTCACCTTCTAAAGATGTCAGCATCAGTTTGCATCGGTTTCCAAAGCCTGGCTCAAAAAATGCTCTGCGGTATGTACCTACTTATGTACTTTCCATGCTATTCGTTCTAGACGACATAGAATACCACAAATATTGTTAATCCAGCTTCTAACTACTTACAACAAACTAACGTATCATATTATGTATACATACTGTACTGTCATGTATAATGTATTTAATACCTTTTAATACCTTTTACTAAAGTCTCAACTTTTGTTGCCAAAAATTATTTACTATGACTTACTTTTCTTGCCTACACCATTCCCGTATTTAATATTACATCTCTTTCAATCAAAGCGAATACAGAAAGTTTCGATTTTTATTTAGATATAGCTTAATAAGAATATGATTGTTATGGTATGTAATTTTGATATTTTTTCATTTCCAGTTGTGAATTATGGGCAAAGTATTGCTTCCCAAACGAAGCCTGGTCTTCACCAAAATTCCAGAATGGACTCCATTCTAAACATAAGATGCTTTGCAGCAAACATTTTCAACGCACATGCTTTATTGAGAAAAAGTTGTTCAGAACAGCTGTACCTGATGTTCAATGCCATAAGGTTAGTACAATATTAACACTTGAAAAAGTTTATTTAAAACACATTTGTGCCTTACATTGCAGATAAATACAGACATAATCAATCAATCAATCAAATCGTTTATTTGCATAACACAGGTTCAGAGGATGTTACTAAAGGTTCATAAGGTACACTGTATTATAACCATGTGAGGTGTGCGAGGTAATATATGAGGAACATTATGACACAATTTTTCTTAATCAGTTTACTTATTAAATTACATTGTCATACATAGATAGTCAATTTCATTACACATTAGATTAAATCTGAAATAATGAATTATAACAGTAATGTCAAGCAAATAATAATGTGATAGTAATTGAAAAAATTTGCTATAATCAAAATACAATATCTTTATCTTCGAAGTAGTCTTTAACATCCTCGACTGCCTCGTTGGTCTAGTGGTCACAAGCACTACTGCTGAGTATGAGGTCCTGGGTTCGATTCCCGGTTCGGGCAAAGTGTTATTGGGTTTTTCCATCTGGAATTTCTCAGTAGCAGCCCGGAGTCTGGATTTGTGCCCGGTTGATGGCAATAGGCTCGCCCCCATTACATGGGACTTAAACATAACTGGCGAAACGTGGGTATACCTCTGTCTAACCCTTTGGGGATTACAGGCGTGATGTTATGTATGTAGTCTTTAACATTGTAATAACACTTTTTAATTAGGAATGTGTATAATAACTTCTTAAATAGATGAGTAGGTAACTTCTTAATGTTATCGGGCAATTAATAAATCAGTGATACCATACAAATAATAATTTTATTGAGTAATGCTGTTTTTCCATAAGGTATTTCTACGTCTAACCTTTTTTTTTTGTCACGTAATTGTTTATAATAGCTTTTAGAAGCAGTCTTATAATAGCTTTGATTTGATTTTATAAAAAGACTTAATTCATATATGTACAAGGAAGGTAATGTTAGAATTATTTAATTTGTAATGTTAACTTTTAGTACTATCTAAATGGCACATTGCTATGTTGCATTTCTTTTGGGCTTTGAATACAAATTCCTTGTCCGTGATATGCCGTAACGGCTTCTTTGTTGACAATTTTGAACAGTTTGTAGAGAGTGAATGAGAATTTATTCATTCTTTTACAGAGACCATATACATGTGTTTTCCATGGCATTATGTTATATCAATTATGTTATGTTTATCACGAAAAATATAATTAATTAACATAATTGCTTTTACTCTCTACACCTGATGGTTTGACCAAGAAATCAGTAGGTATTTAAACTAAGTGAGATAGATGAGTAGGATCTGTTTTATTTTTCAAGTGTTGTATTATATTGCAGCAGAATGATGATGTTGTTGACATTCATCCATTCTTATATTAAAAATGTGAAAGTAAATCTGTTTATCGTTTTGTAACTTTTCTGAACTTTAGTGAATAAATTCTTATACAATATGAGAGAAAGCTTACTTGAAGAAGGACATAAGCTAGTTTTAACCCAGGTCATGGTCTACCCATGTGTCCAATTTCATTCAAATCCATTGAACCGTTTTAGCATGAAAGCGTAACAAACAAACATAAAGATAAAGATAAAGATTTTGCGTGACTGAGTTTTGTTAGGTGTAAAGTAGCTTCAAAAGTAAGGTCTCGTGTTTAACAGATAGTAGTTGGTTAGTTTATTTCTGTTTTATTATCGTCTTGCCATCACATGCTTTTTAGTAACGTACTGCTGCAGTCGGTTTTTTTTAAGTTGGATAGGTAAATTAATTATATGGGATTTTAAACTGATATGGTTATTTTCACAACTAAAGTTCTTTAAAACGGGATATTTATCATGTTTTTCGTTTTTTTTTTAACAAAATATCCTATTTTAAACAAAAAAACATGGTAAATATCCCGTTTTAAATAACTTTAGTGGAATATTAAATTGTTGTAAAAAAGTTTGTGTTCGCGAAGTCTACTGTTCACAGAACTACTAGTTTAATCATATTAATTTTCGCAACATCATTTTATTTTAAATTCATTTAAGGTTTTAAATCATCCTTTCATTTTCAGGATACAACAATTTCTAATCTGCCAGATCAACCTGCCATATTTGAACCTGTTGCCGGTCCATCCAGAATTGAACCTTTAAGGGAACATAATGCAAACATTATCACTCCAACCAATTCAGGAATGTTTGTGTGCGAGTCTTCAAAACAAGAAGGCGATCAGAAAAGCAAAATGCTGATAAGGAAACTAAAAAGTAGTATGAACAAAGTATATAGATTACAAAAAACTGTAAAACATTTAAAAAATGAAGCATTTTTAAATGTTATTGGTAACAATAACACAGTCAAAGAAATTCTCAATAAAAAAATGAGTTCAACATTTGCACTGTTACTGCAAGGAGAACTGCAGAATTATAAGAGGAAGAAACCAGGGCGCAGATGGAACATGGAGGCTAAAATAATAGCATTGAGGCTCTATAAAAGGTCACCGACAAGCTACAAATTATTGAGGAGAATGATTTGTTTACCAGCACCCAGCACATTAAAATCCCTCTTAAGTAAATTTAAGATGGATGTGGGGCCCAACAAATCCATTTTTACAGTGTTGAAAAAAACAACAAAACACTTTGAGCCATCCGAACGAGAGTATATATTGTTGTGGGATGAAATGTCTTTACGAAAAAATTTATGGTACAACCCTAAGGCGGATTTTATTGAAGGTTACCAAGACCATGCTACACAAGGTAGATCTCCACAGGCAGCTTCATATGCCCTTGTTTTTATGGTAGTTGGAGTTAGGAAGTATGTTAAGCAGCCAGTGGCTTATTATTTATCAAGTGGATTTGTCACAGCAGACAGACTATCTGCTTTGATTAAGGAGGTATGTATTTCTTCTTCATTTTGAATGTCGATCATGCTTATTTAACACTTTGCTGAACTATAAAAAATATCTTAAGTTTATTTGTCACTAATCTCCCTTAAAATACTTTCAGGTTTTAAATTGTTGCTTAGATGCTGGACTTAATATATGCGCTACAGTTTGTGACTTGGATGGCGTCAACAAGAGAGCTCTATGTCTTTTAGGAGCTTCTGTACAGAATCCCTACATAGAAGTGAGCAATCACAAAATTGTCACACTATTTGACACACCACACCTGCTGAAATGCTTCAGAAATCTGTTTATGAAATACGATGTAAAGTTTAGGACCAATATAACATCAGACAACAATCAAGGAGTTGGTAAGTTATTTGTTATTTAATGTGACATATAGAGCAGGGGTTCCCAACCTTTTAACATACGTGTTTGCAGAGCCGGCCCGTTCATATAGGCGAACTAGGCGACGGCCTAGGGCGCTCGTATTAGGGGGGCGGCAATCGGTGGCATCGAAATTTAAAAATAATACCGTTCATTAATTTTTATTTACCTACAACTTGAAAATACTCCCAATTTTTCTACCAAAATGCGCTCATGGACATTTAAGAAACCATCGGTACGGAAATCAAAAGCGAGTTTAGTTGATAGCCTCAACTTGATTGCCTCAAATCGCTCCATTGCTAAAAAAAAATAATCGCGATGTCAAATTTATTGCTTTTCTGTATGTTATAATGTTTTGTTCAAAATTGATTTGACTATTATAGTTTGACCGCGATCGTTGTACCGATCGCGCCTGAGAGATATTTCTCGACGGCATGTGAGCCAAATTAGAGGATCATGGGCGGCATAAAACTCTGACACCAGGTTAGTCACTAACCACACGAAAAAGAAAGAACATAGTTTTATTTTGTCACGAATTTTCTTAAAAAGGCGCCGTTCCAGCCTTTCGCCTAGGGCGCTAGGAATTCTCGGGCCGGCGCTGCGTGTTTGCACCCCCTTGGATAGCTTAGATTTTCTTCTGATCATTCAAACAGAAATAGAAGTAACATTGTAGAGTTTTGCAGAAAGACAATAATTATGAGAATGCATAATGTTTTTATTTACTGTTGACATTTATAATTTATTATTGTTTGCTAAATTCAGGGTACAATAATTATATTGACTTGATTACCAAAATTATTAACAATCGTAATTATTAATATTTGCACGCCGTAATATGTGGCAAACATGTCTGAACCTGTACTTTTTTAATGTTATCTTGCATGCACGTTTTTATTTCTGTATGTTTGAGCAAATAAATATATCTTATCTTATCTAAGAGAGAGCTCAATTTTTTTTTTTCTATATCAAACCCAATTTTTTATAAATCTATATATTATTAGAGTCGCCGCGCCTCCCCCTCCCCTATTTTTCACTCGGCCCCACCAGTTGGGAATCCCTGATACAGCCTAATACTTTTTTTTTAAAAGAATTAAAATATATACTTAATCATTATAATACCTAATCAATACTTTACAGGAATCGCTAAATGGAGCCACGTCAAGCAGTTTTATGAATTGGACTACAATAATCCCAATTTTGTCTTTGCACCAATCTTGAGGAAAGAACATCTTGAGCCTAACTCAAAACAAAAAATGAGGGTCAAACTTGCGGCACAAGTTTTAAGCCACACAGTTGCAGCAGGAATATATACAAAAATAGCTGCAGGTAGGCAACTTTTTATAGAAATTCAAATTCATTTATTCAGTCAGATCATAATTATGCATGATACATTTCAAAATTATGGTAAAGCGAGGTCGTCTCTTTTAAAATGGGTAAAACCATCCAGTTTGTTTTGTATATGCCAGCAAAGCCTCAAGTGGAAAGCTAGTTAGTAATATGCTTACTCATATTGATTTAATTTGTTTATTGTGAATTTTCAGGAGACATGCCGACTGACGCTGTGGCAACGGGTGATTTAATAAGAGATATGGACGAACTATTCGATGGTGTAAACGCGTATACACCAGACCTAAGAAGAGGAAAAAAAATGTCCACCAACTTAAAAAATAATACAGAACATCTGCAAATGTTCAATAAAATGAAAATTTTTTTTAGAACCCTTGAATTTCTGGGATGCAGGGGCAATCCCCCATCAAAAGATGGTTGGGTTTGGACCCTCAACGCAATTGAAATGGCTTGGAGAATTCTCAGTGCCAAACATACAACAATCAAAAGTCTGTCCACAAGAAGACTTCAGCAGGACCCACTAGAAAATTTATTTGGGTGTATACGGTTCAGCTGTGGGTCCAATAGCAACCCGACAGTTGGACAATTCGTTGCTGGTTTAAAAACTGCCGTAATAAGCAATATGGCACATAATAGCTCGGGCAATTGTGAGCTGGATGACAACAGTTCCATAATTACAAATTTTAAAACGCTCCTGACACCAGCCACAGACATGCCCACTGACACGGAGCAATCTGAACATATATACTCAATAGAAAAAGAAATTGAAGAAAATATTACTTCCAACCTGGAACAAAACTTGGAGGAGGGAAGTAGTGAACTACAAGCATGTGCGTATGTCTGTGGCTTCATTGTTAAAAATAATAAAAACAGTTGTAATAATTGTAAAACTATATTAGTCTCTGAAACACCAGAGGAAGTGCATAATTTTATAGAGTTTAAAAATTATGAATCAGTAAAAAAATCTCTTACATACGCCTCAAT
Source organism: Agrochola litura (assembly GCA_949152395.1). Classification (NCBI taxonomy): domain Eukaryota; kingdom Metazoa; phylum Arthropoda; class Insecta; order Lepidoptera; family Noctuidae; genus Agrochola; species Agrochola litura. The sequence continues at coordinate 23,633,395 of OX424495.1, read as the reverse complement.
GAATTTAATTAATTGTGTAGAAAAAAGTGCAAGCATAATAAATATATTTTTAGAAAAAGAGGCGTATAAAGAGAACATCAAAATGAAAATAACACAATTGTTAAAGAACTCTATAAATTATGACTTCCTCGAAAAATGTATGGAGCACAAAGAATTAAATATAAGTTATATAATTAATAGTGTCTTCCATATTAGCATTAAGAGATACTGCATATTAAAAAACAGAATGTATTCTGAAGAGGCTTGTAAATCTGCATTAAAAAGGAAAATGAACATAATTATGCATAAATAAATTTATGCGTAACTTGCACTTTGCCCGCGTGAATTCCGGACTTTTTCACCCGAAATTAATCGGTCAGTCGGGAAAAGTAATTATATAATGGTGCCGATTCCCTTGTTCACAAACTAAACTAAATTTAAGTTCAGTGCATCTTTTTCTTTCTATTTCATTAAGAAAAGGACAGAAGATAAATTTTAGTTTAGTCCTGTCAAATTAATCAGCGCCTGTCACTACTCCATACAAGTTTAGACGTGATTAAAAACTTGCCTACTAAAATTACGTCAATTTACGTCAAGCGCGGATTAATTTGACAGGACTAAACTAAAATTTATCTTCTGTCCTTTTCTTAATGAAATAGAAAGAAAAATATGCACTGAACTTAAATTTAGTTTAGTTTGTGAACAAGAGAATCGGCACCAATGTATAGATTATGTTCATTTTTCTTTTAACACCTTGTTAATGAACGATATTTTGCATGGCGCCTCAGTCAATGATGAAGATAGTGCAGATATCATTAATAGACGTGTAATCATCAATATTTTTTAAACATGAAACATAAATGTCATGTCTTCAACGAAAATAATAAGTAACTGTTTTCCTAACCATTTCTTTATTACATTAAATAATATGATAAAATACTTAAACCATGTCTATATGTGCTTGAGCTTGCCTAGGTTTTATGTTCAAATTGTATGCAATAGCCATACTTGATATTTTGGTTGAAGATGTCTGCAATAAGTAAAACTGACTAACTTTCTGTATTTTAATTTTTCTGCATAATCTAATTTTTACCTAACATAACGACGTTTCGACGTTATTCATGTTTAATTTGTGTTTTAGATATGCGGACGAAATTTGTGTTTCATTATTATTACATACACTGTACTTGTGATTTGTGAACGCCTTTTGTACCATATTTCTGGAAATTAATATATAATTCATGTATTTATGCAATGAACTTAAATTAGTAACAATTTTAAATAATAATTAATATTTACTGCTTCTCTTAGTTGTCAAGCGTGCGTTACAACCAATCATTCTGGTACTGAAATCGGAACTCAAATGTTTTGGAACTCAAATAACACACGGAGGACACTCTGTAGTCATATAAAATCAGTCATTATAATGTTGCCTAAATGAATATGTGATAAATTGTAATCATGCTAAATAAAAAAGGTAAAGTACCAATCTTTGTTTTATTAGACTGCTCTTTATAGATTAATTTTAGCATTTTATGCAAAAGTACACCCGTGTTTCTAGATAGTGATTCTTTATTGTAGGAAACTATCGAGAAACGCACTGTACTTTTGCATAAAACGTCTACGATAATATTATGAAATACAAAGTATATAAATGCACTGTAATTTGAAATTCCCGCCCTAGCTTCTACTCTCTAGTTTTGGTGGGCGGCGCATAGATGGCGCTAGCCGGTAAGGAAAAATTTCCTCCTAAAATTTGTACGGAGTCGTTATTCTTCTCTTTGAGTATATATGTTCTGTGAGCAATATTGTATTAATGTCAAATTTAGCAATATTAAAAAAGTTCCTCGGACTCGACGGAAATATTATTGTTTCGCAATTTATAATAAGAAAAAACATTTTCGTGTCATGTAAAGTTACTTAAATGTATTTATTTACGTAAACTTGCCGAATGAATTGTGTATCTATAGCATGTGTAATTAATTTCTTGTTTGATGGCGAATGCATACGAAACATTTGAGTTTTTGGAAGCGGGTAACGCAGAAAAATAAAAATTCTCAGAGTACCTCTAGCTGCCGCCCGGAAACCCGACTGCAAAATTAATAACAAAACACTAATCACTGAGTCTGACCACAATATATTGTTTCGAACTATCTTCGTCAAAACATTACACATTTCTTTGTTTTAAAACTTATTCACTGAGTAACCTTAACCTTCCCTTGATTCCATGTCGACTTTGTAGCCAGTTAGATCATAAATTCATTAGCAAATATGTTAAAATAAGTTCAACCTCGTAGTAGTTATCCACTTGTAAACAAAAACATCGCTACATCGAGGGTGTGTTCAGAGTTACACTGCAATCGATTAGAGCGTGCTAACACCCATACCGAATTAGTGTCAGCGCGATAACAACGTGCTGTGAATCGTCATACATGACGTCATAGCATGCGCCATCTTGCGATAACGCTGACCATGCCCTAAATTAATAACACCGTGAGCGCTGTCAAAATTACAGTTGTGCTGTTTTGTTTTGAGTTGCACCATATCTTTAAACTAACGTGGCATTTTGGAAATTGTGCTTCTGACTACAGTCGTCACCTAATCAAAGAAGAAGAAATTTGTTGTGTATACTCAAAGAAATACTGTAATCCAACCATCTTGTGTAAGCATATCTAAATCGGTACGCAAAATATTGATGTGAGCGATTAAGGCGTAACTCCGAATGCAGTCCGAGTTTCAAATTTCGTTCTGTTCCGATTTATATCATGAAACAGCTTAGCCGTAGCTTATTTTAAATTATTTCAATTGTTTTTCTTATTTTTCAAAGCCAAATCTTTTAATATTTGTGTCAATTTCATGGAAATTACTCATAAAAATTAGATTCTAATGCAAAGTAATATTTTAAGTAAAAGAAAATAATATTTTGCGTCAAGACCAATACTTCGTGGTAGCGATTCGGACCAACGTGTGAAAGGGACAGCGCTACACAGTTCACATAGCGTTGTTTCTTTTCTACTATAGCAGGCAATAGACAAATCTTACAAATAGTTCGTTCTTTCCCAGCACTAAGCAGGAATAAAACATTCTTAAACGATGAAGGTCGTGGTACGAATATGAGTTATGTTATTGTAAGCTTGAAACAAAACTCTCCTGAAATAAGATTGTTTCGTAAAAGATTGTGGTCGGCCCCCTGGTCAGCGATTGTCTCTTTAGAACAGATTTAAGGATTCGATAAATATTTTGCCCTCTATGAACCCATTCTGAATTCAATATAATATAAAATACTTCTCTGAACCAGATTTTTACTCAAACAGTTTCTTTACAACTATAGCAGTCTTTAGCAATTTTCATTAAATGGAAAATGGTACCAAAAGAAGACTTTCCTGCATCTTGCTTAGCAAATTTTAAGCAGATTTGATTCTACATTTTATTCTGTAAAAAACTGTTTTTATTTTTCAGCTTTGTGAAAACTAAACCTAAAGTACTTCAATGCGAAACATATTTCTGGCTTAATTTTACCATCGACCTGAGATTTGTCGCCAAATATTGATAAATTGTACATACATACATACATAAACTCACGCCTTCTTCCCATGAGGGTAGGCAGAAACTACAGAACGCCACCTGCTACGATCCTTACATACTTCTTTTGCCTCGTTTACGTTCATACATCTGGTCATACACGCACGCCGGTTGCGAGTACTACGCACCTGGCCTTTCTGAAGAACATCACCAATAAGGTCAGTATATGTCTTCCAAGGGCGTCCCCGCCCGGCCTTTCCCTTCACATCAGCCTTGTAAATACATTTTGTTAGTCGCCTTTCATTCATCCTCTCAAAATGCCCAAACCATCTCAGCATACCCTTTTCAATTTTTGTCACTATGTTATAGTCAAAGTCCGATACACAGTCTCTTCGCGGAAGGACTGGTTTATCCTAGGTTTGGCCAAAGCCATCAGGCAATCCCCGAAATACATTTCAATTTCGCCCTTTGCCTGAAGTATTTTTAGTCAAACCCAGGAGCTCCTAACTTTTCAGTCAAACGTCGAAAGTAAATTATTCTGTTTCGGTTTTGGCCTAGTCAATCCTAGAAGCGACTGCAAAACTCGGTCAAAGTCAAACGTTGATCTGAACATGTTTAAAGGTTCATAATGTCTCTCGCGGGCGGTGTTCCGACCGATTGTTTTGTCATTTCATGTTCGTTCATTGAGCGTGCGGGCGTGTAATTGTGTAAAATTGAAGATGAGTGAATCAAACGGTGTTGTTGTTACTAAAAACGTGGATAAAGAAGCTTTAAAAGTAAAGTTTAAAGAGAAAATTTCTAATTTGAATAAAAATAAGTGTTCATTTCACATAAAAAACAAACAGTTGTATGAGCAGATTATTAATTAACATTAAAGTTAATGCCTCACCATGTCAGAAAAATGATTAATTTTCCATTTTAATTACTTAAGAAATTATTAAAACAATAAACATCAAAATTTTTAAAATGTTATTTTTTTATACCTAATCTTACAAACTAACCTCCGTATATTCCAAAGCATTTATTTATTTATTTTATACTTTATTGCACATCGTACAAAAGGCGGGCCTAATGCCACACGGCATTCTCTCAAAGCATCTCAAATATAAAAGTGAAAATCACGTAAGCTGACCAATCAGGTGTCAGAACTGGCAGAGTTAAGCGGTTCTTAAGACTTGAAAGCTGCTTAAATGATAAAATGCTTCCAAATATACGAAGATAAGACACTTCATACCTATATCGGAGTTTGACTCGTCAAACCCCGATTTAATAAAATTGTGTTTTGACGTTTGCCTGACCAAATTAGTCTCTCCCAGGTTTGACGAAAATTGTTTAGTCAAAGGCCGAAAATTTACATTTGTTTGGGCTTTGACTAAGTCATTCAGTCTGACCTGAGGATTGACCAGTCCAACCTAGGAGCGCCGGAGCTTCGGAGTTTGCCTATAACAACTACATCTTCTTTTAAATCACACCGCTGTCTTATCACATCATTCCTCAGCCTATCATTCATAGTCAGACCACACATGCTTCGCAAGGAACGCATTTCCACAGCATTTATTCTACTTTCATGTTGTTTTTACCACACCCAACATTCACTTCCATACATAAGCGTGGGCACGAGCACACCATTGTGAACAGCCTGTCGAGCCTTTTTAGACATCGACTGGCTGGTCACAACCGCATGTATAGCACCATTCATTTTGTTTCCCGCGTTTACTCTCCTTTCCACATCTCCATCAATCTTTCCATCCCTTGTGAACAGACTCCCCAAATATATAAACTCACTTACCTACTTGCTCCACACTTTTATCATTTATTTTCACATCACACACCGCTACATCCTCTCCTCTTTCAAACACCATGACCTTCGTCTTATTCACATTTATATTCATTTCTTTCATCTTATAAGCTTCATCCAGTCATCACAGTCACCATGTCTTGCAACTGTTCTGCTGACGATGCAAGAAGAACTTGATCATCTGCGTAGAAATGGCATTTGACAGGCAACTCATTCATCCTCAATCCGCACTCACCCTCTTTCAAATCTGTCAGACAACTATCCATGGTTACACAAGTGATAAATTGTAAGCACCACAAAAATCTCTTCAAAGGTCACATTGAGGTTTTTTATTAGATTAGATTATTAATAAACTGAGTAACTAAAAGTTTTGTTTCGTTTTAATAGGTAGTTAGCTGTCTACCACTACTGTAGGCAAGTTTTGTTTACAAAAGATGGCCCGCCGGATATCACGAAATCAAAATAATGGCCCATCTTCAAAGTTGGTTCAGCAGCTTTGATCTAGCTAGAGCAACAATTTGTTTCCAGAAAAGATTTTCATCCGAGCTACCATTTTAGAAATACACTCCTTTGCAAAAAAACGGGTGGTTTTGATTTTTCTACATTATGGATAATCATTTAGTTCTAAAAAGGTTTTAATAGCCAAACTATGTTATAGTCCGTACAATCCACGAAGACGCGCCCCACTCCGCGATTACTGTACTGTAAGCTGAACTCTAGTACGGCGCGGAGCGGAGTGGGGCGCGTCTTCGTGGACTGCACGCACTATACTGGCACTTAATAACAGCCGCAGCTGCCGCCCCCCGTCCCCCGCCAATCTTTTATGGGGATGCGTTAAGTTAGCCCCCGCGAAATAAAAATTTGCTTTTGGCAACAACAAATTAATCAAATTGTATCGATCGATAATGCGTCAGTTCAACAGGGGCGCCAAAACTGTTGTAAAAATAGAAAGATTATTATAAATATGCTGCGTGTCTCAAAAAAATAAAAACGAAAGCTCCTAACTCGGAAACGGTGCGTCGTAGGGCCAAACTTCTCAGAACCTACATGGTTTCTATGGTCCAGGTTAATCCGATACTGCAATAAAATTGGTAAATTTCCATAGCGACATTTGTTACGGTCGCGAATCGTATTTTGATCAACATACTTACAACCTGACACTGAGTTGCAAATTGCAAAAACTTAAGAAATTTCGCGGGCTACTCAGCGCATCCCCCATAAACTTTCATGGGTAACTTAACCTACCTGTGCGTGTCGATAGGAAGGCGATAATTTTTCTAATTTTCCTCCAATGACCGTTGTCCATCGTTTATGTCCCGCAGTTACCGTCACTATAAGACAAATAGGGGCTAATTGTAACAAAATATTATGTCCACCCTAAAGCAGCGAGTGCAAATATATAAATGTTCATATACAGGGTGGCAGGGACATCGACGCGAAAACTGAAACCATGGATTCAGTAGGTACAGACGCCAGCACATCAAGCTACTACAATCTGTCAAATTTATTTAATAGATTTTCAACTTTATCGCTGAAGTAGAAAGGTCAAAGTTGATTGGGAAAATTTGACAGTTTCGGGTAGCTTGATGTGCTGGCGTCTGTACATGATTCTGAACACCCCTGCGTTGAAATATTTCGTAGGTTATTAAAAAAAAATTGCTGTTTCATAGAAAAGTGCAATACCTACGCGGTCAAAATGTATGGAACAGCAGATTTTTTTTTAAATAATCGACGAATAACTTCAACGCAGGGGCGTTCAGAATCGTGTACAGAATCCATGGTTTCAGTTTTCGCGTCGATGTCCCTGCCACCCTATACATGTATATATAAATATGTTTATATGTATAAATGTTTCAGATAATATGCGTAGCGTGGGCGTGGTTTTACGGACGTAGACATTTAAATACGTACTTAATTAATCGGTACTGTAATCGGCAGTCATGTAAAAAGCGTTGCTTCTTATCTAACGAACGATAAACTTTATATAAAAACATTAAATCGGAATACTCAATACGGTAAGGTTGAAGCAATAGATTCGTATTCTATTGCATAATTAGCCTATAATATTGCCACTGCTGGGACACAGGACATAATAGTTAAGCGAAATGTTAGTAGGTATCTTATTCGCAATCTCCTAACTTTGATTATAAGTAAGTTAAAACTTGTTCCCACAAAAACAATGATCTCCTAAAACAGGGCTCCTTTTTGCTGTGCCCTACAAGGTCCATAATGATCTAAATTATATAATTACCACCTAAGTACACATTATGGTAAAGCAATAAAGATATTGAGTATTGAGTACAGCCCTCCAGCCCTGGATCTAGGGGAGGGCAAACCGAGGCGCGTGCCCCGAGCGCCAACGTCAGGGGACGACAAATTCAAGCATAACAGACAAGTGCACCACCCAGCACACCGCAACTTTGCAGTAAATGAGACGCGAGATTTTTTTACAACAGTTTTGGCGCCCCTGTTAGATTGGCGTATTATTCGATTGATAAAATTTTATTAATATGTTGCTGGCGAAATTTTGATTTAATTTTTTTTCAGAATATTTGAATTTCGTTAGGGCTAATTTAGCGTATCCCCATAAAAGATTGGCGGGGGGCGACAGACGGCAGTTTTTGTCCGGAAAAATTGTAGATCCGGAGCTGCAGGCCTCCTCTCTGTGACAGAGGGACAGGGCAGTAATCCACCACGCGGGCCTAGTGCGGGTTGGTAGATGTCACGTGTCTTCTAATTTTAAGTTCTAAGACATGCCGGTTTCCTTACGAAGTTTCCCTTCATCGTTTTGAGAGCAGTGGTGATGAAATGTTGTACACAAAGTAAAGCGCCTGTCAGGGTTCAAACCTACGACCTACAAACCGTTAGTCGCGGCGGTTACTACTGGGCCACCACTGCCTCCTACTCTAATAATTAGCAGAAATTAAGAAAATGCTAGTATGAGGCGAAATTTGGTATCTACTAATCAGCGGCTCAACCCTTCCGGATAGTATGAAATGGACGATATTTCAGTGACAGTGAAGCAACGCTTGTAAATAAAGAAAACAATTTTTTTTTTTATTTAGGTACCTCTGGTGCCGACTATTGTTCATATGTAATGCCTACCTTAAAACAATTTATCTATATCATAATTGCTATTCATTTTATATTAATTCACTCGTGTTATAATAATGTTGCATGCCTAATATAAGGTAGATTGTACAAGGATCACCCATATTTTAACTGTTACCTACATCCAATGTTACATCTTATTTACTGTACCTGCAATCTATGCAAATAAATTTTTACTTTACTTTACTTTAAAATCGTACGAACCAAAATATGCTCTGTCTCCGACACTGGCTCTTTTAAAATATTTTGTCCCGAACACGAAATATTTGTCACCGCACGCCGCACTGAACTTGCGAACTCCGACGCTTCGAAATAAACCGTCGTCGGCGTCACTAAGTATGTAGTGCTACACTAGTTATCATCACAAACTCCGGCTCTGACTGACAAATACAATACACTGAAATTCTTTTTATGGCGACAGAACACTCTGCCAAACGCGGTATAGGTCAAGACATCATGAACCCACTAACTTTTTATCTGTGAATGAGACGCAGAGATTGTCGCGGGGTTCTGCCTTTTTACAACACGCTTTTAATAAGTGATACTTACAGTTAAATTAATTGTGTTTGTTTTTTGTCTTCAGTGATAGCTGCTGCTATCGCATATGAATTTCAAAATATTGTTTAATGGGATATTATTAATTGCACATCAAATAAACAATCACCTATCAATTTATTTCCATCATTTATATACTGACTGCACAGCAAATTTTCCATATTTCATAGCAAAACAACTATCCCACGTAAATTTACCCATGGTTCAACTGGTTGTTCTATGGCTGAATGGTAGGTTAGGCTAGGTTAGAACTGTGACCACATAATATACCGCACGAGCCGAGCGAGCGAAGCGAGCGGTGCCGCGGCGGCGGCCGGCGAGTGCCAGTGCGAACAACCGTGTTTTCTTTTGCTTTAGGAAAAATCGCTGTACGCTGCGAAAATAAATTTTAGTGTGTTTAGTGATATTTTGAGTTGAATATTTTGCTGTGCAATCAGTAATTTTGCCGGGAATTCGGAATCTTATTGCATAGAAAAAGGATATTTTTTGATTTGCGTTTAAATACTACCCTTGTTTAATAAACACGTTTTTGTATTGGGGAAAAAGTGGCATGCAGAATGAGGACATAGGTTAAAAAAAAACTTGCGCATATTTTGTCTGATTATGAATACGGGGCTTTAACTACATAGGTGGTGGCCCAGGGTAACAGCCGCGACTAACGAGGTGTAAGTCGTAGGTTCGAACCCTGATAGGCGCTTTACTTTGAGTGAATTATTTCATCACCACTGCTCTCAAAAAAGAAGGAAAACATCGTGAGGAAACCGGCGTGTTCTAGAACCAAAAATACGAAGACATGTGACATCTACGAAGCCACACTGGGCCCGCGTGGTGGACTATGGCCCACTCCCTCTCACAGAGAGGAGGCCCATGTCCCAGCTGTGGGAACATCAGATATAGGCTAGTGCTAATTATGGATATGCTATCTTAATATAAACTAAATGTGAAGGTAGAAATTAAAGTAATACATCGAAATTAACAACTCAACTTGCAAAGACACTCCGCGTTATTGTTTATTTTCTTCACTTTGTTGAATTGACCTTTTATATGTAAAAATTGGCCAAGTGCATGTCGGACTACGCACAATAAAGGGTTCGGTAGTTGGGATGAATTTATCCCAAGAACAAACTTAACATTATAGTTGAAAAACATGTTCTCCCACACATTCCAACTGCAAATGTAAATTTGTACGCACAATATTGAGAGATCTACCACGTTATTTGAGACCTCTTATTGGTTTTTCTGTAATCTGTGAGTAAAGGACCATTCTTTGTATTTTTCAAAATTTTTGGCTCAGTATTTTCGGAGATAAGGGGAGTCAATTTTCATAATTTTTCTTAAATATCTTTAGCAGTATTTATTCATTTCAAAATTATGAAAAAAGAATCAGGTCCTCGCAATAAGCCCTTTCATTTGATATGTCACACGGTACAGATAGCAAAACTTTTTTTTAATTTTCTTGTTTGCCCCCCAAAGGTGACCCCATATTCAAAATTCATTTATTTACGTTACATGTCCGTATTTGGGTCACAGAAATACATATGTGTACCGAATTTCAACTTAATCGGTCCATTAGATTCGGAGCAAATTGGCTGTGACAAACAGACAGACACCCAGACACACGAGTGATTCTATAAGGGTTCCGTTTTTTTAATTCGAGGTACGGAACCCTAAAAATAGGGACATTTAGGCTATTATGAGTTACCATAATTATTGTAGGTGACTCACATTATATTTACTATATGTACATAATATATTTATACGGCCTACACTAACGAACATAAACACACAATATACAATAAACTAATTTATAAACATAAAACACTAAACAATATGACTTAAATATCACGTTTACTGTACCGTCCGTCCGTCATTAATATAATAGTACACTGGACACACGCATCGCCTGCTGAGTCCCTTGGTCCGAGGCGCGTGAAGATACATGCGCGCGCGCATACCTACCTTGGCCGCACATTTGGTATTTGCGGGTCGCCAGTCCCGATCTAGTCGTGACGTCTGACGCACGCTCGCTTACGCTTTTTCTGCGACTACCATATACCCGCGCTGATAACCGCTATTGAACTTTTGTGCTTACTGCTTGTACAACTTGCTATTCACTGTGCCTTCAAATCTTGTGTAGTGCCTTGTGTATCTGTGATATTAAAGTGTTGGACTATCAACTACAACCATCTTTTCTTCAGACCCAGTAAGTCTACCCACACACACAATAACATAACCAAATTATAATTAATAAAAAAAGGTTTATTTTCTATTAAACATTTATACTCCATCTCCTTCATCTGATTTTGAAACAGTCCCAGATCCGTCTCACTACACAGTAGAATCTACTTAATCACAGCCCGGAAACTATAATATAAGTCTACTGAAAATTATGTGTCAACAATATTGTCTAAGTACTAAATTTACTCAATTTGAACTCAAAACCCCTAAAGGTCAGTACTTGTAAAAAGGATATAAAAATACTCTCACAGATAATCACTCCTCCACCGCAATAAGGATCGACAAAAAAGTTTAGGAGTGAAAACTTCTTTAAGCGCGTTGGGCATTTTTGAGATGGGACTAAACTGTGACGACACCTCATTTTGAACCGACTTCCAAAAAGGAGGAGGTTATATGTTCGACGCGTATGTTTGTTTTTTTTTTTTTTTTTTTTTTTTTTATATGTATGTCCACCGATTTCTCCGTCGTTTGAAAGGGTATGCTCCCAAATTGGTCCCATATAAATTTTATTAACTTTGCTTGGGTAGTTTTTGTGTTAGCTACAAAATACGTATTTTTTTTTCCCACTTAGTATGTAGATGATATGATAAGTTCACTCTTACACTGGTAGTAGTGGTATTTGAATGTGTGTGGAGTAGGTACCAAAACTAAAAAGTGAAAAATAAAAACTTTTTACAAAAAAAAAATCTACCGACTTCCAAAAAAAACACTACAAAGTGAAAAATAACTTTAATTTCGGAAGTCGGTGGCAAAAAACGAAAACACAAAACCCAAGACACCGACTTCCGAAATTAAAGTTATTTTTCACTTTGTAGTGTTTTTTTTGGAAGTCGGTAGATTTTTTTTTTGTAAAAAGTTTTTTGTAAACGCGATTGTGCTCTTTATTTAGATAAGGTTACGGACCAATGTTCTTTACAAGTATTTTTCTTCCACCAAGGTGATCTTGTTCAAGTTTTCACTTCCGTTGGTACTCCGGTACTCCCGGAGTGCCACCACTTTTTTTTTGTTCGTCATGTAGATTATAAAAAAATATTAGACACGTATTTTTTCTTTTTTATTTATTTATTTTTTTTTTTTTTTTATGTATGTCCACCGATTTCTCCGTCATTTGTGGACCGATTTTGAAAATTCTTTTTTTGTTTGAAAGGGTATGCTCCCGAATTGGTCCCATATAAATTTTATTAACTTTGCTTTGGTAGTTTTTGAGTTAGCTACAAAATACGTATTTTTTTTCCACTTAGTATGTAGATGATATGATAACTTCCTGACACTGGTAGTAGGTAGTGGTATTCGAATGTGTGTGGGGTAGGTACCACAACTAAAAAGTGAAAAATAAAAACTTTTTACAAAAAAAAAACAACCGACTTCCAAAAAAAACACTACAAAGTGAAAAATAACTTTAATTTCGGAAGTCGGTGGCAAAAAAAAAGGAAAACACAAAACCCAAGACACCGACTTCCGAAATTAAAGTTATTTTTCACTTTGTAGTGTTTTTTTTGGAAGTCGGTTGTTTTTTTTTTTTGTAAAAAGTTTTTTTGCATACTCCAAATGGCGTTACATTGAGTTAAAATGTGCCATGACGTCACGAATATGTAGATTTTATACTTACTTGGTAGGTGTCCCTTTATTTCGCAGACAGAAATTTCATAGAATTTCGTTTCGTAGAAAATGTTTCATATAATATTTGGTCTTTGTATTAATATTTCGAATATTATTGTTTTAACGAATATTTACTTGAATGGAACATTTCACAGAAACACAATTCAATGAATAGGCCTGTGTCCAAATTTTTTATTTTTTTCCGTCTTGTAAGATTATTAAAAAATATTGAACACGTATTTTTTCTTTTTTGATAAGTAATCAAAAGATTATGGCGATACATTGAGTTAAAATGTGGCATGACGTCACGCTTTGCTAGATTTAATACTGCGTTGTGACGTAGCGAGCCCCCACTCCCCAACTTTAATGCGTGTTTTCTAAGTTATTTTTTTAATAATATGATAAAGAAAAAAATACGTGTCTAATATGTTTTTATTATCTGAAAGACGGACTAAATAGAATTTCTTTTTTTTTAGCTAGGCAACTACCCTATTTTATAATCATATTTTTTTATTTTAACAAACTTTCCAAACAATAGAATTATTTTTTAACGAAAATTGTTTGTTCGCTATATTTTATTTCAACGAAAATGTAAAAATAGAATTTTATAAGGGTCCATATTTGAACGTCGAAAATTAAGTGTCGAATTAAAGTCGAATGAGAACTTAGGCTGCAAGAGCGAGCGAAGCGAGTTCGGGACTTGGGGTACCCCGACTCGGAAAGGTTGGTCGGATGGCGGAGTTTAAAGACCCCGCCATCCCTTTCTAACCTAGGAAACCGTACGTATGCGGCCAAAAATCTTAATGTCATTACTAATCGCTGCATAGTTGGAACAGCTTGCCTCCATTTGGTAACTTTCTTGGATATCAGTGGGTCGACCTTTTGCAGCAATAACTAGAAGTCTGCATTTGACATTCTCGAAAAAAATCCAAAATAACTGACAGGTAACAAATCAGTTGATCATCATATAATGTCTTGGCAATCGCACACGGCAATAGAATCTACATTCTACACATAATCATTCATTCATTTTATTGAGATGTTTTTTATATTATGTACCTACCTATTAGTTTATTATTTTATAAGATTATTTATGTATTTTGTCTATGGGCCTTAGTTGCCTGAAAATAAAGCAATTTTTTTTTTTGGCATTTCTCGGCACCCAGGGGTCCCGGACCTTTGGAAGGCGTACGAGGGGCCGAAGCCAACTCGCAGAGGCCCGTTAGACGTTTTTAATTGTTGTGGCACCAACCGACGACTATCCCTGTTTGCACTACGCGTACGCAAGGGCACCCAAGGACAACCCCCGGTTAGTGTCCTGCCAATTTATCCGTGTACATACAGGGCGTCCCAAAATTATGGGACATGAAGGGAAAGTACCTTAAATATCGTAGATAGGGTATTTTGCTGAAAGAAGACTTTATGTTATTTTTAAAAGTTAGTAATTCTGCATTCAAAGATTTTCTAAAAATTACTTGCCTCGTCTGGGAATAGAACCGACTTAAATGTAAAAAAAAAACACCCCTACTTTTATGATGCCAATCGAAAGAATGCCCAAAAAATAAAAACTCTTCTTAAGTAACATAGTATTTTAAAAGAAAGGAACAGCGTGAAATTAATCATTTTAATCAAATTAAAAACATACATGAAACTGCTGTAGTCAATTAAGTTGGTATTTTTTTGTAAATTAATTAATTAAATGCTCAAAATATGATCCGTCTTGTCTTACGAAAATCGCCAATCTTTTAATGAGTCCGCTGCCTGTTGATTTTCTTATCATTTTATGGTGAATACTCGATATGATATGGCACAATTCTGTTTGTAACTCGCCCACGTTCTCATATTGCTTTTTGTATAGCATATCTTTCGAGTATCCCCAAAAGAAGAAATCTAATGGTGTAAGGTCCGGGGATCTGGCCGGCCATCTAATCGGTCCATTCGTACCAATCCTATGCTATAAAGTATTTTATGAAGTGGGTACTTATTTACGAATAATGAATGCTATCTATGGAATGATAATATCGCTACTTTTCGAACGTCGTCGTCGGCAATCAATAACTTTCTTGAAATTTGACTCAAACATTTTACGTTGTTCCTTTCTTTTAAAATAGTATGTTACTTAAGAAGAGTTATTAGTTTTTGGCCATTCTTTCTATTGGCATCATTAAAGTAGGGGTGTTTTTTTTAACATTTAAGTCGGTTCGATTCCCAGACGAGGCAAGTAATTTTTAGAAAATCTTTGAATGCAGAATTACTAACTTTTAAAAATAACATAAAGTCTTCTTTCAGCAAAATACCCTATCTACGATATTTTAGGTACTTTCCCTTCATGTCCCATAATTTTGGGACGCCCTCTATAAACATTGATCAGGCAGGGGCCATGGCCATTCCATTAGTATAATAGTCCTCTATTGCAGGATTAATAGTCCTCTATTGCAGGATATGGAAACATAGATATTTGACTATGGGTTTGGATGGCTAAAGTGGACTGGTTACTTGGAACTATGGAAGGACTAAGGCCCCTGCCTGATCAATGTTTATATGTACACGGATAAAATGGCAGGGGGTGACTTGCACACTCAATAATGGGCCCCCGAAAACGGTCGCTAGTACAAAGTGTCGTAGCGACAAGGGAGCAACATGTCCTGAGGTGCTTATGAGGAGTGGAGAGGTATTCCACGGCTATCAGGACAATCCCGGAAGTGCGGTCAAGATCTCTACCAGCATCTTACTGGAATACTTCATTCCTCCGAGCATATTTGCTCTTGCGAATCTCCACTCAAGCCGGCCAATAAAGGCAAGAATAAGGTGGGAGCTCTGTTCCTCGTCAGTGTTCACTCTATTCGGCCAATAAAGGCAAGCCAGAGGTGAGGAACAAGACTTCTCTCGGGAGATAGGGTCCGTGGGGTCGCTACTGCCCAACAGCTCGCCACATGCTGCCCTGCGGGTTTTTGTATCTCTCTTGGTCTGGCTCCTCACCCTAGACCTGTTTCGGCAAAGTAAACTTTACCGGCACAGACCCAGAGTTCGGAGCGCGCAAGCCCCGCCACGACGTCAACGTAGAGATACGGCGGCGGTGGGGTTATTATTACTATAATAAAATCTACCTAATAGCGCTGCGCTTTATTTAATTAGGACTATTTAAAATAGTAGATTATTCTTATGTGATTATTTTGCCGTACGATGGCCAAGTCATTCAGATGATAAATATATAGGTACTTACTGAATAAATTAACAAACTTGGTATTTACATTAGATCTCAAATCTTTTTACGGTAGAAGAACTGCGTTGCGAGACTTGTATTTTTTTACATGTTATGTTTTTGATGGGATTGGAATTGTCAAGAGATGCACTCTGCCGACTTCAAAAAAGGAGGAGGGTCTCAATTCGTTGATGTATAAAATTATAGTTCGGGCATAACTTATTTGGTAATGCACCGATTTTTATAATTATTTTATTTGGTAGAGGACGTTTGCGCGGTGGTCTCATATAAATTTTATTAACTTTGCTTGGGTAGTTTTTGAGTTAGCTTTAATTAATAATAGGTACGTATTTGCTTATCGGACTCGCGATTTCGATTTTAGACAAATTAACGCAACAGTGGATTTCGATAATATCGTACCATTCAAATAGTTTTTCGCATCAGCGTGTTCGCGATAACGTCATTCGATACAGCGATTTTCGATTTAATATGTTTACGAAGTGGTCGTGTTGTGTAGGTGGTTGAATTTGTTTTCGTACCCCTCGCAATTTTTTTCAAAACTGCGTGCTTCGACACAAGGTCATTCGAAATCGAATCTTCTATTACTCCTCCCCTATCTCCCTTCATAGGTCAACGGCAATTATCCGAGCCATAAGAAAACAACCTGCACGTAACACAGTAGCACCGGTCACGGGTCACTGATACCAGAGATAAAAATGTTTTCACAAACATGCTTGGAAATTCGAGCATTTTTTTGACAAACTTCATCGAGATAATACTGTGCTGGCGAGCAGGCGGAGGTGAGTGATGAGGAGATCCGCAGGAGAACCAAGGTAACCGACATAGCCCGAAGAATTGCGAAACTTAAGTGGCAATGGGCAGGGCACATTGCTCGTAGAACGGATGGCTGATGGGGCCGAAAGGTTCTGGAGTGGCGACCGCGTACCGGAAGACGTAGCGTTGGAAGGCCTCCCACAAGATGGACCGATGACCTTGTGAAGGCCGCAGGAATCCGCTGGATGCGGAAAGCACAGAATCGGTCGAAGTGGAGGTGCTTGGGGGAGGCCTATGTTCAGCAGTGGACGTCTTTCGGCTGAAATGATGATGAGCAGGCGGCCCGCAATGTATGAAAATCCATAACTGTCGTGTCATAGTATAAAGAGAGGTAGTAAGCTATCTTCATACATAGAAACGCACCGCGCGCGGCTTGTACTATGCGTCGCCGCACGCACACTTAACAATATCTCGACCCGTTTCTCGTGACAAACCAGCCGAGATTTTGTTAAGGCTTGTGCAGACCAGCGCGACACGCGACGCGACACAAAGGCACCGCTCGTCGCGCGACGGGCGGTGCCTTTGTGTCGCGTCGCGTGTCGCGCTGGTCTGCACAAGCCTTTAAGTGTGCGTGCGGCGACGCATAGATACTATGGCCCTACACATACAAGCCGTGCGCGGTACGTTTCTATGAAGATAGCTTACTACCTCTCTTTATACTATGGTCGTGTTTTGCGGCCGAATAAATTACTATGAAAACTCATATCTGTCGTGTAATTTAAAAGTGGAACTAACTTTTTACTCATGGCAACCAAGGAAGTAACCTATCAAAGATTTTATTTAAATTTTGTACTGGCTTAGCAAATAGAGCTGTCTAAAGTAAAGAAGAATTCAACATTTTAGAAGAGTAACGGCGGAGTTTCTACCCCATTCTTCTCCATACGAAAACTACCTTTTGGGCGTGTTAGCGCGGGGAGCAAGAAAAGAATGGACTATAGGTATTTATTTAACCGATTTCCAAAAGGAGGTTCTCAATTCGACTGTATGTTTTTGTATGTTTGTTACGCGATTACTCCGTCAATTATGAATTGATTTTGATGATTCTTTTTTTTTGTTTGGTAGGTCATACTTCAGAGGTGGTCATTACTTGAACTCACACACTGACTTATTAGTATTAGGTACTTGTAATTTTTTTAAGAATATCGTACTTACCTACTTTTATAATGCTTGTATATATACGAGTATGTGAACACCATGCATCCAATACATAATTATTTTTTCTGTCATTGCTTCATTTTTAATTTTTTTACCTATTGTGGTAGGTATAGTAATCTTATTCCAGGTGCATCGTCTTTACATATAATTAGGTATATAATTAATGTATACAAAATATTGTAAAACATTTAAAGATTCTTCTTCATACGAAAACTGCCTTTTGGAAGGGGCGACAAGAATCAATATTTATTTTTGTAAATTTTGACGTTCAAAAGTGCCTTTTAAGTGTAAAAGTTTAAAAGTAAATAATAATGGGGTCCGAGTGCCCACCTAGTTTTCCAAACGGCTCAAACATAATAAGTCCCAATAAGATTGGAGTATTTGCACCGTTTGAGGTTTTCCACACCTGCAGCTGCAGCCCCAGCACAGCCCGCCGTGCTAGGAAGATGGGATGGCGCAAGGGTGTCGACACACGTTGCATTGCATCCCACACCAAAGGCCTACCTACCTATTTTTTTTTATTTTTTTTATTCCAAGGCATTATGGTCATTCCATCTGATCTCTTCCCATCGTCGCGTGCCAAGCCTTTGGGTTCTAAAACAGCTGGCACTCCGGCGGTGACAAGAGCACGACGAATGATGTCATTGATGCTGGCGTGCCATGCTATCCGGCCTGCGCTCTTACTGCAGGATAGGCCATGGTGACCGAGACAGTCGACACCTTCACCACATTGGCAATGATGCGGAGCCACACAAGGAGCGCCCAGACGCAGACAGGTAGCGAGCCGGAAGGTGGTATCATCCAGCGTAGTGCTTATGTTGGGTGATGGTACTTAGCGCCTGAAGCCAGAGGCCCGACTCCCACTCACCCACAGCCAGCAGGCGGGCACGCTCAACAGTATTGGTGGACGTATGAGTGAAAGAACACTATCTTTCCACTTCGTCATAGTTGCATAATATGTATTATTTTATAAAGTAATTTTATCTATTTTAGTGACATTATACCTATACCTACAATTTTCTATATTTTTTTTTAAATCAAATTAGATTTGTTACAGCTGTAGTGGCAATCATGTCATTTGGTTTAAATAGGTTCTTATTTTTATTATTTTGTTTTATCTTTTATATAGATTATTTTCTTTTCTTTTAGATTTTGTGAATGTGAGAACGTTGTAGGCTGTAAACTTGTGTACCATTTTTTATTTTACTAAGTACCTGGTACTTGTTGATAGGCTTACACTGTCCTCCCATACCTATTAACACTGTAATTTAAAACATTGTAGAAACAATTTATTTTGAAAAGAGTAACCGTGGAGTTTCTTGCCGGCTCTTCTCCATAGGAAGCGACCAATTGGAACCTTGTAGGTTTATGTGAAATAAAATATTTTGATTTTGATATGTATTTTAGAAGTATGTATTCAAGTATATTCTCATGTTATATGTTTATATTTAAATTAGTGAATAAAAAATAGTTAAGTTTTTTATTTTATGTATTCTGTTTTCTCTTCTACTCTTACACACTTTGTCTACATCTCTTTAACTACTTACTTACTTTCCTATCGCAGGTATGCTGGAAGAGATTTTGACCTGAAGAGATGCTGACCTTTGTACGTATTTTTCTGTTCCTTTCTTCTTATCTGTTTATATGTGTGTTCATAAACTGTTAAATAAATAAATAAGATTGTTCCGTTCCAACCTGCAGAGCGGCTCCTCAAGTGCCTAATTGAAATAAATTATTTGACATTTTTGACTTCGACTTTACGTGGCACCTCTTGATAAAGATGAAAAAATAAATTAAACTAAAATTAGTCTGTGTTGCTAAACAAACAATGATAAACTTATATGGTTATAAATAATTATAAGATAAGTTACAATTAAAAGCGCCGATGTTAAGGTTATCATTATTTGGTACCTGTTTCCTTAACATTTCGGGGAAACAAGCCAATGTTTGGATATTTTTCATCGCTCTCTGTCTCGGGTTCGAACTAGGGATTGCAAATCCGGAAAACCGGACCCGGTAATCCAGTGGATCCGGCGTCATAAAACATTTACCGGATCCGCGGTACTAATATGGATCCGGTGATAGCAATTTTTAGCAAAGTAATCGCGCTGTTGCATGAGTTGGTACCTCAGTTGGTACCTATCTTAAATGCGTGGTGCATGTGCGTGCGAGTCGTTCGGGGGGGGGGGGCTCCGCCCCACCCCGCGGCGCCACCAAGTCGGACCACGTGACTACTTACGTACTCAATATTAGGCATACCACTCCTCATGACTCCTCGCTCGGGTCACAAATGTGTGTTTTATTTTATTTGTCGCTGCATGATTATTTGCTGACTACCTATATTAAAAAGTACTCTGTGCTGACTACAAAGTCAGTGTAGAAGCTGAAAGGGCCTTATCGACCGCAGGCTATATTTTTAGCTCTATTCGAAGTCGATTGGCAGATGACACAATTAATAGTACTTATTATTTACAACTAACTACTATATATATTATGTACAAGTATGTAAAGGAAAAAGTTAAAAATAAAGATAAGAGCTCATTGGGCGTCAAAAAATTCGTCCGCATCGCTGTCAGCGGGGAAAGTGCCCAAAAGGCTGGCAGCATTGCCACGTTGGATGGCGATGCTGATTCTTTGGCCTAAGAATTGGCCAGCCCTCTGGTCACGTAAAGAGTCGACCAACCGCTTGGCGATGTCCCGGAATACTCGGTGAGCACTCGGACCCCATGGCCCTAGTGTTTCAACCCCAAACGGCTCAAAGATATAGCTACCAGTAAGGTTGCTATATTTGCGCCGTTTGAGGTTTTCTGCACCTGCAGCAGCCGCCCCGGCACAGCCCGCAGTGCTAGGAAGATGGGATGGCGCAAGGGTGTCGACACAGGTTGCATCCCACACCAAAGGTCTACCCAACTTCCAAGGCATTATGGTCATTCCGTCTGGCCTCTTTCCATCGTCGCGTGCCAAGCCATTGGGTTCTAAAACAGCTGGCACCCCGGCGGTGACAAGAGCCCGACGGAGGATGTCATTAATGCTTGCGTGCCGTGCCAACCGACCAGCGCTTTTGCTGCAGGAAAGGCCATGGTGTGCGAGGCGGTCGACAGCTTCACCGCACTGACAGCGATGTGGAGCCCCGCAAGGAGCACCCAGACGCAGACTTGTAGCGAGCCGGAAAGTGGTGTCACCCAGCATAGTGCCTATGTTGGGTGACGGTAGCGCCTGAAGCCAGAGGCCCGACTCCCATTCTCCCACAGCTAGCAGGCGGGCACGCTCGGCAGTGTTGGTGGACGTATTTATGAGGTTATTCCGTACCAACCTGCAGAGCGGCTCATCCCACTGTCTTTGGGAAGACGGGTTCTCGGGCTGCTCCGTGTCCGGACAAGCCATTTTCCATGCGTTCATCGCATCAGTCAAACACGGCACTTCAGAGTCAACCTGAGAAGCGGTTAAGATTTTTCTGGTTAACTCTTCGGTGCTGTGGACCGAGGACAGAAACGCCGGTAAGCTTACACTAGAAATTTTGCGGACGCCGAGCCCACCGAAGCGGATGGGTAGTGTGGCTTGCAGCCACGCGCGGTCGTCCAATGCCACATTTATAATTGATGTTAGAGTACTTTGAATAATTTGATCGATTTTGTCCAAAAGGTGTGGCTTCTTCCATAAAGGGGAAGAGCGGAGAAAGTACATAAAATTTGGACCGAAACAGCAGTATCTGATAAGTAACATAACATACATAGTACTTATTTGTTTTCTACGATCCTTTTTTTCAAAAACAAAACTTATTTTTTGATACTGTATACATATATTACTTAAAGTACCTACTTAAGTAATTATTTTTCGTAAGTTGATTAATTAAACCAAAGAGTTACATTTTATAAGTACCTAATACAAACTCATTATTGTAATAACTGTTTGCATTCTCAAATTATTGTGATCTCAGTAAATAGTAATGACGCAAGGTTAAAAAATTATGTTATACCTACTTAAGTTCTAACATGAAAAAAAAATAAGTTCAAAAACTAAAACCCGACTAAAAGGTATGAAACAAGAAAATATTTCAGACAGAAGTCAAGACATAGGTACAAAAATTATCAAGGTAAAGCCGTGGTCGCATGCCATTATAATTTTGTAGGTGTACAAGCATGCGACCACGGCTTTACCTTGATAATTTTTGTACCTATGTCTTGACTTCTGTCTGAAATATATTCTTGTTTCATACCTTTTAGTCGGGTTTTAGTTTTTGAACTTATTTTTTTTTCATGTTAGAACTTAAGTAGGTAGTTATATAATCTAACATAATTTTTTAACCTTGCGTCATTACTATTTACTGAGATCACAATAATTTGAGAATGCTAACAGTTATTACAATAATGAGTCAGAGACATTTTCTTGTTTCATACCTTTTAGTCGGGTTTTAGTTTTTGAACTTATTTTTTTTTTACATTATTTTGGGGTTATAGTTTCGTGATAAAGTATTTGCAGAACAGCTTATTTTTTTTTTGGGTTATATGGTATAATAATACCAGCCTATTATTGTCCCTCTGCTGGGAAAAGGCCTCTTCTCATACAGAGAAGGCACGAGCATTGATCACCACGCGCGCTCAAGACGTGTTGGCGATTTCAGACTTATATATATTAACTACAAGTCTGTACCTACTCTAATTGTGTAACTTATTTTCGTAAACAATTTTGCCTAATTTGTTTCATTCTGACAGTCTCACAACATTCATTTCGTTATTTACGTTGCCGAGCAGATTTTTTTGTCCAACTTATGAAGCAATGGATTAGCAATCTGTTTCAAATCGAAACAGACTGTGGTTGTATTGTATTACGCAATTAGGGTACAGGTTTCCTCACGATGTTTTTCCTTGACTGATGTTAGTAATGTCCAAGATAAACTCAGAAAGTAGGTACATTTGAATTGAAAAAGTCACATTGGTACCTGCCCGGATTTGAATCCACAACCTCGCCTATGACCATTTCAGACACAAATCTACATGGTCCTCAAATGAAATGCTCTGACCAAGATTATTTCTGGGTTTTTATATACACATTGACATTAATGAATTTTATATAAACAATGACATGAATATTTACTTTTAAAGTATTTTATTATTTTAATTATTGTGAATGTGAAGACTCTGTGGGTCATTCCTTTTTGTTTTGTTTTTAATATTTTCTTAGTTACTTCTAATCATGGTCTGACAGTTTGAGTAATTTAAGTGGCCTACCCAAATGTCCTGTTTTTGGTATTGTTCGTCGAATCGTTGAGCTCCTTAAATTCTGAGTTGAGCTGCACGATAACTGACAAATGCGTGCACTGACTGGACAGGCCCTCTCAATCTGTGTGGTGCTTTCCTCAAAAGACCACTTCAGACACCAATCCACATGGCCTTCACATGATCTGACCAAGATTATGTCTGGACTTTAAAAGAGACTGAGACCTCTGAGTTTGTTTCGGCCTTTCTTAATTCTCAGAATAGTCAGATAGGAAACGCCGACCTCATCTAGTTTTAAAATATGATTGACGTGTAAAAGTGTTTGTACAAACCTACTTACAGAAATAAAATCATTTATCATTTATCATTTATGAGAGGCGAGACCTTAACCACTGGACCATCACGGCATTTATGGTAAAATAGGTGTTAATTTTACAGCTACATCGTACGTAGCACAGTCTCACTTTTGCTTGTTTTTAACAATTTAAACATATTTATTTACTTGGACAATATGATATATTTACATATTTGTAATGTGCTTGTAAAGCCCTTTCATTTGATACCCAACATGGCACAATTCAATTATTTTTATTTTTTATTTCATTACTTGATGTCCTCTAGATGGCGCCATATTGCATTTAATGTAACGTCACATAGCCTATAACCAGCGGACAATCAAAACGCTTCCAATGATACCTCATTTGTCAAATTATGATCGGCAGTTTAGAAGTTATGAGGTAACAGATGAACATACATACATACATACCGGTCAAAATCATAACCCTTCTTTTTGCTTCGCCGTAGTCGGGTAAAAAGTAAAAGTTGATTTCATATAAGTTTTTTTTTTTAAATAAACAACCTATTTATTACACTTACTCGATTAAAACTCATTAACAGTCCATTTTGGTACTAAAAGGCAAAATTATTCTGATCTAGCAGCACCCCGTGGTTTTACCCGCATAAGTATCGATCCCGTGGGAATATCGGGATAAAAATATCCTATGTGTTAATCCAGGTTATAAACTATGTATATGTGTGCCAAATTTCATCCAAATCCTTTCAGTAGTTTTTGCGTGAAAGTAATAAAAATGCATCCATCCATCCTCACAAACTTTCACCTTTATAATATTAGTGTGATTATAATATAATCTAACTTTATATTATAAAGTAGGATAGAATTATCTCTTGCTTCAAAAACGGTGAAGGAAAACATCGTGAGGAAACCGGTATGCCTAAGAGATATTTCTCGACGGCATGTGAAGCCAAGTCAGAGGCCCATGGGCGGTTTTAAAACTGACACCAGCAGGGGGCCTACCACAAGCTCATAAAGCAGTATTATTTTAATATTACTTGTGTGGGAAAGAGATGAAGCTCTACAGGACGTATAGCTCCATCTCTTTCTCCCACTGAAGTAATATTAAAATAATACTGCTTTTGAGCTGGTGGTAGGCCCCCAGGCTAGTCAATAACCACATGAAAAGCAGATATCTTCAATTGTTACTTTTTAAAAGCTTTTTATTAGCTTACTTCGTTCGTATGTTTCCAGTTACTCCAACTGTCATCCATTTTTAGGGTTCCGTACCTCAAAAGGAAAAAACGGAACCCTTATAGGATCACTCGTGTGTCTGTCTGTCTGTCTGTCTGTCTGTCTGTCCGTCTGTCACAGCCAATTTACTCCGAATCTAATGGACCGATTAAGTTGAAATTTGGTACATATATGTATTTCTGTGACCCAAACACGAATGTGTAACGTAAATAATTTAATTTTGAATATAGGTGTCACTTTTGGGACGCAAACAAGAAAATTAAAAAAAAAAGTTTTGCTAACAGTACCGTGTGACATATCAAATGAAAGGGCTTGTTGCGAGGATCTAAAATATATTTTTATATAATTTTAAAATAAATACTTTTAAAGATATTTAATAAATTCAATGAAAATTGACCATTCCCCCCCCCTTATCTCCGAAACTACTGGACCAAAAATTTTGAAAAAATACATAGTATGGCTCTTTACTCATAGATTACAGGAAAACCTATAAGAAGTCTATGGTCTTAAAATAACATGGTAAATCTCTCAATATTGTGCGTACAAACTTACATTTCGTCGCTCGGCATCCAAAAGGCCCATCTCTCTAGCTACTATAATATCAAAAAAATATCAAAAGTGTTTGACCGTCTGCTTAATACACAAATAAATAAAACTGTAAATGTTCATGACAACCAATTCGGGTTTCGGCGTGGTTTGTCAACAGAAAGTGCAGTGTTGTGCCTTAAGCATACTATCACATACTTACTTATACACAGCGTGGGACGCTGATTTATGCTAGGTTCATCGATTTATTCAAGGTTTCTGATCTGGTTGCTTATGACTTATTGTGGAGAAAGATGGAGAAGGATAGGTTGCCAACGGAGCTTATAAACATCTTTAAATAGTGGTATGGTAACCAGATCAATAGTGTACGATGGGCTGGAACTTTTTCCAAGCCATACAGGTTTTAATGCGGGGTGAGGCAGGATTGGCGAGCTCAGCAGCACCAGAGTGGGTTGCTATATAAATGGTATTTGTGTAAATAATATTAGCTATGTAGATGATATGGTGCTTCTGAGCGCGTCAATCTGTGGTCTCAGAAAGTAATTGGTCGCCAAATGTGAGCAGTATGCCAATACACATGGTTTGATGGGAGATCATGGTCTTTGAGGCTGGGGGCAGACCGGGTTATGTACCACCTGTATTACTCAATGGGACTCCACTACAAAGAGTATTTACGTTTAAATATCTTGGTTGGTATATATTGACCCCTGACCTCAATGACGGACTCGATATTGAGCGGGAGCGAAGGGCGTTGTCGGTAAGGGCACACATGCTGGCTCGCAGGTTTGCATGCTGCTCACTTAAAAAGCCAAAATGACTCTGTTTCGAGCTTATTGTACAACGTTTTACACGTGCAGCCTGTGGGCTAGATATATCCAAAGGTCGTGCAACGCCCTTCGTGTCCAATACAACAACGCTTTCAGGGTATTGGTGGGGCTGCCCCGTTTTTGTAGCGCATCGGGAATATTCGCGGACACACACATTACTTGCTTTTACGCAACGATGCGAATGAGGTGTGCATCCCTGGTACGCAGAGTACGGGCCAGCTCCAACAATATCGCTAGCAGTCTGGATTGCATGTACATCAATCACTGCAGTGCCATCTCCCATGGGGTGAAATAAATTTAAACTAGATTACGTGGGGCACTCAGAAAGTTTTGTGATACTAGAAAAAAATATACTACAGGTTATAATTTTTTTTATTATATCTTTTGAAAGAACTCTCCATTGGCGTCTATACACAGTTTTATACGTCTAAACAAATTTTCATAACACATTTTCCAGTCCGCATCAGACACCTCTCCAATCTCCTTCTCAAATGCACCCAGTGCATCTTCAGGTGATGAAAACTGTTTTACTTTGAGTTGATTTTTTATTTTGGGGGATCAAGAAAAAGTCGCACGGAGCCAAATCGGGACTGTAAGGAGGATGACCTATAAATTTGACCGGTGTGCTGTCCAGAAAGTCCCTTGTTTTGAGCGCCTGAAACCCTCTGCATACTATATTTAATAAAAATTCTTGGAGCCGTTTCCGAGATTCAGATTATATATACATAGGTATATACAAGAATTGCTCGTTTATAGGTATTATTATTGTATTAATACCGCGAATGTGAAATTTTTTACGTAAATCTGATTTTTGTTTTATTTCATTCTACACGTTCAAAAAAAACAAAACACTGCAATTTAAAAAAAAATGTAAAAAATGTCAAATTCGCGGTATTGGATGCCGAGCGACGATTTGCAGTTGGAATGTATGGGAGAACATGTTTTTCAACTACAATGTTAAGTTTGTTCTTGGGATAAATAAATTCATCTCAACTACGGAACCCTTCATTGTGCGTAGTCCGACACGCACTTGGCCGGTTTTTTTAAGCATGTCCTGGCATCCGATTGAGCTGAAGGAAGGAAAGAGGCATACTTATATAACTACAGAGACAGTTTAAAAATATGAAAACATAGAGGTGGTCTGATAATGGAGCCCGAAGATGGGCCATAGGAATTCCTCAACTAAATAAGATGGCGTCGTTGAATTTGAACTCGTTGGTTTTGTCTTGCCCAAGATGGTGTCCAGGATCTGATGATTGAGTAGGCAAAAGAAATAGCACAACACATAGGAACCCTCCTGGAGGGCTCACTCTAGTCGCATATGGGACCCCGAGAGCCCTCTTGGACGGCTCAATTTAAAATTAGTTTTTTTTTGCGATTACAGCATTATAAACTGTGAAAATAAAATTTGTTGTATATTTACCTAATGCCAGTGACACTCCTCGAAGGCTAACTTTAGCGCAAACGTAATGCCGGTGAGGTTCCTGGAGTCAACTTGCAATGTGTTTGGCGGCATGTATATGAACAATGGGTGGAGTCGAAAGTGTTGAAGACTCGACGTAAAGGGAACAACTCTTTTATTTTGCTTTTTAATTATGTGTTTTTTTTCTGTACGAAATAAATGGTTAATCTATCTATTTAAATAACATCACGCCTGTATTCCCCGAAGGGCTAGGCAGAGGTGCACCTATAGTACACCCACATTTCGCCAGTTAAGTCAAGTCCCATGTAATAGGGGGCGACCCTATTGGCATAAATCCAGACACCGGGCCGGTACTGAAAAATTCCAGATGGAAACACCCAATGACACTGCCCGACCCGGGAATCCAACCCAGGACCTCATGGTCAGCAGTGGCGCTTGCGAGCACTAGACCAACGAGGCAGTTATCTATATAACTATCAATTTCGAGAGGCTTAAGTCGAGCAGTGAATGTTTTGTAATGTTTTTTTTTTCATAGACGACAAAATTCAGCCATGTGGAATAAGCGCTTTAGAGCCGCGTTTCCACTAGGCAACATTTAGCGCGCGACACGTGACGCTCAACATGTACGGCAACGCTGCACAACAGCGCGCGACGTTGCCAGCTGGCGCGCAACATGACGTGCGGCTTGTTGTTTGTTTAAAGTGCATCGTTAGTTGAGCATCAATTGTTATCGAGTGGAGACGTGACGCGCAACAATGTCCGTAGTGTGGTGTAACGAACGAGTGCTCAAATTAATCGAACTGTACCAAAACTATGAATGTTTATGGGATACTGCTCACAGAGACTATTTACTTTTTGATGCATTTTTCGATAAAATTATAACCACTGCCACTGAAATCAACACGAGTTCCTCTGGCGACATGTTGGCGACGACTGCGAGATGCGTAAACAGACAACGTTGTTCAACAAAGGTTCCGCGCTGACTTTCAACATGTTAGGCAACTTGTTGCGCGTCAATTGTTGCCTAGTGGAAACGCGGCTTTAGCCTTGACACGCAACACGTGACGCTCAACACGTTCGGCAATGTTGCACAGCAGCGGGCGACGTTGCCAGCAAGCGCGCGACGTTGCCAGCTAGCGCGCGACGTTGCCACCTGGCGCGCAATATGTTGAGTACCTATCTAATCCATCAACCACACGGAGATCACTGAATAAATTTTCTTCATTTTGTAATTTCTAACCCAGTTTTTTTTTTCTTTTTGAAGTTTTTTTCGATAAAATTATAACCACCGCCGCTGAAATCAACTAGTTCTGTCAACGACTGATCATGCGTAAACAGACAACATTGTTAAACAAAAGTTCCGCGCTAACTTTCAACATGTGTGTCCAACATGTCGCGCGCCAAATGTTGCCTAGCGGACACGAGGCTGTAGAGATTCACCTGACGTTTTGTTAAATACAGTTGCTTATTGAACTTAGTAAGTCACAAGGTAAAAAAAAAATGCAATTTTCAAATAATATTATACTTTTATTGTATTTTTTTTTTTTCTCAAAAATATAACAAAACTGGCATTTTCTATGCTTTCATGTCATTACACATTCGATCATAACTGTATAACCTTGTGATGTCTGGTTTTATTACTAAAATACCTAAAAAGAGGAGGTTGTAATGATTAAGTAGTACATTAGTTTAAAAACTAGCTTGAAACAGTGTTTGTTCATGTCACGATAGGAAAACTAAGGCCTAGCGAGCACTGGCGTGCATTTTCTAAACCGCAAATTCTGTGAAGTATGGAATGCCATAGAAGTGCGCGCATTGCGATGAAAAAAAAAAGCATGCGGATGCAAGCATAAGGATGATGAGCAAAAATTGTTTTTTGTTCGTCAGATTATTAAAAAATATTGGAAATGTATTTTAAATTTTTTTACATTATCAAAAGATACATTGAGTTAAAATGTGTCACGACGGCGACGTCACGAGTATATAGATTTTATACTTACCCCACTCCACAACTTAATTACGTTTTTATCCAAGTCATTTTTTTTATTTATATGATAAAGCAAAAACTACGTGCCTAATATTTTTTTATTATATCTGACTCGTGCACTAAATAGTTTTTTTTTTTTGATCCAAGCGTCAGCCCTATTCACAGTGGGCCTACCGCTGCAAAGCGGTGAGTACTGCAAGTATTTTGTATCGCAGAGATATAGGAAGTACCGGCCACTGCAGGGAAAAAACGCACCAAGACACCGACCAAGAAGTAGATAATATCTTTTTTTTTACTTCCGTATTTTTTTATATCTTACGAAAATGCAGCTCTTAGGCCATAAGGCCTGCAAGGGATGATTCCAAAATTGTTTAGGTACGAAAAACGTAAATTTTTTCTCCGCCAGTGCGTCTTGTGACTGCGTTTATTACACCGCACGGCAGAAATAATGCACCATTCCACCGCACCGCAGTGTGCGCTAGCCCTAAGTTTGTCTTGTCTATGATCAGTTTAGAGTTGCACTCACACGAGCAACACAATTGCGGGCAATTAGTTTGTCTCCGCAACACCAAGCGATTTGCAACAATTCCAAGATTGTATCGAAATTGGCAAGAATGATGCTATTTTATTTGCCCGTATTAGCGCAGCTTACAAAGATTTACTTCTATTATGTACTTGTACAAGCATTGTGTATTAAATGAATGAAAATGAACCGAGTTGCCGGTTAAATGGTTTATCCGTTTACACAAAAAAACATTGTTTTATTTCTTGTATAAAATATTTACAAACTATTTGGTAACAAATCATAACCAAAATAAGAATTTAATAATAATAAAAACTAAACCTTAAATGAGAAGAAATCTTTAAATAAAACTAATTTCATTAAAACCAAGATTTATAAAATCTCATTATTACTTACATAAGGGAAAATATATAATAAAACTGTTTTTAACATATCCCGTGCTTTTCAGTGGCTAGTAAAAAAATGGGGCCGAAACAAGAATTAACAAGCAATTTGTGGGTTTTCAATAAAAAAAAAATCTTAATAGTTTATTAAGGTAGATCCACAGTTGTAGCCCGCGAAATTGAAATTTTCGTACGTTTTTGCAATTTGCAGGTCAGTATCAGGTTGTATCTTGATCAAAATATGATTCGAGACCATAACAAATATGTATTTACGAATTATTATCATTAAAACAATAGAGGTATGAGGCAAAGGGTGTAAAGTTCACTCATCCTCTATAGAACAGGGAGGATCCTCCGACCAGCACGCGTAGCATGACCACCGTAGAAACGAGTTTTGTCGACGGAAGAATAGACAAAAATGACGTTCCGTGTAGACAGGACGGCAGGAAAGTAGAAAGACTCAACTGCACTTTTTACGAAATTCACTCTTTTCATAATTCGATTCAGAATTCTTTGTTTTGTCACAGGTTTTTTTTCTTTTTGATTCTCAATTTTTATTGATATAAAGTCACGTCAACTACAGAAAAAAATCTCAAGAGTGTCAAAATATTGTATTTTGGAAGAAAAAAAAATTTGGTACAGTATTTTATATGGAATTTTTCACTTTTTGTATGGAAAATAAGAAAAATGATTACCTACGTGTTGAGTCTTAGGGGTTTAAGAGTTTTATAAAGGGGGTCGAAATTTTCATAATTTTTGCGATTGGACACGCCATTTTCGAGATATAAGCAAAAGAAAAAAAAAGAGACAGTACTGTTTTTGCACCTGAATTCGTGGAGTTGGTGTGAATTTTAGTTCATATTTTATTCCACACCTTTTTAATCCGATTAGAAATAGTCAGAATTAGTTAGACAACCAAAATTTTTAAAATTTTTAGATAACCTTGTAAACTTTGTGGCCGTCGAGTAAAAAGTTTTCTACTGTCTTTAGCATGGGGATTACAAAATCCAATTGTCTTCACTACCTTAGTGATTTTTGACAGTTTGGGATAGAAAAGTTTCTTCTGAAATAGTCTACATGTAAAAGGACCTAGACAAAGATCGTTAGAAACGATAGGCAAAATGACAGATTGTAGAAAGATTTCTACGGTGCGATGTCAAAAATGGAGTAACGAAACGTCACTTTGTATAGAAAGAGCTATGTCTATTCTTCATGAAGATAGAAAGCGTCATGCTACGCGTGCTGACGGGTGTTGTGTCTAGTGTAACAACTACCCGATGATTAATGTCGGATATTTACTCGTCGCACGGTAAACTCTGCTTGCGCGATGCTTGCGTGACGTCAGTGTGTGGGATGTGTGCGTATGTGGCGTTGTAAACGGCGCCACAGAACCATTAAATTAGATTTGTTCCATTGAATGAGTTTTTCTTGAAATCATGACATTTGAAAACAAACCTTACTTCAAAAAAGGCTGCAATTTTTTTTATATCGCGGTCTACCCCTGCGGAACCTCCTCAACAAACACTTTCCCTCATGAATACAACCATATTGTTATCACGTCATTAATACCGTACATTTCTCAATCTCAATGCCCTCTAGACATCTTTACATTTTCGTATCACGTTCAAATACAAATAATACAAAGGATCACCCACGTTTCGCCAGATGTGTTTTGTTTTCGAATAATATTTCGATTTCCCTCGTCATATTACACTGACAACATCACAAAATGAAATCTAAGACCATGAAACCAAGAAACTGCAAGCATCATTTTGGAAATAACTCGATTATTATATTATAACAGCTAATTTTCAGAAAGACGATGCTAAATGCACTTCAAAAAGTATTCGATCATTAGTTCTTTTAAAACCGAATCATTTTTCAATTTGAAGGGTGAATTTCGAAACACCGGACATGAGTTTGACGATCTGTTAGTTATTTATTGCCGTCAGGAACTTGTGAATGATATGCTGTTTCAAATTCACATGCTCTTAGATTTTCTAACAGAATCCCAAATAGTCATTTCTAATCTAGTAGAAATGGTACTGGTTGAAATCAACATTAATATCAAAGTACATTATTTCTTAAATGTTAATATATTTCATAATATTTAACGCAGAAAATAATGTAGAAGCAATTATAAAACTATTTTGATATTTACATTAATGTTTTATATCTAATAAATTTTATAATTTTCAATAAATTAGAATTGCTTTTTATCTCTTTTCTATTATTTTCTGGTTTAATAATGACTTAAAAAAAACATGATTTGTAGAGAAGCAGTTAGTAAAAGCACCCAATAAAAAAATGCAATGTTAAATCCTTTTGGAGATCAACCTTATATGAAATAAACAACAATATTCAGGGATCTGGAAGACTTTAGTGTTATTTGTAAAAATGCCTTATATTTGAAAACATTCAAGACTATAAAACACAACAACTTAGAAAAATACTAACTGAAAAAATGTGCGTTCTTATAAATATAGTCATAGCAAATGGTTTTAACAGTAACTATCGGCTATTAATTCTGAAAAACCACAATAAATGCTAATGATTTTTTTTTTTTTTGTAATTCTGACAGCTGCGTCCAAAGATTGTAACATTCACTCACACTTTGTGAATTACTCACTATAAAATCCCAGATCGGTAAAAATATAACTATTTAACGTAATTACCAACTAAAGAAGCCATAGATTACACAGAAAACTATCCCTCTAATCGAAAACGGGTACAAATCGATTCCGGGATCCAATCATTCGTTTGTAACTATATAAGTCCGTGAATTAAATTCGTAAGTCAAATGTAGAGTGCGCCACTAAATAATAAACTGCGTGCCGCGGCCGATTCGTAGATAAATGACCATCCTATCTAGATGCACGTTAAGCAGTTGGTCCCGGCTGTCATTCGTAGATCTTTGACAGTCCTTACAGTCAGAAGCCGTCTTACCAAAGGGGTATCGTGTCACCCAGTAACTGGGTTGTGGAGGTCAGATAGGCAGTCGCTCCATGTAAAATACTGCTATTCAGCTGCATCCGGTTAGACCGTAAGCCGGGCACAACATAGTTGAAAAAAGCTAGGGAGTTTGAATGATGCCACTGACGGCTCTTGAACACGGTTTAGATATGCTGAGAGTTTTCAATTTCGATGGTGAAATTCGCCCTGAGCCAGTGACGTTGCATTGAGTTCTACAACAAAAGAGTTGCAACATACGAACACTTTAGATTTAGACGCTTCAAAAAAATTGCATTCTGGCACAGAATAATAGTATAGAAGGCACACTCCGCATTTTAGCTATGAAACTACAAAGTACGCGGCGGGCTCGTCTTGTCGGGCCAATTCAGTGAGCGTGACGTAGTCAGAAGATACGTAAGTAATTAGCACTGTGCGACCTGAATTACACTTTATTGTGTCGTTCCAAGAGTCGCTTTTTATTTAAATGATTTTGCGGAGTAAACCATCTGTATTATTATGTGGCTACTTTTAAAAGATCCTTTAGAGAAAGTTTAGATTAATTTAATGTAATAATTAAGTTTGGAAACTTAATTATTACATTAAATTAATCTAAACTCTTGGAACGACACAATAAAGTGTAATTCAGGTCGCACAGTGCTAATTACTTACGTATCTTCTGACTACGTCACGCTCACTGAATTGGCCCGACAAGACGAGCCCGCCGCGTACTTTGTAGTTTCATAGCTAAAATGCGGAGTGTGCCTTCTATACTATTATTCTGTGCCAGAATGCAATTTTTTTGAAGCGTCTAAATCTAAAGTGTTCGTATGTTGCAACTCTTTTGTTGTAGAACTCAATGCAACGTCACTGGCTCAGGGCGAATTTCACCATCGAAATTGAAAACTCTCAGCATATCTAAACCGTGTTCAAGAGCCGTCAGTGGCATCATTCAAACTCCCTAGCTTTTTTCAACTATGTTGTGCCCGGCTTACGGTCTAACCGGATGCAGCTGAATAGCAGTATTTTACATGGAGCGACTGCCTATCTGACCTCCACAACCCAGTTACTGAGTGACACGATACCCCTTTGGTAAGACGGCTTCTGACTGTAAGGACTGTCAAAGATCTACGAATGACAGCCGGGACCAACTGCTTAACGTGCATCTAGATAGGATGGTCATTTATCTACGAATCGGCCGCGGCACGCAGTTTATTATTTAGCTGCGAGGTCCTACTATAGAGTCCGCGCCAACATTGAAGTCCATTTGTTCCGGCGGTGCTAGTGTCTATTGTCATTGAATCACATGACATTTAAAAAAAATAGTTCCACAATTTTCCGCCGGTCTTTCGTGGCGCTCACTCTACTTGTCATAATTGTTGTGGAATATTAACATTGATAGCTCTCGAACGCGGTTAAAATGTGCAGAGGCCCTAGTGCGAGTTTCTTTTAACCATCTCGAGTTTACGTATCAACCGCGTTCGGCGCTCCGATTGGCTCTTCACCAGTGAAGGCCAGTGACCACCACACGGCCACACTCTGATCGTGTGGTCGTGTGGTCGTGTGGTCGGTCAGTAGTCGAGCGGCTGCGGCTCGTGCGCTCGGTCACCCAGCAGCGCGGACAGGCCCGACAGCTCGCTGGAGTTGAGCAGCAGCGAGGCGTCGCCGCGGTCCAGCAGCAGGTTGGTGAGCGACGCGGTGCTGTGGCCCTCAGTCTCCATTAAGTTCTGCTGGGCTTGTTGCTGCTGCAATGTTACAAAATAATATCGTCAGGTCAGGAAAGAGCTGCATCACAGTCCAAAAGGTTATAAAAATTTGGCATGACATGGATCAAAAGTCAACTACAAAGTTACCGCGTAAACCGTAAGAGATACATAAAATTAAGGTTCTACCTACAGGATTATACATCTTAAAAGTTCAATAAAAAAAAGTCCGCGATTGCACTATGTCTATCTTCTCACATTTTCAACTTTCAGAATTTGATAAAAATTTCATTGTTATTTCCGAAACTATTTTGACTGGTAATATATTAATCTTTATCCAATAAAATAAGTATTTAATTTAGATAATAATATGCCTAGATATCATATCATTTAAATGAATATTTATTATTTATTTATTTTAATCTTTCATAAAATTAATGTAGTATTGGTAACTAAATTAGATATTTTAATTGATTCATATCTACAATAATTATCGTACATCAAAAAGAATATGTTGTATTATACTCAAGTACAAAAGTTTTGTACAGAAAATGTATAAAAATTCACACTAACCTGTATATAGGTAGGTGGCTGGTGCTGTACCAGGTTGGGCGATATATGGCCCATGTTCTGCGGCATGTTGGGCGACACGCGGCCCACGGGCGCGCCGTGCATGCCGGGCGACATGCTCGCGTGCGGCGACAGCACGCTCATGTTGGGCGACAGGCGCCCGGCCGCGTACGCCTGCTGCTGCATGTTGGGAGACAAGGGCTGCATGTTGGGAGACATGGGCTGCATGTTTGGGGACATAGCCTGCATATTGGGGGACATGGCCTGCATGTTGGGGGACATGGCCTGCATATTGGGAGACATGGCCTGCATATTCGGTTGGAGAACTTGCAGGTTTTGCGCCATAGTTGTGGGCTGGAGGTGGCCGGGCGAGAGTTGTCCATAAGACTGGTTCTGCCACAATTCCTGTACGTATTGGTTTCCGTGGCCAACTACGGCTGAGTTGACGTGGCTCGGGCCCGGGGCTCCCATACCAGGTTGCATGTTGTCTAGGCCCCCCCAGTTCTGGAAGGAAAGGTTTCATAGGTAAACAAATTTGGAATATCTTGCCATCAGTCTTTTATAAATTAATGAGCGAAATTTTACAGACATTACAAATATCGGAATCAAACAAAAAAAACAATTTTCCTAAAATCGAAATGTTAAGTAAACAGCTGATTTCGAGTAAAATACCTAAAATTACGTGTTTTTTTTTGTATTGGGTACCTACTGGATACAAATTATTAAAAAAAAGCCTATATATAAATACACACAATGATAATGAGCTAATATCAAGTATTATTACTTTAGAGCGAGCATTCTGAAAGAGGGCAACGTCACAAATAACTGCCAAATATTTCGTAACTTTGATTAATTCGGCAATATTACTGTATGGAAATGAACTAAAATATTAATTATGAAATGCAATATATAATATCGTAACATCAAACATTTAATTTTAGATGTAAAAAAAAGTATTTGGAAAATTTCCAAATGCCCTTTTAACAACTAAAACGGTTACAACATCAAATTCAGTGTTATTATTACAATTCATTATTTCATATTTCCATACAGTATTATTGCCAAATTAAACAAAACAGGTAAATATTTGACACCTATTTCTGACGTTGCCAACTTTTAGAATGAATGCTCTTATTTTAAGGCATATTTGATGATTTCAGTACCTACCTGGTCATACTGTTGGGTGTAGGTACGAGGCGGTGGACTGCTATGATGAGGCGAAGTCCGGTCTGTAACGACACATATTGAATATTAGCACAATAAGCAATATTACATACAGGGTGGCAGGGACATCGACGCGAAAACTGTTACCATGGATTCAGTACATGATTCTGAACCTCCTTCCGTTGCAATATTTCGTCGGTTATTTTAAAAAAATCAGCTGTTCCATACATTTTGACCGCGTAAGTATTGCACTTTTTTATGAAACAGCAGTGTTTTTTTTTTTGATAACCGGCGAAAAATTTCAACGCAGGGGTTTCAGAATCATGTACTGAATCCATGGTAACGGGTTTCGCGTCGATGTCCCTGCCACCCTGTATATAAGGAAGATGTTTTTTTATTTGTGGGATTATACATATAAGGATCTTAGCAGTTGGCGTTCTGATGTTTTAACTGCCTACCCCCAAGGGTGAAGGCGTGAGTTTGTGTGAGTGTGTGTGTACATAAATAACATAAAAGCGAGCACATTTGTCGTCCACTCTACAGCAATGGTTGTGAAATGGAACACTTATTTGCAACACAGAGACAAAAGTAGTATGTCTTAATACTACTTTTTTGTCACATTAACGCGAGCGAAGCCGCTGGTCTAAGTTGGTTTAACTTACTTCTTTTTTCATGAAAGTGCTCGACTGGCTGTTCACAATGGTGTGCTGGTGCCCACGCTTATGTATGGAAGTGAATGTTGGGTGTGGCAAAAACAACATGAAAGTAGAATAAATGCTGTGGAAATGCGTTCCATGCGAAGCATGTGTGGTCTGACTATGAATGATAGGCTGAGGAATGATGTGATAAGACAGCGGTGTGATTTAAAAGAAGATGTAGTGACAAAAATTTAAAAGGGTATGCTGAGATGGTTGGGGCATGTTGAGAGGATGAATGAAAGGCGACTAACAAAATGTATTTACGAGGCTGATGTGAAGGGAAAGGCCGGGCGGGGACGCCCTAGGAGGACCTTATTGGTGATGTTCTTCAGAAAGGCCAGGTGCGTAGTACTCGCAACCGGCGTGCATGTATGACCAGATGTATGAACGTAAACGAGGCAAAAGGAGTATGTAAGGATCGTAGCAGGTGGCGTTCTGTAGTTTCTGCCTACCCCCATGGGAAGAAAGCGTGAGTTTATGTATGTATGTATGTTCTACCTACCTAATATTTTAATGAATTTATGATTAAGGAAGTAAAGTTATTAACTGAAAATAAATCATGCTCACCTCTGGGCTCTGACTTGATGTGCTGCTCTGGCGAGTACATACCTGAAAACGGTCAAAAACATTAGTTTTGTATTAATTTTGCTAATAATTAATTACTATGCTACTATTTAACAAATAACACGAACACAAAACATGCAGTATTAAGGCTAAACAACATTATTATGGCTAATAGGATAGATGACAACCATAGAAACGGGTTTTCTACGGGTTTTGTCGACGGAAGAATAGACAAAATGACAGATTGTGATTGTTTATCTGTCATTATGTCTATACTTCCGTCGACAAAACCCGTTTCTATTGTGGTCATGCTAACCGTGCAGTTGTAAATGTTAGAAGAAAATTGTTACAGCTACTGTTTCCTAATATAAAATATTTTTAAACTGTTAAACTCAAAACAAGTAATTCAAACAACATCACCGTTCTGGCAAAGTAAGGTGGATCCACAGCGGTAGCCCGCGGAATTCAAATTTTTTAACGTTTATTGCATTATTGCAATCTAACTTAGAAAGATGTACTAATGTATAATGTAAATTGTAATATCTATATTTAAAAGAGTTTCCTTGGAGTTTCTTGTCCGTTCTCCATAGAGATCTACGTTTTGGAATGAGCTTCAACTTTCTGACTAACTGACAGACTCTTTGACAGTTCAAAAGTGCCTGTAAATGGTTCAATTGAAATAAATGCTTTAAGTTTGAGTTTGAATTATTGGTGCCGATTCCCTTGTTCACAAACTATACTAAATTTAAGTTCAGTGCATCTTTTTCTTTCTATTTCATTAAGAAAAGGACAGAAGATAAATTTTAGTTTAGTCCTGTCAAATTAATCAGCGCCTGTCACTACTCCATACAAGTTTAGACGTGATTAAAAACTTGCCTACTAAAATTACGTCAATTTACGTCAAGCGCTGATTAATTTGACAGGACTAAACTAAAATTTATCTTATGCCCTTTTTTTAATGAAATAGAAAGAAAAAGATGCACTGAACTTAAATTTAGTTTAGTTTGTGAACAAGGGAATCGGCACCAATATAGATATGTAAATATATATCGGTTAAAGTCGCGAAAAATACTGTTATTCAGCTGCATCCGGTAAGACTGGAAGCCGACCCCAACATAGTTGAGAAAAGGCTAGGCAGATCAAAGTCGCGAATCATATTTTGATCAAGATACAACCTGACACTGACTTGCAAATTGCAAAAAACTTCGAAAATTTTAAATTTTGCGTGCTACGGCTGCGGATTCTTTCGTTTCTTAAGCCGTTGTGTCTTTCGTTTCTCTTTAAAACTAGAAATAATAGTTGAAACAAAATATGTTAACTTGAAGTGTGGCCATGAATAATCAACTAAGGGGTCAGTCCACTTCAATTGCAAATTATAATTTTTCAAGTACCCATTGTGCCAATTACTTTTATTGATAAAACAATGTTATGTTATTCGACTTTCATGGAATTTGTTTAATTATATAATTTATTAATACACCCTTGCAAACGATAAAAACAAACATGCGTTTAAACTATGCCTATCTACATTGACGTAAAGCTAACATGAATATGTGTGAAAATAAAAAAATAAAACAAGCTTAAAAAGAAATAACGAAAAAAAAAAAACATCAAAATCATGCCACATGAAAGTATTCGTACCTCTGACGTCGTTCGGGTTTTAGGGTTCCGCGATCAGTAAATAAAACCCACGTATTTTATTAGCATATTAATATAGAATTTCGCATCAATCAAGCTTTGCTATTCAACTCTTATCATTTACAAAAACGTTTAAAAAAACAGATTTATATATAAAATTGTTTTAAAATATTACAAATGCAAGTAAATTGAAAGTTACATATATTATGTGGGCAGATCGCCCAACAGCTTGGCTGCATAAACAAAATTTAGGCCTCTGACTGAACTAAAACAAACAATTTTGACAACGATTTCGGCTGAGCCGCTACAAAACAAACGACAACACTCTTATTAATTTGTAAATTCTTCTAAAACTTTACCTAATATCTGACATACATCTTCAAAGATATGTTTTTACCTTATATTACTCAAAGCATATACCAAAAATTATGTTTACAGGGTGTTTTCATCGTGAACTGAATCAAATTTAACCAAAAAACATTACATGAGTTGTGATAAAAACACCCTGTAAAATTGCACAGTATTATAGAATACATGACCGATTTAGCCAAAATAACAATCGAAAATAACCGATTTCCAACATTAAATACACAAAAACCTACTTTCTAAAGTGACCACAAGGTTCAAAATCGCCCAAACATTTCGGTTCGAATGTCCTTTCTTCACAAAAATGGTTTTAAACAATATTTAGCTTGTTATTAATACTATTAGACTCTCCCTCACACACATATCCACATTAGCTCGCTGTTATGTGAAACTAAACTTTGTACTGATAGCACTTTGGTTGAAAGTTGCATGCTATTATAGCCATAGCTGCATTTTCATTTCCATAGAATGATATTTGCCCCTTAATTTCAGTATACAGGGTCGCATATAATTTTTGTTGGCTATTCTCAAAAATAAGCCTATATTAGCCATATTTATTTCCTTTCGCCAGTCAACCCTGTATATTATTTATAAAATTTTCTAATAAACAAAAACTTCTAACGAAATAAACAAAACGTCCAATAGATATTCGAAATATTAACAAAATAATAAATAACTAAAACATAAGTTAACAAAAACTTCAAATAAATAGACGACTAGAAACTCGTAGGAGGCAAAAATAACGCTTATTTTTAAATAGCGTTGCCTAAAACCATCGACATTTTAGAAACACCAACATAATAGGGATGAAGACTAAAAATGTTTTCGGTCCTTCAGGTAGATTATTAAAAAATATTGGACACGAATTTTTTCTTTTTTTACGTTATCAAAAGATTACGGCGATACATTGAGTTAAAATGTGGCATGACTTCACGGCTTTGTAGATTTTATACGAAGTTGTGACGTAGCGAGCCCCACTCCCCAACTTTAATGCGTTTTATCTAAGTATTTTTTTATTAATATGATAAAGCATAAAATACGTGTCTAATATTTTTCATTATCTGACTGACGGACTAGTTTTTTTTTTTACCCAGGCATCATCCATATTCTGCTGCTCTTATCCTAATGTTTTATTATTAATATTTTATACATACATAAACTTAGATCATGTTATCAAGTTAGTAATGAATATTTAATTATGTAAATACAAATAAATACATATTAAAATTAATATTGTTATTATTCAACGTAAGGGTCGCCACGACGACTTAAAGGTCCATATTAATATTGTAGATACTTATGTCATAAATAAACGTACTTAGTTCATAAATACATAACGTCGATGTTAATAATATCATTACTTTTACTACTTAACTTAATATTTATTAGTAAAACCACAATTTTTCGTCAAAACCAGATCTAACCTACGGACATTATCAAAACAATTACTTGTTTATTGTTAAACAACATTAATATATTTAATCTGTGCCATAACGCATAGCTAAAATAAAAATAGACACGATAGTCTATGGTTTAGCCATAGAAGGCAACATTACATATACCCACATGTAACAGTTAGGGATCTCGCGCATTAGACCGTAGCCGTCTAGGGGTATTGTATGGTGGCCGGCTAAAAGTGCGCGATTCGTATCGGTTTCTATAATTTACCAAAGGGGCAGTTCCCGTAATTTTTAAGAACGTTCACATTTTAATCTCATTCGCAATCTGTCAAAAATACCAACATTTTTGACATATTTGACAGATTGCGACTTGAAACTACGCACGCATGCATACACGCATACACAAACACCAGTTCTCCCTGTTTTATTTATTCCTAACTTTAATAATTTGTAATTTGTTCTAATTTTATTTCATTAATATTTGTTCCTAATTTTTGTATTTATTCTTATTTAATTTTAATTTAATGAAAGTATTTTATTTGCTTTAATTCTAATTAATTTTTTAAACTTAATTTTAAGTAAGATAATCATCTTTTGCTGCATATACTTGCTAACAGTAACACAAATGGAAGAAGTCACTGGCTCCTGAAATACAGGTACTCTAACTTAGCTCTGGAGCCAGGGTCTCAAATTTTTCTGTAACCTTTTTATGGCAATAAAGAATTTATTTTTAATTTAATGTGAACGTTTTTTATGTACGAGAATTGGCCTTCAGGTCGCGGTCGCGGTCGTGGCCGGCTACGCGAGATCACTTATACCGTAAGAAGTCATTTTAATTTCAATAGCTTTGAAATATCTATTGACACCATATTAGAACTTTTCCCATCACCACACCACCTCATAATCCTAGACAAAGAAGTATACAGGGTGTATCAGGAAACTGAAATATCTTAGAATGTGAACCGATGTATATTTGACAATTAAACTTCAAAAGATCACTATTTTCTTTTTCTGACAAATACATCGAAGCTGCTACAAAACAATTTCATGATCGATGTATTTCTATTTTCTTAATGTCTCTCGGGAATCATCGCATTTCCGAATACAAACGAATGCTAATTTCCATTTCCATCAATTATTAGATTTT
This sequence comes from Agrochola litura, assembly GCA_949152395.1. NCBI lineage: Eukaryota > Metazoa > Arthropoda > Insecta > Lepidoptera > Noctuidae > Agrochola > Agrochola litura. The sequence goes on along the minus strand of OX424495.1, from coordinate 23,590,752 downwards.
TCTTGTATAATAATTTGAATTCAGAACTATACTTTATTGATGTTTTGTTTTGAATTTCGTGTGAACTATATAGGGCTGTAAAAACTATTTTCCTATCTGTCGTGCCTGCGACTTTAGCAGCTTCCCTCCCATTTTTTAAATAATTTTTTATTTATTTAATGAAGTTAAAAGAGTATTGACAACTCTATATACTTCCCAAGTCGATTGAGAGCGTCCGGTTTGCACCAAGTGCAAAGGGGAACTGATAGAAATCCGACGACTGACGAAACACGAGATTTTCCGAGGGACATTAAGAACTAAATTGTACTGTAATATTCTAATATTGGGTTCAAATACACCCTGTATACAAACATAAGTAAAATAAACCGGAACTTACTTTCAAGGTCGTAGTTTCGTATCATGTCGTTTACGACCTTGCGCCGCTTACAATTCAAATTATCTAGAAAATTCAAGTTCATATTGTTATTACACATTACTTAAATTATGACTAAATATGACAACGGCAGCATTGAAATATCTTTGGCAAAAATCAACCAATTTTACAAGAAAAAAATACAGGGTGATGCATAATTGCATTTTCCCTTAGACATCGGGTAATTCCAAAACTACCCGGTTATATACGGCACATATTTTTCTTGCGGGGTTGTTAAACCCCGCAAGAAAAATATGTGCCGTGCTTTTAGTCAAACATTTATTTAAGAAAATTATACATTTACAGTAAAAAATGTAAACACGTCGAAAACCTGTAAAAAATGAGTAAATTTGGCATTCTGGGCGGAAAAATAGAGGTTATCGAGAAACGTATACCGTCGCAGCATCTTTTAGTAATATAGTACTTTAATTCTTTTAAATACCATTAGAAGATTCGTCACCAAAATACCTAAGTTTTTCTCAAGATCTATCTTGAACATAATTCAACCACTTTAAAGGTTCCAATGCTTTATATCTCAAAACCGCCTTCACAAACGCGCAGCGAACTACAAAATTAAATTCAAAACTATTAACTCGCAAGCTAATCCCGACTATTGATTATTTTGAAACTTGCTGCCATCTATCGGCGAGTAATAGCAACTAGTTTCGTCAAACTCCGAAACTGTAGCGTGTGGGGCTACTGCCATATACAACGCGTAATGTTCTGCGTCAGTAAGATCTAAATCGTCTTGTAACTTTTTAAATTGAATTGCGTCTAGAGCTAAAACGCTTTCAGCTACAAGTATAGTACCGCCATCTGTCGGTGGTAGCGGAGCTAAGCTGGCAGGACGTCGTAAAGATGACTGAGAAGCTGTCTTATCATTTTCATCCCCATGGAGGGATATATGTGTGATACTGTCAGCATAACTCAGACCTGTACCAGACGCGTTATCTTTTAGCGAAGTGTGGGATACTGATGATTTAAACTTCGATGGACGCATTCCTGAAATACTGCTTACGGATCGTCCTACAGGTTTAGATTTGGCCTCTTTCCTACCCTCGGATTTTACACTTGGAGCTGGAGATTTCTCCTTTCGTCTAAATAAACGGGAGAAGAACGAACGTTTCTTTACAGGTGGTAACGCTGGCTCGCTTTTAGCCACAGTCATTCCCGAGTTAACTTTCAAGTTATCCGGGTTGCGGGTAACCGGGATTTGACGGCCGGGTTTCAAAACGCTGTCGACAGAAGTCTGACTGGTTTTGAAAGGTTCGGTAGATGCGGCTTTGCGAACGCGTTTGGGGGGTAAAGGAGGGGCACGTTCGTCATCGGTATCGCGTTTTAAAGGACTGAATTCAATTATAGGACCGCGGTAAGTCTGAACCTGTACGTCTTCGTACGACATCGGGTCTGGTTCGGAAATCTCTACCGGGTTTTTAAAGGCGAGTTGCAAGCTAGTGTAAGTTCCCGCATCGTTGAAATCCTCAATTTCGTCACTATCGTTAGCTAGCGAGGTGGAAATATTTTCTAAGCGCGTGCGGTTCTCAGAATAAATCTCATCTAATTCCGCGACCTGATCAAGAAGTTCGTTCAAACTTTTTTCATTAGTATCAATGATTTCAACGTCTGTGACTTCAGGGTTTCCGTTTACATCGGTAACGGTCGCGGAGTCGGTTTCATCGGAAACGTTAACGCTGACGGAGTCTGTTGTGGAGCTGACGACTTCGGGCTTGTCTTGCTTGTTGTTGTTGGTGTCGGTGCGTTTGTCGAGGAGGAGGGAGAAGAGGGAGAGGTCGGGGAGGGGCTTGCGCGCGGTACCTGTGTACTCGGGGATGTACTCGAAGGGCAGGGAGTTGCTGCGTGCGTTATCCGATAGTCTCTTCAGTTGGAAGTGGACCTGGAAAATTAAAAGGCAATTGTTTGAGGTCGTTCTTTTAAAATTGAGCCGAGTTACCACAACAAACCAACCCACATGATATTTTTTCTCATTTTCTGCAGTTTTTAATAAAAAATAAAATAAAAAAACATTTAATTCAGGCAAAACCTATATAACATAAAAATAAAATTTCACTATACTGCAACACACAATAGAATAAAATGTCAATTCAATTAAAATAGGTACAAATTATAAAATTCACAGAATTCAAATTAAAATATAATGTCAAATGCAATTAAAATAAACGAATGAGTAATACAAATTATAAGGGTCACAGAATTAATATTATGATGATTTAGAATTTTAACGCTGATTAATTTAAATTTATTCTATGCATAAGTTTTAGATAATTGGATTGTTTCAGCTGCATACTAACATACCACATTTGGAATAATGGATTAGTTGGACGACGTAATAATTAATTGTTTTTTTTTGAGATTATGCATCAGAAAAAGAACAAGTAAGATGACAAAATCAATCAATCTGCTTAGCCTTTTCGCAAATATGTTGGGGTCGGCTTCCAGTGTAACCGGATGCAGCTGAATACCAGTATTTTACATGCAGCGACTGCCTATCTGACCCCACAACCCAGTAACTGGGTAATACGATACCTCTTCTTAACACTGGTTGTCAGACTTTCGGGCTTCTGACTACCCGTAACGACTGTCAAAGATCTATGAATGACAGTCGGAACCAACGGCATAACATGCTTTCCGAGGCACGGAGGAGTCTCGGTATGTAAAGATGGTCACCCATCCACGGACCAACCGCGGCAAGCGTAGCTTAACCTGATGGATTGATCCGTGCGGCTGCACAGCAAATACTTCTTTTGCAAGTAAGAAGACAAAATGTTAGAAATTTATTTCTTCATTATAAAGTCCCCACTGGAATACAAAACATGCTGTGCAAATAAATAAGTTGACATATGGCACTTACATGGACATGGTCAGCGGTGTTAGGGAACTTGTAGGCAGGCGTCTCGAAGGCGATGGCAACCTGTTTGTGCACGAGGATGCGGATAGCCATCTCCTCCCATATCACCACGTTGTTCTCCTCCTGGTAGAACACTACTTCTATGTCTTCGCGGGTCACCTGGAATGAGGACAAGATCATATATACTACTGGGGACTCAAGGTTACGACACAATACAAGCACTTGTTGCAGCTCTATTTACGAAGTGAACGACTTGGCGAAAACTTACGCTTCAATCTGTCAAAATACTTTTGAAAGATGGAAGTTTTTTTATATTTTTTTATCCACAACGATGAAGCTCTTGGTCTGCATCTCACCTGATGGTAAGTGATGATCAGGTCGAAGGTTGAAGCGAGCTTCACCCGGAATCCTCAACCACAGAGGGACTGGCTATCTTAAAGATTTGCTTTGACGGAATTTAAAGTATATGTACAGTGGGCTGCATCAATTGGGTACCCCAATTGTATTAACATTTTAATACAACTGGGGTACCCAATTGATGCAGCCCACCGTACACTATATCGTTTTTGGAAGGGGGCGACCAACGAAGTTTGCGACCCCCGTTATCGAGTACTTCATTCTACAAGGGGTGACCAAATAAGTCCCCCCCCCCCTTCATGGAGTACTTCGTTTTTGGAAGAGGATGACCAAAGAATTTTCATTTTTCATCATTACAGACCAACATAAGTGGTCTTAATTGAAGATTTCGAATATTTCTCACCTTCTCACACAGCAGAATAACTTGCGTGCCGCCCCTTGCGGTGCCAGAACAGTGACTGGAGCGCATGATGAGCAGGTCGCTCATGGCCTTCTTGTCGTAGATGACGTCAGACACCACCGGCGTCAGTGGGCGCCGCAGCCGGCCTGACTCGTCCGGGAGGAATACTTGGAAGCATAGCCGAACTGCGTTCAGGTCTATGCTTTGGGGATGATTCTTGTGGTCGAAGTTTTCTGGGGAAAGATGGAAAATGTTCTTTATAATTGAGGTAACATTGAAACCGTTCTGAATAGTGATAAGTCCTGATTAAAGTAGTGAAAAAAAAATATCATCATCTGCCTAGCGTTTCCCAACTGTGTTGGGGTCAGCTTCCAGTCTAACCGGATGCAGCTGAATACCAGTATTTTACGTGGAGCTACTCCCTATCTGACCTCCACAACCCAGTACTGGGTAACACGATACCTCTTGGTAAGACTGGTTGTCAGACGACCCGTAACGACTGTCAAAGATCTACAAATGACAGCCAGGACCAACGGCTTAACGTGCTTTACGAGGCATTGCAGGGTCTTGGTATGTAAAGATGGTCATCCATCCATGGACTAACCCCGGCAAGCGTAGCTCAACCTGATCGATCGACCCGTGCGGCTGTTATTACTTAGCCACAAGCCAATTACCGCTTCTCTTCTCTCTTGTGATAAAAAATAAAACAGTTTAATTTCAGTGGATTATGTGTCGTGGGTATCTTAAAAGAGTGGCAGAACAGACTAACCTCGATTAAAATATAAGGGGTTTCTTAAGGAATAAGGGCATACTCGCTTTCATGGGTGTTGATCAGTTCATCGTCTCGACTGGTCATCATCTACTTAGACTTTGCCCAACTATGTTGGGGTCGGCTTCCAGTCTAACCGGATGCAGCTGAATACCAATATTTTACATGGAGCGGCTCCATATCTGACCTCCACAACCCAGCACTGGGTAACACGATACCCCTTGGTAAGACTGGTAATTGTGACACCTAAACCATCTTCAAGTAATTCTTCTTTTCGTGTGGTTAGTGACTAACCTGGGTGAGTATTATAATTGAGGACGATCGAGGCCTGTGGTTACCCTTTAAGAATAAAACTATACCTGTGTTTATTATTAATTGTACCTTTTCCTGGTAAAGGCTACTTAAGCTATTCAATAGAAGCATAATTGCAGATAAAAAATAAATATACACTACATTACAAAATCATAGTTTTTTTTCCAGGAAAATATATATAAGTAAGCACACTAGACAAAGGGGTATATCACGTATTCACTTATTCAGAATCTTCGATCATTGATCGAAGTTCAGAATTCATAATCCAGAATCAGGAATGTAGCCGCGGAAATCGTCGATAAAAATTAACTATCGTCATCATCTTAATGTACTAATTCCATTTAAGCTCTGGCCACACATAAACTCTAATAAAACCCTTTTTTCCAATTGCTATTTTCATTTAAACGAATATTAACTTTACAGTATTGTAAATTACGTTGATTTCAGAATGACTCGTACCATGTTTAAAGTTTATAATAAATGTATTTTCTTTCTTTCTAAAGTTGTAGCGGAAACTGAACTTTATGCGTCGATTTTAAAGTGGTTTTTCCAAAATCACATATTTGTTTACATGTTTGAAAACTAAATCGCGAACGCAGTATACAAGTTTGTTGACACAATTGGCGCCAGTGAATTATGCCCCGCAACCCGCGCGGGATTCACCTCATTTTGTCCAGAGCGTTCGTTTTGGTTCTTCTCTTCGATTCTTCTCCATCACATCATCATCTAGGCATATTTATAGTCTTTATTTAGGCAACCAACAGCGATACATAATAGTATGTTACAGAATATGTGTTACAGTATTGTATGGCTAATAATAGGTTTCCCTGTATAACTAGGATAAGTATAAAACATGCGAACGGACTATTTAGAAATATTTAAATTCAAAAAGTGCAATTTTAGGTATTACTTATAGTTAAGTTTAAATTTTAAAGAGAAAAAACAGTAAAAAATTAAGTTATTAACAGTTTGTTATTTGCCTTCGTCTATGGTTTTTATTATTTGTTTTTTGAATGCAGGTTTATTACAGTTAAATCTATCGACTTGAGAGAAATCTGTGTTATAAATTCGAGCAATACGGGTCAATACACAATTTTTGGCGTAATTAGTAGAGTGCCGGGGCACGTGTAGCATCGTAGTGTGACGAGTGCGCCGTAGGGGAGTGTTAAAAGTTACCTGAGCGACCAGCTCTGGGCAATCGAGGCGTCCATTAAGTATATCATAAAGCAAACACATATCCATAACTTTGCGCCTTTCATTCAGTGTTAGCAGACCATGTGTTCGACAACTATTTTCATAGGTCATCGGAGGTTTATGTGACACACTATCCATTCACCTTTGCCTGAATCTTCCCCTATTTTCACTGCCGAAAGACGGACCGTGCTCGTAAAACTGACATAATTTTGGAGTATAGAAATACCAGTAATAAATCTTAAGCAAGTAAAGATGACATTCCAAAAGTTACCCACAATTAACCTGCCGAGCACGGCAATCTTCTGGCGCACGTCATACCGACGCGTTTATTTGTTTATTTTATAACTGCGCGACTGTGCGGGTAACTGTGTGGGTTAGTGTTAATTCATGGGTCATCGGTACTGTTACGGCCGCCAACGGTGCGGAGTGAAAGTGACCTGGGATTCCCTGCTCTGACGTCAATGTGATGCTAATGTAGTTTTGATTTCAAAATATAAGCCTTAGATATGTTTGTAATGAGAGATTAATTGTTTTGTGAACTTTAAAATAATACTGTTGGAAATTCCAGTATTATGAAAGTTTACTTTTGCACTTTCTAATTTTGATGGAAATAGGGTAGTTGCCTACGTAAAAAAAAAGAAATTCTATTTAGTCCGTCTTTCAGATAGTAAAATAATGTTGGACACGTATTTTTTGCTTTATCATAATAATCAAAAATAACTTAGAAAACACGCATTAAAGTTGGGGAGTGGGGGCTCGCTACGTCACAACGCAGTATTAAATCTAGCAAGGCGTGACGTCATGCCACATTTTAACTCAATGTATCGCCGTAAACTTTTAATTAAGTCAAAAAAAAATTTGGACACAGGCCTATTGGGAGAAGTCTGACGTAGGTCCAACATTAATAAGAGCAGGAAGACGAAAAAAAAAAAGATAATCGTAATCTAATTAATGCTCTAACACGTGTGACTCCGGATTTTTTAATTGTCTGTCTGTTTGTGATGTCTTGTTTATACCTTTTTAGGTGAGTTTTATGTTATTTTTGAGTTTTAGTTTTATATCTTTTATTTTTATGTAAATTATTTTGGGGTTATAATAATATAAATATTTTTTAAATGTGCGAATCAAGTCCTTTCATTTGATACCCAACATGGCATTTTTTTTGTTCATCACTTTTTGTCTTCTAGAGGGCGCCATATTCAATTTAATATGCGTCACATCATGATGAGTAGTTTAGAAGTTATGAGGGAACAGACGAACATACTACATACATAAATGCCGGTCAAAATCATAACCCTCCTTTTTGCTTCGCCGTACTCGGGTAATTGACCAATATGTTTCACTAAACTTAACACCCACAGTAGTCAAAAATCTACGTGTAAACGTCACGAATAATCTCATACACATAACACATTGCCGAATAAATATTTAGCCTCATATGCTAATATTTGTTCTGATGCGGAAATCCATGTCGTGATTACAAACAAAACATCGCCAGACACCGTACGAGGCTATTTGATACTCGGTCACAAACAAATGAGACGTAAATAGTGGATATACTTAGTGTATCCAATTTTTTATTTTTGAAGTGAAAACTTCTTTAGGTGCGTTGGGCATTTTTGAGATGGGAAAAAACAATTGAACTCGCGACACCGTTACAGACACCTCATTTTTGTAAACGCGATAGTACTCTTTATTTATATTACATTACGGATCAATGTTCTATGCAAGTATTTTTACTTTAAAGTTTCTGGAAGTATTTTTTTAAATTGTTCAAATTTTCACTTCTGTCGGAACTCCCGGAGTGCCACTGTTTTTTAACCGACTTCCAAAAGGAGGAGGTTCTCAATTCGTCTGTATGTTTTTTTTTTGTATGTTTGTTACGCGATTACTCCGCCAATTATGAATAGATTTTGATGTTTTTTTTTTGTTTGGTAGATCATACTTCAGAGGTGGTCCCATATAAATTTTATTAACTTTGCTTGGGTAGTTTTTGAGTTAGCTTCAATTATACGTATTTTTTCCCACTTAGTATGTAGATGATATGATAACGTCCTGTCACTGTTATTTACATAGCAGGTAGTGGTATTCGAATTTGTGTGGGGTAGGTACCACAACTAAAAAGTGAAAAATAAAAACTTTTTACAAAAAAAAAACAACCGACTTCAAAAAAAAAACACTGCAAAGTGAAAAATAACTTTAATTTCGGAAGTCGGTGACAGAACGAAAATTCAAAACCAAAGACACCGACTTCCGAAATTAAAGTTATTTTTCACTTTGTAGTGTTTTTTTTTTTTGAAGTCGTTTGTTTTTTTTTTGTAAAAAGTTTTTTTTATTGAGTTATTGGCCAGCTCTTGACCTCGATCTCGCCTGGTGGAAAGCGATGGATGAGGTCTAGGATGGATCGAGCGTGCCCAGAAGAAGCCCACTCTTGCTTTGAAGGCTAATGGGTTATACGTGGAAGGGGGAACACAGACGCTGGCCGAGTTCCACACTTTGACCGTGTGCATAATAAATGTGGGGGAGAAGCGCTGAGTACTAGTCGGTATGTCAACCAAGTGCGCAAGGTGGGGTACCTTCCGCAGTATCTCTGGTAGTCCGATAGTGAAAGAGAGATGGTGGGATCAGGTCGTGGTTATCCGATTCCGAAAATCCTTTCACTATTGGGAAGCTAAAGTATTCCCGAGTGTTTAAGGATACATTTTATGTTAACAAGAAATTTCAAGCAGACGAAGTCGCGGGCAGTTGCTAGCTTAGTTTAATAGTAGATTGTTATACGAGGGGCTAAAATAACCCATTCTATCGAGGTAGTTTTACTTCCGAGCTTCAGCGACCGAGTTATAGTGGGTTTTAGCGCTGTGTGTTACTCTGCTTTTCAGTACGATTGCGAGAAAATAAAATAATCCAAAACAATTTTAAATAGTTTATTTTATTTGAAAAATATGCTATTTGTTCAATCTGAATTTTTAAGGAAACGTTTTATCCCGGTATGCGGTAGTAAAAAGCTAGTTTTACATAAGAATAAAAACTTTTTCATTTTTGTAGGCTCGTTGGTTACAGACAAAAAATACTTTTTCCCCTAGAGCAAGATATGCTATTTTTTACCCGCTCTGGTACGCTAGAATGACGGACTTTTTCAGCAAGAGGATTGAAAAATAATTTCCATGTTTGTACTTGTAGATGAAACAAGAGACAAACGGAATTATCGAATTATTATTGCTCTTTGAAATGATTTTTTTTTTTCCTTTTTGTGGCTCAGTACAGTAGTGTCTGTTGCTTATTAGAAAGTGACTTGTTATTCGTACCTACTCTAAAGCGCTATATTGTGGCCTCTAGGCTATGTTGTCCACACCTTAGTCTAGGCTAGAAAGTACTTCCGCCGTACGATGTCTACCGTAAACTAGTTTGACAGGCAGCTTTAAAATCATATCTCTCTTATTCTTCCTGTTAGTAAAATATAGCAATACCCTTTCTAAACCCTTACCCCTATAACCCTTTCTTTCTTTCCCTTTTTTTCTTGTAATTTTTTTCTTTCCTTTATTTTTCTTTACTTTATAACTAGCAGTATGTTCCGCCAATCGTAAAGCGCCACATCATGCGTTTTGCAAGACCGCTAACCAACAATGAAAATTGTATTGTGTTGTATCCACTTGATATTGAGGAAAATATCAAGTGGATACAACAATCTGTTGGCAACAACTCTCGATCCTCAGTCTTCCGCATTTAGAGTGTTAACCTAGCTACCCTCGTCAGGTCGTTGGTACATTTGGCGTAGAGCCCACCATTCTTATTATTGTATTCATTACAAGCAGCGCTCCGCGGTTTAACCCGCAAAGTCTCGATCCCGTGGGAATATTGTGATAAAAAGTTTTCTATGTCCTTACGCAGGTCATGGTCTACCCATGTGCCAAATTTCATTCAAATTCGTTCAGCCGTTTTTGCGTGAAAGCGTAACAAACAGACAAAAAATCAAATCTTTTCTCTTTTTTAGGGTTCCGTAGTAAACAAGGAACCCTTATAGTTTCGTCATATTAATCACGCCGACAAAGTGGTAAAATAAAATCATGAAAAATATATTTTTTTCAGGTACCTCCCCTAGACGTAAAGTGAGGATGATTTTTTTTTCTCATTAATCCCATAGTGTGGGGTGCCGTTGAAAAGGTCGTTCAAAAATATTGTGAGTTTGCTAATATCATTTTTGGATTTAGGGATCCGTTTTCGACATATTAAGCTTTAATGTGCTAATTTTTGTTAGAGTCAAGTGTCCCCCCCCCTGCAAGCTTAATGGTTGGTTTTGGGTATGTGAAAAAATTCACGGCAGTAGCATATATAACGAAATTAAAAGGAAAACTATCACAGCTAAGTGGGCATTACAAGTTAACGAGTAATAATCGACCAACTTACATGTGCAGTTGCAAAAACATGTTCTCCCATAAATAATGTATGGGAGAACATGTTTTTCAACTACAAAGTTAAGTTTGTTCTTGGGATAAATTCATCCCAACTACGGAAACCTTCATTGTGCGTGGTCCAACACGCACTTGGCCGGTTTTTAATATTAGTTTAGAATTTAGATGGAGCATTGAATCGTCATTCTGACTAGCACTTTACCGTGATCAAGATAAAGGTATTATAAAACTTAAGATCAGTCAGAATTTTTATATTACAAGTAGTCAGTCACGTTTGATATTTTGAAATTATACCTAAACAAAAACCAAAATATTATTAGGTTTTTTGGTTTTTTATTTTGAGGAAAAACTTAATGGTTTTTGAATCAATGAAGCTTAGAATACTTATTCTTAAGGAAAATGGATGACGAATTTAAAGTTCGTAGTCAATTTTTGAGACCTTCAAATGTTACTCTGGAAATTGTATGCTTCTTAAGAGTTCCGGAGGAAAATTTGCGCTAGTTTTGGCCTTGTCATATTTGCCACGAGACTACTAATTACTAATTAATGCCATAAATAAATGATTGCATCGATGATATTCGGCCTAGACAATAGTGTAGTGGCGATCGTAACCAAACCGGTTCGGTAGCGTGCGCATGCGCCGAATCGTAAAGGACAACGCTTTCCCACCTTGTAAGTTTTACGGTAAGTATTTTGTTTACAGTTTTCCTGTTGCATAAAAAATTTTAATACTTTGCTTGGATTTTATAGATAAGTATGACTTATTAATGTAAATTTTCCTTTTTTTTTTAGTTACGTAAGAACGTTCAGAAAAATTATGAATTCAAATAAATCTGGTTTGAATTCATAATTTTTTTGAACATTTTTCCTGTTAAATTTTTTGTTTCTTTAAGAAAGTCAATGTCATTGGGACATGGGGGGACCACTTACACTGTATTTATGAAAAAAGCGTCTTACCAAACAGCATATTCCAATGAAAAATCTTGATACTATTCTGAATCTTCTCCTTACAATCCGGGCCAAACAAATACGCGATCCAAATTCTTCCAAACATTTCTTGAATCGAAAATAGGGCTCAGAAACTTCCTAATGAGGTAATTTAGACTGAGATTGCAGTCAACAAGATGTAAGTAAATGTTGAACGGGTTAGTAGGTTGCTGAAAGAGATCGGCCGCGGTTTATGGATATTTCTGGCCGCTCGGCTATTTTTGTATCGACGGCTAACAGAACATTTTACCGAGTTCCAACCTTAACTCAAACGTTTAAAGTCTAATTTGTATTGTGTGCAGGTGCTCCAGTCAATCGCATAATGTGATCCGATAGATGTGGTTCGCTCGCCACCTGAACACGTTTTATTGTTGAAATCTTTCCGTAATGTTCGCAGATGCAAGCAGTTTAGTTAGGAATTTGTGAATTTTTCAAGGGTTTCAAGTGGTAATTGTGAATACAGAAGAAATAACATAACAACACACCCATAAAAGGGTGCAAGCAAATTTCCAAAAAATATTGTCTATGTTTTCAAAATGGAGGACCTCAGTACAATGCTCGATGACCTCAGTAGAGCCTCCGAAAGAGTGGGTCTTAAAATGAACATGGATAAGACAAAGGTCATGTCAAATGCCCACTCTCATGAAGAACGGAGACGCTACGCTCGAAGTTGTGGACGTGTATATTTATCTAGGACAAACTGTCCAGCTAGGTAGGTCCAACTTCGAGAAAGAGGTCAATCGTCGAATCCGACTCGGTTGGGCAGCGTTCGGGAAGCTATGCAATATCTTCTCCTCCCACATACCACAGTGTCTCAAGACGAAAGTCTTTGACCAGTGCGTGTTGCCAGTGATGCCCTATGGCATTGAAACGTGGTCGCCCACAATGGGCCTTTTCAGAAGGCTAAAAGTCACCCAAAGGGTAATGGAGAGGGCTATGTTTGGATTTTCCCTTCGTGACCGAATCAGAAATGAAGAGATCCACAGGAGAACCAAGGTAACCGACATAGCCCGAAGAATTGCCAAACTTAAGTGGCAATGGGTAGGGCACAATGCTCGTAGAACAGATGGCCGATGGGGCCGAAAGGTTCTGGAGTGGCGACCGCGTACCGGAAGACGTAGCGTTGGAAGGCCTCCCACAAGATGGACCGATGACCTTGTGAAGGCTGCAGGAATCCGCTGGATGCGGGAAACACAGAACCGGTCGAAGTGGCGGTGCTTGGGGGAGGCCCATGTCAAGCAGTGGACGTCTTTCGGCTGAAATGATGAATGAATTAATGCTGATATTTTCAAATCGCTGATGATCAAATATGTGAGACCATGACCAAGACATTAAAATAAACAAACAGAACAGTATGCAAGAAAAAAATATTGATAAATTCAAAGATGTAAAAGACCTTTGCTGAAGACAGTGTTAATTTACATAATTTCAGTCGAAAATTCACACTTCAATGGAAAACACCAAAAAATATTCTAAAAACCAAGTCATGATTCACTTTCAGAAGATTACCGAATAATGCATTTTTATAACTCACATGTGAGTTTCAGAGCTGTATAAAAACATGCTGTTTATGCAATGGACATCCTGGCTTAGTCATATAGTGAGAGCGGTTACGCACTACGTCCGATACGAATCCGAGAAATGTCAATCCTAAGTATCCATAGTACTATTTGTATGAGGGGTTGCGCACTAGATCCGAACTCTGTCCGTCCAAATTTGAAACATTACCAATTCGGATAGAACTCAGATCTTGAATTCGGATTCGGATCGGACGTAGTGCATAACCGCTCTAAGACAGATATTCCGAACCTTTGCGTCAGGGGTTAAGGCGACGATAACCGAGTTTTAATGATTTTATACCTACTGAAGATCATGTCTAATCGAGTAGTGTTTATGATTTGGAAAAAAATATATGTTAATTTAGAGCATTTTCTTAATAACTTAACCTGTGAATATTTAAATTATGTTTACATTACATAGTGTTATTAATTTGTGAAGTTATGTCTAACGCGGATAAAAAACTGAGAATCACGCAAAAACTACCAAATGTGTTTTTCTGAAACCTTCACCATTTCAAAGATAATTTATCTTTTAGTACCTATACGTGTTTTATTAAAATACCTTTTGTTTTATGTATAAAAAATTAATAATGCGTCTAATTTGGCACAGCGCTCTTTGATGGGCGAGTACTATTACTGGCTGAATGTACGGCGCGGTGCGTGAGCTCAGTACAGAACACGCATGGTAACCACTAAAAGCCATTGGCATATATCTGCACCTTAATAAAAATGAAGAATTTGAATATTAAATAAGTAAAGCCTGTTCATTGCAAAGCAAATTGACTCATCATCATCATTTTCCTGCCCTTCAATCAATCTGCCTAGCCTTTTCACAACTATGTTGGGGTCGGCTTCCAGTCTAACCGGACGCAGCTGAATACCAGAATTTTACATAGAGCGACTGTCTATGTAACCTCCACAACCAAATGAAATGAAATTGTTTATTCTGTAAATAGGATATCGGAATCACTTTTACACGTCATATTAAAAAAATATTAAAAATAAGCTAGATGAGTTCAGCGTTTCCTATCTGACTACTCTGAGAAGAAAGGCCGAAATAAACTCGGAGGTCGCTATCTCTTTTAAAGTCCAGACATAATCTTGGTCAGGACATTATGAGGACCATGTAGATTAGTGTCTAAAATGGTCAACCCAAAATCACTTTAATAATATTATCTTGACTATATTCTAATTTATTTTGGGGTCGGTGCATATTTTTGTATTAGACGTCATCTGCCAATTTAAATTGTTCATTTATTCAAATCACCGGAGGATATCGGCCATGTCCTAGAACCAAAAATTGGAATATATTTTGGGGGACTGTTTTAGGTAATTTTAACGTTCAAAAAGTGCTGATTCTCAGCCTAGTTTTAATAAAAGACTTTTGATTCTGTTCCGGTTTGAAGGGGCTTATGAGATTTTATCTGTAAGATTTGAAATGCAATACAAAAACTCATATGAAGTCGACATAATAAGCGCCGCTACACTTTCTATCAAACGGGCCATCGAACGAACCGTTTTCCAAACAACTAAAACAATAAATCACGCCATTCTGTTGTAGGCAGAACTAAAAAACTATAAACGCTATCCTTACACCTCGTATGTTACTTTCTCGTTCTTATTTACTACTTTACGCGCTACGAGTTTACATTTACAAATGGATGCACTCAACGCATATGGTAAGTACATACACACATTCGCGAATTTTAAATTCAGAAGCTCATGAACACAGACTTCATCATCATGTGAATGTTGAGGCGATCCAACTCCTTGACAACACTGAATTAGTGCGAAGAGTAAAAAGGATAAAACCTTTTGAGTTAGTTTAGTGCAGAGTAAGTGAACTTAAACTGTAGTGCAAGTGCTGACTTTTACAAAGAACACGTGAATCAAGTGTCTTCTCCTTAACTTATAGTGAATAAGAAAGACGTTATTGGACGACTTCTTAATTTAATAGTTACTTAGCAGTTTAAGTTATATTTAAATTACTTATTAGCTATTAGGCTAGATTGTAATGTGAATAAAGTATCACCAATTGTGAAACTTTACAAAGGAAAAAAATCATAAAAAATCGCGAATTTTAAAAAGACCCATATTTATAGCAGTGATAGCCTAGTGGTGTAACCGTCGGACTGCCAAGTCTTGAGTTCGAACCCAAGGCACGCACCTCAGACTTTTCTGATTCATGTGCGTATCACTTGCTTCAAAAACCGTGATGGAAAATATCATTAGGAAACCAGCATCCCTGAGAGATATTTCTCGACGGCACGTGAAGCCAAGTCAGAGGCCCATGGATGGCATAAAAACTCTGACACCCGGTTAGTCGCCAACCACACGAAAAATAATGAAGAGCCGTATGGCAAATTGATGCTCTTGAATCTGGATTTAAAGGCTAGGGACCAATATAAGCAGGAAAGCGCAGCGAGTTTGGTTAAAAGTTCCAAATATAGCATAATTATGTTATCCGAGAATATAATAATATCTTCTCACTATGATTTATCTTTGACCAACACGACAGATTTCACTTAGGTAGGAACTGATACTACACTTAAATATTATAAATACCAAACAGTTCTAGAATAAAGGCTTCAGACTCTGAATCATTTTACAATATCCCATTCACCAGAAGTCATTGTGGTTTTGAGTGACTGTGTCACACATAACCACAACGTTTAACTGTACGTTTGCAATGGCTAAACATTCACATAAAAAAACATGTTGAAATCTCTGTTTTCTGTCAATGTATCGACTCGCGTTCACATTGTCACGCAACTTGTTGACGCGAAACATATTTGACGTTCACTTGACATGTTTTATAGACAAATTGTATAACAAAATGTTTCTGTATGAATTTTGCAACATGTTGTCCACTACATGTTTCGATTTTACCGTCTCATTTGGGAAACACTAAACACAAGCTGTAGACAAGTTTCGAGACGAACAAACAACAGCGCGAACGTAAACGTGACAAATCTCTATACAAAACATGTCTATTGATAATGTTTCTAACGCAGTTAACAACAAATCTTGACACCTTTATTAAGACTTACTCATGTTTCGTGTAGTGCGAATGCAAATTGAACAAAACAAATAATGACATGTGTTATGATGTGTTTCATGTGATAAGTTTCGAAACATTAAGTACATGTTGAATGTTTAAAAGTGCAAACGCATAGTTAGTTACAAACCACAACGATCAAAGTCCACCGAATATAAAATGATACAGGTTACATTGTTATCCCTTCCAGTTAAGAAAGCGGTTAGGTAAGACTAGTCTGAACACAAGTTCCGGCTCGCGTTCATACAGCAGGTCCAAATATGGACGCAGTTTCCAACCAGACGCGTATGGGTATCATTAGTTTAATTACTGAGGTACGGATGAATCGTAAAGAAGTTGGAGGGCTCGGTTTTGAAGAGGATTTTTTTTTTGTTAGTTTTCTTGCAATCTGTTATGTGTGAACATTCAGCATATGGTTAGGAATTTATTAATTGTCTGGAAGGGCAGTCAGTCCGGCGACGTGCGCCCTTTACGTATCATATTCCCTATAAATCTCTAGGGGACTTTCGTTTTAGCCTTTTGAATGTTGAATTATTATTCATTAAGTGCGTAACTAGTAAGTTTGGATGATTGTCTAGTCTGTTCCTGTACGATTTCATTGAGTGTTTAATCTCTTCTTGAACTGTTCTGATTTCAAGGTCGTGATGTAATTGTTAGTTTTATCCTCAGCATTTTGGACTGGAACCTCTGGAGTATTTCTAAGTTTGAGTTGGAGGCTGTTCCCCAGAGTTGGAATCCGTAAGTCCAGAAACGTTTTAAAATACATTTGTATAACAGCAGTTTGTTTCCCCTGCGTTGTAGAGGAATGATATAACAACTTAAAAAAAAAAAAAAAGCCAACCGACTTCAAAAAAAAACACTGCAAAGTGAAAAATTACTTTATTTTCGGTGTCGTTGGTTTACAATTATGGACATACGAGAACCTCCTCCTTTTTGGAAGTCGGTTACAGAGAACAAATGCACGAAAAGAACAAGTGACAATTGATGAAGGGTTTATAAGGACAATGTTTAGATGGGTTAGGAGCCCACATGGTACGGGACGGGATTTATAATTAACTGTCCCTTGATGTAGGTAGATGTTAAGAATAAAGGTTGTACAGGGTGGTTGAGAAGCCTGTTTGCGGTACCTACACTGCTTTAACGTTTTATAAGAACCTAGATTCTCTGCTTCCCAAAGATAACATATATGTCTTTGCGGAGCTAAATTTATTTTCCCTAACACATTTTAAACCTTCTGATACTGAAAGAGAAAGCACATGACAATAAGCAAGCAGTGCTGATGCATTCCATGAGACTGGAAAATCGTTCAAACTATTAACCTGCTTCAATCTTGGGTATCAAATAAACCTAAAATCTATCATCACTCGAAGAACCAATAGACATATCATGGTCAAATTCCACTGCAATTAACATGGAGTTGAGTTAACATTTGACCCTCTCAAGCCCTCAGTACAAGCACGCTTGCATGAACAATCATTTTGTGCAAGCGTGCTTGAGCGTTTGTATGATGATTTTCTGCAAGCATCTTGCTTGTGCAAACATGAAGATTGATAGAATTTTCATTATGCGGCTTGAACAAGCCACTCTTGCGCAAGCATGATTGACCGTGTGTATGCAGGTTAATCTTGCAGAGTCATATGCACACTAGTAAAGTTGCACACAATAGGCCTGTGTCCAAATTTTTTTTCTCCGTCTTGTAGTTTTTAAAAAAAATATTGAACACGTATTATTTCTTTTTTGACGTAATCAAAAGATTACGGCGATACATTAGAGTTAAAACGTAATAGTAATATATTTCCAAAACTTCAGTACACATTACATCAATGTGGTCTCGACCCCTGAACTAGGACATCCTGTATGACAGAGGTCGAGGTTTCTACAGTTACATCTAGCATGACGTCACGCCTTGCTAGATTTTATACTGAGTTGTGACGTAGCGAGCCCCCGCTCCCCAACTTTAATGCGTGTTTTCTAAGTTGTTTTTGATTAATATGATAAAGCAAAAAATATGTGTCTAATATTTTTTTATTATCTGAAAGACCGACTAAATAGAATTTCTTTTTAAATAGATGTTTTTACCTAGGCAACTACCATATTAATGCAGCTAAAGAAAGAGCGCCAAAAACGGATGCTGCTCCAGCTTGCTTGTACAGTGTGTAGCCTATAGGAAAGTAATTGAGCACGCTTGCACAAAATGATTGTTCATGCAAGCTTGTCATGCTTGCAGTAATGTGTGTGGCTACCGTAAGTCACAATATGCACTTAATCACAGGAAGTAAATAAATCTAGTTTATTTCCATGTGTTTGAACATGTTTATTTTATAGTGGTCGTAACTTTGAGACAAGAAACACGCGCTTTATGTTTATTAGTTTAGCTAACGATCGATATTAAATAATGTGCTATTAATAACTTTAACTACTGGAAGCTTGAACAGAAGACATTGTATGTACAACAATTGTACATAATGTAAGTTTGAGGATGGTCAGCAGAATCATCTAACCGTTTATAAAGGCGAATTTCAACAATGACATTGAACGCGACCAGCATCTAAACCGCCTTCAAGAACTGTCAGTGTCAATATTCCACAACAATGATGACACTCAAAGCGCCGCGTTCAAGGCTTAGATGTACTGATCAGTTTCATTGGTGTTTACCCTAAGAATGAACTGCGATGTTCAATCCTGACTATTCAAGGCAATGGCACGTAAAATTTAAGCGGAGAGTCAACCGGATGGCGAGTGGTAATCTGGGTCTTAAAGTGATACCGAATCTCCCGTACCGTCCGAATGGATCCCAAATGGACGGGGGCGAAGATATGGGGAGGGGGGCATTTTTTTCTTCAGTGTATTTTGGCAGTCTATTAGAAAACCATTTCCTGCTGTAAACGTAGAGTTGTGGACCGATCGTAATCGTGACATAATTTCCCCACGCGTGGAGGTAGGAAATTATCCCAGGGAAACTTACTAGAAAGAAAGAAGAAAGAAAATTGCGTTTATTGGCATTAAGACAGAAAAATACACCTTAAAACTATAAGAACAGAAAACTAGCATAATGTGAGATGGCAGCACAAAGTGTACCACCTGACGCTGATTTACTACCGTAACGTGCAAGCCAATAAAGCTCTCAGTCGGCATGATTTTTTTCCGACATCTTGAATAATCATCGTCATATTTCAGCCAATTTACACAAAACCTTAATGAATACGGTAGTTGCCCAGGTAAAAAAAAAACTATTTAGCCCGTCTTTCAGATAATAAAAAAATTTTAGACACGTATTTTTTGCTTTATCATATTAATCAAAAATAACTTAGAAAACACGCATTAACGTTGGGGAGTGGGGGCTCGCTACGTCACAACGCGGCAACGCAGTATTAAATCTAGCAAGGCGTGACGTCATGCCATATTTTAACTCAATGTATCGCCGTAATCTTTTGATTAAGTCAAAGAAGAAAAAATACGTGTTCAATATTTTTTAATAATCTACAAGGACAAAAAACATTTTTGGACACAGGACTATTATACACCTAGACCTTCCTCATGAATCACTCCGTTCATCGTGCATCGGTGAAAACCGTATGAACATCCGTTCGGTAGTTTTTGAGTTTATCGTGTTCAGACAGACAGACAGACGCGACGGAAGGACTTTGTTATAATATTATGTAGTGATTATCATTATCCCAAATCTTTTCTGATTCATGCTAGTAGGTATTCCCACGGTGGGTTATCAGATCGCTTTTCTGTTATCAGCGCGTAGTTGGGAAATTCCAAGTCCAGCAGTAAATAATGCTGGCTTTCCCCATAAAACTGTGACAATGCCCGAATTAGACCTAATACCTGTAGCAAGGATTAAATTTTAATTTGCAAAGTCTCGGCATCAATGAAACTAATGTCAATGATCGTGATAATGCCGTTATCGTAGCGGAGATAGGGCTGCTATGATATGCTATCTCTGATGATAATTACGAAAAAAATGGATCAACACAATTTGTTTATTGTGTGGTGTTTCCATTTTTTCGCGTCATCGTACGTAACGTTGTACAAACAACAATACTTTGGTCATGTTATAGATAGTGCCATCCACGAAGACGCGCCACATTTGGCTCCGCTCCTTATGGTGGCACTTCACATCGTTTCCGTGTTCGCGTATTCGTGTTATTTGCCCAAATACGACAATGTGAAGCTACTCTATTCGCCTATATTTCACAAATAATCAAATACACGAACACTCGTATCCGCCGGTTGTCGGTTTTTGGTCACATAAATCAAAGGATTGCAAATATACCGAAAAAAAAAACAGTGGCACTCCGGGAGTGGCGATAGAAGTGAAAACTTGAACAAGATCGCCTTGGTGAAAGAAAAAAACTTGCATAGAACATTGATCCGTAACGTAATATAAATAAAGAGCACAATCGCGTTTACAAAAACGAGGTGTCGGTAACAGTGTCGCGAGTTCAATTTTTTTTTCCATCTCAAAAATGCCCAACGCGGCTAAAGAAGTTCACTTCAATAAGTTCGTTTACCGTCCACACATGGCTTGCTCAGTAGAGTGCGGTGTTTTAAGTACACCTAACATGTATTGGTAATTAACACAGAGGAAATAATAAGTCGCTGCTGCCGTCAACACGTTCATCTTTGCGTTCAGATTAGCAAAAAGATAGCAAAAATATTCTTGAATGTTCGGTATATTCACTGTTCCTGACGATGTGTGGACGGGGTGTTCGAGTTAAACACAACATAGCCGAATAAAACACAGTAAAAAACGCGAATACCGAATAGCGATGTGAAGTGCCACCATTACTAAAGTACAGTGATCGCGAAGTGGGGCGCGTCTTCCTGAATAGCACTATTTGCATTAGTGAAGCATTTTTGGTTTTTACCTCAATGTTTGATAATAAAAGTTGACAAATAAACACTCACTACATTTTTATTATTTGTGTTGTTTTATTTGCGACTAGCTTTTTTTTTTTCTTGCATGGGAAGTTATCAAATAACTTCTCCCGCTCTGGGTGGAGCGGGAGGGCGTGTCAGACTCTTACTGACTAAAACCCACCCGTGTTCTTTCAGTTGCCATGTTGCCAGGGGGCCACGATTTCCCTTTCGGCCCTTATTCGCAACACCGGCAGGTATTGGCCCTAGCGGACCCCGTCAATTCTGCTGACATCTTTTTGAGGCGCGCGTGGAACACGATGCGCCGCCGACCCGGGCCTGGTCCTTATCGGATGGCGAGCTACCCATTGCTCACCGTCTGCAAGCCCGCACCTACGGTGGGCGGAAATCTGCCTGTGATTCCTGACGCCCAGGGCGTCTCCTCCTGCGGCGGTTAGGGGCGCGAAATTTGCCTCTCCCTCACGCGTTCCGCCTCCTATTAGGTACTGTATACAGGCTGGCAGGGACATCGACGCGAAAACTGTTACCATGAATTGAAATTTTTCGTCGGTTTTTAAATAAAAATCTGCTCTTCCATACATTTTGACCCCGTAGGTATCGCACTTTTCTATGAAACAGCAAATTTTTGCCTGTAAGTTCACGAGCTCCATACGGGATCCCTTCTTTTCGCATATTTTTTTTCTTAATATACTTTGGCATAACTATCTTGGTATATTTTTTTCGGTATAATAATATATTGCCATAACTGTTTTTGGCATATAGTTTATGTTGACATAATTATCCTGTAGACTAATTGGTTTGGTATAATTTTTATTCGCATAATGTAGGCGTAATGACTATTAGCATAATAGTGTTACGGCATAAAAATTTATAGGAATAATGGAAACATATTTAAGTTATTTAATATTGCTTAATTTTTTATTCTATTGACGGTTATTTGAATCTGAAAAATGAAAGAAGTAAGTAAGAAGTAACTATAACCAAGATTTTAATATCATTGTGCGTAAATAAATGTATGCTTTCAAATGTTATGCTACCTGTATATAAGTCTGAAATTGCCATCCCGTCTTAAGCAAGCGTGGTGATCAATGCTCGTGCCTTCTCTGTATGAGAAGACGCCTTTGCCCTGCAGTTGGACAATAATAGGCTGGTATAAGTATAAATAAATGTCGTGCTTGAACATTATTATGATTAGTGAAATTATGCTTAAAAAATTATGCGTAAGCTTTTATGCGTAAATATAATTAGGATAAACAATTGTAGATATGCTTATTATGTCTGATTTTATGCAAATGGATAGGGAACCGCTCCATACACATCAAAGTGGAACACAGCAAACGCTGATCGACTTACAAACATCTTGTCTTGATTTACATAATAAAAGAACCTAAGATCAAGGCAACAGCTTTCTTTGACAAAACAAAGGAACTAGCACACGCTTAGCAGACATGTCAATAGTAAAGGTGAGACAAAGGAGGGTCGTCGACCGACCTTGAAGACTCGTTAAACAGGTAATTATGCGACATTTGAGCTCAATACCGTGTTGTGATGAATGGTCGGCTGCGACCGCTGGGGATATCAAGATCAAGAGATGTGTATTGTGTACGTTTGCGATCCTACGAAGAGTAAAAAAAGTATTAAGGAGTTGATGTTGGGAAGATAGGATTCGTCGATAAAACTGTTTTCCTGGGGATCACGCTCGATTCAAGGCTTCAATGGGGTTCTTATTTTACATCCCTTGCAGGACGGCTAAGTTCACCTGCATAGGATAGAAAAAGATAAGAGATATAATTCTTCGAAAGATAGAAAAAGATAAAGAGAGAATAATATTTTATTTTGGACAGGTAGATGGAGGACAGTGACCGAGGATCAAATCTCAAATCTCAAATCTCAAATTCTTTATTGCGTACCATAATGTATATAGTTGGTAGGGAAATAATTATATTAGTCACAATTATGGACCCTGTCGGGCACAGCACAGATCAAGTAGGAGAGAGGAGGAAGAGCACTGGTCGCATTTAATAGTGATCGAATTTAATAGTGAGTAATTTCTATGTCTAGAAATCAATCTGGCTAGCCTTTTCCCAACTATGTTGGGGACTGGGGTCGACTTCCAGTCTAACCGGATGCAGCTGAATACCAGTATTTGACATGGAGCGACTGCCTATGTGATCTCCACAACCCAGTACCTGGGTAATACGATACCCCTTGGTAAGACTGGTTGTCAGAATTTCGGGCTTCTGACGACTCGTAACGACTGTCAAAGATCCACGAATGACAGCCGGGACCAACGGTGTAACGTGCTTTCCGAGGCTCGAAGGAGTCTCGGTATGTAAAGATGGTCACCCATCCACGGACCAACCCCGGTAAGCGAGCTCCTCGTGCCATACCCACGGCCTATGTCCAGCTGTGGCCTAGAAAATGCTGATGGTTACAAATGGTAACTTTCTAGTCCCAAAGATGAAGTTATAACCAGTGCACTCCTGTGGTATTTAAGGATTTTTTTATTTACTTTTTTTGGCTTATTACCAAAGCTTGCTAAACTAATGATGCGTGAATCATTAATTGCAATACTCAACTGTGATATTTTAATGATCCCTTTTACAAGACATTTTAATGTAATTTGAGCGGAAGTAAGTTTTATTGTTGTTTGTATGACGTCAACTCGCTCGGATGTCGAAAAAGATCGCGTCATGAACTGACATTGGCACATGCAATTCAAGTAAAACGGCTTCATAATCACTGAGATGCAATTATAACTAGGGATTGGATCGTCTGACTTAATTGTAAGAAAGTTGGTACCATTCGTACTTAGTATAATAAGCCTATAACATTCCCACTGCTGGGACACAGGCCTCTCTGTCAGAGGGAGTGGGCCGTAATCCACCACGCAGGCCCAGTGCGGGTTGGTGAATGTCACATGTCTTCGAAATTTGGTTCTAGGACATGTCGGTTTTCTAATGATGTTTTCCTTCACCGTTTTGAGAGCAATGGTGATGAAATAAATTATAAAAAGTAAAGTGCCAGCCTGGGGTGGTTACATTATGTTTTTTTTACAAGCGTAAGGAGCATTTTTAACACGTACCCTATATCTATATTTGGAGTTGCATTGTCTCCGATTGCACGTGTGCGCATACATATTAAACACCTGTGGATTAGTATGTCACGCAGTTGAATGGACGGAACAAGAAACAACCGATTAATTTATCGAGATACTTTCAATTCAAAGAAAGATTGAAGGAACGGGAACGTATTAATAATTATGTAGTTTCAAAACAGTGTTTTAATCAATTCAGATTAGGATCAGATTATTCGGGTATCATCGGATTTCCGAATACAAACGAATGCTAATTTCCATGTCCATCAATTATTAGATTTATCGTGTATAATAATTTGAATTAAGAACTAAGTACTTTATTGTTGTTTTGTTTTGATTTCCGTGTGAACTATACATATAGAGCTGTAAAACTATTTTCCTATCTGTCGTGCCTGCGACTTTAACGGCTTTCCTCCCATTTTTTAAATAAATTACATGAAGTTAAAAGAGTATTAACAACTCTATATCTTCCAAGTCGATTGAGAGCGTCCGGTCTGCACCAAGTGCAAAGGGCAACTGATAGACACAGAGTGCTGATAGAAATCCGACGACTGACAAAACACGAGGTTTAGCGAGGGACATTAAGAACATAGTTGTGTCTGCACATGAGTTGGCGGTTGGCTGATAGGTGAATTTTTATTTTTCTGGCTGGTTAAACGTTACTAGCTAGTTTTTTAAGAGTCAGGACCTGAGTTACAGATTAAATCCAAAGACTGAACCAAACAATGAGGCAAAGCGTACGCAGAGATGCAGGTGACGCAGGTTCACGCAGCGCATGGCAGAGCAGATATTGTAATGCATGAACGTACTGACAGCTGCATACGCTGCGGCGCAGGCACGTGCGACGCAGACATGTGTCTGTCCTGCTCTGCGTCTCGTTGTAGAGGCGACACAGATTTCTGCGCGACGCGTGCAAATCGTCACTTTTTTTACCACTGATTCATAATTTTGTTACAATAACAGATTATTTGTACTAGCTAGGAAGCAGATGTGTCTGTGTAGCTGCGTCGCAGCATGCGCTCGTGGCCTATGTCTGCCTCGCCTGCCCTACCCTGCAAAATTTATACTGTGCTGTGCTGCGTTACCTGCATCTCAGCATACGCCGAGCCTGAAAATCTGTTGTACGTTTTACCTACGGCATTTGATTGCACTGACTGGACAGCTCCATTCAAATCTATGTGGTTCCTCCCAAAAAATACCATCTGCATGGTTCTCACATGATCTGACCAAGATAATGTCTGGACTGTGAGTGTGACTTCTTGTTTGTTTCCGTGTTTCTTGTTTCAAGTAGTCGGATAGAAAACACCGACCTCATTTACTTTTTCTTTTAACGTTTAAAAGTGTTTTTTTTTAACCATCATTTTCTACCTAGCCTTTTCCCAACTATGTTGGGGTTGGCTTCCAGTCTAACCGGCTGCAGCTCAATACCAGTATTTTACATGGAGCGACTGCCTATCTGACCTCCACAACCCTGTTACTGGGTAAACGATACCCCTTGGTAAGACTGGTTGTCAGACTTTCGGACTCCTGACGAGTCGTAACAACCGTCAAAGATCTACAAATGACAGCTGAGACCAACGTGCTTTCCGAGGCACGGAGGGATCTTGGTATGTAAAGATGGTTACCCATCCACGGACCAACGGCGGCAAACCTCATAGATCGACCCGTGTGGCTGTTATTACATAGCCACAAGCCCCTCCAAGTGTTTTTTCAACCAATTTACAGAAATAAAATATCATTGATCATATCATTGACTGAAAGAAGTCAACCAATCACAGCAGCTTTCATCAACCTTAATCTACTCCACTTACTTCTAAAAGGGTCGACCCTCAGCTTCTCCCTCACGGTGAGGGCATCAGCGATGTCCCGTCGCTTGACGCACTGAATGCCGAGGTTCTTGAACTGGTACTCGCACGACTCTTCCGTGACGCGCAGAGGGATAGTGCACACGCCCCTCTCGCACCGCTCGCGACCCACCAGATTGTGAGGGTGAGCTCTGAGGAGGAAAATTTACGTTTATCATATGTTTTTGAAGTATATAGTCGGGTTTCGGTCTCATATGTAAGATTTATTATCCTAACTAATATTGGTGCCGATTCCCTTGTTTACAAACTAAACTAAATTTAAGTTCAGTGCATCTTTTTCTTTCTATTTCATTAAGAAAAGGACAGAAGATAAATTTTAGTTTAGTTCTGTCAAATTATTCGGCGCTGACGTAAATTGACGTAATTTTAGTAGGCAAGTTTTTAATCACGTCTAAACTTGTATGGAGTAGTGACAGGCGCTGATTAATTTGACAGGACTAAACTAAAATTTATCTTCTGTCCTTTTCTTAATGAAATAGAAAGAAAAAGATGCACTGAACTTAAATTTAGTTTAGTTTGTGAACAAGGGAATCGGCACCATTATAAATGCGAAAGTTTGTTATGCTTTCACGATAAAACGGCTGAACAGATTTGGATGAATTTTGGCACATGGGCAGACCATGACCTGGATAAGGACATAGGATACTTTTTATCCTGATATTCCTACGGGATCGAGACTTATGCTGAATAGTTAGGATTATTGTGCTTATCTAGATCTGCTAGATCGAAGATTTTCGTAAACTCTATGATCTAGCTCTTGGCCGATACTTAAAAATTTAACTCATTATATCTTCTAAACTAAGACTCGACTAAATCTGTGACTTGGCGAAAAATTGCGAATAATTAGCGGCAAAATTTGGGAGAAAACAGATCTTCGCTAGGTGCCCTGGCTTTTGAGATTCAATTGGGCCAAACTGGGGACATGCTCCCCAGATCGGCCACCTATATATAAACCCTTATAACTTTTGAACCAATGACCGACAAATTCTGATATTTGTCGACAAATTTCGACTAATTAGCGACAAATTTTTTGTATTATCAAAATTAAAATTCTTTGATGGTGGCCATGCCAGTGTCAGCCACAAATTCAATTGAGTAATTTGAAGTAAGAGTTATATTGGTGCCAATTCTCTTGTCACAAATGCCTCTAAACTGGAATAAAAATCACCAAAATTAAGTTTATTCCTATCAAACGATAAAAACTATATTTTAGTTTGACAGCACTAAGATGGTACTGAGATATTAATTTAGTGAAAATGGCAATTTTGCTATTCTGAATTCTCGACTTCAGATGCAAAAACAGTACAGATTTTTTTTTTGCTTATTTATCTCGAAAACGGTGTGTCCAATCGCAAAAATAAAGAAAATTTCGACCCCCTTTATTAGACCCTTAAACCCCTAACACTCTACATGTAGGTAATATTTGTTCTTATTTTCCATACAAAAACTGAAAAATTCCATATAAAACACGTCGAGGCTGAGCGCCCTGCGCTCTAAAAAGATTCACGTGGTTAGGTATCACGTGTGGAGTCGCGATTGTCAAATTCGATTTAGATGTGTCAAAATTATTTTTAAATTTCGAGAATTTATTTTGCAGAATAGCTTTGAGATTCTCACAGTCAAAAGTAAGGAGTTTTAGTCATAGTTTAGTTCGTTGTACAAGAGAATCGGCACCATTGACGATTTTAATGATTATTCTGTAACTACATGTTTGTTACGATCGCGAATCATATTTTAATCAACATACAACCTAACACTGATCTGCAAATTGCAAAAACGTAAGAAAATTTGAATTTCGGATATGATAACGTAAAACATAAATTCAAATTCAAAATTTTTTATTTCACATAAACCTTCATGGGCTCTTAATAAACGTCAGAAGCTAGGTGCACGGTTCCAATTGGTCGTTTATTTGATTTGATTTGATTTAAGTATGGGAGGACAGTGTAGGCCTATCAACAAGTACCAGGTACTTAACAAAATAGAACATTTTCAACAGATCTACAGTCCACTAAGCCTACAGCGTTCTCACAAAATAGAAAAGAATCTACACAAAAGATAAATAAATTAATAAAAATTAAAACCTATTTTAATTAAACGCAATATCAAACGATGTCTGTATAATGTCTGCGGTACAGTTTTATGGCGGAGACAGCTATGTCAACACAATGCTGGTGAACACTGCTTGTTCCATAAACAGTTGATCATGAATAAACATACGAGGTAGTTAGTTAGCAGGTACCCCTACAACTTAGACTTAGCAAAAAAACAGACCGTTGAACTGACTAGAAGATAAGTTCTGGATTAAGACGCAGATATATGCCAGTGACCTTGAGTGGTTAGCTTGCGTGTTCTGTACTAAGCTCACGCAACGCGTCCTACGTCCAGCCAGTAATAGGACTCGCTCATCAAGGAACGCTGTCCCGAATTAGACGCATTATTAATTTACTATACAAAAAATAAAAGGTATTTTAATAAAGCACGTGTCATAAAAGATCAGTAATAAAATTATCTTTAAAATGGATGTTAACAGCATTGTTGTGTTTCGGCAGTTAGAGTAAGATAGCCAGTTCCTCTGTGGTTGAGGATTCCGGGTGAAGCTCGCTTCCACCTTCGGCCTGATCATCACTTACCATCAGGTGAGATAGGCCAAGAGCTTCCCCGATGCGGGTAAAAAAAGGAGTAGTATAATCTGTTCTTACTTGTAAGGTTCATCTTTGGTGACACACGACACTACGATGACCACCTGTCCCAAGTAGCCGCATATCTTAATAGTAGGGTAAGTCTTGTTGTCCGAAGTGCTGTTCACGCCGGGAATCGAGCCCGCTGACCGGCCTTCACATTCGTAGCGAAATCTGTGGACAAAAATATGACAATCGGTAAGAGTTCTATATTTTCCTAAGATGTACAGGTGTTTGGACACCCACATTACGAAAGTGGGTAACGTCGCAAGTAGCTGTTAAATATTTCGCTGTTTTGATTAATTTGGCAATATTGCTGTATGGAAATATGGCATTGGGTAACTAGTGAACGAAAGTATTGATTATAAAATGCAATAATTAATATCGTAACCCCGTAATGTAAAAAAAGATTTTGGAAACTTTCCAAATGCCTTTTTTATACCTTAAACGGTTACAACATCAAATTCAGTGTTATAATTTGCAATTCATTATTAATATTTTAGTTCACTAGTTAGCCAAAGCCATATTTCATATTTCCATACAATAATATTGCCATATTAACCAAAACAAGTAAATATTTGACAGTTATTTGCGACGGTGCCAACTTTCAGAATGAACGCTCTTAATCCCTCGCTATATTTTGATCTCATATTTATATACTATTCTACACATTGTATGCATTCAAAACAGAATCGCTCCTTCTAAAAATAATCTCCCAAGTGTAGCGACCTATTTAACAATGCATTCTGGGCAGCAATCGACCGTTAATTTGTAGCCGCCTGCGCATTCCCAAGCGGAATCGACAGCTCTAGTGTAAACATACTAAATTAACTTACTTTATGAAGCTATTAGTTCGCAGTTTTAGTTTTAAAGACTGCTACGTTGTTTCCTGTATGTGAAGCCATCTATACACAAATACATAAAGTCAATCTTTGTATTGATAGTTTTTTAGTAAGGCTGAAGTATGACAGAAGAAAAGGGAAGCCTGCCTTTTCTTATAGGTACCATCGAAGAAACCCATACCTATACACCGTAAGGACTATTTCTGCTTGCAGCGCTCGGCCACTATAGTAACGGTTACCTACGAAAAAAAAGGGTCGTGTGCATGGGATTTTGTTTTCAAATTGCTTAGTTATAGGTTTCTTCGATGGTACCTAGGAAGCTGTTAAGAGATCATGTGAATATTATAAATGTCTAGTATACAATGGTGCTGATTCTCTTGTCACAAATGCCTCTAAACTAGACAAAAAATCACTATAATTTTATTTATTCCTGTCAAACGACGATTTCCCATTGAAATAGACTAAAATGACACAACTTAACTATATTTTAGTTTGACAGCACTAAGATGGCACTGAGATATTAATTTAGTGAAAATTGCAAATTTGCTATTCTGAATTTGACGTTTTTCACAAAAATTTTTGATTGTCTAACTAAATCTGACTATTTCTAATCGCGATTAAAAACGTGTACCTACCCATAAACCCCTAAAACTCAACATGTATACCTACATGTTGAGTTTTAGGGGTTTATGGGTTCCTAAAAGGGGTTTGAAATTTTATTCATATTTTCCATACAAAAAGTGAAAAATTCCATATAAAACACGTCGAGATTGACCCCATACGCGTCTAAAAAAATTCACGGGGCGTCGCCACTCAAATTCGATTGAGTATAGTCAAAATTATTTCTAAATTTAGATAATTTATTTTGCAGAATAGCTTTAAGATTCTCATAGCCAAAAAAAAGTAAGGAATTTTAGTGATAGTTTAGTTCGGTGTACAAGAGAATTAGCATTATGAAAGTAGTTTGTTCAGAATCATTTACTGAATCGACATTGTCATTTTTAAATATACGTAATTTTTATACCAAAAATAATTAAAACTACGTAAATTACGGGTCGCTCTTCAATGTTTTGGTTTATTTTGACCGTACAATGGGTCAAAATACACCAAAATGGACGACGTATCTACAACGCTAAAGCCTATACGTGTGCGACAGTGGGTGTAGATTTTTAATACGACCACAATTTTCTCCTACAATCAGTGTAACTAATCTAATAAATAAACAATGTTTTATAAAAAATCTGTTTATGTGTAATGAATTTATGATTATAAAATAACATAATATTCTAATTGAGGTGTTTGGTGGTGTGCGTTAATTCTGGGACATGTTGTTGATGCTGTATAGTGTTATTAGTGTTAATTGACTCATTTTGAATTCATAAATTAAAATCATTCAATTTTTATAAAGCGTTAAATCGTTTAGCTGTGTCTGGGTCACCTTGCGTTTTATAAGTAGACAACACGGATTGAAATGATCAACAAAGATTAAGCTAAGGGTCTGATTGTAGGAAGTTATTTAACATACTAGAATATGTTAGCTAATTCACAGCCAAGAAAGAATAAAGCAATAAAAAAAGTAAACAGAAATAAGTAAATTCTGTTCAAAAACTTCTTCATGAAGTGTAAATACTCTGTTCCCTTCCCTGTTCAGGTTTAATTCTTACGCAATCATTGACTTAATGGAATTAGTAACACATTCATCTGCATTTCGAAAGTTTCAACTTATATCTTACCACTTTTCCCAACAATCACTGCCTGAACATATTATTGAAAAATCGTCGACGAAAACGATGAGGGTTTTCTGACCCATTTGTTTACGTTATTATCAAATACTTTTGAAACAGAGTATACGGTATAAGGATAATCCTAGAAACAATAACTCTAATAAAAACTTTATCATCGTTTATGTTCCTATTAGTAGTGATAATGATTTTCCGCGAGTATTGCTTCTGCTCACGTGCGCCGCCACGATGCCTCTGACATAACAACGTAACGTGAGCTATGCATACTAAGATAAAACGACCTGGCACTTGAACCGTTTAGAGCCTAGCAGCCTAGCTATGTGCTATGTGTGTGGTACGCTAAGTATTCGGTGCGAGTGAACGTGCTAGGCGCCTCGGCTATAGAGACATGTGAATAATGAATCGCGGCAGTTATCTAACTAGATAACTGGCGAGATTCATCTATGAAGACTGGATTTTTTTTGGGTATGACGGGACCAATGACTGGCTGCTTTCACAGTTGTCCGAGAGACCCGTACGAGCCGCCTGCACTCGGGAGACCCGTACGGGTAGCACTCGCAGTGCTCTGAAACGAGAGAGTTAGTTCGATACGATTGCTACTTTGCTAGCGTTGTACGGGCTCTACCCTCGCGTACGGCCCAATCCGCTTCGCTATGAAACAATGTTCTAGCGCCTCACGTGTGTTTTCGTTCCGGGAGTCCGTACGGGCGGCCCGCACGGTTCTCCCGGACAACTGTGACACCAGCCTAGGGCAAGACCAAACAAATGATCAACGGACGATAGTGACTGGAAAGCTGATATAGAAAATATGCAGCGCCGGTTCAAATTTTTTTTTATCCTCAACGGGCAATCTCTTGGCCTGCATCTCACCTGATGGTAAGTGATGATCAGGCCGAAGGTGGAAGCGAGCTTCAGCCGGAATCCTTAACCACAGAGGAACTGGCTATCTTACCTCTAACTGCCGAAACCCAACAATGCAGTTAACATTGTTGTTATGGGGACAGATTTAGATAAGAGTAGGAAGATGGATAAGATAGATAGGGAATAATCATCTTCATCAGGGGTCTCTGTTTACAGTAAGTAGGTATATCTCTCCTTACAAACCCTGATTACTTTCAAGATTGGCAAAGTGGAACTGTTGTACTTCCTAAAGATACCAATAATAACCAGCCTGAATTGTTCCTACTGCTGGGACACAGGCCTCCTCTTTGTGAGAGGGAACGGGCCGTAATCCACCACGCGGGCCCAGTGCGGGTTGGTAGATGTCACGTCTTCGATTTTTGGTTCTAGGGACATGCCGGTTTCCTCACGATATTTTCGTTAGCCGTTTTGAGAGCAGTGGTGATGAAATAATTAACACAAAGTAAAGTTATCAATAACGAAAGAAATTAAGTTTTTGAGCTTTTGTCCCCAACGTTTTGTAATAAGGCTCCTCCATTAGAAACTTCAGTTAATTACAAATAATAAAAATAAGTCGGGTTTTCCTTCCTGACGCTATAACTCCAGAACGCACGAACCGATTTCCACGGTTTTGCATTCGTTGGAAAGGTCTCGGGCTCCGTGAAGTTTATAGCAGTAGGGTAGGTAGGGTAGGTAGGGTTGGTAGGGTAGGGTAGGTAGGGTAGGTAGGGTAGCTAGGGTAGGTACGGTAGCTAGGGTAGGTACGGTAGGTAGGGTAGGTAGGGTAGGTAGGGTAGGTAGGGTAGGTAGGGTAGGTAGAGTAGGTAGGGTAGGTAGGGTAGGTAGGGTTGGTAGGGTAGGTAGTAAGTGATAAAGATGGTCCACCCCAAACATTTATATGGCAAAACAACGTTTGCAGGGTCAGCTAGTTACAAATAAATATTGATATTGTAGTACACACGGCTACACATCAAGCTATAAATTTCCAGTTTATGCTGATCTCGCATTGTAAAGGATTTCCGTACAATGCGAGGTCAGCTTATACTGGAAATGTATAGCTTGATGTGTAGCAGTGTGTACGAGCATGGGTTTTTTGTTGCTATCAGTCGAATGTATATGAGTGCTCAGTGGGATATCCTAACGCTATTTGTAGACCTCCACGTTTACCTCATAAGTTGGGTATTTGACATTGCGGTTAGTTGTGGGGTTTATTTGTTTAAGGCACTAGGTATATACTTACTATACAATTTAGTAGTATTTACTACAATCAAACCTGAGTAAGTGAGAACTGGGTAACCGAGAAATCTATAAATGAGCGTAATTGCCAGGTCCCGTCATTTTAACAGTCCTAAAACTTCTATAAGTGAGAAACAGAAATCTGTATCAGAGAAAGTAGTTTTTCACTTGTGGACCTCTATAACTGAGACTGCTACTTGTCTGTACCTCTATAAGCGACAGTCGAGCGTAATTTTAACATCTGCTAGTTATGATTCATTCTTTTTTTGCTCCTCACAACCTTTCTTGTTAACCTTGTCAACCTCTATAAGTGAGAAAGGCCATACCTGTACCTTTATAAGCTAGAAACTCGAGTTAGTATGACAGCGAGTATATTATGTAATTCTCGGGTTCGTTAAGCGTCTTTTTACATCCGTATTACAGATTTTTTTATGTGTTTAGCCTTTCCTCTCGCTTTCCTGCAACCTGTGTGAGTGATTTCGTGAAAAGGGACGGAAGTGTGTAACAGGAAACCGGGGAAGCGCGCGCTATTTGAGTTTACCAATGAGCGCGCGCGGTGCTAGAGGTGACCGTTAGATGGTACCACTACCTACCCATTTTCCCAGAGGTTGGTACTGTCAGCCAAGATGTCAGATGTTACACATCATATGCGACTAATGCAAGGCTTGCTCGTTTTTAGGGTTCCGTAGTAAACAAGGAACCCTTATAGTTTCGTCATGTCCGTCTGTCTGTCTGTCCGCGGTCTAGCTCCAAGACTGTTAGTACTAGAACGTTGTAATTTGGCATGAGTACCTATACATATTATTCATGCCGACAAAGATGTAAAATAAAATTATGAAAAAATTTTTTTTTTTTTAGGGTAGGTACACGTAAAGTGGGGATGTTTTTTTTTTTTATCCCTTGGTCTGGGGTATCGTTGAAAAGGTCTTTCAAAAACATTGTGAGTGTGTTACAACTATTTTTGAATTCAGAGATCCGTTTGCGAAATATTAAGCTTTAAAGTGCAAATTTTTGTTTGTCAAGTGTCCCCCCCCTGCCAGCTAAATGGTTGGTTTTAGATATGTGAAAAAATTCACGGCAGTAGCTTATATAACGAATTTAAAAGGAAAACTATCACAGCTGAGTAGGCTTTACAAGTTAACGAGTAATAATCGACCAACTTAGATTTGCGGTTGTAAAAACATGTTCTCCCATACATTCTGTATGAAAGATTTTTTTTGTCAATTACAAAGTTAAGTTTGTTCTTGGGATAGATGCATCCCAACTACGGAACCCTACATTGTGCGTGGTCCGACATGCACTTGGCCGGCTTTTTTTGTCTTAGTGCGTTTCGGTCTGAATGCAATAATTAAACTTCAATTAAGTTGATGCACACAATAGAAGCAGGGTCATTGTCGACAGACATAACTGGAAATGCCACGCAAGATAAGATCATGCACATAATTATCTTACAAAGCATTTGATTGCAATGCAGTCTGCCACTACAGGAAAACAGGGGAAGTAAATAAACATCAAGAAACAAAATGTATATTTAAAAAAATGCCGTAGGTACACACAGCTACACATTGAGCTATGCATTCCCAGTATAAGTTGACCTCGCAATGTACAGAAATCCTATACAATGCGAGATCAGCTTATACTGGAAATGTATAGCGTGATATGTAACTGTGTAAGTGTGTACTAGGTACACACGGCGGCGGCGCGGTGTGCAATTATTATTACATTGAAATTGTGTGTAGGCACGTCATGTACGGTCACCGCACGTCAGTGTAACACTTGAACTACGAAAATCGTCCTAATGGCAACGAAATAAAGACGCTATCAAAGTTAACATGGACATACGGTTGACAGTACTACTGTTTCTGCAGCCATTGTTTTCCTGCGGTGATTTGTGGGTAGAAGACACGACAGTGGATCAATTGATATTGTTGAATGTCGCACAATCTATGGGGTTTTACTGCGATGTTAAAAAAGGAACCAGAGTCTTCTAAAAAAAATGCCCCCCTCCCCATATCTCCGCCCCCGTCCATTTGGGGTCCATTCGGACGATACGGGGGGATTCGGTATCACTTCAATACCCAGTTTACCACTCGCCATCCGGTTGCCTCTCTGATTAAATTTTACGTGCCATTGCCTTGAATATTATAATGAACGCACTGTCCCAAAACACATTGTAGTCTATTCAATTTTAACCATAAACTAAAAATAGTCGCGTATGTTCGTGCCCTTGGACTAACAGCTTTAAAAGTAAACACAGTTTTAAATTACAAACAAAACCTTGGTCAAGGTCTTAAATACACGAAAGTTAGGATGTATTTTGTACAAAAAAAAAAACAATTTACTAGTCAGTCTGAAGAAGCCCATTTGAAATTAAAATGTCTACGAAAAATAAACACTCCATATTTCAAAATGTTTTCGTAACCATTTAGATTTTATTTATTTTCCATTTTTAAAGATGGCATTAAAAGCAAAAAATTAATTACAATACCAACTATTTACTGGAACTGCTGCCATTTGTCATGCCACCAACGCAATAGAAGTCAAAATCGGTTGAACGGACTGTTAAAAAGGTTTATTTAAATGTCTATTCTTATTTCAAATGGAGTATAGTTTTTTTTAAACGGTAAACGAGAAATAGAACAAACACTTACTAAGAATAGATTATCCAAAAATAAACCCAACGTTTAAAACATAACTAAATATATTGTCAGCAAATCGATAAGGAAAATAACAGGAAAATCTAATTTTTCCTTGTTTCTGTAATAATTTTGTGTTGTCGATTGTAGGCAGACTTTCTTGACAAAGTGCAAATACTAAGGAAAACTTTTATGTAACCACGCTAACAGTTTACGCAACTCATGTAATGCCGAGATCACAATATTAGTCGAACGAACGTCTATAGCACAAAACAACCGACCTATTCTGTAAAAATCTCACCGCGAAAACTTAGGTGAACTGAGCTGTCAACGCAAGCCCTATCATCAGGAGTTCACTTCACCTGAGATAACTGATCCTTACATATTATAAAAAAGTTTGTTTGTCGTCCTCCAATACGCGCCACGAAAGATGAGACTTGATCACACCTCCCGCCCGCGCTCTTTCCGTCGCCCCAATGATGCCCCGGCGCAGACCTCATACCGCTAGAGATCCATTAATCGTTTACTGTGCACGTCAAACCACGTGGTGTGTCAAGTTTCACCTTTATTGGCACGAACTATACAGAGTCTGAAGACTATCTTGAAAAAAAAGAAAAAAAAAGTACCGTATTAATTATTTAAATCTCTCAAAATACTTACAAACGAGTCAGAGGTATCAGTACGAACACAAACGTAATTAAATCATCACAATTTCATCGTGTAGGTATGAGTGACTCATTTAGTTTTAGCCGCCAATAATAAAAACTCTTGCTATGAGTAATGTACTCTATGGCCTCTTCATTTCTTGCCCTATAGATCCTGTAACCTCTTTGCCTAACTGTTGTATTCCAGGGGTTCATCATGCTCCGGAATCCCTGCATTATACAAACGCCAAGCTTGCTACTAGTCTCATTAAAATTTCATAGAAAGCACTTCATAAACAATATTTTTCAAAAAATTCTAAACGTTTCGATTTTTTATAAAAAGTTTAAATAAAAAAGGAGTAACAAACAACACAAGCGTGGGCGCCAGAATGCGTCACATTTCTCGTTTTCGTTACTTATCATATCACCTTCAAGGATGTTATTGTACCTGAGTTCGTAGGTAAATCCCCGCCGCATTGTACTTGTTAATTATTCCACTTCCTCTTATGTTGCTGTGCCGGCTTTGAGGCAAAAAAACTATTCACGCAATGTAGTGGATGATTCGCGAAAAATGGCTCATTCCAAGATCCATTCAGCCGCAATTTGAACATCGAAAATTAAACCAATGGATGCACGTAATTGAAAGAAAACCTTTTGAGTTTCCTAATAATCCTAATTTACGTTCATTATTTGTTCCAGAGAAAACCGTATCCACATTAGATTACATTTTAATTTTCATACCAACTCAACCGTTTAATATTGCAACATATTAGAACAACACCAATTGCCTACCCAGCACTTGCACCCTGAAATAGCTCGGCGCGTCACCATCAAAATTAGCGGCGGTCTAACGGAACAAAAGCCGAACGGTTCTGTATTGTAATGCTCGATCATCAGTCCCAATATATGACGTGACGTAGGAAGAACAAATAGATGAAGGTAATGTGGCGATGGAACATGATTTAGACGTAGGGTTAGCTTATATTAGGAGGTTTGCATGATTGTGATATAATCTTTCCGAAAGTAGTAGGCCTTAATCAAGAAAATGATGAACCCAAAGCTTAAAGAGCGCTGTTTGATAAAAACGAATCGAGCTAAAATGTAGACGAAGCTCATGATCAAGAGATTCCAGTGTATGAATTAGATAAAGACGTGGCTATCCGCTCTCGCTTTTTAATAGAGAACATAAATTCAGTTGTTGAAGTTCCTACTGTGCTTGTTAAACTGTTCTTATTATAATCTAAACAGTTATCTAAATATTGATTTTAAATCAGCCATATTCAATTTCGAATTGCACATTACATTAGCTATCTATAACATGGCATTTGTCCAAATCAATTCAGCTGTTTGTTCAAACTGACCCAGTACATAAACATGAATTTAACTGATAAAATAAATAATTGTTCAATGCATCATATTCTTAGCTTGATGTGGAAGGTCAAATTGCAATATCTATTTAGAATCAATGAATTATTTCCAGAGCACTTCCTTGGAGGATGCTCTAGGTCTAGCAGCTTACAAATTCAATTTATTAATTCATTCACACGGGTCGATCTTCAAGCTTCGTCCGTGAATGCGTCACCATCCATTACATATCAAGATCCCTCCTTGCCTCGGAAACGTTAAACCGTTGGTCCCGGCTGTCATTTGTAGATCTTTGACAGTCATTACGGGTAGTCAGAAGCCCGAATGTCTGACAACCAGTCTTACCAAGGGGTATCGTGTTACCTCAAACCTCATATCTCAGCTAGGCAATCGCTTCATGTAAAATACTGGTATTCAGCTGCATCCGGTTAGACTGGAAGCCGACCCCAACATAAACTTAAAACGCATATTAAAAATACTCTTTGTAAACCAATATATTACAAATTAGAGGATTATATCCTAGATAAGAATGCTTGGAAGCATGCTGGTCTAGCTCCATAGGACAATTTAGAGTCTAGACAAAATCAAACTGGTTGCTAATTTAATT
This sequence comes from Agrochola litura, assembly GCA_949152395.1. Classification (NCBI taxonomy): domain Eukaryota; kingdom Metazoa; phylum Arthropoda; class Insecta; order Lepidoptera; family Noctuidae; genus Agrochola; species Agrochola litura. The sequence continues at coordinate 23,551,927 of OX424495.1, read as the reverse complement.
GTGTAATTAAATATAATAACAAATGTAATAACAATAATAAATTTTATAAATTTTTTTTTTACATTCTGTGATTACTTGACTAATTAGTCACACACTGACTAATTAGTATCACTTGTAAGTTTTTTAGGAATATCGTATAGGTACCTACTTTTACAATGCTTGTAAATATGTGAACACCATGTATCCATTACATAATTATTTTTTCTGTCATTGCTTCATTTTTAATTATTTTTACCTATTGTGGTATAGTAATCTTATTCCAGGTGCATAGTCTTCACATATAATTAATGTATACAAAATAACGTAAAACATTTTAAAAGAGTAACGGTGGAGTTTCTTGCCCATTCTTCTCCGTACGAAAACTACCTTTTGGAAGGGGCGACTAGAATCAATTAATTCTATTTTTTGTTTTTGACGTTCAAAAGTGCCTTTTTGTGCCTAATTGAAATAAATTATTTGACTTTGACTTTGACATAGTTGGGAAAAGACTGGGCAGATGATGATTCAAATTCATCCATTCTATTATCACGATCACCAATGTTGTCATGGATGGTGTTTCCAGTATGAGTGTAGATGGCTACAGTAGGGGAACAAACAAATTTAGGATTTATTGCGTGAAAGAAGATATTGCCAGGAAGGAGGTGAATACTGAGAGGACAACTGATACAGATATATGAAAGAAGACGAGACGCGCAAATAAATTGGGTTAAGGGCAAGTGGTTCTTTCCAAATGGTATTTGGATCTGGAAAATTATGGAGGAATGATAAGTATTCGAAAAGAGGTGAATACTGATATGAAGACATATATATCTGTATCAGTCCTATATGTTTCCATGAAGAGCATGTATGAAAGAAGACGACACGCGGTGCAGATCATAAATAAATTGGGATACGGGCAGGTGGACGATAGTGGTTCTTTCCAAATGGTATTTGGATCTGGAAAAGTATGGGGGGAATGATAAGTATTCGATCTGCTTCTACGGAATCGAGTAGTGAATTCAGATGCCCATATATTCCTACAATTTGAAACAAGGCTCAGCGATTCCTTAGAAACAAGCTTTTAAGAACTTGGAATTTATTTGCATAAACTTATACAGTAGTTAGATCTGAGATATAGTCATTGAATCTGAGGTAATAGGTACTGGTAATGACTTCTTAGAATTTCTATGTTTACGTAACTAAATTCTAGGCGATTGCTTGCTATGTTGTATGTAAATATTATATCTCTGCGAATGATTCATGTCTTGTTTACACTCGTATGTTACTGATATGATTCTACTGTTTCTGTCTCGCTTAATTAAAATAGTTTGTTCTCTTATCGTAGTTTATTTTTTGGTAACAACTTTTTGCTAGCGTAAGTGGTACCTTGATAGCGAATTCATGAGACTATCTATCTATTATGAAAGGTCAGGGTATTAATATTTCTCATCAATCTTAAACCTAAATAAACATGTTTTGTATTCTTTCTGTCTTATTTTAGAAGTTGTACAGGAAGCTGCAGGGTAAGCCCATCACCGTGATCCTTCTGCACTAAATTAGATAATTGTGATCGGCTCAAAATATATTTGTTTTCCATACATGTTTATATGCCTCCATCTTAATATTTACTTCTCTCATTAGATAAGCATCTTTTACATTTTTACTTTAATTAGCCTTTTTCTTATTGACTCGAAAAAACTTCTGACTAAACTCGAATGGTTAGTCAAAATTATGGAGTTTCATTTAGTTAATCTTAGATATGGAACTTTGAACTTAATAAGTGTCATCACCTTTCCCACTACTTATGTTAGGGTCGGCTTCCAGTCCCGACGCAGCTGAATACCAGTTTTTTACATGGAGCAATTGCCTATCTGACCCCCACAATTCAGCTATTGGGTAATACGATACCCCTGGTTGGTAAGACTGGTTGTCAGACTTCCGGGCTTCTGACGACCCGTCACGACTGTCAAAGATCCACGAATGATACATGAACTTTGAACTGACCGACCCCTTAGGTCGGCTATAGGCAAATCGTGTTATGGATTTTGGATAAGTTTATACAGGATAAGTTTTTAAGTTTAAGTTTACTATGGGACCAAACCTGAAATCGAGAAAAAAAACAGCTGTTCCCTACATTTATGTTTGCATAACTCGTCAAAATGTAGGGAACAGCAGATTTTTTTTTACGATTTCAGGTTTCGTCCCATAGTAAAAGTTGTTCATAATGATGAGTAAAGTCACGTGTTAAAGTTTACGCACTGGATAATAACTTACCCTGTATAGAAAACTTAAAGTAGTAGCCACCAGGGACCGGACAACCCCGCTTAAGAGTTAAGCCTTTTGACAGGGTAACCCGTACATGGGGTAACTCGTATCACTGTGTTACCTTTTGTTCGAGTTACATCCTCGAAACCCAGCGAAATGGTTAACCCTTTTATAATGGTAACCACGTGAAGGGGTTAACCCCTTCAATAACTTAAGCCTTTGAAGGGGTTACCTTCACGAAAGGGTTTTATTCCTGTTACCCTGAATTACCTAATAAACTTGAGCTGCATGTAGGTAGGGAGAGATACATGCACCCGAGCGGCGCCTCATTGCGTTACTATTTTTATTTAGTTATTACGAATTTGACAACAAGTGACGGACGACAGATAAGCGGGCTAATAAATTAGGATGAGTAAAATAGGTAAGTGATTATTATTTAAAGTACTGAGTTACCTCAGTGTTAATATGGTGACATGTAATTATATTTTTACAAATGAATACTTACAAACCATTAAAGTAAAAATACTTGCAAAGGTACGAAATTGTTCTAATAAGAGGCATGATCGCAGCGAAAACTAACGCGGTTGAGTACCTACGTAATTGAGCGAGTAGCCGTATAAAATACCTTGAAGTCTTGCAAGTTTTTCGGGTTGGTACCTGGTGTGTGTACTTGGAAGCAAATATCTGGTGAAAAAACCTGGTCGCGTAAATACGTACCTTCCCTAGGTAAAGCTATAAAACATACTAAGACTACATAGGCTGATTTTCTTGACACGCCGATGGTCGGCGTGGTCAATATGTATTTTGAAGCATTTTTTACTAACTCGCACAGCGCCGCGACCGCGGTCGAGCGCCGAGCGACGCCAGTAAGCGGTTTCGAATCACGCTAACCAATCGGCGCCGATGAAATACGCGCGGAACGTCGCGTCAACGTGAGAAGAAAACCAGCTATTTATGTACTGTAGGTACCTACACTGCACTATAACAGTTTCGATGATTTTGGTTCGAGTTGACAAGTAGATAGGTAGTATTAGTATCTACGATAATTACTAACACTAAGGTAATGCTATCTTATATTATAAGATCAGGCAAACAACAAGTATAAAACCTTAGGTACGTTTATGGGTTGAATCTCCTCCGGCCGACGCCGAATGGCAAGAAGCCGGGGAGAAGAAAAAGGGTGGCAAGGCGGCAAGTGCAGCCAAAAGGAAGGCGAGGCGGCAGCGGCGCAAGGAGCGAAGCGTTGTAGGCTCCGCGCCCCGAAGTCCGCAGCTGTAGTGATCACACTACAGCCGGAAGCGGAGAAGAAGGGCGTGTCCTACCAGCACGTGTTCGCCAAGGTAGAGGCGGCGGTGGATCTCAAGGAGACCGCCAATTGCGTCCGGCTGAAAGTCACTGCTACTGGGGCCCGGATGCTGGAGATCCCCGTTGCGGACAGTGGCCCGGCAGCGGACGCTCTGACCTAAGCTTAGGGCTACCCTAAATGCGGACGAGGGCCGAAGGCTTCTGGTGGGTTGGGTCTCCGCGCAGGTCAAACTGCTGAAGCCCAGACCTCTGAGGTGCTTCCGCTGCCGGGTAGGCGACCACGTGGGAGTGAAGTGCACCTTGGAGGTAGACTGCAGTGACCACTGCTTCCGTTGTGGTCAGCCCGGTCATAAGGCCGGCTCGTACAACGCCACGCCACACTGCGTCGTATGTGCGGCGGCTGGCAAGCCGGCCGATCACCGGGTTGGGAGCAGGGCCTGCGCCCCACCCGACACAACCAGAGGCAGAGGCAAGCCTTCCGCCACCGCCGTCACCGCCGCAGCCGCCGCCACTACTGCCGCCACCGCTGCCGCCTCCACCGTCGTCGTCGCCGCCGTTGTCGCCACGGCAGTGCCCTCACAGGGCACAGGGGTTTAGAAATGGAGTGTCAATAACGGCCCCATTACGCCTCCTCTAGGCGAGCATCAACCACTGCGCCGCCGCTCAGGATCTGTAGGTCCAGAGCATGGCGCAGTGGTCGATTAACATCGCCGTGGTCGCTGAGCCGTACTTTGTCCCGCCCAGGGATGACTGGGTGGAGGACCTGAGCGGCTCAGTGACCCTCATTTCGTAGGCCGCCGCCGGTACTCCATCCCTCAAATCTGTCAAGAGAGGACGGGGTTGGGTGGCAGCACGGTTCGGTGAGATTTTTGTGGTAGGGGTGTACTTCTCCTCGAACCGAACTCTTGCCGAGTTCCACAACTTCCTTGCGGAGTTGAGAGTCGTCGTCGTCGGGTTCGGTTCCCTCCCCGTGTTCGTCCTTGGGGACTTCAATGCCAAGAATTTGGCTTGGGGTTCCCGGTATACGGACACACGGGGCGGGATGGTGGAGGACTGGGCTCTGGAGATAGGCCTGGTCGTCCTATACCGGGGTTCTGGCCCCACGTGTGTGCGGATGCGGGGTGAATCAGTGGTTGACATTTCGTTCGCCAGCCCCGCTCTGTCGCCACGTGTCATAGACTGGCACGTCATGGAAGGGGTGGAGACCTATTCCGATCACCAGTACATCCGGTTTGACGTCTCCGTCCGTGTCCGTGGTCCGCGGTGGGCGCTGAAGCAGCTGGACCGGGAGCTCCTCCTGGAAGCCTTGATCGTGCAGGCCTGGGTGGCATCACCGGACAGGCCTGCTGACATCAACGACGAGGCGGAGTGGTTCCGGGAGGCCATGTCCAACATCTGTGACGTGCCAATGCCCCGTGTCCAGCCAGGACATGCTTCGCGCCAGGTGTACTGGTGGTCTCAAGAGCTAGATGGTCTGCGCATGACGTGCGTTGGTCCGCGACGCCCCGGTACGCTAGGCACCGCAAATTCCGTATCCACCCTCCCGATAAGGAAGCCATTCAGGCGGAGAAGTATGAGGGAAATGGAGCGGCGAAGACCGCCCTCAAGGTGGAGATCCTGCGGGCCAGGGCACTGGCCCGCGAGGAGTCGCTGGAGACTCTGAATAGGGACCCGTGGGGACGCTCATATAATTTGGTGCGGGAGAAACTCCGCCCATGGGCTTCCCCGCTGACGCATAGTCTCTGGCCCCAGCTTGTGGGGGACGTGGTGAGCGCTCTGTTCCCTTCAAGAGGGGAACATACTCCCCCGCCCATGGCTCCGCCTATTGCGGTGCCCGATGCGGACCACACCGTCGGCGACGACGACGATGCTCCGGAGGTGACCGAGGTAGAAATGAGAGTGGCGGTATGCAGGCTGAATGCCAAAAATACCGCCCCAGGACCCGACGGCTTACCTGGAAAAGCCTGGGTCTTAACCTTAGAGGCTCTCGGGCCTCGACTAAGGGGGCTTCTAAGCGCATGCTTGGAGAGGGGCCAGTTCCCACTTCGTTAGCAGACGGGGAAGTTGGTCCTCATCAGGAAGCCGGGGCGCCCTGCGGACTCCCCGTCCGCTTATCGGCCCATCGTGCTGCTCGACGAGGTGGGCAAGACCGGATTTGGCGGAGAGCCAATTTGGTTTCCGCAGGGGGCGCTCTACGGTAGACGCCATCATGCGCGTGCGGGCCCTCATCCACAGCGGGAAGCTGTGGCCCGGGGTGGAGTCGTTTTGGCGGTGTCTCTAGACATCGCCAATGCCTTCAACACCCTGCCCTGGAGTTGCATTAGGGAGGCACTCCGGTATCACCGGATGCCGATCTACACCTGTCGTGTGGTTGAGGTCTATTTGACGGACAGGGCCGTCATCTACCCCGGTCACCGAGGAGAGTGGAACCGGCGAGAAATGTCGTGCGGTGTCCCATAGGGATCGGTCCCGGGGCCGCTTCTGTGGGACATCGGATACGACTGGGTGCTGCGCGCCGACCTCCCTAGTGGCGTCAGCGTCGTTTGCTACGCTGACGACACGTTGGTCCTGGCGCAGGGGAGGTAGTACCAGGCGGCGGCCGACTTAGCGACACGCGGGGTTGCAACAATCGTCGACAGGATCCGGCAGTTGGGACTCGAAGTGGTCCTGCACAAGTCCGAGCCATCCATGATTTTTCATGGTCCGTTCATGATTTTTCATGGTCCTCGGAATGCGCCACTATCGGGTTCCCAGGTAATGGTGGGAGGGGTTCACATCGGCGTCGAGTCGTCGATGAAGTATCTGGGACTCGTCCTCGACAGCCGGTGGAACTTCGTGGAGCATTTCCGTCGTTTGGCTCCCAGACTGGAGCGGGCCGGAGCTACCTTGAAGCGGCTCCTGCAATCTGGGGGGCCCAAATGACTCCTGCCGGAGGCTCTACGCGGGGGTCGTGCGGTCCATGGCCTTTTACGGGGCACCGGTGTGGCCGCGTTCATTGAGCCTGCGGCCAGCCCACCGGTAATGCGTCCCAGAGGGTCATGGCCATCTGGCTGACCCGAGGATACCGCACGGTCACCTGCGAGGCGGCGAGTCTCCTTGCCAAATAACCGCCATGGGATCTGGAGGCAAAGGTCCTCGTCCACATCTGGGAGTGGCACGAGGAGGCGAAACGCCGGGGCTTAAATCCGCTGCCGCGAGAAATCGCGACACAGCGGACAGAGCTCCGGCGGGATCTCATGGCGTCATGGAGAGTGCGATTGTCGCAACCCGGCGCTGGGCACGCCACAATTGTGGCGATAAGTCCCTCTTTGAGGAGTGGCTAGAGAGGCGCCACGGCGTCCTCACCTTCCGCTTGACGCAGGTCCTCACCGACACGGCTGTTTCGGGAGGTTCCTGTTCAGGATAAAGCAGGAGGAAACGCCCGGGTGTCACCATTGTGTGGATCGCCCGGAAGACACGGTGGAGCATACGGTGGAGGTCTACCCGGCTTGGGCGGAGCATCGCAGTGTCCTCGTCGAGGCGATCGGCGGCGGTGATCTCTCGCGTCCGGCCCTGGTTCAGGCCATGGTACAGAGCGAGAGGAAATGGGAGGCCGTCATCTCCTTCTGCGAAGCAGTAATGCTCGCAAAGGAGGAGGCGGAATGCGTGAGGGAGAGGCAAATTTCGCGCCCTCACGCCCCTAACCGCCGCAGGAGGAGACGCCCTGGGCACAGGCCGAGTTCCAGTCACCGTAGGCGTGGGCTTACGAGATAAGGTCCAGGCCCGGGTCGATGGCACGTTGTGTTCCACGCGCGCCTCAAAGAGATGTCAGCAGAATTGACGGGGTCCACTAGGGCCGATGCCTGCTGGGGTTGCGAAGAAGTTCGAAACCCAATCGTGGCCCCCGGCAACATGGCAACCGAAGGAACACGGGTGGGTTTTAGTCAGTAAGAGTCTAACACGCCTTCCGCTCCGCCCAGAGCGGGAGAAAGTTATTTGATAATTTCCCACCCAAAAAAAAAAGGTACCTTTATGGCATTACCACATAAATCACATTTGCTTGTGTTATTTGATACATCATCATAATACCGGTGTACAGCATCTCGTCTCGGCTGTGGCATTTTTACAGAAAAAATAACTAAATACCTATATTAAGAAATGTATTAGGGAGTAGGTACTACAACACACACTTAAACAAAAACACTGCAAAATTGTTTTAATTACTTTTGTAGTTCCGTCCGTGTTTCGAATTAAATGACGAATGATGAGAATATACACAAGTTTAAACACGAAAAAAGAAATATTACAATGTTTCGAATGTGCGACGAGCGAAATTGAACTGTAAAACCATACTTGCAATAATTACTATTCCATGTTTACAAGTCGCTTAGTACATGCAACAATGTCGGCGCCGGGCAGAAGGATGCCACGTGCGGTCGTGGTTATGCAATTTTCAAACTAATCTCGATATCAAAGAGTGCATGTTACAATGTGTTGGGTTGGAATGGCTTACCCTGTTACAGTGTTACAGGGTATTGAAAGGGTTAACTTGTTCGGAAGGGGTTACATGGCACCATTCGAGGGTGTAACACGTATCATAGGGTTTCTTTTTTAAGCGCTTAAAAAAACCCCTTCAAAAACCCTTTCAACGAGTATCCGGCCGGTCCCTGGTAGCCACGAAAAAAACGTCTGGCTAGCTGAAGAGTTTCACCAGTCAGTGACAAAATCGGATTGAGGATAAACCATGTAGAAAATTGAAAAAAAAAAAAAACAGAAACGCGCAAAAAGCACTGCCGTATTTTTATAACTTTAAGAAGTCACCTAAACTTAAATAAAGACAACAAAGAACAGTGACCCCACAGATTTTTGCAGTTTTCCTTATCATTCCTTCTGTTTTGCGTAAAAAGTTCGGAAATTTTCGGAATTTTCAATCACAAAAATGTAACATTGACTTGATGGTGAAAATTCCTGAACATTTTAATTGGGTGACTTCTTATTTTCGCCAAAGTTATCAAAATAGGCAGTGCTTTTTGCACGTTTTTAATGATATTCAATTTTTTTTTATCAACCCTCTACAAGATTTATCCGTAATCCGATTTTGTCACTGACTGGTGAAACTCTTCAGCTAGCCGGACATTTTTTTCGTGGCTATTACATTTAGTTTTCTATAGAAACTTATCAAAACCCATAACACCATTTGCATATAGCCGACCCTTAATGCTACAGTCCTTTAACTAGAAAGCCGTTAACCCTCAAATGGCCAATTTTTACTTTTTAATTGAAAGTGATAGAGTTCAAAATTCTCTATCTTTCTGTCTTAGACACATTTTAAATAGTTCCAGAGATATGAAAATTTTTTAGGCCGTTAAGTAACACAATTTGTGATGATTCCATCACTAGAAAGCGTATAACCCACAGGCGCGGTCGCAGCAGAAGATTTTGGGGGGGGTCACCATGGGTGCCGAAGAATATTTTTGTGCATATAATAATATCTCCAGCTCCAAATTACTTTTGCTATTCAGGGACGCATTTTTACATGCGGGGGGGGGGGTCTGTGTTAGATATTTTCAATTCTAAGAACTTTTAAACAGAATGCAAGAGCGAGCGAAGTGAGCTCGAAAATTTTGCACACACTCGGATAGGTTAGGTTTTCTTTTGATTATGCAAAAAGAACTAGGAATTCGTTGCTATGTCGACTTATGAGGAAAAGCTCAAGAATTAAGAGAATGTAGAAGGCGCGCGTTGAGCGAGGGAAGCGAGCCTGAAAATGTAATCCGTGGCTGTAGTACAGTTTTAAAAGTTAGTAATGCAAGTAAATCATTAAGGCTGCCGACAGCGTGAAAGATTTTGGGGGGGGTCATGACCCCCAGGACCCCCCCCCCCCCCCCCCTCGGACCGCGCCTGCTAACCCACACTTCTTCTTAAAGAGTTTCTGGACAGAAAGGATTCTTTAGGATACACAGAAAAGAATATCAATTGATGTGTCCAACAATCATAGTTTTTAAGGAACAACGATTCCCGCGTATTTTTGTTTTTTGCCATTTTCTCGGAAAAAACTTTTTGGGATTAACGGCCTTCTAGTCAAAGGACGGCAGAATGAGTGTCAAGGCAATCAATAAACACACGTGCTACAGTAATAATCTTACGACTTTGGCAGTTTAAATATCGCCTGATTAGCGTGGGTTTATCCTCGTCCTGTTAGGAAATATCCGAACTGATAAGGTTAACATTAATATAGTCCACGTGCAGGCTAACTTTGAAATTAACAAATAGTTAACATTTGGGTAGTAGGTAGCTAGGTCTTGTAGTTATTGTTTGACCAATACCGCTGTACCGCGCCTTAGGAATACGCGGCGAGGCGGGGGGCAGTGTTGACCAATGAGCGGAGGGCGCGACGCCGTGCGCCGAGAGCTTTGACTAATTAGCGGCCTGCACTGCTCCCCCGTCTCGCCGCGCGCCTTCCTAAGGCGCGGTACAGCGGTATTGGTCAAACTTTAGAAGAAAGCCACATCAGCTTTCTTTTTCTAAGACGAAGCCGGTATGTATGTATGTTCATCTGTTACCTCATAACTTCTAAACTACCGATCATAATTTGACAAATGAGGTATCACTGCCCTCACAGAAATTAAGACAGGTACAAAAATGGTTAAGGTAAAGCCGTGGTCGCATGCCTATAAAACTATAATGGCATGCAACCACGACTTTACCATGGAATGGGCCTGCGCTTGATCTCGATCTCGCCTACTTTTCCTCGAGAACCTTTAAGACCAGGCAATTCAAAGACAATTTCCGCGCAAACTCCGCCCCCATGGTGGTGCCACTCCAGTATGTGTTAAACGCTAACACATCAATAATAAAGTTGAATATCGCGTGTGCTCTTTAGTCGTGTTCGAGCACGGAACTAAATGTCGTAAGTCTCAATTCTTATTTCGTTTATTACTTAAGTAATAATTGATCTAGAGAAAAAATATCTTATATCTGGGTAATAAACTATGTTTTCTTACTGTCAATAATGATTTTAGACATAAAAGCAGAGTAATCTTGTTTTTGTTGCAAATAATCATTAAAAAACAATATTTTCGAATAAAAAATTAATCGAGCGAAAATGTTCCAATTCGCGTCGTGCCTGTCTGCGGGCCTTCATACAGCCGCAAATCCCGCAAATTTTCTACCGTTACTTCTCGAGGCAGCCCTAGCTCCAATATTGATCCGACATCCACGTACGCGTAAATCTTAAAATTCCAGTGATTCATCAGAGTTAACTAAAAATAGATGAATGGACGTTTAGTATATTGTGTAACGCTTGTAGAAAAAATATCGACGTATCTGATACCGCTAATGTGCGTAAATCTGTAGAGTACAAATTAACTTGTTAATCTGCAGATTATCTGGTCGAGTCCGATAAAGTGGAAATAATTGTTTTAGTTCTTAGATTAACTAGATAATCTGTAGAATTCTTAGGTAATCTGCAGACTAAAGACCAAGCATTAACTCCGAAAATCAAGCTTGTGCTAAAAAGTTAGTGACAGAAACGAAGCGTTAAAACCATCTGCGACGATAAGGCTTGCGTGGGACCGCCGGAGCGTCGCAGCGCCGGAGTCGTGACAAAAATCATGCTTGCTGCATATTGCGTGCTTGCTTGCATGCTGCATGCATGATGTATGCTTATTTGCATATTTGAAAAATAAAACGTCAGCAAAAAACGAGAAAGAAGTGTTTCGCTCATTGTCTTCCGCGATTTAACGGTGTAGCATTCGTTAATATGCAGATTAACTAGGTAGAATGCAGATATCCACTAATTTAAGTAACATTTTAAACTTTAACGGATCAATTCCGGTAATTTGCAGATTACCTAGTTCATGCGAATATAAACGTATTCCGTATTCTAACGGTAACATATCGATACATCGATCTTTTTGTTCGATATATCGATATTTTATATCGATATCTATAATTTCGAAAATATCGAAAACTTATTAAATACAATATAATTATTACCAATAGCAATACCGTTGTCATCACTGACTAAAACCGCTGTAATTCAGAGCCGTAAAAAAGTAGACTTATTTTTATCAATGTTTAAGTAATTTAAGATTTTACGTCAGAAATGATGTTTCTAGTTTGTTATATATTTATGAATGAAAAAACAAACAATAGAATGTCTTAAAGTATAGATAGTGCAATCCACGAAGACGCGCCCCACTGCGCTCCGCGCCGTACTAGAGTTCAGCTTACAGTACAGTAATCGCGGAGTGGGGCGCGTCTTCGTGGATTGCACTATCTATACCACTGTTTTTTTTTTAATTACACCGATATATCGATATAATATCGATGTTTTTCTTGTATCGATGTATCGAAATCGATACTTCTCAATATTTTTTTAAAATATCGATCTATATATCGATAGTTTTTGGCACTTCTTGCATCCCTAGTTTAGTATCGTTTTCCTTTACCCGAGCGTAGTAACAAGTTATATGCGTATTGTGCTCGGATTAATAAATTATATCAATAATACATAATATGTTGGAACGTGGAAGTCTGACATCGTTCAAAACAGGTTTTGTTCGTTTCGAAAGATTTCTAGATCTATCATGCGTCCGCCTCATTTATTTATCAGGTTGTTTTTGTTTTTCAATTTTATTTAATATCACACAAACTATTTAGATACCATTCTTTATTATAATTATCGCACACTAACTTATTGTATTTAAGTACACATATTGCAGTACAAAAGTGATTTACATCCGTCACCTCACACTCAGGTCCAGTTGAAAACCAGCGTCAGGCACAAGGACGCTGGTTTTCAAATTTAGACAACGTAGACAACTGTTGTCTGGCATTTTTTCTGAACTGTGCCTATTTGCCGCAGCCGCGAGGCACACTTTCCTGCAAATTTCTTACAACGCCCTTTGTTTTAGTAAGTATAATTATGTTGTGGTTGTGTGCCTTTTAGTCTGTACTAAATAAACATATTTTCTTTCTTTTTTTATGTTTTTTGCAATAGGCCTGCATCAATTTTTTTTTCCGTCTTTTCGGTTATTAAAAAATATTGAACACATATTTTTTCTTTTTTGGCGTAATCAAAAGATTACGGCGATACATTGAATTAAAATGTGGCATGACGTCACGCTTTGCTAGATTTTATACTGAGTTGTGACGTAGCGAGCCCCCACTCCCCAACTTTAATGCGTGTTTTCTAAGTTATTTTTGATTAATAATAATAAAGCAAAAATACAAGTCTAATGTTTTTTTATTATCTAATATACGGACTAAATAGATTTTTTTTTTTTACTTAGGCAACTACCGTATTCTAACCAAAAACATACAAAGAAGGAAAGAAAAAAAATGAATTAAATAAATTCTCCATTGTTATAGTGACAACAGCGCAACCGCAGATTTTGGATAATTACAACCATGTGTAATATGGAGTTTTTCAATAGGAAAATGAGTAATGAATTTTGAATTATTCATAACAATAGAAAAAAAACAAAGTTGATAGAAACAAAGTAAAGCATGAATGAATGAATTCAGAGATGAAGATGAAACAATATTTTCTCATATTGTCCTATCAAAGTAAAATAATACCTTCGGAAGGTAACAGTCATTAACTCATTATGTCAATCAGGTTCACGGTCTTTATCATCGACTTACAAAGGGCAACACACATGCTGTCACATTATCTTTTCTAAATGATAATAATCAAATGTTATCTGAAAATCTGATTAAAAGAAATACACAGCACTATGCAAATGACAAATTCCACAACCGGACACTATAACAAAGTTATATCATTTCATCAAGTGGTTTAGTTTTGTTTTTTATTAATATTATATAGGGAATTAAAATAAAATTTACGTAAATAACAACAAAATTATATACATAGGTACTAATTTGACTAAAACTATTCACTAACTAAAATATTGCGTCGAAAAATTCCTCCGCATCGCTGTCGACTGGTAATGTACCCAAGAGACTGGCGGCATTGCCACGTTGTATGGCAATGCTTAGCCTCTGGCCAAGGTAAAAGCCAGCCCTTGGGTCACGGGAAGTGTCAACCATCCATTTCGAAATTTTTTCTCGAACACACAGACAAATGACCGTATTACTATTTAAAGATGAAGAAGAGAGGGAGAGAGAGAGAAGAAATAGAACGTCTAAGACAATGTTCTTAGAGAAGACCGAGGGAGGACAAGGGCACACTATCAATGGCAATGCTAATAACTTGGTCAATTCAACAATATTCATTGCGTTATTTACGCTGTCGAGCAGACAAATTTTTCAAAGATATGAAGCAAAATGGAGTATGAGGCAACTCTTAACATATAACTTTACTCACATTAAAAAGGACTATTTTAGAATAGAATAGAATAATATTTATTTGCTTAAAAACATGGTATAAAAAGATGGTATAAAAAATAACAAGAGCATACATGTTATGGTGTGTTGTGTTGTCATGTTATGTGTGGTATTGTAAACTAGAGACCAGAGGCCCATGGGCGGCTTTAAAACTCTAACAACACCAAGTTAGTCACTAACAACACGAAAAGAAAAAGAAGATTGTAAATTATAGTTTTTATCTGAAGGTGGAAATAAACTATTTTATTTATGTTTTTTATTCAAATTCCTTTAGATTATGATTGATGGTGTGCAGTTGTAATAAATATGGATGAAATAAAAGGAGTACGTAAGGATCGTGGTGTCGTTCTGTAGTTTCTGCCCCAAGGGTAAAAAGCATGAAATGAGGAATTTTATCAGGCTGATAGAAGGTGAAGGTGTTCACAATATATAAATATAGGGAAGCGAGCGACCACACCTCAATAGTATACAGTGGCGAGGTGGATGACCTAATAAAACTCGCATAGAATCAACTCCGGCGAGAGAACGCCCCCGACTTGCACGCTGCCAACTTGTTTTAGTTGCGAACTGGCATATCTAGATATCTTTATAATGTATGAAGTATGCATAACATTATCGGTCAAAGCTTGCAAAATGCCAGCGTCTCGTTTACAATTAAAATATTAATACATAATAGGATTTTCCTTGTCCATTTTATAGCTTAAATACCGTTTTGTTTTTAAAAAATTTGGCAAGTGCTCACTGAGAGTCTATGTCGTCCAGGGTCTACGCAAGAAGTTCCAAAACAACATAATACGGAGCGTTGGATCCGCAAATTAATTATATTTCCAATTTTACTAGATGCGTTTATAAATCAAAATTCAAAAGTGTTTTATTCAAATTAGGCTAAGAATCAGCACTTTTCGAACGTCAAAATTACATAAGAAAATCCCCCAAAACGCCCACCCTTCACCACTTCCTAGTGCCTTTCGCTGGGAAGATAAGTGGCGCAACAAACTCCCCAACAGCACAGCTGTCTGTTCAAGTCCGCAAAGACATCCGCAAATCAATCCGTCAAGACATCCGCAAATCGGTCTAGCTCCGCAATTCAGCCATTTTAAGCCTTTCTATTTAATAGTAGATTATACACCAAGGGGATAAAACAGTGGCTTATATCACGGCCGCTATATTGAATCCCGAGCGTAACGAAAGAGTTCAAAGTTAACTCCTGAGCGAACTAGCGGTTTTAAGACAAGAATCCACCGAGGGATTCAAGCTTATCTCCCGAGAAGAATACTCTACTTTTCACACCTTCTGCGAGATAATAAAAAGCAATTCGATTTAGTTTTTCTGTAAAAGTATTCATAGGAAAGTTGAAATTCCAAATTCAAATCACATTACTGAACAGTGGGTTATAATAATAAAATTATGTACGCTATTATTGTCCAGCTAAGTAAATCATTATAGCCCTAGAGTATCTAGGTCTATAATGACTTACTTTAGGTTATGTTTGCATGACATATAATTTGACTTTATGAAGCAGGTGGTGTGAACAAATGTAAAGATTTTCAAGATGTGCTTCAATACTGTTACATTAAATTGAGTCCTTCGCTTATTAAAAATCCTCATATAATAATTGTAGGAGTCCATCAAGGATGTTTGTATGATATTAAGCTGATTACATTATCAGGTTCATGAGTACGAGTTAGTTCCGTGCGATAAACTCTGACATGACAGTTACGATAACCGAACAAGTGCAGTTTAATTACCCGATTATAACCATGACGTCACAAATCCCACGTTATATTAAACATGCTTCGAGGTACACCTACCCTTCTACAATTTTGATGAAAACTAAGGATATAGAATCAAATAAGATAAGTATACTATCGCAATAGGTTACAATGATAGATCAAGTTGGAAATAAATTAATGTTTTAGCTTACCGTTCTTTCTGACTTATTTCATTTTTCTCGGCTCCTAAGAGTCGTAGCGTGATGTTACATAGCCTATAACCTTCCTCAAGAAATTGGCTATCACAAACAAAATATAAAGAAATTGTATCTCTATAAAACTTTTAATATACAATGCCGCCCATGAGCATGTGACTGCCCGAATTTTACTGAATATTATCGAAATTTTCGAAAATTAACTTTAAGGGGGGTCTATCTTAATTTATTTTTTTCTTATATATTTTTTTTAAATCTCTATCTCTATGATTTATGGACTTACACTTTTGTTTTATACCATATTTTTTTATTTATCCTCTTCCGTTTTTTTTTCCTAGTCGACAAATTTTAATAAACAAATGTTAGTTAATTCAATAAAATAACACATAAGCTTAAAGAAATAATAAACAGAATCCAAATCGAGCCAAAAACATCGGAGATTTCGCAAACGCTTCTCAAAAAAATAAAAAATTGAATAACATGAAAAATATTAAACATAAATGAATTAATTTTCGGTAATTTTTCATGAATATTCAGAAAAATACGGGCGGACACATGCCCATTGCCGACATAGTATTATAATATTATTAGTATAGATAAGGCAGAAGAAACTAGCAGGGGGACATAAGATTTTATTCATACATGGACCGTTAAAGTGGTATACCTACCTACGCGACTAAATTGTGTTGACTATGCCCGTCATAAATGGGTGAAAACTATTTAAACCTCAACCACATAGTTTTAGGCATTTAGGTAATTCCCCGAAAAATCAAGTCAGGGAAAGTATGAAACAATTATTTATTTTAAACTAGCAGCACCCCGCGGTTTCACCCGCATAAGTCTCGATCCCGTGGGAATATCGGGATAAAAAGTATCCTATGTCCTTCTCCAGGTCATGGTCTACCCATATGCCAAATTTCATCCAAATCCGTTCAGCCGTTTTAGCGTGATGCCGTGACCAAGGGGAATAAGGATTCATTTTTTTTAAACAACCGAACTACTGTGACTTTAACATGTATTCATGGTAATAATAAGTCATTATTTAATTGAATAAGTCCACGAAATCGCTTAACAGTGGTCACACATTCCGAGTGTAATGACGACTTATTATATTATTGGTTTGACCGAGGACGGCTTAAGGAAAAAAATATTCGATCTCTGTGGTCAACCAATTTATCAATTGAACATACTACATTTTACGAAACACTGTAATCAAATGAAATTGTTAATAAAAAAACTCGTGCGGTCGGGGGACCCCCGTCAGGAACGAAGTTCTTTCTCACGTTTGATTTAAAACAAAAACAAATGTTTAGCGGCCGCCATCTTGGATTTACGTTTCGACCCCAATATCGGCTTTAACACCCTCGAAAACCATGAAAACGACGCCCATGACGAAAAATTTGAAAATTTTCACAGCCGCCATTTTGGATTTTCATTTTGATTTCACTATCGGCTTTTGCACCCTTGAAAACCATGAAAACGATACCCATGATGAAAAATTTGAACATTTTCAGAGCTGCTATCTTGGATTTTCATTTTGAACAAATTCACACTTTCTCTTTCTCTCTCTCTCTCTCATGCAGTGTACTCGGGCCGATGTGTACAATTTTATCCCACGACACTGTAATCACTTTACTCCTTTCTTTTGTTTTTTTCTGCCGGCCTTCTCTCTCTCTTTCATTCTCTTCAAAGTAGAAGAAGACAGGCGCAAGTATTAACACTTTTTAGCGTGACGACTTCTGAAAGTTCACAAGCCGCATTAAAGAACTTTGTTCCAATAAAGAGTGTAGTGTAAGAAATGTAGTGAGAAGGTCCGAGGAACACTTGAGGAAGCAAGTCCTCTCTACATGAATTCAGGTCCAAAGAAGCGAGGTAGACCCCTTCTCATTTGGATGTCTGTAATTAACAACGACTATCACATAATTGAATTTATCTGTAATTGCTTCATTTTTAATTATTTTTGCCTATTGTGATAAAATAATCTTATTTCAGGCGCATCCCCTTCACATATAATAGGCCTGTGTTTTTTTTTGTACGTCTTGTAGATTATTAAAAATATTGAACACGTATTTTTTTTTTCGACGTAACCATAAGATTACGGCGATACATTGAGTTAAAATATGGCATGACTTCACGCCTTGCTAGATTTAATAGTGCGTTGTGACGTAGCGAGCCCCCACTGCCCAACTTTAATGCATGTTTTCCAAGTTATTTTTGATTAATATGATAAAGCAAAAAATACGTGTCTAATATTTTTTTATTATCTGAAAGACGGACTAAATAGAATTTCTTTTTTTTTACCAAGGCATTTACCCTATTATGTATACAAAATATTTTAAAACATTTTAACGGTGGAGTTTCTTGCCCATTCTTTTCCATACGAAAACTACCTTTTGGAAGGGGTGACTAGAATCAATTATATTATTTTGTAAATTTTGACGTTCAAAAGTGCCGTTTATGTGCCTAATTGAAATTAATTATTTGACTTTGAACCTGAAGCAAGCCCAAGTGACTGACTCGACGACCCAAAACCGAAACATCTGGCGAAGAATGACGAGGAAAGCCGAACCCAAATGTAACTAAGTAAATATTTACACTATTTTACACATGAATGAATTTCCTTTAACGTTTGGAAATTATTTTCGGAATACAGGTTTTTGAAACTATGAGAAGTCAGTGCACATGTATCACACGTGGGTAACTCGCACGCGATGAACAATGAGTAACAGCAACCTGTATAGTCGTAAACACAATGTGCGTCAAAATGCAAGCGCACGAGTACTTCCTACTTTATTTCAATTTAATCATTTATTATTCGTACTCATTCATTCATTCATTCGTATTCATACACGTAGATTTATTAAGTTTAAATTTTTTTAAACGATTTTAAATTAAAAGAACTAACTAGAACTCTGGACTTCTACGTGAACAACTGAAATGATGAAAAGGGGTTTATCAAATCAATTTATGTCAAATATTTTTACAAAAAGGAGTATTCTTCTGAGTGTTCCAACTTTCGATACCGACACTACGTATGAATCAAAATGTAAACAAACTCTGTTCAGGTTAAATTCTGTGTTTCTGATCCATTTGTTTACATTTTCATCAAATAGTTTTGGAACAGACCACAGGTACACACGGCTAGACATCAAGCTATACATTTCCAGTTTATGATGATCTCGCATTGTGTAGGATTTCCGTGCAATGCGAGGTCAGCTTATACTGGAAATGTATAGCTTGATGTGTAGCCGTGTGTACAACTCGTTGGCTATCAGCCATAAAGTCCACTACCGTTACTAACCTGAGCGCCTTACTGGCCGGCTGCTCGACGATCTCCACGTAGGGCTGGTCGCGGCGCGCCATGTTCTCGTCTACGGCGCCTGCGCCCACGCCGAACGACGGGTCCGCCAAAGTGATCGCCTCAACTGGTGGAAACGATAAAACATTAATAATCAACATTCAAGAGATTAGGCACACATTAATGCCTACAGATGGCTCTTTAGGAAATTCGAAATACAGGAAAATTTTAAATGCACGGAAGAAGAGGTAGCCGGAATATACAGGTAAATGGCAATGCTCAAAACTAAACGATTTAGAAGATAATGTTAAATTGTAATACACAATCAATTTAAACTGTATTCGTTACATAAATATTATATATTTATTTTAGAAGTATGTATGTAAGTATATTCTCATATTGTATGTTTATATAAAAATTAAAGTTTTTTCTTCATCTTTGATTTACATACATAACATCACGCCTTGTTTCCCCGAAGGGTAGGGGCAGAGGTGCCCCTGTAGCAGATACACCCACAATTCGCCAGTTCTCTTAATTAACCTCGTTCTCTTAGTTAATCTTTGATTTATGTTTTTTGTTTTCTCTTCTACGGTTACACACGTTGTCTACATCTCTTTTTATATACTTTCCTATCGCAGGTATGCTGGGAGAGATTTCTTTAGATATAAGAATCACTTTTGTACGTATTTTTTTTATAGTAATTGGTGGTGTGGGTGGCATTCGAATCCGCGATGGAAACCCTGTATAGTTTATGAGTAAAAGCATCCTGTATAATTGCAAGAATAACTCGTAAAGCATCGAGGCGTTTCGATAGGTGATGGAAACATGCATTACAGCATCAATCATAATCACACTACAGATTACAGCAGTCGAATGCAATTTATAGTTTTCCTTAAATCGCGTAGTTTAGCGCCTACGCCAACGAGCAGTGCTATTTGTTAATGTGTTCGCAGCCTTATATTAAGTGTCATTAGTCACGCAAAACATGGATGGTGGTAATGTGGACCTTTTTGTCAAAAATTTTTTTTTTCGGTTTTTAAACGTACACTTGTGTTTTAATAGTTTTTATTTGTATGCAAATGTTTCATAATTTACTATTACGAGTATATCTGCAGATTTTCATAAAGATATAAATTTAATAGAAAGACACTAACCAATTTAATAAAAATTATCACATAGACAACGTGTTACTTTTGATATCCCATAACTGAGACCAAGTCAAAGAATCAACTAGCTTAAGATTTTTTTATTTATTTTTTTCGTTTTCATTTTTCATGCAAAATAATTCGAAAAAGTCACGATTATTTATGTAAAACACTACGTGAAATATGGCTACGTCGCATTTTCTTAGCTTTAATTACGAATGATTGGTTTAAATGAAAATGATTTACTCGTACTTATTAATCAAACTTATGGTCATTAGGATTGGTGATGTTATCTTCGAAACCATGTATTATTGGAACACTAGTTCTAGGACTTTTTGCATTATTTTTACTTAAAGCATTTTTACCTTTTTATGGGACATCAAAAGGTACACGTTGCAGCATATTATAGCAGGTTTTAAGGAGAAAACCGCAAACAATAATGAGTTAGGTACATCAAAATACGAATTAAAAACAAAACATTTAACTGCGAAGGTCGCATATGAGATGGAATCATTTAGCATATTTATTGCAGATACGCTGTTAAATTAAAAGAAACTAGTTTTTTGAGAGTTACGGACTACTTAGTTGTTGAATAATTAATTGTATTGAGTTTATGTGTTTTGATTAACTACAGTTGTTACAAAGCTGCTTCTGTTGTTTTTCTGCTCGGTTTGGTTGGTGGTAAAGCTTGTTTTAAGTCCGCCATAACAACAATGTTAACAGCATTGTTGTGTTTCGGCAGTTAGAGATAAGACAGCCAGTTCCTCTGTGGTTGAAGATTCCGGGTGAAGCTCGCTTCCACCTTCGGCCTGATCATTACTTACCATCAGGTGAGATGCAGGCCAAGAGCTTCCCCGTCGTGAATAAAACAAAAAATAGCTTGATGTGAAGGATGATAATGGCTAGAAAGAGAGTGACTACCGAGAGGACGACTAATAAAGAAGTATGGAAAAAAAGACCACAAATAAATTGGGAGAAGGACAGGAGAATGATGATGAGGAGTTGTAACAAAGCACTGTTGCCATGGCAACAGATCATCTTCCGTAAATTTAATGAACTAAGCGCACAATCATTTTTGTAGTTATAGTCCGCGCGCGACTGATAGTCACCGCCTGAGGTACACACGGCTACACATCAAGCTATGCATTTCCAGTTTATGCTGATCTCGCATTGTTAAGGATTTCCGTACAATACGAGGTCAGCTTATACTGGAAATGTATAGCTTGATGAGTAGCCGTGTGAACGTAAGCGGTGAGACGGGGAGGGCGCCATTGACAAAATTGACAGACTGGATTAGCTTGGCCTTTGTGTACCTCCCCCGTCTCGCCGCTGACATACCTCAGGCGGTGACTAGCAGTCGCGCGCGGATTATATTATTTGTGGGTAGTAAGTAAAAAAAAAAGTACTTTCTGACTACCTCCGAGAAGAAATGGCGAAACAAAGTCAGGGGTCAACCTTACATTTTAATTTGTAGTTATAGTCTGCGCGCGACTGCTAGTCACCGCCTGATGCATGTAAGCGGTGAGACGGGGAGGGCCATTGACAAAATTGTCAGACTGAGTTAGTTTAGCCTTTGTATACCTCCCCCGTCACATACCTCAGCACGCGTAGTATGACAACCATAGAAATGAGTTTTCTATGGGTTTTGTCGACGTAAGCATAGACAAAATGACAGATCGTGATTGTTCATGTGTCATTTTGTCTATTCTTCCGTCGAAAAAACCCGTTTCTATTGTGGTCATGCTAAGCGTGCTGGCGGTGACTAACAGTCGCGCGCGGACTATATTATTGGTGGGTATTAAGTGTGGACGAAATTAAATTGTTTATTCTGTTAATAGGATATCGGAATCACTTCAATACGTCATTTAAAAAATATAAAATAGCTACATTGTGTCGACATTTCCTATCTGGCTACCCTCGAGAAAAAATGGTGAAACAGACTCTTAGTCCAGACATAAACTTGGTTAGATCATGTGAGGACCATGTAGATTAATGTCTGGAATGGTCTTTTGAGCATGAACTCTAAGCATAAAAGAGATTTATGAAAAACATAGTTACTCACAAACATCACTAATATTCAGCTGTTCCTCATTGTGGGGACCGCCTATACAAATGGCGCTTTCTGTAAAAAAAGAAAATGATACATTTAAAAAAACTGTTTGTTGTAAATAAAGTAAACCAAGTAAATACGTAACTACAATAATCTTCAATTATACACAGCGAAAAACTCTAGGAAGAAAAAAATAAAATAGAATTGCCAAATTATACATTTAAAACCAATAATTTTAAAAGTACGGGAAACTTGAAAAAATTAATATCTATTAAGCACAACTACAGATAGCACAACAGTAAAAGAAAGTAGATACTAAACAAAAGTATGTATGAAACATGATTAAGTCAGTCAGTGAAAAAATACGATCAACAATTCATTTTTTTTTGTTTCATCTTAAAATATTGTTTAAGTAATAAAAATCGAAACAGAAGTAAAATTGAAAGAATATTAACACTTAGTTATTATATGAAATGTTGAAATACAATGTATCGAATAATTTAGTGTCAATGTGTTAATCGATTTTTGTCGCTGACCGTACATGGCACATTAATACAAATCTTAGGTTATTTTAACATACAAAAACAATAACGTATGCCAATAATGGTAATGATTTAATACAGTAATGAAAATAGTTATTTTCTGGGTGAAACTCTATGAATAACAAAATCTTAAAAATAGAGAAGCCCGAATGGTCACATACAAACAAACATGTGTACCTACCTGCTTTCAGTACTCCGTGGTACCTACCTATTATTCGACACGTCGTGTCAGTAAATAAATTAATTAAAAACGCATCCAAATTCAACAGGACATTTAACTAATTTCGGCTTTCAAATTTAGCAAAAACTACCAATACTAATTAAAATAATAATTAAGTACAACTGAACCGAGCCAATGATTGCATGTTATCAAAGGAAATTTTAATAATTATAGTATGAAACTACTACAAACGATCAAGTTATTTTAATCATATATTAACAAAACGGTTGCAATTACAAACTTTAAAACATTACAATTAATTGTAAGTAAATAAAGGGAGTTTTTAAAATAGGTAAACAAAAATAAAATAAATAAATAGGTAAATAATAAATAAAAATAATAGGTAAGTAACATTTTTTTTTTTACGACTTACATTTGGCCAAAAAGATAAAGTATGCAGACATAGACACAGAGACAGCTAACTATGATCCGTTCTAAAAATATCTAATGAAAATATAAACAAATTGATTACAAAACGTACCTGTGGATGCCAATTTTGTAGTGCCTCTTACAAATTAAGTGCTTTGATTTGATTATTCGAATACTTTAAACTTGAAATCACTGTCCAGATGTTTTTTTTTGTTGGACATTGACGTTAATTTTATAACCTCAATTTTCGTTAATGATTTTTCAATAACTTACAATTTAATGTTATTCAAACAAGAATTGTTGGAAAAAATGGTGAGATATAAAATTGAAACCATCTAAATATAGATGAATGTGTTACTAATTCCATTTAGTGAATGATTGCGTAAGAATTTAACCTAAACCGGGTTTGTTTACACTTTCATCACATAATTTTGAAACAGACTTTAAGTACTTACAACTGTCAAATCTTTGATGCACACAGTTCTTATGTTTAAAAAGTATAATAAATAACAGGATCAAACAAAATCATAACGAAATGAAATGCCTGCATATTTGCAACATGTATCATGCCTTGCATACAAAACTTTTTTGTCGACTGTACGAGTACCTGTACTTAGTACATATGTAGATGCATTTCTTGAAAAGTCATTGCATTATTTAATTTCTGATTTATCACGCGTTAATTAACATGTTTGTGGTTTTATTTAAAACATTATTTACAGGTACAAAGAAGACATACATAAAAGAACAACATTAAACATGCAAAGCGATATCTACGTACAAGTGCCCAGTACAGTCAGGTCCATAAAACCTTACACTAACGTCATATTATTGATTTGTTCATTATTTTACATTTTTTTTTTAAAGAGAAAACTTCTTTAGGTTCGTTGGGCATTTTTGTGAGGGGACAAAACCATTGATTTCGCGACACTGTGACGACACACAGCTTTTGACCATTAAAAAAACATCAACGCGTTGATTACCGCGGTGCGTGGAGTAAAAGACATCAACGCGTAAATTACCGCGGTGCCGATTTTTTTTTCAAGTTTTCACTTCTGTCGGCACTCCCGGAGTGCCACTATTTTTTTTGACTTGTGTTATACTCGTAATTATGTTATGTTGTGTGCCTTAAATAAATAAATGTATTTTCTTACTTTCTTTTTTAGATTCAAAAGCAATTTTCTCGAATCTTCAATCGATCTGCCTAGCCTTTTTTCCCAACTATGTTGGGGTCGGCTTCCAGTCTAACCGGATGCAGCTGAATACCAGTATTTTACATGGAGCGACTAGGTATCTGACCTCCACAACCCAGTAACTAGGTATAATACGATATCCCTAAGTAAGACTGATTGTCAGACTTTTGGGCTTCTGACGAGCCGTAACAACTGACACATATCTACAAATGACAACCGGGACTAACGGCTTACGGCCTTTCCCACCCGTACGCAAAATACGCGCTTTGAGGTGGATTTGCGGACACGAACTGCAGCCCGACCCGAGCCCCAAGCCCGCCAGCCCGTCTTACCAATGCCAACTGTAAGGCCGCGCGCACTTTGGATGTGTTTTCGTACGAATTTCACTCGTGCGTACACGTACGAACACGCACGAAAAATCCCAACCTTCCAAGTACAAAGGAAGCGCGCAGACTGGGTGCGACTTAGTCGTACGTATAGTTCCGACGTCCGGAAAACAATCCGAACTTGTTGGGATTTGTTTTATTTGACGGAGAAAAACGTATCCAGTGTGCGCACTCAATTCGTACGACCATTGTCCTACGTGTAAGCACGAGCGAAATTCGTACGAAAACGTATCTCAAAGTGCGCGCGGCCTAAGGTCCATGCTTCCTGAGTACATATAAAAATAATAATAATAGCGACTCCACCATTGTATAGCAATAAATTGTAACAAGTGCGCAGAAAATATTTTATTATAGTTATTAACAGGATTCCATAATTGAGGTAAATTGCTACTGAGTGCATACAAATTAAATACGTGGGTGGAGCACAGATCACTACAGAGGCAAATCATTCAAATCAGTCTTTTTTAAAGTGATTATTAGCATAAATAACGAGGATCGTGGCTAAATAATAACAGCCGCACGGGTCGATCTTCAAGGTTAAGCAACGCTTGCAGGGGTCAGTCTTTGGATAGGTAACCATCCGCCACCAACATACCGAGACCCCTCCGTGCCTTTTAAAGCACGTTAAGCCGTTGGTCCCGGCTGTCATTTGTAGATCTTTGACAGACATAACGGATAGTCAGAAGCCCGAAACTCTGCCAACCAGTCTTGCCAAGGGGTATCGTATTACCCAGTTACTTGGTTGTAGAGGTCAGATAGGCTGTCGCTCCATGTAAAATACTGGTATTCAGCTGCATCCGGTTAGACTTGAAGCTGGTCCCAACATAGTTGGGAAAAGGCTAGGCTAGATGGTATTTGTAAATAAATTCCGGGTATAATTAGAAAAGAGAGAATAAAACGGAACGTCAATATGTTTTAAAAATGGTTTCCGGATGTCAAAAACATAGAAATGGAACAAATAAATTATACGCAGACGCATTTAAATAATTTATCATTGACAAGATGTTTTAGAGAGAACTACTGTAGTACAGTCTGACTATTTTCTTAATGTCCCTCGGGAATCATCGCATTTCCGAATACAAACGAACGCTAATTTCCATGTGCATCAATTATTAGATTTATCGTGTAAAATAATTTGAATTCAGAACTAAGTACTTTATTGTTGTTTTTGTTTTGATTTCCGTGTGAACTATACAGAGCTGTAAAACTATTTTCGTGTCTGCGACTTTAGCAGCTTTCCTCCGATTTTTTTTAAATAAATTACTTTAAGTTAAAAGAGTATTAACAACTCTCTATTACTTCCAAGTCGATTGAGAGCGTCTGGTCTGCACCAAGTGTAAAGGGCAACTGATAGAAATCCGACGACTAACGAAACACGAAGTTTGGCGAAGGACATTAAGAGAATAGTAATACTGTACGTGTACGTCATACGGACTATAAAAGAAACCACAATAAATATAACAGTCAACTGTTCACATTATCTTACGTAAAATGAAAAGCACATAACGGCAACGCATAGAAAATATAATTTGCAGAAGTTCCATTTTTACCCAATGAAGAGCTAACGCACTATATTCTACGAGAGCACAAGTGCACAACAAATGCATAATAATATTTATGTTTGTGCAACATAAATATTTTTTTTTTTTCTGTATTAATAAGAATTGACGTTCTTAGTAATTGATTACAATCTAGCCTAATAGACTCATAAGCAATTTAATTCTAACTTAATATTTTACGAGATAGATTATGTTATATCTAAGAATAGTGTCAATTTGCACTCTTACACAAGGTCAATTTCGTAGCACTTTCTTAGGGTCTGATAATTGGTAAAACACTTTGTTCTTGTGTTATATGTATAGCACAACATTGTTACTATTTATTAATTCACTATTTACACACTACACTAACTCAAATGGTTTAGTTCTCTTTAACCTACGCACTATGTCCGTGTTGTCTAGCAGCTGTATTGCCTCGACATTCACATGTCGGTGGAGTCTGTGTTCGTGGGCTTCAGCAAATTTTTGGATGATGGTGGTGACGAGTTCCATTTTAAGGTCACGGTGGAGGTCGCAACATAAATATGTCAGGAAAATAATTGAGAAGCAGAGACGAAGTGTGAGTTTCCATAATGGTAGCTGATCCAAAAATGAGCGCAAATTTGTGTTGTATTACGAAATGAGGGTACTGGTGTCAGAATTTTTATGCCACCCATGGGGCTCTGACTTGGCTTCACATGCCGTCGAGAAATATCTCTCAGGCCGGTTTCCTCACGATGTTTTCCATCGCCGTTTTTGAAGCAAGTGATAACTGTACAATGCGCACATGAATACGAAAAGTCAGAGGTGCGTGCCTTGGGTTCGAACTCGAAACCTATGACTTGGAAGTCCGACGGCCACACCCATAGAAAAACTGAGTGGTTTTTCTGTAGTCATAATCGTTATGTCGCTAGTCAACACGTCATCATCTGCCCACGCGCCGCGTCACGATCAGACGCAGACTAGGTGACGACGCGTGCGTGTGCGCATATCTCGCGCTAATATCATTAGCTATTCATATTTTTAGTAGCCACTTCATTAATTGGGTGGCACCGTTGTCGAGTAATTCGGCACTGGTGAATTTATGAAACACTAGCTGATGCCCATAGCCTCGCCCGAGTGGAGGTGAGAAATTATCCTACGAGAACGTACCTACTGCCGGAATAAAAAGTATCCTATTTCTTTACCCAGGCTATGGTGTACCTGTGTACAAATTTCTTCGAAATTCGTACAACCATTATGGCGCGAAAAGATAACAAACAGGCACGAGATACATCGCATTTTTTTTTAATCATCAGGATAACAAACAGGCACGAGATACATCGCATTTTTTTTTAAATCCACAGTGGTGATGCTCTTGATCCGCGTCTCACCTGATGATCAGGCCGAAGGTGGAAGAAAGATTCAACCGGTATCCTCAACCATAGAAGGAACTGGCTATCTTACCTCCTAACTGCCGAAACACAACAATGCTGATAACATTGTTGCTATGGCGACAGACTTAGATACGATGGTGGTAGCTAGCCAGGCGAACTTAGAACAAGCCCTACCACCAACTTAACCGAGCAGAAAATTTTGCCCCACTGGCAATTGAACCTGGAATCTCTGGGTCTGACGCAAGTGGTCAAACCTAACCACTAGATTACAGAGGCGGTAATATTAGTATGGATTTGCCCAGGAACGTGTCAGAGATAAAAAATAATGTATTTTCAACACAATATTACCTACTCTTGCCGATTGGAATATTTGATAGGATTTTAATTACATAAAATTCCATTACATAATCTAATAGTTACTTAATGACTTTCCAATACTAATGACTTTTTTCATAATCGTTAGCCTTTTCCCAACTATGTTGGGGTCGGCTTCCAGTCTAACCGGATGCAGCTGGATACCTACCAGTATTTTACATGGAGCGACTACCTATCTGACCTCCATAACCCAGTTACTGGGTAAAACGCTACTCCTTTGGTAAGAGTGGTTGTCAGACTTTCGGGCTTCTCACGACCCGTCAAAGATCCACGAATGACAGCCGGGTCCAACGGCTTAACGTGCTTTCCGATAACACTGCGGATCCTCCTTAACTTGGTTATGAACGACCCATGCAGCAGCTAGTTTCGTAAACCTCTGCTTAGAGGTTCGCACACTATGTATACTCCTTCTTGTCGTGTGGTTAGTGACTAATCTGATGACAGAGTTTAAAGCCGCCCATGGGCCTCTAACTTGGCTTCACATGCCGTCGAGAAATTATCCCTCAGGCATGCCAGTTTCCTCACGATGTTTTCTTTCACCGTTTTTAAAGCAAGTGACAATTATACAATACGCACATGAATCCGAAAAGTCAGAAGTGCGTGCCTTGGGTTCAAACTCGAGACCTATGACTTGGCAGTCTGACGGTCACACCACTAGGCTATCACTGCTCTCTCTGCATACTATTCTATTAATTAATATTACATAATCGTCATTTGTCTGATGGGTAGTTCTAGGTTACAGGTATAATAATAAACATATTGAGATAGGCCATTACTTATCATCTCTATGCATTCACAACATTAACATGGTTACGTACAGTACAACTATGTTCTTAATGTCCCTCGGCAAACCTCGTGTTTCGTCAGTCGTCGGATTTCTATCAGTTGCCCTGTGCCTTGGTGCAGACCGGACGCTCTTAATCGACTTGGAAGTATAAGTTTTTATTTAGCTGTGGTATTTACCCCACACAAATTCGAATACCTGCTATGTAAATAACAGTGACAGGAACTTAACATCTCACCCACCTACTAAGTGGGAAAAAATACGTATGATTGAAGATAACTCAAAGACTACTCAAACAAAGTTATAAAAAATTATATGGGACCACCTCTGAAGTATGACCTACCAAACAAAAAATAATCATTAAAGTCAATTCATAATTGGCGGAGTAATCGCGTAACAAACATACAAAAAAAGAAAAACGTAGTTGAATTGAGAACCTCCTCCTTTTGGAAGTCGGTTAAAAATGGTAGGAAAGCTGCTAAAGTCGCAGGCACGACAGGCTCATAATATAGTTCACACGAAAATCAAAACAAAACAACAATAAAGTACTTACTTCTGAATTCAAATTATTATACAAGATAAATCCAATAATTGATGGACATGGAAATTAGCATTCGTTTGTATTCGGAAATGCGATGATTCCCGAGGGACATTAAGCAAATAGAATTACAGTAGAAACCTACTGACGGTGAGGTTCTTATCTATTACTGGGTTTACCATCATAATTTCAGTCACCATTGGGTTATTTTAAGAATTATTTCGCAATGTCACAGTTTTCCTTATTTCCCTGTTTTATGTAATCGCTACGTAGCAGCGATATTTACGAGTTCCATATGTATACGTTTTAGTTCATAATACTTTTTTTTTAAATGCTTTATTATAGGGATGTAACGATACATAGCTTTCTCGATACGATACCGTAGTAAAGTAAATAATCGGTGTTACCGATACCGGTCCCGATATCGATGGCTTAGTAGATAATAAATCAAATAAATAATGAAGTACGTACCTCGGGCGTTTGTATAACTTTTGTATTTTAGACACAATTGTTTAATAGTGCGTTATAGTCCTCACTTCACTGTGTGAATAAACGGAATCACGAATAGCGGTGACGTGAAACAGGCACTACAATATCACTCAGCCAACGCTCAGGTATAACTCCAAACACTGCCGTTTGCAGTGTTGCGATTAGCGATGTAAAACGACGTAATTTACGGTATTTTACGGTAAAATATGGTAATTTTCGGTAAAAAAAAAACGTACTAATACAGTCATACCCACTAAAACACTACAAATACGGAAGTGAGTATGTTTATGTGTATCATGTGTATGTCACTACTTCACTATTAACGGATAAAAGGATTCGAATGCAATTTTCCGGAGATATAAGCAGTATTGAAACTTAAAAAAAAACAGAAAACTGGGCTCGTGCGACTCATGCGTACTAAAAATCCCTAAAACTTAATTCTCAAGTCAAGAATTCAAGATATGAATCACACCATGTCATGGATTATAATAATATCATCCATGTGCAGAGGCAGAGCAGAGGACAGCACAAATTAAAATTTTAAACTCCATAAGTCGCCGGTAATTTTACCGAAATTTATATTTATAAATGACCGTGTAAAATACCCGTATTTTACCAGCGTTTTTCGTAAAATTACGTAATTTTGCAACCCTAGTTGGAATGTCGCTAAGCATGCGCTGGAGCGACAATGCAGCACGCGCGTCGTCGTTTCGCGCGCTTTTCGAACTGTTTGATATCGATTTTTTTTATAATCGGCGATGCCGATATATCGGGCTGCCGATTCTATGTATACAAATGATTTGTTCAAAGACTAGACACAGGCAAAAAGTTATTTGACAAAGCGCGATGCCAGCAGGGCTAACATGACAAGCGCGAGAACGCTCTTTTTCTCGTTTTATCGTAATTTGTCCACGATTCTGACGTCATTCTAATCCCTAACATGACCGCAAACGACGAGAAAACTCGACAAAGGCACTTTGACACTTCTTTATCGCGCGACGATAAACCGATGTTGTAAATGATTAAAAACAAATTATTTTTATGATAGCAACATCGGCTTGAAGTTCTGTTTCATTCATTCAATTTTATGCATGGAATTATGTACTTTATTGAATAAACGTCTCTGTCTCTTAATTATTCTCTCTTTTAATTATTTATGATTAGTTTTTTATGTAACCGACTTTTTGATTAAAATTAAATTTATTTGTTTGGCATGCTGAAATTAAAATACAAAATGACGGAAATTAAAATTAGTGGCATCTATACTCATTAGATAATCACCACAAATGACAAATGGGCCGACGATCGCAATTTGACAAATCGAAGTTTATTATTGTTCAAATAGATTTCGTTAATTACCTAATTAATTAATTTATTTAATCATCATAATTATTTTTAAAAAAAATATATTGCCTACAATAAGTACGACTATGAATCTGCCATCTTTTTTTCTAGTTTTTTTATGTATCATAATTTTGTCTTTTTGTCTACTCTCTATCGTCGTTAAAATCGACGACGACTAAATTCGACAAAATGACTGATTATATCGTGTTGAACTGTCAAAAATCGAGATAAATAACGTGTCATGTTAGGGTTTGTCGACAAAACATCAAGTTTGACAGAACGAGTCGAGTATTTTGTATGGCGTAGCTGTCAGAAAACGATAAAACTACAGAAATAGACAAAAATTTGTCGCGCGAGAGTGGATATATGTCGCGTGTGTCATGTTAGGCCTGCTGGTTACGTAATGTAACGATAAACGGTAGATAGAGTCAATGTATAATGATTTAGGCCATTCTTGGCGCGCAAATACTTGACGGCACGTGAATTGTGAAGGTGAAGAACCTGCTACATGAGTTACCATAAACAAGTTTACAACTTTGTATATTTGTTTGGACTATTAATTTTAAGAAGTTGAGCGACTCATCGTGTAATCTCAAATATTTAAGGTAAAAATAATATTGCCGGGCGCAGTGGAATTACGATTCGAGTCTCAAGGACTTAGGTAGTGGCCACACGTCTCAATTGCATAACTTTTAATCAACGAACCCGTAGTATGGATATCTTTCTTATTACTCTCCCAAACTCTTAAAGAACTCGAAGAAGTAACGAACGGAAATTCAGTCAACGCTGCACATTTCAAATAATGTCATACATTTATCTAATATATTTAAACGAGCAATTCTTGTATAAATATAATCTGAAATTCCTAGTGCGGGGCAACGTTTTTTAAAAAAGAAAGATAAAATCTCGGAAACGGCTCCAACGATTTTCATGAAATTTTGTATGCAGGGGATTTCGGGGGCGATAAATCGATCTAGCTAGGTTTCATATTTAGAAAAGGTCGTTCAAAAAATAAAGGTCATCCAGATATTAACTTTTGAGCATGAATGCACTTGTAAATACAAACTTGCGCACAGAGACACGTATTGAAAAACTAAAACAGTACTAACTAACCATAATGACGATACGGAAGGAAAACAAAGAAATCGGACCTTCTGGACTAGTGCGATATTATGATGCAAACTTCCTTATATTTGTTCAAGATCAACGGAAAAACATTTCATGTCAGATTATTAAGAACAGGATAAAAGCAAAAAGCCAATCGATGATGATATTAGTAAGTAATAAACAAGTTGTAAGATTAACACGGGTTGAGATTCTAAGAACCGAATGCATTGTGCAGGTATCTACTAACAAGTTGAGTAATAACAAATGCACAGAAACCGGTCATCATCTACCTAGCTTTTTCCTTTGTTAGGGTCAGCTTCCAGTCTAACCGGATGCAGCTGAATACTAGTATTTTACATGGAGCGACTGCCTATCTGACCTCCACAACCTAATTACTAGGTAACACGATACTCCTTGGTAAGACTGGTTGTCAGTCTTTTGGGCTTCTAAGTACCCGTAACGACTGTCAAAGATCTACAAATGACAGCAGGGACCAACGGCTTAGCGTGCTTTCCGAGGCACGAAGGGGTCTTGGTATGTAAAGATGGTCACCCATCCACGGACCAACCACGGCAAACGTATTTTAACCTGTTCGATCCACCTGTGCGGCTGTTATTACTTATCCGAAGCACAGAAACCGGTATTACATTTTAAATCTAAAAACGTGAATAATTTGCCAATAGACCATGCTACAATATTATGGAGCGGGAGAGGAAGACCAAAGAAAAGATGGAAGGATTGTGTGAGGAATGATATGAAAGAGAAGGGAGTGAATGATAGTGTGACGGTTGACAGGGGAGAGTGGAAAGAAGAAAGTGTTGCGCCGACCGCAAGTAACATGGGACAAGGGCAGGAAAATGACGATGAGGCCATGCTACAATATTTGGATGTCTTTTCAGAAATAAATGTTTTAAATCGAGCTATGGGCGAAAAGACTAAGGGGTCCCAAACAACAGACAAATACTACAAAGATGGCGGGGCGAACTGGACTTATCTAAAGAACTAGACCCAGAAGGCAGTAGACAGAAACGAGCGGAAATTAGGGAATAAGACCTTTGCTCTACAGTGGGATGCTAAGTAGGTCTTAATTTAAAAAAGGGAGCTTTACAGTAGTCGCATATGATTTGTATATGACATCTTGGCTGACGTATATATGATAATAAACAATATTCATCATCATCACCGTCATCGTCATCATCATTCTGTTTACAACTTTTCGGAAACTGGGTTGATATCATCTGACAAACAACTCTAGCGCCACGCGCGCTCATTGGTCAAATCAAATGGAGCGCGCTTCCCTAGCTTCCTGTTACACACTTCCGTTCCTTTTCACGAAATTACTCCCACAGATTGCAGAAAAACGAGGGGAAAGATGTTACACATCAAAAACAAAAGTAGGTACCTATTTAAAACTTCGTACATAGACATTTAGAACTCAATAGTCATTAGACTCATCAATCATCACAATGATTGATAAAATATATTATGTAGGTTCGTTTCTAGCGTTAGTCACTATAGTAGCGTTACTCAGCCACTTGAACCAGATAAAGTTACAGCTATTATCTTACCAAATCTATCAAAACAATAAATCTTATTATTAAAGTGACAAGTCTGATTCAAAAGTTCAAGTATCAATCAAAAAGGTGAATCAATCATGCACACGAACTGGCTAACATGTCTCAACCAACAGACAAGGAAAAAGAAGATATGATAGTTCAACAAAATAAGGGGTTCATATAAAAGAAAAGTGGTTGGTGATGTTAAGTTTTTCAATCAATTATATTAACCTTTAAAGGCCCTATTTGACAGATGATGACTCATCTGTCAAGCCCCGCGACCACCCACGACGCCAAAGATTTATGACTCACCTTCAGATAAACAAAATACTCAAGTTTCCTAGAAGGCGTCGAACGATAAAGCCTATTGTTTTCGGTTCTCGGATAGATAAGGAACCCAACATAAATATTTATAACTTTCGTGAGAAATGTTTACTAAGATTTATTACGCGTTTTTGTTCGCGAGTCTATTGTCCACCAATTTTACGATTTCTGATAAAACTAGCTAACCAATTCACACGAAATTTTGCAGGGTACATTATGGATAGATAAGTTATCTAACAAAAGCGTTTTTAGAGACAAACATTCAAAAAAAAAAATTCAAAAAATCTAGATTTTAGATGACCTAGAATTTCTAATGCTTACGTAACTTTCTCCGTCCCATTAAAATATTTTTTTGTATTATTTTGTTCTAAATGTTGTCTAATACGATGATACATGTAATATAGAAAAGAAATAATTACTTACGGATCAGATCCATACAGAAAAACCACAAAATATCACAACTTTCACTTTGACGGGAACTTTCTCTTATCTGTTTGTTTACACTTTTTTGGTTGGGTCAAAATAGGTATAATATGATGTTATTTAGTGCGAATATTATCTAAAACGATGTAATATTTACTTCAAAATGAAAATATCACCACTTTCCGACGATTTACACACAAAAACCATTAAAAAACGAATTATTACAGCGAACGCGCGCGTCCCGGAGGTGACGTTTGACTGACATTTTACCGCGCGGGAATGTCATTTTCAACATTTTTTTAAAATGTTGCCTATTCATATTTTTGCTTTTAGTCGATTTAGGGCCGATTTTTCAATCCTCAGATAAATCGTTAAATAGTTGTCTAGCGTATAAAATTATCTAGCTGTTGATCAGGCGAATAAATATTTTAAATTTTTCAATCGTGTAATAACTGAAGAATAGTAATCTGGGGTCTTTGTTAACTAACTTCACACTATCATGTGCAAGCGAGATGAACAGATACAGTATTCAACGTGTTAGATAAGAATAGAAACAAAACGTATGTTTGACATTTTGACGAGAATTCTTATCTTTTGTTTAGATCCACAGATGGTCAGCCACAAAAGGCGACCTTTTTTTTTTGTTGTTGTTTTTTGTAGCTAAGTTGATAGGAGTAGGCAAGTATTTACCTAAAATAGATCAGTTATAAAGAAATTTGCTGTGTGTTAACTGTTTTCGACTTGGTACTAAAAGTTGATCCTAGTGGTTTAAAATAGTTAAATAATGTCGTCCCGAAAACGTAAGTAAATTAATATATTTCGAGACATTTAAAAAAAACTATCGTCAATTGAATCAAGAACATCCATGTTTTCAATAATACAAAAGCACGAAAACACGCAGAGGCAAAGCAAATTAAAACCCCAAACAAAACAAACGTCAAAACATCATTTATTCCCTAGAATAAGGTACTAACTGAAGCTTGAAGGGACAGATAAGTTTATTCCTCCGTTTCGGGCTTTGTTCGTCAGATACTGACTACCTGACTATTGAAAAATCCAGAATCATGCTATCTGTGGAATAAACGCTATTTGATTCTTTATCTGAGGATTGAAAAATCGGCCCTTATTTGACAAGAATATTTATCCGCCCGATAGTGAAATAGACCACAGACAATTTTAACCTTTATTTATATTAGAAAATAATGTTTTAAATCGCTTGGAACGACCGTTACCAATTGGTCACAGTGGGGCTTGACGGTACTGGAAATTACCGTTACCAATTGGCCGCACTCGGGCTTTAGCGGTATTTGATGCTTAAGGAAAAGCGCAATAAGTAATAATCGATGGAACACGAACCCCGACATAACCAAGTCTACAAGGAAATGGAAATATTACCTTACCATCCATCAACGCGTTATCTAGAAAGATTGTAATGTACGCAGGATTTTGTTTCTTTTAAACCAAGATATTAATCTAGATTTAAAAGAGTGTCCTCGGAGTTTCTTGCCCGTTTTTCTCCATAGTGATCTACGTTTTGGAATGGGCAACTAGCTTCAACTTTCTGACTAACTGACCGATTCCTTGACAGTTCAAACGTGCCTGTAAATGGTTTAATTTAAATAAATAGTTTGAGTTTATTGATCCCTCAATCATTACAAAAAACCCCTTTCAAATCTCCATCATTTCTGATTAGGGATGTAACGATTCCGATTCCGATGCCGATATATCGGCATCGCCGATTATAATATACAACCGATATCAAACAGTTCGAAAAGCGAACAAAACGACGACCCGCGCAACATTGCTACTCCGTCGTAGGCGGGACTGGCGGGAGAGCCACGCAGCACAAGCTTAGCGACATGGCAACACGGCAAACGGCAATGTTTGCAGTTTGCTGAGCGTTGGCTGTGCGATCTATTGTTTTGTGCATGTTTTACGTCATCGCTATTCGTAATTCTGTTTATTCACACAATGAAGTGAGGATTATAACGCACTATCAAACAGTTGTGTCCGAAATACAAAATAAAAAAGACATACAAACGCCCGAGGTACATACTCCATTATTTATTTGACTTATTATCTACTAAGCCATTGATATCGGCATCGGTATCGGTATCGCCGATTATTTATTTACTACAATATTCGGTATCGTGTCGAGAAAATTATGTATCGTTACATCCCTATTTCTGACATTGAATCAGGCCCTAGCTTTATACGGTTTAATATTACTCTCAACATCATCATAATGTATATCGTTCACGATATTATCAGTTTGGGAGTCAGTTTAGAACTTATGCAAAATATCTGTGACTGGCTTACGGGATGCGCTTATTTTCCTCATATATGTAACGAGGATAAGTTATGGTTACTTCTAACTTGTTTCAAGTATTAAGGATCATTTATGTAATTGATATTTTCGTTTGAAACGCGCGAGTCAAGCACTTGTAAATCGAAAACATTGCCATATAAGCTGGGACATAAGCATTAGGGCATTAGCCCAAATGTATGGATTACCAGCTTCTAAGAATCGGGTCGTATATGGATTGACGATTATTAGAATCTATTGGGTCATTTGTACCAACGTTGGCTCTGCATCGCAATGTGTGGCGCCAATCGTGAAGGTCCGAGTGCGGTCAGTGTGGTTGCACCGCGTTGAACTTGGAATGTGCAAAGGAATCGTGATAACAATGCGTAGGAGTCGTCATCGGGCGATATAAATACTAAATACATGATTCTGTTATCCTTTGTATTGAAATAACTTTTATGGACTATATCGCATTTCGTATAATTTTTACATGACATTGTATGGTTTTTTTCTATTGTATCCTACCCTATACTATTAAATGAGCAATATTTGTATATATATAATTTTTATACATATATATTTGTAATCACGTGCTCGAAAACGGCTTTAACGATTTCGATGAAAGTTGCATTAAAGGGGGTTTACGTTTAATATATGGGAAAATTAATTTTCTCTATTTTCACAGCCTCGGGAATGTGATACAACGTTGGTATACCTGGACGATATGTTTATCTATTTTCACCCGAGCAGAGCTCGGTCCACCAGGTACTTTGTATGGTATGATAATGAACGAAGACCTGATGAATCCGTTGGATTTGAGAAACCCCAATCATCGTCAAGTGATGGATGTCTTTCGACTTGATGATGATGATGATGTGAAAGATAAGTAACTAAGTAAGTAGATATAGAGGTAGATATACGAATATACTTTATTACAAGAAAAAGAAGCACTTCTAACCGCAGCATTACAATTAGCAGACGATGCGATAGTGCAATTATACCTTTCAGTTTATCTTTTAATCCGATTAATCATGTCTAATGAAAAACTGATTTAATCGTAAATACTTTTGTTATTATCAATTTTAAATCACCAGTAACGTTAGGACCTACCTACCAGAATATTTCCCGGCATTGATTTATAAACAATTTTACTCCTTGAGAAAGTGAGAACTCAATCTGAACCTGCCTAAGTATCAATATATTGAACATTAATAAATCGATGAGGCTACGTCAAGCTACTTAAGAGCGGCCAACCCGTCAAACTTTTCATACAAACGCTCGTACGCTATTATGGCGTTGTAACACATTTTTCTTTGAAAATTTTAAACAAATAGGTATCTTGTGTGTTTCTATGAAAGCAAAAAAGAAAAATTTGGAGAAACAAATTCAGTTTAAACCTCCAAAAATCTGCTTTTTTTTTCACAAATATTACCTGATCTTTGGCCGTTCATAATGAAATCATAAGTTGTTAAAGTAAAGAAAACATTTTCATAGAAACCTCGCACATTGACATGAAATTTCCGCACACTATTAGCCGTACAATATTATCGCGTTCTCACTTGCGCTGGACGAAACACCAAGGTTTTCGACCATGCTCGCGTTGATGATAGACGGGCCGGGAAGGGGCCCTCTTAATAACGCTAGTCAGTATAAAAATCAAGAACCTATTCAAATTAAACAGAGAATCAGCACTTTTTGAATGTCAAAAGATACAAAAGAAAGCCTCAAAGCTCACCTTTCAACATGCCATTCGGAACATGCATATGAATGATGTATCTCAGTCATCTTACTGAAGCAAGTAAGACTCGCAAAACCAGAAATAACAGAGTCCCTTCATAACTTCACTGGCCTCTTTATTTATCGTTCTGCTGTCCTGTGTCCAGCTAAGGTTTTGGAGAGTCAATGTGAATGTCAAAAGAACGATACATTATTACTTATTACAGTGTCGTTCATTTAATTGTTATCTACAGACGCCGCCGGTTTGCAGAGTGCCAGTGATTCATCAAATGTATATTACACTAATGCTGCGGCCGCATCTGCGTCTATCATGACGAAGCAATGCGTGCCTAAGCTTCGTATGTTTTGCTCGCTAAAAAGTTATCGCGCTAATTTAATTATTTGTAACGAATTATCGTACAATATAGATAGCTCTCCTTTATTTCGACAGATTGTCTATTTAGTCCGGTGACAACAGTCGAATTGAACAACGGTAGTCCGCCCGCACACTAAAACCATTTGATGTACCCAGGCGATAAAAGTGCTACGCAGCCCGAACTATCGCGATGATAACCTATAATGGTTGGTCACATCTGCGTGTATCGTATCACTGTGTGAAGCTTCGTCACCATAAATGCAGATGCGGCCGCAGCATTACGATATTATTTACAATCCACAAGACATGAATGTCTGATCCACTGAGACCTTGCATGAAATTGTCGGACTTACCACGTTATTGTTGCTTCAATAACGTGAAAAATCCGACATTATTTTTGTCGAACTTATCACGTTATTGAAGTACCTAAAGATGCGAATATGTACAAGAATAACTCATTTAAAGGTATTAGATATAATATAAATCTCGATGTTTTGCCAAGTTGCAGAAACCGTGAGAAGCTCTGTTCGCTAATATATCTCATAAAAGAACCCATCCAATATTCAATGCACATGAGCCTAAATGAAAAGCAATGTATCACGAAATTCTGCAATGCGAGATTACAAATACCTTGATTGATGTAAATTGGCCTCTGAATAGCACGTCTAAATTGGCGCATTAGATTGGACAACTGTATAGCAAAACTAGCCTAGATACAATCAAAGATGGACAAGACAGCGATACGATGGAAGATGGATAGAAAGACATCAATGACGAGCAGTTATAAAAGAAAGTTTTGGCTGCAACACATAAGGTCAATAAAAAGAGCTAAGAGGAAATGCCCATAATCAACCTATAATGTTCCCACTGCTGGGTCACAGACCTCCTCTCAGTGAGAAGGGCTCATTGCGGGTTCTGGCCGGACAGAACTCGTAAGTCGCGACCTTTGACACTGCTCGGAGGCGAAATCAATGTTAGTAAAGTAGTATTTCATTAATTGCACGAAGAATCTGTCAATGATGCAATTAAATATTGATAGAAGACGACAGTATCTGGCTATTTTATGGTCAATTCAATTACTATGTCTCCGATATAGCAATCTGTCGCAATTTATGCGCAGTTGACCTTTACACGGAGCGTATCGTTGTAATATACAATGTAGACATAACTTCTAATGATAATTATGGTATCATTTGTAAACAATAAACAACGTAATAGTTTTTAACGATTCTTAACTGCACATATGCTGGTTAAAGGACTTTAAAGGACAATGACTCATAAAATTAAACACAATAGAAACGGATTTTGTCGACGGAAGAATAGACAAAATGACAGATAAACAATCGCAATCTGTCATTTTGTCTATTCTTCCGTCGGCAAAACCCGTTTCTATGGTTGTGATGCTACGCGTGCTGGTCGGCAGTTGCATTTAGTGCTGAAACTAATTTATTAATGTAATTGCCTTCTTGGTTTAGTTTGCCACAATAGACCTTTACAATTTGAACAGAATGCTAAGCATCTCATCGGCATCAGGGATTACTTTCTTAATACGACTGGATCAGCAGTACACGTTGCATGACAACCATAGAAACGGGTTTTGTCGACGGAAGAATAGAGAAAATGACAGATTGTGATTGTTAATCTGTCATTTTGTCTATTCTTCCGTCGAAAAACCCGTTTCTATTGCGGTCATGCTAAGCCTGCTGATTTGGAATAGAATATCAATGAAATGTGAGCAGTGAATGAGAAATCACTGAATAAAGAGTCTTTCCTAAAGATACCTCAACGGATAAAAGTACAGGGGAATAAAGACGCCTACGATCGTCTATGGAATGACGTCAGCAAATAGAGAGCTTCAGACGAAGCCGTCTGGATTTACGTCACACATCTCCCGGTGACGTCAAAGGCGCTTGTTAAAGCTCCCGGCCATTATTGATCCGATATTATGAAGTTCGGAATGTCTGTACTTATTAATAAAATATTAATCATTTTATAAATGTAGTCTGATATGGAAGCTAGTAAAATTTAATTACGAAATACATAAAGGCTGATTGGTATCGTCAGAGAACTTCGGCCTTAATGAAATTGCGTTTTTATTATTGCAGTGTTATTTATTTCTAAGATTATATTTTGCTTGCCTGGTAGCAAACTTAATTGGTCTAGTAGAACATGATGATAGAGATACAGAAAAAGTTACTAAAGCTTACAAAAAAAACTGTCAATAAATAAATTGTATACAATTTATTACTTTGTATGCTCTAACAGTCTTAAAATAATAATTATGTACAT
Organism: Agrochola litura; assembly: GCA_949152395.1. Taxonomy (NCBI): domain Eukaryota; kingdom Metazoa; phylum Arthropoda; class Insecta; order Lepidoptera; family Noctuidae; genus Agrochola; species Agrochola litura. The sequence goes on along the minus strand of OX424495.1, from coordinate 23,510,373 downwards.
GTATACAGGGTTAATGGTAATATATGTCGGCAATCCATTAGGGGGATGTGGGAGAGGTCATTTGCAACCAAATAAACGCCTAAGCAAATGTCAACCATTTTTGGAGTAATTTGACATTGTTTAAAAAAGGAGGGGAAATAATCACAGAGCATCAAAAATCTTAAATAACGTAGCTTTTAAGCCACTTAACCTTTTCGTTTCAAATTAAAGTTTCACTTTGAATTTAAATATTATTTATTACTCGAACATTAAATGTATATAACATACGAATTTTATTAATGACAAGGTAAACACTTGTTTACTTCGCGGTGTACGGCTTAACGATTGATTAAATCGTTTTATCGTTTTTCTGTTAACAACAATACTTCCTCAATGGTCATGGCTTTGAGATTATACAAGCAGCGATAGCAGATTATAATACATAATACTTTTAAGTATTATGTATTATAATCTACTATCGCCAAAAGAGCAGGCCTAAAGCAAAATTGCCAATCATACATAATTATGATTTTTCAATCATGAAATTGGCAACACTAACGTGTAAAAAAATAAAAATAAAATGAGCAACTACGTGATATTTGCAAGTATTATGTTTGTGGAACAGAATATTAAAATAATAAAATGTAATTTTTTTTAAACCAAAAACAGTTAAGTATCAAAATACGGCAGTGCTTTTTGCACGTTTTTAGTGACATTCAATTTTTTTTTAACAATCATCTGCTTGGTTTGTCCTCAATCCGATACCCAGAAAAACAAAGCTGAAGCCAAGAAATACAATATTAGTATGGTTAAGAACATGCCTTCGAATAAGGATCTTAACAGGGTTCATTTTGCAGAACAGAACCCTAATTGCGTAACACACGATCAATCACAATCTGTTTAATTTTGGCAAATTTTTCGAACAGATGAAGCAATGGATTGGCACTTTCCTTCAAAATGATTGAGATTATGATTGATCGTATGTTACGCAATTAGGGTGCGGATTGCTATTTTCATCGAGACCACGAGATATTATGGAATTATGAAGGAGGTTAGAGATTGTTCCTTAAAATTTTGAGAAACAAGTAGAAAGGGCAAACGAAAATAGTACAAGTAGCAGAGAAGGTATAAAATCAAAATGTGATCATGGATCAAAATCCGTGAACAATTAATAAAAAATCCATAATAAACGTCATTCTACTAAGTGCAGACTTATGTATCGACGGTTCTTCAAAATCCAAAACCGGTCACAATACAAGTCTGCTTGAAATCAAAACAAGTTGACGAATAAAAATAAAAATCTGTTATTAATAGGAAAATGTAAAGGTCTCATACCCAAGTTCATGTTGCTCGGCTTAAGCAACGAGTTTCTACACACACACACATAACACAACTCTGTCTGTCTGTTACCTTTTCACGTCTAGACAACGGATTTGGATGAAAAGCCAATGACCAAAAATGGTGCAATTTGAATTTTCAATCAATAAAAAAAACATTAATTAGATGCGGAATAATATGGCGAACAACAGAGAATATGAGGTTATATAGAAGAGTTACCGAGTTACACATAAAATCAAGTTCAAATATATCATCTCGGACTGCATTTTTGTATGTTTCATCATCTCGTATGTTTTATGTATGTCCACGGATTTCTTCCGCCAATTGAGGACCGATTTTGAAAATTCTTTTTTGTTTTAACCAGTATCCTTCCGAGGTGGTTCCATATAAATTTTATTAACTTTGCTTGGATCATTTTAGAATTACCTTCAAAAATACGTATTTTTTCCCAATTAATATGTGGATGATATGATAAGTTCCTGTCACTGTTATTTAAGTACATAGCAGGTAGTGGTATTCGCATTTGTGTGGGGTAGGTACCATAACTAAAAAGTGAAAAATAAAAAATAAACTACAAAAATAAAACAACAGACTTCCAAAACAAACACTACAGAGTGAAAAATCCAAAACAATGTATTTCTGGCAAATAAACATTTGATTTGATTTGATTTGGCACACAAAAAGACCATGACCATTAGGAGTTTAGGGCACAGGATTTTTATCCAGGTAGTACGTTCCCGTGGGATAATTTCCAACCTCATTTAATAAAAGTTAAAGGATGAGAGCCTGAAAGCGATGAGCCTTATTTTCGAAGACAGAAAATCTGTGAATGTTGAAGTAAAGGAAGATGGGCTAGCATTTTGGCACCGTCACAACCGGTGTAACCAAAGAATACCAATATTCTCCAGCGTTAGATGCGACATAGTCACAAGAAATGGTTCGAGGAATTTGGTGGACAATATTGGATGCCGGCCACAATATGTTGTCAGCTCGAGTTTGCGTGGGCACAGAATAATACAAAGGCGCACTCCGCATTTTAGGTATGAAGCTACAAGTACGCAGCGGGCTCGTCTTGTCGGGCCTATTCAGTGAGCGTAACGTAGTCAGAAGATATTAAGAGTTACGCGATAGAAAGAGAGGCAACTTCTAGGTGAACATAATTGTAGGTTATTAGCGCTGTGAGACATGCACGCTTAGCATGACCACAATACAAACGGGTTTTGTCGACGGAAGAATAGACAAAATGACAGTACAACATAAACAATCATAAATCTGACATTTTGTCTATTCTTCCGTCGAAAAAACCCGTTTCTATGGTTGTCATGTTACGCGTGCTAAATTGCATTTTATTGTGTCGCAGCAAGCGTAGCTTTTTATTTAAATGGTTTTGCGGAGTGAACTATCTGTATTAATCTGTGGCGTGGGGAAGGAAAGTTAGAGAAAGTAGGCAAGATTAAATTATGTTTTATAACCTAATTATATGAACAATAGTAAGGAAATGTCTATTGGCTGATTATGGTTGCTAACTCATTAAGATTAAATCAACATATGAAGGAAAATGTACAAAATGAGGTACTTAATTATAAAAAATGTATGCGTACGTAATAATCAAAGCCATGTGGATATGACGCATGCTTCCCTCAACTTTTTCTCCTTTTTTTAATTTAATTTTTTTATTTTTATTGCGTCATGTTTACCGCAAATAAACGTTTTTTCTTTCTTCTTTCATGTTGAAGCAAAAAATGCTGTCGCGGTTAATAGATATTTTAACTGCGTCTGAACTGAACTAATTTATCACAAAAACGACCGACAGATTTGCTCAATTTGAAACCTAAACGATAATAATATTATTAAAACAATTAAAATTATTTCAAACGAAATTTAGAAAAATACTTCGTGTTCAGTTACTTAAAACCTTTCATACCCATTACAGTTTTGTACTAAGTTTGGAATCGGCAACAAAATAACCCCAAGTAGACTTGAAGGGTCATCGTCAGCTGCCTAGCCTTTTCCCAACTACGTTGGGGTCGGCTTCCAATCTAACCGGATACAGCTGAATATCAGTATTTTATATGGAGCGACTGCCTATCTGACCTCCACAACCCAGTAACTGGTTGTCAGACTTTCGGGCTTCTGACTGTACCCGTAACAACTGTCAAAGACTTACGAATGACAGCCGGGACCAACTGTTTAACGTGCTTTTCGAGGCACGGAAAGATGGTCACCCATCCACGGACCAACCGCGACAGGCGTAGCTTAATTTGAACGATCGACCCGTGCAGCTGTTATTACTTAATCATAACTTGAAGGGTAGAAAATTTAAATAAGGTACCTATTATAAAGTGGCTAATTAGCTTCCCGAAATAACTATTGGGTTAACATAAGTCTAATGAATTAGAAATGATAGTATGATTATGACTAAGGTAGGTAATGGGAGTCAACAGATATGCGTAATATATTGAAATAAGATAGTCAAATGAGGAAAATAATACTAAAATAATAGGTAGGTATTTTTTATTTCAAAAAGGAAGTTCAAAGGCTATGACCGGGGCAGATAAGGGAAGCAGGAAAACGTGAATCACCTAGCATTGAGAACTCATAATATGTATTTAGTAACGAAAACAGTACTAATCGTTTTGATAAGAGAAAAAATTGCAACTCCAGTACTTAGACCAAATAAAAAACCAAAACAGCGCTGCGAACAATACAGTGAAGCATGCCAAAACTACACCTCCGCCCTGTGCATACATGCTCACATTTACAACCAATGAAACTACACCTCACTCTGTGCACACATGTTTAAACCGGCTTCACGTCACTGTTGACAGCGCTGTCATGGTTTTTTATTTAGTCTGAGTTTCAGTACTTATCCTTGGATGGTAGCTGAGTTCTACGAATAATGAGCTTTTATAAATGTGAAGAGAAAAGTTTGTAAACGGACTAAACAGACAGAGACGTTGCTGGGGAGTTTGTTGTGCCACTTCTTCCCAACATAAATAAGTACTAGAGGGTGGTGAAGCGTGGGCGTTGTGGGGGCTGTATATTTATAACTTTTGACCTTCAAAGGGTCCTTATTCTCAGCCCAATTTGAACAATTTATTTTGATCGGAGGAATGACTCAAACATCGAAATTACGATAGCGACATATTAGAAGGTTCCCTTAACTGTTGACAATAAAAGATAGCAGTACATGAACAAGTGATTGCGCTAGAAAATAGCCTTTATTACAATGCACAGTGGATGCCTTACTGCACACGAACTGCATACAAATGACCCCTTATTAGTTTTATTCACAATTCTGAATTTATAAGCGAAATCATTGTATGCGTGTATGATGAGTTGATGACTTATAATTTAAGAGTACCCGCTATACTTTGTTGAATGCAACAAGGATTTATGGCAAGATAAACTTGCCAATGACATTAATTTATATGGAGTTGGTAGCACTATGATAAGAAGCAATAGTGTGTGGATATCACAATAGAAACGGGTTTTGTCGACGGAAGAATAGAGAAAATGACAGATTGTGATTTTTTATCTGAATTTTGTCTATTCTTCCGTCGACAACGTTGTTGCTGTTACTAAACATGTGTCGATTGCATGTGCCACGGACACTCAATGAAGTCAAAATGATTATTTGTGTTTTGAAAGGAAACTGTCCAGAACTGGGCGTTGACGGCCAGACAATTGAAGTCCAATTATGGACATGAATCACCTCAAGAATACCACCGGCAACGACCCGAGATTAATGACAAAGACTTGTTAGGATGAGGAAAAATATTAATATAAAAAGCTCACATTAGTAACATAAAGGTGATAGAGTAAATAACCATTACAGGTAAAATAAACAACAAAGCTAACAGTTACAAATATGAATTGCAAACAAAATTCTATTTACAATTTATTTTAAGTAAGGTAGGCACAGGTTACCGGAAAACAGCCCATAAGTATCCCGTTTCAACGTGCAATAATATTTAGGCAATTACATTTAGGTGTCGCTTATAAAAGCTAGGGACGCATCCGATACCGAAATATCAGCGAAATTTAGATTTTTCCGATACGTCGGTATCGACGATATTTATTTGCCGATACACCAATACATTTCAAACGCGCGTTTAAAAAACCTAAGTAAACACGTATAAAAAGATGGCGCAAAAGTACTTCGGTTTCCAAATGAGTTCTGTCGCATCCGAGAGCCTATTTTCTACAAACTCAAACTCAAAGCATTTGTTTCAAATAAACCAATTACAGGTAGGTACTTTTGAATTGTCAAGGGGTCGGTCAGTCAGAAAGATGAAGCTAGTTGCCCATTCCAAAGCGTAGTAGGTACCTATGGAGAAGAACGGGCAAGAAACTCCACGGACACTCTTTTAAATAAAAAAATTGTTACAAAATATTGGTTACATTATTCATGTTGAAATTATACATGTGAGAACAATGTAGAAAGACGTGCACGTTAAAAGCGTCCGTAACAAAAAACAAAAATAAAAACAATTCAAAAATTAAAATAAACCGTGGCAGTTAAGAGATGACCAGTCCCTACTGACGGCGCCCGTTCACGAACATGACGCATGGATCAGCACCATTTAGCTCAATCATTTTGAAGGGAACTTAATGATCCAACACACACGCCACCATCAGCGAGACATTTGAGTGAGCATGACACTCTCAGCCGCCAGGGCACATTCAAGTCAATGAAAGACGTACCCAGGTAATGGTAGCTTTATGGAATGTACGTGGTCACAATGCCCACACATGTGATATGCAATTATACAATACAAAGAGATTGAATTTATACAAAGAAAGATAGTTTTTACAATCTTCATCAGCCGCAACAACACTTTCGAATGCTCATCAATTAATTTATGTGCCCTTGTGGAGCTGGACCAGCGCTAAGCCAAGCATTTTTATCAGCGATGTAATCCCCCAACTTATAATATGCTTGGCAGCATAGTGTGCGTTTTATACAAGATTTAAATTTCGTTTCGTTCAGTTGGAGTATGTGGGGAGGTATTTTATTATAACATTTTAAACAGTACCCCATGAAGGATGAGTCTACTTTAGCCAGTCTGAAACCCGGTTGAACTAATTGGTCCCTATTTCTAGTCCTACAATTGTGTCTATCACCTCTTTTACTGAAAAGACTTAGATGTTTCCTTACATACATGATGTTTTCATAGATATATTGACAAGGTACCGTCATGATGTTAATATCTTTAAACAGTTCCCTTAGAGAATCGCGTCTGCGGAGGCCATGACTCGATATCTGCCGCCCGTCCCCATAGTAAAATACCGTAAGACATAATACTATGGAAGTAACTGAAATAGACTAGTCTCGCGGTATCTACATCAGTAAATTGACGGATTTTTCTCACAGCATATGCTGCTGAACTTAGCCGTCCCGTAAGAGATGTTAAATGAGGACCCCATTGCAGCCTTGAGTCGAGCGTGATCCCCAGGAAAACAGTTTTATCGACGAATTCTAGTTTCTCTTTATTCAATACTATGTCACAATCACTACTTTTAACATTTGGTAAAGCAAATCTTATGCATTTAGTTTTTTTCCCATTTAATACTACATTATTAGCAGTGAACCAATTTTGGACTTGCAGTAGGGCGTTATTTACGTCGTCAAGATTTGATGCACGTCTATTTATCTTAAAAATTAGGGAAGTAGCGTCAGCAAATAACACCATTTGAGGTTGGTTTTTTAATAGATGGGGTAGATCATTAATATATACTAAAAAGAGGAAAGGACCCAATATCGAGCCTTGTGGAACACCCATTTTTACTTTTAGACCGAGTGAATTGACACCATTAATTTGAACTTGCTGTTGTCTATCATTTAAATAAGATTTTACTAAACTGAGTGCAAGTTTACCTAGTCCGTAATGCTCAAGTTTCAAGAGTAAGGTTTCATGATTTACGCAGTCAAATGCCTTGGAGAGGTCACAAAAGATTCCTATGGCATCTTGGGCCTCCTCCCACGCTGTAAATATGTGTTTTAATAAAGTGACACCGGCGTCAGTCGTACAACATCCTTTTGTGAAACCATATTGCTGATCGTGTAAGATTTGGTTGGTGTTAAAATGATTAAGCATCTGATTGAGCATTACCTTTTCGAACACCTTGCTGAATACCGGCAGCACAGATACTGGCCTATAATTGTTGGTGTCTTTACTGTCCCCAGATTTAAAAAGTGGTATACAGCAGCACGCTTAGCATGACCACAATAGAAACGGGTTTTGTTGACAGAAGAATAGACAAAATGACAGATAAACAATCACATTCTGTCATTTTGTCTATTCTTCCATCGACAAAACCCGTTTTTATGGTTATCAGGCTACGCGTGCTGGCCTCACCCAAACGGACTTGCAAAATCGCTTTTCTCCGCATTTGATTTCTATAATTAACTGAAAATATTATAATAATTTGTTTTTTTTTAATAGTCAGTCGTTTTAACCACCTGTATCGCCGATAAGTATTCATGAATATCGGTATCGTATCGGCCAAAATGCGTATCGATGCATCCCTAGTGAAAACGGTCATTGGCATGTAATAAGTAAGTATCACAGGTAAGTACAGACGCCAGCACATCAAGCTACCCGAAACTGTCAAATTTTCCCAATCAACTTTAACCCTTATACTTTTACTATAAAGTTGAAAATCTATTAAAGAAGTTTGACAGATTGTAGTAGCTTGTAGTGCTGGCGTCTGTACCTAACCTACCTACTTACTTTAGGGTACGAATGAAACTTAGGGCGGCTCCCTATGCATACTTTAAAATGCCCTTGAAAATATATTTTTTTATGCTGGTGTGGTAATGTTCTGTTTGCATGTTCAGACTATTAAAAATAAATGAGTTTTACTGCCAGGGTTTGTAACCCTATTTGTAGAAAAGAGAAAGGATGGTATCTAAAATTAGACGCACGTATTTTTCTGACATAAAATGAGTAAGAAAATAATATGAATGATGAAGTGAGGTAATTTTTCAGTAGCTAATTTGTGCAGGGTAGATAGAGTACCTGGTTACCTAATCATTTTGCTTAAGAAAAAAAAATATTCCACGATAAAAGAATGAACAACTGTGTTCAATATTCTCTGACTCATGTTCTATTAAGAATCAGCGATTTACATAAAAACGAAAATTAAAACTAATAAATGCTAATAATGTAGCAAGTCATTTTATTACAATAAGTAACGTCACAACTAATAATGCAAATGTTTTACTATAGTAGATTTACTGATGCTTTAGAAAATAAGAATATTCAAATAAATATGATGTCAACTTAGCACTTCTAAAAAGAAATTGAAAAAAAATATATTTTTTCAGTTAAAGCTCAAAATATTTTAATTTCTTAAATAATTAGCTGACCCAGCAAACTTCGTTCCGCCTAACAGTCAATGAATGTGCATGTTTAGTATTTTAAAATTTCTACCCTACCTACCCTACCTAGATATCAAAAAAGCCGATCCACACAAAATATATGAGAACGTGAATTTTCTTCATATTTTTTTTTTCGTGAGTTTTTCCATATTTATACCTTCCCTGGACTACGACAAAAATTTCAAAACCAAAATCAGCTAAATCGGCCCAGCCGTTTTCGAGTTTTAACGAGAGTAACGAACAGCAATTGATTTTTATATAAATTACTCAAAAGAAAATAGGGCCCACTAAGTTTTTTGGCTGTTGTTTAAAACTATGAATGATTAAGTGGTTTTTATGGATAGATGTGTTTGGAGTACGAATTTAAAAATGGTTTAAATCTATTCAGTGGTAAAATTTGTTTATTTTGATCGATTTACACAAACAAAACACTTTTTAGGGAAATAAACTCAAATTAACTTGAAAAATAAACTTAGTCCATTTGATGAAAAATTTTATGATTAGTAGCGAGGGGGGCCTTCTCTGCTCTGTAGGCCTTCTCTGGGCTAATCTGGTATACTTCAATAAGATGGGTAACATTTTGTTCCGGAATTCGTTCCCAACCGAGTTTTAGCGCATTAATGAGCTCCTGTTGACTGTAAACATGGCTCTAGTTTTCTTTAAGGCTTCTTTTCGATTGATCCCGTAAATACTAGATGGGGTTGAGATCGGGACTCATAGCTGGCTATGGAAAAACCGTGATATTGGCCTCTGAAAGTGCTTTTTGTGTGGCACGAGCCGTATGTTTGCGAGCATTTTCATGCATAAAAAACAAAGTCAGCGACCACTCTTTGTGAAAATGGGATGACATGAGGTTGGATTATCCGCTCAACGTAACTGGCGGCGGTTACAGTACCCTCATCCAAAATTACTAGCTCTGTTTTGCCTACAAAGCTTATTCCTGCCCATACCATAACACTTGGGTCTCCAAAACGGTCTGTTCCGTGGATGTATGGTTCTGTAAAACGTTTACATTTTTTTTTTCCACACGTGGACTCGTTTATCAGCACTGGAAACCTTGACCTAACATTCATCTCTAAAGGATAGCCCTCCAGTTATACATTGCCCAGTTCAAATGCTCGCGAGCGTATCTTTATCGCGCTGCACGATTGGCTCTTGTCAGTTTGAGTCGAACAGCTCGCACTCAGGAACGTTCAACATCTTCGTGGAGATGATTACGAATGGTTTGATCACTGACTCTAGCACCAGTTGATTGCCGCAGCCAGATTTGTAAGGCCCGGGCGGTTACAGTACGCTCTCATCGTACAGTTTACCTGATATACCGGCCTTTCTAGGAAGTTGAGGCGCAAATTCTTCCTGATTCAGGCCTCTTAGTTACACTCCCGATCTCCTGGAAGTGTTCCCATACGTTTCGAATAGCTTGTCGCGACGCACCGAAAAGTATTGCTACAGATCTCTGAGACACTCCCTCCTGAAGCATAGCAACAGCTCTTGCTGCGCTTTCCATGTACATATGACGACGAAAACCAGGCATAGTAATCATGATTAATACCGAAATAAAAAAGCTGTGACTGACGGGTAACGTCAACGCTTAGAATCGGACTGAGAACACAAGTCACAGAATTTGTGCAACAAGTGTTTTTTCAAGCACTTCACACTTTTTCTGTCTACCCACTTGAATTCAACGCTAAAATTGATGCTCGAAACATTGTTAAGGATCCATAAACATGTTAAGAATAAAGTTGTACTAAACTTTATTCTTAACATGTTTATGGATCCTTTTACTTCACAAATGCTTACCTAATTTTGATTCTTAGACGAAGTTCTAAATTAACTTAGGGTGGGCCCTATTTTGTTTTGAGTAGTTTATAATATATAGATGATTGAAATAATGCCTATAAAACATAAACGAAATTAAAATAATTTACTAAATACCGCATGCAGACATGGTATGAAAACACCAGGCGTTGTTAGGTTTTATAAATTATGTTTTTTCTTCTTTTCTTAACGGACCAGCAATAATATTGTCCAATTTTCTATTAGAGTGGTGTCAAAGGTGACTTTAGAGCACCAGTTTTCAATCAAATTATAAATAATAAAGTTAAACAAAAACATACCTAAATAATGAATGATGTTTTTTATCACTTCCTCGAAATCGTCCAAAACCATGTTTACCCCTGACTTTCGTTGGCACTTTATGACAGTATACTTCATTCTACCATTCGATATTCGCTGGGCTGCAGCCGGAGACCAACTGACATAGCTTCTCCCAACATATAGTTAAGCCAGATGACCCTATCCTATCACAAGAGATAACGACTCACCCACACATGAGCGGATATCAGAAAAACAAAATTCGGAAATCCGAAATTACAGTATAGCCCAGTCAATAACAGCACCAAATGTATCGTTTTTAAAACTCAATTAATTATTTAAATATTTTTTTTTTATAAATTGCATTTCTCCGGTCAACCTAGGAGACTGTCGACTGCTTAACCAGATTTTCCTGTGGGTACCTCAATAAATTAAGGCCTTTAGCCAGGGCATACAACTTAAATAGGTACTAAACGAGTACACACTATGAGCACCCAATGTAGGGTACGAATCTTGGCTTAGGGCATTGCTGGGGGAGGGCAGCTAGGGACAAGCTGGATCGGATTAATATTTAAGTTATTACCTGCTTTGTTCCTCTTAACTTTTTCACCAGATATGGCAGGTTTGTAAAAATTTGGTTTTAAGCATTAAAAATCAATTAAAACCCACCAATTTTTATGACAACCAGCATTATTAAACCAATAGCCATGAAAATTTTGGTTTATATTATTTGTTTCCATTCTGTTTAGTAAATTGAGTTATTATGCTGTAACATAATCATAATCGCGCTTGCTTGCTAAGATTATTAAGTTAATTACATTCTACCCACATAAGTAATTTAATTTACAATTTTACGTTTGATTTAATACTGTGACATCGTAATGCATGACATAAAACTGCAGTAAACTAAATAAATAAATGCCCATACTACATATTGCTACCCACGCTGAGTGACATAATTAGCCCGAGATATTTTATTAACACGTTGATGGTTTACCAACAAAGTAACTTTTAAATATTTCATAGATTCAAGGAACTTGTAATAAATTATGGACTTAGAGCTTACTTATAATAATAATAATAAGCCTTTTTATTCTGAACTTTTCATAAATATGAGTACAATACATTCTTATTATAATATGTCCTGAAGCTCAGTTTGCCTCTTGACATAGGCCTCCTCTAACAATTTCCATTGGGACCTGTTACTTGCTACTCTTCTCCAGTGAAGTGAGCTTACTTAGCATTTTAAAATAAATATTACAACATAGAAAACATAACTATGCCAATAACAAGAAACACAAAACATGAACATTTGCATGCCACACAACTTTATTATCGTTTTCTCAATTAAATAAAAAAGTTCATAGTTAATTAACATTGCATTGGAAAGTAACAACTTAATATCAACAAAAAATGAAAAGGGAAAGAGCAGAGCAGTGGTGGCCCAGTGGTAACAGCCGCAACTTACGACTTGACTTTATGTAAATAATTTCACCACCACTGCTCTCAAAACGGGGAAGGAAAACATTGTGAGGAAACTGGCATGTCCTAAAACCAAACGTTCGAAGACTTGTGACATCTGCAACCCGTACTGGGCCTGAATGGTAGTTTACAGCGTACTCCCTCAAGGCCGAAGGCCTGTGTCCCAGCAGTGGGAACACTATAGGCTGATTATGCTAAAAGGGAAAGCAGAATCCATTACCAATGATGATGATGGACAGGTTTCATGACACTGCAATGTAGATACATTGCAACAAATATGAAACATATTTGTAAAATTATTCATGAAATGCTATGTGGGTACGTCATTTCCGATAAATGAGGTCATGCGACTAGTGTGAAAACGTTTCTTTAACATTTTTATGCATCACATTCTACCTTTGTGAATCAATAACTTTTTGCTTGGATTACGTTCATTGCATTTAGTTGACCAGACACTAAGCAGCCAGATCTTAAAACTACAGCCGTTTCAATGTTTGAATAAATTTTAGTAATCTACCTACCTTTTTATTCAGTCACTGAAGGTATTTAACATTGTAATGAATTACAAAAAAAAATCATGAAGATTATGTTACAATAAAAGTTTCTATAATCAAAATATCACAAGTGTAAAAATGATTGAATGCTGAGTTTTTTCAACTAAGTGGTTTTTGTTATGCCTGTTAAGTTCAACTATGCTTAAATAGTTTTGATGTTACTAGTAGCTAAGAGCGTTCATTCTAAAAGTTGGTATCGTCGCAAATAGTTGTGAAATATTTACCAGTTTTGATTAATCGGGCAATATAAAATATCGCAAACTTGTGACCTAAAATATTAATAATGATATATTATAATTGCAATATTTATAACACTGAATTTGTTGTTGTAACTGTTTTAGGTGTAAAAAGGACATTACGAAAGTTTCCAAATACTTTTTTTACATCTAAAACTAAATATTCGGTGTTATGTTAATTTTTGCATTTCATTTTTTAGTTCAGTATTTGGCGATATGTCGTATTTATATACAGTAATATTGCCAAATTAATCAAAACAGAGAAATATTTGACAGTTATTTTCGACCTTGCCCACTTTCAGAATGCACGCTCTTACCCCTTTATTAAAAAATGTTGCTTAAATTTAGGCGACATATAAACAAACTTTTTGATTATACAGTGGCTAATCATTACTTAACTTAAAGCAACATTTATGAAATAAGGTACATCTAAAGTGAGTTGAAGGTCAGTGGGTCATGTTATGAGTTCAATAAATTAAATCTCCTTACCCTAACTGCAATCTTCTTTTATTTTAGTTTCAAGTATTGGCACCCAGTAATAAAGCTAACAAAACATTTAAACTTATCACTCACATAAAATATACAACAATAATGAGTACTTTATCAATGAATTTGTTACAAAAAGATTTTACAACCCAATAGCCATGCAAATTGAAATTGAACTGAAGTTGAAAGGAGGATACCAGGATACCTAGATTTAGAAGACCAAAATTAGATTGATTTTTCAAGATTTTGAACACAAATTAAAAACATCATCTGTCAAAACTTAACTCTGTCAAACTTTGACATTCATTAGAAAAATTTCACAGCTTGCTAATCTGTGATGATAATTTTAAAAATATTATGTAATTTGACTGTTGTTTACAGAAAAAGACCACATTCGCAAATGAAATTACTTCTGATAAAGTGGGGAGATATCACGTAGGTATTTAGTGTCTAGATTCTGCTTCTGAGATTATGACTACAGATAATAGAAATGTAAATAAATATGTGCACAGTGAGTGAGTATAGGTATCTTTGTACGAGTCAACGAAACTAGAAGCTAAAAATAGATCAAGGAACAGAAAAAGTATTGACAAAAGATATAAAGGCAGTGTGAAGAGGCAAAGAAGAGAATATAATGTGTATAATGAATAAATTGAAAATACCACATGGATATAACTAAACGTACATCGAAAGCAGATTTTATATATTTCCACAGTGTGCGGCCAGCTTTTAGGATATAAATAGAACATTACACTCAACCACCCAGCTAACTAGAACATTGAGAAGCTATTGGCTGAAAATGCACTAAAATTGATCAGACTAGACTGAATGATCCGTTTCCTTTGCTTTTAAAACTTTTAAAGTGCAAACAACCAAGGTGCAATGACGGATGCAGAATGCAGATCGCCAGAAACACAAATGTATGGCATATTACATGCATGTCGTACAGTTTACCTCCGCCGATGTCCATGGCACGGTACGAATAGGCCGCGGGCCGCGGACACCTCACAGCGGTCCTTCCGCACGCGACAATATCAAAACGCACATTTATATTAACTTCGTCATAACTCGTTTCGTTTTAAAACATAACACTTCCCACTTTCAGAGTGTACTTTCATGAACTTTGAACGCACTAAACCTCACTTTTGAACTGAATACCGATCAACTGATTTGCAAACACACACGATGTACTTCACAAATTGTAAACTATAGACGTACCTCCAGCATGAATGATCCTATAATAATAACTGTGAACTGATTCTTCGCTCTCGCTCGGCCAAGGAACTAGTTATCAAGGTCTCTCGTCTCGACGCTGAGTGCTTCCAAGAATTGTCACAGAATATATCGCGAACTCAAACACTGTATTGTTAACGCGCGGCACTAATTTTGATAACTACGGTTAATTAATTTAAAGTAAAAAAATATTCAAGTTACGAACGTATCGTAGTGAAGTAACACTACTCCGGTTAGTGAACGTCAAAAACTCTAATGATAAATCTTAGGTGTGTGCGTGAGGACCCGACATCACACTAGCAACGACTGCCGGCGATTGGCCGCGAAGGCACGAACTGTCACATGGCGGCCGTGTGACGTACGCGGACATTGCGCATGCGTATAGCGAATTATAAACTTTATTTCGCGAGTGCGAGGGAGAAAAATATAGCGGTCGTACTATTCAGTCGCCACTGACAAATGACAGACTATCGGTGGTTTATGAATTCCCGCCAAAATTAAAACGATATTATTTTATTACAATGTTGCTTTAAATAATTACCTACTGTTGTAACTAAGGAAAGAGGTGATTATTTTAGCATGCGATCAGTGTTTTATAATAATTATAAGGCTACATCAGTCATACATAGCAGATAAAATAGAACAGAACCAAGAGAGAGACTAACACAGTTTACCGAATTTATTTATCCGGTTCTTAATTCATAATGCGGTTCGCTGGGATAGGCAGAGGTAGCTTCAATAGTCTTCATCGACGTTTGATTGATCTGGCCTGCATGATTAGAGCAATGTTGAGCTAAGTATGTAATACTAAACCTTTCACGATCCAACTAATGCGCAGATTTACAAAACATGCCTCTGCTAGCCATCAATTGGTTGGAATTATATTACATTTAAAATTAAAATTTCTAATACGGTACCACAGTGATATGCACGGTGCAACAGAAGCTTGAATGTCTAACAGCTCGACATAATAGGGTATAATATGTACCTAACACACAGAACCTTATTATTTATTAAGTACTTACCTTATTAGTTTCTGGTTCCGGCACAGATTAGTAGTTCCGGTTAGTTACGCACTGAACCTAATAAGGTTCTGTTCGTAACTATACATACTGGAACCAAAAATTACCTATAACTCTCATTTATATATATTGGTCTATGTCTATACCTACCAATTATTTTTGCAGGGTGTAGTGAGTCTGTGTGAAAATACTAAGGCTTTTTTTTTTGGGTGGGAAATTATCAAATAACTTCTCCCGCTCTGGGTGGAGCGGGAGAGTGTGTCAGACTCTTACTGACTAAAACCCACCCGTGTTCCTTCAGTTGCCATGTTGCCGGGGAGCCACGATTTCCCTTTCGGCCTTATTCGCAACCCCGGCAGGCATCGGCCCTAGCGGACCCCGTCAATTCTGCTGACATCTCTTTGAGGCGCGCGTGGAACACAACGCGCCGTCGACATGGGCTTGGTCCTTATCGGACGGCGAGCTACCCATTGCTCACCGTCCGCAAGCCCGCGCCTACGATGGCCGAAAATCTGCCTGTGATTCCCGACGCCCAGGGCGTCTCCTCCTGCGGCGGTTAGGGGCGCGAGGGCGCGAAATTTGCCTCTCCCTCACGCGTTCCGCCTCCTCCTTCGCGAGCATTACTGCTTCGCAGAAGGAGGTGACGGCTTCCCATTTCCTCTCGCTCCGTACCATGACCTGAACCAGTGCAGGACACGAGAGATCACCGCCGCCGATCACCTCCACGAGGACACGGCGATGCTCCGCCCAAGCCGGGCAGACCTCCACCGTATGCTCCACCGTGTCCTCCGGGCGATCCACACAGTGGCGACACCCGGGCGCTTCCTCCCGCTTTATCCTGAACAGGAACCTCCCGAAACAGCCATGTCCGGTGAGGACCTGCGTCAGGCGGAAGGTGAGGACGCCGTGGCGCCTCTCTAGCCACTCCTCAAAGAGGGGTCTTGTCGCCGCAATTGTGGCGTGCCCGCGCGCACTTTGGATGCGGTTTCGTACGAATTTCACCCGTGCATACACGTACGACCATGGTCGTACGAATTGAGTGCGCACACTGGATACGTCTTTCTCCGTCAAATAGAACAAATCTCAACAAGTTCGAATGTTTCCGGACGTCGTAACTACCAGTCTGCGCGCTCCCTTTGTACTTAGAAGGTCGGGATGGTTCGTGATTGTTCGTACGTGTACACACGAGTGAAATTCGTACGCAAACGCATACAAAGTGTGCGGCCTTATGAAGCCAAAAACTGAAAGAACGATGAGTCAGGCATTATAATGTAATGCTACGAGTCCAATTTTCTTCAGAGCACACGTATGAGTCACCAAACTCACCAAAGGTCTGAATAATACCGTGGAGGCGGGGGTGGGGTAGTGCGTCTCAATATCGGGATGTTTCAGTAAGCTCGACCGGTGAGTCACCACCCACAGTAGGGCGCGTTACGCATTCTATGGAATAATGACTTGGGGTGGGAATGCTGAATGAAATTATTTCATTCAAGGGATTTGGTGGATGGTGGGTAACTTAATACACCTCGGAAACGTTGGAATTACCTACTTATAGGGTTCTTCTGTGAACGCGCACCCATTGATTCACTGAAACTTCTTATTTTAACATAAGTATTGATAAAATAATCTAATTGAAATGAAATGAAATTGTTTATTCTGTAAATAGGATATCGGAATCACTTTTACATGTTATATTAAAAAAAAATAAGCTATATGAGTTCGACGTTTCCTATCTGAGGAAAGGCCGAAACAAACTCCGAGGCCACAGTCTCTTTTAAAGTCCAGACATAATCTTGGTTAGGCTATATACGGACCAAGTAGATTAGTGTTAGTGTCTGAAATGGTCTTTTGAGGAAAGAACCACACAGATTTTATTGGATATGTCCAGTCAGTGCAAGCATTTGTCAGTAATCGTGGAGCTCAACTCAGAACTTAAGGAGCTCAATTTGACGAACAATACCAAAGAAAGGACATTTGGGTAGGCCGCATAAACTACTCAAACTCATCAGCAGGCCTGCAAACTCCGGCCTGAGGACACGGTGGAGCATACGGTGGAGGTCTGCCCGGCTTGGGCGGAGCAACGCCGTGTCCTCGTAGAGACGATCAGCGGCGGTGATCTCTCGCGTCCGGCCCTGGTTCAAGCCATGGTACGGAGCGAGAGGAAATGGCAGGCCGTCACCTCCTTCTGCGAAGCGGTAATGCTCGCGAAGGAGGAGGCGGAACGCGTGAGGGAAAGGCAAATTTCGCGCCCTCACGCCCCTAACCGCCGCAGGAGGAGACGCCCGGGGCGGGAATCGCGAGCCGATTTCCGGCCACCGTAGGCGCGGGCTTGCAGACGGTGAGCAATGGGTAGCTCGCCGTCCGGTAAGGACCAAGCCCGGGTCGACGGCGCGTTGTGTTCCACGCGCGCCTCAAAGAGATGTCAGCAGAATTGACGGGGTCCGCTAGGGCCAATGCCTGCCGGGGCTGCGAATATGGGCCGATAGGGATATAGCCCCCCGGCAACATGGCAACCGAAGGAACACGGGTGGGTTTTAGTCAGTAAGAGTCTGACACGCCCTCCCGCTCCACCCAGAGCGGGAGAAGTTATTTGATGAAAAAAAAAAAAAAAAAAAAAAACAAAAAACAAAAAAAAAAAAAAAAAACTCAAAGCATTTAAGTATTTCAAGCACTTTTAAATTGTCCAGGAGTTGGTCAGTCAGAAATATGAAGCTAGTTGCCCATTCCAAAGCGTGTAGGTACCTATGTAGAAGAACGGGTAAGAAACTCCATGGACACTTTCAAATTTTATTGTAACAAAATATTAGTCACATCATTAATATTACATTTTTTATTATAAATGTGAGAACGATGTAAAAAAAGACGTACACGTTAAAAGTGTACAGAGTACAGCAAATAAAAACAAGCGCCCGTTCACGAACGTGACGCATGGATCAGCACCATTCAGCTCAACCATTTTGAAGGAAGTTAAATGATCCAACACACGTGCCACCATCAGCGAAACATCTAAGTGAGCATGACATACTCACAGCCGCCAGCCGACATTCAAGTCAATGCAAGACTATTACCCGGTAAATGGTAACTCTTTAGTGCATAGTGCTCACACCTGTGCTATGCAATTATACATTTAATACAAAGGAGATTGAGTTTATACAATGCAAAGATGGTCTTACAATCTTCAGCAGCTCCAACAGTATTTGCAAATGTTAATCAATTAGTTGTGGTTGTGGAACAGGACCAGCATTGAGCCAAGCGTTTTTATCACCGGAGTAATCCCCCAACTTATAATATGCCTGCCTGCATAGTGTGCGTTTTATACAAGACTAGCTTTTGCCCGCGGCTTCGCCCGCATGGATGTCGGAAAATATCTCACAGGAACGTGCTACCGGGATTCAGAGTATCCTAATTCCTAGCCCAGGTCATGGCCTATCTGTATGCCTTTCATCTAAATCCGTTCAGCCGTTTCGAAATCTGTGGTTACAGCATGAAAAGGTAACAGGCTGATAATAAATCTATTTTAGGGTTTCGTGCCTCAAAATGAAACATTGAAAGCCTTAAAGGATAACTTCGTTGTCGGGCAAGACCCTTTTTCTCAGGAACGCGTGGAGGCATCAAGTTGAAATAGATATCAAAAACTTAAAAGCTTCCAAGTCAACGCAATAATGGACACGCCACAATTGTGGCGATAAGTCCCCTCTTTGAGGAGTAGCTAGAGAGGCGCCACGGCGTCCTCACCTTCCGCCTGACGCAGGTTCTCACCGGACACGGTTGCTTCGGGAGGTTCCTGTTTCGGATAAGGTGGGAGGAAACGCCTGGGTGTCACTATTGTGTGCATCGCCCAGAGGACACGGTGGAGCATACAGTGGAGGTCTGCCCGGCTTGGGCGGAGTATCACCGTGTCCTCGTTGTGGCGATCAGCGGCGGTGATCTCCCGCGTCCGGCCCTGGTTCAGGCCATGGTACGAAGCGAGAGGAAATGGGAGGCCTTCTTCTGCGAAGCAGTAATGCTCATGAAGGAGGAGGCGGAACGCGTGAGGGAGAGGCAAATTTCGCGCCTTCACGCCCCTAGTCGCCGCAGGAGACACTGGGCTTCGGGAATCCCAGGCCGATTCCCGGCCACCGTAGGCGCGGGCTTGCGGACGGTGAGCAATGGGTAGCTCGCCGTCCGATAAGGACCAGGCCCGGGTCAACGGCGCATTGCGTTCCACGCGCGCCTCAAAGAGATGTAAGCACAACTGACGGGTCCGCTAAGGCAGATGCCTGCCAGGGTCGCGAGAAAGTCCGAAAGGGTAACCGTGGCCCCTGGCAACACACAGGCAACTGAAGGAATACGGTTGGGTTTTAGTCAGTATAAGTCTGACACGCCTCTCGCTCCGCCCAGAGCGTGCGAACTTATTTGATAATTTCCCACCCAAAAAAAAGTCAACCCAATCAAAAAAATACGTCCATTTATGCCGCATATTTGGACACTCGCAAATAAACCAGTCTATTTGGTACTTCCAGTTGGCCCAGCAGCATGAAGTTTGGCGAGAATTAAGGTCAAGTAAAGAGAAAAATCCGAAAGTTGGTAATTTATCGTTATACAACATGTCCCAAAATTCAACGATAAGCCGGCACCAGAGGATGGACCTACTAATGACTACTCGAGAAAAAAAAAAGAAAAAAAAAATACCTCTACTTTTTTTCAACAACTTTTTTTACAACAAAAATCTATTTTGGGCACATAGTAGAAGTGATTACTATTAACAACAACTTATGAAATTTGGTTCTTGATTAGAAAAAGTGTCATTATTTTTTTTTGTGGCTAGTTTTCCTAAGGTATTATACCATTTTAAAATCTAGGTTAGTTGCGCTAATTTTTTTAAAAACTTGCCATAGTAGTGTCCACATTTTTTTTTACACTACGATGAATTAAAGTGTACTGAACGTTAAAATCTTTCAAAATTTTAGGGAAATAATTTTTTTTGGTTGTTTTTTTGTATAAAACTACGAAAATTCTGTAATTTTCAAAGATTATGGTAAATAGTAGTACTACTTAGGTTGCCGATACAAACAAAAAAACTGAAATATTTGAAAAATTGTGGTCATGGTAGTTAAAAGTGTCATAAGGGGTATACATTTTCGAAGAATTTCCATTTTTTTAAGTAATTTTAAAAAAAGTAGCGGTATTTTTTTTTTCTTTTTTTTTCTCGAGTAGTCATTAGTAGGTCCATCCTCTGGTGCCGGCTTATCGTTGAATTTTGGGACATGTTGTATAATGAACGGCAAAGTTAAGTTTTTTCTGCAATCTGGGATCAAAAATCCATATTCTTGAAGTAAGATTTAGTCTGTAAAAGTTTTGTCCTTCAATCCAGATTTGGGAATTCGGGCAGCCGACCAAACACAGCTTTGAGACGGAACCCTCAGGGTGCAAGTGACCGGTTTTTTTAAATAAATAAAACAGGTTTATATGATTCTAAATGCCTTTTTTAAAATACTAATTATTCGTTTTACTATTATTGTCACCATTGATTTGTAATACCTACTTTTGCCGCTAGACAGGACCTAAATGTTAGAAAGGTTAGTTTATGAATTAAAATTGTAATAACTTTTGATCGAGTGGGCCGATTTTAATAAGGAGTAAATGTCAATTCAAGATACGGACTAAAACTATACTTCCAATCCCTTAAATCTCTTGAAAAGAAGACACAAAAAAAACAATTGAATTTTAAAATCATCCCCTATTTTACCCTGTTGAGGGATGATTTTTAGAAAACGCTGAATTACGTCATTCTTTATTTGTTACCAAACGCATAAATTTAAATTTTCATAGCCCTAACTTAAGAAATGATAGTTTTCCCATACAAACTTTCATCCCCTATATTAGGGTTATTTTTGAGACAAAAAGTAGCCTATGCCTATGTTCTTTCCCGGGATGCCATCTATTTCCTTGCAAAATTAAGAAATGATAGGTTCCCATACAAACTTTCGTCCCCTATGTCCCCCCCCCCCCCCCCTAAGGTTATTTTTTAAAACAAAAAGAAGCCTATGTCCTTTTCCGGGATGCCATCTATCACTTTGCAAAATTTTATCGAAATCTGTTCAGTGGTTTAGGCGTGAAAAGGTAACACAGACAGACAGAGTTACTTTCGAATTAATAATATTAGTATGGATTTTAACTTAAAAAATAAAGAACTTTAATTAAAAACAAAATTTCATCCCCCTTTTCACTCCCTTAAGCTTTGAAATTCTAAGAACACCGTTGCGTTAGCTTCCAATGATAAGCTAGATAGTTTTAGTGATTTTTCTTCGAAAATTAAGGACTTTTTAACTTCAACCCCTTTTTTAATCCTTCGGGGTGGAATTATCAAAAACGCTGAGATATAAATTTTTAATTGTCAGTCTAAACACAAAATTTGAAGATCCTAATTTGACCTTCATATAAACTTCCATCCCCTATTTTACCCCTTTAGGGGTGGAATTCCCAAAAATCCTTTCTTAGTGGATACTTACTCTTTACAAAGAACACACCCTCCAAGTTTCATGTCTCTAGGACCAGCGGTTTGAGCTGTGTGTTGAAATATCACCCAGTCAGTCAGTCAGTTTACCATTTTATATATATACAGATTTGAATTTCGTCTCATTCGGTTGAAGTATGTGGGGAGGAATTTTATTGTAAAATTTTAAACAGTTACCCCATGATAGATGAGTCTACTTTAGCCAGTCTGAAACTTGGTTGAACTAATAGGTCCCTATTTCTATTACTATAATTATGTTTTTCACCTCTACTAAAAAGATGTCGTTTTTGCCCCGCGGAAAGTAACGCCATAACACGTGATGAAATTATCTAGGTACAGTTTAAGAAGACTGATTTAACACTCTCTATACGAACTTTGACTGCCTCGTTGGTCTAGTGGTCGCAAGCGCTACTGCTGAGGTCCTGGGTTCGATTCCCGGGTCGGGCAAAGTGATATTGGGTTTTTCTATCTGAAATTTCTCAGTAGCAGCTCGGAGTCTGGATTTGTGCCCGGTTGATGACAATAGGCTCGCTGGGATATTACATGGGAAATGTGGGTGTACCTGCTACAGGGACCTGGCGAAATGTGGGTGTACCTGCTGCAGGGACACCTCTGCCCAACCCTTCGGGGAAACAAGGCGTGATGTTATGTTATACATGAAGTGTCTTTTATATCCAAACAAACTCGTATTTAACCTATAGAAAAAAAATCAACCTCCTTAAGGTGCTCCCTCGCCCTCGCTTGTAATGTAACATTTCAGATTCGATTTTCAGCATTACCTTTTTTTGGTTGGCAAATTATCAAATAACTTCTTCCGCTCTGGGTGGAGCGGGAGGGTGTCAGACTCTTACTGACTAAAACCCACCCGTGTTCCTTCCGTTGCCATGTTGCCGGGGGGCCACGATATTATCGGCCCATATTCGCAGCCCCGGCAGGCATTGGCCCTAGCGGACCCTGTCAATTCTGCTGACATCTCTTTGAGGCGCGCGTGGAACACAACGCGCCGTCGACCCGGGCTTGGTCCTTATCGGACGGCGAGCTACCCATTGCTCACCGTCCGCAAGCCCGCGCCTACGGTGGCCGGAAATCTTCCTGTGATTCCCGACGCCCAGGGCGTCTCCTCCTGCGGCGGTTAGGGGCGCGAGGGCGCGAAATTTGCCTCTCCCTCACGCGCTCCGTCTCCTCCTTCTCGAGCATTACTGCTTCGCAGAAAGAGGTGACGGCCTCCTATTTTCTCTCGCTCCGTAGCATGGCCCTAATCAGGGCCGGACGCGAGAGATTACCGCCGCCACGTTACAAATATACTGCCTCCCTGACTGACGAGCATTCGCTTGTAATTTAACATTTCAGATTAAATATTTACAGACATGCGCACTGTAATGCTCGGTTCTCCTCCCTCACTGATGTAATGCTCGACTCTGAACGTTACATTACAGGCGAATGCTCCCGGTGAGGGAGCACCTTAATAAGAATAATTGATAACACATAATACCAGAAAAACTTTTTGAAAACAAATTGATATACTGTCAGAAAATTCGTATAGGTAGTCAAATATCATATTAGATATTCTGATTCGTTAACCAAAATGACAGAAAATCACAAACATTTCCACTGGCTCTCAGATAGAAAGTCACCTAAAATGTTTCAAAAGCTTTGCGGCTACGCGATCGTAGCGCTGCTACGGCGTAGCTCTCACAGTACTACGGGAGACGCGCCTTGCCGTAACATTCAACCCTCTGATAATATTGATAAGAATTATGATAGGATGTCTTTCTAATTTACCTAGGGGGATTGCACAGCGAAACTGTCTGTTGATGAACCAAACCAGAAATTAAACCAAAGCTCCAAAGGTTTCTAAAATCCAATAAAGGCGATTTCCAGCAGCTGACACGAGTATCCTTTCCCAGACAAATTACAAAACACCCACACGCATTCTATTTTCGTCCTGCCGCCCACGGCCTACCCCAACCCTCAATAGGTACAATGGGCCAAACTTCCGCATACTTACCTTTAAGGTGATAATCGCATAGCACTTGATCGCCCGATTCATGCGTTTTGACCAATAGGATGCACGAAGCGTATTTAGTCGTGTTCGTATTAATATAATGATGTATAGATATGTGACACTATACTACTTGTACTATGCTCACTGTGTACTATGCTCACTTGTTTGTGAGATGATATTTTAATGGGCACAGAAGTTCATACAATGTTATCAGAGCTTTTTGTTTATTGTCGTCGCAACTTTTGAAAATATTTTCTTATCTTAAAGGGCTTGCTACACGGCTGCCAACCGCGTCCTAACAGAGGTGACCTTGTAGATAGTGGTGGTTTACAACCGTGTAGATAGTGGTTTACGACCAAATTTCAAACGGCTCTGCCTGTCGCCAACCAAGGTCACCTCTGGTTGGCAACCATGTAGCAAGCCCTTAACTGAGTATGCGTGAAGTTTGCTGACTGTACCTACAGAAGTAAAGTTATTCAAAAACATTCAGTTATGAGTCAGCGGCGGCGGCGGACTGACGCGGCTGGGTGCGTTGCGTGAGGCGCCTTGTACTGCCCTTGTCGCCGCCGCGCCGCGCCGCTCAGCCTTCTTGCCAAACACCGACCCTCCCTTTATGTCCCCTGTAACTTGTATTATTTAATATTTACGCAATTCGATGACGTGGCTGCTTAATGAAGGTGTAGTTCTTTTTGTTGCACGTTGGACTGCAACGTGCGTGTATGTTAAACTCTTTATCATAAGACGCAACTGAGAAATATAAAACTTGAGAACTTACTTGATAATACACGCTTTTATAGCTTCTAAAGGTTGCTATATGTATTAACAGAAATTGGAAATTTCAAAAATAAAATATAGAATAGGATAGGAAAGCACATTTACTTAGTTAGGATCAAACAGGTTGCTTCGTGCCTCGGAAACACGTTAAGTCCCGGCTGTCATTTGTGGATCTTTGACAGTCGTTACGAAGACAAGTTTGAAAGTCTGACAAGTCTTACCAAGGGGTATCGTATTACCCAGGTACTGGGTTGTGGAGGTCAGATAAGCAGTCAATTCATGTAAAATACTGGTATTCAGCTGCATTCGGTTAGACAGGAAGCCGACCCAACATAGTTGGGAAAAGGAATGATTGATTGATTGGTTGATAAAACAGGTTGTCGCACAGCAGTTGCACCGTTGGAATGTATGGTGCAGTTATGGTCCATGCAAAACACAACTACGGACGCTGCATTATGAGTCGTCAGCACTGCTATCGCCTTACTGACTGGTTTATACGAAGGCATTTGAGTCACCATGTCATATTTAACTCGAGAGAAGTTTTTAATAATTGGTTTTTATTTTTATTAATTTATTTATTTTTGTAAAGATTATTTTCTATTTTGTTTGTGAATGTGAGAACGCTGTAGGCTTAGTGGACTGTAGATCTGTTGACTATTTTCTATTTTATTAAGTACCTGGTACTTGTTGATAGGCCTACACTGTCTTCTCATACCTAATAACACCGATATTTGAAAATATTTTAAAAGCCAATTATTTTTAAAAGAGTAACCGTGGAGTTTCTTGCCGGCTCTTCATAGGAAACGACCAATTGGAACTGTGCACCTAGCTTCTGACGTTTCATAAGTGCCCATGCAGGTTTATGTGAAATAAAATATTTTGAATTTGAAGTCGGCGACTATACGATTCGATTTTATCACGTATACGATAAAACCGAGACAGTCGTTCATACGACGATAAAATCTCGTGAACGGTATACGGGAAAAAAAATCCCGGTTGTACAATACGTTTATATGTTCTTAATGTCCCTCGGCAAACCTCGTGTTTCGTCAGTTGTCGGATTTCTATCAGTTGCCCTTTGCACTTGGTGCAGACCGGACGCTCTCAGTCGACTTGGAAGTATACAGAGTTGTTAATACTCTTTTAACTTAATGTTATTTATTTTAAAAATGGTAGTATAGCTGCTAAAGTCACGACAGGTAAGTTTTACAGCTAGCATATAGTTCACACGAAAATCAAAACAAAACAACAATAAAGTACTCAGTTCTGAATTCAAATTATTATACAAGATAAATCTAATAATTGTTGGACATGGAAATCGTTTGTATTCGGAAATGCAATGATTCCCGAGGGACATATAACGAAAATAGAAATTGTTTTTTTTTTTAACTTTACGAATTAAAAACGAATTAATTCGTCTCTTACTGGCTAAGATAAGTCACCTCTACATATCGCCATCTATCCTTCGTATGATGAAACAGTTGCCTAACACTCGCGACTCCGGTCCTTCTTCAACTTTTTAAGCGTTTTTAACCAACCAAAACATATAATCGGTGGGCACGTCAAATTCTTTTAACCCTACACTTATTATTTGTAGGCATTGGTAATAAGCTACCTGATATTCTATAAAAAAAACTGGCCAAATGCGTGTCGGACCACGTACAATAAAGGGTTCCGTAGTTGGGATGAATTTATCCCAAGAACAAACTTAACTTAGTAGTTGAGAAACATTTTCTCTCATACATCGATACACGGTCAATTCTCCAACTACAAAACAAATTATCAATTTTTAGACTTTTTCCTTAGCTAGTGCTGTGAGACCTTGCTTCCTGCCATATTTCATGATTCTAGGTCAACGGCAAGTACCTGCAGGTTTTGATTTATTTGCGAGTATCAAAATATGTCTGTTTGTATTTTTTTATTGCGCTGACTTAGAAGCTTGATTTTTGTAGAGCTCCAAGGGAACATAGATTTACGTATTCGATATTAATTTTAACTTGATACCTCCACGCGTTCCTGAGAAAATGGGTCTTGACAGACTGACGGACGGACAACGAAGTGATCCTATTAGGGTTTTGTTTTTTCCTTTTGACGTACGGAACTCTAAAAAAGGAGTCATAAAACCGATACCACCTGTAGTTCCAAGTTCCTTGCCCCATGCGTCACGCAGTCGGCGACACGTGGACTGGCGCCGCGCCGTGCCGCGCGACGCCCTGCCGATAGTGGCGGCATGGCGGATCGTCGCCACACGCTATGATAGCCAAGGAGTACAGTTAAAGACAAAAATATGTACAGGACTAAACCTATACAAACAACGAATATTTGTCGTAAAATCATCATCTGCTGGCCCCTAATTTATTCTTCCATGAGTAGGCATACATGTCGCAGCCATCTGGTTAAATTAGTTAGCTAATTAGATGCCTAGGCCGATAGTTAATTGAACTAGTCAATGCTTAACAACTTGGCGTATTGAAAGTCAGTCCTTCGAAGAGTTTGAAGATGACTGACCAAGACTCAGCCAAGTGATTCAAATGGTGAAAAAATTCTGCGAGCTACTTGGAAATAGCGCTCGGCGGTCACTGCCGCGGCACCGCTCGCTTCGCTCGCTCAGCTCGTGTGTAGTTGATCACAAATTCTAACCTAACCTATTTCACTTCCTGTCGTTAAGTTCCCTAAAAAATAGTTGAGCTGAACGGCGCGGATGTGTACGTCAAGTCCGTGAACGGATGCCGTTGGTCGGGGCTGGTCGGCTACCACTACCATGTAGTTATATGTAACCCTGTATTAGAACATAACACTAACCTTACCTAAACAATAAAAATGCATGTAAAAAAAAACATACATAGACTGCTAAAATCATAACCCTTCCTTTTGGCTTTGCCTAATGCCTAGTCGGGTAAAAATATTGATGGCCTCACGTTTAATGAACGGCCTAGGCGTCCAATTAACTGGCTAATTTAACCAGATGGCTGCGATATATTATTATATGTATACAGTGTGATTCTTCATAATGTGCACATATAGAAATGAGGGAATCTATGCTTAATTTTAGCGACAGAAAAAATATTTTAAAAAAATGTAAATATTTTTTTAATATAAAAAAAAAACAAAAAAAATATTTTTTTTTTATGTAAAAAAAAAACAAAAATTTTTTTTTTTCCGTCTATAAAATTAAGCATAGATTTCCTCATTTCGATACGTGCACATTATGAAGAATCACACTGTATAAGAGGAAGTCTGAAAGTGGGATTGAAAAGTAGTGTGGAAATCGATTGTCATGTTATAGGAAAAAAGAAAGAAAAAAATACGTTTATTTGCGTTTTGATGCAAAGGAATGATAATGTCGTGACTCGTGAGGAAAGTTATGTGTGGATTGTTGGAAAGATGATAGGGCTGAAGAAATACTGCGCCGACACAAAAATATCCCAGAAGTAAATGTACTTCTGGGATATTTTTATTTTTTAATTTTTTTTTATCTTTGCCCTTGCCTAACATCCTCAAACTCAATGGAGTTTGAGGATGTTAGGCAAGTCAAAGTCAAAGTCAAAGTCAAATCATTTATTTCAAATAGGCCCATGTATGGCACTTTTGAACGTCGAAATTTACAAAATATTAAAAATGATTCTAGTCGCCCCTTCCAAAAGGTAGTTTTCGTATGGAGAAGAATGGGCAAGAAACTCCACCGTTACTCTTTTAAAATGTTTTACAATAGTTTGTATAGGTACGTACATTAGTTAAATAATTATATGTGAAGACGATGCACCTAGAATAAAATTACTATACCACAATAGGTAAAAAGAATTAAAAATGAAGCAACGACAGATAATTTAATATGTGATAGATACATGGTGCTCACATATTTACAAACATTGTAAAAGTAGACGATTTTCCTAAAATTTTGTAATTAATAAGTCAGTGTGTGAGAAAGTAATTACAGAATGTAAAATCAATGTCATAAAACACAAAATAATCAATTTTACAATTAAATTAGCAAGGGCAAAGATGTCCTACACACTTTAGACTACTTATACTATAGACTACAGATGACATCTACTACATAATTCTGCTAACGTACCTAGGTACTAAAGTAAATAAATCTATACAGTATGTTAACAAACAGATGATGTTCCCGCTAACCTAGTATAGCGTCCATACATGCAAAAAAAAATATTAACATCGAAATTAAAAAAAGTTTTTATTGTGTTATTAATAAAATATTCACACAAAATATTAAATTGATACGTAAAAGAAACACTCTGTACACGCGCACTTGTTTTTCAACGTGGAAAGACAATGCGATAAGTGCGCGTGCACAGAGTGTTTCTTTTACATATCAATTAAATACTTACATTTTGTGATTATTTCATAATTAAAAAAAAAAAATCTATGTAATTTTTATTTTATTTCTTTGTACGTATGTATGGACGCTATACTATTGCGGGTTAACGGGATCGCCCTCTGTTAGTCCACATACTGTATAATAAAAAAAAAAGATAATGCTGTTCGTTAGTAAGCGCATCAATTGAGAACGGCTGAACCGATTTGGCTATTTTTAGTTTTAAAATGTTAATAATTTATGTGAATTAGGTTCTTACGGATTTTTTTTTTAAGTTTTCCGTTAGATCGGAAAATTCAGGAAAAACTGAACGTCCTTTATTCTATGGGATTATTGTTTGGATCAGTGTCAGCTGGTAAATAAATCATTATGAAGCTTTGTGCATGACATAATTAGTACCTTCTCACACATGATTTTTGTGAATTAACTCGCAGTTGGCACAACTCGCAGTCGGAATCGACCAATTGGAACCGTGCACCTAGCTTCTGACGTTTCATAAGTGCCCTTGTAGGTTTATGTGAAATAAAATATTTTGAATTTGAATTTGCAGTTCGTTTAAGTTTTGCTCTCGACTGTACACTAGGGGACAAAATTATGGCCTACATACATTGTATGTACTCCATAATTTTGCCTTTTTAATAACCTTGTAAAAGCTTTGTTACACGACAAGCTACAATTACAATAGCAATTGAGTGTAAAACTGTCAAATGAATGTGGGAAGCTTCGGTCATAGATCAACTGCTGGTAATTGGAAAATTATAGGAGCAGGCTTGCAGTAAATTGTACCTAATATGCAATCGTGTCTACGTGTGATACCAGCGTATAAGCGATTGTAATGATACACCATTTCAGTACTAATATTTCTGTATTTATAATCTTGCACACATAGGTACAAACTTGGTACAGTTTTAGCATCATTTAACAAACTATTTAATTAGGTAGGTACTTGATATAATAACGTTATAGACTTTAGACTTCTTGAAGACATCCTTTAGATTTCGAGGCTCAAATCGAACTAACTCAGAAGCTAAGCGACGCTCCAAACATCAAGTTTCTAATTCCGTTCCGTTAAAAAACCAGTACTTTTACGGTAATTGTCAAATGAGATACTTTTAAACTTCATGATTATACTGATACAAAAATCATTTGAGGCAAATCACATACTTTTAATTTATAACCGACTTCAAAAAAGGAGGTTACTCAATTCGACCGTATGTTTTTTTATTTGTGTTCGCGGATAACTTCGTTGTTTATGAACCGATTTTGATGATTATTTTTTGTAGGAAAGGAGATATTCCAAGGGTGGTACCATGTTAAGGAAACCAGGATCTGATGATGGCATCCTAGAGAAATCGAGGGAACTCTTCAAATGTTACAGGCAAACCTATAGCGATTTGGGTATTTTTTATAGTAATTCGTGTAGTTGCTTTTGGAAAGCATCATTTAGTTAAGTGGAACTGATGATGAAGACCACAAATAGCCACCGGAACCACTCAATAATAAGTATTTCACGGGTTGCGATTCGATTACTTTAATATGGTTGCAATGCAATTTATGCTCGTCACAATGCATATGGAGAAGTGGAGCTGATGGTGAAGTACCAGGAAAACTCCTCAACGATGAACGTCCCTGAATCGGGAAAAGCAATATTTTGTAAAAGGTGATGAGCAGTTGGCATTAGACTAATGTAACTTAGATAAATTACAAATTGACCCACTAAAAAGCGAGAAATAAAAACTTTTTTACAAAAAATACAACCGACTTCCAAACTACAAAGTGAAAAATAACTTTAATTTCAGAAGTCGGTGTCTTTAGATCAGTATTTTAATTTTTTGACACCGACTTCTAAAATTAAAGTTGTTTTTCACTTTGTAGTTTGGAAGTCGGTTGTATTTTTTGTAAAAAAGTTTTATATATTTAGTATTTAAAATCACTAAATCTAATTAATATTTGGAAATCATGACACGACTTTTGTATAACATAGCAAATGCAAATTACAGCAGAAACTTATAACGAGTTTCAACTCCAACGGTAGGGTAGGTAGAGTCTGGCCACGCTAAGTCTGCAATGGAATAAATGGGCAACCCCAAAAAGTTTTATATAGTCCGCGCAATCCACGAAGACTCGCCCCACTCCTCTCCGCGCCGTACTAGAGTTCAGCTTACAGTACAGTAATCGCGGAGTGGGGCGCGTCGTCGTGGATTCCACGGACTATATATGGTATACTTTTACATCAGTCAGTTATGTCAGTTTCGGGGTTGTAAGTAGATCTAATGATTTTGATATTTTGATTTTTGCATTATAGATTATGTGTAATAGACTATGTCGTACCTATGCTCTACTTCAATACGATCACAAAACTGTATCAAATCCAAACTGCATCGTGCTAAAGTGACTATTCTTTACCAGGAATAAATCAGAATATAAACAAAATAGCCTATCAAAAACAAAATGAAAAACAAAGTATCAAATTCTTTTTCGTAGGACAGATGGTGTTGTCGTCTATAGATTTTCAAATTCCAACGTTTTTTAGGGTTTCGTAGTAAACAAGGAACCCTTATAGTTTCGTCATGTCCGTCTGTCTGTCTGTCTGTCTGTCTGTCCGCGGTCTAGCTCCAAGACTGTTAGTACTAGAAAGTTGTAATTTGGTATGGATATACAATACATATTAATCATGCCGACAAAGTGGTAAAATAAAATTATGAAAAATATTTTTTTTAGGGTACCTTCCCTACACGTAAAGTGAAGAGGTTTTTTTTTTTTTTTTCTATCATTTATTGTGGGGTATCGTTGGAAAGGTCTTTGAAAAACATTGTGAGTGTG
Organism: Agrochola litura; assembly: GCA_949152395.1. Classification (NCBI taxonomy): domain Eukaryota; kingdom Metazoa; phylum Arthropoda; class Insecta; order Lepidoptera; family Noctuidae; genus Agrochola; species Agrochola litura. The sequence goes on along the minus strand of OX424495.1, from coordinate 23,478,128 downwards.
TTACTTCCATTTTTGAATTCAGAGATTCGTTTGCGAAATATTAAGCTTTAAAGTGAAATTTTTTGTTAGAGAAGTGTCCCCCCCCCCCCCCCTGCCAGCTAAATGGTTGGTTTAAGATATGTGAAAAAATTCACGGCAGTAGCTTATATAACGAATTTAAAAGGAAAACTATCACAGCTGAGTAGGCTTTACAACTTAGATTTGCGGTTGTAAAAACATGTTCTACCATTCATTCTGTATGAAAGATTTTTTTTTTCAACTACAAAGTTAAGTTTGTTCTTGGGATAAATTCATCCCAACTACGGAACCCTTCATTGTGCGTGGTCCGACATGCACTTGGCCGGTTTTTTACATAAGCAGACTTAGCCTGGCCAGACTATATCTATCAGTTTGATTTTATGTTTGAAACCGTACATTGACATTGACGCAAAATTTAAGATTCTTTAAAAAATACAAAGCTGTGTAGCCACGTAGCAACAGCGTAGTGGAAAAGTTACAACTTCGTAGAAGAACGGTATGGTGCTCGCGATGCAAGGCTTTTTAACTTAACTGACCTTTTTTCTAACCCAAACTCGGCAATAAACTCAAACAAAAAACGAAAACAATATTCAAAAACATTTTCAAATCTATGTCACCGAACTGTCATTACAATCAGAATCGCTTTTCAACCTTACATTGCTATACAAAAAGTGCCGATAATTATTAAGAAATATAATAAATAAAAGGAAATATTACCAAGTGTGAAATGCCGGAACAACCAATCCAACCGATCAAGGTGCCGCGCAGCGTGTCGCCGGTGGCCCGGGCCGGCGCCGGAGACATATCAGAACGGGAGTTGTCCCGGGAGCGACATAATTTGCAGACCACTCCGCCTTCGTGAGTCTTTCTTTGTTTTGTACTAGCTCACAGAGTACTTTTTAGTATAGGTACTAGCTGTTCGTGCCCGGCGTCGGTTTCGACTTTTCCGCTGCATTTTCCAAAAGTAGAGCTATTCTCTAGTTTAGTTTAGTCTATCTTTCATACATGCGGCAAAGATTTTATTTATAAATAGCTTTTTTTTATGTACTCAAAATGAACTAAACGTGAATCCATGCAAGCTTAGTACTTTTTGGTAGTTATAAACTATTTGTGTGCCAAATTTTATTAGTGGGATATTGTTAAGGTGATAAGGTCGAGATTTGCTTGTTATGATTTTGAATGAAACGACGTGTGGTTTATACAAATTACAAAGATCTATTTATTGGACACTGCTTATGAACTAAGGAATGAGTAACTAGCACACATGAATGTATAGGTAGCTATAGCGACAGTTTTAAACTGAACAGATATTACTAATGATTGGAATACTATCTTGAATTCATGCAAGCCTAGTACTTTTTGTTAGGTTACTCTCAGAAATTGTGCAAAACAACATACCGTCTTGCAAGACTATAACTTTTTTTACAACTCCCGTTTTTAATCATCCAAATTAATCTCTCTCTACCTGTGAAAATCCATTCAGTAGTTCCGGAGATGTGCGCGAACAAACAGACAAAAAATTCTACTGTTTTATTATATGTAGGTATATATAGTGCAAGGAAGTTGGAGTGGCTCTGCAGCTGGAGTGGTGATGGTCATCAGTCACCACCAACTGGTAAAGAAACAAAAACTTCAAAAGAAAAATTCAACGACATGGGGCAGGTACCCAAAACCCTGCTAAGTACTGTTTCGTCTTTTGCTTAGCGTAATCTTCCGGTATATCGAAAATACTGCAGCATTAATTTTGAAACATATAGAAGCAAAAAGAAAATAATATCTATATTTAAAAGAGTGTCCTTGGTGTTTCTTGTCCGTTCTTCTCTTTAGAGATTTACGTTTTGGAATGAGCAACTAGCTTCAACTTTCTGACTAACTGACCGACTCTTCGACAGTTTAAAAGTGCCTGTAAATGGTTTAATTGAAAGAAATGGTTTGAGTTTGAAATAATTATGGTAAAGTTGTTTACACGATTCCATAAAGTTTTCTCTATAGAAAAAAGATACAAAGTTACCTCAAAATCGAACAATAAACCGCTGGCATTAAAAAATACTTCAAATTAGATCATGACTTTGACTTTAACTGAACTTACTATAAGGCAGGTGCAATGTAATTTTTTTAAATAATTTTATATTCGCCGTAAAAAGAAATTACCTAAACTATTGGCGCCTTGGAGCCTACTCTCCGCCATTCAGCCAGCTGAGGTATTATGCTCTCTTAAGATATAACTTACTTACGACGGAACACCTTCATAATTATACTGTAATTGTCCATATTATGATTGTTATATCGAATACCTGCTACTCTATTCTGCTATGAAACTAGCATTATATAAGTTACAACAAAAGTAAAAGCTTCCGTAGCAGCCCCTGTTACAAACAAGGCTACGCGACTGCTACGAGCTACGTACGGGCTACGGCTACACAAAGTAGGTAACATTTTTCATTCAAGCATGTGTGTGTACTTAATATTGATACATTAAAGCCTCGCGCAGACTGGCGCGACTAGGGTTACCATCCGTCCGGATTCGTCCGGACATGTCCGGACTTCTAGACTTTTGTCCGGATTTGTCCGGACATGTCCATACTGCCTCGTTGGCCTAGTGGTCGCAAGCGCTACTGCTGAGTATTAGGTCCTGGGTTCAATTCCCGGGTCGGGCAAAGTGTTATTGGGCTTTTCCATCTGGAATTTCTCAGTAGCAGCCCGGAGTCTGGATTTGTGCCCGGTTGATGGCAATAGGCTCGCTCCCTATTACATGGGTCTTAAACATAACTGGTGAAATGTCCCTTTGGAGATTACAGGCGTGATGTTATGTTATGTCCGGACTTCTAGACTTTCGTCCGGACTTTGTCCGGATTTTTTGGCTTAGATGGAATACGAGTAATAAAATGTATTTAAGTAATACCAAATAAGTCTTTAATATTTATTAACTTTTCATTCATCTAAAAACATAGTATCTTAAATCTTCTTTAACAATCAACTTATCGAGATCAAACAATAATTGGATTTTGTGACTAAAATGTCCGGAATTTTATTGAAATGTCAGGCTTTTTGTCAAATGGTAACCTTAGGCGCGACGCGACTCTTAACAATACAATTTCAAAGAAATTTTTACGGTAGAACCATTATTATTATTATTATTACCGGTGTCGCGTCGCGCCAGTCTGTAAGAGGCTTAATAATAATAAGCACCTCGGGACGTGTTGCCCCCTTGTCACTACGACTCTATGTGGTAGCGACCGTTTTCGGGGGCCCATTATTGAGTGTGCAAGTCACCCCTTGCCATTTTATCCGTGTACATATAAAAATTGATCAGGCAGGGGCCATAGTCCTTCCATAGTTCCAGGTAACCAGTCCACTTTAGCTACCCATAAACCCATAGTCAAATATCTTTGTTTCCATATCCTGCAATAGTCCTACACCAACCGGGGGTTGTCCTTGGGTGTCCTTGCATAGTGCGAACAGGGATAATCGTCGGTTAGTGCCTCAACACTTAAAAATGTCTAAGGGGCCTCTGCGAGTTGGCTTCGGCCCGGCCTCGTACGCCTTCCAAAGGCCCGGGACCCCAGGGTCCCGAGATATGTTAAAGACATTTAAAAATAATAAATAATAATAATAATTCCTTAGTAGTATCGCTGTCCCTCATGACGAGAATCTCGTGAAAGCTGAGAAAGATAAAAAAATCAAGTATCTTGACTTAGCACACGAGGTTGTCGACATGTGGGATGTGGACTCTGCGATCATTGTACCGATAATCGTTACGGTTAATGGCCTAATAGCGAAGAGCCTCGACCAACACCTCAGGAGGCTCTCATTGCGCTGCTGGGTCAAGGGCTTGATTCAGAAAGCAGTACTCCTAGACACGGCACGCATAGTGAGGAGGTTCCTCTCTCTAGAGCCCTGACCACCGGCAGCTTGGACCCTGTTCCTGATGCCGATGGGCCACTATTTTTTATATTTTTAAATGTTTTTTTAATGATTTTTATAAAAATATTAAAAAATAGCAGCTCAGTAGCAGCCCGGAGTCTGGATTTGTGCCCGGTTGATGGCAATAGGCTCGCCCCCTATTACGTGGGACTTAAACATAACTGGCGAAATGTGGGTGTATCTACTACAGGTACACCTATACCCAACCCTTCGGGGAAACAAGGCGTGATGTTATGTTATGTTATTTAAAAATGTATTTAATATGTAAAAAAATGAATAAATGAAAATAATTCCTTTATTGTCAGGCAACTAAGGCCCATTAATATGATACACAAAATATTATTACAAAATAATAAACTAATGCATAATTATGAAAAACATTAATCTTAAATCTATTAATAATTAAGTAGGTAGTAGATGCGTTGGGTCGGCGACATATTGAGTCGGTGTCATGTCGCCTTCCACGAAAACGCCGATCACGACACCCATCGGCCAAAATTCTTCCAATCTTTTCTTCTTAATGCCAAGATGATGTTTTATTTTAAACGAGCAAATACAAACCAATATTTCGAAAATTCAAGACAAAGTATTTTTTTTTTAGCTTTTCGTTACAACAGAGTTTAAATACAATCGTAAGTATTTCGAAACAATAGACAAAATAGAAACGTTTTCCACAAACAAACCCCAAGGCCCTTGACCTAATAAATAAAGTTCAACCCAACACAGATAGTGAGTTATACCGACGTGATGTCAGTAACTGTTAGATAAACGATAGACACGCTGTCTGTGCTCGATATAATATATTAGCTCATCTAAACAAACATGAGTCAACTCGACACTACACGGAGACTTCCCTAGCTTCCGCACTGTTGGGTGAAACCCATTCATTAGATAAGTATTTCGTACCTACATTATCTTTCCAGTTATGAAGTGATACCAGTGATGTGTTATTTGACACTAAAGGTAGTTTATCCGTTTACATTTTTTAGGGTTCCGTACCTCAACAGGAAAAAACGGAACCCTTATTTATAGGATCACTTCGTTGTCCTTCTGTCTGTCAAGACCATTTTTCTCCTCGGGAACGCGTAGAGGTGCCAAGTTGAAATTAATATCAAATACGTAGGTCTAAGGTCCCTTGGAGCTCTAAAAAAAATCAAGTTTCTAAGTAAACACAATAAAAAAATACGGCCGTTTTTATGCGACATATTTTAATACTCGCAAATAAATCAAAACCATAACTTGTCGTTGACCTAGCATCATCATCATTAAATTTGGCAAGAAGCAAGGTGTCACAGCACAAGTAAAGGAATAAGTCCGGAAATCGTTAGTTTGTAGTTTTATCACATAATAAAATATTTTTCGTACCACTTGCTCAAAAAAGTGACATTCTATGCCACAAAAAGCGAACATAACAATAGTCATTTTTAATCTGTTAAAAACGTACTGGATTTCATTCATCCTCTAGGGGGAGAATGTGATTTAAATTTGAAATACTTACCGAAATTTATACTGAACTACATCTGTGTTTACCTACACCATTGAGTTTGTATATAAAGCATTATACATCTTTTTGAAAAAGGAATACGCATTTATTATGCAGTGATGATTATAAATAAAATTACGAAAACCGACGAGGCCGTATGAGCTTGATGCCTTTGCTTTTCCGACAAAAAAATATTAGTCTAGGAATTTGCCGCGTTTTTGTTTTCTTCAAATACAAAAACGTTAAGTTTATTTTAATTTATTTTTATAAATAAGTTGAAGTTGTCGAATTCCATCAGTGCAAATGCTGCCGCAATTATAAATAATTTGCTTCCAACAAAATCCAAGGAAAATTATTTAAAAACTATGAAGAATTTTCAACGTAGAATTTTCAACGTGGAGAAATCCAAGGAAAATTATTTAAAAACTTATGAAGAATTTTCAACGTGGAGAAGTGCGAAAGGCTTATTAATTTCAGAATCAGTACTTCTTGTCTATTTTGATTATTTATCCAAGACAAAGAATCCGAATACACTTTGGTGCATATACTCAAAACTGAAAGCTACAATAAGCATCAAACACAGCATTGAAATAAATAGATTCACGAAATTACTGGCTTTTTTAAAAAGAAAATCAGAAGGGCATTGCGCAAAGAAGTCTAAAATTTTTACGACTCAAAATGTGAAAAAATTTCTTAATGAAGCTCCTGACGAAATTTTTCTGGCCACAAAAGTAAGTATCATGATTTAACTATGAATATTTCGTATCTTAGCAATGGTAATTATTCTATATATTTACCTGTTTTTTATCTTTGTTATAAGGTGGCCTTAATTTTTGGACTCAATGGTGCTTGCCGCGGATGTGAACTCGTAAACTTAAAGGTGGTGGAGGACGTTGAAAATCATTCCAATGAGTTACTGCTGATTAATTTAAAGGAAACTAAGACAAAGAAAAATCGGTCATTCATTGTACAAGGACAATATACTAAAATCATTCATAAATACCAAGCATTTCGTCCCACCAACATGGAAAACAATAGATTTTTTATAAACTATCGGAATGGGAAATGTACTCGACAAGCCATCGGCAAAAATAAAATTAGCAATATGCCAAAGGAAATTGCTAAATATTTAAAATTTAAAGATGTTAACTCTACACCGGTCACTGCTTTAGAAGAAGTTCGACGACTTTCTTGGCGGATTCAGGGGCGGATATTACGTCAATAAAAAGACACGGTGGTTGGAGCTCTGATAGAGTAGCTGAGGGTTATATCGAAAGCTCAATGGCGAATAAAACCATATTAAGCAGTCAAATTAACAAAAATATAAAACTTAATCCATCAAAGCCACAACCATCAACTTCCGGCATCTTATCTTCGTCCGTAACTCACGATGCACCACCACCACTATCTCCGACGTATACTATCTACAATGAAACGCAAGTTCCTCAGACGCAAGAACAGAGAAATACTCAAATCAACTCATCAACAATAAATGTACCAAACAAAAATGTAACTCTCTCTATCAATAATTAGACCAATGTTTCCTTTTACTTTTAATTGTCATTATTTTTAATAAATGCTTATCTCAAATTATTATTGTGTTAATTTCTTCGCAAATGGTACGAAAAGTAGAGTATTTTCCTCGGTGATAAAGCTGTCTTAGTCTTGGGTGAACTTAAATCCCTCGCTACACTCAGGACTCCTCTTAAACCCTTCTTCGCTCGTGATTTAAGTTTTTAACACCCTCGCTACGCTCGGGAGTAAACCTCGAGTCCTTCGTTACGCTCGCGATTTAAATCGTCACCCGCTCGCGAACGAGCAGGTAACAGGTAGTTCCGACCCTTTTTGCTATTGTTTGGTGTGATCCTTTGTAAAATAAATTTTGTTTCTAGGAAGTGTGGTTCAACTACTTAAAAAATGTACAACTAGTTATCTTCTGGGAATAAGTTGTTAAATTAGATTATGGCCCGCTAGATTATGAAAATTACGCTTTGTGAAGACACTGCTTTATCCCCTTGTCTACTATTTTTGCGTTTACAAACTTACCTTTAAAATTGGAGAATTTACCGTGACGTATCAATATACGTCACGGTAAATCTCCCATACATCAATATGTATGGGAGAATTTGTTTTTCAACTAATATTAAGTTTGTTCTTGGGATAAAGTCATCCCAACTACGAAACCCTTCATTGTGCGTGGTCCGACACGCACTTGGCCGGTTTTTTTTCTTTTAGGCTGAAAGTGAGCGCTAAAAGGATGAATTTTTGAAATTTTCTTTCTTCGGAGTGGTTTTTAGGGGATGAAAGTTTGTGTGGAATTTTGTAATTTTTTCCCACGGGCAATCCCATCGTACATACGGCTTGTACCACAGAACAGATAAACTATGCGACTCAAGAAACGCAAGCTCATTATTTATATTTATTTATGAATGGCATCTCGTAGGTAGACCCTAGGAGTAGGTTGTCGGCTGCTTAACTGTAGGTGCCTCAAGAAAATAAGGCCTCCACCCAGGGCATAAAACTTATAAACTAAGCACCCCCTGTGGGTTACGTTCCTCGGCTTAGGGCGTCGCTGGGGAGGACAGCAAGGGACAGGCTAGATCAGTACCCTAATTGCGTAATACAACACAATCACACAGCAATCTGTTTCAACTTGAAACAGATTGCTAGTCCATTGCTTCATAAGTTGGAAAAAAATCTGCTAAACAACGTAAATAACGCAATGAATGTTGTTGAACTGTTAAAATTAAACAAATCAGTCACAATTGTTTACGAAAATAAGTTACGCAATTAGGTTACCTACTGATTAATAAAATAATAATGTTCTTGCAAAACGCGGCTTTATATGAGTAGGTAATTAAATGGCTGCCGCGCAGTCTGCTCTCACTTCGGGAAAAACCCATTTAAGTACTTACTATACAATTAAATTACCGATTCTTAAAAATTATACGGTATCAGTGTATATTTATAATGGTTTGGCTCTCGATATCAATAGGTTACTATGTAATAGGTAAATGTAGTAGGTATACCTATAAAATGAAACGAAACGAAACGACTATATGAAACGTCTATCGTTTGTTTTTTGATACATTCGAGTCGTGAGCACATGTAATTTTGTACCGCGATACAAATAAAATACACTCCACACTCCACAGTACCCACGGAGGATAATGGGCTTGATGAATAAGCCTCAATTTGAATGAAGACTTACACGTTAAATTGGTTACTTACATGACTCAATAACGCACGTGAATAGAGGCAGGTAGCTCATATCTAAGAGGAAGATATAAACACACACACACACGCACAAACTCATAAATTTTTCCCTAGGGGCTATATATAGCCCAGTCAATTACAACATCAAACATCGCGAACGCGCGTGTTACTTCGATTTTTTATACATATTATGTTGTTATAATTAAGTTATTAGTAGTTAGTATTTTTTGTTGATGGATGGAGCGGGAGAGGAAGACTAAAGAAAAGATGGAAGGATTGTGTGAGGAATGATATGAAAGAGAAGGGAGTGAATGATAGCGTGACGGTTGACAGGCGAGAGTGGAAAAACGTGTGCGCCAACCCCACGTAACATGGGTCAAGGGCAGGAAGATGATGAGTAGTTAGTATTTTTTATATTTAGCTTGCTTCACAAAAATAAGGAACAAAGATACCTAAAAACTCGTTCTTAAGATATATTAAAAAAAAAAAATGAAACAATTGCCAGAGTTTCACAGCTTTTCCGAGCACCATAGGAGTAGCACAAGGTTTTCAGGGTTGCAAACTTGGGAATAAACTACTCTCAGGGGACCTTTTTGTTTTGGGTGGGAAAAAATATCAAATAACTTCTCCCGCTCTGGGCGGAGCGTGAAGGTGTGTCAGACTCTTACTGACTAAAACCCACCCGTGTTCCTTCAGTTGCCATGTTGCCAGGGGCCACGCTATCCCTTTTCAGACTTTCCCGCGACCCTGGCAGCAATCGGCCCTAGAAGACCCCGTCAGTTCTGTTGACGTCTCTTTGATGCGCGTGTGGAACAACGCGCCGTCGACCCGGGCCTGTTCCTTATCGGACGGCGAGCTACCCATTGCTCACCGTCCACAAGCCCGCGCCTACGGTGGCCGGGAATCAGCCTGGAATTCCCGACGCCCTGCGCGTCTCCTGCAGCGGCTAGGGGCGTGAGGGCGCGAAATTTGCCTCTCCCTCACGCGTTCCGCTTCCTCCATCGCGAGCATTACTGCTTCGCAGAAGCAGGTGACAGCCTCCTATGCTCTCTCACTCCGCACCATGACCTGATCCAGGGCCGGACGCGAGAGATCACCGCCGCCGATCGCCTCCACGAGGACACGGCGGTGCTCCGCCCAAGTCAGGCGGACCTCCACCGTGCACCTTAACATGCGCGTTTGTGACGATCTTATCTGACGATTCTTAAAAGATTCATCAGACTGAGTCCAGCGCTCCAATTGCGTCACGCACTTTCTATCAATAACCAAAAGATTTTGAAGAAAATTCCTAATCCATTAACTTCACATTTTTGAAAAATTCGTCTGCTTGACAGCGTAAATAACTCGATGAATGTTGTTGAATTAAGTGTGTCAGTATGAGTGGTGTCGTGTCAAGGTAGGTGAGTACCTACCTTGACACGACACCACTCATACTGACACACTTAATCTTCTTAATCTTCTTAATAATGAAGAGAAATTAAGTGGACTCAATATATCTTTCTTGGGAGTCCAAGAAAGATATATTGAGTCCACTTAATTTCTCTAAAAAGATTACTCAAGAAGAGGAAATAATAAACAGACGGACGGAACTTACAAAAACCTTAACAGGAAGACTTGTTCTGCGGTTCTAGTTCTTGGTCTATTATTTTGTTATAAACCTTTCCCTGTTTTGGTTTGCTTTACATCACAATTGCGTTACTGAAAGTGGGAAACACGTGACGTTATTTATAATGTAAATAATAGACACGTTTTCCTTAAAATTGTTACTGTATATGTCATTTTGGAAAACTACAAAGCAATTATGACGCGTTGTGACGTGCAAAAAAGTCCAAGGTTTGTAATGCCTGTCCTCCATTTTTTTTATAGGTATATGAAGATCGCTTCTTTACAATTTGCTTTGGAAAGTACGATGAACTGAGTTCATTGGCTAGCTAGACAGTCTATTCAGTACTGATTCTATTAATTCTAAATTCACGTAGGTCCTCTAAAAGAAACGAAAAACCCTAAATTGAATTATATGTCAGCGTTGCCAGACGTCCCGATTTTGGCGGGACGTCCAGATTTTTTGCCCAAAATTAAATGTCCCGCGCGACAGGCTCAGTCCCGATTTTTGGGGATAGAAAAATTTATAAGTAATGTATAACTTATTATATTACTACTTATTATATTCCTCTGAAGAAGAGCAAACTAATAGTTATTGGTTATTATTAGTATAGTAAAGTAACGTATTTTCATTAAAATACTTGATATCATCATTGTAAACTTAATTTGAGACACAAATGAAAGGATAAGTAGTTTTGGTGTGCATAATAAAGAATATTCTATCTATCTATCTATCTATCTAAAAAATAATACAAATCTATAATATAAAAATGAATCGCAAAATGTGTTGGTAAGCACATAACTCAACAACGCCTAGACCAATTTCGCCAATTCTTTTTTTTTAATGTTCGTTATTTTCAGGACAAGGTTTTAGGTAGGTTTTAGGTAGTAAATGATAAAGACGGTCCACCCCAAACATTTAGGTATATGGCAAAACAACGTTTGCAGGGTCAGCTAGTAAATAATAATAATGATATAATTTACGTTTTCTTATAATGTCCCGCTTTCGATGAAAGAATCCCGCTTTTTTACTCAAAAGGGTTTCAAATCCCGGATTGGCCGAAAAAAAATCTCGCAACGCTGATAGGTACACCTGCGCCGTTCAATTATTTTGGAATTATTAAAAAAATACTGATTAAAACCATCTCCACCCACAGTCGCGTCCAACCAGCTCATCCGAAGAAGCAGCTGTTCTCAGCCCCCCCAGTGAACAAGTTCACGGCCAAGTGGTGCGCCCCCAGCCCCAATCTGGCCAGGATCCGGTCCTGTCTAGACGCGTACGCCAACCAGGAGACCCCCATCAGCAGACCTGTTTCTAAGACCAAGGCAGCTTCGATGGAGGACCTGACACCTACTAAACGGATTAAGATTGACAGGTTTGTCGTACTTACTTATGTATATTTAGCTGGTACTCCATGAGTAGGTACTAAATGTAGCGTGTTGTATTCCTGTAGGTACTAAATGTTGCTGTTTGATTTAGCCACATGAATAACGAAACCATAATTACCCGAATGGTTTAGTTCGCGACATTGTTCATGATTAGCAGCCCCCGGATCTACAATAGGTACTTATGTAAAAAAAAATCTGTCAGTTCCGAAAGAGGCACATAGGTACTGCCATAACATGACCAAAAATAATGAAATAATATCTTATTATTGTTAAAAATAAAAAGTTTTTTTCCATTTAAAAAAAAATTTTAGTACCTACCTACCCAAAATTATCCCAAATCCATAAAAAATTTGGAAATTTTCAGCAAAAATTTTCAACTTGTAGATACCCGCTAAACGACAGCCGTCCGCGCCCCATGTAATAAACTCGGTAAAATTCCCCATTAAAAAAAAACTCACTCCGGCACTCGGCACTCCGAGAGTGCCGACAGAAGTGAAAACTTGAAAAAAAATCGGCACCGCGGTTATTTACTCCACGGTGTCGGTGACAGGTCGCGAAATCAATGGTTTAGTCCCATCCATAGAGGAAAGTAATATATATCGGGTATAGAGAGCCCCCTCGCAGAATTTATTAAAAACGCTAATGTCAATTTGATCGGATAAATAGTGCCATCTATTATCGCCATCCACAAACTTGTGCTAAGTATAGCTTTAGGTACTACCTACGCATTAGTGCCTATACTTTAGCTTCCTTACTAATTTGCTTGTTTTTAATTTGATAAAGTTTTACTTAATAAAATTTTTCTCTTTAACATAATCATAGTAAAACTTTATCAAATTAAAAACAAGCAAATTAGTAAGGAAGCATTAATTTCAAAAGGTACATATACATAAAAAAAACCGGCCAAGTGCGTGTCGGACTACGCACAATGAAGGGTTCCGTAGTTGAGATGAATTTATTTATCCTAAGAACAAACTTAACATTGTAGTTGAAAAACATGTTCTCTCATACATTCCAACTGCAAATCGTCGCTCGGCATCCAATACCGCGAATGTAACATTTATTACGTTTTTTTTTTTAAATTACAGGATCACTTATTTGAACGTGTAGAATGAAATAAAACATAAATCTGATTTTCGTAAAAAAAATCACATTCGCGGTATTTATAAATCTAATAAGCTTTAAACGAGCAATTCTTGTATATATGTATAAATATAATCTAAATCTCGGAAACTGCTCCAAGATTTTTATGAAATTTAGTATGCAGTGGGTTTCGGGAGCGATAAATGAATCTAGCTAGGTTTCATTTTTTGAAAACGTCGTTAAAAAAAAAATGGTCGTCCAGATATTTTTATTTATTCAAGTAACAAGGACTCATTGTGTTAGTAAACTTATGAACTATGTTAGCTTATTTTACCAGGTCACTCAGAAAGTTTTGCGACTAATAGTTTTTGTCTATAGGTTACTGGCTGGTTTTGATGTCAATTAAAACTATGATTATTTATTACAAAAAAACATATCATTCCAAATTCGAAATTCCCTCCACATTTTTTTACGAGCAAAATCAAAATACTCTGTCTTACTGAAAACTGGATTTACAACGAGAACATTTTCGTGCAATGATTTTGTACGATTTCAAATGTCGACTAAAACCAGAAGAATCGTTTGAAAGACTTCGAATGGTGTTCATAGAAAAAAGCCCTTCTAAAGCGACTGTTTTTTATGGGTGGTCGAGTAATTTTGGCGGACAAAGAAAGAAGTGGCCGCCTTATGACGGTTGTTACATAACAAAACGTGCTGGCTGTGAAAAATTTAATTGAAGAAAATAGGCGAATTACATATGAAGAGGTTCAGCATATAGTGCAGATTGGATCGGGAAGTGTGCATTAAATTCTACACCATCATCTTCGGTTATGGAAGATAGTTTCACGCTGGTACCGCAAAATCTAACGCAGGCTCAGAAGGAGAGCCGAGATATGATAGCAAAATTTGTAGCAGGCTCGTCTCGGCGCATTTAAGATATCATTACGGGTGATGAATCTTGGATTTATCAATATGATCCAGAAATTAAGCGTCAGTCGACCGTGTGGCTGTTTCAAAATGAACCAACGCCTACCAAAGTGAAGCGAGCCAGAAGTGCAGGCAAAATTTTGATCGCAAGTTTTATTTCTTTGCCGGGTTATCTGGTGTCAGTACCCTGACGAGATCAAAGGAGCATCAATACTGAATGGTATGTTACCAAATGTTTGCCAGAAGTTTTTACTACTGCAAGCAGCAAGCGACCAAACACTGGCCTCCGTGGGCTACTGCTTCACCATGTCAACGCGCTGGCTCACTCGGCGCTCAAAACAAGGGACTTTCTGGACAGCACACCGGTCAAATTTATAGGTCATCCTCCTTACAGTCCCGATTTGGCTCGGTGCGACTTTTTCTTGTTCCCCAAAATAAATCAACTTAAAGGAAAACAGTTTTCATCACCTGAAGATTCACTGGCTGCATTTGAGAAGGAGATTGGAGAGGTGTCTGATGCGGACTGGAAAATGTGTTATGAAAATTGGTTTAGACGTATAAAACTCTGTAGTATAGACGCCAATGGAGAGTTCTTTGAAAAGATATAATAAAAAAAATTATAACCTGTGGTATATTTTTTTCTAGTATCACAAAACTTTCTGAGTGCCCCACGTAATCTAGTTTAAATTTATTTCACCCCATGGGAGATGGCACTGCAGTGATTGATGTACAACATGCAATCCAGCCTGCTAGCGATCTTTTTTAGGATATTGTTGGAGCTGGCCCGTACTCTGCGCTCCAGGGATGCACGCCTCATTCGCATCGTTGCGTAAAAGCAATTAATATGTGCATCCGCGAACATTCCCGATGCGCTACAAAAACGGGGCAGCCCCACCAATACCCTGAAAGCGTTGTTGCAATAAGCTCAAAACAGAGTAATTTTGACATTTTAAGTGAGCAGCGTGCAAACCTGCGAGCCAGCATGTTCGCCCTTACCGAAAACGCCCTTTGTTCCCGCTCAATATCGAGTCCGTCATTGAGGTCAGGGGTCAATATATGACCAAGATATTTAAATGTAAATACTCTTTGTAGTGAAGTCCAATTGAGTAATACAGGTGGAACATAACCCGGTCTACCCCCAGCCTCAAAGACCATGATCTCCGACTTATTGGAGTTATACATCAAACCATGTGTTTTGGCATACTGCTCACATTTGGCGACCAACTTTCTGAGACCACAGATTGACGCGCTCAGAAGCACCATTACATCTGCATAGCTAATATTATTTACACAAATACCATCTACATAGCAACCCACTCTGGTGTTGCTGAGCTCGCCAATCCTGCCTCACCCCGCATTCCAACCTGTATGGCCTGGAAAACGTTCCAGCCCATCGTACACTATTGATCTGGTTACCATACAACTATTTAAAGATTTTTATAACCTATCCTTCTCCATCTTTCTCCACAATACGTCATAAGCAACCAGATCAGAAGCCTTGAATAAGTCGAGGAAGCTAGCATAAATCGGCGTCCCACGCTGTGTATAGAAAGTATGTGATAGTATGCTTAAGACACAACACTGCACTTTCTGTTGACAAACCACGCCGAAACCCGAATTGGTAGTCATGAACATTTACAGTTTTATTTATTTGTGTATTAAGCAAACGGTAAAATACTTTTGATATTTTGATTTATAGTAGCTAGAGAGATGGGCCTATTGAATGCCGAGCGACGAAATGTAAGTTTTTACGCACAATATTGAGAGATTTACCATGTTATTTTAAGACCATAGACTTCTTATAGGTTTTCCTGTAATCTATGAGTAAAGAGCCATACTGTGTATTTTTTTCAAAATTATTGGTCCAGTAGTTTCGGAGATAAGGGGGGGGAATGGTCAATTTTCATTGAATTTATTAAATATCTTTAAAAGTGTTTATTTTAAAATTATATAAAAAATATATTTAAGATCCTCGCAACAAGTCCTTTCATTTGATATGTCACACGGTACTGTCAGCAAAACTTTTTTTTTTAATTTTCTTGTTTGCGCCCCAAAAGTGACCCCTATATTCAAAATTAATTTATTTACGTTACACATTCGTGTTTGGGTCACAGAAATACAAATGTGTACCAAATTTCAACTTAATCGGTCCATTAGATTCGGAGTAAATTGGCTGTGACAGACGGACAGACAGACAGACAGACAGACAGACAGACAGACACACGAGTGATCCTATAAGGGTTCCGTTTTTTCCTTTTGAGGTACGGAACCCTAAAAACAACTTTTCTTTTACAAAATTACTTATTTATTTGTCTTGTTTTATTTGTATCTGTCTTAATCGTTGTCATCAGAGTCAATACTATACAATAAATCTTTACAAATTGTTGTAAACCGTTCTCATGTTTTACTTTGGCAGCAGCATCAGCAGCATCGATTTTTACATCAATGATCAGCAGTCTTTGCCTGGTTCTCCGGGCTTAATTATTTTTCCTTCCAAAATTTGTTCAGCTCCAGGAGTGGCTCTGCACACTGTTTCGATCTTGATATCTCCAGTGCTTGAAGTTGTTCCCATTTAGGTGCACTATTTGTACCTTTGAGGCTTCAAACTATAGCCTTATCCATTTTCGATAGATTTGTCTAGGTACCTACACTTTCTCGCAACTTTAAATCTCTGCACAACTTCTATCCTAACCACGCTCTGCTACCATGTTAAAGTTAGGTGGTGAATATAGAGAAACAGTTATTATGAGAAACGATAAAACTATATTGATCATATATTGATGTCTAAAAACAGAATAATACTAATGACATTCATGAACAGTAAGTATTGCTAGGCAACACAACCATAGAGTATTAAATAAGGAGTATGTATTCCTTAACAATTATTATCTACACAAATATAAACAATTAATTATAACCCGTGTTAAATCAAATAATTAGGAAATGAAATTAATATTTAATTAATTAATTTTTTGTTACTAATTAAATTAGTATCGATGGTGTCGCCATCTGCAGCGACCCAAAGTAACTAACCGCTTTGGATGGGGGTAACAGATGGCGCATTTTGAAAAAATTACCCCAAATCTGTCAATGTATGGAATTGTCCTACCCCTGGTCCCATCTCAAAAATGCCCAACGCGCCTAAAGAAGTTTTCACTTAAAAAATAACGCGTAAAATTTTTTTTTCCTGAATATTAACCACATAAATAGACTCCCAGTACGATACTTAATAAGTATAACACCCTCACGACAGGGTCTTTTTTACACGTTGTGTAAGGGCATCCCCGAAAACTGAAACTGAATACTGTTATTTTTACGCCGTCAAATTTTTTATGTGATAAATTAGAATACATTTTACTACCTACTATTTCTACCAGGCACCGTGTTTAAATTAATAATCGCCAGTTTAAGACATATACCTATCTAAAATCAGGTATTTCCTTAGGAAGAACGGTCTCCCAATGTTGGAGTCTCCAGGGCCGCACGGTTCTGCCGAGGAGTTAGCAGCCAACAAGATCTGTAGGTTCATGGTCATAGCCGCCTGGAGGAAGCGCCGCGAGGACGTCCGCTGTCTCCGGAAGACTTTGGAGGCTCAGGTATTGGATGAATTACTTGCCTATCAGATTTATGATTATTTATTTTATTTATTTAAATCTCCCTTATACTATAACTATCATTACAGCAGTGGCGTAGCATGCCTTGGCCGGGGCCCCGTATAAAAATTTGTTTGGGGGGGCCCTTATGAAGGGTAAAGATTTCTCACAAAAGAAAAAAAAATGTTTGCATAAAATTAAAAGAAATATTTATTCATCATAATTATCTATCTGTCACTTTTTCCAAAATTTTTACAAACAATTTAAATTCAATATACCTACACTTTTCTTGCCTTTTTTTCGGCAAACTGATTTATTAAATCATGATGATGAATTTGGGAAGTTTTTATAAATTTTTGCTTACGCACGTCGGGGGCCCCGTATAATTGATACGGCAGATACGGCGGTAGCTACGCCCCTGCATTATAGGTTTCTATATCTAATGCGACAGTGTGACTGACGCTAGCATGGCCACCATCAGGGACTTTAATTTTGATAACACCAAAATTTGTTGCTAATTAGCTGGGGAGATGCTCCCCAGATTGGCCACCTATAAACCCTTATAACTTTGGAACCAGTGACCGACAAATTCTGCTATTTGGCGACAAATTTCGACTAAAATCCTGTGTTAAAAAAAAAATTCTCCGTCTTGTAGATTATTAAAAAATATTGAACACGTATTTTTTTTCTCTTTTGACGTAATCAAAAGATCACGGCGATACATTGAGTTAAAATGTGGCATGACGTCATACGTTGCTAGATTTAATACTGCGTTGTGACGTAGCGAGCCCCCACTCCCCAACTTTAACCCATGTTTTTTTTTTTTAATCCATGTTGTGGGGTATCATTGGAAAGGCAGGTCCTTTAAAAACATTGTGAGTTTGTGAAAACCATTTTTGGATTCAGGGATCCGTTTGCGAAATATTAAGCTTTAAAGTGCAAATCTATTTAGAGTCAAGTGTGTGTCCGTCCCCCCCCCGCCAGCTAAATGGTTGGTTTTGGATGTGTGAAAAAAATCACAACAATAGTTTACATAACGAAATTTTAAAAAAAAATATCACAGCTAAGTAGGCTCTACAAGTTAACGAGTAATAATCGACCAACTTAACTTTGCAGTTGCAAAAACATGTTTTCCCATACATTCCGTATGGGAGAACATATTTTTCAACTACAAAGTTAAGTTTGTTTTTGGGATAAATTCATCCCAACTACACGGAACCCTTCATTGTGCGTGGTCCGACACGCACTTGGCCAGTTTTATTATTTAACCGCTATCGAAATTCCTTCATTAGTTGCTTAGCACCTAGTGTTCCACACCAAACAGGCACTATTTACTTACCAGCAAAATTCAAAATAGAAACAGAATTTCGTATGTCATAATAACTAGATTTAAGTTAAACTTTGGGCGACCGAGCTCTGCTCTGGTGAAAATAGAGAATGCTCATTTAATAGTACAGACGCCAGCACATCAACCTACCCGAAACTGTCAAATTTTCCCAATTAACTTTGAACCTTACACTTCAGCGATAAAGTTGAAAATCTATTAAATAAATTTGACAGATTGTAGTAGCTTGATGTGCTGGCGTCTGTACAATAGGAAAGTACATACTAATTTCATGCTGCCATGATAGCAGGTACTTACTAATTCCATGCTGCCATGTCATTATTCTAAGGTAGCCATCTTGTTCTAAACTTTGGGCGATCGAGCTCTGCTCGGGTGAAAATACGCAGAAAACGTATTTTCTCAGATATGAGACCTAGCTAGATCGATTTTTCGCCCCTTAAAACCCCTATATTTCGAAATCGTTAGAGCTGTTTTCGAGAACGTGATTACACATTATATACAAATATTGCTCATTTAATAGTATTGGATAGGATTTATCCAGAAGTGGCGAGTTCGATTTTTCATTGTTACAGTTTGACAGCAACTTGAAAGGTTTTGAAACCAGATTATCATCATACAACTGTGATCTCATTCAGGTGTCCTACTCGGAGCGCCTGCGCATCCAGATATCTGCGCTGAAGTCTCTGTTGGACTCCGACAATTCCAAGGTCCGCATGGCGATGAGGGAGCTGGAGCGATTGAAGCAGCTGCTCAAAGATAAGGAAGTAGAGAAGGCAGTGCTCGAACGAGTAAGTTCCACTTAATTTGACGAGGTTCTTCAAATTGACGAGGATTCAAAACCGGGTCACCTTAGAAGGACATAAATATACTGACCTTATTGATGTTCTTCAGAAAGGTCAGGTGCGTAGTACTTGCAACCGCCGAGCGTATGTATGCCTATACCTACAAGCCGATTCAAATATACATTTATACGAGCGCCTTTTTAGGGTTCCATAGCCAAATGGCAAAAAACGGAACCCTTATGGATTCGTCATGTCTGTCTGTCTGTCCGTCCGTATGTCAACAGCCACTTTATACCGAAACTATAAGAACTATGCTGATAGATGTATTATGTGAACCACATTAAGATTTTCACACAAAAATAGAAAAAAAACAATACATTTTGGGGGTTTCCCATACTTAGAACTGAAACTCAATTTTTTTTTTTCATCAGACCCATACGTTTGGGGGGGGGGGTATCTATAGATAGGTCTTTTTTTTCTAAACTGAATAGTTTGCGGGAGAGACACTTCCCAAAGTGGTAAAATGTGTCCCGCCCCCTGTAACTTCTAAAGAGAATGATAAAACTAAAAAAAATATGATGTACAGACGCCAGCACATCAAGCTACCCGAAACTGTCAAATTTTCCCAATAAACTTTGAAAATCGATTAAATAAATTTGACAGATTGTAGTAGCTTGATGTGCTGGCGTCTGTACATTACCATGTAAACTTCCACTGAAAATTGGTTTGAACGAGATCTAGTAAGTAAGTAGTTTTTTTTAATACGTCATAAATCGTAAACCGCAATTTACCTTTCTCTCAATGTTACTTACTGCTACGGAACCGTTCATGGGCGAGTCCGACTCGCACTTGGCCGCTTTTTGTAGAACTTGTGCGTTTACCGTATGAGTTCTTTGTTTTATTTTCGCCAACGAAATAATCGGTTACCGATTGTCTGACGTGGATTGTAGTCGGAGTCAAGATTTTATGAACATCAAGTAAATTCAATATACCACGCGGTCTTAATAAGTTTCACTCTAATAATTATGCTCAGGCAGAAGTTTTTGGATACGCGGGGGACCCCGTAGCAATTGCAACTCTTGCTACGTGGTTAATCCGGCACTGCCTCCCACAAGGTGGATCGATGACCAGTACCCTAATTACGTAATTTAATTTCGTAAACAATTTTGCTTAGTTTCATTTTGACAGTTCAACAACATTCATTGCGTTATTTACGTTGTTGAGCAGATTTTTTTTTCCAACTTATGAAGCATTGGATTAGCAATCTATTTCAAATCGAAACAGATTGTGATTGTGTTGTATTATGCAATTAGGGTACTGCTCTTTACTATTTTCTTTCAAAAGTTTTAATTTAAATTGCAAAATTGTTTACGAAAATAAGTTACGCAATAGGGTACAGAAACGTTTAGAGGCAAGGTAAAAACGCGGTATCGATTTATAAGACTCGGCTATCTTGCTACAGAATCCATACAGGACTACAGGCCTTAGTCCAAAAAATGGATGGGTCATATGAACCACCAGGTGACGTATATAGGACGATATAAGAGCATAAAATGATAAGATTCAGCACTATGCCGTCACTTGTCACAAGGGGAAAAAATCGAGGGTTGAAACCCCCTCTCTTTCCGTGGTCCGGGGGGTGATTTGAAACAACATAAAATTAATTTATTTTGAAAGTTTTTCAACCCTTGATTTTTCCCCTTGTCGTATGATTTTTGTACGGCGGCGTTGCGGAATAATGGATTAGAAGCTGTATTGAAACAGTATGAAACTGATCCGTACAGAATGAAATGACCAAATTTACCCTAGAAATTGTCAGAAAATCTAAAAAAATTACCGACTTTGTGGCGCACCATTTTTTTTACGGCACTGCGCGCTTTCTTATTATTTTTCATGTCCATCTATCGATGGTAAAAATGCCGTACAAAAATATATGACCAAAATGTACTCACTCTACCTGCACTTTTGAATTCCCACCAGCACTCAGTTGGACAGCTTACAAGTGACGGCATAGTGCTGAATCTTATTATTTTATGCTCTTATATCGTCCTGTATACGTCACCAGGTGGTTCATATGACCCATCTATTTTTTGGACAATGGGCCTGTAGTCTATAACAAATAGTGATTCTTTGTTCTTTAGGAGAAATTGGCGTTAGAAGATGATATCTGTGTTGCTGAAGATCGTGCTTCGGAGATGAGTATTGGTAAGTGCATTTGTTTTACCAGAATCAATAACCTTATCAGAAATGGTCTTACTATACAGCGCGCCGCTTTAGTGGCGACATTAATTTGACGCACGTATACGGTTTCGCGGTTTCGTTAACATATTTTATTTTCATTAAACATTATTATTTATTTTCAATTTTCTAAAATAGCATCTTGGAGCAACCTGTACTTAAAGAAATGTAGCGCAGAGCTTAAGGTACAGGCACCGTATAAGGCCCCAACTCCTATCATGGCCCACTTTAAAAATACTTTAGTTACGTAGGTTAGTTTTTTTTTAAATTTTGCGGAACCCTTGTGAATTCGTCTTTAAACAAAAGGCAAACTTCATCACACCAATCGCGCGCGGCGATTTTGAACACAGCTGTCAGTTGTTAGTGACGCGTCAAAGCAGTGCACGTATTTATAACATTACTCATGTAAGTATATTTCTTTTTAAAAGTTTTTTAAATTTTATTGGTGTCATTTCATTTTTATTGCCATATGGCAAAGTTCCATAAGATGGCCCACTACATGACCCCCAAAGAAGGCCCGGGCTCTATTTGGACTATCGAATTATAAATTTGCCATATGACAATAAATTGCAATAAAAATAATATTTAGAAGTTTTACATTTCTATGTCTAATCCTTTTATTCAATTTGTATAAGACAAGAAAATTTCTTTAAAAACTTTCAAAATTCAAATTTTGCTTTAAGCGTTAAAATTATAACCACAGTTTACAGATTTTCATATCTAATAATGTATTGTTGTGGGTATGTAAATTTTTAACGTAGTTAATTTTTCTCATATACTATGGTGATTTTCAACAAAATGGCGCGGATAAAACCATGACGCCGATGGTTAGAAAATCTGCTTAAAAAGGTCAGAGATTTTTTTTTCTTGGAATTTCAAAATGCAAACCTATTAGAGAATATTATTAGGATTATTTGTTTACGAACAAAGAAGACGGATCTCAAAATATGTGCTATTATTAGTTTAAAAGCGTAGATTTTTTTTATTTTTAAGCCATTCCAAGTTTCTATAGACATAAGATTATTTTTTATTATTTTATTTTATATCTCAAATCTCAAATCTCAAATTCTTTATTGCGTACCATAATGTATATAGTTGGTAGGGAAATAATTATATTAGTCACAATTATGGACCCTGTCGGGCACAGCACAGATCAAGTAGGAGAGAGGAGGAAGAGCACTGGTCGTTTAATGCGACAAATTGTATTATTAGATAAGTAGTTAGTTAGTTATATATTTATTAATACAGAGTTCAATTTATGAATTATATATAATTATTGTTTTATAAATTTTATACGTTTATTTATTAGTAACATTACAATTACCATTTATTTTTTTAAATTATTCATTATTGTTTTATTTACTTATTATTGTTTATTACATAATTAATATTTATACATCCCTAAGGTAAGTTATTTATTGAATGCTTCAAATCTATTTTTTTATTTTTTATTAAGTATATCTTTTTCGTAATAAGAGTAGGTAGGCGTATCTTTAATAGTGAGTATTTGTAGATAAAAATGGATAGTTATGACGTTACCTATAACTTATCATTTAAGTATTCACTTATACTATAGTAGGATTTGTTTACAAGGAAAAGCTTCAATTTATTGATAAAGATGTTATATTTATTTAAATTCTTTATTATTTCGGGTAACTTATTATAAATTTTTATAGACATTACAAAGGTACTATTGGAGTGCATTTTTAGTCGCGATGTTGGTAAGTTTAGTCTATTTTTATGTCTTAAAATAATTTTCTTTTGTACGTCCTCTCTTTTTGTAAAGAATTCTGGGTACTTACGCACGAACTTACAAATTTCAAAAATATAGAGACAGGGTAGGGATAAAATATTTAATTCCTGAAAATGGGGTTTACAGCTATCGGTGACCTCACTATTTACTAAGATTCTAATTAGTTTTTTTTGTAGGGTAAATAGCGTGGGCGCGTCAGTGCTGTTGCCCCATAAGATGACACCATATTTGAGCCATGCGTAGGCGTACGCGTAGTATGTTACTAGTGCAGTTTTAAAGTCTGTGGTTTTTTTGATCTCGCGGAGGGCGTATGAAAATTTTGATATTTTTGCTCTTACTTTCTGAATGTGTGACTTCCAATTTATGTGTGTAATGTTTAGGCCTAGTAGTGTGAATTTATCAACTACTTCTAATTTATTATTTTTAAAGCTAAAGTTTATATTTATTGGTATTTTTTGGCAAGGGTGGAATGAAATTATTTTAGTTTTATTGAAGTTAATTTCTAGGTTGTGTTCAGTCATCCAATTTGTTGTAGAATCTAGTATGGAATTTAATTTATCATTTAGATTGGTGTTATTTCCGCATGAGGTAAGTATAGATATGTCATCCGCAAATAGGACACATGGCTCATTTATGTTATTAGGAAGGTCGTTTACGTAAACAAGAAATAAGAAACACCCTATTACGCTTCCTTGCGGGATGGAGGCGGTTATTTGTTTACTGTCGGATCTGATTAATTCTATTTCATTTTTGCTGTTGTAATGTTCGATTTCAACCATTTGTTCCCTATGTTTTAAATAAGATACAAACCAGTCATAGCATTTGCCGCGGAGTCCTATACTATATAGTTTATTTAATAATATTTCAAATTGAACTTTATCATATGCTTTAGTCATATCAAGCAGAAGTCCTACTGCGTACTTTTTATCATTAATAATATCTAGGGCTTTTTGAATATATTTGTAAACGGCCAAGATAGTGGAACGGTTTTTTCGGAAACCATTTTGGCAGTCATTAAATATATGATATTTTTCACAAAACGCATAAACTCGATTACACATGGCTTTTTCGAATATTTTGGAAGCTGTCGGTAAGAGGGCAATGGGGCGGTAATTATTCGGATCAGTTTTAAAATTCTTTTTGTGTATAGGTTTTATAAGAGCTTTTTTTAAGAAATTGGGGAAAACTCCTTCTTCAAATGATTGGTTTAATAATTTATAAAAAGGTAAAGTTAATTCATCTGCGCATTGTTTTAATAAACTAGGTGGAAGTTCATCAAGGCCGTGACTATTTTTATTTTTCAAATTTTTTATTAGTGTGTTCACCTCGTAAGGATCAATTGGACTGAGGAAGATTGAATTCTCTGTAGGGCATACAACTGGAGATCTTTTCGGTTTTCCGGTTGAGTTGTTGTTCGTAGCCTCCCCGATAGAAGCAAAAAAATCATTAAAAATGTTTGCTACCTCTTTGGGTTCAGAAGTTACGCTATTATTCGTTTGAAGGCTTATGTTACATTTCTCACTTGCTATTTTTTTGTTTGTACGTTCATTTACAATGCTCCACATTGTCTTAACTTTATTATTAGATTTAATCATTTTATTTTTGTAATGTAATTTCTTTGCTGTCGTTACCGTCTTTTTTAGAATCTTTTCATACTTTAGCCTTACCTTACCTTATAAGATGGCCCAAGGCCAAAATTTTTACTGATTGTCTTGATATTACATAGATATTTATTAATTCATAACGAGCTTTCTTGAGCTACCAGGTTCCTAATATGGCCCATTGACTGTGTTTAAAAAATATTTTTCTCTGAAGCGACCTTATAAGAAAAAGTGTTTATTTAAAATATTTCACTAATAAACACTTTATAAATTTAAACCAGTTGTTGACCTTAACTCCTTTATTTATTTAATTGACAGTGATTTAAAATTAAGTGGGCCTTATACGGTGCCTGTAGGGTAGACCGGGGACAACTGAAACAATTTTACTTAAAACGTGTGCAGTGAAGTATCTATAGTACCCACATCCCTCGTATTTATATCGTTGAAAGGGTCGTTATCTAGTTCCTAAATTAAACATAATCTATATCTCAATTCCGAATAGTTAACCTACAATCACCCATTAAAGTAGATCGGGCACAGTGGTTCTATTGACCCCATCCTAAGGACGGTTGAAACAATATGTAGGGATAATTGAAACACTGAAAATATTTTAGGAACTACTGTAGGTTTTTAATCAGTCTTAACAATTTAACTTACCACTAAATTATTTATTGAGATCGTGACAAGTCCGTCAACGTAACATTAATATTTCGAAAATTACAAATGTAAAAACATCTTCAACATAAACAACTAAAAATCTCTCTTATTTAAATAATTTTAGTGCTCTAATTTGTGCTATTGAATACTATTTCACATTATTGAAAGGCTTAATATCCTATTACGCTGTAGTGGCACTTGCACGAGGGAGAAAAAAGGTAATCCAGTTTCATACAAAACAGCTTGTTTCAATCATAACAATGTATCAATCATGACAATGTTTCAATTATAAAAGTGTTTCAATCATAACAATCGTTTATTGACCCATATAATATGTAGGTTTGACTCTTCTTGTGAAATTTAATTTCAGAGAACTAACTGTGGTAACTTAAAATATATTTTTTGGAAATTATACCCTAAAACTAATCAAACATACGTAGGTATGTATTCAAAAAAACTAATCTCCATTACAACACAAGGACACCAGACTCGGGAGATTGCGGAATTTGTGTGTCAGTATCTTCATCTTCTGAGCTAGAAGTCTTTGGGGTTCTTTTTGATGATTTACTTATTTTTATTTTTGTTAGTTTTGTTCTTCTTCTTTTTTCTTTTTTCCATATTTATGTTTTTCTTTTTCTGTCCCTTTCTTCGGTTTGTATTCTGATGTTTTCTTTCTCCGGAGTATCTGTGTAACCAGTAGATTTCCTTTTAGTTGCGTTTTTTTGCAGTTTTCCTGGGTAGTGCTTTAGGAAATGGTCTGATGCATTCTGGAAAAAAATTACTTGTTGAAGGTTGGTTTTTGTAGTTGCTAACATCAAGAGGATCAAGTTCTACAGCAAAACTTGATTGTGAACTTGTGAAGTCATGGAAAGGTTTGGCGAAGGAAAAGATGTTGCTGAAACCACAACTTTCTTTTGTGCAGTAGGGTAAAAATGCGGAATATGCGGGGACGTTTGAAACGTTTCAAACGTCCACAGTCAAGTTGTTTCAAACGTACCCATCTCATATCTTCTACTTCAATACTCAATATTTTGATTTATAGTGACTTAATCATTAATCAGCAGTAATAAAAACACTCTTAAATAGATAAACAATACTCCAAAATAAGAAAAACTGTCAAACAACAAGATTTAGATAGTTAAATAACAAAAATTAAAAAAACGTGAATACTTAGTTTTTGGCGCGAAATTCGTCGAGGCGTCCTGTGCACAACTGCGTCACTTTCTCGCAACAGCCGTGCTAAACACAAAACCGAACATGGGCGAAGAAGCAACGAACGACGCGTCACACACGTAGGTATCGTGGTTTTCGAGAAATTTAAGTTGTTGTAATCATGACCTGTTTTAATTGTCCCCGGTCTACCCTACCTTATTTGCCGGGGTCACAAATCCATAGCATCGTATCAATGAAATTAAAACGAATAACGTGCAAAGAGTAGGCGAATTGAAGGAAAGAGATAGCCCTATGTCGGCGAGCGATTGAAAATTTAAATTTTCAATTTACTATTTATTTTATCTGATTATAATTTTTATGATTAGTGGCCACTAGCCGTACCCTTCTGTTAAATTAATGTCGTTTTTATAGCGGCACGTTCATACGGCATTGTATAGAATTTCCGTGCAATGCGAGGTCAGCTATACTGGAAATCTATAGCTTGAAGGCTCGTGCAGACCAACGCGACACGCGACGCGACACAAAGGCACTGCTCGTCGTGCGACGAGCGGTGCCTTTGTGTCGCGTCGCGTGTCGCGCCTGTTTGAAGAAGCCTTGATGTGTAGCCGTGTGTACTATGCTATGGGTCAGTTTAAAATATGAACAGATAGGAAGCTGCCCCTCTGTATATAAAAAAAGCTGTTTTTCGTACAAATCTTATACCTATCACGATCGATGCATCAAAAAATATTGCTCGGAACTATAACTCTTTAGCGAACAAAACATACGAAGGTTCGGCACGCACTGCTTCGAAGTAGTCCACTTAGAGCACCCGTCCGAATAGCACCTGCGCGAATTTATTTTTACATTTTTGTCCACGAAGAGCACCTACAATTCAGCAGCCTACTGCTGGGCTGTATTTGTTTTACTGGACGTTATTAAATGAAATATATCGATAAAAATCACTAGAATGTTTATTAGGTAAGATTTAATTAAGGCTGATTTTGCAATAAAAGTGATATGTTGAGACTGATTGTGATATATTAAAAATAAGAAGTATAACACTTCTTATTTTTATTTGGTAAGATTAATAATTATTGTCATAGTGATTTTTTATTATTTTTCATTTTTAAATGTTCAGATTCAGATTCAGATAACTTTATTTGTTCAAACATGTGTGTACATACGATACAATGCATGCAAGGTGTTATAAGTACATGGAGTTGTGCTAACATGTTTACCATATTGTCATGGTGTGCAAATATTAAAATACAAGTATAGAATTTAAAATAATAATAATGTAACAACATTCATTAACATTGACAATGCTGACATAAGTAAATAAATTGAATTGATTGATTACATAATTGATTCATATAGAAATAGGAGTTACATACAAAATTGTCAAATATTCAATTATCAAAATAAAAAACTTTATACAATAAAATAAAATAATACAATGTCAACGCAGGTCCAAAATATTCAATACAAAAAATCATTATTACACTACATACATTACCTACAGATTAAAATAATATATAAAAGAGCATGTCAATTTAAAATGATTCCTTTAAAAATTCATTCACATCATAATAAGCTTTACTAGCTAAAAAAGATTTTACTTTCCTTTTAAATGCTTCTACGCTTAGCTCTTTCCAACCATTGGGAAACTTATTGAAAATAATGGGAGCCATACAAAAAACACTTCTGCCCATCAGTGCAGTCCGAGACCTATGTTGACAGAGTTGACTGTTATCACGTCTATTTCTAGGAAACCGGTCTGCCATGCGGGGAAATAGCTTTGGATTTGATTTAACAAATATCGCGATTTCCAAAATATAAATTGAAGGCAAAGTCAAGATGTTGTGGCTTATGAAAAAAGGCTTGCAGCTATCAGTCATTTTTAATTTAAATATGGATCTAAGGCATTTTTTTTGGGCCTTAAATGCGATATCTTTATCCGTAGAGAATCCCCAGAAAATAATTCCGTATCTGATAATGGCCTCTGCTATGCCATAGTAGGCGGTTAATAGGGCATCAGTCTTTAGAATCCGCGATAGTTTATATAATGCGAATGCACTGTTGTTTAGTTTTTTGCTAATTACCTCTATGTGAGCTTTCCAATTTAAATTACGATCTATGGTTAGTCCTAAAAACTTTGTGAAATTTACTGCGTCAATTACATTACTATTAAATTTAATATTAAAGATCGGAAATTTTAACTGCCTTTGACTAAAATGCATTATTACTGTTTTATTAAAGTTGATAATGAGGTTATTGTTTTCTAACCATAGAATCGCTTTGTTTAGTGTATTATTTATATCAGTTTCATACATATGATTATCATCACAAGGAATGGTTATCGTGCTGTCATCTGCAAAAAGTGTCATACTGTGTTCTATACATTTAAGAAAATCGTTGATATAAATGGTAAATAGCGGTGGTCCTAATACGCTCCCTTGCGGTACGCCATAGTTGACGTTACGCTCTCCAGATGTAAAAATTACTTCACGTTTAGTGCTCGCATTAATCGTCGTTATTTCTGTTGTTTGCTTCCTTTCTTGTAAATATGATTGTAAGAGCTTTTGAACATTTCCTCTTACACCATACGCTTCCAGTTTTTTTAAAAGAATATTATGCTGAACATAATCAAATGCCTGCGTCATATCGCAGTAAATTGCACAGATGGGTGTATTTTTATCCATATTTATCATGAGTTTGATGTTGCCTAGACAAATTTCGTATGTACGTAAATTATGTGTAATTAATAAACATACTAGTGATTTTTATCGATATCTTTCATTTAATAACGTCCTGTAAAACAAATACATCCCAGCACTAGGTTGCTGAGTCGTAGGTGCTCTTCGTGGACAAAAATTTAAAAATAAATTTTAATCCACGAAGAGCACCCGGATGCTCTTCGTGGACTAGGCTAGGTGCTATTCGCGCAGGTGCTATTCGGACGGGTGCTCTAAGTGGACTACTTCATTACTTCGTCACGATAGACGCACGTGCGGCCCCAGCATAATAATTACGCGATAAAAAGAGAGCCAACTACTAGGTGAATATAACTATAGGTAATTAGCGCTGTGCGACCTGAATTGCACTTTATTGTGTCGTTGCAAGACTCGGTTTTTATTTAAATGATTTTGCGGAGTGAACCATCTGAATTCTGTGCCTTTGATAAATCAACAAAATGGCTGGTTGGACATATTTGTACCTATGTCGAGCATGTCTGTCCTGCTCAGGTTGGCGCAACTGCCGCAACGAGCTGGACGGCGTGCGCGCGGCCGCGTCTGTGAGCGAGCACGCGCTGGCGCTGGAGCGGGCCGCGCATCGCGAGACCTGCAGCTCGAGGGACGATGCTTTTGACCGGGTTAGTGCACGGGTTATGATCAGCTAAAGGTTCATCACAATTTACAATTCAACGGCAGTTTTCAAAAGGGCGAAAATTTTTTTCTCGTTGAACGTCAAAATTACAAAAGACATCGTCATGTGCCTTTTTCCCAATTGTATTGGGGTCGGCAGCAGCAGAATACCAGTATTTTACATGGAGTGACTGCCTATCTGACCTCCACAACCCAGTAACTGGGTAACACGATACCCCTTGGTAAGATTGGTTGTCAGATTTTCGGGCTAAAGATCCACAAATTACAGCCGCGACTAACAACTTAACGTGCTTTGAGTGTTTTCCGAAGCACGGTCACCTATCCAGGAACCGACCTTTGCAAGCATTCCCCCAAAACGCCCATCCTTCATCACTTTCTAACGTTTTAATCTGGAAGTTAAGGAATCAGATTGTGTAAAGATGCTCCAAAGATGTTCAAGAATGTTTAGTTTTAAGAATATCTTTGCCGATATGTGAACCAGTGCTCGTTGCTATCTTGTCAACAATGTGACCTTTGACAGATCACTAAACGGTAAAGATCAAACTATAAGGACAGTGTTTAGACTAGTGTATCATTTAGGTTGTGGATAACTGGCAAAAATATCTGCCCACACTGCTTTAAGTAATTTTTTCAAATGAAACCCAACAATTGGCCTTAATGGTGTTTTGACAAATGAACTATTGTATTGTCGACCTCGTTATTCTATCACCCTAAGGTTGAATTTCACTTGCACGTCAAATCACAAGGTATATTTTGCTTTTAACACCAAGTATGTGACATTTTCAACCTTATTGAAGTATTAATTAACCGCGAATTGTTGTCAAAAGAGGTAAATCAATCGATAGAGGTTGACTATACAATCCTTTGCTTAGCTGTAAGTTTGCTAAAACGAATAAATTTTACTAAATGGGACTAAACTGTCGATGGGCAAGTCAAAACTCTCTGTAGTGTGAAGTATGTGCATGAAACACGAATTTGGAAGTTTTCTGTTCAGCTGGCGATGCTAGAAGAAGACCTGGCCCAACACGAGGACCTGCTGACTTCAGCGGAGGCTGAAGTGGCGATGCTGCGGCGCGAGACGAATGAGAAACAAAGGCAGCTAGAGATCACCAGCGAAAGGCTCAGCCAGGAGGAGGAGTGAGTAGATTCGATTTACCTCTAGGTCTTCAACAGCATCACAAACCTGCACTAGACCTGCGTTGTGGATAACAGCCCACTCTCTCCCTCACACAGGCATCCTCTATGTCAGACGAGGCCTGTGTCCATTGGAAACATTATAGGGTGATTATGCTTATGCTTCCACGGCATATTTTTGACTCAGCATTCACTACTGGATAGGAGCTACAATGGACGGTGGTATTAATAAAATAAAAATTAAATATATTTTACTGTCAGGCATCCAGACCCATAGGGTGTTAGTATTACATCTTAAAACTTACTTACAGTACAACACAACTTAAATGTAGCATAAATTTGAAAATTTGCATTCATTAATTTAAATTTTACGAATGTTTTTGGTTATATGACTTCTATTTGTGATTTTGAAGGCGCACTCAGTTCAGATAGTGATCAGTTTAACGAATTTTGCCGATGCTACATCTAAGTTTTGTCGTACTGTACTACTTATTAATATAATCAGTACATTTATCAGGCGATAGTTTTTTGTTATTTTAGTTACCAGCTCATCCATTCATAATCCGTTGAAAGCCTTTAAACACACTCATTACGTATGGAGAAGATGGAGATCATTCCTTCACTTGATCAATAGAACTTAGTATTCTACAACTAACAGGAGGACCAAAGTATGGACTAGACTAGATCATTGAATCCTACCACGCCGATGAAGCTGCCTCTTATCTTATTTTTCTGGAGTATTTTATGGGCAGTTAGATCGATTTTCGGCACGTGAAGGGGTCGCATTTATTTTCTTTTTGGTTTTATTACCGTTTCTAGAAAGCAGTGGTGGCCCAATAATAACAGACCCGACTTAAAGTTGTAGGTCGTGGGTTCGAACCCAGACAGGCGTTTTACTTTGTGTATTTAATTTCATCACCACTGCTCTCAAAGAGATATTTGCAAAATTCAACTCCAAGCACGTTGCGCTAGTGTGAGTGCCTGTCGGAGCGATATACACCTACAGTGAACAGTACGACCACGCACACATTGACAATTATTGCTTGACGCGATAGCACTACTAGCTTTCGAAATTTTATGATAAATTTGGATGTGTTCCGTAATACCAAAAATGATGAATGAAAACATAATATTTTTAAAAAAATTTTTTCGATTATTTGTATCTTGATAATATAAGCTATGCTTCTGCAGAAACAATGTTGTAAATATTGTTATTTATAATACAGAAAAAATAATATGAAGACATGTTATTTACGCTGTAAAAATGTGCGAAACTAAAAACGTTTAAACTTCATTTTAGAAACGTTTTTAGACTAAATCCGAATAACAACATAATGTGGTGGAAATATGCCCAAATTGCAAATGATTTACGTATTACGTTTGTATGGACAATTCATGCGTCGCCGCGTTCTTAAGGGTTTCCTCACTAAAGTGGTTTCAAACTAGACTAGAGAAACGAAAATCTTGAAACTATCCTCGCTTACCTCACCCCCAGGGCTCGCTCCCGCTGTTCCCGTGAATGCGCCGCCCTGAACAACCGCGTGTCGGCCGCGGCCTCTGAGACCAGCGCGCTGCGCGAGGAGCTGGACGACATGCGCGGAGAGCTCACGCGCATGCAGCAAGAACTGAAGCTCACCAGGGAACAGCTGGACTGGTGGCCAAGACCACTCACCAAGTAAGTTGGCAATGGACTTCATAACTTCCGTCGCTGTGCCGTGAAAACCTTATGATTGCGATAAACGTTAATAAGAAAAGATAAAAACGTTTTACAAAAAAAAAGCAACAGACTTTAAAAAAAAAACACTACAAAGTGAAAAATTACTTTAATTTCGGAAGTCGGTGTCTTTAGTTTAGAATTTTCATTTTTTTTCCCTTTGTAGTGTTTTTTTTAAAGCCGGTTGTTTTTTTTTTCTATCCTTCACTATTTAGTTGTGGTATGTAAATAACAGTGACAGGAAGTTATCATATCATCCACATACTAAGTGGGAAAAAATACGTATTATTGAAGCTACCCAAGCAAAGTTAATAAAATTTATATGGGACCATTTCTGAAGTATGACCTACCTACCAAACAAAAAAGAATCATCAAAATGACACTAATATTATAAAGGCGAAAGTTTGTGTCTCTTCACGCTCAAACGGCTGAACAGATTTGGATGAAATTTGGTACACAGATAGTTTATAACCTGGATTAACACATAGGATACTTTTTATCCCGATATTCCCACGGGATCGAGACTTCTGCGGGTGAATTCATAATTGGCGGGGTAATCGCGTAACAAACATGAAAAAAACAGTCGAATTGAGAACCTCCTCCTTTTGGAAGTCGATTAAAAACTGTCTAAAAACGGCCGTCGTTGACGTTCCTCAAAATTTTCACTATTACCAATAGAAGACATTAGTTGTGGTGTCTTACCGACTTCCACGCGAACGAATATTTAATATTTTTGTTGTATTTAAAAATCCTTTTGTTTTTCAGGATGTTGGGTGCAGCGCGGTTGTGGCTCCGCAGTCCGAAGGCAGTTCCCGAAGCCATCTTGTGGACCCTCATACCAGCGAGACACGGCATTCCATAGATATAACGAAATATAGACTTTTCGTTCTAGAAAATATTTTGAATTTCAGAACGATTCGAATATAATAACAGTATCAGATGTTGCCAACAACAAAAAATACAATATTTTTAAGAAAGGTAATTTTAGCTATTGTTTGTTTAGTATAAACGTTTACAAGGTAAGTTTGGTAAGTATTTTATTTTTATAAGAATGTCATTATTCTAGACGTTATTTGGTTAATTAACTTTAGTACCTATTTGATTCTTGAATTTATTTTTAAGTGATTGTTATTATTTAGTTTTATATAATAAACGTATTACAAAAATTTATATTATTTTAATTCCTGTTATTTGGGTATCATAACGGATCCTTATTCCTTTTCTTACGATTTTAGAACATTTGTTCCGACACTTTTGTACATGTAATGCACTGAAGACGTAGCCTTGTATGTCCGTGCATGACATGTAATGCTCTAGTAGTTATTTTTTTATCCAATATTCCAGCGAAATTAACCAAAATTAAATAATGTTTGTTTCAACGTTTTTAAACAGCACTGTTAGCTGGAAATGAAGCTCATACGTCCATGCATTGCATGTACTATTAGTAGTATGCTGAGTGCAGACTGACAACACACACAGTTTGCACTCAGCGCTCGGTCGCAACAAGTCTATCGGCATCCTGAGGATACCTCGTTGAGAGGTGAAACACGTGTCGATTTCTTTCTGGAGTTTTTATGGCTCTTTAGAAATAGCTAAGCGGAACAGGTTACTAAATATATCCACGTCTATTGTTTTTTTTAAGAATTTATTTACCAAGAACATGACAATGCAATATTATTATTGGGCGTATGGTAATAGGATTATCAATTACCTTGGGACAAGGAGTGTTAAAATATTTTAAGGAGATATTATATTATATATTCTTAGGTATAGGTAGCAGTGTCTAATGGTGGGTACATAAGTGAAATGTTACATAGGAACGTTAAAACGAACATGCCGTCAAAATCAACAACATGAAATGTTATACACGTTGAAACAAATTCGCCTAGTTATTGTTACAGTCCGCGCGCGACTGGTAGTCACTGCCAGAAGTATGTATGAGTCAAAAATATAAATTCTATTTAGACCAGTTTTTTGCTTTATCATATTAATAAAAAAAAATACTTAGATAAAACGCACTAAAGTTGAGGAATGGGGGTCGCTACGTCACAAGTAAGTATAAAATCTATACATACTCGTGACGTCATGGCTCAATTTAATCTTTTGATAACGTGAAAAAAGAAAAATACGTGTCCAATATTTTTTTAATAATCTACATGACAGACAAAAATTTTTTTTGTCATCATCATTGTCAGACTGAGTTAGCTTGGTCTTTGTCCACCTCCCCCGTCTCACCGCTCACTTACCTCAAGCGATGACAATTATTAGATCTATCGTGTATAATAATTTGAATTCAGAACTAAGTACTTTATTGTTGTTTTGTTTTGATTTCCGTGTGAACTATATAGAGCTGTAAAACTATTTTCCTATCTGTCGTGCCTGAGACTTTAGCGGCTTTCTTTCCATTTTTTTAAAATAAATTTCATTAAGTTAAAAGATTTATTAACAACTCTATATACTTCCAAGTCGATTGCGAGCGTCCGGTCTGCACCAAGAGCAAAGGGCAACTGTACCTCTACCATGAGTTGTCATCGAAAAATTACTCGCTAGCGTTAAACTCGCTAGCGTATTAACGTGAATCAAATAGATTCCCATAATGTGAAAACTCGCTAGCGTCTCCGTAAATGATTTATAAGAAAATATATTGTACAGCACCCCTAGCGGTCACAGAAATAATTAAAATTCATACTAAGAGCACTATAGATTTCGATAGATTACAAACCTAACGTAATCTATTCGATAGTCACTAACGTTAAACAACTGTCACCATACAAAACGGCACCATGAGTCACTAATTCAACAGACGCTATCGAAAAATACGCTTGCGATAGTAGTTACGTCACTCACTAGCATTTTGTGGTGTGAAACACATGTTTACATTAAAATTATATACGTTTTTGAGTCTAGTACTCAAAATAATGTCTGGAAGAGCTTATTCAGCACGGAATATGTTAGTGGCCGCTCAATTTGAAGACCAACGACGTGAACACCGTGAATTTCAAGAAATAAACCAAATAAGTTCCTTTACAAAATATTCTATTTTTGTAAACATTAAAACTCAAACTGAAACTCAAAGCATTTATTTCAATTAAACAATTTACTTGCACTTTTGGATCAGTCAGTCAGAAATATGAAGCTAGTTGCCCATTCCAAAGCGTAGTAGGTACCTATGGAGAAGAACGGGCAAGAAACTCCACGGACACTTCACGGACATCATCATCATTACAGCCGAAAGACGTCCACTCATGGGCCTCCCCCAAGCACCGCCTCTTCGACCGATTTTGTGCCTCCCGCATCCAGTGGATTCCAGCGGCCTTCACAAGGGCATCGGTCGATCTTGTGGGAGGCCTTCCAACGCTACGTGTTCCGGTACGCGGTCGTCACTCCAGACCCCTCGTCCCCACTGTTTTGTAAACATACTTAGTTCATTTTAAATTTAAATAAAAAACGCCGCAAATCACACATCAACAACAAAATTACAAATTGAATAGACGTACATAATTATTATGGAATAAAAATTCAACAACCCCTAAATACCATAAGTAGTCCTCTAACCGCCAACCTTTCTATTTAGTCGGATTATCTCATGATATTGACTGTCATAACATTTATAGTTACCATGGCGATACCACTACGTTTTGATCATATGAGCCGTTCTCTCTTCTTATTACTGAGAAAGAAAGAAACAAAACATAAGAGTGAAGTCAGCTAGATGACACGATCTATCGAGCTAACCTTAGCGCCTGCGTAAGACTCCGTAAACCTCATGGTAAGAGCATTGTCGAAATCTATTTGATCCACGTTAACCCTTCCGACTCCACACACTTTTCATAGAGCCATACCACCATGCCGCCATAAATAATGGAAGTGAACCCTCCGGGAGGGTTCACTTCCATTATGTATTACGTTAGCGCTAAAGTTAACCATCGCGGACGGACAACGGCATTAGGATTAAAACTGTATTACAAAACACTGTAAAACGAAGTTAATTACGTAATAAACAATAATAAGTAAATAAAACAATAATGAACAATTTAAAAAATAAATGGTTATTATAATGTTAATAATAAATAAACGTATTTAATTTATAAAACAATAATTATGTATAATTCATAAATTGAATTCTGTATTAATAAATAAATAAACGTATATAGTTTATAAAATAATAATATTAATTCATAAATTGAATTCTGTATTAATAAATATATAACTAACTAACTACTTAACTAATACAATTTGTCACATTAAACGACCAGTGCTCTTCCTCCTCTCTCCTACTTGATCTATGCTGTGCCCGACAGGGTCCATAATTGTGACTAATATAATTTATTTCCCTACCAACTATATACATTATGGTACGCAATAAAGAATTTGAGATTTTAAAATTGTGTTTTGAGGGGGTCTTGGCGCTATACGTAGTTTCCAACCTTTTAATTTTTTTGTGAATTATTGTAACAGCGAACAAAAAAAATGTTGAAAATAAAAATACTTGTATTTTAATATCAACGCTTATACTAATAAATCTTGTTAAAATATACATCAGATTTTATTTTCACGGTTTATTATTCGTTAAGAAACACCTTCATTTAAAATGAGCCCTCCGCGAGGGCTCCCGGCATCTCTTATGCGACTAGGTGAACCCTCCAGGAGGGTTCCCGGCACTGAACGTGTTAATACGCTATCGCTAGCGAGTAAATTTTCGATGACAACTCATGGTAGAGGTACTGATGGTAATCCGACGACTGACGAAACACGAGGTTTGCCGAGGGAAATTAAGAACATGGTTTGCATCTCATGATATTTGTACCATACCAACCATAATAAAACAATAAAATTCGACGTCATCAATTTATTTCAGTCTTACATTTCTAATCAACAATGATTCAACTACAAAATATCAACATTTGGAATGGTTCCTATCACTGGGGGCGAGCTATGCACTTACATAATTAGTTTACCGCCACGGATGACGACATCGTTTCATAAAACATTGGAAATTAATTTAATATTGCGAAATTTTACATTATTATGTCAAAATATGCACAGCTTTATCTGTTTTTTTTTATAATAAAAATATAAACAACACAGATAATAAGAATTATTGAGATTTAATTATCTTACACAAATAAATGCAATAGAAACGGGGAATACTAAACAATACTGTAATAATTTACTTGTTTTAATACAAATTAAGGATAAGCACACAATTTTGCCCTTATTGCATACCTACATGGCGCATAATTCAACTGAAATGTGGGCGTACTGTATGTACCATCGCGGAAAGCCATAACTAACCACCGTAAGGACTATTCTTGCTTGCAGCACGCGGCCGCTATAGAACCGGGGCGATAACAGATGTGGTCATCGTGTGCACGGGATTTTGTTATCTAAGTGGTTGTTATGGGCTTCCGCGATGGTACACCTCTGCCTAAAGGCTTGTGCAGACCAGCGCGACATGCGACGCGACACAAAGGCACCGCTCGTCGCGCGACGAGCGGTGCCTTTGTGTCGCGTCGCGTGTCGCGCTGGTCTGAACAAGCCTTAACCCTTCGGGAAGTACAGGTTAGTCTTATTAAAACGAACTTCTTAGCAAAAATCGTTGTGAATAAAGCTGCGTCTAGGCTAGGTCGGCAAACCTCGGCTCGCGAACCGCATGCGGCTCTTTGGCCTATAGAGTGCGGCTCTGTACAAATGTCGATGAGTGCGAGCGTACATACACTCGAGGGTCAGCGTTTCGGTCTTAGCCGACGTTCGCACGGACATAATAAAATGCGGCGATTATTTTTTTGCACTGTATTTTCAACGTTCTGCTTAGCACCGAGAGTTGAAAATCCAACAGTGTGTTTTTTCAACGCACTGGGACGAGTGCGTCCCAGCGCGTTGGATTCTCAACGCTCGGCTTAACACCGAGAGTTGAAAATCCAGTACGCGATAAAATCCCGCCGCGATTTTATTACGTCCACGCGAACGTCGGCTTAAGCAAGTTTTATTCAAAATTCAAACTATATTTCAAAGATAGACCAGACACTCCAAATACAATTTCCACGCAAACTCCGCCCCATGCACTCTACCACTCAACTATGTGCTAAACGCTAACACATCTTTAATAAAGTTGAATATCGAGTGCGAGCCTCCTCTTAACCCGCCTAGTGTAGAGGCAGCTTAACGCTAGTTGTGTCGACAGCTACCATTGAACTATTCTGATTAGGCCTACAGCTCAGCTCACCCCCTTTCTACGTAAATATTAAGATGAAGACGTTTCGGCCAGTGGAGATAAGAAGCTGATCTATAAATATTGAGTAAAACTTCCATTAGTTTTCAGGTTGTGATCATTTTATATCTGCTGCCAATCCCTCCCTTTTCAAAAAATTCTTATAATGAGGTGCTATAGTTTGACCGATACCGCTGTAACTATACCGCTCCCCACCTCGCGGTGTATTCCTAAGATGTGATATCTTAGGAATACACCGCGTGGTGGGGGGCGGGACGCCGTGAGCGTTGACGAATGAGGGGCCTGCACTGCCCCCGTGAGTTGCACACGTACCTAAGGCGCGGTACAGCTGTATCGGTCAAAAACAAAATACTTCTATCATCAAAATTCATATCATGAGGTCTACTTCTATGTTCAGGCTCCTACCCACAGTCATCAGGTCAGATTTTACCAATAGCAATACCTACCACTTTTTCAATTTTTAACCGACTTCAAAAAAGGAGCTTTTGTATTCAACTTGTATGTTCATAATAAATGTGTTTTTCTCAAAAACGATTGAACCAATATCTATTGCTTTTTTTCTTTTCTTGACCGTGCTTCTTATCTCCTTTTCACTAGCCCGAACCGTTAATTTTGAAATAGATATTTACAAGATGTCAGCTTATTATAATTTACATAAATAAGTATGATTTGAATTACTCTTCCATTTAGTTAATAATAAGATAAATTAACGCCATATTTGCTACAATAAGTTTCCATAATGTTTTTTTTTAAATATCAGAAATTTTAACCAGGCTGTGACTTCAAATTTACAAATACGATGAACACTTATTTACTATTTGAATTTCTAATAGTAGCTGGATTTTAATCGACAAATCATACGATTTGTAATATGAAATAGCAATTATGGCGTTAATAAATAATATACTTACTAATAAAATAATAAATAGCTAATTGCTAGCTTAAAACTGTGCGGAAGTGTTCGAAGAGCAGACACTTAATTGTTTACAAAGGAATTATTCACCTATATTGGTACCGAACAATTAAACTTTTATTATTCTAAGTAACCTACAATAATAATATTCGCAGGTATTATAAATTGGACTTAATATAAAGGACAATGACCAAGTCACGAAATGGGAAGTGGCGAATTTGGTTTTATACCGCGGCCATCGTACCTTTGTCGGTATTGGAAAAACCTATCACAAAAATGAATTGATAAACGATTTTTCTACAAATGCAATCCGTGATGATATATTTGAACTAGTGATGTGCCGGAGAAAAAGATCTGTATCGGTATCCGTATCCGTTACTTTTTGGCGGATCTTGAACGGATCTTTTATATTAATACATTTCATTAGGTACGTATATGTAATGAAATGTATACAGATACAGGATACAGATCTTTTTTCTCCCTTCGGCACATCACCAATTTGAACTTGAATTTTTATTAAAAATTCAAGTTATCGAAGAAGAGTTACATTAAAAAAACAATGTAATTCGGTATCTTTTCTACATAACTTGGTTCAGACGTATGTAAGGTTATGTTACCGCATATTAACTTTTGTTTGTTATATTCTGCATCTAATTAATAAAAAAATACAAACTGCACTATTTTTGGTCATTGGCTTTATACACCCGTAGAATAACATAAAATACATTGAAAAACAAGAAAAATATATGAAAAGTGTCTTCTCCCCAACACAATAAAATGCAATCATATTGCAAAATCTAAGAGTATTATAAATATTATGACTAGAACCATAATAAACATGTTGAAAACTAAGCCGCTAAATTATAATGTAGTTAATATAATCATTTAATAATAACTTTAATTGAACACTAACATCATTGCTTTATCTTAAGTTAAGAACGATTTTACGATTAGAACTACAAGTCGCGTAATTTAGGAAAAGTGTGAAAATCCTCCGTTTGGGCTTCGCAGCAGCCGAGGAAAAATATGTTCCTCTTTAGAAACTTGAATATAATTACATTATACACACATATTCGGTCCTTTGAGAGGAAGACTATATCCGGCTATTCACTTGTTTCATGATTTAAAAGTGTTTTAATTTGTCAAAGCGTGCATAATGCTCAGAGATCGGATCTTTGTTTTCCAGCATCATGGATGTTTGATGTATTTGTAGAGTAACTATTAATCGAAATAAATACCTACAGCTCTGTTCAGTTGTTGCCAAAACTTTTAACCCAGAATTTCGGAGGCAGTAATAACTATGCTAAGGATTTTGCTTTACCATCTGAATCAATTAATTAATTATTATTTTATTTTCTGCTCGGTTTGGTTGGTGGTTGGGCTCGTTCTAAGTCCGCCTGGCTAGCTACCACCATCTTATCTAAGTCTGTCGCCATAACAACAATGTTAACAGCATTGATGTGTTTCGGCAGTTAGAGGATTCCGGGTGAAGCTCGCTTCCACCTTCGGCCTAATCATCACTTACCATCAGGTGAGATGCAAGCCAAGAGTTCTTCCGAAATGGTAAAACAAAAACCGTCGATATTTAATTTTAAACAGTTCTCCAAATTACGCAACTCACAACTTTTACCGTAACACCATATACATTCAAAGACGATCTCACACAGAAGTATACATTCACTGGAATTATTACTATTACATACATTATTAATCATTATTATTTATTATTACTCGTAATTATTTATATTAAATGCAACTTTGGAGTTTATATTGGAGTCATAGAATAGTTTAGGCCAAATTATACTAAAAAATAATACTGTATTTTTTATATTTTATAATCAGATTTCGGGGTTTAAATATGTTAAATAATACAAATAGTTTATTTGATTGTTTCAGATAAAATAATAATAGAAAAGACAAAGAAAAATACTGTTAAAATTATTTAACGTACTATGTATTGTTTCAAAGACATTTTCATTCTGTTTTTGGTAAATAAATACATTCAAAACCTAAAACCTATTTTAATCTTCTTATTAGGTTTACATTTATAGAAAGTTTTATAAATACTGTAGATCTCATTAAATAAACTAAATATAAATTATTTAAGAACAAGACCGCAAAATACTTGGAATACTTGTTTTGATAGTTCTTTGCGAAATAAATCTACTTTTTCTTCTAAAATTTAATTTTTAATTTCAATAATCAAAAATCGCTCAGATCTAAATAAAACTAATCTTTAGGAATTATTTATAAAGTAAAGCTGCCTCAGTGTGCAAAATGTTACTAAAGTTGTATGCCTCGTGAACACTGCACAGTTAAAAAAAGAGATAACGGATCTCTTTCGTTGGCTGTACATGTCAAAGTCAACGACATCTCCAGATAAGGTATATCTATTCATACACGGAATCTCTTAAGAGGTCATAGAAATAGCGGAAATAACATCTGCTGTTCCCTACTTATGTTCTCATAAGGCGCGGGACATGCACAAGTGGCGAGGGCCACGGGCAAGGCGCGGGCGCGGCGACAATATGCCGCGGGCTTTGCGCCGCCCGTTTCATATTTCATACAAAATGTATAGGAGCTCGTGGCTAAGTAATAACAGCCGCACGGGTCGATCTATCAGGTTAAGCTACGCTTGCCGGGGTTGGTCTGTGGATGGGTGACCATCTTAAAATATCGAGATTCCTCCGTGCCTCGGAAAGCACGTGTCGTTACGGGTCGTCAGAAGCCCGAAAGTCTGACAACAGTCTTACCAAGGGGTATCGTATTACCCAGTTACTGGGTTGTAGAGGTCAGATAGGCAGTCGCTCCATGTAAAATACTGGAATTTAGCTGCATCCAGTTAGACTGGAAGCCGATCCCAACATAGTTGGGAAAAGGCAAGGCAGATTGATTGTATAAGAACGACGTGGCAGGGAACATACACAAGAGGCGTAGCGCGGGCGAGGCGACGGTGCGGCGCGGGCGTTGTGTGTATGTTCCGCGCCACGTCGTTTTTATACATTTTGTATGAAATATAAAACGGGATGCAACGCCCGCGCCACTCGCCATTTGTGTACCAATGTCCCGCGCCTAACTCGTCAAAATCTAGGGTATTTCTGATTTTTTTTCTCTATTTCAGGGGTGGTCCCATAGTAAAAGTTGTTCATAATGATGAGTACAATGACCCCTTAAGATATTGACAGAATTTACCTTATATTTAGCTATTACGCCCCATTACGCATTCTATGCCCCATTTTATAGCACAACCTAGAGTTATTTGGTTAAGGCTACGACATTAAAGTAAATTTTCTGCCTCTTTAATAAAATACCTTCGTTCATGTACTAATCAAACCGAGACATACTTTCAAAGAGGGTATCGCCAATGAAGACGTATCTATTCCTCAGTTATCAAATTATCTAATAAATAAAGTGCAGGCAATTTTGTGTTAAGTAATTAATTATAAGAAGTGATTCAAAGCAAAATGCTAATAATACGCGTTGTAACTAACTTTTTCTATTGTTATTTTACAAAAGTACATTATTTAATGTACAATTAATAATTTCTTACAAAAGCAAGTTTTTTGCTTTGAATACAATTTTAGATTTAAATTTTTTAAATAAATTTTCTTTTCATTTTCTTTTCCCATTCTGCCCAAAAATGTCACAACTTTCAAAATTTTAATATTTTTGTCAATTTTAGTATTTTTGTCAATTTTAATTGTTTCATTAATTTAGCTTTCTCGTGTAAGCGGTTGACTTACTCTCCTAAATATAACATTGACAATAGACATAGATGTTTACTTAATTCGTTATTGTCATACGTTAATCAATTCCATATATATGGACTTCATCTTTGGCAGGATTCTATTAAAATTTAAAGGCTCATAGACCCATGTTAGTTTTTTACGTACAAAATATTTATTAAGAGTATACTTTGGAGATCCAGAATATTTGTTAAACAAACGGCTTTTCCAAGAAAAATCAACAAAATCTGGCTCACTGACTGGTAAAGTCATGTTACCAGTTGTAATTGGCTGGCTGAAGTAACAACAGCCTTATTAGCTAATGAGGGTTTTCATGCAAATTCACGCTACAAGTTGGCGTCACTTTAAAAAGAGATCTTCCATTTCGACAATGAATATAAAATGTATGATGTCATTCATCATTCGTTTCCTTCATTCGTTCATCATTCAGTCACAACCATGTCACGACTGTGCGTTCATTCTAACTTGT
The DNA here is from genome assembly GCA_949152395.1 of Agrochola litura. Taxonomy (NCBI): domain Eukaryota; kingdom Metazoa; phylum Arthropoda; class Insecta; order Lepidoptera; family Noctuidae; genus Agrochola; species Agrochola litura. Next base: position 23,433,768 of record OX424495.1, on the reverse strand, counting down.
TCCGTGAAGCGATTGGTAACACTGAATTTTGCAGTCATGTGATTGGTAGTACTGTTCTGTTAGTCGCCATTTTGAACTTTATTAGTATTGAAACTAAGACTGCAAAATTCAGTGCTTCCAATCGCGTCACGGGACTAGTTAGAATGAACGTACTGTAAAGAAAATATAAGCGCTTTGATACTTTTGACAGGTGCCCGGACCTGACGCCTCAATGCTGCCACCTAGTGCAGTGGTCGGCAAACCGCGGCTCGCGAGCCGTATGCGGCTCTTTGGTATAGTATAGTGCGGCTCTGTACAAATTTCGATGAGTGCGAGCCGACCGTAGGAACGCGCGGGGGTCGTCGGTCATTGAGCAAGATATCAAGGTTTATTTAAAATTCAGACTATATTTCAAAGATTTATTTCCGTAATTAAAAGGACATCGAAAATGTATCATTTACTGTACTGAAAAGGTTAGCTTGTTAATAAGTAAGATGCCGTCATCATATTATTATTATGATAATGATGTCATGATCATCCTACTTCTTAGCAAGTTAATTTTAGGAAGCGTTGTAGAGTGAAGCTCTTTTCAGACTACGCTGTACTATTGTGATATATAGTATAGCAAATATGGACCTAATGCTATACTATATAGCATGGCGTTCACATTACGCGATATAATCGCAAGCATTTATAGTATATGGCAAGCTCTTGACTCGTTTCGCTTGCGGGACGGCCGGGGGTGAGGGAGGAAGAAGAGGGCGGGGCACGATATAGCACAGCATGAACTCAGCGCACGCTCAATTTTATACGTATAGTAAGCCAATAATATATCGTACAGTGATGTGTGAACGTGTCTATAATAATGTATGGTGCGCGATATTGTTGTGCTTTGAACTATATGCTAATATATTATAGCGTAGTCTGAAAAGAGCTTAAAGGAGGATGGGGCTTTATTAATACAGTTTGGACACACAGAAAGGATTGGCTCTCATAAGAAATCTTAGTCGTAATAGTATTGATATTTGGCTCTATTGACTAATGAATTTGTCGACCACTGACATAGGGAACGTCATTTCAGAAAACCCTCATTAACGGTTGATTACTCTTTCAGAAAGCGAATGTTCATGTTTCAAAATGGTACCAAGAAGGCAGCCATTTTTCCGAATTTTTTTCCCTATACAATGGACGTTTGTGGGCCAACATGGGCCACAGTGTGAGCCTTAACGAAACGATACGTGCGTATAAAGGCGGTGACTGACTTGCAATGTATAAATGCATAATGTTACAAAACAGCGATACTCAAGACGCGGCGAACGCTCGCTTCGAGCACTTGACTCAAGCGTAGGGTTGCAAAATTACGTAATTTTACGGAAAACGCTGGTAAAATACAGGTATTTTACGATCATTTATATAAATTACGGTAAAATTACTTACGACTGTTTATTTTAATATTCATTATATTACATTTTTCTTTATTTTAGTTGTGAACATTAATTAGAACTAACTATATACAGAGGAAAAAATAAAATAAAATGTAGGAACAAATCATTGGGCATCAAAAAATTCATCCGCATCGCTGTCAGTGGGAAAGGTGCCCAAAAGGCTGGCAGCATTGCCACGTTGTATGGCAATGCTAATTCTTTGGCCTAAAAATTGGCCAACCCTTTGGTCACGTGAAGAGTCGACCAACCGCTTGGCGATGTCCCGGAATAATCGATGAGCACTCGGACCCCATGGCCCTAGTGTTTCAACCCCAAACGGTTCAAAAATATAGCTACCGGTAAGGTTGTCATATTTGCGCCGTTTGAGGTTTTCTGCACCTGCAGCAGCCGCCCCAGCACAACTCGCCGTGCTAGGAAGATGGGATGGCGCGAGGGTGTCGACACAGGTTGCGTCCCACACCAAAGGCCTACCCAACTTCCAAGGCATTATGGTCATTCCGTCTGGCCTCTTCCCATCGTCGCGTGCCAAGCCATTGGGTTCTAAACAGCTGGCACCCCGGCGGTGACAAGAGCCCGACGGATTATGTCATTAATGCTTGCGTGTCGTGCCAACCGACCAGCGCTCTTGCTGCAGGAAAGGCCATGGTGTCCGAGGCGGTCGACTGCTTCGCCGCTTACGACTTATGAAGTTTTAATTTTTTATTTGTGATGTCCTCTGCTCTGCCTCTACACATAGATGATATTATTATAATTCATGACATGGTGTGATTCATGTCTTGAATACGTGACTTGAGAATTAAGTTTTAGGAATGTTTAGTATACATGAGTCACACGAGCCTAGTTTTCTGTTTTTTTTTAAGTTCCAATACTGCTTTTATCTCTGGCAAATTTAATTCAAATCCATTTATCTGTTAATAGTAAAGTAGTGACATACACATGATACACACAAACATACTCACTTCCGTATTTGTAGTGTTTCAGTGGGTATGACTGTATGAGTACGTTTAATACGTTTTTTACCGAAAATTACCATATTTTACGTAAAATACCGTAAATTACGTAAAATTTTTTTTTTTACCGTATTTGTACCAGGGTAATTTTACCGTTTTACATCCCTACTCAAGCGTGCTCCATGTTTTTTAATTTAGAATACCGGACGTAGAAGGTGACATGCGCTCGCATCGAGCGGCTCGGCTCACTTCACTGCAAGTTAGTCTCCGTCTTAACAATCTGACGTAGAGTTATGACTAGTATGAGACTGATCCGCCCACTTACTTTAATTTATATTCCAATTGCTCTGTTTCGATCCCACGATTATATATATGCTACATATTTAAATTTTAAACTATGCCTTCGTCCAGTGGCCATAAGGCTTTCAATAAATGATAAGGAAACAGTTTCTCTGTCCCTGTTAAAATTATACAACTTCAATTGTAATTTAAATAGTTTTTGTAACATTTGATACAATAAAATATTTCTTATGACGCAGACATAAGGTTTACATTGTAATGATTCACGCGACAACGTGGATGAATTTCAAAGTATTTTATATGAAGAAACTTGCTTGATTTTATGTATTTTATGGTAAAATAGCATTACCCAATAGGTACTATAGAGTGGTCTCATACTTTTTCTAGTTATCGAAGCTGGTAGAAACACGATCCTCTGATAATGTTTTTGTTGTTTAAATTCAAATGAATGTGTACTATAACTATACAATAACCAGAGGTTGGAATAGGTACAGTATATTTACTTAAACTTCGAGGAAGTAAGTAACATAGAGTGAATAATACCGCCTTCAAAATCCCGGAATCATAAACCAGAAGATGAAGTTCCGAGATTTAAAAAATTGCAAATTATTTATTGATTGAATACATTCGTAACAGTATATTTTTTCGAGGAATCTTGTTTTTAGTTTTTAGGGTTCAAATTTAAATCAAACAGTAAGTTCAAATCAATAATTTTTGATTTTTAAATTTCGGGATTTTAGAGGCGGTATTATCCACTCTATGTTAGTAACTCTCTTCAAGTTTAGGTAAATATAGTCTACCTATTCTAGATAACACGTACGTTACGAAAACCAATTTCTGTTATTACCTCAGTATTAGCTGTTACAAATGAAAATTCAGATGAAAATGTTCACCGCAAAATCAAGCAAGTCGTCCTCCATACCTCCCCGCTAGTTCGTCCTCCCCGTTATATCATGCCGAAGCCCTCCCCGCCCTCGTTGATGGCCCACAGCAGCGCGTGCACGAGCTGCTCGTAGGAGTCGTAGTCGGGGAGGCACAGCTGGTTGAAGCACGTGTGCGCTGTGGGGAGCGCGCCGAAGTTAGGGGCCGCGGTTATTTGGAAGCGGGGGTTAAGCTCCTGGAAAAGAGCGGTGGTGGTTAATCTTCGTTACTTGTGTAAGACTAAAAAAAAAACAGAAAAGTAGAGTCTGGCTACGCTAAGCCTGCATAAGTAAAAAAACGGTGAAATTTGAAAATCTTCAGGCATATCTTTCAGATATATCTTTAATATTTCTCATGATACTCAATTTATTTTTTTGAGTAGCGTTTGCCATATCTCCGATATTATTTCTAAAAGCTTATGAGTTATTTTATCGGATTAACTAACATTTTTTGTAAAAATTTGTCGAACTATGAAAAAAAAAAAACGGACGTGAAGATTTAAAAAACTAAAACCAGTATTTATTTAAAAAAACACAAGTGTAAGTCCATTAAATCAAAGATTTAGAAAAAAAATATATGTAAGAAAAAATTTAAAAATAAATTATATAGACCGTCCTTTTAAAGCAAATTTTCGATAATTGTTCGAGTTAATCGAACACTCAGCGACAATGCATAATTGCATCGAACGCAAATATGCACATTCGCTCGTTTACCTACATGTGGGCCAGTTCGCGTTCAAATCTCATTAGAGACACCATGTACTCAAAACCATTACCATACATTTTACCAATAATTAAGTTAGTTATATAGTTTACCATTTTGTACCATTTCTTGCAACTAAGTGTTATGGTGATTCAATATAGCTATTTCCCTTATAATTCGAGATTTTAACTTTCACTACCTCCTACAATAATTTATCATGAATATTCAGAAAAACACGGGCGGTCACATACCCATGGGCGACATTAAATTTTATATACCGACTTCAGTCACTAGGTAACTCACTGTCATGGCGCTAGGCTCGACAACAAGCACAATAAAACTTTTGCCGCAGATATTTCCAAGGTTTTAATTCTATCTTATTAGCCGTAAAGATTTACACTGATGTTTTACTATTATAATTTGACAAATGATTGACATTTTTATTCTTGATATAATAACTATGATGTATGTTCCAATTTTATTAGCTTATTATTTCATTGATTTAATTTATGTTATTTTGCATGCTAGTTTTAGCGAATGGTTTTAGAACCTGTTATAAAACCCGACCATCTGTAATGTACCTATTAAAATTCTTGCAAATAAAATTTCATTTAATTTCGTACCTGGAAGCCTCCGGAAGGTAGCTGAGAACAGCCAGTAGTGAACTGCAGCAGCCTGGCTCTCTCCTCGGTGCTGAAGTTGGCCAGCGCGGCCCAGAACCAGCTCAGCAGGCGGTCCCAGTCGCGCCCCGAGCCCGACACCAGCGCGTGCGCGCGCCAGTCCGACACCGACACCTCGCCCGTGCCGCACACGAGCAGCTGGGGACATCATTGGTATTGATCGAGAACAAGTCGCAATTCATAATTGCATGACCGATATCTATACCTACATATAAGGTCCCATTAAAATAGATGGACAAACTTTTAGAAATCATTTAGACCACCAAAATAAAGACAATGGTAAAAAAAAAAATAAGAAAACGAAATAGATTTACAAGAAAAAAAAATCTAACGAAAATACACAAAAAATAAAAATGTTAGTTTATTACAATAAGTCAAAATAAGATTACTTTAATGAGTGTTTTTATGCTTGGATATCTTTGGTTAGACGTAAAAACGCTGTGTTATTTCTCCATCTATTTTAATGGGACTTTATATACAAAATTAAAATTAAGTGTCTGTTTGTAATTTCTAAATAACAGCTTTTTACTAAATGTATATGAAAGTATCGAATCGGTACTCAAACCAAAAATTATATTTTTGAAATTTTTGTGTCTCTATTTGTTTCGGCGAATCTCCGAAACGGCTGGACCGATTTTGACGGGATTCACTGGCAGATAGCTGATGTTATAAGGAGTAACTAAGGAAACTTTAATTTTAGAAAAATAATTAGGGTCCACGCGGGCTATCTTATCGCTCGGTGCTGATCCACGCGTCATGTTCGTGAACGGGCGCCATCAGTTGAGACTGGTCATTTCTTATCTGTCAGGGCTTATTTTTAATCTTATATTTTCAATTGCTTTTAATTATTTTTTAACCGACTTCCAAAAAGGAGGAGGTTATCTGTTCGTCGCGTATGTTTGTTTTTTTTTTTATGTATGTCCACCGATTTCTCCGTCAATTGTGGACCGATTTCGAAAATTCTTTTTTTGTGTGAAAGGGTATGCTCTCGAAATGGTCCCATATACATTTTATTAACTTTGCTTTGATAGTTTTTGAGTTAGCTTCAATAATACATACTTTTTTCCACTTAGTATGTGGATGATATGATAAGTTTCTGTCACTGTTATTTACTGTGTGGGGTAGGTACCATAACTAAAAAGTGAAAAATAAAAACTTTTTACAAAAAAAAAAAACAACCGACTTCCAAAAAACACTACAAAGTGAAAAATAATTTTAATTTCGGAAGTCGGTGACAAAAAACGAAAATTCAAAACCAAAGAAAGACACCGACTTCCGAAATTAAAGTTAATTTTCACTTTGTAGTGTTTTTTGGAAGTCGGTTGTTTTTTTTGTAAAAAGTTTTTTTGTACATTGTTCTCACATATTACTATAGAAGCAATAAGAATAATGTACCCAGGATTTTGTAATATCTATATTTAAAAGAGTGTCCTTGAAGTTTCTTGCCCGTTCTTCTCCACAGAGATCTACGTTTTGGAATGGGCAACTAGCTTCAACTTTCTGACTAACTGAGCGACTCTTTGACAATTCAAAGGTGCCTGTAAATGGTTTAATTAAAATAAATGCTTAGAGTTAGAGTTTGCATCCCCATACCCAGCCATGTCAAGCCACACGTACCTCCAGCTCGTTCTCGTCGAAGATAGCGAGCAGGTTGTCGGGCACGAGTAGCGTGAGGCCGCGCAGGAAGGCGTCGGTCTCGTGTCGCACGCGCGCCGCCAGGCGCCACTGCGCCAGCGCGTCCAGGTATGCGATCTTACTGCTGTTGCGGACCTGGGACGGATACAACGTTCAATTATATTTTCACTCCTCTTGCTCAAAAAGGCCGTCATTGTAGAGTACCAGAGCGGGGAAAAAATTCGCACAATTTTTATGATAAAACATGGTTGTTTTCTCTTTTTCTTCTTCGTCTAAATCGAAAGCGAAGATATACAATCACGTTACACACTCCGCCATAAATCAAGATTAAACATTCCAACTTCTCAACTAAATATACATTCTAAAAGTCGCTATGTAATGTCCATAAAAATATGTAACAAACTAACTATTTTTAAAAGAGTAACCGTGGAGTTTCTTGCCGGCTCTTCTCCATAGGAAACGACCAATTGGAACCGTACACCTAGCTTCTGACGTTTCTTATGTGCCCATGTAGGTTTATATGAAATAAAATATTTTGATTTTGATTTTGAACTGAATTAATAAAAAAAGAAGATGAATAAAATATATTTATAAAAAAAAAATAATAATAAGAAAATGCTTTTAAACAAATATTTAAACGACAAAATGTAAGTGCTAACATAATAACACGAAATATCGTGGATTATATTTTATTTAAAAAAAAAAGTTTCCCAAAAATCAATTAACATTATTTTAATTAAAAATACTTGCGGCCACATTTTGTTAAGCACCCCGGCAAAATATATTCAAATATATATTATGTAAAAATTAGATTTTGATTAAAAACTCTATGAACGTAGTAATCTCGCAGCCGGATCTTAGACTAAGAGCTTTAATCTGAACAGGGTTAGTTAATACATACTTTCATCTGATAGTTTTTGAATAGAATATACGTACTCGTATGGTGGAACCGTTGGGCAGCAGGTCGTGGGTCTCAATGAGTCGTCCCTGCGAGTCGTACACGTCGTCGGCGAAGTACAGCTCGGGCACCGACTCGCCCGCGTCCAGGTCTGTCTCCAGCACGTACTTGATCTTGGACAGGTACAGCTCTGGGTCGTCTTGTTCGAAGTACTGCGGAACAAGAGAATTCTGATTTGAGTAATATGGTACTATCCTGTGTTAGTAAAGTCGAGTGTTTAGGAACATCGCCAAGCGGTTGGTCGACTCTTCACGTGACCAAAGGGCTGGCCAATTTTTAGGTCAAAGAATCAGCATTGCCATCCGACGTGGCAACGCTGCCAGCTTTTAGGGCACATTTTTATTTATTTTTTCCTTTACACACTTACATAATCTACAGGGTGGCATGGCAGGGACATCGACGCGAAAACTGTTACCATGGATTCAGTACATGATTCTGAACCTTCCTGCGTTTAAATTTTTCGTCGATATGAATCCATGGTAACCCTTTTCTCGTCGATGTCCCTGCCATCCTGTATACTTACATAATATATTTTTGTGTCAGATTGTATATTATATTTAAGATTTGTCAACAATCGTTGTATTTTAAAACAATAACGAATGCATGAAAACAGTATGTTAAGAAATACCTGTTTTTAAAAAAACAGCTTTAACACCTACATCATAGATCAGCTAGCGCTACAAATGAAAAATAGCTTTTAATTAGTAAAATACAATAGACGTGGATATATTTAGTGACCTGTTCCACTTAGCTATTTCTAAAGAGCCATAAAAAACCCTGAACCCCGACGACGGGCGATAAAGCTCACTCTGCGTTCAGCGCTCGGTGCGGCAACACGCCGTGTTCGGGTTCGCGACAAGTCAATCGTCATCCTGAGGATGCCTCATTGAGAGGTGAAACACGTGTCGATTTCTTTCAGGGTTTTTATGGCTCTTTAGAAATAGCAAAGCGGAACAGGTTACTAAATATATCCACGTCTATTGTATTTTATAACGGATTTCCGCAAGGTCACGCCTGAATAAATTAACTTTTAAGTAGTATGTTATATCAAGTATAATATTACCTTGTAATGCACTCTGAGCCCGATGATCTGCGCGAGGAAGGATCTCGTCAGTCGCGCTCGCACCAACTGTCGGTAAGAGCCTCCGAGTGCACTCTCGTACAAACACTTGCCGACTAGTTTGCCGGCTAGCTCGAAGTGTTTTAGCTAGAAAAATAAGAATTTTATTGTTATTTCCTTTATTTAATTACGTACTCATAAATTATATTTTTAAATATTAGAATAAAAAAATATAAAAACATTAAAAAGCTTTTGAATTGTCAAGAGGTCGGTCAGTCAGAAAGATGAAGCTAGTTGCCCATTCCAAAGCGTAGTAGGTACCTATGGAGAAGAACGGCCAAGAAACTCCACGGACACTCTTTTAAATCATAAAAGTGTAACAAAAGAAAAAAAATCGTTTATCATTTATGTTTTAATTTACCTTGAGATGCGGCGGTCGGTCCGGGTTGGGGTGCACGAGGCCGGTGGGCGAGTCGTGGAAGGACACGAAGAGCCCGAACTTGGAGTCGAACAGCTGACCGCACAGCTGTGAGAACCACTCGCGACGCACGCCGCCCCAGTCCACTCCTGTTTAAGTTATAGAATCAGGCGTTACGTTGCGGAAATCTATGACATTATAATGTTATGTCAAAAAATACAATAGACGTAGATATATTTAGTAACCTGTTCCGCTTAGCTATTTCTAACGCGCCACGCCGCGCGCGCTGTCTCTGCGTTCAGCGCTCGGTGTGGCAACACGCTGTGTTCGCGACAAGTCAATCATCATCCTGAGAATGCTTCATTGAGAGGTGAAACACGTGTCGATTTCTTTCAGGGTTTTTTTATGGCTCTTTAGAAATAGCTAAGCGGAACAGGTTACTAAATATATCCTCGTCTATTGTATTTTATAATGGTCATTTCAATATTTAGATATAATTCGGGCAAAAAGTAATAATATAAACACTGAAATTGCCTAACATTTTATTCATTTAATATTTACTTATATTAGTGGTTGAAACATCAATGCAATATGTAGGGGTAATTTTGCCCTGTGTTTCGACTTAATTAGGCTAATATGTGGCTTAAAAAGCTGTCACTTTTATCACAGGTTTATCTTAACAGCACATAAAGCCTTATTTTTTTTTAATTATATTTTTTATCTCTGAAATAGGTCAACTGAATTAAAAATCTGTTGGGGTGTCTGAGGTTTTGCGCATTTAACGTTACACGTTGTATATGGGAGAATATGTTTTTCAACTACAATGTTAAGTTTGTTTTTGGGATAAATTCATCCCAACTGCGGAACCCTTCATAGTGCGTGGTCCGACACGCACTTGGCCGGTTTTTCCACCTGCTCCAGATTATGACTCGGCTCTAGGTGCTCGAGCCCACAGCGTGGAGCTGCCTGCTGCACGTCGCGGGGCAGGACCCATCGTAGTGACGTTGCTTGGGGAGGTTATTCGGCTGATTGACGATGACATGTCATTCGCACCATCTCTTGTGATATAGACACATACCCTGCTCGCCCTGGAAGGTGATGTCGAAGTTCTTGCACCAGTCCTGCACGGTGAAGTGCCTGGTGGCCTTGAGGCTGGTCCGCAGCAGTTCGGACCGCAGCACTCGGATGGCCAGCTTCTCGTGCGGGTGGCGAGAGTGAGCCTTGCGGATCTCGCTGTAGAAGAAGTCTTGTTTGTTCTGGGGGAAGGATGAAGGAAATACAGGTTAAAAACTTTCCAAAGACCAATTTTTTTTTAAAGTTTCTCAAAAGTGCAGAAAAAATTTGTTTTAACAAGTTGATTTGCCAAACACATACAGTATTTCTATTTTATTTCTGAATACAAACGAATGCAAATTTTCATGTCCATCAATTATTAGATTTATCGTGTATAATAATTTGAATTCAGAATCAACTAATTTATTGTTGTTTTGTTTAGACTTTCGTGTGAACTATATAGCGCTGTAAAACTATTTTCCTGTCTATCATGCCTGCGACTTTCCTCCAATTTTTTAAATAAATTACGTTTAGTTAAAAAAGTATTAACAACTCTATACAGGGTGACAGGGACATCGACGCGAAAACTGAAACCATGGATTCAGTTTTCGCGTCGATGTCCCTGTCACCCTGTATACTTCCAAGTCGATTGAGAGCGTCCGGTCTGCACCAAGTGCAAAGGGCAACTGATAGAAATCCGACAACTGACGAAACACGAGGTTTGCCAAGGGACATTAATAACATATTTGTACTGTACTTGGTCTGATCAATATAAATCAGCTCGTTAAACCAGCATACCTTGAAAGTGTCTTCTCCGCCGCAGTTGGCGATGAGCAGCTGCGTGAAGGTGGCGGCGATGAGGTCCCTCTCGGCCGACACCAGCTCCAGCTGCGGCTGTACTCCGTCCTCCAGCGTGAACTCGCCGCCCGGCCCGGAGCCCGCTGGGGTCGGCTTCAGGATTAGCTGGAAGGAAACATCTTATAGTTGTATATCTTAAACTAATAAACGAGCAATATTTTTATGACGGAGAGAGAATGTGTGGCATTCGTTATTATCAGCCACATTTTTGAACACATAGACATTTTTGTTTGTGCTACGTTCAGAACTCTTATACTCAAGGAGCTTTCTTGAACACATTTTCTTCTATTTTTGTGTACCATTTCTTAAAATTTATATGGATATACTATAAACACGTTAGTTAAGAAAAAAAATGTATATGTAACCCTAGCGATTATTTTCACTGTCACTGTCCTGTTGCTAATCCGTGAACAGCGTTGTGGGCTGCAATATTGTCTATATTGTTTTATGTATTTCTTGTTCCTATGTTTTATATTGTAGCTGTTTGTTGTTCCTTTTGAATAAAAATAAAAAATAAAAATATTTTAATTACTGTGGGTACTTGGGTAGTGTTGGTTATTGCGCAATAGAAAAACCGTTTACAGTTCAGAACAAATTATAATTTACTATCAAATTAATAATAGCACTAGCAAAACACACACTATAAGTACACGACACGACTATTCGGAAAGCGCGACATTTTCTAAACGTGTTCACTGCTGGACGCCATCCATGAACTCTACTCAGCTCCGGCCGGTCTGAGGAGCGTTATGTTGCAGACTCTGTCAAGCGCCGCCAGGCGGCGCTGGCGCTCCGATTAGTCAAATCATGACGTATTTCCGACATATTTATACATATACACCGTGAAATTTTAATCGTTGTTTTGCTTGAACAAACGTTGTTCAGACCATGGTCTACTACCATTCTATAGCATCCAATAAAAGAAAAAACAAAATTGGTTTTTGAAAAAACACAAAATGGTCAAAGTTTAAAATGTCAAGATTATCGTTACTCCCTACAATACAGACACCACGCACGAGACACAGCATTGTCTACAGGGAAATGTACCTCCATAAACGAAATTTAGTAAGCAGTAGATAATCTTGTCATTTTAAACTTTGTCTTTTTTGTGTTTTTTCAAAAACTGAGTATGTTTATTTTTTTATTGGATGCTGTAGAATGGTAGTAGACCATGGTCTGAGCAACGTTTGTTCTAGCAAAACAACGATTAAAATGTCACGGTGTATATTTGTAATCAGTTTCTCGAAAACGGCTCTAACGATTACAATGAAAGTTGCAATATATGGGTTTACAGGGGCGAAAAATCGATCTACGAGTAGCTAGGTCTCATATCTGGGAAAATTCTTTTTCTCCGTATTTTCACCCGAACAGAGCTCGGTCGCCCAAAGTTTAGAACAAGAGGGTTACCTTAGAATAATTACATGACACCATGGAATTAGTATGTACTCTACATGGAATTAATATTAGTAACTTATCTATACTATTAAATTAACGTTCGGTCGCCTAGGTACTGGACATTAAAGTGAAAGTCGTATGTAAACTACATGATCACTGATTTGTGATCAAAATGTTAAGGGCAGTCTCCTAAAAACGTTTTCCTGTAGCTACAATTATCGATAAGGGCTCACTTGGCTCGGTTGTCACTGCCAAACAAATATCTACCTAACTTCATTTGGAATAAAGTTGAGAATAAATAAACTTCCATTAGCTTGAGAGCGTATGGCGGAAAAAGGTGCGCGTCTGAGGTTATTTATTTTCGACTTTATTTTAAGGTGTGAAATGTTCATATTTGTTTGGCAGTGACAAACACACTGCGCTGCGCCTCGCCAGATATGCGCCAGCATCGATTTACATCGAAGGATACGCCTTATCGCGTCAAAAGATGACCGCATTTGTGCATAAGTTGTCATCTGTCACACAATGACGTAGAGAATTGTCGCTGTACCGTCAGCATACTAGTTTCGAAAAGGGTACTTATTTTAAAAGGAGGTTCTTTTGAAATAATAAAATGTTTGTTTTTATAACTTTTATTCAATCAATCTGCCTTGAGATGCCTTATAAAAAAGGCCTATAGACAAATGCGGCTGTATTTGGTTGGCAACCATTCATCGTCCCTTTGTTCTTCTTGGATTATTTTAATCCATGTTTCTTTAAGAACCGGGTCTTGTGGGAACCTAACAGTTAAATATAAATAGTGATTAAGTGCATCTACAGCTGTCAAGTAAGTTAAGTACAACTTGTCTGTCTATCTGTTACCTTTTCACGACTTAAGGCTGAACGATGAAATTTTGCACTGCAACCCACCACGAGCGGAGAGAGATCAGGCAAAGGATCCACACAATAACATGTGCTTTCGAAGCACGTAGCGTTTTATTAAATTGTTTATGTACCTATAATTTTGTATTCGAAAACATAGTTGCAAAGAAAAGTTAATCTAAAAAAAGAAAGACATTAAAAAATCCGGCTTTTAAAATATTTTTAAATCATAATGTAACCTCCATACTTCCTACATTCAAATTTTGAACTTTTTTGTCAACGCTACACTTACCCTATCGTTCGTTGTCATGGGAACGTAATTTTTGTTTTTATGTCATCATCCGTCATATTATTTATTTTAGAAATCGTAATAAATTTGAAAAAAATGTACTTACACATGGAAAGTAATACCTTTAGTTTTATTTGAATTTTTGGAGTTGTTGGTACATTTCCTGAAGGCACAAGAAGGCATCTTTGTACAGCTATGTGTATTAAAAACGAGAAAGTTGCTCCGATGTGTTACGAACTGTGACAAATGAGGAAATGATTCGCAAGTGAGCCACGTCGCACAATTTAGGGAGTGACAGTTTTCGCGCGACGTAAGTATGGCGAGGGCGAATCCTTGATTTACATCAACGTGCGCCAGCCCTAAGCCGACGTAATAAAAACGCGGCGATTTTTTTCGTGCACTGGTTTTTCAACACTCTGCTTAGCGCAGAGAGTTGAAAATCCAACAGTGTGTTTTTTCAACAGGCTGGAACGAGAGTGCGTCCCAGCGCGTTGGATTCCCAACGTTCGGCTTAACACCGAGAGTTGAAAATCCAATGCGCAATAATATCCCGCCGCGATTTTATTACGTCCGTGCGAACGTGGGCTAAAGGTAGTTTTACTGTTGTTGTTATAACAGTAAAACTACCCATCACATAGTCTATCTTGGCATTCTGTTCATCAAACTGTAATATTGAGCAAAAATTATTACTGAGAACCGACTTTTATTTTATATGTGAAAAAACGCTGTTTACGGCAGCGCGGAATGTGACGTACGTAAAACATTATGCCATGCTTATGGGTGCATAAAGGGGGTATTTAAAACTTTTTTTACGTAAAAAAAAGTTGGAACTTTCAAATTAAAATTTAAAATATTTTATTTCACATAAGCCTACAAGGGCACTTATGAAACGTCAGAAGCTAGGTGCACGGTTCCAATTGGTTGTTTCCTATGGAGAAGAGTCGGCAAGAAACTCCACGGTTACTTTTTTTTAAATAAGTGGCTTTTATAATACATTCAAATAACAGTATTAATAGATATGGGAGGACAGTGTAGGTCTTTCAACAAGTACCAGGTATTTAATAAAATAGAAAATGGTCAACAAATCTACAGTCCACTAAGCCTAAAACTTTTCGTAACCAGAAGGTTCCTAGGTCTGGTTCAATACAAAAAACAAACAGTGGCACTCCGGGAGTGCCGACAGAAGTGAAAACTTGAACAAGATCGCCTTGGTGGAAGAAAAATACTTGTATAGAACATTGGTCCGTAGCTTTATCTAAATAAACAGCACAATCGCGTTTACAAAAATGAAGTGTCGGTAACGGTGTCGCGACTTCAATTGTTGTTTTCCATCTCAAAAATGCCCAACGCGCCTAAAGAAGTTTTCACTTTAAAAAAATCTTCATAACGGGAAGAACAAGTGACTCTCGGCTTCGTTAAGCGTCTTTTTACACCCATGATAATAATGGTCTCACCTTGGTGGAAGGACACAGCCGGAAGCTGGTGATCCTCTTAGGGATGAACTTGAGGATGTAGTCCTTGAGCGTGAGCTGCTTGGGCGAGATGCAGCACAGCACGCGGCGCGCCTTGCCCGACAGCAGGCGCGCCTCGTAGCTGATGTTGTGGCGCTTCGACGACATGTTGCGCTGCACCACGGCCGTGTCGTGCGCTGGGGACGGCTTGTTATTACTGATTTTAGGTCATATGGACATCAGGGACATCATTTGGTCGTACAGGGAAAAAGGGTAATCGATGACCAGTCCTAATTCTATACTATTAAATGAGCAATATTTATATAATATATATGCAGGGTGGCAGGGACATCGACGCGAAAACTGTTATCACGGATTCAGTACATGATTCTGAATCCCAATGCGTCGATATTTTTCGTCGGTTATTAAAAAAAACAGCTATTCCATACATTTTGACCGCGTAGGTATTGCACTCTTCTATGAAATGACGCTTTCGATGAAAGTTGCAATATAGGGGTTTACGGGGCGAAAAATCAATCTAACTAGGTTTCATAATTATCTGGGAAAATTCGTTTTCTCTATTTTTACCCGAGCAGAGCTCGGTCACACAGGTACTTATTGTAATTGGTCCTATGGTCTGTTCTAAAAATAACTGATGAAAAACTTTTTACAAAAAAAAAAACAACCGACTTCCAAAAATAAACACTACAAAGTGAAAAATAACTTTAATTTCGGAAGTCGGTGTCTTGGGTTTTGTGTTTTCGTTTTTTGCCACCGACTTCCGAAAGTGTGTATTTTTCACTTTGTAGTGTTTTTTTTGGAAGTCGGTTGTTTTTTTTTTGTAAAAAGTTTTTATTTTTCATTTTTTCGTTGTGGTACCTACCCCACACACATTCGAATACCACTACCTGCTACCAGTGACAGGAACTTATCATATCATCTACATAATAAGTGGGAAAAAAATACGTATTTTGTAGCTAACTCAAAAACTACCCAAGCAAAGTTAATAAAATTTATATGGGACCAATTTGGGAGCATACTCTTTCAAACAAAAAAAGAATTTTCAAAATCGGTTCACAAATGACGGAGAAACCGGTGGACATACATAAAAAAAAAAAAAAAAACAAACATACGCGTCGAACATATAACCTCCTCCTTTTTGGAAGTCGGTTAAAAATGTAAACAAATGGAATCAGAAAGTGACACTTACAAATTGAATGCTTTGGTTTGATTACTTGAACACTTAAATCCGAAATTCTAATGACGGCTGTACAAGTGCTCTTGCTAGGTCTTGCGAAAAAGTCTCGAGCGAGGGGCTTCAGCCTGAGTGCGGCCATGTACACTTTCGCCTAGTTCAGTTGAAGTTGTTAACCCCGAGAGGATGGACGCAGACACTGAACGTTTTCTCTGTCAATCGGCGCAAGCAACACTGGACACACGAGAGTGTACAGCGACGCAACGCCGCGAGATCCATTGACTCAGGCATAAAACGGAGACACGGGACGGAGAGCACGCGAGGAACGCCGAGACACCTCACACCCGGCCTGTGTCGGTGTACCTCGGCGAGAGTGTACAGCCGCCATAACGCACAGCGCCATGTTCACTCACCAGTGAGCACGATGCAGTCGAACTCCCCGTTGTGCAGCATGACGCCCTCGTACAACACTTGCGCGCGGTACACGCCGGCGCGCTCGAAGCACAGCGTCATGCTGACGCGCTGGTTCACGGCGTCGTACGCGAACGTCGCTGACGACGACAGCTGCTCGTCTACCTCGCCACCGAGAGGGTTGATTTTTATGGAGAAGCCCTGGGGTTGAGATGGCATAGATCGTTGGAATTTGCTCTATTTTTTTATAAATACAGGATTTTTGAGATGGGGTGTCTTAAAAATGCATCAGTTCCACAAGAAGTCAAAACTTGTTCCATGCGTTTTGTAGTTAGTCCTTAATTGCCCCGTTTAAAAAATATATCCAGTCTAGTAAAGGTACACAGCAATATCTTTTATTTATTTTACTATAATTAAAACAGTTTAACCAACTACAAAAATTTCAGTTTATAAATACACATGCACATAAAAGAGAAAATATAAAAACATTAAATTGAGGTAAAGAGTGCGGTTGGGAGAAACTCAGTCAGAACAAAAACAGACTTTTTCGCAGCAGTCATCTTGGATCTACATTTCTCTATCGGCTTTAGCACCCTTGAAAACTCTGACAACGATGCCCAACAAAAATCAACGCTTTTTCGCGTGACGATTTCTACTAGTCAACTTCTGCCGCGGAACTTCGTTCTAAAAAGGTTTTTATCTTTTGAAATTAAAAAATTAGTTTGACGTGCAATTATTCCAATTTTTTGGTTGAAGGTGAGCGGATAATTATTTTGTACGGGCCTCAGGTGATTCATTATTGGCAAACAGCGTTACGTATTTCAAAGCACATTTTGTCATCGAAATATATTGTTTAGTCCTTATTTGTCAATCGCGACTCTAAACAAAAAAATCATTAAAATCAGCTCAAATGAACGTCGAAAATCCAAAAGATTTTTTTCCAAAATTGCCAACCCTATAACTCTTCATTTGCTTTTCCTAGCAGTTAGAATCTAAAGAGTAGTAAGAAAGCGGAGTACGCACGGCGGGCGGGCCGGCGTCGGCGAGCGGCGCGGGGTTGTCGTACTGGTCGCGCGGGTGCACGTGCAGCTGGCGCGCGTGGCCGGCCGCCCACACGAGCGCGTGGTGCGCGCGCCCCACACGCGAGCGCCGCGCCTCCACGCGCCCCGCCGTGAACCACTTGCGGTACGGGCTGCCGCTGATCGGCACCAGGCCTGGGGGGAAGCGGATTTTGTCAACTTTTAACTTTTTTAGAAGATGTAGTTTTTGCCGATGTTTAGAGTCATGAAAAACAAGGTGTAAAGTTCACTCATCCTCTATTGAAAAGGGAGGATTCTCCGTAGACTTGCAGAAAAAATATCGATATGTCGATATTTTTTGTTCGATGTATCGATATTTATTATTTCTCAAGTATCAAAAATGTATCAAATTCGAAATATTTCTAATAGCAACATCACTGTCGCCACTGACTAAAACCGCTGGGAATCAGAGCCGTCCTTTTTTTTATTATCTGTGACGTAACTTTGATCCTCGAAAAGAAAAATATCAACAAGTAAGTGGGCATCATTATTTATTTAAGCTAACATAATAAATACAAACACAATAGAAGTTCATAAAGAAAGAAAATACTTTTTCTTCCATTTTCAAGGTGATTTTAAGGTAGGGATGCAAGAAGTACCAAAAAGTATTGATATATATATTATATCGTACCGATATTTAAAAAAAATATAAAAATCTATATTTTCTTCTTTTTGCATCCCTAATCCTCCGACCAGACAGGTGTCATGCAACGAGCAACTGCCCAACGATTGATGTCGGATGATCATATATATGTCGTTCGTAAACTCTAATTGCGCGATGCAGGATTTGTGTGACGTCAGGTCTTTGATGCGTTCAGAGAGGCACATCGATATCACCGGATACCGACTTACCTCTGTCGTGTGGTCGAGGCCCATCTGACGGACAGGGCCGTCATATACCCCGGTCACCAAGGAGAGTGGAACCGGCGAGAAATGTTGTGCGGTGTCCCACAGGGATCGGTCTTGGGGCCGCTTCTGTGGGACATCGGATACGACTGGGTGCTGCGCGCCGACCTCCCTAGCGGCGTCAGCATCGTTTGTTACGCTGACGACATGTTGGTCCTTGCACAGGGGACGTCGTACTAGGCGGCGGCCGACTTAACGACACGCAGGGTTACGACAATCGTGGACAGGATCCGCCAGTTGGTACTCGAGGTAGCCCTGCACAAGTCCGAGGCCATGGGTTTTCATGGTCCTCGGAATGCGCCACCGTCGGGTTCCCAGGTAATGGCGGGAGGGGTTCACATCGGCGTCGAGTCAACGATGAAGTATCTGGGACTCGTCCTCTACAGCCGGTGGAACTTCGTGGAGCATTTCCGACGTTTGGCTCCTAGACTGGACCGGGCCGGGAGGAAACGCCCGGGTGTCACCATTGTGTGGATCGCCCGGAGGACACGGTGGAGCATACGGTGGAGGTCTGCCCGGCTTGGGCGGAGCATTGCCGTGTCCCCGTGGAAGCGATCGGCGGCGGTGATCTCTTGCGTCCGGCCTGGTTCAGGCCATGGTACGGAGCGAGAGGAAATGGGAGGCTGTCACCTCCTTCTGCGAAGCGGTAATGCTCGCGAAGGAGGAGGCGGAACGCGTGAGGGAGAGACAAACTTCGCGCCCTCACGCCCCTAACCGCCGCAGGAGGAGACGCCCTGAGCATCGGGAATCGCAGGCCGATTTCCGGCCACCGTAGGCGCGGGCTTGCGGACGGTAAGCAATGGGTAGCCACCCGGGTCGACCGCGCGTTGTGTTCCACGCGCGCCTCAAAGAGATGTCAGCAGAATTGACGGGGTCCGCTAGGGCCGATACCTGCCGGGGGTGCGAAGAAAACCGAAAGGGATATCGTGGCACCCGGCAACATGGCAACTGAAGGAACACGGGTGGGTTTTAGTCAATAAGTGTCTGACACGCTCTCCCGCTCCGCCCAGAGCGGGAGAAGTTATTTGATAATTTCCCACCCAGAAAAAAAAAAAGGTTTTGATGCGTAATTCGCATGTGGTGATGTAGATAATGTTATAGGTTTGTTAATAAATAACTCACCAATCACGATGGACACGATGTACACGCCAGCGGTGCGCACAGTGAACTTGACGCGCGCAGTGTTCGCGTGCGCGGGGTCGCCCGAGCCCAGCTCTATAACTGCCGTCACCTGCAATAGAGGACATAGCACGAAGCTCTCACACCTGTCTATATACATACAATAGTAGCTACAAATGATGCTTACACCCTCTTTTTGGAAAGCTAAAAATCAATCTGCCTAGCCTTTTCCCAACTATGTTAGGGTCGGCTTCCAGTCTAACCAAATGTAGCTGAATACCAGTATATTACATGGAGCGACTGCCTATCTGACCTCCACAACCCAGTAACTGGGTAAATATGATACCCTTTAGTAAGACTGGTTGTCAAACTTTTGGGCTTCTGACGACCCGTAACGACTGTCACAGATTCACGAATGACAGCCGGGACCTACAGCTTAACGTGCTTTCCGAGGCACGGAGGAGTCTCGGTATGTAAAGAAGATCACCCATCCACGGACCAAGCATAGCTTAACCTAATGGATTGATCCGTGCGGCTGTTATTACTTGGCCAAAAGCTCTTGTTTTTGGAAAGCTAATTAAACTTAAAACTAACTTTCCTCCTGTGACAAATAATAAATGAATTTGAAGCTCCTTGATCACGCCTATAATCCTCGTAGGGGTTGGTACTTGACGGAGGTGTACTGTATAGAACACCACCATTTGGCCAGCCACATTTAAGTCCAATCATGCAATAAGGGATAAGTCTAATGTCATTATTTGCATAAATCCAGACTTCTGCTACTGCTACCGAGAAATTCCTAATGTAAATTATTTTGCATACTATTATATAAGATTTTTTTTCTAACTGAACAGACAGCTGTGCTGCTGGGGAGTTTGTTGCGCCACTTCTTCTTCCCAGCTAAAGCACTAGGAAGTGGTGAAGTGTGGGCGTTTTAGGGGACTGTCTTATGTAACTTTGACGTTCGAAAAGTGCTGATTCTCAGCCTAGTTTGAATAAATAACTTTTCAATTTTGAATTTTCCTGATAACACTTTGGCCGATCTGAGAATCGTAATCGCCCCAACTTCAGCAATTGCATTTGTAATAATGATGCACATGGTCACAGCTGTTCACATGAATTTTACAGTTTCTTAGCATAATTTTTTCAAACAAGCCGTGGTGGCCCAGCAGAGCAGTGGTGACCCAGTGAAATTGTGGTGAACCAGTGGTAACGGCCGCCACTTACGAGTTGTAGGTCGTAGGTTCGAACACAGGCGCTTTAAATTGTGTAAATAATTTCATCACCACTGCTCTCAAAACGGTGAAGGAAAACATCGTGAGGAAACCGGCATGTCCTAGAACCAAAAATTCGAAGACATGTGACATCTGCCAACCCGCACTGGGCCCGCGTGGTAGATAACTTGCCCACTCCCTCTCGAAGAGGAAGAAGAAGAAGGCTTGTGTCCCAGCAGTGAGAACATTATAGGCTGATTATGATTATGCTAGCATAATTTTTTTAAACCATGTGTGAACAAAGCAGCAGTAATATTCAACTTGGCTTACCTTCCTAGTACCGTGGCAGATGGTCACGCTGAGCTCATCCGTGTCGCAGATGGGGTACGGGTGGCCGTTGCGTTGGTAGCAGTGCACTGTGAAGCACATCGTCTCGCCCACGGCTTGGGGTTCCGTCCAACCCCATTCCACCTGGAGATGGGAAGGTTGGTGTAAGAAGAATCTTTATTTACAGCGGTATTAGCAAGCGGTTGCACTGATGAGCATGATTTTGTAAGTCTGTTTCCCACGCATGCACTTTTAGTGAACTAACTTAACCAATTATTATTACACGACTGCCCAAAAAGGAGTGTAATTTTTTCAGGGTTCATGTATGTAGGTATGTATGTGAGTTTCCTTGTTCCACCATAACTTTGAAATGCCTGAACAGCTGATTTGGATGTATGCGAGATCTTTAGAATCCTCGTCCATCGTCCCGAGTGATATTTGCACCTCTCGTTGACTAAACATAAATAAAATTGCCATTGCAGTCGGTGGACCTCTGAGATTAAAAACTGTTCTACACAACGACACACCACGGCAACGGTCCCCCGACAGCAATGAAAATTTTATTTATCTGTTTAGTTAGCGAGTAAACGAGTATTAAGGTACTGGGTTCGATTCCCGGGTCGGGCAAAGTGTTATTGGGTTTTTCTATCTGGAATTTCTCAGTAGCAGCCCGGAGTCTGGATTTGTGCCCGGTTGATGGCAATAGGCTCGCCCCCTATTACATGGGACTTAAACATAACTGGCGAAATGTGGGTGTACCTACTACAGGTACACCTCTGCCCAACCCTTCGGGGAAATAAGGCGTGATGTTATGTTATGTAAACGAGTGACCTTTCGCTTTGTATATGTCACGGCTAAAACCCGAAGTGCGGCTACACCTAGTTTTAGCCGGCTACAACTAGGTGCGGCAGGTAGTAGTTGGTTAAATTTTGTTGTAGCAAATTAAAATGGCTGAAAGGGAGGTTAGGTTAGAACTGTGATCACATAACACACCGCACAAGCCGAGCAAGCGCAGCGAGCGGTGCCGCGGCAGCGGCCGGCGAGTGCCAGGGTCCATTTAGGCAAGTTTAACCAACTGCTACCGGCCGCACCTAGTTGTAGCCGGCTAAAACTAGGTGTAGCCGCACTTCGGGTTTTAGCCGTGACATATACAAAGCGAAGGTCACTCGTTCACTCACTAACTAAACAGATAAATAAAATTTTCATTGCTGTCGGGGGACCGTTGCCGTGGTGTGTCGTTGTGTAGAACACTTTTTAATCTCAGAGGTCCACCGACTGAAACTAGGTGGCTAAAACCAGGCGGCTAAAACAAGGTATAGCCGCATTTCGGGTTTTAGCCGTAAGACCTACTTAGTTTTTAACTTTTTAGTTCGTTTTTTGGCAGAGCAGTCGTGTAATTTTTTTTTTTACCAATTATTTAAATCTTTAATTCATTCGCTGACAACGCACAACCCTCAGACTAAATAAATACCAAGACAAGCACTGTCACTGTGAAGTGAAGCCAGTAAACATGTAAACTTGTGAGCACTTAGTGAGGTGTAGTTTGAAAGTAGTGTCATTGTAAATGGCTGTAAATGTGTGCGTGTGAGCGTGTATGAAGAAGAAAGATCCAAGAATGACAGCCGGGACCAACGGCTTAACGTGCTTAATTTCCGAGGCACGGAGGGGTTTCGGTATGTAAAGATGGTCACCCATCCACGGACCAACCGCGGCAAGTGTAGCTTAACCTGATCGATCGACCCGTGCGGCTGTTATTACTTAGCCACGAGCGGTGCCGGTGGTAACAAGAATACAAGCTTCGCCCTCATGTTAGCTAAGTCCTAATAGAACTGTTATTCCATAAATTTTTATCTAAATGTCACCCCTGGGACGCCCACAGAAACTTGGCTTATAATAATATGTGACACGTGTTTGAAAGGGCACCTATTTACGAGTGTAAAAAGGAAAGTAAAAAAATTATGTAAAGATGAAATACTTTCAGCTCAACTATTACTGCCAACTTAAAAAATACAATAGATGTAGATTTAGTTATCTATTCCGCTTAACTATTCCTAAATATTCCTAAAGAGGCTTTAAAACCCTGTAATAAATCGACACGTGTTTCATCTCTCAACGAGGCATCATCAGGATGACGATTGACTTGTCGCGAACACGGCGTGTTACCACACCGAGCGCCGGACACAGAGTTACTAATCATGTTAATACATAACATCATAAGATCACGCCTGTAATCCCCGAAGGGTTAGGCAGAGGTGTACCCATGGTACACCCACATTTCGCCAGTTATGTTTAAGTCCCATGTAATGGGGGCGAGCCTATTGCCATCAACCGGGTACAAATCCAAACTCCGGGCTACTACTGAGAAATTGCAGATGGTAAAACCCAATAACACTGCCAGACCCGGGAATCGAACCCAGGACCTCATATTCAGCAGTAGCGCTGCTTATTCAGCAATGACTACTAGATCGCAAGCGACTTGACCAACGAGGCAGTCAAGTTACTAAATATATCTACGACTATTGTATTTTATAATAGATTTCCGCAAGCCTGAATCAATTAACTATCTTCACTGCCAACTTGTTCTCTATAAAGTGCGTAGGATGTTCCGTGTCATCCACTTTATTTCACAGGCTTTATACATGGTGTGTTACGGAAATAAATCATCATGATCACACCACACACCACTCAAGCCACAAACGCACTATCACTTGATTAAATAAGCGGCCAAGTGCGAGTCGGACTCGCCCATGAAGGGTTCCGTAGCAGCAAGTAATATTGAATTAAAGGTAAATTGCGGTTTACGATTTATGACGTATTAAAAAAAAACTACTTGCTAGATCTCGTTCAAACCAATTTTCGAGATAACCCCACACGTAAGGGATAGATGAAAAAAAAAAAAAAATTGGGTTTCAGTTCTAAGTATGGAGAATCCCAAAATTATTTGTTTTTTTCTATTTTTGTGTGAAAATCTTAATGCGGTTCACAGAATACATCTACTTATCAAGTTTCAACAGCATAGCTATTATAGTTTCGGAAAAAAGTGGCTGTGACATACGGACGGACAGACAGACAGACGGACAGACAGACAAACATGACGAATCTATAAGGGTTCCGTTTTTTACCATTTGGCAACGGAACCCTAAAAACGGTGAAGGAAAACAGCCCGTGGACGGCTTTAAAACTGACCCCAGGTTAGTCACTAACCACACAAAAAGAAGATCATCATAATCACCATTTTTTACCGACTTCCAAAAAGGAGGCAGATCTATGTCGAAAAAAAAAACACAAATAAGTGAAAAATAACTTTAATTTCGGTTAAAGTAATTTTTCGCTGTGTAGTGTTTTTGTTTTGGTAGTCGGTTCTTATTTAATAATGTTTTGTAAAAAAAAAATTGAAACCAAGAACTTAACACTATAGAGACAGTTAAAGAAGCGGAACATTGAGGGCCCAAAGTATGCATGAAATCTTTACCACTTTCCTGACGAATTTGATCCAATACAGCGTGAATCCGAAGATCTCATACCCTTATAAACCAAAATCATGTGTTTTTACTACCTTAGCTTTTTGGAGGTCGGAAATAATCCGCCCATTGTGTCACCTAATGTAAAATTTCTAAATTAATGTCTGTATTTTTTTGGTGTACCTACATAATAAAGAATATTTTATCTATTCTATCTACTGGGATAAAACGTATCCTATGTCCCGACCCCTACGGTCTACCTGTGTAACAATTTTCATCAAAATTCGTTCAGCCATCAAGGAGTGAAAAGGTAACAGACAGATAGAATTACTTTCGAATTTATAATCCTACTATACAATATGTCAAAAAAAACCTGTCCGATCCGAAAGGTACACATAGTTATTGCAATAACATTACAAAAAGCGGCCAAGTGCGAGTCGGACTCGCCCATGAAGGGTTCCGTAGCAGCAAGTAGGTAACATTGAATGAAAGGTAAATTGCGGTTTACGATTTATGACGTATTCAAAAAAAACTACTTGCTAGATCTCGTTCAAACTAATTTTCGGTAGAAGTTTACATGGTAAGTTTTATCATTCTCTTATTTTAGAAGTTACAGGGGGGGGACACATTTTAGCACTTTGGAAGTGTCTCTCGCGCAAACTATTCAGTTTAGAAAAAACTGATATTAGAAACCTCAATATCATTTTTAAAGACCTATCCATAGATACCCCACACGTATGGCTTTGATGGTAAATTTTTATTTGAGTTTCAGTTCTAAGTAAGGGGAACCCCAAAATTATTTGTTTTTTTTTTTCTATTTTTGTGTGAAAATCTTAATGCGGTTCACAGAATACATCTACTTACCAAGTTTCAACAGCATAGCTCTTATAGTTTCGGAAAAAAGTGGCTGTGACTTACGGACGGACAGACAGACATGACGAATCTATAAGGGTTCCGTTTTTTGCCATTTGGCAACGGAACCCTAAAAAAGGACTTTTATTATTCGTAGCCAAAAATAAATATTAAAAAAAAATGCTATTTTTGGTACCAAATTACCCCAAATCCATTAAAAATAAGTAAGTTTTCAACAAGAGTCATAAGTTATGACTTGTAGACACCTGTTAAACGACGGCCGCCCGCGCCCCATGTAATAACCCGGTAAAAATCACCATTAAAAATTCCTAGGTACATAAATAAAAGAAAATAAAAAAAGAAAGAAAACTTGTTTATTTAAATACATATACACTCAGTACGATATTACGCAAAAACAGCTGAACAGATTTGGATGAAATTTAGCACACAGATAGTTAGATAGATATAACCTGGATTAACATATAGGCTGCTTTTTATCCCGGCAGTACATTCCCGTGAGATAATTTCCTACATCGACGCGGGCGAAATCTAGTATTAAAATATATTAGTATGGATTGAATGGAAGTATGGATTACCTTACAACTAGGTGGATGCAGATATTTCCCGGTGACATACTGCAGCAGAGAGTGTTTCGCCTCGGGCGCGAGGGAGGGCTGTGTCATGGCCGCCAGCGTCACCAACCCGCACACTGACACCGATACCACCAGCATGCCACCTGGGTTATGTTAGGTATTAGTGCGACAGATATTGGTGCCGATTCTCTTGTCACAAATGCCTCTAAACTAGACTAAAAATCACCAAAATTTAGTTGACAGGAATATCAAACGACGATTTCCCATTCTGAAATAGACTAAAGTGACACAACATAACTATATTTTAGTTTGACAGCACTAAGATGGTACTGAGATATTAATTTAGTGAAAATGGCAATTTCGCTATTCTGAATTTGACGTTTTTCACCTAAAATTTAGATTTTCTAACTAAATCTGACTATTTTTAATCACGACTAAAAACGTGTGGAATAATATTTGTTGACATAAACTTCACACCAATACCTCGACTTCAGAAGCAAAAACAGTACTGATTCTTTTTTTTTTCTTCTGCTTATATCTCGAAAACGGTGCGTCCAATCGCAAAACAATGACAATTTCGACCCCCATTATAAAACCCTTAACACTCTACATGTATGTAGGTAATAATTTTTCTTATTTTCCATACAAAAAGTGAAGAATTACATATAAAACACGTCGAGGCTGCCCCCTGCGCGCCTCCGACTCTAAAAAGATTCACGTGTGGAGTCGCGATTGTCAAATTCGATTTAGATGTATCAAAATTATTTTTGAATTTAGAGAATTTAATTTGCAGAATAGCTTTGAGATTATCATAGTCAAAAGTAAGAAATTTTAGTGATAGTTTAGTTAGTGTATTTCGGTGTACAAGAGAATCGGTACCACTATCTTTCCTGGAAGCAAGCGGTACAGTAGTCGGTCATTCTTCCATACAAACGTAGTATGGTGATCTCTCGTCTGTTTGACGGTGTACGTTCAAAACTAAAAATTATATCAATTTGCCTTGTCATTATCAAGCCCTGTATGGAAGCAGAATTGGAAAAAAGTATTGGTTTAGAAGTTATGAGCGCCGAAACTTCCATATTTCAACACTAATTTTAACTCATCTTTGGTCATAAATAAATAACTTATTTAGTATGAAAATGGCAAAATAGAAATCGTACAGGGATAGATAATTTATTGAACAGTTTAAATCATTTTATTTTGAGTAGATACATCCAGTAGTTTTTCCATAATATCTATACGCCCAAAGGTCTGTTCATGAAATTTTACGCGCTCTTTTTCATTATAAATCATCGTATATTTCACTAAATAAATAAATAACTTTACTAAATAGCATGCATATTAGCCACGCCACCAACGAGTTCGAGCCGTCCGTCGACGGAACCTCAAGACTGGGACTAGAATATAAGTAATGCAAACTAATTTCTTACAAATAAATAAATTCTGATTCTGAGATATTGTACCATGAACGAATTTTCTTTATTTTTAACCCACTTCCAAAAAGGAGGAGGTCATATGTTCGTAGCGTGTTTGTTTTTTTTTTTATGTATGTCCTCCGATTTCTCCGTCATTTGTGGACCGATTTTAAAAATTATGGTCTCATACAAATTTTATTAACTTTGCTCGGGTAGTTTTTGAGTTAGCTACAAGATACGTATTTTTTTTTTCCCACTTATTATGTAGATGATATGATAAGTTCCTGTCACTGGTAGCAGGAGGTGGTATTCGAATGTGTGTAGGGTAGGTAGGAACCACAACCAAAAAGTGAAAAATAAAAACTTTTTACAAAAAAAGAAAACAACCGACTTACTACCGAAGATCCCGTATCAATTATATCTACATGCCTAGGAGACCGATATTTCTCTTCGACTTCCCCATGAGAATTCTCACAAAGAAGGCATGGTTTACCAAAAGTCTGCATGCAGTTAGAAAGAAAGGAAATGCGTTTAATGGCATAAGAATTAAGTGAAACAAAAACACCTTAGAGTCCGCGTCCCCACTGAAGTCCGGCGGAAAATTGTGGAACTATATTTTTTAAATGCAATTTGATGAAATGACATAGACTCTAGCGCCACGTCAAAAGGACTTCAGTGATGGCGTGGACTCTATTTCAATCCAGTATCAATGTACTGTATTTCCATTTTCTTAATGTCCCTCCGCAAACTTCGTGTTTCGTCAGTTCTCGGATTTCTATCAGTTGCCCTTTGCACTTGGTGCAAACCGGAAGCTCTCAATCGACTTGGAAGTATACATATAGAGTTGTCAATACTCTTTTAACTTAATGTAATTTATTTAAAAAATGGGAGGAAAGTCTCAGGCACGATAGATAGGAAAATAGTTTTACAGCTCTATATAGTTCACACGGAAATCAAAACAAAACAACAATAAAGTACTTAGTTCTGAATTCAAATTATTATACACGATAAATCTAATAATTGATGGACATGGAAATAAGCATTGGAAATGCGATGATACCCGACGGACATTAAGAAAACAGAAATTCTGTAGTTGTCAACGAATTAGTTTTGTTACGGGGATGAGCTTAAAAATGGCCTATGAATTTTACATGTAACTTAAATAAGTAGAGTGCGCGCAAGATAAGTCTGCGCACGGCTGAAATCGGAACTAACCGTCCGTCTTGTCTTGTCTTGTCGTCTTGTCGTAATATTATATTTTAAATATTACAGTACAGAATTAAGTACGCCTCCAGTCCTCCGCAGAATTATCTTGCGAGCACTCTAGGTACAGTACCGACCAAAAGTCCATGAGCAATCTCACAAAGCAATAGAGTGACGCTTCGGTTTGACTTACGACCTTCTTCTATAAGTTGTTACAATACTGTAGACACGCACATTACACACACACACTCACTTTGTCTGCAACCAATGACTAGTTCAATAATCATCATTCGTTTTTAGTTTCATTCGTCTTGTTCACATAAATATTAAAGTTTAGCAGGTAGACCACAAAAAACTAAGTAAATTATTTCGATTTCTGTGGGGTAGATGCAGTTTGTTACGAGTATTTAATTAATAGAACTTTGTTGGTTCGTGGATAATATTGGTGACGAGTATTTAGCGCAGTGTTGTGGTTATTATTATCAAAAAGCAGGCATAAAATATATTGAAGAGATCAGATCAGATCAGAGAATATTATTGCGCTGCGTAAAAGTGAAGTGATATCTAATGAAACCGGACTAAGTGTGAGTGTTATCATTTATATATTTCATATTTTACTAAACATAAATCTTAATCAAGGGTATTGTTGATAGAACAGAGGTATTGTTGAGACAGAAGATGCCTTTAAAGTTTTAAATTCATTGTGAGGTTTAATTCGATTAGTGAATAATAAATAATAAGGTATTATGTGTAATAAAAACAATGTTTTTCTTTGTTCTAGAGAAATACTGTGAGGGTTAAGAGATATGAGGAAGGGGCTTATTATCGAGTAGCAGCGACGTCAAATGGTGAATGAAACAAATGGTTTCATACCAACGAGATATTTTGCTGAATTATTAAAAACACGTCATTATGAACCGTTCGCCGTGCACTCTGAAGGCTTGCATCTAGTAATAGTAGTCTTTGCTTGCATCACTGAAGACCAGCTAGAAAACCGTTTTTGACCTTAAAATATTGACCGTACCAACTTAATAAACAACAGATTCGTTATTGCATGAATTTATG
The DNA here is from genome assembly GCA_949152395.1 of Agrochola litura. Lineage (NCBI taxonomy): Eukaryota > Metazoa > Arthropoda > Insecta > Lepidoptera > Noctuidae > Agrochola > Agrochola litura. Next base: position 23,403,973 of record OX424495.1, on the reverse strand, counting down.
GTAACGAATTTTTTAAGCACGTTTCAATAGGGTGTTTGTCGTATTTCTTGCAGATATACCGAAATTGTTTAATATTATTTTAGTAATAGTATTATTTTAGGATTAAAATTTGAGGTTTAGTTTCAATCTTCTTTTCGTAAAGAAAATGAATACTTAAGCTTTAACCTCAATAACAACCAATATTTACTAAAGTCAAATAAAATGTAAAATAATTAATACAAATAAAATATAAACAAACTGCCCATATTTAACCTTAAAATTACCTATTCTGTAAGTAGTTTTTTACATCTTAAGTAGTCTAATATTCTTATTTATTACTTACTTACTTCGACCATGATCAAAGCTTAATATTTATGGTGAAAAAATCCATTAAAAATTTAAAATATTTCATAATTTAAATATGTCAAAATAATACAAACTACTTCTAAGTTTCTTGACATCTATTTCACATCTTATTCAGCTGAAGTAATGATAAATAATTGTAGCAGTTTATTAACTTATGTAAAATAAATATAACGAATAAACATATTTTTTTTAATTTTGTTATCATATATCACGCATTTTTATTCTAAAACCTTTATTGCAATAACAACATAAAAAAGCAGCAATATTTAAAAAATATTATTATCGAAAACAAAAATAATAATATTTGCAAAAATCCGCACTGTGTTTCACGAGATTAGAACCTGAGGCAGTTTGAATTCCATACCAACGCTTAACGCTTTCTGCTATCTACACTTGTTAAGTTACTATCGAATTTTAGCAATGCCATTAACTGGTCAAGTTCACGCGCATAGTGCGTGTGTGCTAGCATGATTAAAGCGACGGAAATATATTGTTGTTTCGTGTAGCGCAAAACTGCGTTATCTGTGGTGTGTGTATCGTGTTGCTTACACATACAAATGTACGAGCTATACCCCGTGTTCACAGCAATACGACTCTTAGCGTGCTCATGCACTTTTGAGCGCTTACTGTACGTGCGCTTACATTACAGTGTTATTCCGGAGGATATAGATCTAATACTCGAAAAAGTAAAATTTAGTTCTGAAGGATTTCTACAAACCCCAAGTCCAAGCGTCCTGATGCTTGCTGTTCTTGACCACAGCGCTCCAGAGGTCTGCCTTCAAATTCTGCAGCGCCTCTTTGCCGGTGGGTAGACTCTGCCGCGCCGCAGACCAGGCGGCGATGTCCTTGGGGTCCAGGACGTGCCGCGCCGTGCTGTCCTCCAGCCAGTACACGTCTTCCAGTGAGGATACATCGAGGCTGAGAAGTCTGGGGGCAAAGAAATGGAAAGGTTTTGACGTGTGATGAAGTGTGAAGTACTTACTTATTAAAATGCATTATCTAAGCCCCTTCTTCGATATCAGTATATTTTATAAAACAAAGTCCTGCGCCGCGTCTGTCTGTCTGAACGCAATAAACTCAAAAACTACCGAACGGATTTTCATGCGGTTTTCACCAATGGACGGATCAATTCATGAGGAAGGTTATAGGCTATTTAACATCACGCTATGACCAGGAGCCAAGCAAAAAGAGAAAAAAACAGCACGGGGGGGCGATGTGACGCGATGGTTCGGGGGCCGCGGGAGTTTTATAAAAACGTGACTATTATTTTAGTGTATTGTGTATCTTACGACTTCCACGCGGACGAAGTCGCGGGCATAAGCTAGTCTATAGTACATAATTATCAATTAAAGTCACTTTTCGTGTCTGACTGATCTTTTGAAGTGGTTTTCACCATCATGTAGAATTTATTCTGAAAGGTACAGGTGTAATACAAACTAACACATAATACAGAAATCTCGATGTTTAGTAAAGTCGTAGAAACCGCGCGAAGCAGGGGCATGTCGCTAGTGTGTAGATAGGGCGGTTTTATAAGTGCAAGGCTTCCTGTACATGACGCCGGAGCCACATCTGCGCCGCCGCGTAGATTAAAAAAATATATTCTGAGATGTTCTGTTTTTTTTTTTCGTCTTGTGGTCCCTCTCCGGTGCGGCTCCGGCGTCATGTACTATAGAAGAAACGCATATCTGTACAATGTAAGGACTATTCTTGCTTGCAGCGTTCGGCCGCTATAGTATTTATTTATTTATTTATTTATTTAATACTTCAAGCACACAAATGTACAGAGGCGGACTTAATGCCAAAGGCATTTTCTACCAGTCAACCTTTGGGTGATGCAGAGACAAACAGTGGTAGGTGCAATAGCGAGAATTGAGGAATAGATATTTATTTAAATATAAAGATATACATAAATATATATTTCCAATTATATATAAATATAAACAAAAATAAATACATATAAAATACTACTAAAGCAAATAAGACAAACAATGGGAAATCATTACCGCTGTGATGATACTGCCAGCTTCTTGCGAATGTGCTCGCGAACTTTAACTTTAAAAGATAATCGGTTGGTCGCCATCCTAATTTCCTGGGGGAGCGCATTCCACAGAGAGATAGACTGAACGAAGAAGGAAGAGTGAATGAAGTCTGTGCGGTGGGTGGGACATTGAAGAAGACGATTGTGAGATGAACGTAGATTTCTATTGTGGTTGTCGCAAATGTACTGAAAGTGCGGGGCTAGATAACTAGGTGAAGAAGGAGAATCAAGAAATGAAAACAAGGTGGTCAGCACCCTTTGCTCTCTGCGCTGGCGTATGGGTAACCACTTTAGAAGCGATCGACGCGCAGAGACATGATCATATTTACGTAGATTGAAAACGAATCGAATGCAGTTACTGAGAACGCTTACCTACAAAAAAAGGGTCGTGTGCACGGGATTTTGTTTTCAAATTGGTTAGATATGCGTTACCCCGATGGTACAGGAAGCCTTGAAAACTGTATCGTCCATAACTTACTATCGTTGAAGGAGTGGCGCGTGTGGCTGAAGAGAACACCAAGTAAGACCAACAAACGAATCAGTAAATACACAATTGTCAGGTAATTAGGGAGTTCTGTCGACTCAAATGACATGACGCGTTAGGTAAAGAGTTTATTTTATCTAGGAGTATTGCTAAAGTCACAGTATAATAAACTAACAGTATTGTCTCGGGAGTGACCTTGAAATAATTACCTACGGCCGCTCAGTAGATAAACCTTCCGCGTCCGTGCGTAACTACCTCGCACTCGAGACTGTTACGTACTGATATACACTGAGATTCCGAAGCGTGTCGTTTTCTATGAAGACATAATACTGTTACTTATTTATACTGTGGTTCTGTCGACTCGTAATGATATGACGCGTTACGTAAAGAGTTTATTTTATCTAGGAGTATTGCTAAAGTGCATATTATTATCTAAGACGCATTTTCCGCACTTACGGACATTTGTGTATAAATTCATTCGCGCGTAAAAGGCATTTACCGTACAAACAAGTGCACTTTAGTCATTGAGCTACAACAAAAAAGCAAACTAAACCAAACATGACATTTATCTACTACTATACATTGTAACAGCGAATCATTTTTGACGCCTCCCCCTTAAAACCTCATGACCTAAAGCGGTATCATAAAAAATATGAATAAAAAAATAAAAAATAATATACATCCCCGAAATTTCGCAGGTTAAAGCTAGTTAGGAATATTCACTCCGTAAACCGAGCATAAACTGAACTATCCATTTCCTTGACCCACATTTTCTCTATCTAAACTTTCGGAAAATTGTAATCAATTTTCCAAAAACCATTTTCATTCTAACGGTACATTACCCCTTGCCGGAAGCCCCGAGGCCTGTGGGGCGGACATAGGGTGCGCCTGATCGTGTTAGATGGGTTCCGAGCCTCAAGGGTCAGAGACCTGATGTGAGTGATAAACTACCCGACAATGGTCAGATAAAGGGTTACTGACGCGATTATGTGTGTTGTTGAAAGAATCATTTATTTTTTGTTTTGATAGGCATGTTTCTGCTAGATCTTTGAGGATTTTGGACGATTGTATTTATTTTGTATAAGTCGATTTGGAAGAAATAATAATATGAAACGAGACCTTTACGACCTCGGACAAATACAAAACCAAGACAGAGCGCTGCGAATAATAAAGTGCAGCATGCCAAAACTACACCTCCGCTCTGTGCAAACACGCTCACATTTACAACTATTTACAATAGAACTACAATCAAACTACACCTCACTAAGTGACACATGTTTACGAAATCGGCTTCACGTCACTGTTGACAGCGCTGTCTTGGTTTTTTATTTGGTCTGAATTTACAACTAGGTAAAATAAAATCAATCTGTGCTGGGCTAAAATTATATCAATCAGCCAAACCATACCTGTTGTGTTGGCGTGACCAAAATAACATAAACAAAACATAACTGGAATTCGTCAATAGACATGATGGAATTAACTTTCAGAAAGGTCCAACTCCATGCCAACATTACCAACACATACGCTAAACATAGATCACCAACCTACTCAACAATCCCTACAATCGTGACAACAATAACCCGAGTGCAAATCCGTCAAGTGTTACAACATGAACAGGCTGCCGGGCGACAGGTGATCACATTAGCGGATTATCGCATCGGCGTGAGTGGGGAGCTTTAATTCAATCACGTCAGTCCACAGTTAGGTCCACAGAGCACGGGATCTCCGCGTCGGCTGCACAGGGACGGTAGTAGTAATAAAATTCGAGAACCCGAAATTGCGTTAAGCCCGCCATTCAAAGCTGTCAGTTTCTATCCCACATTTGTGTTGTAGAGTATGGAGCACCTTCACAGGATATGCATCACCTCCTTTCCTGGTGTTCAACCACCACCTCTTATAGTGTGAAAAAGAGATGGAGCTATACGTCCTGTGTAGCTCCATCTCTTTCCCACACTAAAGTAATACTGCTATAAGAGGTGGTGGATGTCCCCGACCCTTGCTCGAAAACGAGGTGCCAGCAGTTGTTGCAGCTGAGCACGTAGCTTTAAATACCCCGAATAATAATCAAGATGAAAATCTAAGTTTGATCCAGCCTGTCCCTTCTTGCTGTCCTCCCCGCAGTGACGCCCTAAGCCGAGGTTCGTACCCCACAGGGGGTGCCCTTAGCGAGCTTTCGCCTAGTTTTAATTTAGAATAGTTTATGCCCCTGGCTGGAGGCTTTAAGTGTAGAAGCTTAAGGCAGCCACAGGAAAGTCCGGTTAAGCAGTCAAGACCTTAGTGGTCAAAACTGCGAGATGACCAAGTTAAAAAAAAACCCTGCCCATCATGCACAACCACTTGCCCCTTTCAGGATTTAAACGAAGCGAATGATAGCCAGCCTGTCCAGGTTAACGTTCTGGTAGGACATTTGAGTCAAATCGACACGTAAAGACGCAGATTCGTGTCGTAGTGTGAGTTACCGGTGACATACTTGGTTTGAATGAATAGAGTTGCTATGCCGCCTCTAGTAGCGAAGCTGAGGTGTCTCCGTGCTCTATGGTGGGTCCAATCGGGAACGTTCTACGATCACATGTTACTTCGTTAAACCATTTCAACAAACCCACGTTACTATAAAAAGATTACGTTTTTGATGGAGCTTTTCCGTGTGGCAATTTTGGATACATTTTGTTTTGCCCTAGGGATGGGAAGCTATTAAAGAAACGGCTTGCAAGAGTTGTTAAGAGATGATTGTTACGAGGAAAGAAATTAAGAATTTGTAGTAGGTTATAACAAAATGACAGCTGTTTTCTCTGAGAAAGATGGTTTTTATTCTGGTTCTAGTTAATGCCTTTTTTTGAAGTGAAAACTTCTTTAGGCGCGTTGGGCATTTTTGAGATGGGAAAAACAATTGAACTGGCGACACCGTTACCGACACCTCATTAAAAGTATTTCCTGCACGGTAAAATTGTTCAAGTTTTCACTTCTGTCGGCACTCCCGAAGTGCCACTGTTTTTTTTTTTTTGTTAAGAACCGTCCCCGGCACGCACACAACACCTTACAAAAGTTTCATCACAATCGGTCGGGCCATTTTCGAGTTTTTGCGAGACTAACGCATGGCAATTGATGGCATAGTTTACGATATGAGGCTGGCTACTTTTGAACTCTCTTAATAGGCAAAAAAAGATAACTGTAAAGATAACTGTCTTTACCTACTATCAAACAAAGGGTTTCGTTATTGAATATAATAAAATTCACTAGCATACAGTATACTTACTCGTGTGTATACAGTATTCAATTATTCATTATGATTATGCATAATTGTACGTTGCTGGGCAACGAAGAACCTAACAATGTTAAATATTTTCAGGTTTCAGGGTTTCTAGGTTCTACTGTGACGAAAGTCTTGAAGTTCTAGTTTATCGCAGGAATAGTTAATCTTGTGACAGTGACTTTCCTTGACGTGGACTGGACCTGCACTCCTCGATGGATAAGGACACAAATATTGCTGATATTCAATTCAGTCCATTGCAATAATCATAGACCATAGAATTCCAATTGTCAGGAGAAATGTTTGGAATTATCATCATCTGCTTTCACTAACAACGTTCCAGATAAGGCAGTTGGGATAAATAGGATGCAGATCCCAGATATCTGGGATTAGTTGCGTAGTTTAACGGGTTAGGCCTTATATTCTGCTTGAAAAAGACGCACTGAAGATCATGTGATACAAATTGCACTAAATCTGCCGGAACAAAAGAGAGGCAGATGCTGTTCGCCATTGACCTGCGTAACACACGATCAATTACAATTTGTTCCAATTTGACAGTTCATCAACATTCACTGCGTTCTTTACGTTGATGAGCAATATCCTTCAGATCATAATTGATAATGTGTTATGCACTTAGGGTGCAGGTGGTCAAATATAAAAAGAGACCTCAAGAAAACCCAATTGCCAGAACTGACAACCTAAGACAGAATAACATGGCGCAGAAAAGTGAGGATACACGACTCTAAATAACGGGACCAGGGACGGAAGACGAATAAGCAGTGCTAGCCTAGTGAGTAGTGGTGTGACCGTCAGACTGCCACTTGGCAGTCATAGGTCTCGAGTTCGAACCCAAGGCACGCACCTCTGACTTTTCGGATTCATGTGTGTATTGTATAATTATCACTTGCTTCAAAAACGATGAAGGAAAACATCGTGAGGAAACCGGCATGCCTGAGAAATATTTTTCGACGGCAAATTGAAGCCGAGTCAGAGGCCCATGGGCGGCTTAAAACTCTGACACCAGGTGAGTCATTAACCACACGAAAAGAAGAACCGACACTAAATTATTATGTTGCTCTGCAAAAAACAGCCATGTAAACGTTCACAAAAGTCCCGAAGCAAATGTAGGCAGGGTAGAGTTAATCAAGTAACTAGTAATTAAAATAAACCTTTACAACTACAGGGCACACGATAGAAGCTAATCCATACCACTATCAGACATGCAATCACCTGGCCTACAGGAAACCAAGCTAGTATAACACAGTACAGTCAACCACAATCAGAACTCACGCTTGACCTACGAAAACCGCCCTTACCGCTAAGAAGTAGGCTCCCTGTCAAAGTGAAAATGTTACAATGTAAGTGCGGTTGAGTGTGCCTCAGTACAGTTAGAGTCTTGTTCAATGGAATAAATGGGCAACCCCAAAAAGTTATAAATAAATATGGTATACTTTTACATCAGTCAGTTATGTCAGTTTCGGGGTTGTAAGTAGATCTAATGATTTTGATATTTTGCCTTTTGATTTTTGCTAACAAAACTGTATCAAATCCACACTGCATCGTGCTAAAGTGACTATTCTTTACCAGGAATAAATCAGAATATAAACAAAATAACCTATCAAAAACAAAAAGATAAACAAAGTATCAAATATTTTTTTCGAGATTTTCAAATTCCACTGTTTTTTTACTTATGCAGACTTAGCATGGCCAGACTCTAGTTAGCGTGATATCGCCATATTCCACGCTGTTGGCCAGATTAGCGGCTTGAATATGAATTAAGAGCTGGAGGGACATAAGTCATGCTGGTTCACGCCTTCCGGACATGCTGGGTTTGTGGGGTAGTGGCGGTGCGGAGGGTGGTGTGGGTTTGACCGCATAGATGCGCCAAAAGCGGGTTATAGATCTATGGAAGTATAGTCCATGCTAAGTCTGCATATGTAAAAGAACAGTGGAATTTGTAAATCTATAGACGGCAATTTCTCTATGCAAATTTCGGAGATAAGGGGGGATCATATTTTTTTTAATACATTTTTCGTCAAAAGTCAAAAAAAAAAAAATTGTGGCTTAAAAATAAATAAAAATGTTTGAGAATGTGCAAATAGCGCTCTTTCATATGATACACATGCCCTAGTAGCCCCACTTCCAATTTTTAAGACCCCCGTTCAGACCCTGTTGCAAAAAAAATACTTTCTTATTTGAAAAATAGTTGGGCAAACGTCATCTAAAACTATTCCAAATTTCAAGTTGATAGCATTAGTAGTTCTTGAGATATCCAGCTGTGACAGACAGACGGACAGACAGACTGAGTTGCACCATAAGGGTTTCTTTTTACCATTTTGGTAAAGAATCCTAAAAACAAATAATAAAACTTAAAACCATTTTCAAGTTCTCAAAACACAGATTAATCTTAATTACAAAGAAATAAATCACATCGTTAAAATAGGAACCAACAAACGAAAGCGAGAATATAAAATGAATACCATTATTCTTTGTTCCTCAATCAAACCTCAGTGAGGTTGCAATTTTCCGCGCGAGAAAATACGTCATAAATCATATCATAAGTCGTTTCCTCCCCTCCGGCCTAGCGTGAAATGCAACCTGCCCTAATAGCATAGGATCCGCAGAGGAACGCCCTGCACCCATCTATTTAATGGATGAAAAGTATTTTAAATCAAAAGTATGATAGAAAATATATCGCAAGTGGGTTGGCAAAAAAAAATCCTAGCCAGACAGTGATAAAAAAAATAGTGGCACTCCGGGAGTGCCGACAGAATTCTAAACTTGAACAAGATCGAGATAGTGGAAGAAAAATACTTGTATAGAACATTGGTCATTGGAAAACTTAGATGAAGTGAGATGTCAATAGTGTTAATCCTTAGCATCCGGTGGAATGACAAGCTCATTCACGGTGAGATTTTGTGATGTGTAATGTGGGTACATGGATAAAATACATGAATAACATAGAATAAGTAAATACAAGTTATATTTAAGTGATTAAGGAGTGTTCTTATAGCGAATGTGAGTACCAATACAAACCATGTTTGATTTAATGGTACAAAACAAACATGAACCTGTATCAAAACAGTATAAAAAAAAAAAAAAATTGTAAGGCCTATTTACACATCACAAAGCCGTATTTTCCTTGCAGTGGAGAATATCGTCTAAATCAATCTATGTATCTACAGGTCGATGTAAAAGAGTCTGACGTGGTAACATTTGGAACTAAATATTTTATTAATGCAGACCTATGATGATGGCACTACTTTGCCGACAAGTGCTAGTAGTAGGTTTTGATTTGAGTCACCCACAAGCAGCGTTTTTTGTTGCACATTTATTTTCCAATTTATTTCCTATTCGAAGTGACCTAAGTGCGATAGTGGCGCCCTCATTTTTTCCAAACTCTGTAACTTGAACCACTCCATTGTGTGTTACCAGTTTATTCCTAGCGTTAATTTATTAGATGGAAAAACTGTCCCCTATATAGTATCGCCAATGAATAACACTGGTGGTTCAGATTACAATTTATTTCCTTATTTTTTGTTCTTAATTTTTTATTCGATGCATTTATTCGTCCATAATACCATAACCCATGGTTTTTATGTTTATCCATAAATATCAGTATTGGATTTATGAAGGGTCTTCGTGATATGACAAGAGTTAAGCAGTCATAAAATGGAGAACGCCGGATATGACATGAGTTTATGGTTTATTAAGGTTGAGGGTCTTCCTCGTTGGTGTCTCTCTGGAGAATGTTTTCGGCTTCATTATAGGTTTAGTTTTAAATAATTTATTCTCAAAAGACAAAAGAGCCACTCACATGAGAACATAGGATAACATAGTGTAATAATCTTATTCTAGGTAACGGTCACCGATACAATACAATTAGGCTTATAATTATTTTGTTTTTAAATTGGTTGGGTTAGGTTAGCACGTTCAACGGTTTTATTCTCAACTAGTAGGCTAGTAACATTATTACTGACTGGTTTCAATTATATAATTTGATAGTTTTGCTTGAAAACCGCTGAAAGAGCTTATACAGGGTGGCATACACCGACGCGAAAACTGTTATCATGGATTCAGTACATGATTCTGAAAAAAAAAAAATATACCGACAAAAAATTTCAACGCTTGGGCGTTGAAATTTTTAGTCGGTATTTTTTTTTTTAATCCTCTGTTCCATACATTTTGAGCGCGTAAGCATTGCACTTTTCTATGAAACAGCAGATTTTTTTTAAAAACCGGCGAACAGTTTTAACCATTGGTTTCAGAATTATGTACTGAATCCATGGTAACAGTTTTGGCGTCGATGTCCCTGTCACCCAGTATTTTTTTATATAGGATGGTAAGTTATTATAAAATTGTGCTCCTTCATAAGTGATATTGTTTTTAGCATAATTTTTACGTGTCTTTGGCAGGACAAGTAAGCTGGGTCGACGAAGTCTGCGTTTACATGTTTGAGATTTTTTGGTGAACGTTACGTTTGTGTGAATGGTTCCATCCATTTTTTCTAATCAAGATAGAAGTGTTATACATATAAAGTTGTTTGATTTTATAGGATTGGCTAATCTACTCAACTGCTTATTGGGACCATCATGGCCCAATTTTGATAAATCTTGAACTCCAGAACGGTTCAGAAAACAAGGATGCCACGGACAGTTGTTACTGACAGACTATAAATTCTTAATCAACATTTAGAACGCTCACCAAAACTATAAGAACTCACAGGAGGCTTCTATAAAAAAACAGTGGCACTCCGGGAGTGCCGACAGAAGTGAAAACTTGAACAAGATCGCCTTGGTGGAAGAAAAATACTTGTATAAAACATTGGTAATCGTAACCTTAAAAAGCGCTCAATCGCGTTTACAAAAAAAATCCTTCCAAAACCTTTAAAGTAAAAATACTTGCATAGAACATTGATCCGTAACGTAGTATAAATAAAGAGCCCTATCTCGTTTACAAAAATGAGGTGTCGGTAACGGTGTCGCGAGTTCAATTGTTTTTCCCATCTCAAAAATTCCCAACGCGCCTAAAGAAGTTTTCACTTCCAAAACACACAGCATAAATGGCCTACAATATAATGCAACTTGAGTAGTAAGTTCAAATAAAAGGGCGTAGGTCCCCTGGTACGAGTTACGAGGCTCGTTTACGAGCAAATGTTAAGGGATGTCATGTCATTTAGATTGTATGCCATCGTTATTTATTTATACGTTTCAGAAATCAGAACTGCGGTGACAGATTTTAGGAGCAAAATCGATTCGGCATAATTTCAATAACTCCCGGTATTTTCTTAATATTTTCACAAAATAACAAATGTTATCTAAAGAGTCTACTCCTTACCCTCGCTTCTCGTATTAAATTGATAAAAAATTCTTCAAAAACTATGAGAATAGGAACTGGCTGCTATTGTAACCAAACTGCATCTATTATAAAACCTAGACGACTTTTCAGATTCACCATCTGCTCGTAAAACTTTTACATCTCAATCGTATTCAGGTAAAACCAGCACCCCAACTGCGTAACACACGATCAATCATAATCTGAATTATTTTAAAGGAACCCATTGCTTCATATGCTCGAAAAATTTGTCTGCTCAACAGTCAACAACGTACCAAAATAGAAGTTCTTTCTTTGCGTTATATTTGCGATAAATATGACGCAAAGAAAGAACACAAAACAAAAAACCAAACTATTAAAAAAAAATACAAAAATAAAACAAAACCCCGAATCTAAAGAATTTTGGTACAGGCGGGGACAAACAAAACTTATACCATATATTTCAGGTTATTGGTTTGTCCCGCCTGCGATACCAAAATACCTATATAGTATAGGGCCCTGCGCTCCAGTTTACAGTTGCTTCGAGAACATGTAAACATAGCCTGTCTGGCTAACCCGAGTAACAAGCAAGTCAGATACACGAAATATTAATCATGTGGCTGTCACGGTGCTAGAGCTGACTTCGGGAGTTAAAGCATTAATCCGCTGTTAGGGATCGTGTTATTGTTATTAAACAGGATATAAATGCTGTATTACAGGGCCAGGGTAACATTTCCATGATAGTATCACTTCGTTGTCCGTGCGTCAGTCTGTCAAGACACTTTTTCTAAAGAATGCGTGGAGGTATCAAGTTGAAATTAATATCAAATACGTAGGTCTATATTCCCTTGGAGCTCTAAAAACATCAAGCTTCTAAGGGTCAACTCACACCGAAAGAGCGGCGAAGGGCAGCGAAGCGGAGCGCAGTTTCAGTGTCATATGAATTTTAACTTTATTTTCATTATTATAATACTTATTATCGCATGAGAAACTCGAACGAGTCGCGCGGATGCCCGCGGCGCCGCGGGAATTCCGGCGAATTCCATAAATGGGCGCCTTCTCTACCAAGCGGATCGCTGCCCTTCGCCGCTCTTTCGGTGTGAGTTGACCCTTAATCAACGCAATAAAAAATACGGCCATTTATGCGACATATTCTGATCATCATCATCATCATCAGCCTATAAATGTTCCCACTGCTGGGACACAGGCCTCCTCTCTGTGAGAGGGAGTGGGCCGTAATCCACCACGCGGGCCCAGTGCGGGTTGGTAGATGTCACATGTCTTTGAATTTTCGGTTCTAGGACATGCCGGTTTCCTCACGATGTTTTCCTTCACCGTTTTGAGAGCAATGGTGATGAAATAATTTACACAAAGTAAAGCGCCTGTCTGGGTTCGAACCTACGACCTACAACTCGAAAGTCGCGGCCGTTACCACTGGGCCACCACTGCTCTTCATATTTTGATAATGGCAAATAAATCAAAACCTACAGGGTACTTCCTGTTGACCTAGAATCATGAAATTTGGCAGGAAGCAAGGTCTCACAGCCCACGTAAAGGAAAAAGTTCGAGAATCGTTAATTTGTGTGACCGTGACGTATATCGATGTATGAGAGAACATGTTTTTCAACTATAATGTTGTTTGTTTTTGGGATAAATTCGTCCCAACTATCCTTCATTGTGCGTAGTCCGACACGCACTTAGCCGGCTTTTGGTCATTGCTGCCGTCTTTAAACCATGACTCGTTTTGTATTACAAAACACAGCACTGCAGTGTTTTATTTACTCAATACTTTTTTAGGGGTATGAGGAACAGGGTGTAAAGTTCACTCATCCACCATAGAAAAGGGAGGATCCTCCGACCAGACGGGTGTTGTGTCTGGCGGGCAACTGCCCATCGGTTTGAAGTTGAACTCTTGTATGTATGTCGATCGCTCGATAAACTCTAACTGCGCGATGCAGGATTTGTGTGACGTCATGTCTATGATACGTAGTTCGTATGTGGCGGTGTAACCGCTACACTTTATTGCATTCCACAATGTATGTGCTTAGTTGGTATACATTTGAAAAAACAATCGTGGACCCTGTTGGGCACAGCAAAAGAAATATAGTAGAGATGAGTACTTATCGTTTATCTTATAATCTAACTTATAAAAAAAAAAAACATTTATTGGGTATTTTATATGAGTTTTAGAGATTTATCATTTAAATATTCATGTACACTGTAATAACATTTACTTAATAATAGATTTTTTAATTTATTCGTGAATAAATGGAGTTTTTTTTTTAATTCAGGTAATTTGTTATATATTTTTATTGACATAACTAATAATTGACTTACCAAGAAACTTCTAACACAGAGATAAAATAAAAAGGAAATGAGAAAATCAATGATGCTGAACTCAACGAAAATAGAACTGAATTTCTAGATATTTTTATTGAAGGAAACGGCTTGTTATAGAGTGTAAGATTTATCTAGGACATCTTGTGGAGTATTGAATAAAACTATCGCCTATAACCCTGGACATAGCTGTCAGTACTTTGAAAAATGAATGGTTCCAATGTCATATCATATTGATCACATTTCTAGGTCAGGCAAACTGAAAGCTGTTACTTTCTCCAGCTGTTCTCACGAAATTACAGTTATGAGTACTTAGAATTTTAGATTTAATCTTAGGTCTACATATTTAATACCAGACATCTAAAAACTACTCAAATACTCTTCAAAAGGTTGATGCAAAACATAATTATAATTGCCACTCGTAGCAAATCGTTTTGCGTCTTATGCCACAGATTAAACAGATGGGACACTCCGCACATGTTAGGTATGATGCTACAAGTAGGTACGTGGCGGGCTCGACTTGTCGAATTCAGTGGGCGTAACGTAGTCAGAAGATATAAGAGTTACGCGATAGAAAGAGAGGCAACTTCTAGGTGAATATAACTATAGGTAATTAGCGCTGTGCGCCCTGAATTGCACTTTATAGTGTCGTAGCAAATGTCGCTTTTTGAAGTGAAAACTTCAATAGGCGCGTTGGGCATTTTTGAGATGGGACTAAACCATTGATGACCACGCGACACTGTGACGACACCAGCTTTTGACCATTAAAAAGACATCAACGCGTTGATCACCGCGGTGTCGATTTTATTTTTTCATGTTTTCACTTCTATCGGCACTCCCGGAGTACCACTTTTTTATTTAAATGGTTTTGTGGAGTGTCCCATCTGTACCAATCTGTGCTTATGCATCCAATTGCCATTAAAATAACAATCCACATAATAGAGACTATTTACCTCTTTTTTTTTTTTTTTTTTGGGTGGGAAATTATCAAATAACTTCTCCCGCTATGGGTGGAGCGGGAGGGCGTGTCAGACTCTTACTGACTAAAACCCACCCGTGTTCCTTCGGTTGCCCTGTTGCCGGGGGCCGCGATGTCCCTATCGGTTTTCTTCGAACCCCCGGCAGACTATTTACCTCTTAAGGTACAGATCAATAAAGTTACACAAAGTAATTAACTGCACAGGCCTCGTCCTTAATTTCAAATTTCGAGAGTTATCTCCAAATGACTAATATATCCTCCATCCTTTGAAATTGAACCCATACAACACAATCCGTTAGAATTCCCTGGAGACTCATAAACAAGAGTTCTAAACAAGCAGGATCGAAACACATGACAATAACTTAACATTTGAACATTTGAATCTAGTGACCTTTTGTGTGAGATACTACTTAAATCAATATCAATCTATATAATATATAATTAATAAATAAAATTGAAGTTTGTAATCTATGTACACGTATTCTATTCTATAGTAACTGGTCAACAGAGCTCTGCTCGGGTGAAAATAGATAAACATAATTATCATCCAGGTATACCAACGTTGTATCACATTCCCGAGGCTGTGAAAATAGAAAAAACGATTTTTCCCAGATGTGAGACCCAGCTAAATCGATTTTTCGCCCCCATAAACCCCTATATTGTAACTTTCATCAAAATCGTTAAAGCCGTTTTCGAGAACGTAAATATTGCTCGTTTAATAGTATAAGAAGAATAATGTCAAAATAATAGCTTTTTACTAAATGCTTAAGAAAGTATATACGGGACTTATAACAAAAATCTATTTTTATTATTTATGTCTGTCTGTCTGTTTGTTTCGGCTAATCTCCGAAACGGCTGGACTAATTCACTGGCATACGGCTGATGTTATAAGGAGTAACTTAGACTAATTTTATTTAAGAATAGAATTTATGAGGTTTTAAAATAACATAACATCACGCCTGTATTCCCCGAAGGGTTAGGCAGAGGTGTACCTATAGTACACCCACATTTCGCCAGTTATGTTTAAGTCCCATGTAATAGGGGCGAGCCTATTGCCATCAACCGGGCACAAATCCAGACTCCGGGCTGCTACTGAGACAGAAATTTTAATGTATTGACATGTCGCCACATCATTACACCCGGGTGAAGCAGGGGCGGGTTGCTAGTTTCTAGAATAATCGGGATCTCGAGACCTTCGATATTTCTTTAGTGATTTGGGCCCAAATTACTGGTATCAGCTGCGTATTTTCTTGTGAAAATGGAGTCAATTTGGAGATATGTATTTTTGAAGTGAAAACTTATTTAGCGCGTTGGGCGGTTTTGAGATGGGAAAAAACAATTGAACTCGCGACACCATTACCGACACCTCATTTTTGGAAACGCGATTGTGCTCTTTATTTATATTACGTTACGAATCAATGTTCTATGCAAGTATTTTACTTTAAAGGTTTCGGAAGTATTTTTTTTCGTAAACACGATTGTGCTCTTTATTTAAATAAGATTACGGACCACTGTTCTATACAAGTAATTTTCTTCCACCAAGGCGATCTTGTTCAAGTTTTCACTTCTGTCGGCACTCCCGGGTGCCACTGCTTTTTATACCTTCTGGTTGTGCCTTGCCTACAAATGTCAGGTGTTTTGGCACTACTGCGAAGTATGAAGGGATATGTGGCAGTGATAGCCTAGTGGTGTGACCGTCGGACTGCCAAATCATAGGTCTCGAGCTCGAATCCAAGGCACGCACGTCTGACTTTTCGGATTCATGTGCGTATTGTATAATTATCACTTGCTTCAAAAACGGTGAAGGAAAACATCGTGAGGAAACCGGCATGCCTGAGAGATATTTCTCGACTCTATGGGCAGCTTTAAAACTCTGACACCAGGTTAGTCACTAACCACCCAAAAAGACACCGAAATCGGAATCGGAGGTTCGGAGGTGTAAAATTACTCGGATGTTCCGACCTTTCGGAACCGGAACCGAAGCTCCGTAACATCCCTGGTTTGTATCATATAAGGTTAACTCAACTTCATGATATCTTGTAACTAACGGGGTTCGTGATCGGTCACACCAAATCAGTACTGAACTTTTACAAGAATATTATAGTGGTATTGATTTACAAAACACCTTATATGTTGTATCGCTCATGAATGTAAGTACCATAAGCTGGTTTTATAATGTTCCAGTTAAAAATCGGTTTAGTGTGCTCCAGTTAGGAAAATTCGTTATAGTGAATAGCGGTTATAGTTAACTACGACTGCGTTTGAGCTCATTATCTCTTTGTTTCTGTTTAACATTTCAGCATTTTACGGATAACACTGCAGTAGTTGTTCCACCAACCGTCCACAGTTACTGATCTAGGAAACTGTATAAACGTCAACTAAGTCACAGTATAATAAAGTAGCAGTAACATATCTCGGCAGTGACCTTGAAATCTTGAAAACCTTCCGCGTCCGTGCGTAACTGGTACGCGAACAATTTACTGGCAGGCGAGGTACCGTCAAAAAAAATCTTGATTTTTTTTACCACTTTGTCAGCGTGATTAATATGTATACCTATGCCAAATTACAGCTTTATAGTACTTTGAGTCTCTGATCTAAGCTGCAGACAGAGAAAAATAGTTTAGATACACGTAGCTCGGTTCCTCCGGGATATATTTTGATAGTGTCATAATAAAAAAGATTCAGTGTTATTTGCTCTTTAAAGTAATTCACACTTAGCAGCTGGCAGAACTGGGACCATTATCGCCCACCATCCTTTGCACAGAAAATACTTTAGAATTCAAAACCAACATCCCGAACCAAAAACGAACGCCAAAACCCGCGCATTTGCCAAAAATAGTCCTCCAAATACATTTCACGGCCCGGAAAATATGTCCTCGGAGTGAATCAAAATACTTCATATGTGAAAACCGTCTTTTGCAGTTGCCAGGAATTCAATGGAGCGCGAAAGATTGTCATACATCAAGTAAGGAACGTGAGGCGATAGGATGTCGGCCTAAGTGAAAATGAGGATAAATCTTGGACCTTTTTTCATAATACCCTCATGATATCGGGATGACTTGAGGATTTATTTGGCCTTGGCCTTTAAGGTTTGATTTGGGGTTAAGAGGATTTATCCTAAAAGTTGGCAACGTCGTAAATAGCTGTCAAATATTTACCTGTTTTGATTAATTTAACAATATTACAGTATGGAATTAAGAAATGTCCACGCCTCGGGCGTTAACTTCAGGGGACGACAAATTCAAGCGTAGTAGACAAGTGCACCACCCAGCACACAGCAACTTTGCAATAAATGACACGCCCAGCATATTTATAATCATTAATTTTTTTTCTTTTTTACGACAGTATTGGCGCCCCTGTTGAATTGGCGCATAATCGATCGATTCGATGCTGCCAAAAATTTTATTTTGAGAAAATATTAATTTCGCGGGGGCAAACTTAGCGCATCCCCATAAAAGATTGGCGGGGGGCGGCAGACGGCAGTTTTTGCTCCGCCTCAAAAAATCTAAATCCGGGGCTGCTAACTAGGGAACTAAAATATTGATTATGAAATGCAATAATTAATATCACAACACCAAATATTTAGTTTTAGTTAAAGCATTTTGAAACTTTCCAAATGCCTTTTTTACACCCAACATCAAATTCATTGTTATAATGGCAATTCATTATTAATATTCTAGTTCGCTAGTTAGCCACATTTCTTATTTCCATACAGTAATATAGCCAAATTAATCAAAACAGCGAAATATTTGACATCTATTTGCGACGTTGCCCACTTTCAGAATAAACGCTCTTAATGTTTAATCTTCACTCTTGTTTTCTCTTAATATAATTTTGAGCCATTTTGTAACATCAGTTTTGTCTCTGTAACTAGCTGGCTCTTCCCACAGTGCATAAACATAATCAGCCTAGGATGTTCCCACCGCTGGGACACACGCCTCTTCTCTGTGAGAGGGAGTGGGCCGTAATCCACCACGCGGACCCAGTGCGGGTTGGTAGATGTCACATGACTTCGAATTTTTGGTTCTAGGACATGCCGGTTTCCTCACGATGTTTCCCTTCACCGTTTTGAGAGCAGTGGAGATGAAATAATTTACACAAAGTAAAGCGCCTGCCCGGGTCTGAACCTACAACCTAAACTCGTAAGTCGCGGCAGTTACCACTGCAGAGTGACTCTCAGCATATTCTACAAGTTTTAAAAACCCCCGACACAAACATTGCCTCATTTCTCTTTCCTCCATCACCAGACCCTGTTCACCATCTATCTATAACCTATTTATTGAGACCATTCCAATGAGCCCAAACACGATACTTGTGCTGTAAGTTGGTAAGGGAGTTGGGTATCCTGCAAATTCCAGGTGATGCTGCAGGATCATTTCAAGGTTACTATGTTCTTTTAATATCATTGAAGTAACAGAATACCAAATTTCAAATCAATCAGACCTGTGGAAGATATTACATCCATTCATCAAAAACCGATTTTGATAAAACATGTCTAAGAACCATCACTAGAAAACAAGCTTACAAATAAAAGAAACCGCATTCAAATTGGTGTACCCATTTAAGAGCTACGGTGCCACACACATAGCGGTCAAACTTATAATTTTATTATAACACACCCCTCTTTTTGCGTCGCGGGTTAAAAATTGAATTCACCCGAGACTGACGTGCTGAAGATTTGCAGTTCATGCAGATAGAAACAGTTTCAAACTCCGCAGTCCCAGAATATTTATATCATTTCATTCTCGATCTGTTATGCAACTTGCCCGAAATTAGAAGTAGTGGATGCTAGTGAATGCAATCTATTTTCTGCCGGTCCTAGATTGGAATGAATTTTACGACGTCGACATGAATGGTTTGGGATGAAGAGGATTTTTTATGTTGTTCAAAGTAATGTGGAGCAATAAGGAAACCTTATGTTCTCTACCATATAATATAGTGTGGCAATTAAGTTATTGAAATAATAAGTCACTGGATGGCGGCACACAGACCGTCATTCAGATATGAGACATTAAGTTTATTAAACGTGTTTTCGTTAGTAAGTACCAACTTATTTTACAAGTATCTATATTATGGATCTCTGGCCTGAAAATAAAGATTTAAAAAACAATTAAAATAATTAATAATTCTAGGCGTGAGACCTTTTTTTTCGTTTTGAATTAAACAACATTAAACTTAATTTGTGTTTATTTGGTAACAATAATATAAAGTTTGTGTTGAATTGTTGAAATCTACCATTACCCCGCGCGTGTCTAGCGCCTTATTATCAAGGGTGGTTTATTTCGTGAGCTATTTATTTTGTTTCAAAAATACCGTTTTTTATTTTTTGATTAAAAAGTATTTTATTATTTTAACAGACTGATAACACCTTGTCATAACCGATGTATCTATTTAATGTGATAAGTTAACCTAATCGCCACTCCGTAGGTACATGTGCGAAAACTAATACTTAAAATCAACTTTGTATTAGATTACTTGAAGTTCTACCTCGGAAAAGCTGAATCACTGCTAATAATTCACGAAGTAGCATTCCAAAGCACATAAATAGGTACACTTTGTTGGGTAACCGCAAATAACCTACTACTTTTCACAAGCTTAGTGCTTCAGTACACAAATTTTGTGAAAAACTTCGTGTAAATCGCCAAGATTAACTTTGTAAGAACTTGAAAACTGCAGAAAGGCAATTTCACCTCTAGAACGGTAGGTAAGTAAACGAGTTCCATTCAAACGGAGGAATAACTGTAGCCTGATGAAAGTCAAAAACATTATACCAAAGAATATTGTACAGTACAAATATGTTCTTAATGTCCCTCGGCAAACCTCGTGTTTCGTCAGTCGTCGGATTTCTATCAGTTGCCCTTTGCAATTGGTGCAGACCGGACGCTCTCAATCGACTTGGAAGTATATAGAATTGTTAATACTCTTTAAATTAATGTAATTTATTTAAAAAAATGGGAGGAAAGCCGCTAAAGTCGCAGGCACGATAGATAGGAAAATAGTTTTATAGCTCTACTAGCTGCACTCCACGGTTTCACCCGCAGAAGTCTCGATCCCGTGGGAATATCGGGATAAAAAGTATCCTATGTGTTAATCCAGGTTATAAACTATCTGTGTACCAAATTTCATCCAAATCCGTTCAGCCGTTTGAGCGTGAAGTAGAGACAAACATACACACACACACTCACAAACTTTCGCCTTTATAATATTAGTGCGATATAGTTCACACGGAAATTAAAACAAAACAACCATAAAGTACTTAGTTCTGAATTCAAATTATTATACACGATAAATCTAATAATCGAAGGACGTGGAAATTAGCATTCGTTTGTATTCGGAAATCCGATGATACCCGAGGGACATTATTATAAATACTGTAGATGCTTGTTAGTGTGTACAGAAGAGACTATAAGTGAGCTTATAAAGGTATACGTGGCTGTTGACCTACTTGCAGCGAACAATGCTCGGTCAGAGACAGGTGGGAATTTATTGATAGCTGCCATCGCGTTCAATTTGCTCGCGTGCAGCGCTGAAGCCTAACACACAATCTACAAAAAGATTTCAGTTCGTTTGTGCGCCATCCAGCTCTTTGCCTCACAAACACAAAAGAGCTAAGTTCGCTGAGAGAATTTAAGAATTTCCCTCCAATATTAAGTGACTGGATCCCGAAGATAAAAATTTCAATACCCTTTTGTAGTCGGGAAGAGGACGGCGCGAGCAATGAATATGAAAACCCGTTGGATCGTTAAAGAGCATAGGATCCAGATTGTGTTTGTACATTTTAAATGTAATAACCCGAAGCGCCAATCAGTTTGGATGATTGCCCTTTTTTAATTTTCATGAAAACATTGTGTTTCCTGGTTCTGGCGCCCTTTAAAAGCATCATTCTGGGTCCAAATAAAGCAGTCATGATCCTAGGCTCAGTGACGCGCATTTTATAGGCGTACTATATACAAGAGGGTCCCAAACTCAATTTTACAAAGGTCAAACAAAACACGACAAGAATTCAGTATTATTCTTCTGAGATTCCTTTGTTCGAAGTTCGAAATATAACTTTTAAGCGGATTGCCGCATTTCCCCCGAGAGGGTACGTACTTGTACGCATACAGATGCACCACACATGTTGTAGACTTGTAGAAAGCATGGACCAGAGTTTCCGGAAAATGCAAGCTAAGAAGTGAATACGAAATGTATTCAAATTTTTGCAAGATTTTAAGCTCGCAGTAAAATGTGGTGGAAAGCTGCGGTTAAGCCGGCTCGGATTTGGTGCGGGGTATGCATAAATGCTTTTTATTATCATTTTTAGGGTTCCGTACCAAAATGGTAAAAAGGAACCCTTATGGTGCGACTCAGTCTGTCTGTCCATCTGTCTGTCACAGCTGGATATCTCAAGAACTAGTAATGCTATCAACTTGAAATTTGGAATAGTTTTAGATGACGTTTGCCCAACTATTTTGAAAATAAAAAAGAAAAAAATACATTTTTTTTTTGCACCAGGGAATGAACGGGTGTCTTAAAAATTCGAAGTGGGGCTACTAGGGCATGTGGGGTATCATATGAAAGAGCGCTATTTGCACATTCTCAAAAAAAAAACTTTATTTTTAGGCCGCAGTTTTCGACTTGTGACGAAAAATTAAAAAAAATACCATCCCCCCCTCCCTTTATCTCCGAAGTTTGCATAGAGAAAAATCTGAAATTATTCTATGTGATAGAAGTTTATGTAAAGATTACAGGAAAAATAAAACGATGTCTCTAAAAAGCACACTTTTTCAGAAATCATCAACAAAAATTACATTAGTTCTACTATCGGACAAGAGATGGCACTGACCTAAAACTGCAATATTCTACACCGCAGTGAGCAGTGTTAAAATTCTCTGACGAATATAGGCCTCACCGATGAAGAAAATTTTAAATGATACGGAACCCTCGGTGCGCGAGTCCGACTCGCTCTTGACGGCTTTATGTTTTTTGGTTTCTTTGCTGGAGTTGTTTTTCCCACATTTTCGAATTTCATCTACGAGTTTTGTCGTGTTGTGCTATTTCTGTAGCTTATAAGTTTTATTCAAACACAAACGTTTCTTTTACAATATTGAAACTGGTTCTAAATTCGCTTGAATGATAAAGTGCAACCAGAATATTTTTGTTGTCAGTATGCATGATGCAAGGTTCCCTTTTGCAGACAAACTTTACAGTACTAAGCTTTCGTCCGCCGTCAGCTGAATGTCTAATCTTTCTATGACTGCGTGTGCTAGTATACTCATATGGCTTGTGCAGAACTGATAGACTAAATCGACGCTACAAAACTATTATATTAACAAAAGCAGAAAATTAATTAAAAAAAACAGTGACACCGGGAGTGCCGACAGAAGTGAAAACTTGAAAAAAAATCGGCACCGCGGTAATCAACGCGTTGATGTCTTTTACTCGACGCACCGCGGTAATCAAGCGTTGATGTCTTTTACTCCACGCACCGCTGTAATCAACGCGTTGATGTCTTTTACTCCACGGTATCGGTAAATTGCGTTACAGTGTCTCGAAATCAATGGTTTAGTCCCATCTCAAAAATGCCCAACGCGCCTAAAGAAGTTTTCACTTCAATAATTCCACAAATGGCAAAGTAACCAAAATAAAGGCACATAATTAAATGAATGTCCAACTGTTAAAGTCATTAAACTTTCTAGTTTCAAGAATTCTATTAGGAAAGTTATATTCGAAAGGAAATTAACTTTGATACTAGTCGCACCTTCCGTAGCACATTTAGGAAATTGGCTCTCAACGGGGTGCGGCGTGAAATCCTAGAATATCATAAATATTACCAGCCATTTGGACCAGTATAAAGCCAAGTATGCGAAATAGGGAATTTCGCTTTATATCTGCGAATTTAAATTAGCGTAAACGGTAGAACATCTGAAAATTCAGCAAAGCCAGGAATAATACTGTAATATAAGCTCAATTATTCCTAATAATAATTCTAAAAGCAATAAACTTATGTCGCTGTCGTTAGCTTAAAGCCTCTCCACACAGGCGCGTTTTTACTTACTTCTACTGCGTCGTTATTATCGCAGCAGTGTGTAACTTCGTGGCCGTCCTAATACAAAATGTACTGAAAACCGATATCGCAATAATGCTTGCGTTATTATCGCGCGTTAAAAACGCGCCTGTGGGGAAGAGGCTTAAAATATGTTACACGTGTAAGAAAATGGAAAATGAGGGCAAGCGGGTATCGAATTAAAGATGGAGGTGGTATATAGGAGCAGGAAACTAGATACTATAATAGTGACACTAGCTCAGTAGTCAAGATTAACTACCATGACCTACATAAAAGTACTTTTCTCTAGCAAAAAAAGCAATTTAGAAAAACTGCATTATTGCCAGCAAAACTAGAAACTATTTGGACCATTTGAACTAATCTTTCTTGCAATAAATCTGTGAGACAGCACGTGTCGGACATGTGCCAACAATCCTAGCCCAGTGGGTACTCGTGACCTTGACATTTCCTCTTGACGTGTTAAGGAAAAAGGGGCGAGTTCGAACAAAGACTTGCGGAACTGCTGAGTGACGCATTTTGGTACTTATTACACTTTATTTTAGGAGAATTTATCGCACGTTTTTCTCTGCAGTATTTCGAGTAGTTTAAATACAATTATTTTTTTAACCTTTAACTTAAATGTTGTAAAGTTGTGAAAATTCGATAAACCCTACATTGTGACTATTCAAACTACAAGCTTGCATATCTCAATTCAGAGTAGACGGGCCGTCAGGCCAACCTTTTGTTGAAAGTGTGTCAATTTTGATACAAGCGCTGCCCTTTGTTCGGAGCTGTCGGCGGTGGTGACAATACCTTCGCCGACTCATTCAGACAAGCTTCCACGGAGACAGAGGCACTTTGAAAACTGTAGATTGATGTTTCGGAAAGCTATTTTTATCGCTGGTACGTGTGGAGTGAAAATTTTTAGGGACTTCATATTAAAGCGGTGAAAATCGTAAGAATAAAAGAGCAGATATTCTGCAGGAAAATTGTTTGTTTGTCCACAAATATCCAATTCTCCCGCAGGCTCGTAATTGTGGTAGGCGCATAAAAATGAACACGTTCTCTTGAAATAAATAGCCAAGTCAGTATTGCTTTGCTCTGCTCCTTTATTACACTCTAGGCTATAGTATTGTTACGTACTTGGTATAAGTATGCTGCAACCTATGCGTGGCCAGCCACTGGCGCAGTACCAGCCTCTGCTGCAGCACCTGCGCAGCACGACGCAGTCTTTTCTCCTCCGCCGCCGGCAGCTCGGGTAGGCGGTCGAGCTGGTCGGGAGACCCGCATCCGGACAGCGTGGAGATCCCTGGAAAAGAGGAATGTTCTTCTTTCAAAAGATAGTTTTTTTGGCGAACTAAATTGAGAATAAAACGTAATAATTACAACAATACAATAACAATGTTAACACCTTATCTTTTCAGTTTTATTAAACATTAGGGGGTTAGTAAATAAAAATGTAACATGTAAATCAGTCTAAATCTGCGCAGAGGCTTTGAATAATTCAATTAGACATTTTCAGAAACAATAACCGTGTAAACGCCTAATGGCACCCACCGTGGGACTACTAACGAATTCGCTTCATCATGTAAAATCTCACCTTACACGGTACTAATTACACTAATAACACCCATTTGTCATTAATTACGCGAAAAAGCTTTGATTGCAAATGTTCTGATATCAACATTCAGAAAAACAGAATACGTAAGCTTAATGGCGCCCACCGCGGGACACCTAACAATACCCCTCTTTCATAGTTATTTACATTAAAAGAGCGATTATTACAGCTAATAACATTTTAATGCAAAATCCATGTTCAACAACCATTAATAATATTAAATTACAGCGAGAAAAGCTTTGTTGTCAGTACGTTGCCTGGAAACGACGCGACCTTGACCTTGGGACTAATGGTAGACTGTGTTACCACAAGAAAGTTGGTGCTAGCTGTAATGTCCAAAAGTATGTTTGTGCTGTAATTTTGTGACATAATACACGCTAACAACATAGACTCTATGTGCTGCAAATTACATAGTCTTACGTAATACAAATGTGCTTCTGATTGTCTGCGTGGTAAATTAATAATTGCTAATTAGACAAAAATCGCTTAGCCGTTCACGGTACTTTCTATAACTTAATAGAAATCCGCAGTGCGATAGATAGGCAAATGTCACTTAAATATGAATTCATAATTTGTATTCTAACTAGTGAGTCCTTAGAGCGTCGTTTCGGCATAATATTTAAGACATTTTATAGCAAAGGATTTGATTCAGTACCAAATCAGTAGTTTTACGTAAAACTTATTAGTCTCTATTTTAGTTCAAAAGAATGGAAACGTTTTTATGATAGAATCCTGATAATTTTATAGCCACCATTTGACATAAAATAAATTAAAAACTTCCCCAAAAGAATATAATTTATGCCAATCTCTCGTATATTTTCGACAACGTCTAGTAATATTTAGATTTAGACAGTTATAACGAAGAACATTGTGACAGTTTCGACCATGACCTTCAAAGCGTGAGTCACGCTACCATATCCATGGAAAGAAGACAAACACGACATGGTAACCGTGTATTGTATAACTTCTGAAAAACATTTATATATTTCAAGGATTAGGTCAATGAAAGCAAGACTAGAATTCTGTGATAAATTATTCAGAACAATAAAATCATTCAGTACAGTAACACAGATAAACAACGAACATTTTAATATTGTAAAACCAGTTAGAACTTTCAAATTAAACGCTGAGTAATTAACCTTTAAAACAAAACAGCGTTAAACTCAACTCAGCTGATGGTAAACGCCTCCTACACACAAAACTTCGTCAACAATGAACCCGAAGTCCCCAACTTTTCCCCAGCCATAAATTCTATTTTCCGACAAAGAACGGAACACCCAGAAAACGCCATTCAAAAACTTGATAAAAGGGCGGGAAAACTTTAAACTGCCAGCTTACATGAGGCACGCGAGGTTTTAATCTAAGTTGTAAAGCAGAGACTAGCCTAGTAGATAGTATCTGGAGATTAAACACGAAAAGCAGTAAACACGCTATGCTGACGTTGTTTTGCGATAAGAAAAATCTTTTCTAGTAGGTAAGTACTTCACTTCTTACAAACTACTTATGTAACAAGAAGTACAATACTACCGTGCTAGGTAAGCTTGTCCTTGGCCATTTACAATCGAGATTGTGCATTTACGCCACTCTCAGGCGGAATGAAAATCTAGGTTTTGGGAACTTATGGTCACTGGTATTAAGGCAACCGACGGACACTGAAGATCCAATTTCCATCGGTTGTCAGCAGATCCTCGTTAGTCACCGGTGCTGTACCTTAGGCACATTAGATTTATTATACGTGTCTCTGCAGAAACGTCGGTGGAGACGTGCTGCAGCATCAATGAACGCAATCAAAACGCTCAATGTTCGGTTTTTTTTTTCTGAAAAATTACACCGCCTCAGCGCTTGCGACAAGGCGACTTGCGCAAAGCGCTTGTGACAAGGGTCACAAGCGCTTTTACTACCGCATTAAAAAAGCCTCGCCTAAGAATAAGCTTGGAATCTAACAGACAAAAAAAATTTGTTCAACCAATTTATCATGAGGTAAAAGTCTTTAATGTAAACAACTATTGGGAATTTTCTTTTAAACAAAACCTCCGAATATTTTCCCAAAATAATCAAAAAGTTTGTGTACTTTGCGAAGAACAAACAACTTAGAAATTGGTTGTTTCGTAAATACATTGCTTGTTACTAAGTGGCGTGAATCAAGACAGAAATCAATTAAGGTGTACGTCAAGTTTTCTTACTGACCTCGTCGATATAGGTAAAATGATTTATAACTTTGCCTTAAGTAAGCCAATAAGGGGGAACCATTTTTCGACGAAGATTGAGTAGAAAACACAAAACGCGCTAACATAAATGAGGCTAGCTCTAGTTTATTTTTCTCAACAATTCACAGACAAGGAATGACCAAACAAATACAAAATACATTCAAATCGTTCCTACCAATAATGAATTATTCAAAGTACAAATAAGAAGTGAGATGAGTCCTAACTTTTAAATATTCAGCACTTGGTTTAGAAACAAACAACACCGAAGTTTCTTTGCGATTCCTTCCCTTGAAACCAATTCCAAAATTATCGTAAGTGCTTTTGGTAACTTGTACTTGGATGTCACATAGAAAGATCTTAGGTTACACGTGAATTTGACTGTACTGCTCTGAACCAGGCTTTGTGGTAGACTCTTCAATTCAATCACACCCTTGAACCTTGCCCCCGCTTCCTCTTATGCCGAACAAAGGTGTCGCGACTCGAATAGGATCATTTGGCAAGGTTTTTTAAACAATTGTAAGGGTACTAATGTCTGTTCCTATCAGCATTGTTGTTATAAGCTGAGTTTTGAAAGTGCGACACCTTGTGGTTTCCATAAACTTTATGAGTGCCTTCAACTTAAATTATCATTAAAGCTAATTTCATATTCTGCAGTGAGAGAACTCTTGGTAAGCTTTAATAATATTACCCACATCAGAATTCAGATTCTATACCTACATAGGGCTTTTTGTATGCAAATAAGAACCCGTAAGAAAAAAATCAGTAGCTATTCCAAAAATACCTTTCAAAACTATTTGAGTGTTCAAAAATTATGCAAATAGCCTTCAACTTAACCTAAGTCCCCGATCAGAAAACTGAGTCACGAACTTGACTTACAATAAAATCGACGTCCTTTAAATATACGATGACAAAGTTTTTTACGACTATCGCACTTTTATTACCACTTTCTAAACGCGAGGCGACGGTCGAAAGAATTACATTTGTGCAAAGAAAACAACTTATACGATTTTGTTTTGAAGAAGGAAATTCAGATTTTAGCCGCACACGTTTGTGTTGGCAAAAACGTTGTTGTTATACCAACTTGATTCGCTCTCCAGATGTCAGAATTCATCTACATAAGAATATTAAGAACCTGTGCCAACTACCAACATCGAAGTTCCAATGTACATTATTGCTATTAAGTTAATATCTATGTCGTATAGATCTGGCGAACTAGTAAGTAATAACAGCTTCACGAGATTTATGAACCATTTATCCCTGTTATTATTAGCAATAATTTCGCCTGTTATGTAATGTTATTCTTTCTCACATAAGGTATATTGTTTCAAAGGATTCGAGAACAATACTTTCATAAGTTCAAAAAGTTTTGAAATACGACATTCATTACTCAAGAATGGACCAAAAACGGCTAGCAAAAAAACACAAAATGGCGAAAACCCAAACCAGACAATTTCACACCAAGTTTATTTCCAGCAAATATCAAACGCAGCAAATCTACCAATCTCGTTGAACAAATATTGGTTCTCGTCCGCAGCCCTTTAAATTGTTTCAGGGTCTGCCATCCGGCTGATCGCATCCTATTCACTAAGTAGGGTATAGCCCTTTATAGCCTTCGATATCATGGAGTTAAAAGCTTTGACCTTGACTTTTGGGCCATCAATTGTTTTCGCTGACTCAGGTGTCGATTAGTTAATGTAGTCGAGGTAATGGTGTATCGACTGAAATTGCTGAAATATAAAAGCTATTTCTTTTAAAAGGCAGTTATATGTACAGGCGCTGGGTATATGCTGTTACTAAACGATTCGCGCAACGCTTCGATGAATCGATGAAAGCCTATACATCTATCGGTGTAATAGCTCAGCAGTACAGTAACGTGAAAATTTCCTCTAGATAACACAAACTTCAACTATATAATAATCTCAAGTCTCATTTATGTTAATAAAGACTTTATATAGTAGTATTACTTCAGTTTCAGCACTTTATTCAAAAAAAGATAGATTATTATCTCGCAGCGATTGCCCTAATTATGTTAAATAAATAGGGCACGATAATTCACGAAAAACGCTCTTTTGTGATAATTTCCTTACAAAAGATTGCTCCGTGGACCACGTGACCCATGTCACACTTTGTGAAACAAAAAAGATTCATAAAGGCGTCAAAATTAAGGCTTTCTGTATCATCATTTTCAGTCTGTTTTGACTTTGTTAAAATTCTACTCTTAAGAAAATATCAGAGTAACAGCATCTCTAAATCTGATACAGGAGCTGAGCCATTACCAGCAAAAAACACTCTAAAAACGATTTTTGTAAAGCTGTGGGACAGAAAACTAACTATCTAAACCAATACTCGTCACCATATCTACCTAAAGGCACACACAAAGCCATATCATCAAAGACAAATCAATTCCCATTGTCTTAATCAGCTAACACATTGATTGAAGGCCCTCATCGTCTGTAACGACGACAGCATCATCTAAGTACGCTATTCGACATTACATAATGACACATCACTTGTTGCGTAGCCGGGCTGCGGGGAACTAGGGCGCGGAACTGGGCCGGTGACCCCCGACCCGGCCATCCCGGGCTACAGGTGGACCTGTAAATACAGATGCATCCCATAAAGGCAATGCACTCCTATCTGGTGAAACGCTTGGGTGTGGTCAATGTGTGTTGATGATATTTTGATAAATTGCAGAATATTTTCAAGGAATAAACAAACATATTCGAGCATCTGTGTTAAATACTTCTTTCTTATATCATTTGTAGAGTACAACGTACTGAAGACCTTTAAATAAAATATTTTGGAACTTAGTAAATCCCAGATTCATCTCAGGCAAATAATTTACTTAAAAACATAAACTTATCTTGAAAGTTACATCTTATTAACCAAGCCTATTCGGTCTAACTAGCTGCGGCTTAATATCAATTTTAAAAATACAAATACACCAAATTACACTCGCTTTTATAACTCTAATGTGATTTGACTTTTGAATCAAAATATTATCGTCTGACTCCCAAACCAACACAAAGGCGCGCTTTAGCCATTACCATAATGCAATAACATTTTAGTCGAGGGGTACGAAACAAGATTATCTAATTGAAGCAGATTCAGCCGCAGGCAGGGCGGAGTACAAATCGATTAGTAACCGAGTTTGTTCAGGACCTACGATGAAAGGTCAATTTGCGTCAGGTCAGTGTTGAACGTGGCGTTCCGTTCGATGCATTTTTGAAAGCAAAATGGCGTGAAAGTGGATTTTTGATTTTATTTGAACATTTTGTTACATATTGCTGAACGACAGGACGCATTTGGCGTGTTTCCAACGCGCTATTGCAGATGGACGTTTAAGTAAACTTGCACACTCACAAATTCAAGTTGGCCAGGCACATTAATTAGATCTCGCGAGATTGTTTGTCACTGAATAATTACATCGTTATGTAGTGAATCAACTTGAATACTAAATTAATGTCACTATTCTTGATATAGCTGTGACAGGCTCTGGTAGATTACCGAATGTCAACGGACTTACCCCAGATGTCAAGTTTATTTCAAGTTCAAACCAGACTTAATTAAAATTACGAAAAATTATAAAGTAGGGATTAACTTCGTTGTTCAAAAGAATAGGTAGATGAAATAAAGGTGGATTATAAAAGAATATTTAGTAAAAGTCTTTATTAATCATCGAGAAATAATTACATTGTGGGCTGTTCAAAGTAAAATGCTTTCATAAAAGCTTATGAAACTTCAGTAAAAACTTGAAATGTTAGACTAAGAATTTCACAAAGAGATTTTGCCCACGCCACATCTAAAGCCGGAAATATAATGGTTTATGCAAGTTTAAAAAAAAAAAAAAATCAAAACCTGCTACCGGCCTACATACATAATGCATCAAATACACTACATTTTTGATCGGGACAGAACAGAAGCGGAATATTAAACAGATTGCGAGAAGAAAATATTGCTCGTAAAACATGTTGCCATACTGCAGAGCGCGTCTCTGCGTTCACCGCTCGGTGTGGCAACAAGCCGTGTTCGGGTTCGCGACAAGTCAATCGTCATCCTGTGGATGCCTCATTGAAAGGTGAAACACGTATCGATTTCTTTCAGGGTTTTTTATGGCTCCCTAGGAATAGCTAAGCGGAACAGGTTACTAAATATATCTACGTCTATTGTATTTTATAATGGATTACCGCAAGGTCACGCCTGAACCAATGAAGTACCTTATACTGCAGAGCTAAGTTTATTTCTTAGCAGTTTTGCTAGTTTATCTATACAAGGTGACTTGTAATTTGACGTATTCCTTTCACGACGACGTGATAGTGTGACCTATTTGCAACAATTAAACACCACATAAAGCCTAGGCGAAAATTCATGGGATTCGAGAAAACACAATTTTTATGTTTTTTTGAAAATTTCCCAAAATTCATCACTAAATATCACTTTTCTCTAAATTCTCAAATTTAATGGCCTTCATTGCTATCCCATTGGGTACTTAATACCTTTCGATGTAACCAAATTTTCTAAAACATCAAACAAAAATGTCAACAAAAATGGTTCAAAAATCATCTACGTACATGGACTTTGACACCAGTTATCTCGAAATTTTACTATCGCATTAAGCGTAAAAATTACGTAGGAAACATCTTTGTTTAATCAGCTACCTAACGAGGTACAAAAGTTAAAAAAATATTTAGAGGTGCCGATGAAACAGTCGATAGTGCTGGCAATTGTTGAAGTATTTAAAAATGATTTGATTATCGAATTAATTTACTGGGCAGGAAGTAGTGGGATGGTATAATTCCATTACTTCCTGATCTCCCAGCAATCCAACACACGGCAGGCACTCAGGTTGTCATGACCAGTACCTTAATTTCGTAAACGATTATGACAAATTTGTTTAATTTTGACAGTTCAACAACATTCATTGCGTTATTTACGTTGTTGAGCAGATTTTTTTTCCAACTTATGAAGCAATGGATTAGCAAACTCTTTCAAATCGAAACAAATTGTGATTGATCGTGTATCATGCAATTAGAGTACTGGTTACAAGTCGACTTTTACAGAGAAGTCAAGTAAAACAACACGAAAATGCTGTTGAAAAGTGCTGAATGCTACAGACTAGCATGTATTTTAGTAAATTGTAACTTACGACAACACTGCGTCGAATTGCAACATTTAAATGGATTTATTAATTGCATTCGTTTATCCAGCGAGATGGCTTTTATCTAGGTTCATAAAGCAATTTATGTATCGGATGTGCATAAATTTTATTTATATGCACGTCGCTGCTAGTATTTAAAACAAAGTGGGGAAAAGTGGGTCACTGCAGCGCACGCTTTTCGCGACCACACTGCTTTTTGTGCACCAGACCATTGTTTTACTTTTATGTTACGCTGTGACCGTTTTTTCTTGTGAAAGAAATGGAAGAAAAATATTGAATCTGTCCTCTGAACCTGATTGATCATTTTGCTGCAGTATTTTCTTGTTTCTCGAAAATAAATATTTGGCTTGCTAACGTTAAAAGGTAGTAAGATATAAATGCCTCATGCTGGGCCTCTACTCTGCTCATCATCTTTAATTATAAACACATTTGCTATGATTTCGAGCCAGTGTCAATTTTGCAACTGCATCGTTATTGATAATGCCACTAAATATCTTCCGATAAAGGTTATGGTCAGTTAGGGCCTGCGCGCACTGGCGGACGGCAGGAGAGAGCATCGAGGAGGATTCCTCTATCGCCAGCGCACACTGACAAGAAAAATCAAGCAAGCGTCCGCCAGCTTACCGGAGCATCCGCCGGTATGCCGCGGCATCCGCCATGTAGCCACCGCTCGCCGGGATTTGATTTTTCCACTAGCGACTACGCAGTCGAAAAGTCGCTTTTGAAAGAGTGTGGCAGACTGGCAGACTGGCAGACTCCAGCGCATATCGCCGCCTCCCGCCGCGGTATCCTCCAGCGTGCTCTCCGATGCTCCAGAGAAAACCGCGCTGCAATGCTCCAAGATCAATCACCGAGCATTGAAATATATACCTTATTTCAATTGGATAAGTATTAAATTCAATTGATAAATTTATAATCCTCTGCCATCCCGTACGCCAGTCTGCTCTACCCGAAATCGTGGCACTTGGCCTGCCAAGTTGGCAGGCCACTAGTACTAAACTACAATGCTATAATGTCCACTGCACAAAGCGAGCTTCCCCAAACAAAACGTGAGCCAAACCAGACAAGGTTAACATAAGATGAGGTCGGGTGGCCATTTTGAATTAGTTCTGAGTGGTGCCCGCTGCGACTGCTGCATTGCAACGGTGCCGGTGATAAGAAAATTGCTATTTCACTCTCCATTCTCCTCCAATTATTATCGAATCTGTAGAATAACTGAAAACTAAGGCCGCGCGCACTTTGGATGCGTTTTCGTACGAATTTCACACACAATTTCACTCGTGCGTACACGTAAGACCATGGTCGTACGAATTGAGTACGACACGTATAGATACGTTTTTCTCCGTCAAATAGAAGAAATCCCAACAAGTTCGGATTGTTTTCGGACGTCGGAACTACACGTACGTATACGTACGACTAAGTCTCAAGCCCGTCACACACGTAGCTATAATATATATTTATATACTTTTTTTTGCGTAGTTTTTGGTGACTAGCAATGTATATTATAGCTCTGTCTGAGGCCGCTCGAAGACTACATACTATGGAAAATATTTCGTAATATGTCTTGCTATAATATATATTATAGCTACGTCTGTGATGGCCTTCACCCAGTCTGCGCTCACCCTTTGTACTTGGAAGATCGGGAACCTTCGTGCGTGTTCGTACGTGTTCGCACGAGTAAAATTCGTACGAAAACGCGTCCAAATTACATGGCGATGACTGACGACGACGACGGTTCACCACCTAATATAGTAATTGAAGGGGCCTAAGCAGTTGAAACTTTTTTAAATGCAATTCACGAATTAAAAAGTTGTGGAGTGCTACTTAAAGCCCCAGTACACGTTGGGCGGCCAAAATGTATAAACACAAATCAAACGGCAAATCACGCAAAAAGGCCCAGTATAAGTTGGCCGAGCGACGGGCTCGCCCAACGTGTAGTGTAGTTATTTTGAAGTGAAATTTTTTTTAGGCGCGTTGGGCATTTTTGAGATGGGAAAAAACAATTGAACTCGCGACACCGTTACCGATACCTCATTTTTGTAAACGCGATTGTGCTCTTTATTTATATTTCGTTACAGATCAATGTTCCATGCAAGTATTTTTACTTGAAATGTTTTGGAAGTTTTTTTTCTTTTTTGTAAACGCGATTGTGCTCTTTATTTAGATAAGGTTACGGACGGGTTCGTTCTATACAAGTATTTTTCTTCCACTAAGGCGATCTTGTTCAAGTTTTCACTTCTGTCGGCACTCCCGGAGTGCCACTGTTTTTTTAGAACAAATCAAATGAACCCTCAGCACACGTAAGCAGCCTTTAAAAATATATTAAGACCCTATTGTTCGTCTACCGCATACCGTCCACCCGAGCTCCCTACCTAAGTAGTAAACTCGTAAAATTCATTTCTACTAGAAAGTTTGCAATCTAATTAAAA
The DNA here is from genome assembly GCA_949152395.1 of Agrochola litura. NCBI lineage: Eukaryota > Metazoa > Arthropoda > Insecta > Lepidoptera > Noctuidae > Agrochola > Agrochola litura. The sequence goes on along the minus strand of OX424495.1, from coordinate 23,368,793 downwards.
ACACGACACTGGCTAACGAACCACGTTATTTTTAATTGCGGTCGAGCCCTATTTACTTCAAAGTAGCTTTTTTTTTTCAGCAACAGCGGGTTAATTGACACATAAAATGACAATTGATCGCAATGGGTTTCATATTGACAGTTCTCCCACGTCCATTGCGTTATTTACGTTGTTGAGCAGACAAATTGTTCAAGCCTATGAAGCAATAGATTAGCAATATCCTTCAAAACTCTCGGATTGTGATTCAAAGTGTTACGCAATTAGGGTGCAGGACTAGGTTTTATGGAAAATACGTAACTAAATAAAAACGGACCTGCTATTCCTAATAAAATATCTTATATCTTTCTCATAGGTATTTACCCCACCTGATAATATACGCTTCTCAGGTAAGCTAAAGCAAGCTTGTCATGAAAACTATGAAAGTTTTCGAACGTGGTGGGATTTTTTATGGAAAGAAAGAAATGTATGTATTGGGACTCGCACAGGCGATCACAAATTAATTAAATTCATAGAAACATAAAAAACAAAGTAAAATTAAAATAAAAGCAGAAAGTCCTGTATGAGGACAAAAGACTCCGATCTCAGCATGATGCTGCGACATTTAAAAATAAGTGTCGCAGCACTGGTATTCCGTTATGGCCCGCAGTGAGGTCACGGATAGACACAGAAACAGATCATAATTAAAATAAAAAATAGATGTGTGAAATAACTCCTCTAGATTACCTAAATAGGAGTTTCTGTTACACATATGTATATGACTACAAAACTGTAGGTCCCCCATAACTTGGACCATTCATTACGTGTGCTTATACACGAGTGCAGTTGGAAATAGGGATTATAACTAATTTTTTTTTTGTCCTTCAGCTTGATTATAAAAAATATTAGACACATATTTTTTTCTTTTTTTACATACCTATTCAAAAGATTACGGCGATACATTGAGTTAAAACGTGCCATGACGTCACGAGTATGTAGATTTTATACTTGTGACGTGGCGACCCCCACTCCCCAACTTTAATGCGTTTTATCTAAGTCATTTTTTATTAATATGATAAAGAAAGAAAAATAAGTTTAATTGTCACAGAAACACGTGCATAAAAGAAAAGAATAATAAAATAAAATAAAACAATAGATTTAAATATAATCACGAGCACAAAACAGAAATATGCGGCAGCTGCTGACACGTCATGACTGTGACAAGAAGGCTTCCACTCAGCATGATGCTGTGCTATGGGGACCCACAGCACAGCGCTGATTTTCAGTGGTCACCCGAAAAAGTCGTATAAAGCAAAAATACGTGTTTAATATTTGTTTAGTATCTGACTGACGGACTAAACAGAATTTCTTTTTTTTACCTATGCATCATCCCTATTCGTTGCAGTCACTGGCTTTATATTTGGGCATATTTTTTTAAAGTTCGCTCAATAAATGCAACGAGCCTACAAAAATAAGATTAATCCCAGCGCTGTTTTATTCCCTTTTGCATAACACGAAACTGCCCGGCAGAGTTGTTTGAACATTTTTAAATGTTTGATATCGTCTCTGTAGATTATTGTATTTTAGGAACAATTTCATCTAAATAAACTATCCTGAATAAATTTTAGATGTTTATTAGGCAAACGATCATGAGGAAAACGGCACGTTTGGAATTCATTACTTGTTTCTAGTTGCGTAGACATGCTGTTTTATAAGCCAATTCTTAAAATGTTCAAACTTTTTTGTTCCAGATATCTATGAAATTAACCGATCACAACGTCCACAGATCAAAGCTAACGCAAAAAAATATATCTCAACGTTATTAAGTCTGCGACAGTTTAGATGGCCCTCAAGAGACCTCTACGAACTAACTCAATACAGTATTTCAACTAAATATCCAATTTAAGGTATCATAAACGTTTGTAAGCACCAATTAAGGAGTGCACAGACGGTCTAAGCATCCAATTACGCGTGCACGAGCAAACATACGATTTAAGGTGTCTTTATAGCTGTCCAATTAAATTATTCCCTTGGTTAAATAATAATTTCAGTTATTTCTTCAATCGCTTTTTAAGGTTTTTTAACGGTCGGATTCGAACTTCGATAAGTTTAGCATTCGTTTTGTGGTCGAATAATAAATTAAATGCACAGTGCTTTCATTTTAGCTCATTAACGTCCACAGCTTAAATTGGACCCAGTTAAGAACCGCTAAAATGAATATCCGTAACGAAAACTACCAATGATCTCGTCATTGGTGACCGTAACATAAATGCCTATAGCGCGAAAGAGGATTCTGCTAGCTGTCCTCTTGAATTAAGCTCTTCATCACCTTTACGATACCCTTGGGGAGAAATGGAGTGGAAAACATTTTCGCCTGTAGTCATAATTTACTAGACGGACAGTTTTTTTAAATGTCATACGTTAATACTTTGGTTTAAAACGATGGTCACTTATTTACGGCCGACTTCAGACATCAAACAACCAAGAGATCGCCGATGCATTGCCGATCGAAGAGCGAAGTTCAAAAGGTATATTAACATTTTAGAACCTATAAAAAACAAGGAGCCGATAACATCTACCTTTTTCATTTCATTCTCAAATCCACGCAAAAGTAAATGGGTAAACGTGCTCTGAAATCCAAATCCTGCACAGTAGATAACGCAATGCACGATACAATCCAGCGCTGAAACGCTGAAGGGATTATCCAGACAATGGTACTGCGAAACCTTGTTACACGTAACTTGCCAGCCAAATGTCGACTTTAATCCAACAGAGTAAGGTACCATAATATCATAACAAGACCCGTTTGTTTGTCACAAGCTATTAAAGTTACTGTTGGGGACCCGGTGAATTTATTAGTATTGTTGTCATGAATACTGTCGCCAAAATTAATTTGATTACAATTTATTTTTTAATGATCATGATGATTTACTTTGCTGAGTAATTTAATGCATTTTTTGTCGGGCCGCTTAATCGCATTCTGGAGAAAATGCTGTTTAATTAAAGATAGTAACAAGTCTTAAAATAATCCTACATTCGGGTTGATTCAACGCGTTGTTTACTAAAGCGAAAGTTTAAGTCTGCAAAAGACTATCAACACGCTTGCAAAACCTACCTGAGAACTGAGAAACTCCAGACAGCATAGACAGCCCCGAGTGCCGGCTGTGGGAAGGATGGATCATCCCTATAGAATATATCTCCGAATCCTCGAATTGCCACATGGTGTACTTTAGAATTCAATTGACATTAATTATCTAAACCGAATTAACCGTCTTCACCACAGACAATACTCGAACAAAGGAAAATCACTCCGATTCGAAATTAAAACGAGGCTAAAAAGATTTATAGATAAATATTTTTTAATTGATACCGACTGAGTTTTTTATCACAATTTTAATTAAAACGATCATATTAAACTGATGTGTGGTGATATGCATGGGTGAAGCGACGTCCGCACGGCACGGAGGGTGCGACGCGACTGAGCGAGCGAGCGGTCTTTGTATTTGTTTGCCGGCAGGATGGGGGTGGCAGGGTGGCCAATGGGGTGGCAGGTGGCTACGTCACAGCCCGCGGGATCTCTACAGATACTGCTATCATTTTTCTACCGTGGCATTCTCGCTTTCATCACGTTAATAGGATTATGATTATAATCTTACCAAACAAAGCGTAAATGTAATTTTTGTAACAAGATTTTTTGAATTGCGAGAAAACGAATTTAGATAAAGGGAACATTGAACTTTGACAGAGTTATGAATGTAGTTACTTAACTAAAGATAACATGGCAAGCATTAATTTATAGTTAATACTTTGGTTTAATGTCTATGACAGTAGAAAGTTAGAAACTATTATGTATATTTGTAATCTCTGAATGGTTTGTGTTGGATACTTGAATCTACTTAGTCCTCGTATTAGGTAAGTCCTGTATATTACCATTTATCCAGTAGTATCCACTCTAGCATGTTTGATATCCAATCTAATTGGAAGCTTAAAAGTTTTTAAATATTTAAAAAGTACCTACTATAAATAGATTAATTAAATGAATAAATTATGAAAACTTTTCTCTTTTCTTTTATCCACTATCTTATGATTATTTTTTAAAACTAAACATGCTACAATAAATTCATAATGAAGATGACTAAAATGAATGAACTAATTAGTAATAATGATTTATTTGAAATAAAATGTAATAATGACTTAATTAATGTTTATTAAAATGTAATTAATTCTTATAATTAGAATCAATATTATATTAAGTATGTAATTTAATCATATGATATGGAAATATTTGCAGTGCCCTTACAGGGTACATATATTGATACTGTGTCATGAAATTTTAATCAAATCAAATCATTTATTTGCATAACACAGGTTTAGAGGATATTACAGAATGGTTCTTAAGGCTCACTGTATTATAACCATGTCAGGTGTGCAAATACATTAGGAACATTATGACATAATAAAATTCTTAATCAGTTTTCTTATTAAATTACATTGTCATTAAAAATATACTTAGAAAGTCAATTTCATTTCACATTATATTATATCTGAACTAATAAATTATAACAGTAATGTCAAGCAAATTAATGTCATAGTAATTGTAATTATTATTATATTAAAATTGAACAAATATTTGCTATAGGTAATCAAAATACAATATCTTTATCTTCTAAGTAATGCATGCCTACTAACCAGTGTTTTACATGTTAGCAAAATAAATAAAGATTATTTAGGGAAAACAACATGTTATTAGCTAGGCTTCATAATATTATAATATTTAGAGCCTGGAAAAGTTTCTGGAAAAATATTTTTTATGAAAGTTTGTGTATCAGCCACAACATCACAAAAAACATTTCTGAGTCTGAGACACAGAATGGAACAGTATTCACCTATTACTACCTACAAACTGGTGTGAAAGCAAATAAGTACCATGACTACAAAAAGGTGATAATTACATTAAAAAGTTAATAGCAATCTCATAATCTCAGCATCTCTTCTCACAAGGTTGCGGGACAGTAGCAATGGCCTCCTGAAAGCTATTGCTGATGGGCCTGACGAAAGCATCCGAGGCATCTTATAAAAATCACCCTGTCGGTAAGTAGTAGAATTTAAATAAGTACTAACATGGCAAATAAGTTAATTTTTTTACTAATATCTAGAATTGTAAGTATTTTTTTGTAATTGGATCTAGTTGTCAGTAGAATAAATAAAAATGAAATACTTACTTAAACATTGTTTTTATATATTCACTCGACTACTTATGACCATGTCTACAACACACGGAATTGTCAAGAAAGGAACTAGGAAAGGACAGAATGTGTTAGAGAAAACTGAGGAAAAATCGTTTTAACTCTCTTCAATAAGCTGCCACAAGATTTAATATAGGTACTTTTATGTTAGAATAAAATGTAATATTTTTGTTTGCCATAAAACATGGTACAATAATGGTTTTCGTAATAGGATTATGATCTAGGATGTCTCACAATGGACCTACATAGAAATATTTAAAAGCAAATATGTTCTAATTGTGTAGAATCAATAATAACAGTAAAGTCAATGTTATATTGCTGTTTCTGATCGTCGGGATCATTTTAGATTTCCCGGGCTTTGAAACTATCATGAAACTAAGGTAGAATCGTCTACAGAATCGGTGCAATGAATGAAAATATAGGCTAGACCTGGAACGCGCCCAGACCATCCTTTCCATAACATTTCTACGATTATTTACATATATTTTAGGACACAATTAGAAATATAACAGTGCAGGTACTTACCATATTCTCTGAAGAGCTTCTTATAATCACTAAGATCGTTTTGGTCCAGCCATTCGTCGACCAATGCACTTTCATCTTCAAAAATCTCGGTAAATACAACTCTAACTAAATAAATAAGCGAACACATAAACAATATTGTGCCGCAGTAATGTACCCGTTTATACATGTTTACAGTTCTTGGTCATAATGCCATTTTAAGTTATATTTAATTATAAAAATAAACATTAGTAAAATGAGGACGGTCCCACAATTTGTTTTGATTGTTTGTCAATGTCAATTTTGACTTTGACGTTGATCGTTGATTTTTGTTCCGTAACAAATGCAATAATATTAGTATTTTGAGCATGACAGTTTTCAGAGAATTTACGAATACACCGTCCACCGCCAGACTAACTTAGTTTAGTTCGTCCGTTTTTCATACATGTGCATCCAGATCCACCCACATGTATGAAAAACTGGCAAGCTAAACTAAATTAACTGCAAATTAAGTTAATTTAGCTCGCGGTGGATGGCTCGCATTATACTTACCTACTACATTTAAAAAATTAAATCAAGTCAAGACTGAGGTAATGGGCACAAGTGGTAAACTAATTTGAATAAAATTGAAATAAAAGTGTTTTTATTTATTACAACTACGTAAAAGTAAAGATTATACATGTTTCATGTTGTCATGCTTTTCTTTTTCACTTTCAACCTGGAACGTTTTAATTATTGACTTTTGTTACGTTTTTTGCGCTGTATTCCATATCCGCAAATATTGTCTTAGTGATGTTATGCATCATAACGGCTGTTTCCGAAGAGTTGAAATTCATAACTGTGTTGCGGTAAATATTTGATTCGGTACAACCCATAGGTACACACGGCTACACATCAAGCTATACAAATCCAGTTTATGCTGATCTCGCATTGTATAGGATTTCCGTACAAGGCGAGGTCAGCTTATACTGGAAATGTATAGCTTGATGCGTAGCCGTGTGTACATACAACAACAGTTTATAGGTAGGTAGGTACTTACCTAACATACCATTGGTGGTACTGGGCACATTTGAACCTACCGCAGATGAGGATCACTTAAAACCACTTATAAGTACCTACTTACTTTGTGCTTAAAACTTACTTTTGAAAGCTCCAACTCTAACTAGGCGCTAGAAGGGCTCTCACATACCTAAATGATTATGAGATAAAATAATTGGGCCCAGAAATATATCACCAACACTCGGGATAAGGTACCCCACATTATAGGTTATCATAATGTTCAGCTTACTCTACACTAAACTACTTGTGGTTGGGGTACCTGTAGCGGTTGCACCGCCACATACAAACTACGCATCAAAGACATGACGTCACACAAATCCTGCATCGCGCAGTTAGAGTTTAACGAGCGATCGACATACATACAAGATTTCAACTTCCAACCGATGGGCAGTTGCCCGCCAGACACAACAACCGTCTGGTCGGAGGATCCTCCCTTTTCTATGGTGGATGAGTGAACTTTACACCCTGTTCCTCATACCACAAGTAGTTTAGTGTAAATAGGTGTAGATAGGAATGTAGAGATGTACCTACCTAGGTATCGCCGAGTTTCACAGGTTCCATGTATATGGTATTAGAGGGGGATCTTCTATATCGGACATATTTAGAATGCCTTAGCATGTATGAACTAGCCGAAGCAAAAGGAGAACGTAAGGGTCTTAGCAGGAGGCATTCTGTTGTTTCCACCCACCACCATGGTAAAAAGGCGTGAGTTTACGGAGAATAGGTACTTACCTTATTAAAAAAAAAAACATTTTAAGATTACATGGTTAGTATCTATGGTTGCCAATTTTTTTTAAATATCAGATATAGTATTTTCGAAGCCATTCCTTGTAAAAATATAGTAGACGGCAGAAAAATTGGAATACTTAGTGGGTACTGACGTTTTAATTTTTATACTTACCTATGCATATTTTTAGCTACTTTGTGCCTTAATTAACTTTTTTTTTTAATATAAAATGTCTCATAACTAATAATTATTATTACACAACTTATCTCGATTCTAGCCATTTTGTTTTGAAATGAAAATATAGTTCTTTCACCTACTATACCTACCAATTTTTTTTAGGCCTTTAATAACGCAGAATACTATATTATATAATAGAGTTGGCATCCCTATTAGTATCCCCGGCTACGAACTGCGCAAGTTTCATTCAGTTCGACATGGGAATTTACTAAATATGGAAGCGATTGGCGTTGGTGGTCCTGCGGTAGTCACGGACATGTAGGTATCTGATGGGTAACAGTCGAAAGGCCCTACCGCTCGCTCAGCAACTCCACTAGCCGTCGTGCTATTGTTTAGGAATTTGGGCCCTGTTACGAGAAATAAGTTACAAATAAAACAACACATTAGGTACTAGTATTAATCTATTTATATAAATTGATTTGTTTTCAATATCACAAGGAGTACTCGTCTATGAGCTGCATAAAGCTAGGAGTGATAGATCACAAATTACGAAATGGGAGCTTAATAGTTCTAAAGTTTAGAGTGGAGGGCCTTGCGCACAATCTTGTATGTCTGTCACATTTGAGTGCTCATCGTGCAAACATCCATCCAGTGAGCTACTGGATTTAAACTTTACAAATTGCAAATCAATGAAACAGTACCTCAAAAATTAAAAATTATATCAAAAACAAAAATACATAACTAATTATAAATAAAATACGTACATAACTTATAAAGAGCAATAAAAAAAACTAAGGAATAACCTTCGCATTTTTCTTCTCAAAATTGATGTAAGTAGGTATACAAAGTTAGAAAAGGATATTTTAATTTCGGCTTCCTGCCGTTGAAATCGGAATGCAAATATTAAATTGTGCTCGAGGGCAAGCTCACACAACATCGTGGACACCAGGACCATATAATGTGCAAAGAGATCGTGTAAGAAAATGCATCGTGCAAAAATGTAACATGGTTTGCTAGGGCATACACGATGGTGCGTAAGGCGCCTTACAAGATGAGAAGATACAGGGCCATCCCTAACAGCGCATGACTAAATAACACGCTTAAATGCTATGCCAGGGCCACACTGGCGGGATTTAGGTATAGCTGAGATAAAGTGTGGCATTCAAACACCGATATCAGACGCTTTACTCTAGTGAAGGAAAATTTTTGTTTTTCCATGTTCACACGACACCGACAATAGTTATTTATGCTACAAGTACGGAAAGTAGTTGATTTCCGACGAGTGGCATTTCTAAGTCGACACGAGTCGGAAATCATCTTACGCACGTATATCATAACAACCTTTTACTATGCATTGTGCGAGGAAATAAAAAAGAGCAAAAAACATCTGACATCTTAAGCTGATGTACGTAAATAATTTAAACAATATTCTTCATCATCATCATCATCGCCATCGTCATCTTTTTGACTTAAAAAAACCAAAAAGTAAAAAGCATTAGTTAAAAAAAGTGACACTTTCCGCCCAATTTGGCTGCTTGGCAAAAGCTCTTTTCGAGCACATGTAAAATTATATAGGGATGTGTTCAGAAGTTTCATCGTCTGATATCGGCTTTATAGTAAAAAGTTGCGTACTTTTTGTACAAGTGCAGTAATCATTCCATTGTTTGGAATGGACCTCCACCTCACCATAACGGTATTTAGTTCTTGACCTTGAGTTTATCAGCCAGGGAGCATGAGAGGCCGGTGCCATCGGGCTCTACGTTCAGTTTGTCGACCTTGCTGTCGACGATGACCATAGAGAAGCGCTTGGAGCGGTATCCTCCGAGGGGGGGCAGGTTGACGCCCAAGTCCAAAGCTTTGATGAAGGCGCCAGTGGGATCGGCCAGCATGCGGACCTGCGGATAAGATTGATGGTATTTAAAGGATTTGTTGTACAGTTACAATAACAATAAATCAGACAAATAGAATACTAAACTTTTAAAATTATTGTTACAAAAGGTAACACAATTTTAACATTTTATCTTATGGACCCCATACTACGTTGAGACCGATATATATTACTTTCCTCTATGGTTGAGACTGTCTCGTGGAGTCCTTGAGAGTTATGTAATAAATAATGCATTTATGCAATACAGTCATCAATATATACATTTCGATTACCTACATATGCGGATCGTTCTTGCAATGTCATTACTGTAAGACACAACTGTAATTACTGTTCTACCTACTGATTAATTAACACTAACAATTCACACATCTGAGTAAATGCAGTTTTTTATAACCCTGTAGTTTAGATACTGATATAATATTACGATACAGTACCTGGTCGACAGAGCTTTGCTCGGGTGAAAATAGATAAACATTATCATCCAGGTATACCAACCTTGTATCACATTCCCGAGGCTGTGAAAATAGAGGAAACGAATTTTCCCAGATAGAAAACCTAGCTAGATCGATTTTTCGCCCCCGTAAACCCCTATTTTGCAATTTTCATCGAAATCGTTAGCCGTTTACGAGAACGTGATTACAAATATATATAAAAATATTGCTCGTTTAATAGTATAGGATAGGATACATCATAAAGAATAGACTTTCAAAACCACCAGAATAAAACTACCCGGAATTAGTTAAATTGTATTCTGTTTACGACTGAAAGGGAGGTTAACTCACAGCTGAAGGTTTTCTCCATTCGCTTAAATATTTAATTAGTTACGTGACGAAGTGAAGTTAATCAAGTTTCCGCCTTTCAAAGCGTCAGTTTTATACTGTTTTACTAAAAATGTTTGTGACTCGACATTGAGATCCACGCAATTCAACACACAGTGCTAAACTAACTACCCACTAAGCCCATGTACGCACGCACGTAAAAATATCGCGGCGGGATTTTATCGCGCACTGGACTTTCAACTCTCGCTGCTAAGCAGAGCGTTGAAAATCCAGTGTGCGAAAAAATCCTGCCACGATATTTTTACGTCCGTGCGAACGTGGGCTTATTGTGTAAAGAATGCGTCAGAAGCTGATGTGGGTTCTTTGTATGCCTTAATATTAGGGTTATAGAGAAGGTATACAGGTTGGGAATTCAAGATGAGGGTCATTTAGCCTGTATTTCACAAATTAAGACTAGAGACAAATTCCTAAAGAAAGAAAGAAATATTTTTTTTTTTTTTTGTCACAGAAACACGTGCATAAAAAAAGATAATTACTCGAGTAGAACAATAAAATAAAACACAACAGATTTAAATATAATCACGAGCACAAAACAGAAATAGTCGGCAGCTGCTGGCACGTCATGACTGTGACAAGAAGGCTTCCACTCAGCATGATGCTGTGTTATGGGTACCCACAGCACAGCGCTGATTATTAGTGGTCACCCGAAAAAAAAAAAAGAAGCTTTGGGAATTCTGCAAGAGACAGTGATCCTAAACATTACGTAGGTATAGCTAGAGTACACTGTCCTCCCATATCTTTTAACACTGTTATTTGAAAACATTGTAATAGCCATTTATTTTTAAAATAGTAACCATGCAGTTTTTTGCCGGCTGTTCTCCATAGGAAACGACCAATTGGAACCGTGCACCTAGCTTCTGACGTTTCATAAGTGCCCATGTAGGTTTATGTGAAATAAAATATTTAGATTTTTGATTGAGTGGATACCCAGATACCGTGAAAACTTATAACAGTTATATCACGCTGCATAGTGCAGCTCGAAGTGGGCTATAATAAGTCCGCATTGTATTCCGATCGATACAGGCCACGAAGCCATGTCACACATTCGGAGCGACTCGGACGAACGGGGTTGAAAGCTTTAGTCCTATTTACTATTTCTGATTTTACTGTTGAGACAAATAAACCCATTCAGACAGTACTTATTCAGGATGTGTTACTAAAGGATTTCGCGCACTAGACGTCCACGACCTCGACCAATGGTCGCAGCGACTAGGTAAACTAGAAATCGATACGAATAAAAGAAAAGAAAGAAAGAAAATAAAAAAGAAAAGAAAGAAATAAATAAAAGAAGGAATCAAAAGAAAGAATTGCGCACTTGGTCGCAACGGCCTCCTAGCCGCAGACCATATCTTACAATACCAACCACTAGACGCGAGATCCCTAAAGATGTCAAATCGAGTTCGAAGTCGAACCCATTTTGAACTAGACGAAAGTTTACTTTTTTTTGCGAAATGGGCCTGCTCATGGCTTCGATCTATGGAAAGCGACAGATGAGGTCTACGATGGAACTAGAAAATGCCAAAGTAAATTTCAAAAATCGTTTTTACCCGACTGTCCCAGAAGGAGGGTATTTTTTTTCGAGAGTATGTATATTTCTTTGGCACGATCTGTAGCCTACAAACAAAAGTTACACCATATCAGTACCCTAATTGCGTAACTCATTTTCGTAAACAATTTCGCGAAATTTGTTTAATTTTGACAATTCAACAACATTCATTGCGTTATTTACGTTGTTGAACAGATTTTTTTTCCAACTTATGAAGCAATGGATTAGCAATCTGTTTTAAATCGAAACAAATTGTGATTGTGTTGTATTACGCAATTAGGGTGCAGGTTATTAGTTTGTCTGCGATACCAAAATTCTATAGATTTTCCGTTAACTTATGTGTTATTGCAGTCGGGTTTTTGTTTTTTTTTTTAATGAGTTACATGTTCCAAACCCAAAAGTCTACCTAGTAAGTAGTTATTATAGTAAGTACCACACACGGCAGTTGACACTTGGAGCACTGCCACCAGAAAGCAGTATATTTTAATAACAAAACATATCGTCGCTCGCATGACTAAAAGTCCTATCTAATTCTGTTCGGATTGATAATAAAATTTTCACAAAGTGTTCTATCTGTTTTAATAATTAAAAATACATACCAATATTGAAAATAAATAAGTAGCTATATCGTAAAAATAACATAACATAACATCACGCCTTGTTTCCCCGAAGGGTTGGGCAGAGGTGTCCCTGCAGCAGGTACACCCACATTTCGCCAGTTATGTTTAAGTCCCATGTAATAGGGGGCGAGCCTATTGCCATCAACCGGGCACAAATCCAGACTCCGGGCTGCTACTGAGAAATTTCAGATAGAAAAACCCAATAACATTTTGCCCGACCCGGGAATCGAACCCAGGACCTCATGCTCAGCAGTAGCGCTTGCGACCACTAAACCAACGAGGCAGTAAAAATAAAGTATTGTAAATACTCTTTACGAATAAATATAATTAAATATTCAGAATTACCGATAGATTATAATTTTATCTTAGTTAGAAATGTCGTAACTGCAAAACGCTTTTCCTGAATAATTGACAACACGGAGATAGGACCGTTAGTCATGCGAGCGACGATATTATGTATGAGACGGTAGCATCGTATTGCAAAACCGGAAAAATAAAACCCAGTACAAAACCTGCGAGTCGGATGTGACACGTCAAGTTTTATTTAAAGCTAGAAAAAAGCGAAGTAAATAAAAGGTTTAAAAGACGAGCTTTTTTAGGCAATATAATAAAACAAGGGACTAACAGAAATAGGGTTGCCAGGCCCAAAAACAGAAAATCCGGACACAGATTCATATTTAGCCGGACATTTTGCCCTGAAAGCCTGAAACTGGTTTATAAAAGAAAAAAAAAAAATTACTTTTATTTGTGTAATTATTACTCTTATTCATTTGAGACTTAGTTTTCTTTTCATTATTTTAAAAATCATAATTATATTTAGTCTGTCTTCTCATGTCGGTTCATGTAACTGGAGAAACCTCGACCCTGTCATACAGGATGTCCTAGTTCAGGGGTCGAGACCTCATTGATGTTATGTGTACTAAAGTTTTGGAAATAAATTACTATTACTATAGTTACTCTACTCTCAATTATGAAACACATTTTGTTCTTATTAAAGTAATTTGTAACTTACTTACTTTTGTACTTTTTGAAAACTAATGTGAGTAATTAAAACAATCAATACAGCTTTCTTCATTACATTGAAAGTAATTAAAACAATCAATAATTAGGTATCTTTTGGCGGGGCGGGGTTGACCAAAAGCCTAACAAAAGCAGGACAGCCCGGACTTGTGTATATTTGCCCGGACACCATTGTAAAAAGCCGGACGGACACCTGGCAACCCTAAACAGAAAGGGACCGTAATGCCGTGACATTGAAATTCCAAAGTCAAGCGTTTTATAATGAAGCCGGGTTTCTGTGCGGCTACCCTCGAAATGTATGAAAAGCCTTTGATCTCACAAATTAACGAGTCACGCTGTGGGCTACGGGGTACTGATTTCACACTTTGCTCGTATAAGGTTGGTTTTGGCAAAGATATAAATAATTCTAGAGTTTGATGGAAGTAAAGTGTAGCAGACTTAGGCGACATTCTGAAACAGAACTCCAAGGGTTTTCCACCATATGAGATGAGATAATATGATTCAGTTTGTAATGGGTATATGTGTATCTTTATATTTGAATAATCTTTTATTCCTCAATTTTTCGTAATTGCACCTACCACTGTTTGCCTCTGCATCACCCAAAGGTAGACTGGTAGAAAATGCCTTTGGCATTAAGTCCGCTTCTGTACATTACTGTGCTTGAAGTATTAAATAAATAAATAATATTATAAATGCGAAAGTAAATCTATCTGTCCGTTTGTTACCTTTTCACCCCCAAAAAGGCGGAACTGATTTAGATGACATTTGGCACAGAGAGAGATAGACCAAGGTAAGGACGTAGGAATGTTTACCCCCTTAGTACGTTTCTGTGGTATAATAAAAATTTCCGACCTCCATACGGGCGAAGCCGCGGGCAGAACCTAGTAGTCTATAAAAGTGTAAAACGTACATCAACTTGAATAATTTAGTAATCTAAAGGCCGGAGGTCGTCGCAAGTGGGGCGTATTGATTTCATAATGAGTTCTGTCGCCGGCCCGCGCCGACCGCTTCCATCGGCCATTATAACTACCTAACAATCTACATTTTTTTGCCATTTTCCCGACCATTAGGTTTATTGACAAATTGAGTGTAAACAGTTAACTGTTTGCGCGGTCGTTTAATTAGATTCTCTCCCGTTCTGAGGGAAATTCAAGGTAATGTTGGGTGATGTCAGCATTTTTTGGACTTTTGGAATTATAATCGTGGGACAGGAATGGGCGATTTTCCAGTCATGGTCACTAGCTTTTTTGGGAAATGGGAAATGTGCTCATTATCAATTTCGCAATACAATGATCACAAGAGATAATGACCAGGGATGGCCCGAAATTCGGTTCACATTCGGTTCAACCGAATTTCGGCAGCTTGAACCGAACTTCGGCATTCGGACGAAATTCGGTTCAGATGCCGAACATTCGGCACAAGAAAAATAATACCTACTTGCACTATTTTGACTGAAATTTAATAGAATTAGAAAAGCATTACTGTAAAATAAAATTATGTCTTTTACTCACTCATGGTTATTTATTTTGGTTAGGAACATTGTAAATGTAAACCTTAAATTAAATTAGTTCTTATTAGTCTTGAAAATCTGTTCTTCTTATTAGGCCACGCGGTGGAAGCGCGGTGTGCGGGCGGGGTACATCTAGCAATAATTGAAGTAAATGCGTAAACAAGTCACGACGTGTCGCTCTCGCGAAAGCGCGCGAAATTGAACCGAAGTACGGCCGAACATTTCATTTTAACCGAATGTTCGGCCGAAGTTCGGATTCGGTTCAAACCACATTCGGCCCATCTCTAATAATGACTGCTTTGTCTGGTTATACAGTAGGTATGTTTACTAACGAGGGCCCGCAATAGTACTTATAGCGCATTTACATACAAAAAAAAGCTACCATTAAAATAATAAAATATTCACAAAAAATATTAAATTGATACGTAAATAAAAGAAACACCTGTACACGCACACTTGTCTGACAACGTGGAAAGAAAACCTTTTTTTGAAATGGTAATTTTTTAAAGTGAAAACTTCTTTAGGCACGTTCGGCATTTTTGAGATGGGACTAAACCATTGATTTCGCGACACTGTGACGACACCATCTTTTGACCATTAAAAAGACATCAACGCGTTGATTACCACGGTGCGTGGAGTAAAAGACATCAACGAGTTGATTACCGCGGTGCGTGGGGTAAAAGACATCAACGCGTTGATTACCGCGGTGCGTGGAGTAAGAGACATCAACGCTTTGATTACAGCGGTGCCGTTTTTTTTTTTTTAAAGTTTTCACTTCTGTCGGCACTCCCGGAGTGCCACTGTTTTGTTTTTTGCGTCTTTGGACACTATAGATACTATAAACGCCATTCCTTAGTTAACATACTGTATATATAGGAAGCGAATTTTAATTGTCTCATCTTTTATCAGTTTCGAGCGATACAGAATAACAAGCTTTATTTACTGAAACCAAAGAGACATTATATACTTGCGGTGCAATATTATTTTGTGTGATTGATGAATCAAAATAGCATTAAAGCAGTAGTATGGTAGTAATTACTAGCAGGGTTAACAAACCTATGGCACGCAAACCATAGGTCACACGCGAAGCTGCATTATCGCCACGCCACGACATTCATAGGTTTTGATTTAAAAATAAATTGTTAGTTTTTATTATTTATCCTGACACCCAAATTTGAGCAGTCATTATTAATATTTTTTTTAAATATGAGCTGTGGTGGCGCAGTGGGTTCGAACCCACAGGCAGGCGTTTAATTAACTTTGTCTAAAAAATTTCATCACCACTGCTCTCGAAACGGTGAAGGCAAACATCGTGAGGAAACCGTTATGTCCTAGAATCAAAAATTCGAAAACATGTGACATCTACTAACCCGCACTGGGCCCGCGTGGTAGATTATAGCCCACTCTCTCTCTAAGAGAGGAGGCCTGTGTTCCAACAGTGGGAACATTTTAAGCTGATATTGCTATATTTTTTTAATTCTCGATGTTATATCAAGTTGTAGAAAACGTGCGATGCAGGAGCAGTCGCTAGTTTTACCGTGAGAAAGTATGCCAGCCCTGACCTTACTGAAATATTGAGTAGTCATTGTCTTCAGTGACGTCATGGCCTCAATACAATAAAATGCATGTTTTTATTTCAGTTACCTATTGTGCGCTTTTATAATTTCTGACGTGACGATATTACTATCGTGGACGTTCACGTACACTTCCATTCCATACGAATACGATGTATGGAAATACGTGCACGTTATAGTGGACGGAAATTTAAAAGCGTTTCCATTATATTTCCATACATTTTACTTCACTCACGTCCACTATAATAATTATCACGATTAGAAATTATAAAAATGCTCATTTTGTTTTTGAAATGTCACAGACAAATTTTTTTGAGGAAAATTATATTTGACTAGCTTCCGCCAGCGGCTTCGCTCGTATGATATCTTCATAAATTATAGCCTATGTTACACAGTAGTAATATCTAATATAGCATTCTACTGGTGAAAGAATTTTTAAATCGGACCAGTAGTTTTTGAGTTTATTCATTACAAACAAAAATACAAATCTTTTCTCTTTATAATATTAGTGTTGGTTGGTAGATGAACATTTCACAATTTCAGTCAGGATCACATTGGCTGATATCCAAGGATATTCTTAGGTTACCACTTGAGTTGAGAGTTTGAGAGATGCTTCACTTGTGAAGTTGACAACAATATTACAGCCTTGATGATGAAATACAGAGTAATCACATAAAATTATTATTTATCTTAATAATTGACAAGTGAGTTGACCTCGACAATGTTGACCGAGACTTTTTGTGACCAAACTGTTGAAATGTAAAATCTGTATTAGTAGTTTGTCATGTGATTTGGGATTAAGTACTGTTTATTTCTGCTCTGGAGAAGGCTTCTTTTCCATCATGCTGTTTGGTACTTGATAACAAGAAAAGTCAACAGAACTTGTTTACTTTGATTTTGAACGATAAAAACATAAATGTTAGTACATGTACATGGTATTTACATTTATCTAAGTTTTACTACACAATAATGACCTACCTTCATAAAATAAATAAATAGTTTTACTATCTACACAACTACTTGACCCTTGACATAATATTTGCAATTATCTATTTAATTCATAATATATTCCATACTCAAATAGAAGGTTAAAATGACAACTTAGCATTTTGTTCCAGAATATACCTTCAAATTATTTTGATCTAAGTACCCACATGAAAAGTTAAAAAGAATTGAAGAAGTTTAGCAACCCCTGGAAAATACTATAGAGCAGCGATTCCTAAAGTGGGTTTTGTGGAACCCAAGGGTTCCGCAAATCCGAAATTTAAAATAATCAATACTAATATAATAATGCTGAAGAGTTTGTTTATTTTATTAGTTTGTTTGTTTGAACGTGTAAATCTCTGATATTACCAGTCGGATTTGAAAAATTCTTCTTGCATTTGATAGCCTAGGAAGGTTATAGGCTATTTTACATCACGCTATGGCCCTAAGGAGCCGAATATAAAGAAGAAAAAGAAGTAATAGCATGGGCGGAAAATGTATTTTAGCATATTGTGGTATCTTATGAATTCCACATGAACGAAGTCACGGGCAAAGGTAATTAATAAAACAATGAAAAAGTTAAATTTTTAAGGAAAAAAAACTTTTTACAAAAAGAAAAAAACAACCGACTTCAAAAAAAAAACACTACAAAGTGAAAAATAACTTTAATTTCGGAAGTTGGTGTCTTTGGTTTTCAATTTTCGTTCTTTGTCACCAACTTCCGAAATTAAAGTTATTTTTCACTTTGTAGTGTTTTTTTTTTTGAAGTCAGTTGTTTTTTTTTTGTAAAAAGTTTTTATTTTTCACGTTTTAGTTGTGGTACCTACTCCACACAAATTCGAATACCACTACCTGCTATGTAAATAACAGTGACAAGAAGTTAACATATCATCTACATACTAAGTGGGAAAAAATACGTATAATTGAAGCTAACTCAAAAACTACCCAAGCAAAGTTAATAAAATTTATATGGGACCACCTCTGAAGTATGATCTACCAAACAAAAAAAGAATCATCAAAATCTATTCATAATTGGCGGAATAATCGCGTAACAAACATACAAAAAAAAAAAAAAACATACAGACGAATTAAGAACCTCCTCCTTTTGGAAGTCGGTTAAAAATACATTTTCTGTGAAAAAAATCCTATTCAAAAATCTCATCGGGATTATATTTGGATAATAGAATTACGTGTGAAAAGTCCAGTGCGACAACAAGAGCAAAAAAAAGTTGCTGTGAAACATCTCGTAAAAGATTAGTTTTACGTCAATTTATGGTAGGTACCTATTACAAGTTTATTCCTTATTATTTGTTATCTTTGAATGTAGGGTTCCATAAAATGAAATGGATTTGTCGAGTGTTCCGTATCCTTAAAAGTTTAGGAACCACTGCAATAGAGTACCTTCTCATTGACTTGTCCAATTACCCTTTTCTTGCTGCACCCAAGTCAGATGAGAGAGAACAGAACCTAAGAATTCAAAACGGAATAATTGGAAGATATCTTTATTCACTAAAGAACCCATATTCCCAAAATCAAAGTTGTTAAGTTCATCTCATAACCAGTACAAGTACCTAATACATAAATGTTTTCTGATACAAAGCTAGTAAGGCCTCGAACATTAAAAAAAAAAAAACAAAAAAAAACTAGGTATATTTTCTTACCTTTCCCTTGGTCTTGTGCTGAGCCCCCCAGGCCGCCATCACATAGGGATCGTTGACGGCCACGCACACGATCTCGCCCACACCCTCGCCCTTCAGCTTGTCAGCATTCTGCACGTACCCCGGTAGGTGAGTCTTCGAGCACCCAGGAGTAAAGGCCCCAGGAACCGCGAACAAAACCACAGTCTTCCCCGCCGTCAAATCACATACATTAACTTTGTTAGCCGGAGAATCTTCAAACAAATCAATCGCCGGCAGGGAATCGCCAACCTAAGGACATAGTAAGACACATTACTCACATAAGCCGGCTATTAAATATTATATAATTTCAAAAAAAAATTGGACAAATTAATTACCTTTATGGGTGCCATGACTAAATACGAAGTATGTAGCGCTCGACCGACCGCTCGCTTTGACGATGAAGTTATACGAATAATTGACGAACCGGTGAGAAACATTTGTAGTGGGTTATGTATTTTTTATTATCTTTGTTTTATCGATCCTTCCAGTCAACAGATGATAAAATTCTCTGCCTGACCTCTGTCTGCGTGAATGTGACTTTGACAGTTTCCTATCGTTCGCTGGTCCTTTATTCTAAATAAATTGTTGACTTACTAACATTTAATTTCACTTGATGTCAACCTTTATTAAATTATTATATTAATAGCCACATAGCTACAATTTTGTTCTGACTAATACACTCACTATCAGCAATATTATTCTATTCCGAAAAATTTGGTTTCCGAACGTCTGTCTTTTGGTCTGTCTTGTCTTTGATTCGACGTAGACAGGTAAATGTTGCCAGTAGATTTCAGTTGCAAAAGGTGATGGAAAACGAATATGTGTTGAAATAAACATTGCACTTCAATCGTATCTCCACATAATTCGATATTGTTGAAATTTCAAAGGAAAACATTCAAGCTCTTCGTTGCAACAAGAGACATCAAATATTATCCCTGACACGTCATCAATGTGGATTATCATAATGGCGTTATGCAACTTGTTTATTAATTACAGGGAACAGTTAGTTATGACGTAGCAACATTAATTGGTTATGGTTCGCTTTCAGTCAAGCATTCCTTCGACTTTTGCTTGTTTGTTAATTATTTGAGTTTTTTAGGTCGTTTTCCACGTTTTTAGATATGACAGTGTGTGATATAAGTGTTACTATAGAGTGGCGCTGATATTAATAAGTTTACTACCGGTCTATCAACATGGATACCCCAACAATGGACACTATTTACCAGGCCATAAGCACCTTATATGATAACCCCAATGCAAGCGAAAAAGAAAAGGCCTCTCTATGGCTGGGAGATATGCAAAAATCCGTAAGTATTCTATTAAATCTTGATTACATTAATATTCCAATGATGAAACTAGAATCGGGTGTTCAAAACTATAACCTTTCTTACAGATTCATTCGTGGAAGATAGCCGACGAACTCTTACAGCAGAAGAAAGACATGAACTCATGCTACTTCGCTGCTCAGACGATGAGGTCAAAGGTGCAGCACAGCCTGTCTGAGCTGCCCGCTGAGGCCCTTGTATCCCTCAGAGATTCACTAGTGGCACACTTGGAGCGCACCTCCCCGGAGACAAGTGCCTCAGTGCTGACACAGCTGTCCCTAGCACTGGCAGACCTAGCCCTTCAAATGCCTACATGGCAGAACTGTATTGGTGACCTAATTAAATCATTTTCAAACAAAAATGATTTTGCCCTTCTAGAAATATTGACTGTGTTACCTCAGGAAATAGATTCGTCTAACTTAAAACTTGGTGAAAATAGGAGGGAAGACATAAAGTCTGAGTTAAGGTCAAATGCTCATATAGTTACTTTGTTCCTAAAAGAAAGTATCACTAATTCTCAAAATTCACATGTTGCATTAAAAATCATAAAATGTATGACGTCTTGGATACAAGTCAGAGCTATAAATATACAGGAAGTTCCCCAGAATGCTGTCATAGGGTTCAGTTTACAGGTGTTAAGAGATCATAATTCAATAAATACACTGCATGATGCAGCATCTGATTGTATTACTGCATTGTTGCACTGTTTAGAGGAAAATAATAATAATGACAATATAGAGCAACTGTTATTTGAGAGTGTGTCAGCTTTGGAGGAGAGCTACCACTTGGCAGTGGCTCACGAGGAAGATGAGAAGGCTACGAATTACGCGAGAGTGTTTACGGAGTTAGCTGAGACGTTTCTAGAGAAGATTATTGTGTCTATGTCTGGAGGAACCTCTCACTTTGCTGTGAGGTCTTTGGAATTGGCATTGGTGTGCGTTGGCCATCATGACTATGAGGTAAGCAGATCACCATCAACAAACAACAACAATGATAACTGGATAATTCAATCAAAAGTCTATTTTTGTAATAAATACTGTATCCGGTCATTACCTAATATTGTATGTCAGACAATAATGCCTGAAAATAAACAAATCTCATCTAATCTTACGTTGGAGAGAGGGGGGGTCTCAGCAAATATCACGCAATTTTTTTTCTGATTTAAACAAAAAAAAAACTATTTTGGTCCATTTAATCCAGATTGTACATGCTTAAGATTTAATCTTAAGCGTTATCGTAATACGATTAAGATCGTTCACTAATTCGTTCGAAAGAAAATAATTTCATTCATACTTCGACGTTATACATCTACTGACTGTCAAGCCACCATATTTGTTTTATACCAAATAGCTCAATTTAATCTGAATTTACGGTATAGTGTAGCCCGTCCTTTGTTTTCGCGCCACTGTCAGCCGAACGCGCGACTCGATGAACGAGAGCGTATAACAGAGTATTACACTTATAATTAAACTCTCAGCAATATTGATTACTAGTCTTAACTAGTCGTAAATAAAAGCACGAAGCAAATTTTTTTTTTCTTTTTACAATAACAATCCAACGCGTTTACGTAAGAAACCCACATTTTGAAAATCTCACGTGTGATTGGGGGATGGGGGAGGGGGTTGAATAAAATATCACGACATCTCACCAGGGGGGGAGGGAGGGACAGAAAATTAAAAAAACACCTCACCTAATTTATGGACGCCCCCTAAGCTAGTTAGTTATAACAGTCACTATTTATATGCTTATGTGTGTGTTACTGGTTTGTTTAATTAATTATCAGTGTATTATGTATGCTACAGTTGGTCTGTGTTATTTTTTCTAGAAATAGAAAGTAAATAGTTATTTCTCTATAGACATTATTAATAACTTTGTAATGAGATAGCTGCTAGAGATAATAAATCATCCCATCCTGGGAGTGGTTATAACTTCTGTCAATATATTGGTTTACCCATGCTATTTCAATGTTTCCTGCTGCTTATTTGCTCAAAATATTAATAAACTAGCTTATGCATATTTAAAAATAAGCTTTTATCCTTATCACAGGGCAAAATTTTATGCACCCATAATTTTTGTAGGATAAAACTATGTTTAGATGCAGACCACCTAATTATCTGCCTTTAATATCTGCATAATTATTGACTGCCTCGTTGGTCTAGTGGTCGCAAGCGCTACTGCTGTGCATGAGGTCTTGGGTTTGATTCCCGGGTCAGGCAAAGTGTTATTGGGTTTTACTATCTGAAATCGCCACATACAGGGCAAAGTACTTCGGTAACCCAGGTACCCTACGTGAGATTGTCAGTGACACCAAGGCGTTGCTGGCCTTCTTTGAGGAGCTGGGGTGGATCGAATAACAGATTTTCCCACCCATACGCAAAATACGCGCTTTGACGTGGAGTTGCGGATACCAGCCCGTATTACCTATTACCTACTATCTGAAATTTCTCAGTAGCAGCTCGGAGTCTGGATTTGTGCCCGGTTGATGGCAATAGGCTCGCTCGCCCCCTATTACATGGGACTTAAAAATAACTGGTGAAATGTGGGTGTATGTGCTACAGGGACACCTCTGCCCAACCCTTCGGGGAAACAAGGCGTGATGTTATGTTATGTAGTAATTATTGCATGCACTAAGTAGCAATCTGAATATTAATTTACGTAGGGTGCCTTCGTAGCGTAGCCGCTGTGTTATCACCGCGTAGACATGATTTTATCGCGTCTCGCTAACGCAGCGTCACTTTCAACAAACACCTACACAGTCGCATTCAACAAAAACGCTCCACCTACATGTAACTAAACCTATAAATCTTCCGCGACCAGGTAGCAGAGATAACCTTCAACCTGTGGTACCGGCTATCAGAAGAGGTGTACCAACGTGACTACCAGCCTCTGACGGACGCCTTCAAGCCTCACATAGAGCGGCTGATCGAGGCGCTGGCCCGGCACTGTCAGTGTGAACCTGACCATACTTCTCTGCCTGAGGAGGGGGACGAGTTTTATGTAAGTGGATAAAAAAGATAACACATCAACCTGAGTACTACTCCATTTCTTACTTATTCTGTTAAAACTAAAATCAAATCATGTTTATTCAAAATTGGTTATATAAAAGTGCATTTAAATTGAATGTCAAAATGATAAAAGGCTACCTCTAAAACTGTGGTCACTGATGTTCTTCGACATTGTAGATTATCCAGATTTCTTGAATAATCGGACTAATAATAAATAGGTAGTATGTCCAACT
The DNA here is from genome assembly GCA_949152395.1 of Agrochola litura. Lineage (NCBI taxonomy): Eukaryota > Metazoa > Arthropoda > Insecta > Lepidoptera > Noctuidae > Agrochola > Agrochola litura. The sequence goes on along the minus strand of OX424495.1, from coordinate 23,344,884 downwards.
GGAAACTGTTATAATTAATAATTATAATTCTGAAGGTTTCGTGTTTAAAAATCACACCTCTATTTATTTAATTTTTTATTTAATTTTAATTTTTTGAATTGTTCTTTGTTTTATCTTTTTATTACGGACGCTTCTAACGTGCACGTCTTTCTACATTGTTCTCACATGTATAATTTCAACATGAATGATGTAACCAATATTTTGTAACAATTTTTTATTTAAAAGAGTGTCCGTGGAGTTTCTTGCCCATTCTTCTCCATAGGTACCTACTACGCTTTGGAATGGGCAACTAGCTTCATACCTATTTCTGACTGACCGATTCCTTGACAATTCAAAAGTGCCTGTAAATGGTTTAATTGAAATAAGTGCTTTGAGTTTGAGTGAGTCAACTTAGTTTAAAAATAAATTTATTTGTTTATTAAATGTTAGTATACTTAAAAATTATGTTAGTACTCAAAGATTAAACTAAACCCTTTCCATTTTATATGTTCACAAAGCATTATTATTGATTAGTTACAACCCATTTTTTTTAGGGATTTAATTCACGCGCCGTATTCCCAAGCCTATTAAATAAAATCCCTCCCAACTAAATGTCCACCTTCTCTTTCAGGAGTTCCGCAGCAAGGTGATGGGTCTGATCAAGGATGTGGTGTTCATCGTGGGCTCCAGCTCCGTGTTCCGCCAGATGTTCGCCGTGCTGCACGCTGACATCAGCTGGGAACAGACCGAGGCTGCGCTGTTCGTCATGCAAGCTGTGGCTAAGAATATTTTGCCGTGAGTGGGTCATAATAGCTAGCTGCTGATGGATAACTTCATAGTTAAAATTTGCTATCGTTCTTCTATCATTTAATAAGCAGTGATAGTCTAGTGGTGTGACCGTCGGACTGCCAAGTCATGGGTCTCGACCGCTGACTTTGCGGATTAATGTGCATATTTTTTATTTATCACTTGCTTCAAAAACGGTGAAGGAAAACATCGTGACTTCGTAAGGAAACCGGCATGCCTCAGACATATTTCTCGAAGGCATGTGAAGCCAAGTCAAGAGGCCCATGGGCGGCTTTAAAACTCTGACACACGAAAAAGAAAGAAGAATGAGTTATTAAAACCTAAGACTTTGATATCCTTAGACTTGTAAGTTAGCTTTTCTCTCGCTCGCTAAAGTTAAGTCTAAATTTTGCGTCGATTATTATGCGTCCTTTTAAGAGCGTGCATTCTTAAACTGGGCAACGTCGCTAATAGCTGTCAAATATTTCGCTGTTTTGATTAATCTGGAAGTATGAAGTATCACTCTATAGTGAACTAAAATATTGATTATGAAATGCAATAATATTTATATCGTAACACTAAATATTTAGTAAAAAAAGGTATTTGGAAACTTTCCAAATGCTCTTTTTACTCCTAAAACGATCTAATAAAGTGTTATAATTGCAATTCATTATTAATATTTTATTTCACTATAGAGCGATATTTCACATTTCCATACAGTAATATTCAAAATATATAAAAACAGGTAAATATTTGACAACTGTTTGCGACGTAGCCAACTTTTAGAATGTACGCTCATAGCTAAAAACCCAACCCAATATTTCCCTGATACGCTCAAAAATAGATTAATTCTGATAAACCTAATCCCTTAATTTAAATAAGATGGCAACAATCACCAATAGGTGATCCTGCGGTAAACAACGAGATCTTGTTTTATCCTCATGTTAATTAAAACCAAAATGTTCCTAGAACCCACGTTCCTAACTTGCAACAACGCACGTACTGTGTAAAATCATTTTAATTATTTAAATAAGTTAAGCCATTTGTAGAATGATAGATGTAACTGATAATTTCTTTAATTATTAATCTGCCGGGATATTTTAGACGAGTAAAACTAAACAAAATAAACAAATTTTTAGGGTTTCGTATCTAAAAGGTGCCAAACGGAAACCTAGAACCGCAAAAATAAGCCTCCGCTGTCCGTCAGTCTGTCAGTGGGCTGTATCGCATTAACCGTAATCGGTATACAGTTGAGATTGTGTATTTCTATTGCCGTTATAACAACGAATAATAAAAATAAAATAAAGGGAGTATATAAAAAATATGTTTTATTCGACGTTTTTTCTCAATATTCTACGGTGGTACGAAAACCTTCGTGTGCGAGTCTGACTCGCACTTGGGCAGTTTCTTTAGGGTTTCATACCTCTAAAGGAAAAAACGGAACCCTTGTAGGATCCCTTCGCTGTCCCATCCCAAGACGCATTTTCTCAGGAACGCGTGGAGGTATCAAGTTGAAATTAATATCAAATACGTAGATCTATGTTCCCTTGGAGCTCTGAAAAAATCAAGCTTTTAAGTCGACGAAATAAAAAAATACGGTCATTTATGTAACATATTTTGATTCTCACAAATAAATAAAAACCTACAGGGTACTTCCTGTTGATTTAGAATCATGAAATTTGGCAGGAAGCAAGGTTTCACAGCCCACGTATAGGAAAAAGTCTGAAAATGAATAATTTGTAGTTTCATCAATTTTCTTTTGTGATTACAAACATTAATTTGCAGTTGGAGAATTGACCGTGACGTATATCGATGTGTGGGAGAACATGTTTCTAACTACCTACTAAGTTAAGTTTGTTCTTGGGATAAATTCATCCCAACTACGGAACCCTTCATCGTGAGTGGGCTGACACGCACTTGGCCGGTTTTTAGGGCTCCGAGTAATAATCGACCAACTTAAATTTGCGGTTATAAAAACATGTTCTCCCATACATTCTGTATGAAAGATTTTTTTTTCAACTACAAAGTTAAGTTTGTTCTTGGGATAAATTCATCCCAACTACGGAACCCTACATTGTGCGTGGTCCGACATGCACTTGGCCGGTTTTTTCTTTTGTAATTTCGGCGTCGGCTGTGTTCTGTGCGATATTAAGTTATTTCACACTATTTATTATTTTGTGTTTATTCTTACTTCATATTTTGGTCCACAGTGAAGAATACGAATTCGTCCCTAAAGTGGTCGAAGCTATTCTATCAATGCCTGAAGGCGCCCACCTGGCTGTAAGGAAGACTTGCATCCTGTTACTGGGCGAACTGTGCGAGTGGATCGAGCGGCACTCGGAGTGCTTGGAGCCCTGCCTGCAGTTCCTTATCAGAGCCCTGCATGACAAACAGCTGGCGTATGCCGCCGCTACGGCCCTACAGGTTGGTAATCCATAGTCGCGAAGTATCTTGCACAGCCGATGATCAGTTCAACGAAAAAAGATTTAGGAGTACAGTACGACACAACTCAGATGTAGCATCGGCAAAATTCGTAAAACCGATCACCAACTGAACTGAATGCGCCTTCAAAATCACCAATATTTATTACTGCTTTAGGTGAAAATGATCTTTACGCAAACGCAATAACTTGTGAAGTCATAAACCAAATACATTCGTAAAATTGAAATGAATGAATGCAAATTTTTAAATTTATGCTACGTCTAAGTTGTCTCATACCGTACATACATTTTAATACGCAATATTAAGTAACAACGGCAAAGAAACACGATTATTTCCATTTTTTTTTTTCAAATATGGCAATACCTAGTTTCTCTGAGTTCTTGCTCTTGTTCTTTGGTTTTACACTGTGCTGCATGTTTCTAAAACTGTCCCCTGTACGTACGAGGGTCATTCAATAAATACTTAGCCTACAAAAAGTAAACGAAAATTTTGGAAAAGTGGCAATTTATTTTTCAACATAGTCTCCTTTTAGTTCGATACACTTAGCCCAGCGATGCTCCAACTTTTTTAACCCGTCCGAAAAATAGTTTTTGTCAAACTCTGCAAAATAGGCCTCCGTGGCGGCGATTACCTCCTCATTCGATCCATATCTATTCCCGGCGAGTGATTTTTTCAGATTAGGAAACAGAAAGAAGTCACAAGGGGCCAAATCTGGAGAATACGGTGGATGGGGCAGCAATTCGTAGCGTAATTCGACCAATTTGGCCATGGCAACGGCAGACGTGTGAACCGGTGCGTTGTCGTGGTGAAACAGCACTCTTTTCTTCGCCAGATGGGGTCGTTTTTTCTTTAATTCGGCGTCGAATCGGCCCAATAAATCGGCATAGTAAAGCCCTGTAATTGTTTTACCCTTCTCGAGGTAATCGATGTAGATCACACCTTGTGAATCCCAGAAAACGGTGGCCATAACTTTTCCGGCCGATTTTATAGTTTTCGCCTTCTTTGGAGCACGTTCCCCGGTCTGGATCCATTGTTTTGATTGCTCCTTGGTCTCTGGTGTGTACCAGTGGATCCAGGTTTCATCGACGGTCACAAAACGACGCAAAAACTCCGCTGGGTTCCGCTTAAACAGCGCCAAACACGTCTCCGATGTGGTCTCACGGTTGCGCTTGTTTTCTGGTGTGAGTAAACGCGGCACCCATCGCGCCGACAGCTTTCTCATGCCGAGTTCCTCATGAAGAATATGATGCACTGTTCCTTCTGAAATGCCTACAGTCTCAGCTAGCTCCCGAACCTTCAATCGGCGATCTGCCAATACGAGATCATGGATTTTTTTAATGTTTTCCTCCGTAGCAGCTGTTTTCGGTGCACCTGGACGTGGTTCATCAAAAACCGACGTACGGCCACGTGCAAACTCGTTGAACCAATTCTTGACGGTGGCCATCGATGGAGAAGAGTCACCGTACACAGCATCCAAGCGCTCTTTGATTTCGATGCGCGTTTTCCCTTCCAAAAATAGGAATCGAATCACCGAACGATATTGCTCTTTTTCCATTTTTGTAAAACCGATCGACACGTTCGCTTCCATAAGTTGTCAAATTAAAACAAATGAAGGGATTGGAATGAAAATTTGAAAAAAGAATTAAAAAAGAATGTGCTACACTGTGGTAAAACTCTTTTGAAACTACAGCGCCCTCTGGCGATGAGGCTAGGTACTTATTGAACGCACCTCGTATGTTGCAAAAGACTAAAATGCTGTTAATGATTCAGCTGCCATATCAAAGAACTCGAGAGACACAGATAAGATTTATGAAATTTACATGATACTAGCTTCTGCCCGCGACTTCGTCCGCGTGAAATCTCGGCCCCTGACCCACCGTGCCGCATCGCATCGCCCGCCCGCGCTATAACTTCATTTTCGTTTAGCGTTCATTATGACCTTTTTAGGGTTCCGTACCTCATAAGGAAAAAACGGAACCCTGATAGGATCACTCGTGTGTCTGTCTGTCTGTCACAGCCAATTTGCTCCGAATCTAATGGACCGATTAAGTTGAAATTGGTACACATGTATTTCTGTGACCCAAACACGGACATGTAACGTAAATAAATGAATTTTAAATATAGGGGTCACTTTTGGGGGCAAACAATAAAATTTAAAAGAAAAGTTATGCTAACAGTATCGTGTGATTATCAAATGAAAGGGCTTGTTGCAAAGATCTTAAACATATGTTTTTAAATTAAATGCTTTTATAGATATTTAATAAATTCGATGAAAATTTACCTAACCCCCCCCGTTATCCCCGAAACTACTACACTTTAAATGAAAAAATAAATACATAGTACGACTCTTTATTCATAGATTACAGGAAAACCTATAAGAAGTCTTAAAATAAAATGGTACATCTCTCAAGATTGTGCGTACAAACTTACATTTGCAGTTGGAATGTATGGGAGAACATGTATTTAAACTACAATGTTAAGTTTGTGTTTGGGATAAATTCATCTCAACTACGGAACCCTTCATTGTGCGTTGTCCGACACGCACTTGGCCGGTTTTTTTCTTTTTGCTCGGTCCTAAGGGTCGTAGCGTGATGTTACATAGCCTCAAGAATTGGGCTATCCCAGTGGTCGGCAAACTCATTAGTTAATAGAGCTAAATATCAATACTATAACGACTAAGATTTCTTATGAGAGCCAATCCTTTCTGTGTGTCCAAACTGTATCAATACACTTTTCTTAATCCCTAAAACTCCCATCCTGTTTCACCACACAACGCGTCCTAAAATTAACTTGCTAAGAAGTTGGATGCCTTCATCATAATTACCATAAATGTGCATTATCGGCTGATAATAATATGATAAAGGCATCTTACTTATTAACAAGTTAATCTTGGAAAACTTTGAAACGTACAGTACCTAAACGATTAATTTTCGACGTCTTGTTAATTTTTGGTGATAAATCTTTGAAAATATAGTTTGAATTTTGAATAAAATTGATATCTATTTGTCACTCGCGCGTATAGTCTACGCTCGTACTCATCGACATAGAGCCACATTCTATAGGCCAGAGAGCCGCATGCGGCTCGCGAGTCGCGGTTTGCCGGCCACTGGGCTATCCAAGCAAAAATATTTTTTCAAATCCAACTGGTAGTTTCGGAGATTACCCCCTAAATAGAAACTTAATGGTACCTCTTAATAATGTTATAATTATAAGTATAGATTATGTTTTTTTGTTTAAATAATGGTTTCTGTACAGACGCCTGACTAACTTGACCCCGCTCTCTACATGATCACGTTATTCCGCCCCGTAGAACATCTGCCGCGCGTGTCGCGCGCAGGCGTCGCAGCACGTGTCGACGCTGCTGCGCGCGGCGGCGGCGAGCGAGCAGCTGGCGCTGACGCCGCACGCGTCCAGCGCCGTCATGCGCGCGCTCGCCTCCGCTATCGGCAGGCTGCCCAACGACCAGGTAAGTTAGCAGCCTGTACTGACTTGTCAATGTATTTTCTGAACTTTATTTTAAAGGATAATCTTGAATAATAGTTCTGACTTTGTTGCCTCAGAGTGGATAACAAATGGAATGTCAATGTTCGTATCTTCTTCTTTTTCGTCATTCCCTCGATGCTGACGATCGCGTCCTCAAGTTTGGAACGCTCGGTAAATAATAATATAATAAATCGTTTATTTATAAAAAGGTGCACATTTACAATAAGTAACTTAATAATTAAAATAGAGCACAGTTGCTTATTTGCCTGAACTAGTTTGAACCTGTGTTTCAGGCTCGGAAGTGCATAAATACTTAATGTAATAAATTAACTGTGAGTATAAACTAAATTAAAATTAGGTAAATAACAGTAAAATAGCATGTTAGCGGTTCTATTTGCAGACAACAAATAGATCTTCTGTCTGTGCATAATCTATGATTAGTAAATATTCAAGTATAATTTTATTATAGCTGCCTCTGACAGTCTTCTTGATCGCTTCTGACCATATTGCCGGTGCTTTTGACACGGTATAATAATTCAGTATTTAGCACTCCATTTATTACTCATTCTTGGTGACAAAGATTTTTATGAAATAATGAGACTTGGACCCTCTTTTAAATATTTTTTTCTAAAATTGTGTTTAGCTGTATTAGGTTTTAGTATTCATAATTTTATAATTAAGGAATAAAAAATAAAGTCAAGCCACATTGGTGTATTTTAAAATAAAATAATGAGTACCATAGTAAAATGTGACTCAAAAACCCATTTCAAGGTTTTCATTGTTTTCTAAAGACGAAATTAACATTTTATAAAATTCGACTATACCAATATGGTTTAACTCCAATATACTATACTAAACTATACAAAACGCGTCACCATCACTACAGCAAAAAATTAACAAAAAAAATTGACTCTAAATTTGTTTTGTTCCCTAGCTAAACCGTCTACATAACATATCTACTTCTAGCTAACTGTCGCTATGCGCGAGGCCGTCGCCGTTCAGATTGGGGGCTTGTCAGACCTCATGAAGTCTAACGTGGAGATCTGTAAGGGGACGTCTACGGACCCTGCAGTGTGGTTGGACCGTGTGGCAGCGTTGTTTCGAGACGTTGATGTGCCTAGTGGTCAGATCACTGATTCGCATCCGTGTGTACCGGCATTATCTGATGCCTGGCCTGTGCTGCAAGATGCTTTGGACAAGTGAGTATGGTGGATTTGTGGTTAAATAGGTGCCCAGCTGATGTGTGAAGCACCAAGGCACCAGCAGGTCTAAAACGGCCACATTTAGCAGCTCTTCTAAAAGCAATTCATTTTCGGAATTTCCAGCAATTCCTCTATGGTGATACATATTATAGCTGAATCATATTCAATTAATATCAGAATCATATTTGGTGTAAATATTGCCGCATGAAAAAATGAAGACTGTAATTTTACCGGATAATTTTTCTTTACAGTTTTCATTAAACAAATGAGATTTTTATTTTTTATTTCTACAGTTTAAATGTTATTTTATTAAAATACAAAACCGTCAAACAGATGAATTGCGTAATATGAATTGAACGCAGATAATTTTAAAAATTGTCAGTTTGTGACAGTTTGTGTGATTCATAATATCATCATATTATGATTGCCAAAGCGGCCGTTCTAAGCCCCTAGTAAGCTGTTTTTTGTCGATGTTGATGTCTGAAAGCGTATGTATGTTGAGAATTTGACTATACAAAATATTTCTAACAAACTGCAGTGGAAGTACGCACGGCCTGTTTTTCATTGTATTTCTTAAGTGGATCAAAGTTAAGTCGAAGATACGGTGAATCTAATTCCTGACTTTTGAAGAAACATTATTCAGTAATTTGAACCGTCTATATTGTTATGTGAACATGAATGAGAGGATATTTTAAATGAGTAAGTTTAAAAAAAAACTCACTGAAATTTAGTTTGCAAGAGCTCATCATTTGCTTAGCTTTTTCCCAACTATGTTGGGGTCAGTTTCCAGTCTAATTGGATGCCTAACAATTATTTATAACCAACTTAATTTTTGCTATAAAAAAAACCTTTTCATGTTTACAAGACATTATCGTGACATTTTTGACGACCGAAATTAAATTTTATAAGGGATCTAATTCACGCACATCATATTCCCCAGCCTCAATATCAATCTGCCTAGCCTTTTCCGTCTAATCGGATGTAACTGAATACCAGTATTTTACATGGAGCGACTGCCTATCTGACTTCCACAATAGTCACTGGGTAACACAATACCCCTTGGTAAGACTGGTTGTCAGACTTCCGGGCTTCTGACGACCCGCAACAACTGTCTCTTTGCAAGTTATGCTTCTGACGACGATACTAGCCTGTCTAAGTTCGCATAAACACGCGGCCTTGAACGTTCTTCCACCGCACAGATACGCGTCAGACGGGCGCGTGATGGAGCGCTGGTGTCGCTGCGTGCGCTTCGGAGTGCGCTGCGGCGGCAAGCGCGCCTGTGCCCTCGCGCCCGCGCTGGCCGGCCGGCTGCAGCAGGTAGATATGACACTACACGTATAACAACACCCATACAAGCCTGAAATTACTTATTATAACTATTGTATTCCCCAAAAGGGTAAGCACAGGTTAAAGTCATATCATTTATTTCAAGTAACGTCAATTTTTTTCTAGAAAATTAATAGTTTCTAGGCGCCCCTTCCAAAAAATTGTTTCGTATGGAGAAGAATGGGCAAGAAACTCTACCGTTACTCTTTTAGAATGTTTTATAATATTTTAAATGCATTAATTATAAATTATTTGTGAAGATGATGTACCTGGAATAAAATTACTGTGCTACAATAGGTAAAAAGTATTAAAAATTAAGAGCGTTTATTCTTAAAGTTGACAACGCCGCAAATAGCCGCCAAATATTTACCTGTTTTGTAAATGAAATAGTCAGCGAGACTAGTAGTAAACTCGAATATGAATAATGAATTGCAATTGTACACTGAATTTAATATTGTAACCGTTTTAGGTGTAAAAAAGGCATTTGTAAAGTTTCCATATTTTTTTTACATTTAAAACTAATCGTTTCGGTGTTACGATATTTATTATTGCATTTCATCTTACGAATAATAAAAACGCGAAAGTTTCTGAGGATGGATGGATGTTTGTTACTCTTTCACGCAAAACCTACTGAACGGATTTGAATAAAATTTTGTACACAGGTAGTTGAGGTAGTTTATAACCTGGATTAATACATAAGATACTTTTTATCCCTATATTTCCACGCGATCGAGATGCGGGTGAAACCGCGGGACGCTGCTAGTAATCAATATTTTAGTCCACTAGTTACCTATATTTCTATACGGTAATATTGCCTAATTAATCAAAACAGAAATATTTGACATCTATTTGCTATTTCGTCCACTTTCAGAACGCACGCTCTTAAAGCAATGACAGATAAATTTATTACGTTGGTGTGAGCACCAACATAATAAATTACATCACAATTCACACACACACAGTACACCACAATTTTGCCAGTTTTATTAAAGTCTCATGTAATATAAGGCAAGCTTATTGCCACCATGAACTTGGCTCTCCCTAAACTCCCCAGCAACACATCCGTCTGTTAAACTTAATAGACAGATGTGTTGCTGGGGAGTTGGTTGGTTGGAATCAAGTTCTTCTACCTAGAAGAACTTGATTCTATACAATTCGAATTTGTGAGCAAATGCACTGAAGATGATCATATACCCACATTTGTTTTACTATTATTCCCAGCTGTACCGCGTGCGCCCACACTCGTGCGTGCTGTACCTCGCGTCCGTCCTGCTGGACGAGCTGTCCACGGAGCCCACCGCCGTGACGCCGCTGGTGCAGCTGCTGCAGGACGTCATGCCGCGCGCCTTCCATCTGCTGCAGCAGACTAACGGGCTCAAGGAGAACCCCGACACTGTCGATGATTTGTTCAGGCTTTGTATAAGGTGGGTTTCGTAATGTTTTTTGTAGATTCACTGTAGCATGCGTAAGTAAAAAAATACGGTTAAATCAAACGTAAAAAAAAATATATACCTAACGAAAATAACATACTTAATTACTTCATTATTTATAAATATTGACACTGATATAAACCCTGTGTGCTATCATGTGTGTCGTAAGTTTTACTAACAATCTTGTTGAGTCTTGGTTACTCTAATAAAGAAAAATTCTATTCTATATGAAAGTCAATTATTTTTCCCCCAGATTCTTACAACGCATCCCGCTGGAGTTCCTCTCATCGGGCGCGCTACCAACTGTAATGCAGTGCGCGTCGCTAGCCTGCAGCCTGGACCACCGGGAGGCCAACTCCTCCGTCATGAAGTTCCTCTACGACTTCGCAAAAGTCGCCAACACCACTCGCTCCGACAAACAGCAGATTAAGTGTAAGATAATAACAATAATATAGTCTGTAAACTACTATATATAAAGTACCCTAAAATGATAGATAGCTGCAAGTCATGTTCTGTATTTTTTCTAAATAAAAATCATAAACTCGTAATAAAAAAATCGGTGTGACAAGGAATGAGTTATTGGGCCTGAAGAGATAGCAAATGACCTCTCCTATAGGCCAATTCTGTTTGACAAATGATGCACCAAACACCCTGTATATAAACTACACTAAAATTATAGATAGCTGCAAGTCAGTTACTCATGTAAGTAATTATGCACCCTTATAAGTACTTTTAATTCAATCAGCGAAATCTGAGCTTTTCGCATTGATATCTAAAATTTAAGACAGCTGTGCAGCTCACAGACAGCTCATCACAGACATATTTATTATCAAGTTACCAATCGAATACATAAACATTATAATTCACATGCATAACTGGTCAATTTATCGTCTCATTTTTCCACATAACAACAAAATAGGGAACAACTGAATAGGGAAAAATATTTTATAGACTATTTTTGTAACTGGGTTGTGGAAGTCGGATAGGCAGTCGCTGCATGTAAAATACTGATATTCAGCTGCATGCGGTTAGACTGGAAGCTGACCCCAACATAGTTGGGACAAGGCTATGGAGATGATGTTGATTTTACAGACGATTTTAATCCCTCTAGAAACTACCAAACTGACTTAAAAATTACGTTCCCCAGCCCTTGCTGACAACGCGCTCTCCACCTACGGCGAAGACCTGACGTACAGGCTGACAGAAGCCAGCGTTCTCCACCTTCACTCGTACATGCTGGCTGAAGTAGCCGAGGTGCTCATGGAGCTGCTGGAGTGGCAGAAGGCTAAAGGAGTCGACTGGCTGCAGACAGCTGTGCAGCGACTGCCGCGGGACCGCCCGGCTGTGGCTACCGAACAGCAGTGTTGGCAGTTCCATCAGTATGCTATGAGGTGGGTATTGAGTACCTTAGCAGTTTGTGAATCTTATTGTTTGACATGAAAACTACGGGTATATTGACTTATAGCTGTACAAGTATCTTTTGGGATATTCTAATCGAAACTAAAGCCACTATCTTGATTTTCAATACAAATTCATAAAACAATTTCTCAAATGTTGTCCTACACCCCCCCTTTCAATGTCGCTTAAGCGCCAAGAGTTCGTTTTGACACTGTTATCATCATGCTTTTATCAAGCTTGGCATGAGACAACATAACGTGTGACTGACACTGGTGTGGCCATTATCAGGGATTTTAATTTTGATAACACAAATATCGAAGAGTTAACAAAAAAAAAAAAAAATTATCTAGCTCTTGGACTATACTTAAAAATTTAACTCATTATATCTTCTAAACTAAGACCCGACTAAATCTGTGACTTGGCGAAAAAATTTCTACTAATTAGCGACAAAATTTGGGAGAAAACAGATCTTCGCTAGGTGCCCTGGCTTTTGAGATTCAATTGGGCCAAGCTGGGGAGATGCTCCCCAGATCGGCCACCTATAAACCCTTATAATTTTTGAACCAATGACCGACAAATTCTGATATTTGGCGACAAATATCGTTTTTTTTTTGTGTTATCAAAATAAAAATCCCTGATGGTGGCCATGCCAGTGTCAGTCACACCAACATAACATCACGCCTTGTTTCCCCGAAGGGTTGGGCAGAGGTGTCCCTGTAGCAGGTACACCCACATTTTGCCAGTTATGTTTAAGTCCCACGTAATAGGGGGCGAGCCTATTGCCATCAACCGGGCACAAATCCAGACTCCGAGCTGCTACTGAGAAATTTCAGATAGAAAAACCCAATAACACTTTGCTCGACTCGGGAATCGAACCCAGGACCTCATGCTCAGCAGTAGCGCTTGCGACCACTAGACCAACGAGGCAAAAAAATAACGAGGGAAATATCTCATGTGCCTGAAAATCTTACTATTTCAGTGAGATGCTGCTTCACATATTCTAGATATCAACTTTATAGTCGCCTTTTTCTAAACTCGAAAAAAGAACACAAGGGGGTTATCATACTTATCATTATCATCAAACATTTTCTTTAGTATATAACTCATTAGTTTTGTTGTTCACAGGGCAGAAAAATGCAAGGAAATGACTCGGCTACTGCGCGACTTCGCGAGACTGTACCGATAAGATACGACAGATTTATATACTAAACAAATTAAAAACCAAACGACACACAGGGCTGAGACTGAGTGACTAAACTTTAGAACCTTAGTTCAGTGTTTATAAAAATGAATTTCGATTGAGTTTTATCAAATACGGAGACTTAAGCTACACTAATAAAGTGAATTGGATAAACGAAACTATGTTAATAACTGTTACAGTGTAGCTATTAGTAAAGCCTTGGGTCTGTGGCGACTAGTGATTTAAAATACACACATTGATTTTAAAATAGACACCAATATATTTGCAAACTAGCAACTCCATACTAAAATCACAGGCAATTTTTTTTTGTTACTAAAAAGACATGTTGTGTGTTTAGTTTTGTTGTTTACTTTTTCTACTAATATGGACAAATTAGATTTAATATGATTTGAAATCACGCCTGTGAATCCAGAAAATTATTAATTAGATTTACAAATCTTATTCGCTGGCCGGTATAAGGTTCAAAGCGAAATTGGAGCATATACCAATAAAAAAAAAATTGGTTTACAATAATTGAACGTAGGTATGGACCTATTTGAAATAAAGTTAGATAGGTAATTTAATTATCTCCCTCACACAGAGAGGAGGCCTGTGTCCCAGCAGTGGGAACATTTATAGGCTGATGATGATGATGAGGTAATTTAGTTAGCCCTGTAGCTGAATGATATCGTATGTAATAACTACATATATAATTATTATACTAGCCAATTTGAATTCTCCTTCAATGTTATTTTAACGTTTATAAACAGCCAAATTGTTATATTACATTTATTATATTATTATCAACAGTCGTCACAAGATCCAAGGCTAAGATAACACAGCGCGTTATCATAACGTGTAGTAAGTAGGTGCGGTTGCACGTTGGAGCAATAATAAATACAATAACGTTGAGTTCTACGAGTATACGTAGTTACGTCTTTTCTTGTCTGTTGCATTTCTTCTGATTTGACTCGATGACGTGTTGCATTCTCTTGTAGTTTCAGCAAATTGAATAATTTGGGCAATAGATATAGGACATGATCAAAATTAATTCATTGCCGGGCATTGGTGTTATTGATTTTGAGTATCATTCTGATATCTGATTATAATACATGTTAATTTTCTAGAGGGGTAGTTATGCGCGGAGGCTAAAACGGCGATTATTATGTTATTTCATCAACATTTTTGGTATGGTGTCTGACCTACACAATGCTAAAGAAAAGCTGTCTTACCAAGTGAGGTATGAAGTTTGATGTTTAAAATAAATACAGGGTAAGTTTTTAACCAGTTCGCAAACTTACACACGTGACTTTACTCATCGTTATGAACAACTTTTACTATGGGACCAAACATGAAATGACGAAAAAAAAATCTGTTGTTCCCTACATTTATGTTCGCACAACTCGTCAAAATGTATGGAACAGCTGATTTTGATGTGATAACGTCTTATAAATCGATGAACGCCGGCTGCACGCACGAAAGTGTCACGTTCCGCCTGAGCCGAGCGTGCAAGCGAGAGCGCGGAACAAGCGATAGAGAGGCACGATTGGCCTAAGCGTTCGGCTTGTGACGTTATCACGTAAAATTATCGTCCGTAAACAGACTACAGACAACCAATTTTCTTTTTGGCGATTTCATGTTTGGTCCCACAGTAAAAGTTGTTCATAATGATGAGTAAAGTCACGTGTTTAAGTTTGCGCACTGGTTAAAAACTTACCCTGTATAAATCTTGTGTCGCACTACAACGATATGGGATCTCACACACTTGTTCGGCTAGTCGGCCGTTGCGACCAAGCGCGCGATTCGTATCGGTTTTTATAGTTTACCTGTTCGTGGTCGTCTATTGCGCGGGATCCCTAAAAGCTCTCTAGAAAAATGTGGTAGGTATCTACCAGTTTTCTTCTTATTTTTTAAATATTAAGTATGTTTACTTTTTTTTATAACTACAAGGGAATGCAACATAAGTTAGCCCTTTACTTGATTCGTGATCAAACGTACGACGTATCGTCCGGTCAGTAGGTAAGTACCAATACTTTCGATTGATGCAGATATATTTTGTTATATTATACTCACTTTTATTTTGAATGTGATACTACGCATTGAATTGTAAATATTTATTATAAATGTTTACTTTTACACATGTCTTTTATTTACAAATTAAAACATTACATTTAGACTTAAAACTATTATGGTAATATTAAATAATTGTTTAAAATGGAGATTAATACACCTGAAATTATAATTGATCTAATTAACATAACCATGAGATTGGCGAAACTTATATTGGTTCATGCTATTCCAGATAGTCAATAAAATATTATTTCGAAACATGCAATTGGCATAATATTTTTTTTTTATAAATTCAACTTTCGTGCTATTTACTTTATTTATAATAAAAATTAAATCAAAGGAGTTAGAAACAATAAAATTTCACTTTCCCAAAGTTACGCCAAGTCATCTTACAATGCAGGAAATACTATTTCTTCTTGCTATTCTTAGGGCTCGATAAAGTGACGAAACTAACTCGTCTGGGCGCTTTCGGGCTTGGTGCGGACTTCACAGCTTGATCCTTTACATCAGTGACTTTAGCTTGCTTGAAGAAGTTGTGTTCATTTGTCGAAGTGCTTTTTGGAGTACTTGGCTGACTATCAATTTTAGCATTAGTGCTTTTGGGAGTACCAACTGTTGGTTTCGCTTTCTCTTCAGTCTTGGCAGTTTTTGGGGAAATTTTCTCGGTTACAGTTTTAACTGTGTTGCTCGTCGGCGAATCTGGTGAGGTCGACGTGGACTTAGCTCCGTTAGTGTCTTCGTAAACTAATTTGATGTCTTCACTATCATCTATGATCATAATTTCTGAATCCTTTGTTGGTTCTGTTTCCTTTGGCTTAATAATGTCAGTGTTGCTATTATCTGACCATGATGGCATTGCCACTTCCTCCATTACATCTATTTTGATTGGTGTTTTCTGTTGTGGCTCAATTTTCTGTTTTTTAGGAGATTTTTCTGGTGCCTTGAACTGGATGAAGGAGTCCATTTTGCCGACTGGTTTGGGTTCCTTTATTTCTTTAGGTTTTGGTGGCTCTTCCTTTGGTGTCTCAACTGGTTGTCCTTCAACTTCCATGGGTTCTGTGAAAATAATGGATACAATTTTAAGGAAAATAAAGCTTTTAAAAGAAATTGTTTATTCTGTAAATAGGATATCGGAATCACTTTTAAGTCTTATTTTAAATAAGCTAGATGAGATCGATGTTTCCTATCTGACTACTCTGAAAAGAAAGGCCGAAACAAACTCAGAGGTCGCAATCTCTTTTACATAATCTTGGTCAAGCCATAAGAGGACCATGTAGATTAGTGTCTGAAATGGTCATGAATGGAATTTGAAATGTTGTGGAAATAAAACTTTCAAGTAATCAAATCTCGATTTCGGCACCCAAAGAACCTTATAACCAAGAAAATAGAAACTTCATGACACTTACCTGGTGCCACTGCACTAGGTTCCGGAGCCACTTCATCAGGCAGCACCTCCCCCAGCTCACCGTCCGCGAAGGTGATCACAGAACAGTACCCGTCTGTGCTCGACGCGACCAGCGTGCGTCCGTCCGGAGACCACGTCAGGTCTGTCAGTCTGTACAGAGAGGTTTTATTATACACCGAAAATTGAGGCCTGTGGATTATTATTTAGAAAGACACACTAGCAGCTAATTAACTGATGATCATAATAAAGAAATATTAGATACGAATGTCCGGTAATTATAATACTGCAGTTGATCAATGATTTCAGTTGGCTATTAAGGTTACCAGATAGTTAATTGATTAAGGTGTGATCTTGCGGAAATCCATTATAAAATATAATAGACGTGGATATATTTAGTAACCTGTTCCGCTTAGCTATTTCTAAAGAGCCATAAAAAGCTCCTGAAGGAAATCGACACGTGTTTCACCTCTCAACGAGGCATACTGAGGATGACGATTGACTTGTCGCGAACCCGAACACGGCGTGTTGCCGCACCGAGCGCTGAACGCAGACCCAAAGGCAGTAAGGTTACCCATAACTTTCCATGAGCTTATAATTTTCTCACTGCTGGGACACAGTCCTCCTCTCGGTGGACGGGAGTGGACTGTAATCCACTACGCGGGTCCAGTGCGGTATGTTAGAAGTTATTGGTTCTCGGATTATGCCAGTTTTCTCACGATGATTTTTTTTCACCGTTTCGAGAACAGTGGTGATGAAATAAAGTTTACACAAAGTAAAACGCCTGTCAGGGATCGAACCCACGAACCCTCCTAAGCCGTGGCTGTTACCACAGGGCCACCACTTTCCATAATTCCATGTCTTTGTGTTGATCTATTTAATCTGGAAAAACTGGGTCACTTGTAGGCAAGAGTCGACCGCATTGTTGCTTACCATCAAACGAGATAGTGGTCTAAAGGGAGCTATCAAAATAACAAAAATGCCGTCTAACACATCCAGATATAAGTATACTGACCTGGTATAATGTATATTATTAATCAGCGCTATCGGCGTCTTCTGCTGCGTGTCATACAACAACACAGAGCGCTTCGTGCCTACAGCGAGCAACATGCGGCGCGGCGCGGCCAGCGCGGGCGCGGGCCCGGCCGGCCGGGGCCCGTACCGGCGCGGCGACCAGCGCGTCACCAGCGCCGCCTCGCCGCACGGCAGGATGCAGGCGGGGCTGGAGTATAAGCATAATTAGCCTATAATGTTCCCACTGCCTCCTCTCTGTGAGAGGGAGTGGGCCGTAATCAACCACGCGGACCCAGTGCGGGTTGGTAGATGTCACATGTCTTCGAATTTTTGGTTCCAGGACATGCCGGTTTCCTCACGATGTTTTCCTTCACCGTTTTAAGAGCAGTGGTGATGAAATTATTTACACAAAGTATTGTCAAAATAATAGGCTAGTGTTATAAAAATCAGAATTTGTTCTTCAAAGAGAAAATGTCTGTTGTCTCATGGTCTATGTATGAACAAAGAAGAAATAACAGCTATTCTTACTCGAGTACGAGTAAGTTAAGATATCTTCCAGTGAAAAGCCCTCCAAGGTTGAAAAGAAGATTAAGGAGCTCATGACTAAATAACAGCAGCACAGGTCGATCCATCAGGTTAAGCTACGCTTGCCGGGGTTGGTCCATGGATGGATGACCATCTTTACCTACCGAAACTCCTCCGTGCCTTGGAAAGCACGCTATGCCGTCAATAATGGCTGTCATTCGTGGATCTTTGACAGTCGTTATGGGTCGTCACAAGACCGAAAGCCTGACAACTAGTCTTACCAAGGGCATGGGGTCTCAACTCGAACAAATTATAATTAGTTTTGAAAAAAAAAATCATAGATGGCAGCATAGGTAACAATTATGAAAATAACAACCACTAAAAAGCGATAAACGGCTGATTTTGGCATAAGTAAGATTAGTAAAAACCAAAACTTCCTTGTTTAATGCTGATTTATCTATATAAACTCATAAATCATGTATTTTCAACAAAAATGATAAATGAAACCTTTTACTTCAATTCGAACTCATAGAATGATAAAGTTAATCATTTTGTTCAGAGCTCTTTGCAATAGATGGCGTTTTAGTCAAATTGTCATCACATAATCTGTCGTTATTATTTTACGTTTAGTGGTAAATCAAACAATTTTTGAAGTGAAAACATCTTTAGGCGCGTTGGGCACTTTTGAGATGGGAAAACAATTAAATTCGCGACACCGTTACCGACATCTCATTTTTGTAACCGCGATTGTGCTCTTTATTTATGTTACGTTACGGATCAATGTTCTATGCAAGTATTTGTACTTTAAAGGTTTCGGAAGTATTTTTTTTTGTAAACGCGATTGTGATCTTTATCTGGATAAAATTACGGACCAATGTTCTATACAAGTATTTTTCTTCCACCAAGATCTTGTTCAAGTTTTCGCTTCTGTCGGCACTCCCGGAGTTCCACTGTTTTTTTTTATAATCTATTAACATGTTTTTGGCAAGTACCTACCTACTAATATTTTTTCATTTTACTGATACCTTTCTAAAACTTTCTATAAAAAACCGGCCAAGTGCGAGTCGGACTCGCGCACGAAGAGTTCCGTACCATTATCTATAGAAACGGCAAAAAAATCAAGTTTGTTGTATGGGAACCCCCTTAAATATTTATTTTATTCTGTTTTTTAGTATTTGTTGTTATAGCAGCTGCTTTAGATTGTAAAAACTATCTTTGCTTTGTATAAATTCAATCTCTTTTTATTGTATAATTGCATATCACGTGTGCAACAGAAATACATCATCTGTGAAAATTTCAACTGTCTTAGCCTGGTGACTTAGTAATAGAGTCCTGTTTTACCCTTTAGGTACGGAACCCTAAAAAGGATTGCACGAAACGTTTTAAAAGTAGATAGATAGAAGTAGGTAGCTATTCTGCAAAATAAATTCTCTAAATTTAAAAATATTTTTAACACATCTAAATTGAATTTGACAATTGCGACTCCACACGTGATACCTAACCACGTGAATCTTTTTAGAGCCGGAGGCGCACAAGGGGGGCAGCCTCGATGTGTTTTATATGGAATTATTCACCTTTCGTTTGGAAAAAAAAAAAAAAATTATTACCTTCATGTAGAGTGTTAGGGGTTTAAGCGTTTTATAAAGGGGGTCGAAATTTTCATTATTTTTGCGATTGGACACACCGTTTTCGAGATATAAGCAAAAGAAAAATAAAATATTCAGTACTGTTTTTGCATCTGAAGTCGAGGTGTTGGTGTGAATTTAAAGTTCATGACAACCAATATTATTCCACACGTTTTTAGTCGCGATTAAAAATAGTCATATTTAGTTAGAAAATCAAAATTTTAGGTGAAAAATGTCAAATTCAGAATAGTAAAATTGCCATTTTCACTAAATTAATATCTCAGTACCATCGCCAGTCTTTTTTCGCCAACTCGACAGATTTTTTTTTTGTTGTATTGTTATTACATTTGACCTTGAACGCACCGTGCGATTTAGAGAATCTTCAAGTATCTAAGTCGACTCCTAGCTGGCGTTGTAAAACTACAGTGTTTGGTAATTTGTGAGTCGCTGATGCTGCCATCTGTTACTAAAATGGAGAAAAAAAAAATAGCCAGTTCAATAGCCAGTCTTAGGGAGGTGTCATTTCTTTGTATGGGATTGGGTATCTGTACTAGTATTATATTATTTGTGCCAAGGGGTATCGTATTACCCAGGTACTGGGTTGTAGAGTCAAAGTCAAATCATTTATTTCAAATAGGCACATGTATGGCACTTTTAAACATAAAAATTTACAAAATAATAAAACTGATTCTAGTCGTCCCTTCCAAAAGGTAGTTTTCGTATGGAGAAGAATGGGCAAGAAACTAAACCGTTACTCTTTTAAAATGTTTTACAATAGTTTGTATAGGTACATTAGTTAAATAATTATAATAATTATGTGAAGACGATGCACCTAGAATAAAATTACTATACCACAATAGGTAAAAATAATTTAAAATGAAGCAACAACAGATAATTTAATTATGTGATAGATACATGGTGCTCACATATTTACAAACATTGTAAAAGTAGATGATTTTCCTAAAATTTTATAATTAATAAGTCAGTGTGTGAGGAGGTCAGATAGGCAGTCGCTCCAAGTAAAATACTGGTATTCAGCTGCATCCAGTTAGACTGAAAGCCGACCCCAATATAATTGGGAAAAGGCTAGGCAGCTTGATTGTTGAAAAAAAGATAATATTAAATTTATTAATTTGAAAGGCTGAAAAATCCATACTTGTTTCTTCAAAAGTATAGTAAGTGATGAATGATTTACTCACACTTTCAAAGAGTATCGTGTGTATATGTAGACTGCATTGATAGGCTTGATGTCCACCTTGCCCTGCTCTGGCTCAATGCGACCGGCCGGCACTGCTAGCAGCAGGCCATCTGGACTGAACTGAAGTCTCCTGTTACAAAATTTCCATTTGAAACACGTAATATAATATCTAGAAAACTCTAACACCTCTGCCTAACCCTTCAGGGATGTTATGTTAAAAACCTATATAGGCACTGAAGACTCCGCATTTTAGATATGAAGCTACAATTGGCGGGCTCAACTTGTCCGGCCAATTCAGTGAGCGTAACGTGGTCAGAATATATAAGAGTTACGCGATAGAAAGAGAGACAACTTCTAGTGAATATAACTGTAGGTAATTAGCGCTGTGCGACCTGAATTGTACTTTTTTGTGTCGTAGCAAGAGAACCATCTACGAGTATATTAATCTGTGCCAATGGCAATTTTGTGAAGTTCATGTCAAGCATTTACTTTACTGAGTTTTTTTTTTGTGAAAACTACTATAGGCGCGTTGGGTATTTTTGAGAAGAGAAAAAACAATTGTAGTCGCGACACCGTTACCGACACCTCATTTTTGTAAACGCAATTGTGCTCTTTATTTATATTACGTTACGGATCAATGTTCTATGCAAGTATTTTTACTTTAAAGGTTTTGGAAGTATTTTTTTTTTAATTGTTTAAGTTTTCATTTCTGTCGGCACTCCCGGAATGCCACTGTTTTTAACTTAAGACTTATTTTCCACGAAATGGGCAAAAATACAGAAGTTAGTAAGAAATAAAGAGCTGCTAAAGGTTGTATTTTCTACAACCGCTTTTTTAACACATAGATGGGATGTGGCCGGGCTATTATTTGTAGTCTTAAATAAAATATTACTAGGCTTTGGTAACAAGCTTACCTGTAATAAGTCTGAAGTGTATCGTCGTGGTACAGGCGCACTTTGACTTCGTGGAGCGGATGTTCAGCAGGGAATGGTAGGATAGCCTTACTGCTGCGTGACGTCACCTTCTTTGTTGTTACGTCGAATGTGCGGAAAACTCTGGAACAGAGTTTAAAATGTTATTTCGTTTTTTATTTGTATCTTGATAGGGACTAAATATTGTGTGAAGTTAGATAAAAATTGCTACCTTCAGTTTGTATTTTTTTCTTTCTTAATTGCTTGAATTAGTTGTAAAACATTGATAACCCTTTAAAGCTTACAAATGAAAAGCTAGCTTTAAAGGTTATGCTATCAATTGCATGTACAGTCAGCGTCAAATAGTTAGTGACACTCAGGGTATCCAAATAAATAGACGCAACCAAAAAGTCAATAATATCGGTACAAACAAAGTTTCCTTATTGTTGTCAACAATGTATTTGCTCAAAAGGTCGAGACGTTTAAAATGTCATATAGATCGGTTCAGTCAAACCGCCATAAATATGGTTACAGTCATCCCACCAATGGTATCCAAGCATTATAAGTGTTCAAAAATATGGAACAAATTAGAAAAATAAACTAGCATGTAAGGGTGGCCGCACATGTCAGGTACCTGATCCGATTCTCCAATTTGGAAACCCGATCGGACGAGTGCCGCATACAGGCGATTGATTGTATTCGGTTTCTACGCTCTCCAGTCGTGTGCCAGAGCTTGTGGCGATTGTATCGAAGAACGCTTATGAAATTAAAAATATTTTAAAAAAGAATGGAGATGACGAATTTCTATTAGCAATTCTTTTGTCAAAAGAATGAAAGAAAAGAAAGCGATGCTATTGGGTATATGCAGAGATTGTACGAAGTCAATTCTATCGTTTAGTCATGACGTATGTTCCATAAACATACGGGATACTTTTCGACAATTAATCAGCACCACGTTCTTCCGCACCGCATGATGGCTAACTGGACTTCTGGAGACAAAACCGTACGAGCGAACTGAATGTGTGCACCGCTGCATAGAAATTGCGTCATAGACGTCATGCTTAAAATGAAAAGGACAGCAGAAGTTTCTATCCATTTGATTTTGTGAAATGTTGACGTGAGAAATTATATTTAATATATAAAGCCGTAAAGTTTATTTTTCTAATGTGTTCCATATTTTTGAATACTTATAATGCTTGGATACCATTGGCGGGATGACTGTAACCATATTTATGGCGGTTTGACTGAACCGATCTATATGACGTTTTAAACGTCTCGACCTTTTGAGCGACTATATTGTTGACAACAATAAGACAACTTAGTTTGTACCGATATTATTGACTTTTTGGTTGCGTCTATTTATTTGAATACCCTGAGTGTCACTAACTATTTGACGCTGACTGTACACACAAAAAACGGGGGGGTGAGGTTTCAAGAAGAGTTCTAGTAACCCGATGATTCCGAACAACGCTGCACGCGGCAGTGCTCCGCGTTAATGCTGCTTGCCGCGTGATTTCGAGCACCACTGCGCGGCACTGCTGTTTATGGTTTACTTCTCAACAGTTGTCAACATTCACGTGTTATCACTGTCGCGGCGGCAGGGCGACACTGCCGCGCAGCAGTGCCGTCGCAGCAATGTCGCGCAACATTACTGCCGAGCTCGGAATGTAATCTCATATAAACCTACAGAAAATTTCTGAGGACTAGTGACGCGGCAGTACTGGCGTGTTCAGCGTTGTTCGTAATCCTACCTTTAGCCTACTCAACTCTGGCCACCGAGAAAATGCGTTACACCTCTCAGTTGGACACGATTAGGAACAAATAAAGTATAAATTCGTAAATAAACAAATTTTCTTTTAAACCCGTTTTCTTTTGTTCTCAACTGATAGGTGTTAGGAATGCATTCTCTCGGCGGTTGGAATAAAACATAACTTATTAACAAACTTCAAAAAGGAGGACTTTATCAATTTGACTTTTAGTTAAACTGACTGTAGTTTAGGAAAAACAGAACCATAAGGGTTCCGTTTTTCCTTTTGAGGTATCAGGATCACTCGTGTGTCTGTCCATCTGTCACAGCCAATTTGCTCCAAATCGAATGGACCGATTAAGTTGAAATTTGGCACACATATGTAACCCAAACATAATGTGTAACGTAAATAAATGAATTTTGAAAATAGGGGGTCACTTTTGGGGAGCATACAAGAAAATTTGAAAAAAAAGGTTTAGTTAAAGAAAATTTACCATTCCTCCCCCCCCTTATCTCCGAAACTAATGGACCTAAAATTTTGAAAAACATACACAGTATGTCTCTACTCATAGATTACAGGAAAAAAGTCTATGGTCTTAAAATAACATGGTAAATCTCTCAATATGTGCATACAAACTTACATTTGCAGTTGGAATGTATGGGAGAAAATGTTTTTCAACAACAATGTTAAGTTTGTTCTTGCAATAAATAAATTCATCTCAACTACGGAACCCTTCATTGTGCGTAGTCTGATACGCACTTGGCCGGTTTTTTTACATAATTTTATGGATTATAAATTATAAGTCAACACAGTATGATTTTTTTATCATGTTATAATACTGCTGCTCCTTTTGATGTAAGAACACAATTAATATGAAATTACCTATCAGTACTAGCCGAAGCGATCATCTGTCCCTTGGGGTCCCAGGACACTCCCTGCACAAACCCCTTGTGGTCAGTCAGAATGCTGCTGTATTTTCCCTTGTTTAAGTCCCATATGAGCAGCTTGTTGTCCACTGAGCCTGATGCTAGGTGCAAGGAGTTTGCACTCCAAGTTATGTCTAGGACATCTTCCATGTGGCCGCGAAGAGTCTGTGAGAAATAAGGAGTTTTGGAATAAGTTGGGGTTGGAGGGTTGAAAGAGTGGTGCATAGGTGAGCATAAATAGGTTAGTATTGGTGTTTATACTAAAATATACTTCCAGAATCTTATTATTTCAGAATCTATTGATCACAAGACTTTATTGTTTGTTTACAACAAACATCATCAGTGTTATCAGGTGAGCCTCAGATCAAATAAACAACCAAGACATACAGTGATGTGAAGCCGGTTTTGTAAACATGTGTGCACTTAGTGAGGTGCAGTTTAATTGTAGTGTCATAGTAAATGGTTATATTTGCATGCATATGAGCGTGTATGCACAGAATGGAGGTGTAGTTTTGGCATGCTTCACTATATTAAATTCCTACTACATGGTTGCCAACCGCGTCCTTGACAGAGGTGTCCCTGATTGCCGACCAGCACAGCTGTTTGAAATTTGGTAGTAAACCACCAAGGTCCCCTCTGTCGGGACACGGTTGGCGACAGTGTAGCAGGCACTTTATTCACAGTGCTCTGTATTGGTTTTTTATTTGGTCTGAGAGATGAGCAGTCTCTTCTAATGTACTCAAGTCTAATTCTATAAATTAGCCTTTCCAAATCCTATTAGCTGACCTACAAGTTCGGGACCAGATCTAGACTCACCTTATGGATAATCCAAGACTCCTTATACTGTTCCTCCATCTGCTCCAAGGCAGGTGCAGGTTCCTTATCAGTCTTCTTCCAGATAAATATGATGGACTCATCATCTCCTGAAGCCAAGTACTGGCCGTTAGGTGACCACCGCACAACGTTCACAGCTTTCTGGTGGCGTGTGAGGTCTGCAGCGACCTCGAGGTTCACTGACCCTGTGTCAGTTGTTGAAATGTACCAGATCTGGAAAATTTTATATGTACAATTGGACAACAATATAAATGAATGAATAAAATGCTATTTCACAGTTAGAAAACTCGAAATTGAGTTTATTTAGAACTAAAGCATCAGTTAGCAAGAGGATAATCATACCAAAACATGAGAATCAGTCCCTCCTGTGGCGAGTCGTAATGGTTCAGTTGAATCTGCTTTTGGCTGGAAGTCTACACTTAGTACGGGATCTCTGTTGTGCCACGATATTTCTGGGATAGCGAACTTCATATTTTTACTTCAGTTTTCCACTTTTTAACAAATATGTAAATTCCGCTCTGATTCTGAGCGTCTGTCACTTTTGGCGCTAATTTTTGCTTTTGTTTTTAAACTCTTTGACATTTAGAATTTTAGATAAAACTTTAGCTACATGGTATTTGGCTATGCTATATTTAATAGTTATAAAAGCAAGATTTGAATGTTTTCCATTTTCATATAAAAATAACGATCAATTGATCTATAAATAATAAATTTCAAACAAGGAAACACCAAGAATCACAACAAATCTCAATTTTCAAACAATAATCTTTTATACTGGCATTGATTTTTCTCTTGATTTCTGAACGAACGAGAAGGGTTATTTTGCTGGCAACGTTTTTCTACATTGACATATCAAAATTGACAGCTGCTCTTTCTTTCTTTGACGTTTGTTGATACCGTGCTAAACCAACGCCAAAATGGTTTGTGTTTTATCAAATTTTATCCTTTTGAATCATGAAATACGCTTACGAAAACGAACCAAATTATAGTGCAAATCTCTATCAATGTGTTCAAGATGTTAACGGAAGATGTATTTCATGGAGAACTTTGAAAATTTCAGGTGAACGTACCCAAACAGCGCAGGACTTACTGCAAAAAATGCAAATGCCACAAGACCCACAAGGTGTCTCAGTACAAAAAGTCCAAGGAAAGGCACGCTGCCCAGGGCAGGAGGCGTTATGACCGTAAACAGCAGGGTTACGGTGGTCAGTCCAAACCCATCTTCAAGAAGAAGGTAAGCGATCATAACCTATGAACCGGGTTGTTATCAGTTATTCTGAAGTCAGTATATATGGGTTACTTTATTGTAAATGCATTTAATAACACGTCGGTGAGTAGCTTTCGAAGGTAACCTACCTAACCTACAAATGTATCGTATTGTTTATACTTGTTGTAGTGAAAAAGTGATCTCCCAAAATCTTAATTCATGGTTACAAATTAAATCGTTTCTCGACCTGTGACCATAGAATCCTGAATCCGCCCCTAAGACGACCCACTGACCCAGGTTTTGTTCGATTTCTGTTGATAGGATACAATGATTTATTTTTGACCCACTACTATGAACGTTGCTAGCTGTAGAACTTCTCTTTGACTGCAATCAAATAATAACATTGTAATAAGCCTACTTCTATTAACTTAGAAATCTAAGGCCTGTATTACAGACAGAACCCCACTCGAAAACTTAAAACTCATTTAAAAGCCTTTGATTGAAGTAATGCTTGAGTCTTGAATGAGGTTCTGTAATATGGGCCTAAATGTATCAGAAATTGTTTAAATTCTTAGATTTAAGAAGTTATTGATTTTGTAAAGATTCACTGTACAACCTGTTTAAAATTCCGTACTTATGATACCTACAAATCCTATTTAGAATACAAGGAATCTGTCATCAAAATTGCCAAAAAATAAGGGTTTAAATCAATCCCTGTAACAATAGAGTACCTGTCTTATAAGTAAAGAGATTTATTACAATTGAATCATTCAACAACAATAACTAACCTAACATTATTCTATTCCAGGCGAAAACCACAAAGAAAATTGTACTCCGTCTTGAGTGCGCCGACTGCAAGGTGAGGTCACAGGTGGCACTCAAGCGCTGCAAGCACTTCGAGCTGGGAGGAGACAAGAAGAGGAAGGGACAGATGATTCAGTTCTAGGCTGGATAATAAATAAGTTTAACTAACTGAAGGATTTTTATTTGCAATCCCTACCTAATTGGTCAATAACATAATAATGTTTTTGAAACTTTCAAAGAGTAACTATGGAGTTTCTCGTCCATTCTTCTTCATCCGAAACTACCTTTTCGAAGGAGCAACTAAAATCAATTTGTAAATGTTGACGTTCAAAAGTGCCTTTTATTAAAGGCTCGTGCAGACCAGCGCGACGCGACGCGAGACAAAGACACCGCTCGTCGCGCGACGAGCGGTGTCTGTGTCGCGCGACAAGTTGCCCTGGTCTGCACAAGCCTTAAAATGGCCCACCTGAAATGTTATTTGACTTTAAGGGCCTATTTCACGGTGTCCGAATAGCCACTACTTACCGAATAAATTAAAAAATGGAACAGAATTTGTAGGATATTATCTGTCAAGTAAGTTAACGAGAACCTACTCTAAGGTGGTGAAACAGGCCCTAAGTGTAAAATTATGAGTTTTGAAATTCAGCTTTATAAAAATAATATTTACAATAAATTAAGTGCTAGCAGGCCCTAGGGAATATATTTCATACTCATTCCAAGTACACACATACCCTGAAAATAATTATTAAACTTCCATTATGGCAGTAATAAAGAAGAGTTCTTATTGCTGAATTTAGTTTTGTGGAGGGATATCTTTGTGTGCTACTTCATCATCATCCGCCTAGCCTTTTCCCAACTATGTTGGGGTCGGCTTCCAGTCTAACCGGATGCAGCTGAAAACCAGTATTTTACATGGAGCGACTGCCTATCTGACCTCCACAACCTAGTTACTAGGTAACACAATACCCCCTGATAAGACTGGTTGTCAGACTTTTTGGGCTTCTAACTACCCGTAACAGCTCAAAGATCTACAAATGACAGCCAGGACCAACGGATTAACGTGCTTTCCGAGGCACGGAGGGGTCTTGGTATGTAAAGATGATCACCCATCCACGGACCAACCGCGGCAAGCGTAGCTTAACCTGATCGATCGACCCGTGCGGCTGTTGTTACTTAGCCACAAGCCCCTCGTTTGTGTGCTACTTATAAAATCAAAAAGCTTAGCCTGGTTAGCTACAAAAATCTACCACTTCATTACAACGAAAAAAAACTATAATGTTGGTGCCCCTGAGATAATGGTGCCGATTCTCTTGTCACAAATGCCTCTAAACTAAACTAAAAATCACCAAAATTTAGTTTATTCCTGTCAAACGACGATTTCCCATTCTGAAATAGACTAAAGTGACACAACTTAACTATATTTTAGTTTGACAGCACTAAGATGGCAACGAGATATTAGTTTAGTGAAAATAGCAATTTTGCTATTCTGAATTTGACGTTTTTCACCTAAAATTTAGATTTTCTAACTAAATCTGACTATTTTTAATCGCGACTAAAAACGTGTGGAATAAAATTGGTTGTCATGAACTATAAATTCACACCAACACCTCGACTTCAAATGCAAAAACAGTACTGAATCTTTTTTTTTTCTTTTGCTTATATCTCGAAAACGGTGTGTCCAATCGCAAAAATAATGAAAATTTCGACCCCCTTTATAAAACCCTTAAACCCCTGACACTCTACATGTAGGTAATAATTTTTCTTATTTTCCATACAAAAAGTGAAAAATTCCATATAAAACACGACGAGGCTGCCCCCCCTGCGCGCCTCCGGCTCTAAAAAGATCACGTGGTTAGGTATCACGTGTGGAGTCGCGATTGTCAAATTCGATTTAGATGTGTCAAAATTATTTTTAAATTTAGAGAATTTATTTTGCAGAATAGCTATAAGATTCTCATAGTCAAAAGTAAGGATTTTTAGTGATAGTTTAGTTAGTTTAGTTCGGTGTACAAGAGAATCGGCACCAATGTAGGTGGTAAATACTAGGTACCACAAGTAAAACAAGATATTAAGGTAACATTTTATTGAAAAAATACATGAGCAATTTTAGAACAATTTCTTTATACTTGCAACTATAAAATTACATAGTTAAAGCTACCTGCACTTGTCTTTCAGATACATAAGCATTATACTAATACTTATTTTGTACAATTATAATTTTATATCTAGGCCTTAATTTATGATCAAAGCATACAGGATGTAAGGTGTCCAGCCTATTACAGACAGAGTACATTGATAGCAAAGGTTATTTCCCCAAAACCTTATCTAAAATATTTGGGTCCAGTCCTTCCAATTGCAGTTTTAACTTGACAGCTTGTAGAGGCACTCCGACATGCACCATTTTGACAAATCTGTCATATTCAGGATGTGCTTGCTTGCCTTCCACAACATCTGCTGTCTGGCTGGGTGCTTCAGGCTCCTTTGTTTCTTGGGCAGCTTCTGTGGTTGGTGAAGGAGATTCTTCTGTAGGCTTAGTATGAGTTGCTACTGTGGGTTCTGATGGTTTTTCAGCTGGTGTTGTTGTTGTGGTGTTTAATTCTGGTATGGATGAGAGCTGTGAAAAAAGGTAAAATGCTTAGATATGGTAACTATGCAGGGCCATTCATTAATAAATGTTTCAATTCGCAAATGTAGTTAGAAAATGAAAATATTGAATTTAAAAGTAAGAAAAAAAATAAATGGAACGGGCCATTTAGGGTCCAATAAGTTATCTATTATTGTCTCATAATATATGGGCAGGAGTATTTTAATTTTCGGTCAACATACTCTTGCCTCCAGCAAAACCATGGCAGCGTTAACTTTCTCCAGTTTCCTGTCGAAGGCCATCAGCTTCTGTTCACATCTCTTCATGAAATTGTTCAAGAACTGCACATTGGTCAGCACAAAGTGGTTCACAAACGCTAATGTCCGCTTCTGTTGTAATGCTGCTACCTGCAAGGGAAATAATGTTGACTGTTGACTTCATGGTTTATAGTTATTGTAAATCTTTTTGTGGGCTAAGATATATTGGGTGTGTAAGACCTAAACAACCCCATTCTGAGACCATGTTTGTGGGTCAAAGACAACTTGCTAAAACTACAGAATAGATAGAATAGAAATAGTTTATTGTCCAGGTAATACAGTAAGCGTTTACAGGTTAACACCAAGTTGAGACGACATGAGTAGCTTAAAATATTACCTATAGCTAGGTTACAAAATATTATTTACCAATGATGAGAATCTAGAATCATAGATTTTGTGAGTCGTTTGAACGAAGGTAAATTATGCGATTATTGACCTACCTTGGTTAAATCTACGTTTGCGAGCTCCTGGCTCATCATAGTTTCCTCCAGAGTCATGATTAGTTCTAGTCCACAACAAGATATCTTCCGAAATCAAAGCTTTGTGTAGAAAGGTGTTGATTTGCGTAAATTCGACGACGATCATAGAAAGATAAGCCTTTTGGCAAGCATGAAGATGTCAAGGCTTATATCAAACACATTTACGCATATTATTAGTATTTAGTTCACATTTCTTCTGAAATTCTTTTAGAAAAAAAATATCAACATGTCAACAGTTTGACATGGCACATATCAACAAATCTGACAGCAGCTCAGACAGCAGACAATAGAGAGACCAAAACAAAAATGTGAAAATTAGTTCTACGTAATATTTAAATGGTTCTGTTAATGTCAGAGTATTTTCCACCTTATCCATGGTTTTCTCCAAATCACCACCACTGCTGTTGAGGAACTCGGAGGAACAGCTATGGAACCGGTTAATAAAACAATGTTACCTACATTTTTATTGGGTATGTTTGACTATATAAAATGTACTCTGTGTGTCTGACAGACTGACTTTGACTTAACCCGCGTTTAGCCATGCCCATAGCTGGTAAGACCTTATCCTTCTTTCTGGAGCACCTCCTGTACTGATTAGATATAGTCTCCAGCTGTTTTGTTCCTTGCTTAATTTTGTTGGCTAAAATAGCTAGTGTCCAAATCTAACAAAAATACTAAAGAAGTGTGGCTTGACTGAAAAAAAAACTATTATTTGTCAACAAAAAGCAAGCTCTGTCAGTCACAAATTCTTAATTTTTTTAATTTTTCCATCTATTTCAAATAGATATTTATAAAAATGTCTGGGGAAGTTGTCGTTGACGCGTTACCATACATCGACCAGGGTTACGATGACCCAGGAGTCCGGGAAGCCGTAAGTAGTTGCACATAACCTTACACTATCTTTCAAATTCTTTCTTTTTCTTCCAGATAACTTGGTTTTAATAAAGCCTTACACAGTCTGTTCACTTCATTATCTCAGCTGTTAGGATACCATAACAAATTGTTCAAAAACGAGATTGTTATTTTTCTTGCTAGTTTACTTCACGAAATTTCCTTTATTCTACTCTCTTCAATAAATGTTTTTAACCCATCTTTAATACGTCATGGTGTCTTACAGGCCCTGGCTATGGTAGAAGAAGAATGTCGACGATACAGACCAACTAAGAACTATTTAGAAAATGCTGGCCCTGAACCCAGCACAGCATTTGAGACAGCGGCATTACAGAGAGAGATGGAGAGAGTGCAGCAGCGGTTACCTATGGAGCCCTTGTCTATGAAGCGGTAAGTAAAGTCCTAACCAACTAAAGTAATATTTAACTTTCAACCTAGTGCATGGCAGTAGCTCAGGTTAATCAGATGAATGCAGGATACAGAAAAACTTTGCTAGAATTAAGAATATTTTTTTCTTTTTGCCATAAGAAAAGTCATAAATAGTCTATGACTTTTTATGAAGTTCGTGCCCGGGCGTCGCCCGGGTGTATTTCTGACTTTTCCGGTGGATTTTCCAAAATTTTCTTTCATGCAAACAAGACAATTGTGAAAAAAAAAAAAAACATCCAAATTGGTGGAGCCATTCTCTAGTGATGATCTTTAATACTTGCGGCAATAGATTTTTATTTGTAGATTGTTTTTTTCTTTTTATAAGTACTCAAAATAAACTAAAGGTGAATCATGCCTAGTACTTTTTTTTTGTTATAAACTATTTGTGTGCCAAATCCTATTAGTTTATATATATTTATTAGTGATTTGAATACTATCTTGAATTCATGCAAGCCTAGTCCATTTTTAGGTTACTCTGAAATTTTGTACAGAAAATACAGTCTTGTATGACAATAACTTTTTTTTGCAACATCCGATAAACTAAGGCTACATTCTGCTCTAAATTAATCTCTGTCTACCTATCAAAACTACATGAAAATCCATTCAGTACTTCCGGGGATGTGTGCGACCAACAAACAGACAGACAACGGATTCTACTGTTTTATTATAATATGTATAGATAATAGTTGGGATAAAGCCGAACTTTTATTTAAAACAACCTCCTTTCTCCTTCAGTTATGAACTACCTCCACCACCAGCCGGCCGTCTCGGAGAGCCAACAGCCTGGTCAGAGTCCGTAGACAACTCCCACGCACAACTGTCTCATCAAGCCATCAGAGTTCTGAACTTGGAGCTACAGCTTCAATATGGATCAGAAGCATGGAGATCTTACCTCAACACATTGCAGGCGTTAGTGACGCGGTCACAGAATGTACATAGTCAGTTAAGGTTTGTAGATGGTTCTGATTTACCTGATATCATATTGTTACTTTTAGTAGGAAATGATTATTTATACAATCATAAATTCGTTGCATACAGTTGATCCAATCAATGCTAAGAAGTTTTTAAATGGCAACACTACAGACCACCTTATAAGAAAGTAAAATGATAATTATACTTTCATTTTTTTTTATGACAATACCAGAGGCTTTTTTTTTGTGGATTTATTTATTTAGTATTATAAACTTTTTAATATTATGTCTACCATTTTCCTATAACAGGAAACAAATTGCATCAGTGAACTGGGAGCGAAAACGTTCACAAACGGCGAGTGGCGCGAGATTACGAGCGCTGCGGCGGCGGTGGGCACAGCTCGTGTCAGACAACTATCGGCTCGAGCGCGCCATTATGCAGCTCGAAATACAGATGCAGAAGGTAATTTTTAATTTAGGGCTTACTGAGCACTGTGCCAAGCGTGTTCAATGTAACTGCAGTGAAGGTTACCATCTAGTTTGATAACTTGGCCTTTGGTCTCCATCTAGCTAGAAACTGATGTGGACAACTTTTTTACAAATGGTCCTTGAAAAGTGCCCTGCCTTAATAAATGCTTTTGATAAACCAGCAATACATAACCAAAGGCTACTTTGCAGGCTAAGGGAGAAGCAACTGCTGACGATGGTGAACCAGCAGATTTGGAAGCTGTCAAGAACTTGCCAGACAAACTCAACTCTGAAACTGAGAAAGAAGTTCAAAAGAAGATTGAGGACATGTTTGCCGATTAGTTTTAAGTTTTATTATAGGAAGAATAAAGTATTTGAGTGTTTCTGAATGAAATAAATAAATAA
This sequence comes from Agrochola litura, assembly GCA_949152395.1. Taxonomy (NCBI): domain Eukaryota; kingdom Metazoa; phylum Arthropoda; class Insecta; order Lepidoptera; family Noctuidae; genus Agrochola; species Agrochola litura. Next base: position 23,310,910 of record OX424495.1, on the reverse strand, counting down.
TTCTACATGACTTTTTATGAAAGCAAAATTTTTCGACGTTTATGTCATTTTCCAATACAATAAACTGGATACACTGGTTAACATTTTTGAATTTCTCTTTTTCGTCCTTTGGTTCGGGATCCTTTGGTTAGGCTCCTCTTGGTATTACTAGTACAAATAAAGAAATCCAACAAAAAGGTAATTGTGAATGCATTCGTAAAAGTTTTGCTAAATGTAGTAAATGCTGATCGCATTATTTTTTTGCATTCGATTGTCATTTGTCGTGATCTGTCAATTTAGTTTTTATTTTATTTAAAAATGGCGGACGATGCGTCGAGCAGTAGCGGTTGCGCCGGCAATTTAATAGATAACTCAATAAATCAAGATGAGTTGATCATGAAACAACAGCGTGAGATAGAGAAAGAGGTGAGCATCGTTAAATTATCCAATTCTAGTGCGAGATAGTCTCTATTTTCAGTGAAATCATATTACAACTTTGACATTGTGTTGTGTTTGTTTTGCAGATATCGGAAACGATACCGCTTGTGGGTGAACTTGAAGCATTGTCGTCATTAGAAAAGGAATATAACGAGGATCCAGTGTACCTGTTAAAAGTAAAAGATTTGTCCTCTAAATATAAGTATATTAGGAGAACGCGGCCGGACGGCAACTGTTTCTTCCGAGCGTTTTCCTACGCGTATTTAGAACATCTACTGACGGATAAGAGTGAATTCGATAAGTTTTATGAAATAGCGAAGAATTCCAAGGAGATTCTTGTCGCCTTAGGGTTCTCACAGTTCACAGTGGAAGACTTTTATGAGACGGTGAGTTTTTTTTTTCATTATTTTTCGAGGTTAAATAGTTACTGTTGTTGTTTTCCAACGCCTACATCTTTGTACCTGTCTCAATACACTGAAACATCACAATTTAAAAAATGATGTCGAACCATCTGATATTGTGCTTGTTGTGGTATTACTAAAGACATGCTAGTGTTCAACATGAGAAAGAAATCATTATCATAATGTATAAGCAGAAAAAATATACCATTCTTACAGTTAATGATTAATTGTGGTTCTGGCCTGTATTGCTTAACAATCTACTCCAAATACTCTACAACCAGTCTTAAAATGTACCATTATTTAAATAAAAAATATTGTATGCCAAACAGTTCTATGTGATATGACATACATAGTCAACAGAACTTTGGCATAGGTTTTCATGGTTCACCGCATCCCACTTCTGTTAGACTTGTCTTAAGCTTTCACCTCTATATATTTTTATCCAACTACCTTTCAAGGTGATTTGCGAGACTCTTATTTCTTACTAGAATAAAAATACTGAAATAAATAGAATAATGAGTGCATTGATGACTAACTATGCAGTTGCATGTCTTTAATTTGATTGATTATGATTTTTAAAGGTCTTTATTAACATACAGGTAAACACAAGTTAACAAAAAGATTTTATTCTAAATGTAAACTTTGTCACTTCTGTTTGTTTACGTAGGGTTTGCAGACTCAAATTTTCAATTAAACTATAAGCTGCCCAGTCCCCTGATGTGTCATATCCACTGGCATATCTTTAGCAACTTGCTTCTAAGAGGTTATTTTAAATTCCAGTTTATGGAAGTGGTACAACGAGTTGGCGAGCAAGCAGGGGGCTTGCCAGACTCCCTAGGATCAGTCAGAGCCGAGTTGCATGACAAGTTCAACAAGCAGGGCTACTCAGACTACATCGTGGTGTACCTGCGTCTCGTCACCTCCGGACAGCTGCAGACGGAGAATGATTTCTACCAGAACTTCATCGAAGGACCACGCACTGTGACAGAGTTCTGCAGACAGGTATGTCTTGTGGTTTTATTAAGTTTACTTCGTCAACAATGAAACATTGAAGTGTTTAGTTAGACTAGAATAATTTGCATGAAGCAAGAGAAGTCCTCAGCACACAAATGAATGACCATGGCTACTAGGCTTGCTTTGGACTTTGCAATGGGCCACTTATTTATGTTGCCAATGGCTTAAAAAAAAGATTCATAAGATCTTTGAAAATATTTATTGATTTAACATTGGTTGTTTTCAGGAAGTGGAACCAATGTACAAGGAGTCTGATCATATTCACATAATAGCACTGAGCAATGCACTGAACGTCGGCGTCAGAGTGAAATACATGGACCGCGGCGAGGGAAGCCAGGTTAGTAAGGTATTTATCGAAAACATACTTATTTACCCTTTTATTCTTTCAAACTAGCTGCATAGGCCTAGGATGGTGTGTCGTCATCGCCAAGCCATCTATAAATAAGGTAAATCTTGACTCTTCAAATTATGGTGTGCCTAATTTTCTATCATTCTATACTCAACCAGCTAGAAAAAAGAAACTATCAACGCCTGTATATGCCCCAGCTGTCACAGAACCAACCTTTGATTTATCTGCTGCAGGTCGACAAAATAGCGAATTAGCGTAACTAGGTAATTATAAACTTAGTGTAGGTTTTATTAACGTCGGATGATTTATGCTAGGTAGTGCCGGGTCCGAGTTGTGGCGAGTATGAGGCAGAGGAGAGTTCCAAGTGTGAAATGGTATGAAACATTTGTGTATAGTAGTTTAAGCTACACATTGCGGTACAGGACCGCAGCGATTTCGCCGTACAGGCGTACACACGTGCGCACCTGGCCACTCTGGCGCACAATCGTCTCGCCTAGTTGAAGTCCGGTGTACGTGCGGTGCGATGCCGGAACGCATCGTGTGGCATACCATGGATATTTGTATGTAACGTCACAGCGGCACCTCTCGGACGCCGCGTTGCGTCGTGTGGTGGACCGGTCCTTACGGCTCGAACTCGGCATTATTCTAGAATAAATCATCCAATATACGTTATCGCGATCACAACGCTGCCACCACAAAGAGATGTTTGGACACTGCATCATTATTTTGTTGATCCTGGAACTAGAACGCCATACAGCAATTACACCAAAAAAAAAAAATACCTCCATCGATCCAGTGCGCGGTGGCCATCGAACGCGGCTGTGCATTTATCATACAAGTTATCCGATACTAATTTTTTTAATAATATGTGGAATGTCGAAATTCAAGACTCCTGTGTTGATAACACTAAGGTTCAGGGTAGCATGAAACGTGATTGGAGATTTATCTGTTACAAAATACGCAGATGCTGTCGTTGGAGGAACTGTAAAGGTTCTTAATGTTTAAATAGGTGTTATTTATTTTGCTTATTTTCCTTTGACTGCCATTTAATTCAGCTGTCGAAAACATCGTGAAAACTAACTCCATGTGCAATTAAGTTTAAAATATATAATTAATTGTTGTTGTTGTTTTAGTAGCGATAATATTCCGAAAAGAGAATTTGTAAAATAAGTGACTGTACAAAATAATGCTTCTTCGTGAAAAAAGGAACAAGCATTTTTATACTATAATTTTATATAGAAAACTAGCGGACCCGACTGATGTCCTGTCCGAACAGCGCCCCCTATCGGGTCCAATTGTATTTTCAAACCATCCAGGGACCCACTCAAATATACACACAAAATTGAATCCAAAGTGGTCCAGCCGTTTAGGAGGAGTTTGGTGACAAACACATTTACAGAAGAATTATATAATAAAGATAAGCATAGCATAATCAGCCTATAATGTTCCCACTGCTGGAACACAGGCCTCCTCTCTGTGATAGGGAGATGGGCCGTAACCCACCACGCGGGCCCGGTGTGGGTTGGTAGATGTCACTTGTCTTCGAATTTTTGGTTCTAGGACATGCCGGTTTCCTCACGATGTTTTCCTTCACCCCTTTTGAGAGCAGAGGTGATAGCCTATAATGTTCCCACTGCTGGAACACAGGCCTCCTCTCTGTGATAGGGAGATGGGCCGTAACCCACCACGCGGGCCCGGTGTGGGTTGGTAGATGTCACTTGTCTTCGAATTTTTGGTTCTAGGACATGCCGGTTTCCTCACGATGTTTTCCTTCACCCCTTTTGAGAGCAGAGGTGATGAAATAATGTACACAAAGTAAAGCGCCTGTCAGGATTCGAACCTACGACCTACAATTCGTAAGTCGCGGCCGTTACCACTGGGCCACCAGACCACTGCTTTACCTCATTTTAATCTTTGTTACTGAAAGTAGGTCTTCAACATTAAAGAACTCAAAAAAACTCAAGGCATTTAATTCAAATAAACTAATTACAGGCACTTTTGAATTGTCAAGGGGTCGGTCAGTCAGAAAGATGAAGCTAGTTGCCCATTCCAAAGCGTAGTAGGTACCTATGGAGAAGAACGGGCAAGAAACTCCACGGACACTTTTAAATCAAAATATGGTTACAAAATATTGGTGTTGAAGTTATGTGAGAACGATGCAGAACGTTAAAAGCGTCCGTAATAGAAAATAAAACAAATAATACAATTCAAAAATTAAATTAAAATAAGCCGTGGCAGCTGAGATGACCAATCAGCGCCCGTTCACGAACATGACGCATGGATTAGCAACATTCAGCTGAACCATTTTGAACGGAGCTAAATGATCCAACACACACGCCACCGTCAGCGAGACATTAGAGTGAGCATGACTTACTCTCAGCCGCCAGGGCACATTCAAGCCAATGAAAGACGTACCTAGTAAATGGTAGCTTTATAGTAGGTACATAGTACTCACACATGTGTTATGCAATTATACTAAGCTAAGGGATTGAATTTATACAATGCAAAGATAGTTTTTGAAATCTTCAGCAGCTCCAACAGTATTTTCAAATGCTAATCAATTGATTAGCACCACAGGGCGCATAAACTAATTAGTTTATGCGCCCTTGTGGAGCAGGACCAGCGTTCGGCCAAGTATTTATCTAATAACTTATAATATGCTTGGCTACATAGTGTGCGTTTTATATAAGATTAAAATTTCGTTTCATACAGTTGAAGTATGTGAGGAGGTATTTTATTGTAACATTTTATTGTTTACGCTGGTCCTGCTCCACAAGGGCGCATAAACTAATTAGTTTATGCGCCCTTGTGGAGCAGGACCAGCGTTCGGCCAAGTATTTATCTAATAACTTATAATATGCTTGGCTACATAGTGTGCGTTTTATATAAGATTAAAATTTCGTTTCATACAGTTGAAGTATGTGAGGAGGTATTTTATTGTAACATTTTAAACAGTACCCTATGAAAGATGAGTCCACTTTAGCCAGCCTGAAACCCGGTTGAACTAATTGGCCCCTATTTCTAGTGATATAATTGTGTCTTGCACCTCTTTTACTAAAGTAAATTTTTCCTTACGTACATAATGTTTTCATATATATATTGACAAGGTAGCGTCATGATGTTAATATCTTTAAACAGTTCCCTTAGAGAATCGCGCCTGCGGAGGCCATATATGGCTCTGATGGCTCTTTTCTGCAGAATAAAAATAGACTCAATGTCTGCCGCCCGACCCCATAGTAAAATACCGTACGACATAATACCATGAAAGTAACTGAAATAGACTAGCCTCGCGGTATCTACATCAGTAAATTGACGGATTTTTCTCACAGCATATGCTGCTGAACTTAGACGTCCTGAAAGGGATGTTAAATGAGGACCCCATTGAAGCCTTGAGTCGAGCGTGATCCCCAGGAAAACCGTTTTATCGACAAATTCTAGTTTCTCTTGAATCAAAACTATCTCACAATTACTACTTTTGACATTTGGTAAAGAAAATCTTATGCATTTAGTTTTTTTACCATTTAATACTAAATTATTAGCAGTGAACCAATTTTGGACCTGCAGTAGGGTGTTATTAACGTCGTCAAGATAAGATGCACGTCTATTAATTTTAAAAATTAAGGAAGTATCGTCAGCAAATAACACTATTTGTGGTTGGGTTTTTAACAAATGGGGTAGATCGTTAATATATACTAAAAAGAGAAAAGGACCCAATATTGATCATTGTGGTACACCCATTTTTACTTTTAAACCTAGTGAATTGACACCATTTATTTGAACTTGCTGCTGTCTATCATTTAAATAGGATTTTATTAAACTGAGCGCAAGTTTTCCAAGTCCGTAATGCTCAAGTTTCGAGATTAAGGTTTCATGGACGACGCAATCAAATGCCTTGGAGAGGTCACAAGAAATTCCTATGGCGTCTTGGGTCTCTTCCCACGCCGTAAATATGTGCTTTAATAAGGTGACACCGGCGTCAGTCGTACAACGTCCCTTCCATACTGTTGATCATGTAAGATTTTATTGGTGTTAAAATGATTGAGCATTTGATTAAGCATTACTTTTTCAAACACCTTGCTGAAAACCGGCAACACTGATACGGGTCTATAGTTATTGGTGTTTTTACTGTCCCCGGATTTAAAAAGTGGTATTACCTTACTATAAGATCATTAGATCAGGGAAGACTCCTTGATCCACACACAAATTAAATATTAAGGCTAAGTACGGCGCTATAGTCTCAATAATGGAGGTACAAACTTTGATAGACATTCCCCATAGATCTTCGGTTAATTTGATCTTAATTTGCTTGAAAGCTTTTATTACTGTTATGGGGTTTATATATTATGTTTGAATTTAAATTCAATCGGGCAGGATGAAACGTTTGCTCTTAATAAATCAATAGTTTCACTAGTTTTAAGTGGGATACTGGTAAAGAAATTTACAAATTCTTGAGCAACTTCTTTGTTATCGCTTATGAGACCACGTGAAGTTTCTAGTGTGAAATCATTATTGTCTTTTATTCCTGTTAGTCTCGTCATTGATAATTTTCCATGAACTTGAAAATTAACTTAATGTCTGTATTCCAGGTGATAGCACACGACTTCCCCGAGGGTTCGAAGCCGCTGGTGCACCTACTGTACCGCCCCGGACACTACGACATATTGTACGCGTGATCGTGTAACGCCCCTCATAACCTCTTACGATAATAAAGTTAATTATCTTACGTAGCTGCCTATTTTATTTACTTGCTTCGTTCTTATTTCCCGTTACAAATGAATACCTACCTAATCCTAATTTCAAGCACTTCTTTTATATAATTTTAGACCACCAGGAAGATCGTTTTCGTATGGTAATCATGATTTATTTACTATTAGATTTTGCAAAAAACCGATAAAAAAATACTAAGTGAAAAATAACTTTTATTTTGGAAGTCGGTGTCTTTGGATTTGTATTTTCGTTTTTAGGATTCCGTACCCAAAGGGTAAAACGAGACCCTATTATTAAGACTCCGCTGTCCGTCTGTCACCAGGCTGTATCTCATGAACTGTGATGGACAGTTGAAATTTTAACAGATGATGTAGTTCTGTTGCCGCTATAACAACAAATACTAAAAACAGAATAAAATAAATATTTAAGGGGGCTCCCATACAACAGACATGATTTTTTTGCCATTTTTATAGATAATGGTACGAAACCCTTCGTATGCGAGTCCGACTCGCATTTGGCCGGTTTTTTTGCCCAACCCTTCGGGGAAACAAGGCGTGATGTTATGTAGTTGTGGTATCTACCTACCCTAGTCAAATTTGTAAACCACTACTTTGTCAGGAAGTTATTACAACATACACTAGTGGCAATGGCAAAATACATTTTATTGAAGTTAACTCTAAAACTACCCATGCAAAGTTAATACAATTTATATGGGACCACTGCAAAAGTTTTCTTTACCAAAGCACCAAATGAAAAAATAATTTTCAATATCGGTCCACAATTGCAAGGGCAGGTCCAGGGGAGGGGGAGCTGTAGCTGATGAAGAAAACGGTCTACTACCGAGACGGAATTAGGTAAGGTGGGCTGCATCAATTGGGTACCCCAGTTGTATTAAAATTTTAATACAACTGGGGTACCCAATTGATACAGCCCTCTGTACATTATAAGTAACAACAGCCACACGGGTCGATAGACCAGGTTAAGGTACGCTTGCTGCGGTTGGTTCGTGGATGGGTCATCATCTTTACATACCGAGGCCCCACCGTGCCTCGGAAAGCACGTTAAGCCGTTGGTCCCGGCCGTCATTTGTAGATCTTTGATAGTTGTTACCGGTCGTTACAAGCCCAAGTCTGACAGCCAGTCTTACCAAGGGGTATCGTGTTACCTAGTAACTGGGTTGTGGAGGTCAGATAGGCAGTCGCTCCATGTAAAATACTGGTATTCAGCTGCATCCGGTTAAGACTGGAACCCGACCCCTACATAGTTGGGAAAAGGCTCGCATAACATTACTAAAGTGGGAAATGCGGTCATAGTATCATAAATGAATTAAAAACATAAAATAATTCTTAACATTCTACTTTTATCTGCTGAATGGCTTAGAAGAAACCGTTTGCTAATGAGAAGAAAATTGGGGAATTACATTTACAGCATACAAGAATTAAATAAAAGTCTAAATACGACAAAATTGAATATATTGAGACTTCAATTACCATCAATATTGCATATCATTACTAAAGGGAATGCGGTCACAGAATCACAAATGAATTAAAAACATACAAAATATTTCTTAACATTCTACTTTTATCTGCAGAAATAAACGCCGTCGGGTTCCCGGCGGGGTTTCATTCCCGCGAAAAACGCTTTTATATCCTCCTCCTTGACAACCTCTTTCCTGTCTTTGAAACTCTTAAGGAAGTCGAGTAATTTGTCCCTCATTCTATTGTACTCTGTAAGGGCGTTTATTTGCTGTATCCTGTCTAAAGATGAGAGCGCCTGCATACCTTTCTCATACTGAGAAGCTCCACCGGCCACATTCTCTTTGCCCAAGCTTTCATAGGCAAATACAGTATCCTCCAAGTCGGTTAGAAACAGTACCTTCAGATCTTTGTACATTGAAAGACATTCACCACACGTGCACAGTTTTTGGCGGAAGTTAGAAGGCCAGAATGTAGCTCCCTTGTGGATTCTTTTCAGATCTTTGGGTCTCACACATTCAAACTTGGCCTTCTTTGAAAAACTATCGTCTGTTAAATCAGTGCTGAGTTTCCGTTTATGTTCTTTTGCGTTTTCTGTGACAGTAGGCACTTCATTTTCATCTTTTGATGGCTCAGTTTTGTTTGTGCTATCATTATCGTCACTAGTTTTTAATTCACTATCATTGGCTGTGTCACCAATTTTAGATTTTTCTTCAACTGACTCATTTTCGAGTTTGTCTTCATTTACTTTAGTTGCTTCTGTATCATTGACATCTTTATTTCCGGAATCGTTTGTAGGATCATCAACTTTACTTTCCTCATTTTGGGCAGTATCGTCACTCATTTCAACATCTTCTGTACTAGGTTTATCATTAGATTCAGCAGTGCCTTCTGCCTTTTCAGGTACTTCATTATCAGGTTTGTTTTCACTGGCACTCATTTCAATATCAGACTCTTTAGTTTCAACATCGTCAGTAGCTTCCTTAATTTCTGTTGATTCGCTGGTAGGTTTTTTAGTTTCTTCTGCAGATTCCTTTCCTTTCGCCCCATTATCTGTTTCTAACAGTTCGTCAATAGCATCCATCACCGAATCAGTCTTCTCTTTAGTATTTTCCTTTGCATCTTTTTCAGATTGTGACGTGTCTGGTACTTCAATGTTACCAGTAGCGGTTTCGTTCTCAACAATTGGTTTTTCTTCAGATTTATCTGCACTTTCTTTTTCCTTTCCTTCAGGTGACTCTTCCTTATTTGTTTCAACTTCGTGCTTTTCCTCACTATCTTCAGATTGTTCCATACTTTCTGCAGTGGCTTTTTCTGGCTTTTCTTCTGTAGCCGAGTCTGATTTTTTTTCTGAAGTTGGATTCTCAGCTGTGAGTGCAGTAAGGTCATCTAGAAGTTGTTGCTCCGTTCTTTCACTGGTGTCAGTTTTATTTTCTTGTGCATTGTCACCGTCACCATCTTCTTCGCTTTTTGATTGTTTACTTATTTGTTCTTGTGTTTCAGTCTGTTCTTTTATTGTTTCATCTGCCTTCTCCGGCTCATTGTCAGCACTCTCCATTTTTTCATCTGTGCTATCTACGTTTTCTAGTTTTTCATCTGAGCTTTCAGTTTTTTCAGGTGATGTATCATTGTTCTGTTCTGGATCAGTTATAGGTGTATTTTCTGCTGCAACTGATTTCTCTAAAGTATCTTCACTTGTTTCTTTTTGATCCTTATCATTATTTGAGTCTTCAGACTCAGTCTTGATGCCTGGTGCATCAGTTTTAGCTGATTCATTTGTTTCAGTAGTCTCCGCAGATTGTTCTTCTTGCTCTGTTGTCTTACTTTCAGTATCTAAATCCATTTTACTATCATCAGTGTTTGGCTTTTCTTTTTCTTCAGGATTTATTTCTGATGACTCAACAGTACTTAACTCATCCTGTTTTGTTTCCTCGTTTGTTTCAGCAGCAACACTGTCATCAATTGCTTTGTTGTCTGTACTTTTTTCTTTGTCACCATCCATTTCAACATGCCCATTAACCGTGACACTAGTAGTTTCATTTTCAGTTTTATTTTCTTCTAAACCGTTGACCAATTTCTCCTCTGAATCCCCATTGCAAAGACTATTGTCAGCGGACTTAGCATCACCATTAACAGTTACAATATCCACATCTCCTGCCTCAACAGTAACTGCAAATATACTGTAATCATGTAGAAACTCATTCTTCTCCATACAATTCTTGCAGACCATTTCTGAGTATTGATCATTGGCGGGTACAACAGCTTCTAGATGTGATGCATGGAGCCAGTCCTCGCAGATGATGCACTGGATCATGTCATCCTCAATTGTTGACTCTGGGTCTGGGTAGGGCCGTTGGCAAGTGCAGTAGAGTCCACTGAAGTTTTGGTTATAAATATTCTCATCATTGAGTTCAGATTTTTCTGCGGTGAATGTGCAAGGGTGGGAGTTGAACTTCGGGTTGCCACAATCACATCTGAAGTTTCTTTTGGTGTATAGCTCAATGAGTTCATGGTTCTCGTGACAATTTAGGCTGCATGCCAGGCAAACTCCGGCTCTCTTCGTAGGGTCCACCTTAGCCTCAGTGCAGCATGTGAGGCAAGCATACAGAGCTTGTCTTTTGATGTAGCCCTTAAACAAAACAAATGGTTTTGATTAGCCTATTTGCAAGTAATTTGCTATGGTCACTTACTAGTAACAGAAAAGTTTGAAGAAACTCTAAGAAGTATCAGAAAACTATTAACTCGAAGTATATGTAGATCAGTAATAAATTATTTTACTTTAAAAATGATTGCTTTCACTTATGCTTATTTATAAATCTTAATAGAACATCTTATTTGATAAGTAATGGTTACAAGGTTGACGTTTTTTAACATTGCAGAAATAAGATCAGCAAATATGTACATATCATGGTTTTAGGAGAAGTGTTTCAGTGTTATTTCATTAATTTAATTTAAATTCAATTCTTCTATTAGGTATTTAACCCACATTTTATAGATGAAATATAACCAAGTAATGAAGACTCCAACTAAAACATTTCAACTTGTTTATTTACTTAGGTCATTTGAATTCAAATTCATAACATTTTATTTCACATAAGTGCCCTTGTAGGTTTACAAGGGCACTTATGAAACATCAGAAGCTAGGTGCACGGTTCCAATTGGTCGCTTCCTATGGAGAAGAGCCAGCAAAAAACTCCACGGTTACTCTTTTAAAAATAAATGGTTTTTATAATGTTTTCAAATTAGTGTTAATAGGTATGAGAGGACAGTGTAGACCTATCAACAAGTACCAGGTACTTGGCAATATAGAAAATGGTCCGCAAGTCTACAGCCACATTCACAAAATCTAAAAGAAACTATTTAAAAGATAAATAAAATTATAAAAATAAGGACCTATTTAAACCAAATGACATGATTGCCACTACAGCTGTAACAAATGTAATTTGATAAAAAAATATAGAAAATTGTAGGATTAGAAATGTAGATCTATAGCTTCATGCAACACTTATTATAACCTCTCTTAAATAAAAGGAGAAAGTAGTTAGTTACCCATATCAATTTACAGTATGTTTGAAACCAAATACCTTGGTTATGTACTTCCTTAGCAAATAGTCTGAAGATGTGTTGACAATAAGCAGATATTTTGTTTGACTTCAATGAAGTGATTAAGTTTTGAATTACAAGACAAAATCTTGCCCAAATAAATATCTTTAGGTATTCTTTGGGTATTTCTTAGACAAAACAGTAAATATATCTATTGCATTCTACATCAATTTGGGTAGTAAAGTCACACATTTGAGTTCCTTTGTATTCTCGAGCATATTGTTCTTTTTGTATCTCATTCCATATTGTAAGCGCGTTATAAGGATTTATTACGTGTGTAAGGGTTTCAAGTTGAATAGAAGCAAGATATAACGATAACAAGTTCTCAAAAGAGTAATTAAAGAAGAAGGTGCGTACTAACGAGAAATAATTCCGTTGCAACGTCAATTTCCCCACGCCATGTTAGTAAAATTCTATGAGTTTTTAAGACAAAAGAAAGGCTTGTCTACCTTGGAATAAGTGCAGTTCTTGTCGTCAGACGCTCCTAGAACAGCGTTGGCGTCTTCTTCGAAGTCCTGTTGCTCTTGCAAAACATCCATCATCGTTACAACTTTGTCCCCATCACATTCCGCCATTTCGGCGTCTTCGGCGATATTGACGCCGTCTGAAGCCATTGTTACACTTCAAGAAGATAATTGAGAGGTATTAAATGAGGTGAAAGGATAATACGAAAACTACCAAAAAAGCCGGTTACAATAAGCGCCAAGGATTTTATCGACAAGTGAACCGACTGATCGGCGAACGGAACGGAAGGGAAAACGGAATGTAGCTGACATATGTCAATGTTGCTAGTTGTTCGATAAGCAGATTCAAAAACAGAGTATGATTGATAACGTTTATTATCAAATGGCAACATATTCAGAAACAAAGTTTGGCTCGAAAACAAAACCCTTTATTTGCGATGCATTGCATTTTGCGTGCATTCTGAACATGGGCAACATTGCAAGTGAACTAAATTATTGATTATGAAATGCAATATCATAACACCGAATATTTAGTTTTAGATTAAAAAAAGTATTTGGAAACTTTCCAAATGTCTTTTTTTACACAGGTTTTAGGTGTAAAAAGGTATTTGGTTACAAGACAAATTACACGACTTACAAGGTTACAATATCATATTCAGTGTTATAATTGCTATTCTAGTTCACTAGTTAGCGATATTTCATATTTATAGGTAAATATTTGACAGCTATTTGCGACGTTGCCACTTTTTTCGCACTACGTCCGATCCATATCCGAGAAATATCGGTCTGAAGTAGCTATATTACAATTTGTATGAAGGTTTGTGCACTACCTACTACGAATAATAAAAGTAAAGTTTGCTTGACTTTTATTATTCGTAGGTGCACTAGATCCAATCTTTATCCGTTCGAATTTAGAACATTCCCAATTCCGATTGAATTCTGTACTCTAATTGCGTAATGCACGATCAATCACAATTTGATTCGATTTGAAACAGATTGCTAATCGATTGCTTCATAAGTTGGAAAAAAAAATCTGCTCAACAACGTATATAACGCAATGAATGTTGTTGAACTGTCAAAATGAAACAAATTTGTCACAATCGTTTACGAAAATAAGTTACGCAATTAGGGTACTGGTCTTGAATTCGGATTTGGATCGAACGTGGGTAGTGCGAAACCGCTCTGCAAGTCGTCCACCGCCAGCTAACCTAAGTTAGTTTGCAGTTAGTTTAACTCGTCAGTTTTTCATACATGTACGTCCAACCACATGTATGAAACACTGGCAAGCTAAACTAACTGCAAACTTAGTTTAGCTTACGGTGGAAGGCTCGCGCTAGAATAAACGCTCTTAATATTTTTTCAAAGATAAATAAAAGTCAACCAAAGGGATGCATAAATGAAACAGGAATTATATAGTAAAATACTTTATGTAGGTATTATAAAACTAATAATAATGCAGCAACAAAATGAAAATATATCAAACTACATTAAAATTAATTAAAGTAGAAAAGGTACATCTAAATTCTTATGGCCATTACCAATGTAAAGAAACCCTGCCTCAGGCGTTCTCACTTTATGGAAGAACATCATTCCGGGCCAGTAGAGACTTTTTAAACAGGCCAATGACCCGTTCTGTTCCAACGAAAGGTTCCAACAGCCACTTGGAATGTCCTGATCGATGGAATCGAGAAAGTCCATACTATAGTTATAATCTTGTCTTGTTAGTAGGTTGGTGTTCCAGCGGTGTTGAGCGGGTCTGATGTGGAGGTAGGACTTCAATAACTTTGCTTCAGAAGCATTCAAACCGTAATAATTGGGGCTTATAACGACAGTACCATTCGGCTGCTTGATCAACTGTCCTCGAGCACATATTTCAGCTTCGTCACATATGTTGCTGATTGTGGCAGCCAAACGACTTTCCTCCTTTATGATCTTGCATCTTTCGGGATCATTTTCATCCAACGCTTCGTCCAGGACCTTTACTTTTAGAGATGGATCCCCTCTAAACGGGAAAGTAGTCAAAAAGGCCAGCTGTTTGTACTTCTTTTTCGCTTTAGGCAGCAGGCCCCAGAATTTGAAGTCCGTGGTGTAAAAATATTTTCGATCTAATAAAGCGTCGGTGTTGATGCCGACGGCAATGTGGTAGTCAAATTCTACGGCGTACATCTGCCCCCAGTACTGCATGTGTGTGAAGTGATTCTCTAATTGTAACAAAGTCAAAGAATTTTGGAGTACAGATATCAGTTCATTGGTCATCATCATACCGTTTACGTTTATGTATTCCTGGTATTCCCAGAGCTTGTGGACATTCATTTTCAATATTTATATGGAATAAATTGCTTAGATATTGAAAAATGAAGTTTATTTTATTTACTTGACAGTCAACGATTTATTTTTAAAATCAGTATGGTTGCTTCACCTTTTTAGAATAGTTTGTATTTGATCATTCTAGCCATACAACCTTCAGATAAAACCAAATTCAGACAAATTATCCAAATCTGAGTTTTCAGTCGTCAGATTTAGGGAAAGACCACAATTTCTCCATCAGATTACACACGATCATACGAACATCAAAGGCTCTGAAGATCACGTTATTTTTGGTCCATTTTGGAAATCTGAAAGTGGATCCCTGGCCGCGGGGATATATTTTCGGTATTCTCTCATCATTTACCTCTCTCGCCTACTCAGCGACTTTTAACATTTTTCACCCAGCATACTGCTTGCTCAAAAACAAGAATCGTTCAAAGCGGACTACTCTGTAAAATATTATGCGTGGTCATAGTCTTAAGATACATAATAATGTAAAATAAAATAAAAATGTACGCGTTGATTTGAGAACCTCCTCCTTTTTTTTTCGTCGGTTAAAAACCCTCTGGGCTCCCTTACCAACAGACATTAGGCTGTCAAACTAATTTTAACTGTTGTGACTGCGCACTAAAAAAAAAGTGGTGGCACTCCGGGGGATGCCGACAGAAGTGAAATCTTGAACAAGATCGCCTTGGTGGAAGAAAAATATTTGAATAGAACATTGGTCCGTAACCTTATCTAAATAAAGAGCACAATCGCGTTTACAAAAATGAGGTGTCGTCTTGGTGTCGCGAAATCCAAGGGTTTAGTCCCATCTCAAAAATGCCCAACGGGCCTAAAGAAGTTTTCACCTCTATAACAACAACCAATCAAATCATTTGAAATAAGTTTGACGGTCTGATAACTAATATTTACTGAAAATAATCAAACTTATTTGATGCTATTTTGCATTAGTACTTAACTACTAAAAGGGGTGATAGACGCACGAGCAAGCGGAGCAAGTAGGTACGTGTACTGATAGCTCGGCGACCTTTCTCGCCCGTGTGTCATGCTAAGTACGCGTACTTCTGAGTAAGTTCGTCGGCGATCCAACAGGTTTGAAATTTTGCTCGAAGCCTGCCTTGGTTCTTATTTTCGTACTTACGTTTGTTATCGCCGCGAGTTGCGAGCCGTCGCCGCGTCGTTTTGTTTTGACATTTGTGTAATATTAGTTTAATTTGGTTCAGGAAATTCGACAACATCTCGATACAGTGAGCAAGCTTCACGTGTGTCACCGACGTCGAGTCGAGTAAGTTCGCGAACTTAAAAACTGCGTAACTACCCAATGATATTATTTATATTACGTCATTGTAACTACCTACTTTAAGTTCGCCCGTCTATCACCCACTTTAGAATCACTCAATTTTTTTGCATAATTTATGGTTGTGTAACAATAATACTTACCTACCTCCTATAACAATATATCAATCCTGTAGCCCCCGAAATCACGCTCTCTCGCTCGCAAATAGAGTACACACGGCTACACATCAAGCTATACATTTCCAGTTTATGCTGAACTCGCATTGTAAAAGATTTTCGTACAATGCGAGGTCAGCTTATACTGGAAATGTATAGCTTGATGTGTAGCCGTGTGTACATCATAAATACGCCACCTAATATAAAAACACCGTAGTAGATATCTTTTTTCGCTGCCAGTAAACTTTAACACACAAGGGACGCAGTAAAAGGATATTTTCTTCTCGTATGACAATTACCGACACCAAATATTTGCTGGCCCTCTGTCGGTCGTAATACGTAACTTGACCGGAACAAATCCCAGTTTATAAAGACCTCTTCTATCCAACATTTTGTGGGTAATGGGAGCTCAAGTTATGGCTAGTATAGCAATTTTCTTACTTTGCAGATTACGGGGGTCATGTTGCTTGTTTGTAGACTCACGGGCGACATTTCCAAGAAAATATTGCGAGAGCTAAGTAAAATGGTGATTTATTGATAGCTGAATGTTTTTTATTTAAAGTATAAAAGTCTGTGTCTTTAGTTTCAAATGTGTAATTACGACAAGTAAAAATAGATGGCGTTAATAGGCTTCAGAATAATGAATATTCGCTTATGTCTGGATTATGAGTAAAAAATATTAGAAGTGAAATTGTTTATTGTTAAAATACGTATGTAATCATATCAGTAACAACAAAATGCTGCTATAGAGAAAAATAATAATTGAGTGTAGCTACTCGCTACTAGATGGCGCTACTTGTCAAGTTATGGCGTCAATGGTACTTGGAAATAAAATAAGTAAGTAACAAAAATCCTTTTTCATGTTTTCGTAATATACATAGGTATTGACAATTGCAAATTTGCAATTAGATTCACTAAAACTCAATAGTTTTTATGTAGTTGTATGCATAGTTCTTAAGACGTCTTTTGAAGCAGGATTTAGGCAAAATTTTAGTTATTCCATGATTGTCTAGAATAGCTATAACTCTAGAAGAGCGGCTTTGAATCATTATTTTAAAGTAGATTGACAAAATCTTTCAGATTCTCTCAGCATTACTTACAGCCACTTACAGGGTATTCAGTGTGGGCTACGAGTGGTGATAGGTACCAACCTAAATGCATGTAGGTACCTGGGTATAAGGAATGTACTAAGTAGTTACATGTCCAAAAGCATTTAGTGACAACCTTTTTACCCGACTGCTCCAGAAGGTATGTATATGTCTATTTCTTTGGCACGCTCTGTAGCCTAAGCGGCTTGATGGATTTTAACTTATGAGGTGTCGTTAGGTTCGTCTTAATTGTGGGAGTGACATAGGCTTTATAATATTTATATATTGCATCTGCAAATATAAAAAAAAGGAGGGGATGGTTTAAAAAAATTGACTACATTATTGGTATCAAATAAAAGCTAGCAATGAGTCAATCATATATATGTATATATATATACATATTAATAAAACTAAAAAGCTTGAAATAAAGCAAATTATTTAAAAAAACAAAAAAATTCGACTGCAAAAACACATAACTGAAAAGAGAAAAACAAGCATTATATTATATAGAATTTTGGTATTACAAACCAATAACCTGAAATTATGGTGTAATTTTTGTTTGTCAACGGGGGCCTGCAATACCAAAATGCTATAGATTATAATGCTTGTTTTTCTCTTTTCAGTTAAGTCTGTGTTTTTGCAGTCGTGTTTTTTGTTTTTTAAATAATTTGTTTGTGGTAACTTAACACTAACCTTGCACCTAGAAGTCCAAAATTGCCTACAAAGCTAATAAATACATACAAACTTCCAACTCTTATATTTCATTTCGGACCGAGTTTAAAGATATGCATGTCAAATAATTTTTTTTTTTTTAGGCAGGAGGTACATCTCGTAGTTGACCTCTGAGATCATGACTACCTACTTAACCGGGCTTTCCTGTGGGTGCCTTAAGCTACTACACTTAAAACCTCCAGCCAGGGGTTATTCAAAAATAAGTTTCGTTTGTTACACTATTCTGTACTAGAAAAACAAGATTTGGAAGATGGCCGCGACAAAAAAAAAAAGACGCTACCTTACTAAAATCGGCACTGTCCTTTGATGAAACTGGGCAAACGTGATGGATGGAACAATTATAGATATCTAAATATGATAAAATAAATAAGAAATGAATTTCATGTTAATTTTTTTTTTGGGGTCATCGGCCGCAGTTAGTGTCACTTAAAATATAAATAAACAAAAAAGTGTAAACTTCATAGACGTGATACTTATCACATCTGTGAAATTAACGTTTGTAAAATTACATTCAACAAGTCCTCTGGTTATGTCAATAAGAATATATAATAAATTGCGCGAATCAATTTAAAAAAAAAAAAATACTCCATCTATTCACGAATAAATTAAAAAATCTAATATTTCGTAAAAGTTGTTGCAGTGTAAACGAATATATAAATTAAAAATCCCTAAAATACATATAAAATACACAATTTTTTTTTTATAATTTAGATTATAAGATAAACGATAAGTCCTCATCTCTACCTATCTTTCTTTTGCTGATGTGTCCAATTGGGTCCACTATTGTTTCTTAAGCAAATGTTTACCACCAGCACATACATTGTGGAATGCAATAAAGAATTGAGTATTGAAGCATCGATAAAAAAACGATAAAACAATAAAAAACAGTTTTTTTTCAACTCACACTTTAAGTACTTAACAACACAACAGAGGTCGTTGACCCCCCAAAAAAAAACATCGAACCTTTTTTATTTTTTACTCGACTACGGCGAAGCAAAAAGGAGGGTTATGATTTTGACCGGTATCTATGTATGTTCATCTGTTCCCTCATAACTTCTAAACTGCTAATCATAATTTAACAAATGAGGTATCGTTGGAAGCGTCTTGATCGTCCGCTGGTTATAGGATTTGTGACGTCACATTAAATTCAATATGTTGAGTATCAAAGGGCTTCACGAGCACATTCCAAATATACAATTATATTATTATGACCCCAAAAATATTTAAATAAAAAAAAAATTATAAAAACTAAAACTTAACTAGGACAAAAAGTCAATTAAAAAGGTATAAAATAAGATATCACAGACAGACTAATTAAAAATCCGGAGTCACACGTGTTACGGCATAAATCGAATAGATTACATGTTGTGACCCATCACGTCTGCAGTTTCGGTAGCTATTTTAATTTGACCTTGTATTTTATCTCGAGTACTGAAAAGACTTGTGATCTATCATCATCTTGTAGATGGGCATCTCTGGTAGGTACGTTAACTTATAAAAACGGTTTATTTTAATGTGTGTTATGAAGGTAGTTAAAAAAACAATTTAATAGCAGTCAAAGCGAAACAAAAACTTAGCAAAAACAGTGACAAAAGTTCATTGAACTTACAGGGTGACAAACCCAAAGGTGTTGATAGAAATCCCCCAAAAAAAAACAGAATCTAACAAATTGACAGTTCAAAGGACTATCGAGGTGCTCTTCAACACTATTTTCACGTTTATCTAACAAACAATAGACTTTTAAACACGTGCGTCAATTAACCTCTTGTAAAACGTTTAAAGATGGCTGAAGTACAGCGCGCGCGCGATTCGGCACGCGCTCGCCCACTCCACCGCGGCTACGTGCGATACGCGCGATCAAGCTCGCCACCACAGTTGTATGCAAATCAAGCTATAGTTCGAGGGTTGTTGATCTAAGTTGATAATGTTTTAGTGGTTTTAATTGAGAGGGTGTCTTTTCTTGAGGGGCGGAGGGAAATGGAGAATCGTTTCCGGGTTTTGTGATAAGCGTTTACTTTCAGGTATTTCCTGTTTTCGGAAGTAAGAGTCGGCTATTTGTTTGTTCCCTTAGGTTATATTTTTTATTATCAATTTGATAACAAAATTAGAAATTACTTTGCTGAAAAGTTGTTACTAACTTTAAATAGTTAGCGAACATTTCTTTGCTACGAAGTGCTACGTGGCTCGTAGCGTCTCGTAGCAAGAAGAACAAGCCACGTAGCTGCATCGGCGTCGTCCGTTCGGACGGTAATCGTGCGAATATTTGTAACAGTCATGTCAAATTGTCAGAAAGTGTTATAGAGAAAGCTTATATTTGTTGGTACATTGTGAAATTAGACGCACGCATGGTACATATAATCCGGGTGTAAAAATTTAGCTATTGGTTCAACTGCTTGCCCGTAAGTTCGCTCGCTGCACGGCAGACGTCAAAGTCAGTTTATTTAAGGCGTCCTGTCAGTCCTTCTACTCGAGCGGCCTGTGGGTGTCATATACGAGCCGAGCCTACAACGTCCTTCGCGTACAATACAACAATGCTTTCAGTATGCTGTTGCGGCGTTGTAGTGCGTCTGGAATGTTGCTGCAGCGCACACGCCACGGCTTTCACGCCATAATACGTAAGAAAGCGGCTTCCTTACAACAACGCTTGCGTAACACTCGTAACAGTATCCTGAAAATGATTGCTAGCAGACCGCACTGCCCCATCCAATTACACTGGGTAAAAATAGCAATAGGTTTGTGCTAAATTAAACTAATTAATTATATTACTAACAACACTAACATAGCATGTAAGCACAATCTGTTACTAACCACTAACAACTTATGGACTAATTTCGGTCTGAATTAAAGATATTTTATTTTTATTCAACGCAACTGGTAAATTCATCGGTCATGCGTTTAATTGTATCGGGAACCCACATGTCTTTGTTTTATTATTCGATGCCACGACTGATTAGCGGCGCATACTCCCAGAGGTGGAAAACTCTCAGCTCACTGAGCATCTATCACAAAACGAACAAAACGCCATAATGTGGAGGCCGATTGAGTCGCGAATCAACATCGCATTGTTTTGGCTCGACACCGGCTGTCTGAGCCCCGCGTGTGAACATCAATAAGATCAGAAACAATGGGTGCATTCCCACAACCTCGCCGCGGGCACCCGCCATTTTTCTTTTATAGTTTTAATTGTTTTCGGCGAGAGGTTGGCAGCACTGCCCTCGGGCGGCGCAGCGCTCAGTAAGCGATACCGTTGCACAAACAAAGTTAATTTGAACGCAATGTTTTTGTATTTTGCCATAGTTTATTTTTGTATTATGCAGGGATTAGTGATGTTTTTAACAATTGATGGTTTGTTTAGGATTTTGATGTTAATTTTGTAACACACGTCGCTTCAAGGCGGTATTCGCTAAAAGGGTTGAGAAGCTTTGCAAAAATAGAATAGGAATAACATAATAAATTTAGCTTGAATATCTGTTTGGTAACGATAAAAGAATTGACTCTACTATAACGTGCCTTAGTATTCTCTCAACATAGGTAAATTGGATTGAGGTGAGCAGGTAGATATGCAAAAAAGATGTAGGTATACCTACCAAGGTAAAATATTTTCTCGTACAAATGTACCTACGTTACGTAGATTCCCTAGCGTACAATTAGAGATCCAACCGTCCGGGCTATCATTTCAAAAATCTCTCATGACATGATGTCATAATTCTGTCTGTTTCAATTTGTAAATTCTAAAAAATAACAAGCATCTAACAATTTATAATAATAGCGTGTACGTACCGTTATTACAGCGAAAGTTTCTTCCAAATAATTGCAACAGTCAACCCAGAACAATGGTACCAACGCAATATCAATTACCATTCGAAAATTGAATTCATTAACATCTGTCGAAAACCAATTAAGAGTAAAAAATACGTTCTCACAATTAGAAAAATGCAGAAAACGACTAAATTCCCACAATTTTATTATGATTGAGTGGTGAATCTGGCGAGCACACAATGGGCGGGAATATTGGGTGCTTAATCGGCCGGACGCCGTAAACAGGGTGTGACAATGGCGCGAATTCCAGATTAAGGTTATTTGTTAAACATGGCGTCCTTTGTGCGAGTTCGCGCGCTTCGGTGAGCCGTCGCGAATTAATTGCTCAAGTTTTTGTAAGTTCAGTGATTTTTGAGTGCAGTCCGCCTAATAAGTATGAGAAATTCGTTTCGAGATCTTAAATATGCAGTGGGAATTGTATTTCATAGCTCTAACGTATGTTAGTTGCTTGGGGCGAAGTAAGATTTGGTTCCTGTGTCGGAATTATTAAGTGAAGAGTACTTGAGAACTAACTGCAGAATATTGAGAGCTATTGCGAAGTTGTATGCGTATATGTGAGTAGTGTGAGAATTTAAAAGTAAGTGGAACAGTGGGAGAAAGAATAAAAGGAGTACCTAATGGTTAATTGCACGCGTGATAGAAGTTAACTTGCCCGAGAAAGATGCAAATGTGTTGCTACATTTCATTCATTCATCATCATCATAATTTTTTTTTTTTTTTTCTTTTTGTTTTCATTTTGTTGTCTACATGCAGTTCTAGCAAAAATCAGGAACAATATCTGAGGGTAGCTTAGCTTATTCGAAACCTGGCACGAGAAAAGGTACCTAAAGTTTTACATTCACCAATTGATAGAGTCTTACCAAGGAGTATCGTGTTACCCAGTAAATGGTTTGTGGACGTCAGATAGGCAGTCGCTCCATGTAAAATACTGGTATTCAGCTGCATCCGGTTACACTGGAAGCCAACAAAGTTGGAAAAAGGCTACGTTAGATTGATCTGATAGAGATATCATACGTCCGAAAATTTTAATATTATAATCATCGAGACACAGCGTGGTGGCCGAGAAAAAGAGGCCCATCCCATGCACTTCAATTACTGAACAACCTTGTTATTACAGACCTCTCAATAAAACACAAATAAACGAGACAAAATTCAATATAAAACATGTAGTGTTTTTAAAAAGCTTAGCTCCCAGGGAGTCGCGTGCCGCCCCGGCTCGCACGCGACTGACCGATGATGAACGAGTGTAAGTGTTGCCAGCGCGAATAATCACCGCGTGATGGGGTTGCAAGTAAAAATAATTGGCGCCCCGCAGGCCGACGTGCGTTAATGTTTTCATAATGATGAGTGCCATTGTCTGCGCGGATTTTGTTTTTGTTAACAGATTTGTGTATTTTTTGAGCGACGGCGATGTCTGCTTGTTGTGTAAATAGAAACGGACACAAATATTTTTATTTGTGGTGGAGATTTTGTATGAAGTGCCGCTGAATTAGATTCATGAAGCATTTTCATTTGATTGCTACTATAGTAATCAAATGAAAATGCTAATGTAATCTGTAATGAATGTCGGTGTATTACAGAACATTTACGTGTACCAGCAACTTCTTTCTTCAGTGTACCTAATGCTATGCAACTGCGTCGATGTAAACGCTAAAGTTTACTCGTTTCTTCTACTGCCATTGAGAGACTGTTGTTAAATGTGCGTCTTGACGTAACAACACCGTTAACATTCTTTGCCTACCAAAACATCTAAACATTGCCCAAAATGGCAGCAAACTAACTTCCCACATACCTTACCAAAACTTTATGCTAAAACAAAAATACTCGATTCACATGTAAAATACTTTCCAACTACGGTAAGGTATGAAGACTGGCCATCATGCTACCATTGTGCCATAGAGTACAGACCATAGACCCAAAACAATCCATCAAGATGGCTGCGGCTGTCAATGGCTCGGCGGGAACGCTACCGTTACCTCAACTTTTGTGTAATTCGTCCGATTGTGTTGTAAACTGTTGTAAGATACCACTCAATATCGGGATGTTGGCATGTTGTGGAAAGAATGTATTTTTTTTTAATAAAGATTATGAATTATGATAGATTAGTTTACTTTGATGATGTTTTATCTTTTCTGAGATCAGAAGTAAGTTGCAAGTCCTTTTATATTTTTCTTTGATTGCATACAAATAATTTAGTACCTACTATAGATACCGTAAGGGATGCGTTGTATTTCAGAAGGGCTTTGTAAATAACATTTTAAAGGACATTGGTAGTCCTGTGTTGATTAACTCTTGATTTGATTGTCAACCAGACATAGACAGATTCTACCTTCCTTTTGATAATTAAGGCAAAGATTAAAATATGTCTAGATAGACAGTCAAAGCTGTGAACTCGTCGAAAAAAATAGCGTCCAACTGTTTGGCGCTAAATGCACGCACACTAGAAAAGCACAACGACAGCACAATGATGTGGCTCGAGTGTAAGACGTAGCTGTCACACACACTAGCATAACAAAGTTGGCCTGTTGGTTTTAGTTCTTTTGCAGCGCGACACTATCTAGACATAAATAATCAAAGAGGTTGCTAGGAAAACTTAAACATGATAATTAACTCAATCAAATCCATGCTGACTATGCGCCCTCAATTCTATTGTAACAATATTCTATTCCATGCCTTCTATTATACCAATATTGTGATTTGTGACCTGTTACGTACAAGTAAACCATAATCCATCTGTAACACAATTTTAATTACACCTCCATATTCTCCGAACTCCTCACAAACAAAACATCTAAAGGTTGACTGCCATCTTGTTACTCTCGTTAAGTTGTTACTTGTTATACATGGGGAGATAATAAAATTGTCTTATATGTTACAAATAAAGGGTGCGCCGACATCTGCATGAGACGACTCGATCAATTATCGCCATTGTTATAGTTCTACAATAAGTTTAACACGTCGACGCGCCATGTTGAGACGTTTGTTAGAAATGTGTTTAGTATACGTTATGGAATGTGACGTCATCAGAACTGGTCATGACCAGTTCTAAAGTAAAGTTCTAAGTACCATGGTACTTGAGGATAGATTCGAGGCTTACACTTGTTAAAACCTGAAAGGCTGCCAAAAGCTTGTCTGAATAAATAAGCTGGTATCATGTATGACTACAATGGATGCTTTTATTGTGTCAAATTATGTATTAATAGAGGTTCTACAATTGCAATAAACCATGTGGCATTTGTTAATTGATTAAATTGTGTTTAGGATGGGTTAAATTGTGTAAGGTATTTTGGGAGATAGGTACCGTTAACCCAATTGAACAAAGACTCGCAATTAATTTGATACATCTTTAAACATCAGCACATATATTTCGAAACATAACCTAAATATGTTTTCGTCTTTCTTCTAAAGACCCACGCTTCATACTTCTCCACTGCACCAATTTCAACTTTAGCGTTTTAGTTTTAAATTTGAATTTAGAATCCTTTGTGACGTCGACAGGTGCGTTCGGAAACCGGGCCAACCTCCCACTGCTTGCCAACAATGCGACACTAGTCGCTCACAATGCAAAGGCGCGCTCCCATTCAGCCTCACGTGTCGCCAACGACTTAATTAAATCGGATACATGTAAGAATGTGGGCAGATGATTTATATAACAATTGATATCGTCGGTACTCTCTGGAGGCTTGTTTTGCTTACTCTTGAGAAAGCTTCCAAATATTATTCTCACGTGTCTACTTTTGTATGCAGAAATTGGTCATTAATATGAATTTTATTGATAAATAAATCGGCGCTCTTTCTGAGGATATCATTCCTTTGGGATATAATAATTGATGAATGAAGTGATAGCCGAAAAGCATTTAAAATAACAGTTTAAAAAAAAATATTGCGTCAACAAGAAAAGGCTCACTGTGTCATGCTAAAACATATTGAGTGTGACAGACAGATGTCTTTAACAAACACTCAAAACTACGAAATCCCATCTTGAATGATGTCCAAACTGGCCATAACGTTCTCAATAATATTTGTTCACAAGTTTGTAATCCACACCGACTATTGTCGCCAGTCCTTTCTCTAATCCGCTTTGCTCAAATGCCATTTTCTGAATAGCGTTAAAATCGCAAATCCGTCACATTCGGACAATCAAAGAGCGAAAACGTGCAACAACCTCAACAGTACTCGTAAGCAAATCGTTAGCGGTACAATCCCGACCCCCCGGCGACAAATTCGATCGAAACTGCAAAAGGAGCGCGGTAAAAAGAAAAAAAAAAAAACATTGGCAGAATGGTTACGGGGCTATGCTACGACAGATGTTGAAAAAAGTTTGGTATGTAGCAATCTCGTTTATGGCGATTTGAGGGCTTGTTTTGCAAATTGGAAGAAATCGAGCGGTGAAGGGGTGGAATTATGGCCATTAAGTGCGCTTAGAGGGTTAATTTACCCTTCCTTGTCAGTTTATTTACTGTATTGATTTGTGTGCAGTTAGTTTCCGAGGAAGGAAAATCAATACCAATTAGATAAAGGTTTATAATTTAGATTTCTTGGGAAGTACGTGAACTGTTTATAATATGCTTAGAATAAACTGATAGGTATATACCAAATTATTTTTCTGCTTACAACTTACAAAGGGTTGCATTAAAAAATCCGTGTTTGTAAAGTAAATAGGTACCTACATAAATAAAATTGTGAGTATAATGTCAAAGTAAATGGCCCAACACATCGTGTAAAAGTATCGGTAGAAGTGTTCGTGCTTCGTACAAACTAAAGCAATTATATTCGTCACCATGTTGACCAACATAACAGACGATATAAAAACGATTTTTTCGTCGGCTGTCGCGGGATTTTTAACCTTACGTATACCTACGTATAATATTTGAGGAGCTCGTGGCTAAGCAATAACAGCCGCACGTCAGGATAAGCTACGCTTGCCGGGGTTGGTCCGTGGATGGGTGACCATCTTTACATACCAAGACTCCTCCGTGCCTCGGAAAGCACGTTAAGCCGTTGGTCCAGGCTGTCATTCGTGAATCTTTGACAGTCGTTATGGGTCGTCAGAAGCCCGAAAGTCTGACAACCAGTCTTACCAAAGGGTATCGTGTTACCCAGTTGTGGAGGTCAGATAGGCAGTCGTTCCATGTAAAATACTGGTATTCAGCTGCATCCGGTTAGAATGGAAGCCGACCCCAACATAGTTGGGAAAAGGCTAGGCAGATAGATACCTACGCATAATATTCGATTGGTTTTTGTTTTTCTGATTGGTACCTAGTACTCTGCGGACGCTATGGGTAGGTTTCGAATATCAATATATATCTGAACATATAGGATTAGTCTGAACATGACAACACAGCAACAATATTTCAGTATCTACAATACCAGCGGTCGTTGACCCCAAAATAATCACCAAACATTTAAAAAATAATCTTGGTTAGATAACAAGCTTAGATACCTATTAATCTTGGTTAGATATCAATACCATTACACGAGCAGTGGTGGCCCTGTGGTAACGGCCACGACTTACAAGTTGTAGGTCGCAGGTTCGAACTCAGACAGGCGCTTTGTGTAAATTATTTCATCACCACTGCTCTCAAAACGGTGAAGGAAAACATCGTGAGTAAACCAGCATGTCCTAGAACCAAAAATTCTAAGACATGTGACATCTACCAACCCGCACTGGGCCCGCGTGGTAGATTACGGCCCACTCCCCCCTATCACAGAGAGGAGACCTGTGTCCCAGCAGTGGGATCATTATACGCTGGTTGATTATGCCCATCACACATCGGCACATACCTAGATTTACTGATAAACTTTGCAGCTTCCTTGTGAAATATCTCTAAGAGAACTGAGACCAAATAAAAAACCAAGACAGCGCTGCGAACAATACAGTGAAGCATGCCAAAACTACACCTCCGCTCTGTGCATACACGCTCCATGCACACATTTACAATGAAACTACACGTCACTAAGTGTACACATGTTTACGAAATCGGCTTTACGTCACTGTTTCAAGAACTTACGGGATACATTGAGTTTAAATGTGGTATGACGTCACGCCTTTTGTAGATTTAATACTGCGTTATGACCAGTGATCAGAGTAGGTAGATTGATTTGGGGTCAATAAACTGGCACGTATATATTACTATGGATATCAAATTCAAATTCTTTATTGCGAACTCTGTGTTTATACCTTTTTGATACATTTTGATTTTGTTTTTCATTTTGATATGCCTCCGGGATTCCGAGATTTTGAAATAATTAAGATTTTTTTAAGGAATTTCAAATGTTGTAATGTGTAGAATAAAGAATACATCAATATGAATAAGAAATGTTTAACCCTTTTGCTGTTTTTCAATAGTAGGTGATCGGACTCCAAGAAAAGGATAGGTATACTATAAAAACAATATAATAATATAATATATTTTAAATGTTTATCTATCGCATTCTATAAATTTCTAATGTAGTAGTTTACACGCCCTTTATGTTTGGAGGCTTTTATTTATATATTTAGTTTTGTTTACGTTTAGTTTTATTTTTTAAATAATGCTTGAGTATAGTTCTCGATGTTTTTGGTTGGTATATTGGCGTGTGCTGACATATGGCCTATAATTTATCATTTGAATTATGTTTTATGCAACACAAAACATAATTCAATGTAAGTTATTTTGTATACTATTGTATAGAATCATTCTCTAACTTGAACAGACAGCTGTGCTGCTGGGGAGTTTGTTGCGCCACTTCTTCTTCCCAGCTAAAGGCACTAGGAAGTGGTGAAGGGTGGGCGTTTTTGGGGGACTGTCTTATGTAATTTTTACGTTCGAAAAGTGCTGATTCTCAGCCTAGTTTGAATAAATGACTTTTGAATTTTGTTTTTTTTTTAAATCCTTACTTTTACAATATTTGATTCAATCCAAAATTTCATTTTGGTACTTCGAGTAAGTACCAAAATGAAATCCCGGAAAAAAGGCTTAGCTATGTTATGATTTCTATGACTATTCATGATGCGAGTACGTAAAATCAATCTACCTACTCCGATCACTGGTTATTATGACGTAGCGAGCGCCCACTCCCCAACTTTAATGCGTGTTTTCTAAGTTATTTTTGATTAATATACTATACCAAAAAATACGTATCTAATATTTTTTTATTATCTGAAAGACGGACTAAATTGAATTTCTTTTTTCTTACCTAGGCAACACTACTGTATTAGTATTTCAATCATTAGACGTTGTGCACAATTTCTAAGCAGTAACCTAACAAAAAGTACTAGGCTTGCATGAATTCACGATAATATTAAATCATTATGTTATGTTACTAATAGGATTTAGATGAGGCAGACGAGATGGATACTTTTATCCCGGTAGTATGTTTCCATTTTATAATTTCTGACTTCCACGCAAGCTAAGCCACGGGAAAAAGCTAGTTCAAATAAACCAATTACAGGCATTTTTGAATTGTCAAGGGGTCAGTCAGAAAGATGAAGCTAGTTGTCCATTCCAAAGCGTAGTAGGTACCTATGGAGATGAACCACCTGAAACCTATTTACGCGAAGTAGTTAAGCGCTGCCTAACTTTGATACTGGATAGCGCAAGTCGAGTCAAGATTGAGCCAATTTCTTTGAAGATGTCTTTCATTTCATGTTGACAGATTTGTACGAGGTCAAAGAAAACACAAAGTGGGCGCGATACGTCAACTCATATTTTAGGTACACACGGCTACACATCAAGCTATATATTTCCAGTTTATGCTGATCGTGCATTGTATAGGATTTCCGTACAATACGAGGTCAGCTTATACTGGAAATGTATACCATCGCGGAAAGTCATAACTAACCACCGTAAGCTATTCTTGCTTGCAGCGCGGCAGCGCTCGGCCGCTATAGAACCGGGTCGGTAACAGATGTGGTCATCGTGTGCACGGGATTTTGTTTCCAAAGTGGTTAGTTATAGGCTTCCGAGATGGTACCAGTAATGCCAACCTCACAATTATTCGAGGAAAACTTTCACAGCGTTACTGCAACTGTGCGCCATTGTACGAATAAATCAGTGGGCATTTACAACAAGGTGACAACCTAAAGAGTATTGAATAATGAAATATCAGGCTCAGCATCTGCTCACAATCCAATAATAGTGTTGTTTTTTCTGTTCCTTGTTAACAGTTTCCCAATGGCGCCTTCGTGGTCAAGATGCCGCCATTTTGCACACCTGTGCACGTGCTATGGATAGAAAAAAATGGCC
The DNA here is from genome assembly GCA_949152395.1 of Agrochola litura. Taxonomy (NCBI): domain Eukaryota; kingdom Metazoa; phylum Arthropoda; class Insecta; order Lepidoptera; family Noctuidae; genus Agrochola; species Agrochola litura. Next base: position 23,280,851 of record OX424495.1, on the reverse strand, counting down.
GACATTAAAGGCTAGTTCTACATGCGCCCCATGGCGTTTGACTTTTTATAACTTTGTTTCTTATGAGTAGATTTAGGTAACAATCCTACGAGCAATATCTGTTTGTATATGTTATATTTGTACTCACGTTCTCGAAATCGGCTCTAACGATTTTGATGAAAGTTGCAATAGAGGGGTTTACGGGGGCGACAAATCGATCTAGCTAGGTCTCATATCTGGGGAAACGTAATGAATATTGACATGAGAATAATTATCATGGCAGCATGGAATTAGTAAGTACTTATTATCATAGCAGCATGGAATAAGTAGGTATTATATATGGATTAGTATGAACTTGCCTATACTATTAAATAAACATTCTCTATTTTCACCAGAGCAGAGCTCAGTCGTCCAGGTACTATAATACAATTACAAAGACTGCACCGTCAAATCGACCATCTTTGAAAGTTACAACGGCTATGTCAAATCAAGAAAGAATAATAGATTAGCACTTAAAAGATTTTTAATCACACTACATTACTTACGTATATAATCTAAATAACTTTAGCAAAACTGAGAGCAGGCTAACGCCCTGAAATCCATCTTTATCGATTCGGCATTAAGAAAAACAATTTGTATTTGAATTCGATTGTTATGTACTCTGTAGTAACCAGCAAAATTTAAATTCTCTGCTTATAATTATTTATGGCTTGTTTATTTTAAAGTGTACATTGAAAACAGTCGCTTTATGCGTTTACTAGTCCAGGTGCTGCCCACTTCAGTTATTTAAAAAGCCACTTGAGCTTCGAACTTGTAGAAATATAATCATAACGATGTAAAATAAACCTTGTACAATTATTTCAAGTTATAAAGTTGTTTAAGTACATGATTTTGTATATACTCATGTTTTTGTAAAAAAGAATACGACCTCTTAATTACTCGAAAACATTCGCTTTAAAACGAACAATACCTCAATTACATAAAACGTTTACGCCATTGTTTTAATAGTTGCTCAATTGAGCGTCCCTTAACAACATTTCTTTATAAATATAAATGCTATAAAATATTTTAAAAATAAAGGGAATATTTTTGAAGAGTGCTCGTCTCTAACAAAGGTGGGGAAGTATCTATTGGAAACCGGAACGTTATCCGAGAGGGCCTGGCTTCCGCACTCTCGCTTCCGCGCTGGAGAGGCCATCCAACATGGCGGCCACAATATTAATCAATATTTCAACAACATTAGACTGGCTGGAGAGCGCCTCCTTAAGATGAGACACCTACTTTGCTGAGTTTCATTTCGTGTTTAGTTTGTCATAAGTCGATCTGTCATTTTGTGTTTTGTATTTTGTTCCTCTTTTGTTTTATTTATGATTCTTGCTTCTTTTTTTAAATGCATGACAACTGCCCCTGACCACTAACCTTTTAGAAATATTATAGAAATTATTTACCTAGTAGGTACTAACTATGTCACTATGTTTTCCAATAAGAGGTGTTATTTTGATATTCAAAGAAAAATGCATTTTTTTAATATAAATGATCGGATGTTTATTTCATTATAAAGAGGAAGGTATGCCGTTAATAGTGGAAAATAACATCAGGCAAATGACCACCACGACCACGCTTACAGGACCATAATCCTTTTCATGAATTTTTCCATAACCAAATCGCAAAGTGGCTGCCCTATGTCCTCGATAGCCTCACGAATTCCATCTTTAGGTCTTGAATCGACGCTGGGCTGTTGGCGTAGACCTTCGCTTTCACGTGCCCTCAAAGGGAGAAGTCGTAAGGTGTTAAAATATTGTTTAAGAAATCAGTTGTCCTAATAGTAATTGTAAGAACTAGTGTCGCCAGTGATACAGGTTTATCCTAGTACAGGGATCATACTTTGTAATACCTACATTATTTGTAAGATTTATACTGTATTTTACAATTTATTTTTTATTTTTATTATTTATTAATTTTATTTTACTTGAATTGAACTAAATATACGGTGGCTTGGCAATAATAAGTATTTAATAAGTAGGTAACTTAAGAGTTAGTAGCAGTTTTCTAATGATTTATGATCTGCCTTGCCTACTCTATGAAGCTAGGAGTCAATTTTCCCAAATAAATGGTACATAAGCAGTGAGTGTTTCTTTCGCTAAGTATTTATTTCCAATTTTGCATAACACAGTAGCAGTTACATTAACGAGTGACTCTTTTATGCTCACTATTTGCCCAACTACACTCGAAAACGCAATAACCAACCCTTTCTTCCATCAACTTAAATTCGAATAAAAAAACAACACACAACAATAGAATTTCAAACAAAACGACGGATTCAACAAATTGAGCACGAATGCGCGAGCGCAACCCGCGGCGCTTCGCCACTCGCGCACCAGAGGGCGCCAGGGGCGGTAGACCCGCACTGGGCTGGGCCAGGGTGCATGAGAACAGACTTGCGTCACAAAATATAAATAAATCAAAGGCCCACTCTTAGCAACTCTTTAATGAGGAAAGTAAAGGAATGTTAAAGGTGCAACAATCAACCACTTTCTGTCAACTTTCCCGTCACATTGTATGTCAGGCTGCTAGAAATTATGCTATTGCTTAGCATAATTTCTGGCAGCCTGTGTCGTGAAGATAAAAGCAGTTTTGGATTGTGTGATGATTATACAGTAACTTGACTTTAAAACTTTCGATTCCACCCACTTTTCATAGAACTCATACGCCATGCCACCATACATATTGGAAGTGAACCCACCGGGAGGGTCACCAGCATTGCGTTTACGCTAAAGTTAACCATCGCAGACGCTCAACGGCAGTACGTTTAAAACCGTGTTATAAAACACTGTAAAACGAAATAAAATTGTGTTTTTAGGGGGTCTTGTCGCTATACGTAGTTTCCAACGTTTTAAATTTTTGTAACCAAGAACAAGAAATTAAAAAAAAATGCTTGGATTTTAAAACCAACGCAAATACTAATAAATCTTGTTAGATTATACATCAGATTTAATTTTCACGGTTTATAATGCTGTATTCGCTAAGAAAAACCTGCATTTAAAATGAGCCCTCCGCGAGGGCTCCCGGCTTCCCATACGCGACTAGGTGAACCCTCCAGGAGGGTTCCCGGCACTGAATGTGTTAATCAGAGCATTTATGTTAATGTTTAGAAGACCACGTTTATTATGTGTAAACTGTATGTGCTTTCCCTGTATATGTGTTTGGTATTCCTCACTGACATCACTTGAGCTTCTGTGCTGTGTGTGTATTGTGGCTAAATATAAGCTAATGAGGGTAGACAGAAGTGAGGGTCTGGGTGTTAAAAGGTGTGGTCCTTTGTTTGTCCCTGGTTGTGGACTGTTTTTATTTAAATTAAGATTTTTAGTTGATTTGTGGTTGGTTGACGTAAAGTCTAATTTAATACAATGATGAATCCACACGGTTCACTGCGCATTTTAGGAATGAAGCTACAAGTACGCTGCGGACCCGTCTTGTCGGGCCAATTCAGTGAGTGTAACGTAGTCAGAAGATATAAGAGTTACGCGATAGAAAGAGAGGCAACTTCTAGGTGAACGCTGTGCGACCTGAATTGCACTTTAATGTGTGGTAGCAAGAGTCGCTCTTTATTTAATTGATTTTGCAGAGTGAACAATCTGTATTGATCTGTGCTTAAAAGCAGACAAATCTATCTCATTTCATGAGTATTCCTTATGATGCCCAACATATTTTAAGGGACCCAACAACGGATAGTTGAAGGAGGAGGTTATATTATGTTCGTAGCGTATGTTTGTTTTTTTATTTTTTTTATTTATGTCCACCGATTTCTCCGTCATTTGTGGACGGATTTAAAAGTTTTTTTTTTGCTTGCGTAGTTTTTGAGTTAGCTACAAAATACGTTTTTTTTTTTCCCACTTAGTATGTAGATGATAAGTTCCTGTCACTGGTAACAGGTAATGGTATTCGAATGTGTGAAGGGTAGGTACCACAACTAAAAACTGAAAAATAAAAACTTTTTCCAAAAAAAAAACAAAAAAAACAACCGACTTCCGAAAATAAAGTTATTTTTCACTTTGCAGTGTTTTCTTTTTTAAGTCGGTTGTTTTTTTTTGTAAAAAGTTTTTTTAGTTTAGAATTTTATATTTTTAAATTTATTGTGTGTTTATTTAAATTATAAAGTGAATAGGGACATCGCAGGAGAAAAAAAAAATCTATTTAGTCCATCAGTCAGATAATAAAAATATATTAAACATGTATTTTTTGCTTTATCATATTAATACAAAATGACTAAGATAAAACGCATTAAAATTGGGGAGTGCGAGACGCTACGTCACAAATCTACATACTCGTGACGGCACATTTTAACTCAATGTATCGCCGTAGTCTTTTGATTACGTAAAAAAAGAAAAAATACGTGTAGTCTAATATTTTTTAACAATCTACCTCGCAGACAAAAAAAAATGTTTTGTCATCATCCCTATTCTAATTGATGGTAAGGAATAATCTCGTCCTCATAAATCTCTCTATTGTTTTATTTCCAAGTTCTCATCGAAACTTTAGGTCATCTCTTCTATTTACGTAAACCATCTATTTTTAACAAAAAGGCCAATAAGAAGCCCCACTTTCCATCAATATCAACATTGTGGATCACTACGGAAGCCCTGCCATCTCTCAATCAATGGAAGCTATACAAACGACAAACACCCAGCTCTGTTCTAAAAACAATTGTATTTGTTTAAGTAAGGGGCGAATTCCACCCCTTTTGGTTCTGATTCTGATTATGTACGCTGTTTTAAATGATGAGAGCCAAAGTTAAATGCTGCACTGGTACAATAGGGATGATGGCTGGGTCAAAAAAAAAAAAACTATTTAGTCTGTCAGTCAGATAATAAAAAAATATTAGACACGTATTTTTTGCTTTATCATATTAATAAAAAATGACTTGGATAAAACGCATTAAAGTTGGAGAGTGGGGGTCGCTACGTCACAAGTAAGTATAAAATCTACATACTCGTGACGTCATGACACATTTTAACTCAATGTATCGCCGTAATCTTTTGATAACGTAAAAAAGAAAAAATATGTGTCCAATATTTTTTAATAATCTAGAAGACGGACAAAAAAATTTTTTTTAGTCGACATCCTTTTGTGATGCTAAGTGTGAACCAGTGGTGAGCCAAGATCGAAATGAATGATCAAGATTAATTTATTTAAGAGATCCATCCATTTTGATGTGAATCAAAACACACACATCACATGCGAACTACCCATCTCACTAACGTCACGCAAAATCCTGCATCGCACAAGCAGAGTTTACCGCGCGACCAGCATATATGACGATATTAATCGTCGGGCAGTAGCTCACCAGAAAACACCCGTCTGGTCTTTGGATTTTGGTCATTTTCTATAGAGGATGAGTGAACTTTACACCCTGTTCCTCATGCCTCTATAGCAGTATCATTTTAGTTGAAACCAACTTGATACAAATTCTTTGATTGCTTTTCTTCACCACTGTTTTTAACTTGGAATTGGTTGTAAATTGGACTGACTAGCCTGGTGACTTCGACATTTATAATTTCCTTAATTGTGGAAAGTTCTTTATCTAGCGGAAGATAGCGTAGAGTGAGATATTTTTAGTTCCGATCGACTAAGAATCCGTTTGCTATGAAGATATGTACGCTTTTCTCCCTTCTCAACTCTCTCACTCCTCCTTCTTATCTTTTGTCTCACTTCCAATATCTATGTTCTTCACACACTAAGAATCTGCGTTCTTCTAACAATCTTCTCCTACTTTGTCCTTCTCATACTTCTGACTTTGTTCATTCTTCCTTTCATATTCAGTCCATTCTTCTATGGAACGCGCTTCCTCTTGATATCAGGACGGCCACCAGTCGGTATGCATGTAAGCGGAAATTGCAGAGTTTTTTTTCAAAATAAATAGAGTATAGTCATCTCAACATCTCTCTCCCTTGAATTTGTATATATATATATATATAATATAGGTATATATTATATTAAATATGTATATTATTGTTAATATGTTACTTTCCTCTATGGTGGTAAATGTCACTGGCAATATGAAACGTTGTCTATTTGACAGATTGTGTTTATAACTAGACTTACTGAAAAATATAAAACTCTTCTTCCTGAACTTAATGTAAAATGGTATCCTTACAAAATAAAATTATTATATCTTAAAACCAAGTGTTTGATGCTAAATTCTGTCCGCCCTAACCCTTCACAATTATAAGTTATAACCTATTTATGTACTGTTGTTCCTACATTTTATTTCTAATGATATATTTTTAATATTTTTTTTTTTGTTCCTCTCAAACAGAGCACCTGCCATCTAATCTCTTCACCACCCTTGGTTGACTGGTAGAGAATGCCTATGCCTATTAAGTCCGCCTTTGTACCTTTTTGTGTGTGAAAAGTTTAAATAAATATGTACCTACTTACTATTCTTCATTAACACTTTCGACTCCACCCACTTTTGATAGAACTCATACGCCATACCGCCATACATATTGGAAGTGAACCCTCCGGGTGGGTTACAGGCATTACGTTTGCGCTAAAGTTAACCATCGCGGACGGTCAACGGCATTAGGTTTAAAACCGTGTAATAAAACACTGTAAATCGAAGTAAAATAGTATTCTTAGAGGGTCTTGCCGCTTTAAGTAGTTTCTAACCTTTTAAATTTTTTATGAATATAATTATGTAACCGTGAATAAAAAAATTTAAAAAAATGCTTGGGTTTTAAAACCAACGCATATAATATAGTTTATACCTACTAATAAATCTGCTTAAAATAAACATCAGATTTTATTTTCACGGTTTATAATGCTGTATTTGCAAAGAAAACCCTACATTTAAAATGAGCCCTCCGCGGGGGTTCCCGGCATCCCATATGCGACTAGGTGAACCCACGAGGAGGGCTCCCGGCACTGAATGTGTTAAAGCCAAACCATACAAGATTATTAAAAACAAAGTATGGTATTCTTTATACCTAGGTACATAAAAACTTAATCCGTAAAGCGTTCAGAAAAACATTCGGAAGCGATTTTGACAATTCAACCAACAATTTGAAACATTGTTTCGCACGTTCTTGCAGTCGCACAGTGGGACGAGTAATTGCTCCAATCTGGACAAAAACACGCGCGACTCGTCGTATTTATTTATTTACTTAGTATTTACTGGGAAACAGTAACGAGCCGTTGCTCCGAGCTTCAAACAATTCCTAACAGTTTTTGGCAGCTTTGTGTCGGTTCGGCGCAGCGGGCTGTTTTTTGTTTTAATTATGATTTCGTGACTTCGTTTTAATGAAGTTTGTGGGAAGTACTTACTGGTGCTGAGTCATTAGAATAGAAGAAGACAGGTCAAATCTCAAGACCACCAAAGCTCCAAGTTTACAGAAACTTGGAATTTAATCTTTTGATCTCTATATTTTTGCATATTTAGGACGGTATCTATCGCTAATAAACCAATAATTAAGTATGTATTAACTGATAAATTTCATCATCATCATTTCAGCAGAAACACGTCCACTGCTAAACATAGGCCTCCCCCAAGCACCGCCACTTCGACCGGTTCTGTGCTTCCCACATCCAGCGGATTCCTGCTTCCAACGCTGCGTCTTCCAGTACGCGGTCACCACTCTAGAACCTTTCGGCCCCATCGGCCATCTGTTCTGCGAGCAATGTGCCCTGCCCATTGCCACTTAAGTTTGACAATTCTTCAGGCTATGTCGGTTACCTTGGTTCTCTTACGGATCTCTTCATTGCTGATTCGATCACGTAGGGAAACTCCAAGCATAGGCCTTTCCATTACCCTTTGGGTGACTTTTAGCCTTCTGATAAGGCCCATTGTGAGGGACAAATGTAGCTGCCAATCAATTTAGCTGTTGAGAATTTAAGAATAGAGAAGAAAGTATCTACTAAATAGCAGGTAACCTTTTTGTGCCCAGCAAACTGAATTGAAACTTGTAACGCTTCAGATTTCGCACTTGGATATGCTTTTATTTTCAATGGTTTTCACTCTGTTTGTTATGCTTGTCTGTCCATTATGTTTTATATGTAAGATTATACAATATATGTATGTATATTTATAAAGTTTGTAAATAATAGTATATTTCCAATGGTTTATGTGCGTTACATGTATTGGTTGTTAAATATTTGTCGCGCGCCACTAAACACGACTGTGGCCGCCTGCGTGCTCTCTACTGCTGGTGTGCACATGGGTTCTGGTTAAAGTGAGATGTTTCATGTACTTACTTGCGTTCTGGAAGGTATTGATGATTTAGGTTCGTTTGCATAATAGCCAAAGTTAGAGTACTTAGTTAAAGAAATGGTTGGGTTATCTGAGAAGATTCCTACATATTTCACTATTAATTTCAAACGAGATTTAAGGCTTTCGGCTAGTTTACTTAAAAAATGTTTGTAGTTGAGGAAACGTATCGAATCCAACGAACTGTGGAAACAGATAGTTTCAAACGTTGCTTACCTAAAAAAAAAAAACAACCGACTTCCTAAAAAAAACACTACAAATTGAAAAATAACTTTAATTTCGGAAGTCGGTGGCAAAAAACGAAAATACAAAACCCAAGACACCGACTTCCGAAAGAGTTCCGAAAAGTTATTTTTCAATTTGTAGTGTTTTTTTTTGGAAGTCGGTTGTTTTTTTTTGTAAAAAGTTTTTTTTTTCACTAGAAATAAACATATCGTCCAGGTATACCAACGTTGTATCACATTCCCGAGGCTGTGAAAATAGAGAAAAAGAAATTTGCCAAATAAGAGACCTAGCTAGATAGATCTAAAAAAAAGTAAAAAAGCTTTATTCAGTTCACAAAAACATCTATTTTTCGGGGTTTACGGGGGCGTAAACCCCTATATTGCAACTTACATCGAAATAGTTAAAGTCGTTTTCGAGAACGTGATAACAAATATATATAGAGATATTTACAAATATTGCTAGTTTAATAGTTTAGGATAGGATAGGATGTGATACTAATAAAATTGTAATTTTTTTTAAAGTTGTTTTCGTTTAACTTAGTTATCTTACCTACACTGTAGCTATTCCACTTTTCAGGAACTGCATTTCTACCTTTAAGTCAAAATACCTACTATCCCACAATCTCACTAGACACAGTCCCCCTACTGGTTCGTATCAATTGGCTCAATCGAGGCACAAACACGCGCCGCGGTCGCGCTCGTCCTACGACGGCTATCACTCTGCTCACCCCCTTGAGTAGAGAGCAGACGCCTGTTAGCTGCAAATAAAAAATATTTTACAGTTGCTGTAGCTCCAGGGATGCATTGGAGAAAGTGTTTTGAGGGTTTCGTACCCGACGGGTGCCAAACGGAACCCTATCACTACGCCTTCGCTGTCTGTCTGTCTGTCAGCGGGCTGTATCTCATGAACCGTAATATCAGTTCTCTTCTTCTTTTCATATCGATAGTACTCTTCTTTATATATTTATTTTATATTATATGAGTCCAGTAGGCCACGTTGATTGCGGCATCAGTGGCATTCTTTTTTCTTTTTTTTTCCTTCTTTCTTTTTTTCTTCTTTTCTTTAATATCAGTAGATTTTTTTTTCACATATTGTGTATGTCTATTGCCGCTATAAAAACAATTAATAAAAACAAAATAAAGTTAAAATTTAAAGGTGGTTACAAAAATCTTTTTTTTTCGGCTTCTTTTTCCGTACGGTGGTACGGAGCCCTTCACGTGCGAGTCCGACTCGCACTTGGCCGGTTGGCTGGATTCGCAATGCGCTTATTATAGTGATAAAATTTTCATTTTAATATCAAGCATTTAAGGAGAACGAAAATGATTGTTGTATTACCAACGGTAATGGGCGATGGTGATACTGCAATAATCACTTTAAAAAAATAGCAAACGGAGTAATCTTCGCTAAAATTATAATTAGGTAGGACGTATGAAACCTAATACTTAGCGTTGAAAGGCCTCCCGCAAGGTGGACGGAGAGCAGTCTTTACCCGGGGGTGCAAGGGGTGCATAGCACCCGCGCGCAAGGTCTCAGGGGGCGCAAGCCGATCGAGTCGATCGATTTATTTTGAAATCGAACGTAGATTTCAAAACAGACGACACAATATCATTAAAAGTTTGTCAACTTAAAAGCCAGAAAAATTTAATTTGATGTTTGAAAATGTACCTCATTTTATTGTGGAGTAAGAACTACATTTAAAAAAAATGGGAAAAAAATTGTTTTTTTTTCCTTGGCAAGGTTCAGGCTGATTTTCGCACCCTGGCGCCTAATATGGTTAAGACGGCCCTGGGTGGACCGATGACCTTGTGAAGGCCGCAGGAATTCGCTGGATGCGGGAAGCACAGAACCGGTCGAAGCACAGTAGCGGTGTTTGGCTTCCCCAAATGCCCTGCCTATGTCCAACATCTTTCGGTAAAGTTTGTATACTTTGTTTTTAGGTAAATATTGATGTTGCTATCCATTCTTCTGACATTCTTTACAACACCCGGCCACCTAATTAAATAGCGTTAGCATTGCTGTTTTAGCTTAGGTTCGCACAAATTTACTCGCCCGAAACGGGCGAATGGACACTTTTAAATAATAAAAAAAATTCTTGAGGCGATGTGCTCGAAGTTAATTTATTTGTGATCGAATCGACACCTCCAGAAATACGTATTAGGTACATTTTTAATTTTTATGAAGTACAGTTAGTGTACCTTTACTGCAGAAATACGTATTATTATTAGGCAATTGGCACATTTTTAATTTTTATGTAGTTAGGTTAGGTTAGGTTAAGTTGGTTATTTATTTTTTTAACTACATTGCATAAAATTGCATAAAATGTGCTAATTGCCTAATAAGTATTTCTGGAGTTGTAAATTCCACATAAGTCTGGGGATAAGTCATAACTCATAAGTCTAAGTAGGTAACTTCAGTAATTGTGTTATCACTTATCAGTGTTTAAGCGGAGGTAACCCGTTCAGATGGCTGATATTTGGGTGTATAAAGATGTTTACTACCGAAAGTGGTCGGAAATGATGTACCTTTTGATAAGTTTTTTGTAGAAACAAGTAGTTATAGCTAACGGTATCCTACGCCAGTTTACAGCCGCAGGCGTTTTTTGCGTTTTAAAAAAAATACTGACTCATACATTTAGGTACGGTAGCAAGTATATTTTTTATTGGTTCATGTTTTATCATTACAAATAATTCACGTGATTTGTTGTATTTTGCTTTGTTACTTCTTAGTTATAAAATACTAGCTTTCAACCGCGGCTTCGCCCGCGTGGAGGTCGGAAATTATCGCACAGGAACGTACTACCGAGATAAAAAATATCTTGTGTATTAATCAGGATTATAAACTATATGTGTGCCAAATTTCAACCAAATCCGTTCAACCGTTTCACAACTTTCTCATTTATAATATTATCTCATTTAAATATAAGTATCCTACTATCCTATAGTAGGATACTTATAAGCTGAAAGATGACATGTTAATTGGTCTGACATTTATTGTTTAATTATCCCTAGAAGAAGACTTTAAACTTTAAACTATCATGAAATTTTGTGTTGATCCTCTAAACTTTTTCATGATACTCACGTACTTTACCTTTTTACCTACAGATAAAAGTTTTTATTTATTAAATATCGCTTTTCAGCAGCAGTGATAGCCTAGTGGTATGACTGTCGGACTGCCAAGTCGCGAGTTCGAACCCAAGGCACGCACCTCTGACTTTTCTGATTCATGTGCATATTGAATAATTATCACTTGCTTCAAAAACGGCGAAGGAAAACATCGCGAGGAAACCGGCATGCCTGACAGATATTTCTCGACGGTATGTGAAGCCAAGTCAGAGGCCGAGGGCAGCTTTAAAACTCTGACACCAGGTTAGTCACTAACCACACGAAAAGAAGACGAAAGATCGTTTCAATTTACCTACAAAACATAGGGGCTTTATAGTTTTCATCAATATAGCGTGTTCTTCGCGAGATAGATGGTAGTTTTGGAAAACAGTCATAGATAAGAGATTTATAACCGTTTCCCAAACCAACATCTCCAAACAAACATAAGCCTTAGTTCAGACATCCCAGATCTACAGTTAAACAACATGTAAAAAAAAAACCCTGTCTGATCCGTGAGGATGATGTTAGGTATCGTACTGAGAGTGTATTTATGTGGTCATTAACGAGACAATCGAAATAAAAAATCGTCGGTTTTGCTTTTCAATGGGGATTTTTATCGACCTTTAGCGGGTGTATATAAATCATAACATATGACCCCTGTTGAAAATTTGCTCGTTTTTTAATGTATTTGGGGTAATTTTGGAAGGTACTAAAAATGTGAAAATGTTAATAGCATTTTTTTTTTTCAATGGTAATTTTTATTACTTTATTACTTTTAGGTAATGTTTAGTAGTAAGTACCTATCAGCCTTTTTTAATTATTTTATTTATCATCACTAATATTTTCAAGTTTTTACATATTGTATATACCAGATACATCCTAAGCTGAGTTCAGAAGCACCCAGTCTATCTACGTATATACTAGTCTAGATCCAACACCTTCACCGAGTGGAGTGAGGAGGCAAGCAACAAAACAAACACACAGACACAAGGGGGCGTGGCGCGGGGGCGGGGCGGCCGAGTACCACCGAGCTGTTCCCGGAAAATCTGCGAAACTGAAGCTTTAGACTGTGGAGTTCAATATTTAGTTATAGAACACGATCTATAGGTATTACGTCTAGAGAATGTTCCGTTTCACATTGATGTCATAAATATAATCAGTACCTAAAAGTAAAACATCGAATAAGTAGGTATCTACCCTGATTTTGCGATTATTTTTCACAGCTCAACTCTTTATTAGAGGCATTTGTGGACAAGATATTTTAATTAAACGCAATTATGTAATTGCGTTTAATTAAAATATGTTTTTATTCATTTATTTATCTTTTCTGTTTTGTGAATGTGAGAACGCTGTAGGCTTAGTAGACTGTAGATTTGTTGACCATTTTCTATTTTGTTAAGTACCTGGTACCTACTTGTTGAAAGATCTACAATGTCCTCCCATACCTATTAACACTGTAATTTGAAAACATTGTAGAAACCATTTATTTTTAAAAGAGTAACTGTGGAGTTTTTGCCGGCTCTTCTCCATAGGAAGCGACCAATTGGAATCGTGCACCTAGCTTCTGACGTTTCATAAGTGCCGATGTAGGTTTATGTGAAATAAAATATTTTGAATTTGAATTTTGAACAACTTAGAATGCAGGTGCGTGAGAACATTTATACATAGGGTGATTTTAATTAAGTTTTTACGGAAAATTAAGTTAAAGAGTTGGAGCCAAGGTTAAATCTAAAAAAGGAAATAGGCAAATACAGTGTGCAGGATTCAAACTGAATGGCGAACCCAAGATTCCTTGTATAGACTTCCCTACCTCATCTTCATCTTAATTAATGTGGAAGGCAGATAACCTATTTTCAGCAGTCGATACTCAATACTCGATACTTTATTGCATTCCACAATGTATGTGCTTAAGTGGTAAACATTAGAAAAGAAACAATCGTGGACCCTGTTGGGCACAGCAAAAGAAATATAGTAGATATGAGGACTTATCGTTTATCTTATAATCTAATTTATTCTAAAAAAAAAACATTTATTGTGTATTTAATTTGAGTTTTAGAGATTTATCATTTAAATATTGTTTTACACTGTTATAACATTTACTTAATAATAGATTTTTTACTTGTTGAATGTATTTTTAGGCGGGACTGCAAAATGAGGTTAGTTTAAAAAAAATCTTTACATAAAAAAGACACAGGCACAAAATAGTACAGAAGGCGCATTCCGCATTTTAGCTACAAGTACGCAGCGGGCTCGTCTTGTCGGGACAATTAGTGAGCGTAACGTAGTACAGAAGATATAGGAGTTACGCGATAGAAAAAGAGGCAACTTCTAGGTGAATATAACTGTAGGTAATTAGCGCTGTGCGACCTGAATTGCACTTTATTGTTTCGAGTCAAGAATCGCTTTTTATTTAAATGATTTTGCGCAGTGAATAATCTGTATTTATCTATGACACGGGGTGTAAAATGTAAGATCATCATCATAATATAGTAGCAAAACAATACGTTCCTCTCAGTACCGGTAATTCTAAAAGGGTTAGGTTAGAAAAGGGGAATTGTTCACACTCACTATGGCCAACATATCCCATGTGACAGGAGGCGTGCCTGTCAACTTTTTGAACAACAAAAGGCTCAAAAAGTCGTCTTGTGATGTACTATTTCAACATAAACTTTGTTTGAATTAAATCGGTTTGGTACGGCTACTTTTAGTGATGATTGTAACTTGAAGTTGTTTATAAAGTCAATTTATTGGCAGTATTTGTAGCTGCATTAGGTATTCTAGTTGTATTTTTTCTCTCGATTTTTGCTTTATCTGTGACTCTAAGACAGGACAGGTAGGTAAGGTAAAACCAATCCGTAAAGGATGCCATTCTGTCTACGGTTTTTTATTAAACCAGCAGTATTTTTCTAATTCATACCTATTAAGTAAAGGAGGAGCTCGTGGCTCATTAATAACAGCCGCACGGTTTGATCAGGTTAAGCTACACTTGCCGGGGTTAGTCTGTGGATGGGTGACCATCTTAACTTACCGAGACTCCCTCGGAAAGCACATAAAGCTGTAGTACCCGGCTGTCATTCGTGGATCTTTGACAGTCGTTACAGGTCGTCAGAAGCCCGAAAGTCTGACAACCAGTCTTACCAAGGGGTATCGTATTACCTAGTTACTGGGTTGTGGAGGTCAGATAGGCAGTCACTCCATATAAAATACGGTATTTAGCTGCATCCGGTTAGACTGGAAGCCGACCCCAATATAGTTGGGAAAATGCTAGGCAGATTGATTGACCTATTAAGTAAAACAGTAATAGAACTACATAAACTTATTTAGATCATAAAAACAAATGAACATTTAAACTTGGATACAGTATCTAAATAACATATTCTCCGTAGTGGGAATCAACCCCGCTACGCCAAGGGTCTACGACCTACACCTTTGTTACATCGCTTTTCGAATCATTAGAGTAGATTTACTTTCATCGTATTAAATATGAAACCATTGTGCAATGTTTAACAAAGAGGTGACAATTAATTAGGTACCCCAACTTTTTCCTTTGTTACTGCAATAAATTAAACTAATAAACGTATTGTCGCACATTATTAAGATGACGCAACAAACAATTTGTCAAATAATAACTATTAATACAACCCGAACATCTGCTAAACTATTAACAGTTAACAACAAATAATAACGCACTAAATAAACCGCTAAACAACGCGTGAAATATTAAAGAAAAAACTGTTTACAAAACCATGACGGATCATTTTAATTTCTATAATGTTTTAACCCCAACAACCCTGTGGGCATTCCCTTACTGAACACGAGTAAGCTAACTGATCTTCACTCAAAGGAAAATCAGCCTTAAGGCGTCAGAAATAGAGTAGTCGTCCCTCACTGTGTGAGAAGTAGTGAGTATACTGAAGGTAGGAGGGTCCTCGGTAGGAGGCGCCGATAGGCGGGGCCCGGAGCCGGGGCTCGCGGCGCGCCAGTCGAGTGCCGGCCGCCCGAGATGTCGCACCACGATGACAGCGCCACACAGTTTCAACATCCGAAACCTGCTCCCCGAAGCATCATCACGCTCCCCCTCACCTTCAGACACTGAGCTCGACGTCACAGGAACAGAGACACCACCGCCAGGATCTTCCACAGTCACAGAAGAAAAGAAAAATGAAAAGCCGGCGTACAGTTATAATGCTCTCATCATGATGGCGATCCGCTCTAGCCCTGAAAAAAGACTGACATTAAACGGCATATACGAGTACATAATGAAGAACTTTCCGTACTACAAGGAGAACAAACAGGGCTGGCAAAACTCTATCCGGCACAATCTCAGTTTGAACAAATGCTTCGTGAAAGTCCCGCGGCATTACGACGACCCGGGGAAAGGGAACTATTGGATGCTCGACCCTTCTTCGGATGACGTGTTTATTGGAGGGACCACAGGGAAGCTGCGGAGGAGGTCGACGGCGGCGTCACGGTCACGACTGGCAGCGTTCAAACGAGGTGCACTACTGCACCCCATGTTCGGGAACCCTTACGCGTCGCTGGTTGGACTGTACCCCCCTTTGCTGTCAGTTTATGGAAGGTATGCGCTCCCGAGTCCGCTACTTAGGCTCCCACCACCCCCGCCGTCATCATACCATCAGTTATACAGGAGGATACATGGGATCGCGCCCCCCATGAGTCCCCCAAACCCAGAGCCAGATCATTTAGTGAAACACAGTTGATTAGTGAGACAAGAGAATGGGCTTTTACAAGATATTCGTAGATATCTTGGTAAAGGCAAAGTGACTGTGATATGTGGACAGTGTACAGTAATGGTAATGCTATTTATTATTAATGTAAGATTTATATTAAAATTTTAACTTAATAAGAGGCTTAATTTAAGTTATGAAGCAATAAACGATGTTTCCGAAACGAGTGAAGAGTATTATTGTGTGGTTTTTATTCATTTTGTTGGTGTGCTTATTTTTTTATGGTGTGTGAATTGTTAGGCCTACACTAGTGTATCGGGTTTTCTTCAAGTTCAAGTCCAAATCTATTGAAATTTATGGGAAAAGCGATAGTTTTTGTTTACAATCAAGTTTTCACATTAACCTAACAACTTTCGACCGGAACGTTATGGCTCTTATAACTGCTTAATGAATTAATTAAGACTCATTACCGTCTCATGTTTTATTGATTTAATTAAGTCTGAGTTAAGCTTGAACTTAACAAAGTTCATTAACATAATACCGCTATTGCAGTGATTAATAACTTTGTAACCTAAGTTATTAATGCATGCCATTATTTTATGAGACATGCTAATGATAAATCATCTGTCAGTTTCCTGTCGAAACTATTTATTAAAAAGATTTTAAGAAGATGTTTAGTTATTGATAGTTCATTAGTAATTAAAACATGTACCTAAAATAATCTGCAACTTACCATTTCAAGTAAGTAAGCATTATTATTGTCTTAATAGATAATGGGGTTAGTTAAATGATTTTACTCCCAAGAATTAAGTAAACAAAGGTCCAATTTAAAACCTAATTAATGATAAGCTAAAACCTTAATATTTTTTAATTTTTTAAAATTAATTCTGATTCGATTCTAATTAAACATATACACACACATAATCAGCCTATAATGTTCCCACTGCTGGGACACAGGCCTCCTCTCTGTGAGAGGGAGTGGGCCGTAATCCACCACGCGGGCCCAGTGCGGGTTGGTAGATTTCACATGTCTTCGAATTTTTGGTTCTAGGACATGTCGGTTTCCTCACGATGTTTTCCTTCACCGTTTCTAGAGCAGTGGTGTTGAAATAATTTACACAAAGTAAAGCACCTATCTGGGTTCGAACCTATGACCTACAATTCGTAAGTCACGGCCGTTACCACTGGGCCAATGCCACTGCACCAATTAAACATACTCGTAAGTATGTCATAAAAATGGTACCAGCACCAGAAAAAGAAGCAATACTTCTGATCAAACGTTGTCATTTAATACCATTTTTTTGTTTTTATTACCGATTTTTTGAGCAGAAATAAAGCCGAAAATTGCAATCGCATGAAAACAATTGATTGTTATGGAGTTCCACAAAGTATAACTCCTGATTCCTTGACAACCTAATCTGTTAGGGTTAAAGGGGGACACCAAAGGAAAGGCCGTTCTAAGGATTTTAATAATGCATCCTTTATATATTGGAAGGTGTGTTTTCTTTTAGCCTTGATATTTTTATTCTTCTAAGCGTGTCGACCGCAATCTGTATTGTGTCAGTACCTCAGAACTTGCAGAATGAATAAAGATTTTTTCCTTGCAGTGGAACTAAATACAACAGTCATTACAGATAGTGCCATCGATTAGAAGACGCGCCCCACTTCGCGATTATTGTACTGTAAGCTGTACTTTAGTACGGAGCGGAGCGTAGAGGGGCGCGTCTTCGTGGAAGACACTATCTATAAACGAGCAAATATAAACTTTATATCTTCAAAAATACGTACAAAGTATGGTAGAAGGACAAGACTTACACACACAGTACTTGGATGTGTATTCCATCCTCACGTATGGTTCTCAAACATGGTCTTTGACAATTCAGCAGAGGTCCACGCTCGGGGTTTGCCAGAGAACTATGGAACGGAATATTCTTGGTAATAAACTTGTGGACCGGGTTAAGAATACAAGAATCCGTTCCATCACTAAAATAACTGTTGTCACTCGGAAAGCTGCCACGCTTAAATGGAATCAGACTAGACACATCTGCCGCATGTCAGACGATCAATGGGCCAAACTTACGACCCAGTGGGTCCCGCATGGCAGACGTCATCGCGGCAGGCCCAGACGGAGATGCCGGGATGAGCTGGACTCCTTTAAGAAAGATTGGTCCTTGACAGCTCTGGACAGAGAGAGGTGGAATGAGAGTAGAGAGGCTTTTGCCCAGCAGTGGGACAATAATGGCTAACAAAAAAAAAAGAAGGATTGGTGATTTCAGTATTTTGTTAACACATTCAGTGTTGGGAGCCCTCGTGGAGGGTTCACCTAGTCGCATATGGGATGCCGAGAGCACGCGCGGAGGGCTCATTTTAAATGTAGGCTTTTCTTAGCGAATACAGCAATATAAACCGTGAAAATAAAATCTGATGTATATTTTAGACCTAGAGGCCTCGGGTTCGATTCCCAGTGGGGGACAACATTTTCTGCTCAGTTTGATTGGTGGTAGGGCTTGTTCTAAGTCCGCCTGGCTAGCTACGAATATATTATTTAAGTCTGTCGCCATAACAACAATGTTAATAGCATTGTTGTGTTTCGGCAGTGAGGTAAGGTAGCCAGTTCCTCGACCTGATCATCACTTACCAGGTGAGATGCAGGCCGAGAGCTTCCCCGTAGAGGATTTAAAAAAATACCCTTACGAATAACCAGCCTTTGCTATTTTGTAAAACGAAAGACCTATGATGGTCTATTTTTTATGACAAGAAGTTCTTTAGAAGCGTTAAATCAATCTGCCTAGCCTTTTTCCAACTATGTTGGGGTTGGCTTCCAGTCTAACCGGATGCAGCTGAACACCGTATTTTACATGGAGCGACTGACTATCTGACCTCCACAACCCAGTAACTGGGTAATACGATACCCCTTGGTAAGACTGGTTGTCAGACTTTCGGGCTTCCGATGACCCGTAACGACTGTCAAAGATCCACGAATGATAGCTGGAACCTACAGCTTTATGTGCTTTCCGAGGGAGTCTCGGTATGTTAAGATGGTCACCCATCCACAGACCAACCCCGGCAAGCGTAGCTTAACCTGAGTGATCAAACCGTGCGGCTGTTATTAATTAGCCACGAACTCTTTTTCCAACTCCTTAGAACCATTAAATACCGAACACCATTCTTATTAAGAATCTCACTTATCATTTTTGTTAGAATGGCATGAAATGTTCGACAGATGGAGACACTAGTCACTTTTGTTACTATGTCTCGGGGGACACAAAGACAAAAATTGTTACACACTTGGAATTCCATTCATCGAAGCAGCTCGGCGGAAGAAGAGAAATGGTGTTATAGGTGATCCTCTACTATTTTAAAAATCATGATCATCATTTACGCAGCCCGAGTTCACCCACTGCTATACAAAATGTATAAAAAAACTCTGTGCGATCCGTGAGGGTGTTGTTAAGTATCGTACTGAACTCTCAGTGGATTTATGTGAAAATTTTCAGGAAAAAAGAAAAACAAAATTCGCCACTTTTTTTTTCAATGGGGAATTTTACTGGGTTATTGGGGCGCGGACGGCCATCGTTTAGCGGGTGTCTACATAAGACTCCAGTAGACAATTTTCTAATTTTTAATGGATTTGGGGTAATATTGCTACTAAAAATGTGAATTTTAAACAGCAATAACTTTTTTATTTTCAATAATAATAAGTTTTTTAACCAACTTCCAAAAAGGAGGAGGTATGTGTATATGTTCGTCGCGTATGTTTGTTTTTTTTTTTTAATGTAGGTATGTCCACCGATTTCTCCGTCATTTGTGGACCGATTTTGAAAATTCTTTTTTGTTTGAAAGGATATGCTCCCAAATTGGTCCCATATAAATTTTATTAACTTTGCTTGGGTACTTTTTGAGTTAGCTACAAAATACGTATTTTTTTCCCACTTAGTATGTTGATGATATGATAAGTATCTGTCACTGATAGCAGGTAGTGGTACTCGAATGTGTGTGGGGTAGGTACCACAACTAAAAAGTGAAAAATATAAACTTTTTACAAAAAAAAAAAACAACCGACTTCCAAAAAAAAAACACTACAAAGTGAAAAATAACTTTAATTTCGGAAGTCGGTGGCAAAAAACGAAAACACAAAACCCAAGACACCGACTTCCGAAATTAAAGTTATTTTTCACTTTGTAGTGTTTTTTTTTGGAAGTCGGTTGTTTTTTATTACCTTTTGGTAATGTTATTGCAGTACCTATGTGCTCCTTTCGGATTGGACAGGGTTTTTTTTACATATTGTATATGATGTGCTTCCCTTTGCTTGTGCCAATCTCCACGCTCATGCGCCAGCTTCACACAGGTTCAACAACTGCAATAGTTCCAACTTTTTAGTGTAGGGACTAGGCTATACGATATTGGTTTTAACGGCAATAAAGCTGCGTCCAGATATGTTCTTTTGTGCGTACCGTACCTCCGTTTCAAATCAGCGTCCGCGTCGCGATCCAAAAACTCTGAACGCCGCCGTATCGTATCGCCTTTGAACGGGGCGAAAAAACTGACTCGCGATGGATCGCAGCGTACTTACCTGTATCCATATCGAGACGCCTTACCACCGTACCGTACCGAACGGGCGTCCAAACTAGCGTTCTTGGAGCGCGACGCTGATACGAAACGGAGATACGGTACGGACAAAAGAAAATATCTGGACGCAGCTTTAATTTTTAAAAATCCAGGACTGTCAGACTCTTACGACTACGTCTATTATTATTTTGTCATCAGTAAAATAATTGCCAAAAATACTCGTTCCATTGTAAAAGTTACGAAAAAAGTTGCAATCTTAGTCATTGATGAATTTATTTTAATGTCATTATGATCAACAACTTGATGACAACAATTTTATTTTATTTTATAATATCATTAAGTTGCCAAGTGACTCAGTACCTCGACTTGTCTGAAGTTATTTTTAGCGAGTGTCATTTAGGACTATACTCCATTTGAAAAAGACATTTAAACAATCCTTTTTTACAATCCGTTCAACCGATTCTGACTTCTATACCGTAGGCATAAGGATGTCATTAAAAGCAAAAAAGTGGTTACAATACCAACTGTTTACTGCAGCTGCCATTTGTCATGGCTACCAACGCAATAGAAGTCAAAATCGGTTGAACGGACTGTAAAAAATGTTTAGTTAAATGTCTAATCTTATTTCAAATGGAGTATAGATTATTATTACCAACAAAATATAATGTGGTATTTATTTGAATATTGCATCTCTTGGCATAAGTAAAACCACTTGTAAAATATATTTGTTTACTTTATTTATTTATCATTAATTAGTCAAGTGCGCGTCATGCTTGCTCAATTATATACTTCGAAATATAGTAAAAAGGACTTTAAACGGGTCTTTTTGTATTTAAGACAACACATTATAACATTTAGGTTTAAAAAAAAAAACTTAATGAAAATAATTTTTGGTGAATGATTATTTTTTCTTTACAAAATATCAGAAATATTGTGATGTTTCATTTCAATTTACCAAATTTACCATGTTACTTTAAGACCATAGACTTCTTATAGGTTTTCCTGTAATCTTGAGTAAAGAACCATTCTCTGTTCTTTTTTTTAAATTTTAGATAGTCAATTTTCATCTATTTTCTTAATATCTTTGAAAGTATTTATTTTAAAATTATAAAAAAATATATTTGAGATCTCGCAACACGCCCTTCATTTGATATGTGACACGATACAGTTTGAAAAACTTTTTATTTTAATATTTGCCCCCCAAAAGTGACCCCCATATTCAAAATTAATTTATACGTCCGCGTTTGCGTCACAGAATATGTGTAAAAAAAAATCAACTAAATTGGTTCTGTAGATTTGGAGCAAATTGGCTGTGACAGACGGACAGACACACGAGTGATCCTATAAGGGTTCCGTTTTTTCATTCGGACGTGCGGAACCCTAAAAAAAGGAAGAAAATACATTTTATTTGCACTAATTGTGATGAGCTGTCTGTATGTGTGTGTCAAGTGTGAGTAGTTTGATAGACTATTGAATTGGATTACGAATTCTATGGAAGTAATTATACCTCCCGCTGAATACTGAACAGGAACATTATTTCTGTCACAGACAGAAGACGACGACGATACGTAAGTAGGTATTCTTTATTTTACCTCTCTCTAAACCACGAATATTTAATTCACTATTTTATTCTAAAAGTATTTTGTCTAACGACCACTATCGCGAAAATATTTGACAATTAAATGACTCTGTGGTTTGTTTTTTTTTAATTTTATTTATAACTATGCGAATTGGCAACTGCGGCTTATATTAATCGTTGTTAATGTCTGATAATGATAGTTTGTGTAAGCGTGTTGCGTCCAAACATTTTTGTTTACGAAAAACATAACGATAATAGTATGCTTGATTGTGATATTACTCACCAATTTACGTAAATATTATTAATAATTAGTACGCCGAAATCCCGTAAATTGTTTGATTGGGGATATGATTCTCATGCCCTACTCAGCACGGCATCGCTACCCTTCTCAATTTGGTATGAAAAACTGTATGGTAAGGCCCAAATATTTTATCGAACTACAAATTAGAATTGTGTGAAAATCGATTTCTAAACTGATATTCAAAATAAAATCTTTAATTCGAACGAAGACTTATAGAGGGTTAATAATTTTATCCTTAAAAACTAAGGGGTTTATTAAAAAACTTTGCTTAAAGTTAAGTGACGTTCAAACGTCAAAATGTATAGTTAAATAGTCGCTAATCATTACTTAATTTTAAGCAACGTTAATAAATAAACCCCTTTGTGTTAGTAAGCAATACGATATGGTGACATATATGTAACTGAAACATATTGTACAAGTGAAAATCTTAAACTAGAATGTGATAACCTAGAAGTCGAATAAAAGATTGAGAGTTTATTCGCTCTTGATCAACATTCCACGAGTAAAGTCACAGGTAAAACCGAGTCATCCGCCTCACTTTTAATATTCCGCCAAATGATGTCATCCGTAATCACTTCAAGTTCCGTCCCGTCACAGTAAAGATAGTTTAATGACGTGATTTCCAGTTCCCGTTGTCAATGGTTACCGATTCCGCCATGTTGAAATAGCTGTCAGATGCTTTGATGTCATCAGAATTATAACGGCGAAATAACTTTATTATCGCTGGTCGGTTTGATATGTTGATTAAATAATATCCGGGAATTTGATTGTTATTTATTTTTAAAATTTCGTAGTGATTTTCTTTGAATGGAGTTGTCACTCTTGTGATTTTGTAAGTGGGTGAAACTCTTTCGCTGTAAATGTGAAATAAAGGCAAGTGCACATTATGTATAACCGCCTCGAGCCATAGTACCACCATCGTATTTTCGTGGGGTCTGCTAAAGACGTGTACGATGATTCATACAAACTGAACGAAAGTGACGTTGGGCACTTTTTAAGTTGCCCGCTCAAATTTGCCTTAAAAGTAGGTAAGTATGTCATGTACTTATGAATACATCACGACTAACATAATTACTTACTTTAGGTATATTAAAATCATTATAATTCTGTGGTCGGTTTAATTTCGTGTTACATTCGGCTGACGTCCCTGACCTTTTTCTTTTTCTCTAGCATTTCTTTTAAAAGAAGTAACGGTTTGATTTCAGAGAAGATGTAGTGATAAAAATTGAAAAGGGTATGCTGAGATGGTTTGGGCATGTTGAGAGGATGAATGAAAGGCGACTAACAAAATGTATTTACAAGGCTGATGTGAAGGGAATGGCCGGTCAGGGACGCCCTAGGAGGACATATACTGACCTTATTGGTGATGTTCTTCAGAAAGGCCAGGTGCGTAGTACTCGCAACCGGCGTGCGTGTATGACCAGATGTATGAACGTAAACGAGGCAAAAAAGTATGTAAGGATCGTAGCAGGTGGCGTTCTGTAGTTTCTGCCTACCCCCATGGGAAGAAGGCGTGAGTTTATGTATATTTGTATGTTCTTTTTCAGTAGGTTATATTCGTCACATATAACTTACAGGTATGACAGTAAAATTAAAATTTCAACGGCAACGATGCCACGATATCCTTAGGCATGTTGCGACGTCCTTAGGCATCATCACAAAAATTTCATTTTTTTGAATTTTTTTTTAATGGTCGCATAAAAATCGCTTGCCGTGCCGTGTCGCCACTGAGCGCAAGCCCTTCGTGTTGGAAAACTACAAGTATATTGTTAGATTTTTTTCTTTTTGTTGAGTTTACAGGCAATACGTTTCCATATTCTGCTGTAGCGATAGCTAGTAAATGTAGGAATCTATATTCAGCCGAAAGGAGCTGCGGTTTAGTTAAATGTATTAGGTATGCCATGAAACCTGTTGTAATATTTCATCCTGATTTACACTAACTGGCGCTGCCAATACTGGCAGTGACCACAATGACTAAACGCTTAATTTAATCTGCCCAATTTATCCCTTGTAAAGTAAACAGAGATAATTCACTTTTACTTCACAAGGTAATACTTGTTGACATTTTTATTTTGTGCAAATTCTCTTAGACGCTGATAAATCTTAAAATAACGTACGATAAACGCGACAAGACAATGACTAATATATTGTGTCGACAGACGACATAAGGAGAGCCAGTCTGCCGTCTAGGAGCAGCAAATCAAATGACACCAATGCTAAAAGTTGAAGGCAGCTAAACGGTGCCAACAAAAACAAGTAACTCGAAACCAATATAATCCGGCCGCACGGACCATCTCTCATTCGACACAAAACATCTTGCTCTAGAAATATTGTGAAAACCAGCAACCCCAAATAAATCACGGTCGCCATTTTGTCCCATCGTTCCCGCGCTTTTTCCCGACCACAGACAATTAGGCGGGTGACAGCGCACCATAAACAAGACGCGAGTTAATCCGCGGATTATCGTGAGCGCACACAACCGGCGTGCAGCGAGTATTTCTTGTAAATAATTGTAAATCTACGTCAAAACGCAACGACAGATACATATGTTAGAGGATTACTGGGCGGAGATTAACCCGTTTTATGCTGTTTTATGCGTCGCGTTCGGTTCGGCTGTGTTCGGTAACTGACGACTTCCCGCCAAAATGGTAGTGTTAATCTCTAGTTAAATATGGTAACGTCTTCTCGTGGTACGGTTTCGGGAAATGAGCTCTAAATACGGATTGTTTTTGTAAACTCCAAAAAAGATGACCGTTTCAGTATGAAAAAGTGACGATTTCCATATTGTCGCGCTGATTTTGGATGGTTTTAATAAGCCTGTCATAATTAGGGCGTAATTTATGCTATAATGAACCTTAAATATTGATACAGAATTTTTGAACACCGAGGAACACATTCAGTTAATGAAGTTTATAACCAGAATCGAAATGAAAATAATAATCATGTAGAAGAGAAGACAGGTAATTTCTTCGACATTATTGTAATAATTCCTTTAAATATTTCCACCTGTACCTACATACATTAAATCCATTATGGATGAACCTTCCTCTGAATCTTAACTATAGCACGTCACACGGTGTTTAAACTCAAGATGACAGCGTATGACTAAAATTGTCATGACAGAACATTCATGAATTCGAAAATTGTATCGTGGAATCCTTTCACCACATTGTCATCGGCTAATCTTGTAAAAAAGGGGTTTATTCGGACAATCGGCACAATCCGGATATTTTCATATTTGCGATCCTTTTGTAGAAATTGTTTATACACATTATATTTATTCAAACTACGTGTTTTGCACACATTGCTATATTTAAAATCCTCTGTACCCTTTCAAACGGATGTTATTCTTGTCAAATTGTGTCCCCAAAATAGGATTATTGTATGATTTTATGAAATTTTTCGACAATATCTTATAATTATTGTGATTGTCGTTCTCCATTGATGATATGTCCGAATATTTTGGGGTGTATCAATCGATTCTTGGATAATCGCTTTGCTCTTTTGAAATGGTCGTAATAATCCCTTTTCTATGGTCATGGTATGTATTATGCTATTCTAATATTTATTCAGTCATTTTATATAGTCTCAATTTTGAAGATTGTGATGGGCAATTTACTTCTGTAATGTTCCACATTGGTGAGTTTATATTGTACAAGATACAGTGTTCTGATATTTTTCAACAATACTGTTGTCAATTTGTTAGTATGTAATAGAGTTATCTAAGTTAGCGTCGTCAGTTAAGGAAATTTTTAAGAATCTGTTGTAGGTCTATAGTATAATTTCTTCATTTCTTCGTTTAATTTATAAAATAGTAGCTACTTAGAGATAAATCTAGATGTATTAAACTATGCTCTAACAGAAACAGAACACAACAGCCACATAAACTCGTAAATTTCCTTAAAAATAAGTATTGCACAAACTCTCTCGCAGTTTTTACAATTACTGACGTTTATCGTAAGTAATCGTAATTATTACGAAAGCAATTAGCGATCACAGTGTACCACTAAGCTCAAAGATAGCGTTAATTGTTTATCATTCCATCTCAGTTAGACTATACAACTTTTTGAAGTCATTTGGCTTTCATTCGAGATCAAGCGATCCACCTCTAATGTGATCGTACACAATCGCTGGCTGTTTATCAAACAAACCAGTTATGAACTCTTCCCAGTGTTTCATAACAAATTAGTTTTTTGAATGTTCTCAGAATTTCTTGGTTTAGAGTATTTGTTTGTAGATTTCCTAGATTGTTTGCGAAAGTTTTATGAAAATATCACTTTTCAATTGTCAGTGTCATGTCAAATAGGCTTTGTCCAATTGGCTCTTTCTAGAAGTAGACAATACTTCTAGTGTGTTCATTATATCTTGACACGTTTGACGCGATTGGGAGCACTGAATTTTGCAGTTTTAGTCTCAATAAAAATAGAGTTCAAAATGGCTACTCACAGAACAGTACCCAATGACATGACTGCAAAACTCACTGCTTCCAATTGCTGCACGCGTCAAGTTATAATGAATGCATCTGTCTTCTCTTTCGTGTGTTTTGTGACTAACCTGGTGTCAGAGTTTTATGCCGCCCATGGGCCTCTGACTTGGCTTCACATGCCGTCGAGAAATATCTCTTAGGCATCGTGTTTCTTCACGATATTTTCCTTCACCGTTTTCGTGCCAAGTGATAATTATACAATACGCACATGAATCCTGAAATTTAGAGGTGCGTGCCTTGGGTTCGAACTCGAGACCTATGACTTGGCAGTCTGACGGTCACACCACTAGGCTATCACTTATTTACATGTGAAAGCACCCAGACTTGCATGATAATTGTTTATTACTATAAAATATCGTGAAAACTTTAAATTCTCTAATTGCTATACTCACCCGGTTGATAATATCAAAAGAGGTATCACGTTCCTAGATGTACCTAACTAACGTACAAGCATAATAAACCTAGAATGTTCCCACTGCTGGGACACAGGACTCCTCTATTCGAGAGGGAGTGGGCTGTAATTCCCCACGCAGGCCCAGTGCATGTTGGCATGTCACACTGAATGTCTTCGAATTTTTGTTTATAGGACATGCCGGTTTCCTCACGATGTTTTCCTTCACCGTTTTGAGAGCAGTGATGATGAAATAATTTACACAAAGTAAAGCGCCTGTCTAGGTTCGAACCTAGGACGTACCTACAATTCTAAGTCACGGTCGTTACCACTGGGCTACCACTACTCCAACGTACAAAGGTGCATATTCGTTGAATATGTCGTTTCTCAGAATGATGAGCGCTTTCTATGATGTTTCCATTTATATTATGGTTTCGCTAGACAATCGCCGACGCATTAATGACGCAATGTTTGTGTGCACCATAAAATTGACAACCCACAAATATTGCACACCTTTAATTTCCGTGTCCCCTCAAGAATTCCTCGCAGTGCAAACAGTTCTAGGCGCCAATTCCCCGTATGCAAGGTTATGCAAGGTTGTAAATATCTGCAGTGATCAGATCGATTTGTTCTTTGAAAGTTTGGGCAAATTGAAAGCCAATTTTCATAAATACATTCCTAAATAGATCAACCTTTCATTATCTCGCTTGAAAGGAAATGTGTTTACATATAATAAGTATAGTATATTGTTAATATTAAGTTTTAAGACTTTTGGATAGGTAATTTAAAACTAGATTAATTTATTATAATTTTTTTTACAACTTCTTTGACTTTATGCATGCGGAGTTTACCTGTAAGTGATCGTTGCACTGTTGCATGTACATTTTTGCATGTGAACCTATAAATAAATAAATATATATTATGCGATCGCAAGGTTTACCGGTAAGTACATATTTATCTACTATTCTCTATAGAATATTCTCTCCGTTTCCGAAAGTTTTACCACAGGGACAGACCGGTGATGCGAATCTAAAACAAACCTTTGCCAACTTTTAGAATGAACGCTAAGAGCGTAAAAGTTGGCAACGTCGTA
Organism: Agrochola litura; assembly: GCA_949152395.1. Classification (NCBI taxonomy): domain Eukaryota; kingdom Metazoa; phylum Arthropoda; class Insecta; order Lepidoptera; family Noctuidae; genus Agrochola; species Agrochola litura. Next base: position 23,252,176 of record OX424495.1, on the reverse strand, counting down.
AATAGCCGTCAAATATTTACCTGTTTTGATTTATTTGGCGATATTACTGTATGGAAATATGAAATATCGCCAACTAGTAAACTATAATATTAAGAATGAATTGCAATTATAACACTGAATTTGATGTTGTTTGTCGTTTTAGGTGTAAAAAAGGCATTTGGAAAGTTTCCAAATACTTTTTTTACATCTAAAACGAAATATTCCGTGTTACGATATTAATTATTGCATTTCGTAATCAATGTTTCAGTTCACTAGTTAGCCATATTTCATATTTCCATATAGTAATATTGCCAAATTAATCAAAACAGCGAAATATTTGACATCTATTTGCGATGTTGCCCACTTTCAGAATGCACGCTCTTAATTTAACAAAAACAAGTTTAAAGACCAAAACTGTTTTTTTTTTGTTTTTCCCAAAACTGTATTTCCAGAATTTTCCAACAAGTTTCCGATTAATGTACCAACATCGGACGTGTACAGTAATATTTGTAACAGTTAACACGAACCAGTAACGGCGGCTACATCAAAGGCAACAATTGCCGAGATCAAAGGCATCGCCGCGTAAAGGTAGGTAGCGAAAGAAGATCGCTATTTGTATGCTCATAGATTAGCTGATCAATTTGTAGATATGACAACTCTTTGGTTGAAATGAGGCGATTAGTTTTATATTGTTGGAAGTTAATAAAAATAAGTGTCTTTGCTTTTATTTGAGTATCTATGGCATTGGTAGAGTGAGTCATTCATGTCGCAGACATAGTTTAACTTTAAATTATCCATGGGATCTTTGGGATAACGATGACGTAGAAATTCATATTTGATGGTTATTTATATTTTAGTACCTAGGTGACGGAGCTCTGCTCTGGTGAAAATAGAGAATGCTCATTTAATAATATAGGATAGTACTTACTAATTCCAAACTGCCATTATAGTAGGTACTTACTAATTCCATGCTGTCATGATCATTATTCTAATGTCATTATTCAATAACTTGTTCTAAACTTTGGGCGACAGAGCTCTGCTCGGGTGAAAATACGGGGAAAACAAATTTTCCCAGATATGAGACCTAGCTAGATCGATTTTCGCCCCCCCCTATATTGCAACTTTCATCGAAATCGTTAGAGCCGATTTCGAGAACGTGAGTTCAAATCTATAGACAAACAAATATATATACAAATATTGCTCATTTAATAGTATAGGATGAGGTCAGGGTCAGGTCAGGTCTCTACTGTAACTTTTCAGTTTTTATTTTAATAAAATCTTAATTTTCAGACCCATTTCAATTGGGTAAGTGAAACTCAAAATTTTACTGAAAAATTCAACTATTCGAAATTAACTAGTACTTAAAAAATTTACGTAAGTTTATTTTGTATTACAATTTGCATTTCGCACCTAAAAGTAAGTTCGTTCGTTCATATACACCCAGCCTAAGGTGCGCGAGGCACCTGCGCGCGCGCATGAAATTAAGACGTCATTCAAACAACGCGGAGTTTTAATAGTTAATTCTTAGAAGTGTTGTAGACTGGCCACACTGAAAATAAACTGTATAGTTTGCTAACAAGGGGCCAGGTGGGAAGATGCATGACTGAAAAAAATAAAGATTCAGGCAGACATTTAGGCATTGTGTTGTGAGGTCAGCAGATATATTAAGTGGTAGGGATGTAGTGATTATTCAAACTCAAACTCAAAGCTTTTTGTTGGGACCTTATGAGTATCGTGGTTGGAGAGGGATAACAAAATGAAATTCAGGTGTACAATATAAAGTCTATTCATATGACCATGAATCTATAGCACAATGACGTTTCTTATATTAGTTACACGATACACAAGTTATTGCCACGGCGCACAGTGGGAAAAAAAATGACGTTTTTTGTTCAAAAATCTGCCTACTCCACAATTTTGGACGTATCGCTGTCATTTTTTTTTATACACTCCTGAGATAACACACTTTGGTGTGTCACTGCCACTTTTCCAAAATCGAAATTTCTTTTTTTTTAATTCTTTTAAAATTCGGGAAATATATAAAATTTTTTTTTTGGGCCACCTTTTTGTATCCGCCATTTTGATTTTTTATAAACAGACAGTAAATTCATGACCAGGGCCTAAAAAACCCCTGGAAACTGATTTTTGCTAAAATATTTATTTTAGAAATTGGTTTTTGCTTCATTTCCCGATTTTTCGAGGTTATAGTATTGAATTTTAAGGAAAAGTGGCAATGACACACCAAAGTGTGATATCTTAGGAGTATATAAAAAAAAATGGCAGCGATACGTCAAAAATTGTGGTGTAGACAGATTTTTTAACAAAAAAAATTTTTCCCACTGTGCGGCGCTGGGAAAACGACTTCAAGTCATTTATTCAAACTAGGCTGAGAATCAGGACTTTTCGAACGTCAAAATTACATAAGACAGTCCCCCAAAAAGCGCTCACCCTAGTGCCTTTAGCTGACACAAACATGACGCGTGGATCAGCCCCATCCAGCTCAATCATTTTGTAGGGAATTTCAGTTGTCGAAAATTCAGTTGATATTATTAGTTGTACCTCATTATTGCTTGGTCTTTTTCCAATTATGTTGGGGTCGGCTTCCTGTTTAATAAAACCGAATGCAGCAAATTTTTGGAAAACTTGTTGCGGATTTTTGTGATTTTCTACGAGTCCTTAATTTATTTGAAGAATCCCTTTCCGCTATGTACAAGACAATAAATTCGACTTTTCAAATCACAAATAATTTTGTTTAAATTCTGTTTCCCTTTCTCACACATAATGAACAAAATTGATCAAAATCATTCGATTTCGTGCACGGACCCTTAAGTACTGAGAACTTTATTTTGGAGGTCTACAACAAAAATAATCAGAAATGGGTAGTCTTAATGAAAATCATTTCATTTCAATTAGATTTTATAACTAAGTTTCGGCTACCAGCATAATCAGCCTATGAAGTTCCCGCTGCTGGGACACAGGCCTTCTTTCGATGAGGGGGAGTGGACCGTAATCCACCACACGGGCCGAGTGTGGGTTGGCGGATGTCAAAAGTCTTCGAATCTTTAGTTCTAGGATATGCCGGTTTCCTCACTATGTTTTCCTTCCCTGTTTTGAGGGCAGTGGTGATGAAATAATTTACATAAAGTAAAGCGCCTGCTTTCTTACCACTGGGTTACCACTGCTTGCGGCTACCATACATTATTTTTGATTTCAAAGACTTATAAAATAAAATAAATAAAAATAAAATTGTTTATTTGCACCTTAAAGTAATATAAAACATGGTTTACAGTGAATATAGGCCTTAAGGTAAGTAAGGTTGGATGTTCGAGTTGCAGCCAATACCTAAGCTCAGATAACTTAATATCGTGTAATTATAGGTATCAGCGCCCACCCTCGTTATCATTATAGGCGATGATATTACTTATGTTACATTGTTTCTTCATAATTGGCTTAATTATTAGCTTAAATGCATTCAGGAACAGCTAAAGGAAAGGAAAGGGTTATCTAGAAGCAAATTGTGACAGACAGTCGATTTTTATTAAAAATCGCTTTAGAATCTGTTATAAAGGATTTTAGTTGAGTGACGTCGACTAATATACATCAAATGGTCCTTAAGTTTTGAGTTAAGCTCCACGATTACTGATAAATGCTTGCACTGACTGGACAGGTCCACCAAATCTGTGTGGTTCTTTTCTCAAAAGACCATTTCAGACACTAATCTACATGGTCCTCATATGGCCTGACCAAGATTATGTCTGGACTTTAAAAGAGACTTTGACCCTTGAGTTTGTTCCGCCATTTCTTCTCAGATAGGAAAGTGTCGACTCCATCTAGCTCGTTATAATATTTTTTTTAATATGACGTTTAAGTGATTCCAATATCCTATTTACAGAATAAACAATTTAATTTAATTTGACCGCCTTCAATTCACTTTTATTTCTTCCGTTTACTGTGAGATTGTTTTATTTATATAGGGTTGGTAGTATTAATTTACAGTTGAGTGTTGCTTTTTCATTTGAGGTATCTTTCGAAGTACGACGACCCGACGTAGTCACCTCGCATCGCTCGCTGCACGTGCTGTTCAAACAACCTCCTGTTACTTTGCAGCTCGTCCGCAGCCTCCTTGTTTAGAGGATCTTCAGGACTTGGTTCCAAGAATAAATACTGGAGTCCATAAACTATAGAGTTGACAGTAAGCACAGGTTTCCAGTTTTCTCTTAAGATGTTGAGACACGCGTTGCCCTCTAGCAAACAAAAAAAAAAAAAAAACTAAAAACAAACAACAAAAACAAACACAAAACAAAAAACAAACAAAACAAAATCCAAACAAAATAGTAAATACTACGTAATTTTTTACGCAATCCGGATTTGTACCCAGCGCCGATTGCTCTTACCTTCAAAACTGCTAGACCGTTAACGATGAAACTCTGCCGCTTGAGCAGACCATCTGATAGTGACATTGTTTGCAGTAATTATCGTATCGTATTGATATCGTGTTACTGGCATTACTCAAATATTTGTACACAGTACAAAGGAGGGTAATCCGATATTTTGTGCATCTATTTTGTGTAATTACTGGAGGGCGGGTAACTACAGGTTATTAAGTTTTGGTTTACGAAGGTTGTAAAAAAATTGTTTGTGGAAGAAAAAGTAGAGAAAAAAATAAAGATTTAGATTTTACTGAGGATGAAAGTTCTGCTTTCACTTCGTTAATCTAATACCTTTAAGGCGAAAGCGTCAGGGTAGCCCGTGAAATTCAAATTTTCTTACGTTTTTTGCAATTTGCAGGTCAGGATTATGTTGTATGTTGATCTAAATATGATTCGCGGTCGTAACAAATATGGCTTTACTTAATTATAATCATTACAATCAGCAATAGTGATTAAGAAGAAGATAAAGGTGTCATGATTTCATGAAATCATGACATTTGACAACTTTTGCAAAATGTAAAAAACCTAAAAAAAAGAATTTCGCGGGCTACCCTGAGGCTTCCCCCTTAAACGAGCAATTCTTGTATATATGTATATTAATAATCTGAATCTCGAAAACGGCTCCAATGATTTTCATGGAATTTAGTATGCAGGGGGTTTCGGGGGCGATAAATCCATATATTATTAAGTAAAGTAAAGAATTCTGGTTCCTTCGATTGATCTAGCTTAATTAAAGCTTAACTACATAGGTACCTACTCCTTTTGCCTCGTTTACGTTCATATACAATGTCACCCATCGGCATGTGCCCGCCTGCATTTTTCTGAATGTTCATGAAAAATTATCGAAAAATAACTTTAAAACGGGGGTTTAACTTGACTCTTTAAAAAAAAACATTTTTTTTTTTTTCTAAATCCCCTTTTGATTTTATGAACTTACATTTGTTTTAAAAAAAATGTTTTCACCTCCGTTTTTTTTGCATAGTTGACAAATTTTAATAAATATGTTAGTTAATCCGATAAAATAACTCATAAGCTATTAGAAATAATAAACAGATTCCAAATCGAGCCAATAAAATCGGAGACATGGTAAACGCTACTCAAAACATGAAAAATATTAAAGTTATTTTTCGATAATTTTTCATGAATATTCAGAAAAATTCGGGCGGGCAAATGCCGATGGGCGACATTGTATAGTCTTATACGCACGCCGGATGCAAGCAACTAAGCAGCAAACTCAACTAAGCTCAACTAGGGACATTTATTTTACAAGCCTGAAAGCTTATTTGTTACCAAGCCAATGAAATCTGAAACTTATGTGTAACTTGATTATTAAACTGTATGTCAATTTAGTTACCTAGTTCTTTAATTATCAGCATTGTGTATGCCGTGATTACTGATTAGCTTATCTTTAGTAAAAGATCGAAGATCGAAGCAGTGATAGCCTAGTGGTGTGACCGTCAGACTGCTAAGTCATAGGTCTCGAGTTCGAACCCACGCCACCTCTGACTTTTCGGATTCATGTGCATATTGTATAATTATCACTTGCTTCAAAAACGGTTAAGGAAAATAGCGTGAGGAAATGGCATGCCTGAGAGATATTTTTCGACGGCATGTTAAGCCAAGTCAGAGGCCCATGGGCGGCTTTAAAACTCTGACACCAGGTTAGTCACTAACCACACGAAAAGAAGAAGAAGTAAGAGGTGGAAACGAAATGACATCAAAGTGTGATAAATGATTTTATTTTCTGTAAGTAGGTTTGTACAAACACTTTTACACGTCAATCATATTTTAAAAACTAGATGAGGTCGGCGTTTCCTATCTGACTACTCTGAGAAGAAAGGCCGAAACAAACTCAGAGGTCACAGTCTCTTTTAAAGTCCAGACATAATCTTGGTCAGATCATGTGAAGGCCATGTGGATTGGTGTCTGAAGTGGTCTTTAGAGGAAAGCACCACACAGATTGAGAGGGCCTGTCCAATCAGTGCACGCATTTGTCAGTTATCGTGCAGCTCAACTCAGAATTTAAGGAGCTCAACGATTTGACGAACAATTCCAAAAAAAGGACATTTGTGTAGGCCACATAAATTACTCTAACTGTTAGACCATGATTAGAACTAACTGAGAAAAAATTTAAAAAGGAATGACCCATATAGTCTTCAGATTCACAATAATTAAAATAATATAATACTTTAAAATTAAATATTCACGTCATTGTTGTATATGTAGTCATATATATATTCATGTCATTGTGTATTCAGCTTACTATACTTATGACGACAATACCCATACTTACCATAATATCTATCATTTCACCACAATTGCTCGGTATTCTGCCCACACAAGACACACTCACACACATATCCTTCTTTACACACACTCGCAGCCATCGGAGATTATTAAATTATATTGTGACCCCTGCACCGGGGTTAACTCTGTCATTTGTTATACACCAAGATCTTCTGTGTTGTGTCTATGAACTTGTAACGAAAACTATGAGGATATGGAACTGATGATCACTGTTTAATGTAACTTACTTAGTTAAAGCTATGGCACGTAAAATTTTATCGGAGAGGCAACCGGGTGGCGAGTGGTAATCTGGGTCTTGAAGTGATACCGAACCCCCCCGTACCGTCCGAATGTACCCCAAATGGACGAGCAATTTTTTTTTTTGACGAGGCTACTCTTTCGGGATGCGGTTGCTTTGAAGTTTATACCTACCCTATTTATATAATTTAAAAACATCGTTATAATTGAAATCATGTCTTACGCTGTATATCATTCTTGAAACTCTTTACCGATGATTTATCACCGAAAATTTTGGTGAAATTTGTCAAAACCGGATGGCAAGGATACACACAAATTCCTTGCACTTATTAGAGCTTAAATTTCGAATGCCATGTCAAAAAATATATGTTTTGGGCGTTTGATCATGAAAAATAATAATGTAAGAAAACTTCTTAGATCTCTGGCAATTTTTCACACACGGAAAATTCCCTGATTTTTTTGTTGTTAGTATTCCAGACCACCTGTCTATATTAGTTATCCTTCATCGCCAATAATGTACAAATCACGCCAAATGTCTAGACTCAGTTACATTCCGTCCTCCCACAGACACTCACACTACAACAATACAACAATACGAGGTTATTAAATTATATTGTGACCCCTGCGCGGAGGTTAACTCCTGTAATTGGACCTCTAGCCGGCCTGATTGTTATTGCTCGAGATGGCCCGGGCAATTTACTATCACACTGTCTAGTCAATAGCCAGATTCGTTGGGCATGAATTATGTTTCATTTTTAGTCTTTCATTAATGTTTTTTCGGTTTCGGAAAATTTCTGATTTTTCTTGAGGTTTCCTTGGACAACTTTTTTTATTCTTTGCACGTCAAATACATATAATAAAGCTGTCCAATTAGACTAAAAAGCTTAGATTAGATTCAAAAGCTGTCCAATTAAGTACAGTAATTTAGCTTATTATTGAAAAAAAACAAAGAAAATTTGTTTATTTTGCACAAATGAAACGTACATTACAAAAATAATCTATGACATTTGCACCACGCTGTCCTTCCTATTTTGAAAGTCAACTCAATTTCAAAACATTTTCAAATAAACCAAATACAAGCACTTTTGAATTGTTAAGGGGTCGGTCAGTCAGAAAGATGAAGCTAGTTGCCCATTCCAAAGCGTAGTAGGCTCCTATGGAGAAGAACGGGCAAGAAACTCCGCGGGAACTCTTTTAAATCAAAATATGGTTAAATCATTAACCTTGACGATAAGTAAAAACGGAAAATAAACTTCTAACTCTTTCACTGCTCACTTCTGTAACATTTGCACAAGAACTCCGGAAGAATGTATTATTGTGTGCATAAAACAAGTTATGTCATTGTCACTCTTAATTTTTTCAACAAAAGTGTTATGCAACGTTCAACTGGCATGGTTTTATCTCCCCACGAAGTAAACGAGTATTTCTTTGTTGGTCAATATTCATAATTGAATGATTTCAAAAAGCACTCATTGCGATTAGTTGTGTCGCCCTCCGTAGAAACTTGGCGACAGCAGGGATGGGCAACCTTAAGGACGATTTAAGTATTCTTTCATTCACTATATTTTAGAATATTTTTGCTTTACCCTCATACTCTCCAGTATCCTCCCACGCGCCCACGATTTACGGTTCCCACGCTGTATCCAGGCTTTACGGTTTTCTACAGATTTAATTGTTCAGTAACTGCGTAAAAGGTAAACCACTTTAATCAGCCTATAATGTTGCCACTGCTGAGACACAGGCCTCTTCTCGAAGGGGGTGGGCCAGAATCTACCACACGGGACCAGTGCGGGTTGGTAGATGTCACATGTCTTCAAATTTTTGGTTCTAGAACATGCCGGTTTCTTCGCGATGTTTTCCTACACCGTTTTAAGAGCGGGAGTGATTAAATAATTTACACAAAGTTGCCTGCTTGGGTTCAAACCTAGGACCTACAACTCGTGAGTCGCGATCGTTACCGTTTTGTTAAAAGGTACCCAGATTCGTCAGATTCTATTAATTTAATGAAGCTGATGGTAAATACAAAGCCAAGATGAGACCTTCTAAAACCTGTCCCTTCAGAATAGCTAGAAACATTAAATTGTGACTCAAAAATTTACATAGTTATGCAAATTATGCAACATCCGTTCAAAGACGTTCACTACTGGAGATAGGCCTCCCCAAGTATCACCACTCCGACCGGTTCTATGCTTCTCGCATCTAGCGGATTCCTGCAACCTCCATCAAGTTAGATCTTGTGGGAGGCCTTACAACGCTACGTCTCACAATGCAACACTTATCTAAAATGTTGTCGACCCCTTCGCTGACCAACAGTCGCCCGCATGATGTTGCTCAGTCACTCGGCAATTATAATACTCGCCACGCCATCCGTTTGGCGGCCATTACCACCATAACTGTCCACACCGTGCGCTGTCATCCCCATTGATCAGTGCTGGTGGTCACCCCTCGCAACGGTTGGGAAATAGAGGTGGTTAGCTAGAATATTGTTACCAGAGATTTTGACACAAAGGTTCTACTTGGTATTGTCTGACTTCAGGAAGAAAGACCTTGAGACCTAAACTCATAAATGTTGGGGTCAGCTTCCAGTCTTACCAGTTGCAGCTGAATACCAGTATTTCACATAGAGCGACTAGGCAGCTGCCTATCTGACCTCCACAACCCAGTTACTGGGTGACAGGATATCTGTTGGTCTTCTTCTTTTCGTGTAGTTAGTGACTAACCTGGTGTCAGAGTTTTAAAGCCACCCATGGGCCTCTGACTTGGCTTCACATGCTGTCGAGAAATATCTCTCAGGCATGCCGATTTCCTCACGATGTTTTCCTTCACCATTTTTGAAGCAAGTGATAATTGTACAATACGCACATGAATTCGAAAATTCAGTGGTGCGTGCCTTGGGTTCGTATCCGTTGGTAAGACTGGTTGTCAGACTTCTGATCACCCGCAACGGCTGTCAAAGATCTACGAATGACACCCGCATAAACGGCTTCAAGTGTTTTCCGAGGCACGGCGGGTACTCGATATGTAATGGTTGGTCACCCATCCCGGAACCGATCGCGGCAAGCGTAGCTTAACCTTCGATTGACCCGTGCGGTTGTTATTATTTAGCCACAAGCCTAAGACCTAAGAATTTTAGGTCTTTTAAAATAATTCCAGCCCCCTTCTGGTGAAGAAACTGTAGCCAATGAGGGTTTTTTTAAATGACTTTCAGTAGGTGGCAGCACTGAGATGTCAGGTCCGGGCACCTGTCAAAAGTGTCAAAGCGCATAAATTTTCTTTAGCCGTGACGGAATGTTGAACGAATGAATGAAACGAATGATGAACGTCATCATATATTTTATATTAATTTTCAAAATGGAAGATCGCTTGAAGAACTGTTGGCGTGAATTTTCATGAAAACTCTAACTATTTTCCGAAAAATACTACCTTACTCTACCTATTTATTCCTTCAAGACCTTATTTTAGCTTTTATTAATGGTCTTTATTTTAATTGCAAACTTCCATCAAACGTTTTAGTCATTTCATTCACAGTAAGTATTACATAAAATAAAAAGCCACATGAAATGAAGCTTTAAAATTAAATTAGCGCCGTTATCACGTACTTTATGTTATTTACGACTACTATCTAACCCTATATCGCTCGTCACAGTGGTCATCAGCGGAACGAATCGCTTTAAAGCGCGGGTTGCTAACAAACTATCACACCACTAAGCTAGGATGTGGTACAAGTGAGCAAGTATAAGCGGGCTAAGCTATTTTATCACCAATTAATATCTCCCTTTTGAAAGAAAGAAAGAAAAAGATTTTATTTGGGACACGCACAGGAAATACAAACCATAATAACAACTAAAAAGGATCATCTAAAACTAACAAAAATTGCTACACACTCGGTCTAAACTGTATACAATGTCGCCCATGGGCATGTGACCGCCCGTATTTTTCTGAATACTCATGAAAATTATCGAAAATTAACTTTAAAAGGGGTCTGTCTTTAATATTTTTCATGTTATTCAATTTATTATTATTATTTGAGTAGCATTTGCCATATCTCCGATGATATTGGCTTGATTTGGATTCTGTTTATTATTTCTAAATGCTTATGAGGTTTTTTATTAGAATTACAAAAAAAAAAAAATTGTCGACTATGAAAAAAAACGGATGTGAAGATATTTTTTTTTTAAAAAAAAACAGTATTTATTTAAAAAAACACTAGTGTAAATCTATAATTTTTCATAAATATTCAGAAAAATACGGGCGGTCACATGCCCATGGGCGGCATTGTATACGTATCAATTAGCGGAAAGCTTTTTCTAAGAAGGGGGCGACAGGCATCTTGCTTGTCAGTCCTCTCTGACCTCTCAGTTTGAACGGTTATTCCGTCTACCATAGTTAGAATGGCCACTAACTAGGGTTAAGCCAGACATAAACGGAGGTTATCTATGAAATAAACAGACACAGCAACACGCTGTTGATTTTGACTAGTAATAAAGATGACTAAATAGGGATGTGTATTCTGAAACCGAGTTTCACAAAAATAAAGTGAGTCTTTCCGGTATTCGTGTAGTGAAAATCCTTTTGTAAGGACTTATTTCGCTGTCAGCGAGGTTGTGACTTGTTGTGACTAGAGGGGCTTGTGGCTAATTAATAACAGCCACATGGGTCGATTAATCAAGTTAAGCTACGCTTGCCGCGGTTGGTCCGTGGATGGGTGACCATCTACAAGACCCCTCCGTGCATCGGAAAGCACGTTAAACCGTTGGTCCCGGCTGTCATTTGTAGATCTTTGACAGTCGTTACGGGTAGTTAGAAGCCTAAAAGTCTGACAACCAGTCTTACCAAGGGTATCGTGTTACCTAGTCGTGTGCTGGTCAGATAGGCAGTCGCTCCATGTAAAATACTGGTGTTCAGCTACATCCGGTTACACTGGAAGTCGACCCCAACATAGTTGGGAAAAGGCTAAGCAGATGGTGAACGAGGTTGTGACTTGTACCACACACCAATGTTACCCCTTTAATTCTGTAGGGTCAATAGTCACGGTATTTCAGCTAAATGGTTTATATCTCGCGGGTCATGGAGTACCCTGTGCCTGTCCTTCAATTAATAACAATCAAAGTAATGTTTATCACATAAATCAACATTAAATTATTAGTTTTTAAAGTTTTTTCGTGATATATTGTTGTTTGTCTAAGTAGATATCGATTTAAAAAAGTCGATGGTTGGCCTTTAGGCTGCCTTTCCACCAGAGATGTGCTATGCTACGTTGTTATGGATGCGTTTGATATCCAACAATCATATTCATTGGTCCACATAGCATAGCACTGGTGGAAACGGGTTCAACGAAGCAATGTTTTTGAAGTGAAAACTTCTTTAGGCGCGTTGGGCATTTTTGAGATGGGAAAAAACAATTGAACTCGTGACACCGTTACCAACACCTCATTTTTGTAAACGCGATTGTGCGTATTTATTTTACATTACGGATCAATGTTCTGTGTAAGTATTTTTACTTTAAAGGTTTTAGAAGAATTATTTTTTGGTAAACGCGTTTGTGCTCTTTATTTTGATAAGGGTACGGACCAATGTTCTGTACAAGTATTTTTCTTCCATCAAGGCGATCTTGTTCAAGTTTTCACTTGTGTCGCTTTTCAATTTCAATTATTTTTTCCCATCTGAAAAATGCCCAACGCACCTAAATAAGTTTTCACTTAAAAAAAATCTCTATGGCAAGATCTGCATAAAAGAAGACACAACGCGCGAAAAGATAGATATGAAAAACATACTGATCTTTTTGATCTAGAGGAAGAATTGGCAACATCGCTGCATTAGTGCAGTTACAAGCTAAATAACGGTTGGCTACTGTAGGAATATTCCTGCGCCCGCGTCACCATTGGCATCACAACAATATTAAACGGGAAGTTATAACAAACTCCACAACAAATATATACCAACTTGATCCACCACAGTTATCATACAATAGCTTAATCGTCTTATTACAAATTACTCCACAAAGGCCGGTATTGTGAACGAATGATGGCAGTGAACGCATTGTCGGCCGGCCGGCAATTGGACCGCTATGCGCCCGTATGAGACGTCTTCTTGTTTGTTGAGTATCTTGGATATGTTTGAGAAATGGTTTGATGAATATGATGGATAGATTTGTGAACTGAAAATAGTAGGGAAGACGATTAAAATGGACTGTATGTGTTAGTGGTTGCTGGAATTAAATAAAACTAAAGCTAAGTGTGATATAGTACATTACTGTCCAAACGGCCGAGGCACACATACGTGAGTCCATCAATGCCTGTTTGCGGCCAAGGCTTGTATAGTTATTTTCTCAAATAATGCGCGGAAATTCAAACTGAGTAAATTAACTATAAATTCCGGAATCAATGACGAACACCGATAATTTTTTTACGCGCCAATATGTTCATTTGTTTTTTTTTTCTTTATACAGCTCTATTTACAAGCTAAATCGAAATTTAAATAAAATCTTTGATAAGTTACCTCCTTGGTTGCCATGTGTTGAAGTAAAAAGTTCGTTCCATATTTAAATAACACGACGTATATGGATTTTCATAGTAACATTGCCGGCCACCTATTCGCTTGTTTTTGACCAGTAGGTACAGCAATTTCGATTTATTTCGAAGAAGGTTATCAAAATAATGATCGAATGTTCAAGCATGTTTGTTAAAAAAAGGATCTTAGTGGGAACTATGTATTAGAAACACAAACCAAACCTTTTGACAGATACAAGAAAAAGAAAAGAATAACATTCAAATAAAAAAATCTTCTAAAAAGTTTACCACAACCAAGGAGTATTTATAACAAGAAGAGTCCGGCCAAAGTAGTCACAGCGTTTGAAATGAAAGGCCCAGTTTCGCTTCAGATACCAAATATTATAATAAATATCTTTTTCGCTTGTATTGTTGTGACATCCGCGAAGGTATCGGAGGAAGTAAGTCCTCAGGATATGCTGAAGTGTCTTACAGGAGACCGGTGTTTCCTTTGATCCATGCGCCCCTCCTTATGTGTTGAAGATGATCACTGGGGGATTTTAGTTAAATGGAAAAGTTTAATATTCCCCCATCTTATCCCCGAAAAATATAATGACTTTGCTCGCTATAAAGTTCGCTTGCCACACAATAACTTTCTAAAGCACTGCTAGGAAAAAGTACACTAACTTTACTGCATAAAATTCAAAATGTGCCAATTGCCTTTTACGTATTTCTGGAGTTGTCGATTCGCGTACAAATAAATTAACTTCGTGCGAATCGCCTCAAGAAAAAACTATATTAATTAAAAGCATCGATTCGCCCGTTTCGGGCGGGTATATTCGTGCGAATCAAGCAATAAGCCAATTAAAATAATTAATTGGCTTCGACATTTTGTCCATCAGATACTTTTCACGGCTTGTGGCTAAGTAATAACAGCCACACGGGCCGAACGATCAGGTTAAGCAACGCTTGCCGCGGTTGGTCCGTGGATGGGCGACACTCTTAACATACCAAGCAAGACCCTTCCGTGCCTCGGAAGCACGTTAAGCCGTTGGTCCCGGCTGTCATTTGTAGATCTTTGACAGTCGTTACGGGTACTTAGAAGCCCAAAAGTCTGACAACCAGTCTTACCAAGGAGTATCGTGTTACCTAGTAACTAGGTTGTGGAAGTCAGATAGGCAGTCGCTCCATATAAGCTACTGGTATTCAGCTGCATCCGGTTAGACTGGAAGCCGACCTCAACATAGTTGGGCGAAGGCTAGGCAGATGATGAGACACTTTTCACGGCCCAGCATACTGAAGACTCGCACCATTTATCCCCCATCAACAGAAAGACGATTCCTCAAAAATACCCCAAAATTATAACAAGAACATGTACCAATATTGTGTCTATTAGTATCTATTAGATGGACGTTGATTCATACAATAAAATAATTAGTATTTATGTCCCTCCGACCTCTGCCCTCCCGCATGGAGCACTTTACAAGAATGTGGAAGAACAGATGATTGTTACTTTTGTTACTCTAGGGTTATTGTTAAGGGGTGTACACATCAGATGGGTGTTAGGAGTAGTTAATGAGTTTAGTTTTGGATGTATTGCGTGATGTTCTTCAGAAAAGTCAGGTGCGTAGTACTCGCAACCGGCGTGCGAGTATGACCAGATGTATGAACGTAATCGAGGCAAAAGGAGTATGTAAGGATCGTAGCAGGTGGCGTTCTGTAGTTTTTGCCAACGCCCTTGGGAAGAAGGCGTGAGTTTATGCATGGATTGCGTGGTGATAAAAATTGCGACCATTTTACTTAATTTTTTTTTTAATGTCAATAAATCTCTCCAGTCATTATACTATTCTAGCGTCATCGCAGGCCCGTGGCTGTCCTAGAGACAAAGTAACGAATGTCCCATGTGGCTGTAATTACACCAGTACTTAATCTTACTTCAGTGGGGGAAAGAGATGGAGCTAAACGTCCTGTAGAGCTTCATCTCTTTCCCACACTGAAGTATTATTAAAATAATACTGCCCCCTGTAGTGTAGGTACAGTACCTACTTATACGAAATAAAAATGAATTTAACGTGTTATGATAGCTCAGATAGGAAACGCTGACTTCATCTGGTTTTTAAAATATAATTGACGTGTTTGTACAAACTTATTTACAGAAAATAAAATCATTTCATTTAATTTCAATCATATCATTTATTTATTAAAATCTCCCTTACAACTATAATTACAGGTTTATACCTAATGCGATAGCGCGGTCTTAAAATTAACTTACAATTTAAAACTATGAAAAACGTAAAAACTAGTAGTACATCTAAAAAAATAACTATATTTTTATTTAATTTTATTCTAATCATTTCGTTTCAATCATTTCATTTCAATCATTTCAAACAAAATTAGAAATCACTTCCAGCAAATCTGTGTGCACCATCCCTAACACAATAAAATCTATTGATACAAAATGTTATTCAGTAAAACCGTCAGAATAGCCACAAATGGTGGCGGGTCGATTCCCGATTTAGTAACATTTCCAAACAATTATAACTGTGGGCCATTTAATGTTATTATGCGGGGTGTTTGTGTACAATTTACTTGATTTGAACATATTTTGTAAGTGGTTATGATTTTGTGTTCATGTTGGCGTATTCATACGCGTTTTTCTTTTTCCCAGGCTCGTTAGATATCAGCTGATACCTATGGTTCGTGGGTTTGCCAGATATCTGACATATTTTATTGTATAAGCTCTTGGTTTAGGTTTTAGGGTTGTAACATATTATGACTTCGGTTTTTAAAATTTACAAATAAAATGTGTCAGGAATCAGTGTGCTACACAATTCTTCTGTACAAAAGTTCTTTTGAAGTCTTCTTTTGTGAAGAGGAGGTCTAAATTCCCAATTATAAACACGATTTTTCATGAAGTCGACTAGACTTAGGTATAAAATGAAAATAATATGAATAACTAAATGATATTTCAAAACTTCTTGCTGCACAGAAACATGAAATAATAAAAAAATCTCGATAGAAAAACATCACGAAGTTACCGACTCGGTTTTGTTATTTGATCAGTAATCGTGTGACACAGTGGTGAGTGCTAGCAGATAATACGTTCATTTCTAAAGATTTGCTCGTATTTAAGGAAACTCCCATTTTAAAAAGAAAAAAGAAGGAAAGAAAATACGTTTATTTGCGGTAAACATGACGCAAAGAAATAACAAAACACGAAAAGAACAATTTGGGAGAAAATATATGCGTCACATCTACGTAAACCGGCCATCGCTCAGCATAATGCTGTGACCCTATGCGATACAGAGCGCCAGCGCTGGTCTTCAGCAACCGCTGGCATTGACGTCATGACGTCAACCGGTGCAGCATGTAGTGAAATAACAAAATAAGAAATAATAAACAATAAAATAAAGACAATACTTAGCCCTAAATGTAATACTTTTATTATAAGACATTTATCAATCTCTGCCACCGTTATTGAAGTCTAGTAAATTTAGCTCGACCATAAATTTGGAATCTTCGGGAGTGATGATAATGTTTAAGACAACATGGCATATAGTTTTGCATTGCTGTGCCAGCATAATGATAACCTATTATACAATTCTATATCAGACCTTGCAGTAACAAGTCCTCTCTCCCAATTTAATCTCACCTACACAGTTTATAAACATTTCCTCTAAGACTTAACAAGGAAATTAGTGTAATTGTCGTAATTACGCCAAGTGGGTCGCTGGTAACAAGTAAGCCTACACCGGACCGCACGCGTGGTGGTTCGGTTCCCGGGTACGACATCGTTAATTATGGGTAGTTGGGGTTCTTGAACTTTGTGGGTGGTGGAAGTACAAGTTAATGTTTACATCCAGTGATCTAGGAGAAATTAAATTAGGGGTGGTCTATTATCTACTACTACTAAAGGCGGGTTCATACCTGCGCACGCGCACAAACAGTGCGGTTCGCGTGTATCTTAGAAACACAGTATGGACACCTTTGGACATATTCGCGATCGGTTAGCGAGTAGTTTGCGTGCATGTTTAATGTCCTATCGCAGACACAAACGATACGGTTTGCGTGCATCGTAGGAACATAGTATGGACACCTTTGCACATGTTCGCGAGACGTTAGCGAATGGTTCGCGAGAGACATTGGTGCTGCAAGAGAGAGTCCAAAACACTCGTTCGCGAACACATCGCGTGCATGCCGTGTACCTGTGCTACGCGCGTAAGCTTCAATTGCGCAGGTGTGGATCCTTGCACGCAAACCGTTCGCAACATACGCGCGCGCGTAGAGTGTGACGCGTCCATAGTTATTCGAGGCGCCTAGCGTGCACTGTTCGTGCACACTTGCTGGTGATTTTTTTTTTTAGTTAGGGCATCTCGTAGTTGACCTCTGAGATCATGACTACTTAACCGGGCTTTCCTGTGGGTGCCTTAAGCTACTACACTTAAAACCTCCAGCCAGGGGTTATTCAACTATGCTAATTAAAACTAGGTGAACGCTCGCTAAGGGCACCCCCTGTGGGGTACGAACTTCGGCTTAGGGCGGCACCGGAGGGAGGACATCAAGGATGGGACAGGCTGGATCAAAGTTTTGATCATGATTATTAGTCGGGGAATTTAAGGCTACGTGCTCAGCTGCAACAACTGCACCTCGTTATTGAGCAAGGTTCGGAGGGGAGTATTATTTACTCGGGGAACGCAAAGGACCTCGGCGGCGAGGTCGGAATGACGGCGTCTGTTTTTGTACAAGTACACTGTGCTGGTTTCCTTACTGCTCTCATGGAGGAGTGTAATGGGGTCGTCAGGGTCGGTAAGGCATTTGCTGGTGTGGACGCGTCTTTACAAGGGCTAGATGGAGCTTTTTGCGGTCAGCTTTTATGATAATCGCATGTGGATCTGATTTCTCGTCTTTCAAAAGTTAGATGACTTTTTCTTAATATTAGCTTCAAGTAGCTGTTGTGTCTGAGATTTTAGGACTACCTTTTTTCAGATACTCAGGTAGTCTCGATGACAGGCGTAGATTTCCTTAGTTTTAGAGCATGCGATTGTTCATATGCTTTCAGAGAAATACAGTTTTTACTAGGTACTTTATTTAAACCAATTTTAACAAGAGAAAAGATTTGAGTTTTTGTATGTTTGTTTGTTACGCTTTGACGCTAAAACTGCTGAAAAGATTGGGATGAAATTTGGCACGTAGGTAGACCATGGTCGTGGTTAGGACATAGGATACTATTTATCCCAATATTTTCATGGAATCGACCCTTATGTGGGTGAAACTGCGGGGCGCAGCTAGTATAGCATACAGCGCTAAAACATTTAATTCATTTCCCTTCACCGATATAACTCTAGAGGCCCCTCCATTAGCTCTCTTGACTCATCATATTTTTTCTGATCCTCGTCATTCATCAATCATCACTACCGCCATTTACCCACAAGCTGCTGTGATCTTGATCCATGTCAAATAATGAGTTTCCAGGTCAATCCGAGTGGTTCTAGGTAATCGAGAGGAGACCACCACGTGCACGTGTTTACACCGCGCGCCTGCTACTCATCAGGGTTTTGACACATCACACGGACTACCTGCATCCACCAGGTGGCGTAAGTGACGGGAACATGCCAGTCGAATTTGGGCCTGAAGGCGTTGAAGTTATAGTTGAGAATTGACTGTCTAGAATTTGGAAGTTAGACTGTTTTGGGAATGGCTTCATTGTAAATTAGTTTATTCTGAATAGTATTAGGTTTAATGCAGAGAAGGTTGATTTTGAATCATGTGAAGATGCTGCTAAGGTTGATAATAGAATAGAAGGAGTTGTTATCATACGATTAGATGTTAGTAAAAATGTAAGTAATATAAGTAAAGGGCGCGTGATCTGTGAGATCAAAGCGGTTGTGATCAATCCGCCGATGTGCGCGGGAGTACGCGTGGATGGTCTTGATCGTTTCGCTTTTGATCCAGCTGATTACGTCATATCGCATTATAGTTATGATTCAACGGATATTAAAGATGTCGTGTTGCTGATAAACTTTGTGGTTAATAGACTCATTTAGTTTTGGGATAATGTCAAATAACATTAGTTTCATTTTTATTTTTTCGGTTGCCGTTGGAACCGACAATTCCTCAAGTGGAGACCGGATACGGAACACGGGTATTGGCAGTATTGACGCAATAAAAAAATACCTATGTTCACAGAAATAAAACTCGGTAACAAGCTAACGTTGCTTAGTATTAAAAGAAATCTTAAACAAAATAACTACAACGAATTCCCCGCTCCTGAAACGTGTAAAACGATCAAGTAGGTGCGCGCGCGCATGCCCCCGATCGCTTTGATGTGGCCGATGTTTACGCGGGCGGCGGGCCTGTGTTTGCTATTAAACAAACCCACTCGTGTCGGCCAACACCCAACACTGGCCGAGACGTTGGCCCTATGTTCTCCGGGGGGGAAATGGTGAGATTGAACTTGGATTTCGGAAGTACGTTTGATCAATGTATGAGACGCTTCACAACCAAACGTACTTTGAATCTTCCAGTAAGTAGAATTTCTTATCCTAGTTATAATATAAATAAATAAACCTTTTATTTTCTAATTTTGACACTGCCTCGTTGGTCTAGTGGTAGCAAGCGCTACTGCTGAGCATGAGGTCCTGGGTTCGATTCCCGGGTCGGGCAAAGTGTATTGAGCTTTTCTATCTGAAATTTCTCAGTAGCAGCTCGGAGTCTGGATTTGTGCCCGGTTGATGGCAATAGGCTCGCCCCCTATTACATGGGACTTAAAACATAACTGGCGAAATGTGGGTGTACCTGCTACAGGGACACCTCTGCCCAACCCTTCGGGGAAACAAGGCGTGATGTTATGTTATGTTATGTTATGTTTTCTAATTTTTGTGAGCATGCAAAAAAAATTATATATTAATTAATTTTCAAGTTTAATTACATAATTACGTCTTCTCCTGAAATCTATTGCAATGTTTTTATGATGGTATATTAATTAATTTTCAAGTTTAATTACATAATTACGTCTTCTCCTGAAATCTATTGCAATGTTTTTATGATGGTATTTAATATTAAGTTTAAATAGTTTTGAACTGACTCGATTATATTTAATTATTGTTAATTCGATTTTCTATTTATTGGATTTGGTTTAATTGAATGAAAACCCCTCTGTTGGATATAGGCCTTCTCTATTTTTATCCATTGTTTTTTTTTATCTTCTTGATGATTTTCCTCGCTTTCTTTTCCCTTGGGTCCTTCCCATAATACAACACGATTCATCCTGTCCGGTCATCTTCCATTCTAGCTAGATGTCCTGCCCATTTCCAGTTTAATCTGTTATCCTAGTTAGTGATGTCAAATTTGAGTAAGTTACAACGAATCACCCAGTTAGTAGAATGCTATTTCTTATCCTAATTAGTGATGAGACTTTAAGAAATATTCAAGTGACTTCAATCAACTTCACCAGAGTTGCTGAAAAGAAAGCCAATTTCCCATAAAAGGTCACTGCAGTTACCACGAGAACTGTAGCTATCACAAAAAGCATACATATCGTACGAATGCGCTGAACAAGGGAAATGAAGAACCTTGGTTTATGTCAGGTATATTAGTAAATCAATTGATATAAGCCTCTCCGAAATTTCCCAATACCCAAAAATCTAAATTAAAATATTTTATTTCACATAAACCTACAAGGGCACTTATGAAACGTCAGAAGCCACGGTTCCAGTTACTCTTTTAAAAATGAATGGCTTTTACAATGTTTTCAAATTACAGTGTTAATAGGTATGAAAGGACAGTGTAAGCCTGTCAACAAGTACCAGGTACCTACTTAACAAAATCTACCGGGGTTGCGAAGAAGTCTGAAAGGGAGATCGTAGCCCCCGGCAACATGGCAACCGAAGGAACACGGGAGGGTTTTAGTCAGTAAGAGTCTGACACACCCTCCCGCTCCGCCCAGAGCGGGAGAAGTTATTTAATCATTTCTCACCCAAATATAGTCTACAAATCCCAAACCCAGTTTCGAATGTCCACATAAAGTCTACCTTTTTCAAGTCGATTGGAATACGAAGACAAAATCAAGACAAGCTTATTGAAACATTTCGCCATTTTAGACATTCATTTGGTCGAGCACGCCGACATTAGAAAAGCGTTCAGCTCTGTCAGCAAACGTTGGCCTCCAACATTGGCTTTGGATGTTGGTGATGCGAGCATGGTGTTTATTACAGCATTCGTTCGGTTTGGCCCAATGAGCGATATTATGTGTAAACAACACCGCTCTGCTTCCATGTTGGGAGTGCCACAAGGTAGAGGCAGTAGCAAGAACAATATGTTTCTTTAACCGTTTGACCATCAGCCTAGGTTTACCTAAAAACACTAAGTATTCCCACCTAATCTCAAGTGCTGATTGTGGGTAGGCCTTCGAAAAAACGAAGAATTCGTCAATATGCAGTCATTAACACGGCATTTATTATACCTTCTTGGCTTCGTTATGAGTTAACCTAACTAGTTATACCATCCTTACACACTATTGTACTGACCAGATTTTGCAGTGATGTGATATCTTTTCATTTTGATAATTTTCACTCGCATAACCTTGAAACTTTATCACAATATATCGAATTCACACACTCATTCACCACACAAACACTTGATTACGAGAACACAATGTCACAGTGTAAAGAGTATTGGTTTATCGACTGTTAAAACTTTTTGTTTTCACAACGATAAAAATTTGGGCTTGTAGCTAAGTAATAAGAGCCGTACGGGTCCATCGATCAGGTTAACCTACGCTTGCCGTGGTTAGTCCTTGGATGGATGACCATCTTTACATACCTCCGTGCCTCGGAAAGTACGTAAAGCCGTCGGTCCCGGCTGCCATTTGTAGATCTTTGACAGTTGTTACGGGTCGTCTGAAGCCAGAAAGTGTGACAACTATTCTTACCAAGGGGTATCGTGTTGTAGAGGTCAGATAGGCAGTCGCTCCATGTCAAATACTGGAAGACTGGAAGCTGACCGCAACATAGTTGAGAAAAGGCTATGCAGATGAAGATGAGATGTCCCCGATAAATTCAACTGAAGTTCATTCATCTAATTTAATTCAGTAATGAATGCGCTGTTACGAATAATAAAGTAGTCCACGTAAATTAGATGACATCAAAATACTGCAGTAAAGTAACTGATGACATGCCATCAAATCAAGAAGCTTTTCTGACCACTTTAACTATACTGGTTCGGTTATGCTATGTAATGCAATGTACCTGTCAGGTTGAGGCCCAACATAATTGAAAATTGTAATACGAGGGGCATCCCAAATGAAATTAGATACTCCAAAATTATAAAACTTTATTCTTTATTACAAGTATCGAAAATCGAAGTAAATCACGTCGAATGAGCTCCATTGCTGCAAGCGAATTCCCGCCAGATTCTCGGAAAAAATATTGCTCATCTAAATAAAAAAAATAAAAAAATTATGAGTATTGTATTTTTAAATATATCATTAAACAACCAGCCTGTAAGATGGTATATAACTTGCTAGTGTCAAACAAACGAGTAAAAAATATCTAGCTTCTTTTGGCATGCCCCTTGTATCTACAATTTCTTCTGAATCTGCTTCTCGTTCTATATCTATGCGTACATTATCTAGAGGTGTTAAATCTATAGGTCCATTTGTTTCAAGCTTATTACGGATCCTGCCATTTTCGTCACTCCTGCTGGTTACCTCGCTATCGTCTCCAACTTACGGCACGTCGGTACCGCGCACTTTACTTTGAAGTGCCCTCGCGTTATTTACGAACTGTTTGTATATTTTCATATTTGCGGCCAGCACATCACCAGTGAGCCCATCGCCACAATGAACTGTGAACTGTTGCCTCGCATTTATCATTACCTATCGACCGACTCCCGACCAGAACACAAGCTTTTTATTTTTTGATTTAGGATTCGTTTTATGGCTGTTTGAGTTCTTAGAAGACTTGGAATTGTGTTGTTTTTCATGAGCTTGTTGTGGAGTAATTTTACTGGTATTGTTGTTTTCATCAATATTATATCTCCCGCAAAGACTGCTGCTAGTCTTAGTAGGAGTCTGTGCCATCATCGACAGGCTTTGTATGGATTGTTGGTCCTGTTTGAATCGATCTATTGCTATTACATACAGGGTTATTGGTGACGTTTGCATGGGAGTCAAAAGAGGTAATTTGGTTGTAAACACACATTTCTTCCTACATCTCCTTAATGTTGGATTTTTCTTATTCTCACGTTGATCCTTGTAAAATATGTACTTCATGTACAGTGGGCAGCCCACCGTGCCATGCATTCCGTATTTTGACTAAAAGCTGATTTCATCATCCGAACTTTTTTACTTGATTTTTATCTAGGCAGCTCTAAGACCTTCAAAACATATGCGATTGAATCCATATATTCGACTCTGACTCATAAGTGTGATCACAATTATAATGCACGCGTTCTAATCCTGTTAGTATTCCGTTGTAAGGTTTGATGGGAGTTAATTCAATATTGCTCACACGCAGTCCTGGTGTGGTGCCGGAAACCTTGCAGGACTCATTATCATAAGCTTGATAGTCGTATGGTGACGTTGGTGAGTTGTCTTTGAAAGGTATGTGTGGTGTTCCAAGTTTCTTTACTAGGAGTTTTGAATCGAAAATGATTTTTTTCGGTAAGACTGTCTACTTACTATAAGGTTTGAATTGGTCTCCTTGTTCTTGGTATTGTTGAATAAAGTTATACTAATATTATTGACCAAATAATCTATATCAGTTAAAGATATGATTACCAATACGTATTATTATATCATCACTAAAACCACTATTTACATCAAATATGAAACAGAAACCACCAAAACCAATAGCAGACCATCAAAGAGACTTTTGATATCGTATTAATCATAAACAAAAATTGTTTATGGAAACCAAAAAATCATAATAATGTATTTGAATGAATATTTTTTCAAATGCACACGCTTTTGCGTCGTAAATCTGTCAATACAGAGGAGGATTTCAGCGTGTAATGATGAATGTTTCCAGCGATCAAAGGGACGTTTGAGGCCGGATGCGCGGGCGCAGATACCCAATCAAATGATGACCGAGTGGAACAGAGTTAGGATATGCTGGGTGAAGTAGGATTTGACCTAATCGACTTTCACTAGACATACAAAAAAACTGACTTGCTTAAAGAAAAGGCAGTCATTTTGAAATCCAATTTTGCGACGGCGATGTTGGTATCCAATCAAGTGCTCATCATCATGTACTGCGATAATGATGGTTACGACAAGAAGACAACACAGCAAAACAAGTAAAGTAGAAGTAGGATGGAACTTTCAAAGCTTTGAGACAACACAGGTTTAAAAAGACAACATCCATATTAACACTTTCGACTCCACCCACTTTCCATAGAGCTCATACGCCATGCCGCCATACATATTTCAAGTTGATTCCAGGAGGGTCACTGGCATAACGTTTGCGCTAAAGTAAACCCTCGAGGAGTGTCACCGGCATTAGCTTTGAAATCTTGTTAAAATAAACAATTGATTTTATTTTCACAGTTTATAATGCTGAATGCGCTAAGAAAAACCTATATTTAAAATGAGACCTCCAGGAAGGCTCCCGGCACTGAACATGTTAAACTCCAGATAAATACAAGTTCGTGTGACGTAACCCACTGGCATAGCGTTACCTACAGTTGTTTCCAGCACACCATATGATTTGTGGTCTGCGGTCTACGTGCAGAACATGATGTTACATCCTATTTGACGACGTGGGACGTGAAGTTTAGCAATCCGCCTGTTTTAGTGCGGTTTTATAATTAGATGTGTTTTGGTTATCTGCGATTGCGAATGTACGAGTAGAATATATTTATTTATTTTTACTGCTATACTGTAATACCAGCTACTACAGCCTCAAGCCATAACTAGATATGTTACCTCAAAGCTCCATAACATGTTACATCAAAGCACTCCAACGTTTTGCTGTTTTATGCTATTTTTGTTTAGTTTTTCCTCACCTAATAGTAAGTGATGATCAGGCCGAACGTGGAAGCGAGCTTCACCCGGAATCCTGAACCACAGAGGAACTGGGTATCTAACCTCTAACTGCCGAAATACAACAATGCTCTTAACATTATTGTTATGGCGACAGACTAAACGCTAGACCACAGAGGCGGTTAAAAACTATTCGTGGGCTATTTCATGCATGAAGTCTTCTCTCTGTATTTCCTGAATGGTCCGCCATTCTCGACATGCCAACATTGTGTATGTGTACCAACCTAAGCAATGAACGACAAGACTTAGGGCATTTATAGTTCAAATTACCAGAATACCTCGTTGGTCTAGTGGTCACAAGCGCTACTGCTGAGCATCCTAGGCTCGATTCCCAGATCAGGCAGCGTGTTTTTGTGTTTTTCCATTAGTAATTTCTCAGTAGTAGCCCGGAGTCTGGATTTGTGCCCGGTTGATGGCAATAGGGTCGCCCCTATTACATAGGACTTAAACATAATTGGCAAAATGTGGGTACACCTCTGCCTCTCCCTTCTGGGTAACAAGGCGTGATGTTATGTTATTACTAGAACAATTGAATGTAACTTTCTCGTATCATAAGTACTTAGGCGACGATAGCCGATTTTTAATTATTTTATACCTCACATCACAACGAAGTACCTAGTGTTAATAATTTGGAAAAAATATATGTTAAATTAGAGTATTTTCTTAATAGCTTAATATAAGAATATTTTAGGTTATGTTTATATTACATAGTAAAATTAATTTGTAAAGTTATGTCTAACGCGGACAAAAAACTGAGAATCATGCAAATTCTATCAAGCGTATTTTTTTCAGAAACTTTCACCATTTTAAAGATAATTTAATTATTGATCATTCAGTATACGTGTTTTATTAAAATACCTTTTGTTTTATGTAGGTATTTAAATTAAAAATGCGTTGAATTTGATGAGCGAGTCCTATTACTGGCTGGACGTACGACGCGATGTGTGAGCTCAGTACAGAATACGCAAGCTATCCACTCAAGGTCACTGGCATATATCTGCGTCTTAACTCGTCTATTATCAATTTATCACAAACACCGTAAAATCTATAATTATGTAACCGCCGACCACACTGAAAGACTCACAAAAACAAAATCACTCTACAATTTTCACGTTTTGATATAAAAATCATAAAGCACGTAGATCTGACCGGAAGCCGTTGTTTACATGAAACAGGTGTAATTAAATCGTTACAGGAAGTACCCGCAGCCGCAGTGTTTACTAGTTTACATTACCGTCCTTTGACGGGGCCGTTTGATCATACGTATTACTTTAAGAATTTAACTATGGTTTTATAGACTAACTACGTGGGTTGGAGGACTTAAAAATAGGCCTGTATTGGAGGAAATAGTATAGAAGTTAAAAACAACACAATAAAAGCATCAAAATATCCAATGCTGAATATGTAAATTAGTCATTGTATTATAGTATGATTCAATAATCATGCTTTATAGAAACGTATATGCGAAAGTGTTTTTTTTTTCATTATAAATGTGTATATGTCGTAATGGCTTCGCCTCTCATGCACGAGGTTGTGGGTTCAAATCCGGGCAAGTACCAACGTGACTTTTTCAATTCATTATGTACTTTCCGAGTTTATCTTAGACATTACTAACATCGGTGAAGGAAAAACATCGTGAGGAAACCTGGACTTTATAGTTAATATAACTCTGAAATCGCCAGCCCGTCTTGAGCAAGCGTGGTGATCAATGCTCGTGCCTTCTCTGTATGAGAAGAGGCCTTTGCCCAGCAGTGGGACAATAATAGGCTGGTTTTATTTATTTAATTAATGTTTGTGCGTTTCCTAGTTATATGTGTATGCTGTGGTCTCCTGTAATTGAAGGAGCACATGTAAAAGAACCTTTTTTATTTATTATAGTGATTTATATTGTGTATCTATGTGTATCCTTTGTTGGAGATCAAACTCAAACTTAAAGCATTTATTTCAATTAAACCATTTACAGGCACTTTTGAACTGTCAAAGACTCGGTCAGTTAGTCAGAAAGTTGAAGCTAGTTGTCCATTCCAAAACGTAGATCTCTATGGAGAAGAACGTGCAAGAAACTCCAAAGACACTCTTTTAAATATAGATATTATAAAATCCTGGGTACATTATTCCTGTTGCTTCTGTGTGAGAAAAATGTACGAAAAAAACAAAAACAATTCAAAATATAAGATTAAAAATAAGCTAAGAGATGGTCTCAACAACGGCGCGCGGCGCCCGTTTCAAATATGACGCGTGGATCAGTTCCATCCAGCTTAATCATTTTGAATCGAATGATCCAACACACTCGCCACCATCAGCGATCCCAAATAAATAAATAATTAAATCTAATCAAAATATTCTTTTGATTCTACTATACCTAAGTAGGTATTAAAAACAAGACATAATATTTCTTTAGAATTTTCTTTGATGAAAAGAAGCAGGAGAAACGGATAGAAAAATTGCTAGGCACAAAATCACCAGTTCCAATTTCTCCATCGTTTTTCTAATTAAGAAGTAAAAATAAGAAAAAGTAAAAAAAAAACTTAATCAAAATCAAAACAATCCACGCAAATCCCATCGGAACTCATCACAAGAAAATACATTTGTATTTATTATATCTACAAAAAATCTTATCAAATCAGACCGTCATCGTCAGTCAGTTTTCCGCGCGGCTGCGTCTGCGCATGTCGCGCGTATGACGCTATTAAAAACCTGACGAGGGTAGGCAGGACTGATTGATCTTGAAGCAGAAGCATAAGGGAAATATGGTCATCTGTAGCTCTGACAACTGTTGGGTTATGGCAAAAAAATAAAAAAAAATAAATAGACCGCATTTTTTCTTTAGTTTAATATTTTTGCGTAATTGAACTGGCAATGTTTTGTTTTTTGAAAACCTTGCTTTCATGATGAAAAAAATTAACTCGCCTAATTGTGTGGAGTGTGGAGTTGTGCAAGACTTGCATCACTTATTCTTCTATCTTTAAATAATATATATTTTTTTTTTTTTTTCTTAGCCATTATTGTCCCACTGCTGGGCAAAGGCCTCCCTACCCTCTTTCCACCTCTCTCTGTCCAGAGCTTCCAAGGACCAATCTAATATATATATTTATAAAAAAAAAAAAAATTTAATGACTGTGTTCGATATGAGTCTGATAGAAATTATGTGTTTGGGGCCTAGAGGTTGAACCGACTTGATTTAGGCACATTTCATAAAATTCTATCTCAACCAAATGGTGATGATGTGAAGAGTCTGTTCAGGTTTATATCCCAAATGTAATCCATAGCAGTGTATGTTGTTATTATTTGTTTAGGGTATGATAGGACTGTCATACGCATTGCGGTTATAAAAGTCGCAAATAAAAATAAAATAAAAAATTGGCAATGTTTTGTTCTTTGAAAACCTCTATCATCATGATTTCAATTGCATGGACTGGCCCGTGAAAAGACCGGACCTGAATCCAATTGAACACGCTTGGGACGACCTTGGGAGGTATGTAAGAAATCGAAACTCCGCCCCAGCTACACTTCGAGACCTGAAACATCCGTTAGTGGAAGAATGGACCAATATTCCGCAACATAAGAATCTTAATAAACAGCGTGTCCAATCACCTGGCAGCTGTGTGAAGAGCCCGAGGAGGCAATATAAATTTTTAAGTTCGTTTTTGTCCAAAATGTTGTGTTTTTTATTAACTGGTAACTTATCTACAATATACAGTTTCATTCATGCCACTAGCTCTATTATTTTAAGAGTAATTTCAGTTTTTCGTACTGATCCGTATTCTTTGTCTGCGAGTGTATCTTAACTTAGGAGTACCTAGCTAAACTAGCCCAGATATGTAGATGTTACATTTGTTACGCCATTTGCACGATGCTAAGTTTCTTGCCCGTGGTATACAATGAAATTGTCCTTTACTAAATTGTTGCTTCAACTTATAGTCTTCTTCATCTTTTCGCGTGGTTAGTGACTAACCTGGTGTCAGAGTTTTTTTAAAGCCGCCCATGGGCCTCTGACTTGGCTTCACATACCGTCGAGAAATATCTCTCAGGCATTCCGGTTTCCTCACGATGTTTTCCTTCACCGTTTATGAAGCAAGTGATAATTATACAATACGCACATGAATCCGAAAAGTCAGAGGTGCGTGGCTTGGGTTTGAACTCGAGACCTATGACTTGGCAGTCCAACGGTCACACCACTAGGCTATCACTGCTATATTTATCATAAAGTATGCTAAAGGCAATTAAATTTAAAAAAATTGGCTTTAGCCAAAGGTGAGGTGGCCCAGTGGTAACGACCCGACTTACGAGTTGTAGGTCGTGGGTCCAACTCAGGCAGGCGCTTTACATTGTGTAAATAATTTCATTACCACTGCCCTCAAAACGGTGAAGGAAAACATCGTGAGGAAACCGGCATGTCCTAGAACCAAAAATTCGAAGACATGTGACATCTACCAAGCCGCACTGAGCCCGCGTGGTAGGTGACAGTCTACTACGTTCTTGAAGAGAGGAGGCCTGGGGGCCTACCACCAGCTCATAAAGCAATATTATTTTAATATTAGTTCAGTGGGAGAAAGCGATGGAGCTATACGTCCTGTAGAGTTTCATCTCTTTCCCACACAAAAGTAATATTAAAATAATACCTACTGCTTTATGAGCTGGTGGTAGGCCCCCTGTGTCCCAGCAGTGGGAACAAGGTATTATGGAAAAGTGGCTTTGGATTCTACGTGCTTTGATTTGGTAGAGGGTTGTTCTGTAGGTAAAGCTAATGTCAAATAACTTAAATATTTACATCAATCTTTGGTACTTTTTTAATCTCAGGAATTTGGCCTAAATTCTTTTATTTTAACAATAGCGTGTTATTAACAAGGTATTTAGTAGATGTGTCGTGATAAACGGACGGAAGCCGCGTCCGTTATTTCAGAATATAAATATTTTCGTGGCGGCTTGATGGATCGGTCGTCGATTTGCTTCCCGAGTCGGGCTAATCTTGCTGTTTATCAATATTATTGTGTTATTTTTCGTATTATATTTTAGACTTTTATTTGTGGTGTATTATAATGTTGTAACGCGTGGTGTGGGAAACATTCCCTACGAACAATTAAAAAAAAAAATATTTTCTTCTAAACTATATACCTATATTAGATTATTGAGATTGTTAAGTAAGTAAGTAGGTACTTATATAAGTAATTGCAAAACTCTGTGGGTAACCCTCAAAAATAAAACGTGATTATTGAAGAAGCTGATTTTATTAGCTCTTTAAACATTCCGTATAAAGGTTTTCTGATCGTACAAGACTTACATGGCAAATGGTGCAACCTTTGAACTTTTGTGAAAACATCATCTCCCTAGATCGGCTTCCAGTCTAACCGAATGTAGCTGAATATCAGTATTTTACATGGAGCGATTGCCTATCTGACCTCCACAACCCAGTTAGGTACTGGGTAACACGATAGCCCTTGGTAAAACTGGTTGTCACACTTTCGGGATTCTGACGACCCGTAACATGTGTCAAAAATCTACAAATGACAGCCGGGACTAACGGCTTAACGTGCTTTCCGAGGCACGAGGAGTCTTGGTATGTAAAGATGGTCACCCATCCACGGACCAACCCCGGCAAGCGTAGCTTAACCTGTTGGATCAACCCGTGCGGCTGTTATTACTTAGCCACGAGCTCCTACGAACTTATTGATCTTTGCGAACTTTTGTGAAAACGTGATATTTAAATTCAGATCTATTAGTTACAAATCTAAACCTGGGCTAAAATAGTTTTTTCCCCTTCAAATAATAAGCAATTATATTATCGTTACTGGAAATATTTTCTAAAACGATACAACCACAGTACAATAAAAACTTTTTTACAAAAAATACAACCGACTTCCAAACTACAAAGTGAAAAATAACTTTAATTTCAGAAGTCGGTGTCTTTAGATCAGTATTTTAGTTTTTTGACACCGACTTCTGAAATTAAAGTTATTTTTCACTTTGTAGTTTGGAAGTCGGTTGTATTTTTGTACAAAAGTTTTTATTTATCGCTTTTTAGTGGGTCTATTTGTAATTTTTCTAAGTTACATTAGCCTAATGCCAACTGCTCATCACCTTTTACAAAATGCTTATTGCTTTTCCCGATTCAGGGACGTTCATCGTTGAGGAGTTTTCTTGGTACTTCACCATCAGCTCCACTTCTCCATATGCATTGTGACGAGCATAAATTGCATTGCAACCATATTAAAGTAATCGAATCGCAACCTATGAAATACTTATTATTGAGTAGTTCCGGTGGCTATTTGTGGTCTTCATCATCAGTTCCACTTAACTAAATGGTGCTTTCCAAGAGTAACTGCACGAGTTACTATAAAAAATACCCAAATCGCTATAGGTTTGCCTGTAATTTTTGAAGAGTTCCCTTGATTTCTCTAGGATGCCATTATCAGATCCTGGTTTCCTTATCATGGTACCACCCTTGAGATATCTCCTTTCCAACAAAAAAAGAATCATCAAAATCGGTTCATAAACGACGAAGTTACCTGCGAACACACATAAAAAAAATATATATATACGGTCGAATTGTGTAACCTCCTTTTTTGAAGTCGGTTAAAAAGTCGCTAAATAACAATACTTAACCTAAAAAATTAAAAAGTATATTTCGACCGTGACAGGACTCGAACCTGCAGTCTTCGGATCCGAAGTCCGACGCCTTATCCATTAGGCCACACGGTCACATGAAAGAAGGCTCTATATCAGGCAGTGTTTCAGAAGGCGCGGGTGACCTACTTTATGAAAGGGGATGTTTTCTGTTTCGCTTGCTCGGTGTGAAATTTTCACCTTGTAGTGAAGAGAAACTTTAGCTTTGAGTTATATTATTGCATAGTAAGTAAGTACCACAATATCTAGGTATAAATAAAGTATCGTTTACTGTGTTCTGGAGCTGCTAGATATCTTCCTAATTAGCATTATTGTGGTTTCGAAAAAAGTGCCAATCGTTTAGTTAATTACCAAATACCTAATAGGTATCCTGTATCCTGTATCTTAAATGTATGTGACCGTCGGACTGCCAAGTCATAGGTCTTGAGTTCGAACCCGAGGCACCCACCACAAACTTTTCGGATTCTTGTGCGAATTGTATAATTATTACTTGCTTCAAAAACGGTGATGGAAAACATCGTGAGGAAACCGGCATGCCGGAAGCCAAGTCAGAGGCCCGTGGGCGGCATAAAAACTCTGAAACCAAGTCAGTCACTAACCACACGAAAAGAAGAAGAACACGTATTTGGGGAAACCATAATTGTATCTATTATCATGTAATCATGTTGTTAACTCCTAAACCATGACCTATTTAAGTATGGAACATTAAACTCAGATTGATCAGTCATGTTGGTGATTGCAAGTTGTTCCCGTTCTGTGGTGGTTCCTGCGGGGTGATTGCGTAAAAACTTATAATGTCAATTTCACAACATTCATTGCTTTATTTACTACTAGCTTCTGCCTTCGACTTCGTTCACGTGGAAGTCGTAAGATACCACACAATATACTACAATAACAGCCACATTTTTTATAAAACTTCCCTGTGTACTACGTACATTTGTAGTTTTGTTCTCAGCAGCCAAAATCAGGACTGGTGACGCAAGAGCAAGTGACGTACAGTTGTCCGTGTAGCCACTGACCAGCAGCCTTCAGTGTCAGCCCTTGTGACTTGTTTATAATGATCGCAAAGCATACGCTCAAAGGGAACTGCACGTGCTTAAACTAGAAGGGGTAATATTGGGGAATTTGTGTTACACGTGGTTGAAACACTGGTGCCGATTCTCTTGTTCACAAACTAAACTAAATTTAAGTTCAGTGCATCTTTTTCTTTCTATTTCATTAAGAAAAGGACAGAAGATAAATTATAGTTTAGTCCTGTCAAATTAATCAGTGCCTGTCACTACTCCATACAAGTTTAGACGTGATTAAAAACTTGCCTACTAAAATTACGTAAATTTACGTCAAGCGCTGATTAATTTGACAGGACTAAACTAAAATTTATCTTCTGTCCTTTTCTTAATGAAATAGAAAGAAAAAGATGCTCTAAACTTAAATTTAGTTTAGTTTGTGAACAAGAGAATCGGCACCACTGTCTCATCAACTCCATAACTTGTTAGAATTTTTGCTTTATTTAGTTGTTACTCGTATGTTGAGCAGACGATGGTGCCGATTCTCTTGTCACAAATGCCTCTAAACTAAACTAAAAATCACCAAAATTTAGTTTATTCCTGTCAAACGACGATTTCCCATTCTGAAATAGACTAAAGTGACACAACTTAACTATATTTTAGTTTGACAGCACTAAGATGGCAACGAGATATTAGTTTAGTGAAAATAGCAATTTTGCTATTCTGAATTTGACGTTTTTCACCTAAAATTTAGATTTTCTAACTAAATCTGACTATTTTTAATCGCGACTAAAAACGTGTGGAATAAAATTGGTTGTCATGAACTATAAATTCACACCAACACCTCGACTTCAAATGCAAAAACAGTACTGAATCTTTTTTTTTTCTTTTGCTTATATCTCGAAAACGGTGTGTCCAATCGCAAAAATAATGAAAATTTCGACCCCCTTTATAAAACCCTTAAACCCCTGACACTCTACATGTAGGTAATAATTTTTCTTATTTTCCATACAAAAAGTGAAAAATTCCATATAAAACACGACGAGGCTGCCCCCCCTGCGCGCCCCCGGCTCTAAAAAGATCACGTGGTTAGGTATCACGTGTGGAGTCGCGATTGTCAAATTCGATTTAGATGTGTCAAAATTATTTTTAAATTTAGAGAATTTATTTTGCAGAATAGCTATAAGATTCTCATAGTCAAAAGTAAGGAATTTTAGTGATAGTTTAGTTAGTTTAGTTCGGTGTACAAGAGAATCGGCACCGATATCTTCAAACATATGATGCAATGGAGTAGCACGAACCTGTGTGTTACGCGATTAGGGTGCGGGTAAAGGACGATGACTTAGGAATCACATCCTGGGGATAGGAACCAGCGTTGTTCTATCTGCTAGTAGGGTTACTAACTTTTTGTACAAGAAATAAAAGTATATTGTAGTTAAAGCGGGAAAATAAACGGTATTTCGGAAAAATAAACAGTATCTCGGAAAAAATTTACAATATTTTAAGTATTTTTTAATGAATACATAATTCATTTCTTCATAAGTGCTACTTGCGTAACTCAACAACAATTTTGAAGTAAATTGAGCAATTTTTTTATTAATTAAATGTATTAAAGCTCTACTTTTTATTAAATGTATTGCAGCTCTATTTTTCTAGTCCCACCTTTTAGCATTCATCACTGAAGAAACTTATTCTGTGAATACTACCTAAGTTGGCAGAACTAGCTATAATATTAGGTATTAAAAAGGTAACAATAACAACAACAAACAAACAACAATTATTTTATTTACTTACTATGTCCCGAATATTCGAGATATCGCGCCCACGGCCAGGTGCATGCATGATGTTCTACGTAGTAGATGAAACTGTTTATTTAGGTATAGCTCTGGATATCAGTGAATATAGTATAATCATATTCCTACTTTATTTTTGCTGAACAGTAAACAGTATTTTAGAATAAAAAAACAGTATAATACTGTTTTTAACAGTGTGGTTGGCAACCCTATCTGCTGTCATAGTACGCACGGCTTCAAATCAAGCTATAGATTTCCATTATAAACTGATCTCGCATTGTAAAGGATTTCCGTACAATGAGAGGTCAGCTTATACTGGAAAAAGTATAGCTTGATATGTAGCCGCGTGTACAGTTCCAATCTAAGCTTGATAGTGATTATTATTATGGCAATTTCTCCATTGACCGTTCATTTTGGAGTTGTTTGGAAGGTCCATGTTCAATATTTTTGAGACAGATCCTGTTGCACATTCAAATTGAACATCAACAAAGTTATCGACTAATCTAATTTAACAATATTACAGAATACCATTTCGTATGCTTGTCAACTTTTCACAAGACGATTTAACAACACCACTTCCAACATCACTTCACAAACTTCACCCACCATCTTAACACTGTGCCATAAAGTTCAAATTTCAACAACAAACATTTTAGGCACAGCAAATGATAATGTGGTTCCCCAAAAATGTTATTTTATGATTAATCGACTTCTGATGGTTATCGGTATGACGGATAGATGTCGCTAGTGATGGACAATGGGTCATGGGCACATGGGCCTGTGCCATGGGTTATGTATTAGTGTCGATGGAGAGATATTCATGGTAGCCGCGCAGATGACGGCACGGGGCAGTTGATTGTCATAACTTATTAAGTAACTTATTTTTTACTAGTAGGCCATTTCAAACTAACAGCAAAAGGTTGACTGTGAAGGAGATTCGGAAAATAATTAGTTTTCACGATATCTCGCCATAATATTATTTATTTGGGCTAACTATAACATCTTGTTATTGTAACTTCAAAGTATTTTTCATATCACAAATTACGCACCGATTGTTTAAAAACAAAACAAAAGACAGACGGTATTCCTCTTTGTTCTCTATGACTTAAAAATATTTTTCACGTTGTGAACTTCGGAACACTAGACTGTGAGAAAATTGTCCGAAGCGTACCCTGGAGTGATATATTCGACACACATTTGTGTCCGACGAAGACAAGGGTTTTTGTGAAAAATAAACTACGTAATTCCAACTAGTTAATGTTGATGTATTTTGTTAAATATTTCATGTTATTTGTTGCTGTGTCCGCCATTGTTTCCTTGCAGTTTCAACTTAGTCACAAGTAGGTTGATTTTCACGGTAGTCTTGTTATGAAAGAAAAAAATATTGTTTCTACTCCTTTAGTGGAGCATTATGTCTAGTTATTTATAAAAGGTGAGTCAAGTAAAGATAATAACTTAAATTATGATCATAGTCTTGCACCTTTATAACTTATCTGTGGTCTACAGAGGTGACGAAATGTTATTGTTTTTCTCTCTTGTTGTACATGCAATTGTATCACCTGGAACTTTATAATTAACTCATTAATATGTTTCCTAAAGGGCAAACAAGAGCGACTTTCACAATGTAGGTCAACTCCTCCATATTAATTTTTGAATTGTACCTACTTTACCGTGTTTTTTCTAAACTAGAAGTCTTTTCAAATCCTCAACGCAATGTACACACATTGCGTTGCACACGCCTCCCAAACGCATTATTTAACTATTGCATAATACGTTTCTGAACGCTACCAGTGCACGAACAAAACTTTCTCGAGAGAAAAAAAAGGAAAACCAATTCCATATTCAAAGTGTCGCGACTCGCGTCACTCATTGTTTCTGCCTAATAAATATGGCGGGTAATTTTGACAGATGGCGCGCGCTTCCACGGCGCCACTGTTGAGTACACTTACTGTTGCTCCAACCCATATTGTTCTACTTTTGTCCCTAACACGTTAGGAATTCAAAATAAATGAGCTGAGCTACTGATTTGAATGTCAATACTAAGTTAGTACGGTAAGGTGTTGTCTAAAACCAAATATGTGGTGGAGTGGACCGGAGACGCGTTTCGACGCACCAATTGTTCTTGACACATACTTATTACAAACTAACGTGATTCATGGCGATGTTTCACTTAGTTTTTGTGTACTTTATGACCTTTTTATTTGTGTGTTATTTGAATAATAATATGCTTTAATTTATTTTAACTGTGTGCATACATTAGGTGTGGCCGAACTCGGTTTTAAGCTACCTGAGGAACTAATTAGAAATACTGTCATAATTTTTGTTTTAATAAAATAAAACCACAGTTTATGAAGTTTGTGGGTATAAAATATTTCCATCTCAACGTTACAGTTTATTAAACATACAGTAGCAACATTTTTACGTACAGCGCATAATTTTCCAATCAAACTCGTTATTAATTGTTAACAACAAAAATATACACATCACATGCATTTTAATAAAACATTAAACGTGATCAATTCACACCCAATAGAATATCTGAACGCAATTACTTATTTGACAACCTGACATCACATTTCCACATCCAACTCTATACATTACGAATATTTGTAAAGTTTAAAATCGCATGGCATTTTCCGCTAACAGTAAAACGGAATAAAGGTAATTTCACACTCGTTCGATATCGTGCCTGGCAGCAACAAATCGCGCGACAAAATAAGTTAGCGATCACACGCGGCGACGTTCATTACTCGCGAGATTTACGGACCGGGCCGATTGCGAATATCTCGTCCCGTTGGCGATCGAATGTAATCGGATCCGATGTTAGGTAATAACTGTTTAGGACCTTTTTTGTTTTGAGACAATGATGAAGGGAGTCTTCAATTGTGTTTGGGATTGGATTAATTATTGTGTTGTTTTAATTTTAATTAAGTTTTTGTAAATGATGTTGTTGTCGTAGGAAGTTTGTAAATGATTTTTACAGCAAGCTAAATTTAGCTAACCTTTGTAGTGAGTTTCAGATTCATTATGGACTGACACCCATTCAAAAATTAAATAAAGATATTTTTGAAAAATTGGTAAAATGAAAATATGACAATTTCTGCCTACGACGTAGTACTATTTCGTGCTACGCCGTAGGCACGCTACAGAATTTCGATAATCATAATTATTTTAGGTACCTATAAAAGTTCCCTAAGGCTCTAGACAAACTGACTGCATTTCAACTGCTTTGCAGTTTGAATGCAGTTAGTACGACTGTGTGTGTTTATTGTAGTCGTACTAACTACATTCAATCTGCAAAATTGCAGTTGAAAATGAATTGACTTATTATGACATTTATTTTTAAATATTTTTATTATTATCATTCTGAGTTTTATGTAGTTTGGTTAATTGTAATGATTTAAATTCAGATTTCATGCGTGATGTTTCTTATATATTTAGTTATAGAAATTCAGACACGATGTAGCAATTGTTATTGAATAAATGAATTGAATTGAAATGCAGTGCGTCTGTCTAGAGCCTAATGATCCATTCAGGTGGATTACCACAAGCTCATAAAGCAGTATTATTTTAATATTACTTCAGTGTGGGAAAGAGATGAAGCTCTACAGGAAGTTTAGCTCCATCTCTTTCTTCCTGCTTTTGAGCTGGTGGTAGGCCCCCAGTTCTGTTTTATAAAACGCGAAGGTTCTCCATTCGTCTGTATATTTTTGTATTTGAAAATTCTGTTTTCATTTGGTAGAGAAAACATGTGTTTAAATCGAAGTTTCAGTAACAACAATGTGTACCTATACCCGATCGACCTTGCAATAGCCTGTGTTCAAATTTTTTTTGTCCATCTTGTAGTTTATATTATTAAAAATATTTAAAACGTATTTTTTTTTTTTGACGTAATCAAAAGATTACGGCGATACATTGAGTTCAAATGTGGCACGACGTCACGCCTTGCTAGATTTATACTGAGTTGTGACGTAGCGAGCCCCCCACTCCCCAACTTTAATGATAATTTATTTTTGATTAATATTATAAAGCATACTAATTATAGTCTAATATTTTTTTATTATCTGAAAGACGGACTAATTAAAATTTCTTTTTTTTTATCTAGGACACAGGTCTATTGTTTTATCACCCTCTGGTTGAATGACACTTGCACGTCATAAAATGACAAGGTCTATTATTTTGTCTATGTGACAGTTAGATAATTTCAACCTTTGTGAAGTTTAAATTTAGTGGCACTTGTAAAAAGTGATTACAAGGTCAAAGAAAGATACGGTGTGTTGGGACCTTTGAGTATCGTAGGTAAAGAAGGAGTGTAAATAAATTCCAGTGTCCAGGATAAAGCCTATTGACAGATGACCATGAATATTCAGCACAGTGACACTTCTTACATCAGTGATACAGAACACAAGTTATTGCCACAAACTATGCGCGGGGAACATTGCATTTTGCATTGTTAGCATTATTCGATTTCATTTGAATTATTGAGATTTTGGACTTATAGTCGTTGTGTATATGTCACGGCTAAAACGTGTGTTAAGTGAAGTGCGGCTACAACTAGTTTTAGCCGGCTACAACTAGTTTTAGCCGGCTACAACTAGTTTTAGCCGGCTACAACTAGGTGCGGTAGCAGTTGGTTAAATTTAGTTGTAGCAAATGAAAATGGCTGAAAGGTAGGTTAGGTTAGGTTAGAACCGAGCCGAGCGAGCGAAGCAAGCGGTGCCACGGCAGCGGCCGGCGAGTGCCAGGGTCCATTTAGGCAAGTTTAACCAACTGCTACCGGCCGCACCTAGTTGTAGCCGGCTAAAACTAGGTGTAGCCGCATTTCGGGTTTTAGCCGTAACATTTAAAATACACACACAATAACTGCACATCAACATATCTCCTAGACATTGTCATCTAGATATCTAACCGGACCGCCCGCGACTCCTCACACAACGCCATCAATTCGCCATGCAGCAAGCACACGGGAGCGACCGCTGCACTCAATGATCCGGAGCAAATGCCGTTGATTTACTGCTGACAATTCTTTTGACTAGCGACAGTTGCATTGTAACACTGAAGTCTTTGTTTAAACGAAAGATGGCGCTGATTTGCTTTAATTGTTGTTATTTTTCTTGTTGAAAGTAGGTGTGTGTCTTTAGTATGTGGGAGTTTCATAGAGTCGTGCTTTATGGGTTTGGTTCTAATCGTTTCAGATTTTTTATGAGATATAGGGGTTATTGAATTTAGAGATTAATTGTAAAAGGTAAGTATGGAAAGGGATTATAAAGATATTGTGAGTAGTTAAGTACAATAATCTGCAAAGCCTTTTCCCAACTATGTTGGGGTCCTAATACCTTAGCTTATTTTTATTCTCAACATGTAAGTTAGATATTCTTATATTGTAAAGTACCTGAGTAACCGAGCTGTGCTCTGGTGAAAATAGAGAATACTCATTTAATTGTAGGTACTAATTCTATACAGCCATGATAGTACATACTAATTCCATGCTGCCATGATAGTAGGTACTTACTAATTCCATGCAGCCATGTCATTATTCTAAGGTCCTAAACTAGGTTACTACTACTAGGTTATCTTGTTCTAAACTTTGGGCTACCGAGCTCTGCTCGGGTGAAAATACGGAGAAAACGAATTTTCCTATAAACTCCTGTATTGCAACTTTCATCGAAATCGTTATAGCCGTTTCCGAGAACGTGATTACAGATATACATGTAACCTATATGTATACAGACAGGGCGTCCCAAAGTTATGGGACATGAAGGGAAAGTACCTTAAATATCGTAGATAGGGTATTTTGCTGAAAGAAGACTTTATGTTATTTTTATAAGTTAGTAATTCTGCATTCAAAGATTTTCTAAAAATTACTTGCCTCGTCTGGGAATCGAACCGACTTAAATGTAAAAAAAAAACACCCCTACTTTTATAATGCCAATCGAAAGAATGACCAAAAACTAATAACTCTTCTTAAGTAACATAGTATTTTAAAAGAAACGAACAACGTAAAATGTTTGAGTCAAATTTCAAGAAAGTTATTGATTGCCGACGACGACGTTCGAAAAGTAGTGAATGTTTTCCTACTTGGATTGGTACGAATGGACCAATCAGATGGCCGGCCAGATCCCCGGACCTTACACCATTAGATTTCTTCTTTTGGGGATACGTGAAAGATATGCTATACAAAAAGCGATACCAGAACGTGGGCGAGTTACAAACAGAATTGTGCCATATCATATCGAGTATTCACCATAAAATGATAAGAAAATCAACAGGCAGCGGACTCATTAAAAGATTGGCGATTTGCGTAAGACAAGAGGGATCACATTTTGAGCATTTAATTAATGAATTTACAAAAAAATACCCACTTAATTGACTACGGCAGTTTCATGTATGTTTTTAATTTGATTAAAATGATTAATTTCACGCTGTTC
Source organism: Agrochola litura (assembly GCA_949152395.1). Lineage (NCBI taxonomy): Eukaryota > Metazoa > Arthropoda > Insecta > Lepidoptera > Noctuidae > Agrochola > Agrochola litura. The sequence goes on along the minus strand of OX424495.1, from coordinate 23,210,843 downwards.
CTTTCTTTTAAAATACTATGTTACTCAAGAAGAGTTATTATTTTTTGGCCATTCTTTCGATTGGCATCATAAAAGTAGGGGTGTTTTTTTTTTACATTTAAGTCGGTTCGATTCCCAGACGCGGCAAGTAATTTTTAGAAAATCTTTGAATGCAGAATTACTAACTTTTAAAAATAACATAAAGTCTTCTTTCAGCAAAATACCCTATCTACGATATTTAAGGTACTTTCCCTTCATGTCCCATAACTTTGGGACGCCCTGTATATAAATATTACTCGTGGATAAATAAAAAGCTAGATGAATAACCGTATTAGTATCCTGAACCGATGCTTAAAATGGTTGCTTATACTGATTAGCGCTAATCTTATAGAGCTTAGAACGTTAACAAGACAAAAACTTGTCATTTCCGATTTTTTTTTTTTGCCAAAGTTTTCAATCATTTAGAAACTTAACACGATCTCCGTAAAACTTGACATAACTCACTCCGAAATCAGCAACACATTCTCAATTAGTCATGCTACCGCTACTTGGGTGTCTAACTTAATGAATTTCATGCGACTAATCAGCATTACAGATTTTTGTCCAGAGCGCGCGCGTTCCGCCCCATTGTGCGACGTTTACGACTTTTCTTTGACACATTGAATGCATAATTGGCGTGGAGCACGTTAGTGCACTGTGTGCCATCATCAGTAGCTTTTGTGAACTGTATGGTAGCTGATGGAACCGGTGGGTGGTTAGTGTAATAGGAGAAATCGAAGCTTTAAGTTTTTCTTTGTTTAAGAAACTTTTTGTTAGAAAAAGTTGTGATTAAAAAATGTCATGCTTCTGTGTACAAAGCGTTCGGTGTATGGAATATATATTTAATGGATTTACATTGTTTATTTCTATGTTGCTATTAAAATTGCTTAGTAACTTATTAAGTGAAGTTAAAGCGTATCTAATAGGGAAAATAGTACAGAAGTTATTAGTAAAAATTGTATTTTCAGTGTTTAATTAAATAAAAAAATATAAACGCCGATTTGCAAACATAATTAAGCATCGTTATCATTAATTTAATTAAGATTAAATTAAGTTGTATTCGTTAAATATCATATCCTACTAATAGGTATTATAAATGTGAAAGTTTGTGTGTTTGGATGTTTGTTGCTCAATCACGTAAAAACGGCTGAACTGATTTGTATGAAATTTGACACACAGATAGTTTATAATCAGAATTAACACATAGAATAGTTTTTATCCCGATATTCCCACGGGACCGAGACTTATGCGGATGAAACCACGGGGGGTAAATTATAAATGTGAAAGTTTGTGTGTTTGGATGTTTGTTACTCAATCACGCAAAAACGGCTGAACAGATTCGGATGAAATTTGGCACACAGATAGTTTATAACCTGGATTAACATATTGGGTACTTTTTACCTCAGTAGTACGTTCCAGAGAGATAATTTCCGACATCCACGCGTATGAAGCCGCGAGCGAAAGCTAGTAAACTATAAATCATATTGATTGCTCTTTTCTGATGCTTTCTTCTCGGCGTTTTGCAATAACCGAAAAATCTTTATCTAAAAAAATATAGAAACTGTCATCCAACTAGCCTCGCTCCTCATTAGTAATTAGCGTCGATTTGCATATAGCATCCCATAGATCAAACACGCGACTATCTACCAGCCACTAGCCACTAGCCCCATAACTCAACACTTACCAGTTCTAACCACGCCTGCAGCAAACTCCCGGACTATTTATATTCACACATTATAATTTCCAATTTGAGTATGCAGATGCGAAAACAAAATCAACAAAAAAAGGTGTGTCTCCGTGATTTACGTCGCCCCCTGCTTGCTGTTATAACGAGGTTCGAACATTGTGCAAGATATTGGTACTTTTGGCTCTTTCGGCCTTTCGGGGCACTGTTCGGGTGCATTGCTCTGTTTCCGGGACTCTGCGAGTATTGAATCGTTCGTGGAACAAGCATTGTCTATGACATCCTTTGACTCCTGATTGATGGATGAAAGGTGTGAGCGTCTAACATAAGTGGTAACTAACCGTTTGTTGTCAGAAGTTTTGCAAGAAACTGGGTATTTGAAAGTGTTTGTTGTTTGTAGCAGTTCTGAATGCTTCTTTATCTTTGCGTTTTCTTTTGCCATTAGTAGATCAATCAATTTGCGGATAGGAACTTGTTCTGTGCATATTTGCACGTGTGTAACCTGTAGCTTTCTATGTGATCAGCCTGAAGCTATTGGATTCAGACCGCCACTGACCACGGAAAAGAGAAAAGTTACTGATACTGTATTGCAATTATTATTATTTCCTTCAAAATAAATCTCGTCTAAATGTCGTGCTTAAAAGCTCCTGTTGTTTTAGAAGCCCTTATCTAAACGACTATTAATGCACATGGTGACTTTACACAAATGCATTGTCTACACATCCAAATGCCCCTTTTTATCGTTGATTAATGGGAAACCCTATGAACGGAAGCCAAAAGACTCCTAAAAGTCAACATTGCAAACATTATATAATTACTTGTGACTTTGTCGGCAGTTCTAGGAAGCGATATCTCATGCACCGGCCGCTGTCAGTCTGCGACGGCCATACATTAGGCATGCGCAGACGCCGCCTTTAAGAAAAAATCCGCCGATAGTTAGCCATGCACGCTGAACGGCATCACGGACAAAAATAATAAAAACATCCCAGTCAAAATATATGTTGGCGTTATTGAAAAAAATTGTAAAAGAGATGTTGACTTTGTCTACTTTGTGACGCACCGCGGACCACTGTCCACTTTCTAATAAAACTAATTTCACGTTTAGTGCAATGGGTTAGGGTTTATTTTACGTTGACAAAACCGGGGCGTCAAATATTTTTTTCCTGTTGGATTCGAGCAAGGGCGTGGTCCGTCTCGAATAGAAACATTTGCCAATATTATCGTGAAAGCTCTGAACAGATGAAATAATTTATTTCCCTATGTCGCTTTGTGTCCAAAACTTTGTGCCTTTGTGATATTTTTTGCGTCGGCCGCTTTGCTCAGTGTGGTACCGACATCTCATTTATCCCTTTAGCAAAAAGAAGACCGACTTTTTAGAATTTTAAGATATGAAATCGATCTTATTAGTGTTGGATGGAGGTTATTTTCGATTCTAAGTTTTTGTGGACTTGCATCGTTTGGTGATGGGTGACCGTTTGACGTATTCAGTTGATGCGTGTTTACGACAAAGGCATTAAAGTGTCGGTAAGTGATCCGTCGGTTTTGTGCAAGCCGACGCGACGGTCGCCTGTTGACTCTAATGATTTAACTTAAATAAATCTTTGTAGTTTGAATAGATTATTATTGTCGATGCATTTATTAGTTTTGATGTTCGTTACGGTTCGTAAATACTAATTTCAGGATTAGCTAAGGAAGTTTTGATGAAGATATAATGTAAGCTATAATCATAGATACTATGTAGATTTGATTTGTGTTTACTATAGTTGGATGTTTTAAATCACGTTGCAAATATAAAAATATTAAGTAGATACTACGATGATCACTTTTTTTTGTAAATTTTCACGTTCAAAAGTGCCTTAAATGTGCCTTTTGAAATAAATGATTTGACTTTGACTTTAATTTAGACAAAAATAACTCTGAAATATACAGGGTGATTGGAAGATGGGTGCAAAGCTTTAAGACGAAGATAGTACAGACAATTTAGAACCATTTAAGCCATGGTTGTCTTAGACGAAGTCTTACCAAATATTTTACAAATTTCTTATTTTTTCTAATCGTATTGTACAATTTTTTTATTTTTTCTGAGCTTCAAATGTCTGTAAAAAAAATGTCTAATGACACAGAAGCCTAAAACATGTTTTGCTTGGTTGCTTACACATTACTTTAATTAAATAAATAAAAAATGAATTCATTTATCATTCAATTTGGCCATAATTATGCAGTTTACATTAAATTTTGAGAATTTCCGAAAAAAAACTTAAAAATTTGGTAAGACTTCGTCTAAGACAACCATGGCTTAAATGGTTCTAAATTGTCTATACTATCTTCACCTTAAAGCTTTGCACCCATCTTCCAATCACCCTGTATTTTAAAAAAATCATCATCATTTCAGCCGAAAGACGTCCACTGCTGGACATAGGCCTCCTCCAAGCACCGCCACTTTTACTGGTTCTGTGCTTTTCGCATTCAGCAGATTCCTGCAGCCTTCACTAGGTCATCGGTCCGCGGTCGCCACTCCAGAACCTCTCGCCCGCATCGGCCATCTGTACTGCGAGCAATGTGCCCTGCCCACTGACACTTAAGTTTGGCAATTCTTCAAGCTATGTCAGTTACCTTGGTTCTCTTGCGGATCTCTTCATTTCTGATTCGATCACGTAGAGAAACTCCAAGCATAGCCTTTCTCAATATCTATAGACTCTTAAAAAATGGCACCGTCATGAATATTTTTCCAAAAATAACAAAAAGCGGTGTTACTGACAGAAAATGCTTCAACCACACTTTTAACCCGAAAGCTCATTTTTACACAAACTAACTAAGCAAAACGAAACCCCAGGAGTCATTTGTAAAATGCAAACTAATGAAGTAAACATTAGCTGTTCTTCTCAGGGATTGTCACAAGTTGTTGAAACCTCCAGAGATTTCGCCATTTGTCAACATCTTATAACGAGCCACAATTCTGCAAATCATTTTGTTTTAAAGCAGTAGCGATGACAGTAAACAAAAAGTTTTTGTCCACACTTTTTGGGATTTGTAGCAGTGGGCAGTTTATATGCGGACGTATATTGTGTTTTAAGATATAATCTTAGGGCCTGCGCCCACTGGCACGCCTTTAGTAATTTGACCGGAAAATAGCTGATGCTATAAACAGCTCCTTTCATGCTGTATCATTTAACACGTTCAGTGCCAGGAGCCCTCCTGGAGGGCTCATTTTAAATGTAGGTTTTTCTTAGCGAATACAGCATTATAAACCGTGAAAATAAAATCTGATGTATATTTTAACAAGATTTATTAGCATAGGTATGTGTTGGTTTTAGAATCAAAGCAATTTATTATTTTTTTTGTTCAAATATTCACAAAAAAATAAAAGGTTGGAAACTACGTCTAGCGACAAGAAACCCTGAAAACACTATTTTACTTCGTTTTACAGTGTTTTATAACACGATTTTACCGTCCGCCATGGTTAACTTTAGCGCAAACGTAATACCGGTAACCCTCCCGGAGGGTTCACTTCCAATATTTTTGGTGGCATCGCTTATGAGTCCTATGAAAAGTGGGTGGAGTCGAAAGTGTTACAGCATTTAAAGCGTCATTATTAGGTATACAAAAATATTATATACCTCAACGCAGTATTTTGATTACGAACCTTCATAGCCGACAAAATTGCCAAATTGAGACTGGAAATCAAATTAAAATCTTTAATTATGGGTGGTCTTTAGACGCACTAGCACTTGCATTTATTTAAAAAAAATACACTGGTTTACGCTTAATTTTATATATGGACCCGAATTTCTTTCAAACCCCACAATATTATGGCTGTATTGTTTAATAATAATGTGACATTAGTGACCAAGATCTTTTGTCTATATCGCACGTAAAAAATAAAAAATGCGATTACAGCTGCACATTTACGTCAATAATGAGCTTTTACCAAATTTCTTTAGCCACTGATCACGCCACAAACGCCCCACTGTGCACCACGAGTACTCGGCTCACAACGACATCCTTTCATTTGTTTCAATAGAAGTTCTCATTACCACAGAACACCATAGCCTCGTCATCGCATCCAAACCAAAATTTCAATGACATTAATACACCATCATTGGTTTACAACCACATAGTCGCACAGTGTGACTAATGCTTCACATGGGGTCCCAACAAAACACCAAAACCACGAAAACTGTAAACAATCGACTTATTTATTGTTTTACAGCGGCCATATAACTTCGTCACTAAAGAATAAGAGACCAATAAGTTGTGAAATGCACCCGCAATAAAACCATCATGGACAGTGGGTCGGTCGAGGTGATGGTGGACAAAAAAGCGCAATGTGCGATTTGAATAGATTCGGCACGCTCGGACCGGAGTGAGCGCATGCATCGGCTCTACACGCGTGATGAATGTGCGGAAGTCACATTTAAATCCCTTACAACTTAATAATAACGATAAACAGCGGTCCCCCGTTTAAACGAATGTTTCGCAACATTAGCCGGCCATTTCGCGAAAGCTGCGCATACGCATTCTGATTGTACAAACATTAGATTAAATGTGTTTGTCAAACTTATTTGTTGACGTTGATAGATTGACTGGCTTGGATTTGTTAGTAAACGCGTTGAATTGTGAAGCTTGTTGACTTATGGATTTTGAGATAGGAAATACAAATGAAGAGATAATGTCTATAATATAAAACGATCAGAAGGCTTATTATCGACAAAAATAAACATAATGTAACCGTCAAAGCTTTATATAATACGATAGATGGCTGAATAAACCACGTAATAAGAGTATAAAACTTCGCGATGCTATAGATCACAAGTGACAAAAGCAAAATAAAGTAAAATAATATTAAATTACAGCAGGACCTGGGAGGATCATATTATGCAATGTTAGTTCATTGTTTAATACATATTGTAGGTAGGAAATTCTACCGTCGTGGCGCAAGCTTCGTTTCCATCCTTCATGAGCTTGGTCTTTTTCATCATTCTCTTCTTTCTACATTGCCCGGCAAAGTTCAAAGCGTACCTGAATCACGTACTTTCATCTCAAACAACTACGTTCACGCACATGTCCTTTTTTTCTCCGAAGATTTATGACATGCAAACAATAAACTGCAACGCAGATGTCATCCGTTGATTATTAATAATGGTAACGCCGACGTTTACCGCAGCAACCGCTCTGCAATAATAAACACATCTATGTGATAAATGATAATATTTTATGGCATTCGCCCTCGATATGTGACGCTTGCATCTCTATTTTCACTTCATAACATTGCCACTCGAAATTAAACTATAAAAACGTCGCTGGTAAAGTTGATTTTGCAAGCACGTTTTTGAGTTGAACGTGGGGTGTATAAATCGCATTGATGTTGTTCAATCGTATGTAGCAAATTGTCGATATTCGCTCGAGTCATTAGCGGTGCGTTTTGTCCAGACGCGGCACCTCTCGGCACACTGTGCGGCCTACACGCACGTTTGAGGCCTTTTTCAAAACTCACTCGAGTGTGGACTTAGTTTATGTGAGACGTAAAGAATAGTTTAGACGTTGTGTTGGTATTAAATATGGGAAGTTTTGTATAGAAAATATTGTTAAAAAAGATACAATTTTTTTAAGATAACTCTTAAAGAAGCCCGCATATCTACCTGAGTATATTTATAATTATAAAGGTAACAGTAAAAAAGTTGCGGTAAAAAGGGTACTTGAAAAAGCTCAAGTTGCAACTTATAATTATTATAGTGGCTGGTGGCTTAAGATCATAAATAGCTTCCGGCTTTAATTCAATTTATTAGAAAACATTAAAGACTGTACATTTTTTAAATTTATCCTTTTCTTTTTGTATTAAACTAAGTTTTTCCTCTATCTAAAGAAGTTAAGGCTTTAAAGATTGCATTAGCATGATCAGCCTATAATGTTCCCACTGCTGGGACACAGGCCTCCTCTCTTCAAGAGGGAGTGGTCTGTAATCTACCACGCGGGACCAGTGCAGGTTGGTAGAAGTCACATGTCTTCGAATTTTTGGTTCTAGGACATGTCCTTTCCTCACGATGTTTTTCTTCACCATTTTGAAAACAGTGGTGATGAAATTATTTACACAAAGTAAAGTCGAGGCGGTTACCACTGACCCTCTTTAAAGATAGGGTACAAAATATTTCGAAAAACCCGAACGTCAAATTGGCACTATAACACCAACATAAATCTCGATTGATTTGTAAAACCTTGTTCCCACATGTCCTGTGAATTGTAAACACGATCACGCTGTTTTAAACGTCACCACGTTAAACACAAAATTATCTTAAAACTATTAATTTTCATCAATCTTATGCAGTAAAAAATAGGGTTGAAAATCGTGTGGCAAAGTGTAAAAGTTAAGTTGGCTGTAGAACCGCACAGTGGGTCGAATAAAAGGACCCTTATTGAACACAATCGTGCCTAATATTTGTAGATAATATTGTTACAACACTGGGGAGAGTTGTGCTCATTTTATATAGGGCGGTGTCAATAAACATCTGCACATATGGGCTATGGGGCTATGGGGTGAAAACTGCACAGGGAATGTACTGACGCGATTATTGAATTTGTGCCCGCAAATTGATCGAGGCTTATTTCCTAGAACAGTTCGGGATGAAGGATAGTTCGATAAAATAAATGTGGTAAAACATTTTTCAAACAAGCGTCAAGTCTCGACCAGTAGGTACGCAAACAGTACCGAAATTATTGATTGATATGATTAGGTACGATGAAGCAGCTATGCCAAAATGATTAAGCTTCGTTCGATATTTTGATTTTATCGACAAAACATTAAAATCCGTAAGCGAAACTGTATTCAAGTACCTTTAAGTACCGTAACACATTACATTGTATAACACTGTTATTTTAATAAATCGTCCATCGTGGGCCACCCCAGAGCGTACCCAGCTAAGCTATTGGTAAAACAGCGGATTTTGTTCATCTCCATCCAAGTTGAAACACTTGGTGCTTTCAAAACATCGGCATCGACAAAGTGAGTGTTTGGGACGCCGACGCCGACGCAAAAAATGCCGATTAGTTTGTTTATAAGCATCTTTGTAATAACGCATCTTGTTTGTGCTAAAGGTGCAATGAAGTGTGCTAACTTTTCCATTAGCATTGTTGCAGAAATGTTTTCAATTTTGTTATTAAGTTACAACACACGACCAAAAAACCAGAAAACGTAATTTGGTAATTGTAGATTTTTTTCCAGATTTTATCTTAAGTTGAAGCATTGTGCATATTTTTAACTTAAACTTTTAAAATAGGGATCATATTACCCACACATAAATTAAATTAATAAATAATAAAATAAAATATTCTACTAAAAAATATGTAGAGACCTTAGTTTTCCAACCCTGGGATAGGATAGGGGTACACTTGAGTCATTTGAACCCTCGGCTACCATCTTACGCAAATCTCGTGCATCACAAAAAAATAATCTCATCAATTTGGGGTAAAAACACCAATTAACCGCCATCGATAAGGGATAAACATGGGGCGATGATTGGCGCCGTGTTTTGGTAAAAATCGGCGATGGCTAAAAAACGGGACCGCCACCCACGCGAGCACCTATGACAGAAAAAAAATAAAACAAATAAGTTGAGTGGGTTCCGTTTATTACACAAGTAAATAACAGCTAGGTTACTAATAAACATATTATAAGAAAAAGCTTTTCATAGCACGCAACAAATCTTGGAATGAGAATTCAAATTCAAATTCTTAATTGCGAACTAAGTGTACAACATTTTGAAGATACAATAGGTAGGTTCTTAGAACTTAGTTGCCTGTAAGGCATTGCAATTAAATGGTTATAAAAATTTAATAAAAAAATAAAATAAAACATAAACATACTCAATATTCCAGTTATACATTTTACATTATATTAATTATCATTATTCATACATTTGATATTATATCATACTTTTCTTATATTTTATATCACATTATAATTAAGTATCACAATCATTTTGATATTAAATAATTATTTTTCTTCCAGGAATTCTTTTATAGAGTAATATGCCTTTTTAATCAAGAAGAAATACAAATGAGTTTGCGATTGATTTTGCACAAAACTTACTTAGCTCAGATTTCTTTTTCTCGAACAACTGAATAAAATAAAAAAACTCTCCCTGTTACATGGGACTTAAGAATAACCGGCGAAATGGGGGTGTACTGTAAGTACAACTCTGCCCAACCCTTCGGGTAATACAGGCTTAATTAAATTAAACTTTTAAACTATTCCAAGGATCTCTAAAGGTCAAAATGTGCGTCTAAACCAGGCGACACTTAGCAAAACGGCCCGACCACGTTATCTGCCGCCACTCCACGACCTGGGTGGTGGGTGGTGCTCGAGTGGCACCACCACTCACAAGTGTAGTTGTAAATCATGAGATGGTTAGATAGTTATGTTAATTGGTGCTGTGCACCCAATGCGGTTTACAGTAATGTATTTGCAGTTTAGGAAAACATCCAAGATTAATGAGTTAGTGACCCCGCATTGTAAGAACTTTACTGTACTACCTCATTTATGGCTCCGTGTACGAAAAAAACCCTCTTTTGTCAATTACTTATCTAATTGTGAGAAAGCTTGAAATTATTGAAAGATTAAGTTTGTTTGACTTTAAAAGTACAGTTTTCATGGTGCTAATTATAAACCATTCATGTCAGTCACAGTACCTATTAATAGTTGCATCACTTTTGCGCTCTCGAAAATATGGTTTATTTCACCTTTGATTTACTTAATGAAGATACTGTATAGTCATAAAATAAAAATTTGATTTTAGCTCAAGGATAGCTGAAGACTAATATCAGATTTTTCAATTTCTTGATAATATGATTAGCTGAATAATAGGAAAGAATACGTTACTAAAAGGCTTTAAAAAAAAAAACATTTATTTAACATTATTTTTCTGGTATATTTTGTATAGAAGTTGAATAAAATGGTTCAGCCACATGCAAGTAGACCATATAATGATGTTCAATAAAATGGTTCAGCCACATGCAAGTAGACCATATAATGATGTTCATAACATTTTTAAATTTTCAAAATCAAAAGTAGTTTCTTGAAACAAAATGATCAAAGGTCAGTCTCGCGCGTCATTTTTCGGAAAACTTGTTGTGAATATTGGTGATTTGAAAAATCCTTTTCAGCCACATGCAAAACAAAGAACTCGACTTTTCAAATCACAATTCTTTTTTTCCTTTCTCACAACAAATTAACAAAATTGATCAAAAGCAGTCGATTTCGTGCACGGCCCTCTATAACTCAGTCTATAATAATTAAACAGACGGTGTAAGGCCATCTTTAAAATTACTTCAAAAGAGATCCCCAAATAAAATGAAACTCTCACCTACTTAATAACAATAGATTAACCATCACTAATTCAACAGATCTGTCAAACCAATCACGAAATAATTAACATGAAATTATGATCTACCCTCATTAGCACGGAGAGTGATCAGAGGACAAATGGCTCCAAATATTTCCCTCCAGCCGGCGCGGGAGGTCCCAGGATCAAAGTGGCGGTGACAAATGACATGAAAATATTAACACGTGTCTTTTCTATTTGGTATATTTGTCATACACGTGTTTTTGATGTTTCTGAACGAGGTGGGGAAGTGGGAATGTCGTTTGTTCCGATCTTGACTTTGTTTCGATATTTTTAGTGGCGTTTTATTTTCTTGTGTGAGATGGTTATAAAATTATGGGGGTCAGCAATTAGAGAAGTTAGTAGAGATAGTCGTAACTGAAACTTTTAGCATAAAAAAACCGTAAAATTTTTAATGTGTTTAAATAATAATTTAGCTACCTTGTCAGAATTTTCTAGCAAATAATCCAAATCAGGAGCAGTGATGGCCCGGGAACAGTGGTGGGCCAGGAGCACTGGTGGGCCAGGAGCAGTGGTGGCCCAGTGGTAATGGCCCCGACTTACGAGTTGTAGCGTGGGTTCAAAACCAGCCAGGCGCTTTACTTAGTGTAAATAATTTCATCACCACTGCTCTCAAAACGATGAAAGAAAATATCGTGAGGAAACCGGCATGTCTAAGACCCAACAATTCGGAGACATGTGACATCTACCGACCCGCACTGGGCCCGCGTGGTATTACAGCCCACCCCCTCTTGAAGAGAGGAGGCCTGTGTCTTAGCAGTTCCGGGAACGTTATAGACTGATTATGCAATCCAAATCAATCAAACAATAAGAAGGGCATCATCTTAAAAGATAACAACTGCACAGTGAGATACAAAGTTAGAAAGGTTTGTTGCAGCAGTCGCTTTCGTGACAGCATAATATAATATTGTCATTTATCTTTTATTCCACATAGTTTATTTAAACCCGTGTTCATATACTTACGGTACATTTTTCCTAAGATCACTTAACAATCAGTTTCCCCTCGGAAATGCCACCACGGCTTGCGCACTAATTATCCGGAGCTGCGCACGCGCATCGAACAAACGATCCTGTCTCCACCTACCGCACGTTATAACACAGTTGTAGGTACACAGGAATGTTGATTGCCTCTGTCTTAGATATGGATGGCTATTTTTAGTATGAAAGATATCTTTAAATAGCCATGCTGCCATATCATGATAATTTATAATTGTGATACTGTGAATATTTTTGGTATTTTTGCAGATTAGATAAGATTTGACTTGTTGTTAGTGTTATTTTTTGTAATTGATTTGTAGCAAGGTGCGTATCGAAATGCATAAATTAAACTGTAGAAGACAGCGTTTTACTTGTATTGGCATGGGATCACTTCACTTTCGCTCACGGTAGATAGATATTTAATACTTCACAGTCTAGAAATCTGCAACCAGCAAAAGTCCGAAAATCTGACAACCAGTCTTATCAAGGGGTATCGTGTTACCCAGTACCTAACTGGGTTGTGGAGGTCAGATAGGCAGTCGCTCCATGTACAATACTGGTATTCAGCTGCATCCGGTTAGACTGGAAGCCGACCCCAACATAGTTGGGAAAAGGCTAGGCAGATTAGAAGTCTAGAATTCTACTAAAATAATTCCCAGCATGTTATTGTGCTATCAAGCCGCAAGAATCCGCTGGATGCGGGAAGCACAGAATCGGTCGAAGTGGCTTTGCTTGGGGGAAGCCTATGTCCAGCAGTGGTCGTTTTTCGGCTGTAATGATGATGATGATCAAGCCTCATCTAGAGACGTGAATGAACATTGGCATATTCAACTGAAATTAAATTTAACGACAGCAACAATTTCTTAAACAGCTGCTCAAAAACCCACCGCGCTAATCATAAACAGAAAGTTCGCCAGACTTTTCCACTAAAATAATATCAGTATCAGGTGGTCCTCAACGTAAGGAGGAACAAATTGGGCGCAATTCCTCGGAGCTGGCGGAGCGTTCACCGACTCATTAGTGAAGTGGTAACTATGTCGCTGTGTGTCAAGAATGTGGGGTAGTGTCGCCAGCGCGGCGAGAACAGACGTCATAGTAGGTGGGAATTTTAGCAAATAGTCGTTAATTTCTTGTTAATGAAAAGATTCTGAAAAACACTTAATGGCACAAATGCTGTTATAGAGTTTTTACGGATTAAAATATGACTGTTTTAAAATAATTAAGTCTTAGTTAATTGTAACATGACATGTAAATTACATTGTCAAATGTAATTTATGACATGTAAATTACATTTGACATTTTTATTTTAAGCTATTGACATAATATTTTGAAATTTAATTTCCAATATAATTTAAATTTAAAATTTTTGTAAGTCAATTTTTTGAAAATTTGTAATTGAATTATTTTTATTTGACATTTGTAATTGAATTATTTTTATTTGTCATTTGTAATTGAATTATTTTTATTTGAAATTTGTAATTTGATAATTTAGACAATTCTTGATTTAGTACTTATTTTTTCTGACATTGGAATTTAATTATTTTGTTAAATTAGAATCATTGTTATTGTCACAAAATTTTCATGCCGAATTTAGTTGGCGGAATATGTAGAACTATTGTGTATTTGTTATAAAATCTGTAAAATACCATATTTCAGGCAAATAAATGAATCTATCTATCTATCTACCTAAGTTCCTAATACAACGTTTTTTAGTACCACAAAGAAGGTACAAACATTAATGCTTAGCAAAGTAACTTAGTATATACTATGTAAAGAGTTACCATCCGTCCGGGTAAAGCCGGACAGTGTTAGGCTTTTTGGCCTCTTGTCCGAGCCAATTTAACTGCGTCCGGCCCTCCAGCTTTCGTTAGGCTTTTTATTGTGGATGGAACAAAGACAGGCTAAAATCGGAAACTATTCCAAAAATGTTAATTGTGGAATTTAATTTAAGACATTTTATTATTTTTATTTATACAGATAGTTAGTTAGTCTTTTAATTTAGTACCTAATGTAAATAGTTAGCTGTGTTAAAAACTAAAATAAAAATGTGGGATTAATAAATAAATAATATACGTAAAAAAATTTAAGACATGTAATTTCCAAAATGTTTTATGATATAATTAAGATAAGATAAGATGTAATTTATAAAGGTAAGTACATGGTACATTAAGGTTTTAATATTAAAAAGTTTCATATATACTACCGTTGCCGGTGTAGAAATATTAAAATTAAAGTACAGTTTATTACATAATAATTATAAATTAGTTTGAAATGAAAATGGTTAATTTTGAATACAATGTTAATTACAATTTTTTCCCCCTTGACTGTCGCTCGGACAGAGAGAGAGAAGAAGGAGATTGAGCTTTTAAAGCACGTTTCTACCAAAGAAAAATATGCAAATGAAAATGATAATACCGATTAAAACTTTCTTATAAAAATATGTGTTTTATTTGAACTTTTAGTCAAAAATCCTTTTTTCTGGCGTCCGTCCGGTCGTGGGACCCAAAAGTCCGGCTTTTTTTGCGGGTAAGTCCGGTTTTCTGATTTTTAGAGATGGCAACGCTGTCTATATATGTATATATAATGTTCCGTTCGCTATACTTTTTTATTACCCACACAAAGCAAAATGAAATTATATCAGTTACGTTTAAGTACCATAAACAACTAAAGATATGGGACCTCCTTGCTACAATACTTCCGGAACATCATTATCTAATATGGCAACCCTGGGTGGGAGACACATTCCTGACAAGGCTGAGATTAATAAATATTAGAGATGAGACGAGCCGCCGTGAGGGGTGGAGGAAGAATGTCACAGTTCACACCGGTTACTGTGGTAGAGGAGTTTTTGTGCAATAATGGCAAGTACTGAATTTTAATGATCGGGAATGGTTTACACAGAAGCTGTTTCCGAAATTCATTGATAATAAAACACCCATTTGATATAAAGAAAAGATAGAAAGGAAGATAATACATTTATTTAGCACAGACTAAAAGGCACACAATATAATATACCTAAAAAATAAAACAAATAAAAGATGTAAAGCAAAATGTAAGAAATTAGCAGTAAAGCGTGTGTGTGTGTCTATAAATCACCATGTATTTTTGTAACAATAAAGACAGTCACATAGGTAATTCTCAAATAGTAAACATCATTGATACACATAACATGGAAAGAAAAGCGATGTTGCAGACAAGAACAAGATGTCACCATACTTATGTGGCACATTTATCTCAAACTTAAAAAAAAAAAACAAAGATATCACTCATCTCCAAACGAGATGGCAAGTGCCTCCAACCCGAGACATCGAAACAGGACAGGACCACATGTCTGCGGGGTATCAGCACATTTTGATAGGCCCGATGACAGTCGGTGCTGGGACAAAGTGACGAAGTAATTAAAGTCTCGTCGTGGGTGGCCAGTTGGCAACCCAATTAGGAGATGTCGTCAAGGGATGGGTTGTAAGGGAAGGGATGGAGTCTGATAGTTGTTGCAAAATAAGTTTGTATTGTATATGAGTTATAGATAAGAGTTAGAAATATTAATCCTTTAAGTGCTCATAAATAGTCTGATCATTTGTTTGATGTCTCTAATGTCTCTATTAAAGACTGGTTATCGTTGCAATTTCTTAATATTTTGGTTAACACACAGCTCCATTTTATACTTTAAAAACAACCGACTTCCAAAAAAAACACTACAAAGTGAAAAATAACTTTAATTTCGGAAGGCGGTGTCTTGGGTTTTGTGTTTTCGTTTTTTGCCACCGACTTCCGAAATTAAAGTTATTTTTCACTTTGTAATGTTTTTTTTGGAAGTCGGTTGTTTTTTTTTTGTAAAAAGTTTTTATTTTTCACTTTTTAGTTATGGTACCTACCCCACACACATTCGAATACCACTACCTGCTACCAGTGACAGGAACTTATCATATCATCTACATACTAAGTGGGAAAAAAATACGTATTTTGTAGCTAACTCAAAAACTACCCAAGCAAAGTTAATAAAATTTATATGGGACCAATTTGGGAGCATACCCTTTCAAAGAAAAAAAGAATTTTCAAAATCGGTCCACAAATGACGGAGAAATCGGTGGACATACATAAAAAAAACAAACATACGCGACGAACATATAACCTCCTCCTTTTTGGAAGTCGGTTAAAAAGAGTGCTGTATATACTTACCTACAGTTAACAGAGTATCGTGTTCACAAATTCTTTATTTCCGAACAATTGGGTCAAGTTCTCTCTTGCTATCGTCAAGATAATCCCAAAGATTACTTAGTTTACCTATAATTACTTCTTAAGTGTTCCTTTATGTCATATTATCTGCGGTAATCTCAAACTCGAGAGGCTCTCCGTCTCAGTCAACACTCCTTTGAGGGTCAGTGAGGGGTGAAAACGGACACCATCCCTCTTTATACAGATAACAGTGGACTTCATGGCACGTTACACACTGTTTATTTTGCTATCTTTTTAAATCTCTACCTTTTTTCGTGAAATGTAATCGAGTAAGTAAGTTACTTTTTGTTGAAAGAGATAGTTTGTTTTTAAATAAGTACTGCTTGCAGAGGATAACACAATGTTCTTTTTTTCGAAATCCCCTGTGATTTTATGAACTTACACTTGTGCTTTTTTTAGAAAACATGTTTTCACCTCCGTTTTTTGCATAGTTGACAAATTTTAATAAAAATGTTAATTGATCCGATAAGTTTTTAGAAATAATAAACAGAATCCAAATCGAGTCAATAACATCGGAGATATATATAGCAAACGCTACTCAAAACATAAAAAATTGAATAACGTGAAAAAATATATTAAAGATAGTAAAGTTGTTTAAAGTTGTTTCTCGATAATTTCTCGAAAATTTGGGCGGTCACATGCCGATGGGCGACGTAAAACTTTTCACTGGTTGGGATCATACAGTTCTCCCTCTAGACTGAACGAAGTCATCAAGATTAGTTAGTAGATAGACTGTAGGTGGTCAGATTAATGTAATTGCCCTAGGACAGGGCAATACATGTTATAGAGTCGCAAAAACGCAGTCAAAGATATTCAACGGATAAATTCAAAGGTTTTAAATCAAATCAGTGTGCAAAACTTGAATTTAAAGAAATCACGCTTCATTTTACGAATTGTTAAATCTCAAGATGTTTCAATAAAGCCTATATCGTGAGAACTCGACGCCCTCCCCCCTCGTAATCTCGCCTCATTCAGAGGAATCAGAGGGATCTCCTAATTGATACGATCCTCACAAGTAAGTCACAAGGGCGCCTCACTCAGAGGGCTCAGGTGTCGGCGATATTATGCCAATTCTGAGAGGCACGTCTCAAATATTGTGCCAATTTTATCTTCAAGAGATATTTTTGAAGGATCTTTTGAATGGAGTTTATTTGTATACATTTCGCTTGATATTATATTGTTGATAATATTTTTGGAGCAGATGCGACGTTTATCTACTTACTTACGTTTCTATTAATAAATCAGTGTAGGATTTTTTTTTTGTACCTAAAAAACTTTAATGTCAATTAATTAATCTGCCTAGCCTTTTCCCAACTATGTTGGGGATGGTTTCCAGTCTAACCAGATGCAGCTGAATACCAGTATTTTACATGGAGCGACTACCTATCTGATCTCCACAACCCAGTAACTGGGTAATACGATACCCCTTGGTAAGACTGGTTGTCAAACTTTCGGGCTTCTGACAACCCATAACGACTGTCAAAGATTCACGAATGACAGCCCAACAGCTTAATGTGCTTTCCGAGGCACAGAGGAGTTTCGGTATGTAAAGATGGTCACCCATTCACGGACGAACCCCGGCAAGCGTAGCTTAACCTGATGGATCGATCCGTACGGCTGCTATTACTTAGCCACGAGCTCCTCCTAAAACCTAAAAACCTTAATGTGCGAAAATTAAAATGCTATATAGGTATACTTACCTTTCAGATGAGTATAATTGAGAAAATATTTTACTCTAATGTTACGTAACAAATTGTTTCTAAATAGGGCTTAACTTTCTAAGTGTGTGTGTGTGAGGGTGTGTTAGGGTGTGGGGGTGTGTGTGTGAGTGTTACAAACAATGGTTACAAATCTGTTTTTAAATGGACAGTAATGTTTAGTCGTTCACAGGATTTGGGAGTGAAAGTTAGTTAAGACTCTATAATACCTTCAAAGTGCTTAGCATGATCCTTCGTTATATCGAAAATACTGCAGCTCTAATTTTGTAGTAAATATGGTCAAGTTGAAGATTAATCGTAGTATGGTGATTGATTACTCGTCTGTTTGACGGTGTGCGTTTAAAACTAAAAATTATATCAATTTATCTTGTTATTATCTAGCCCTGTATGGAAGCAGAATGGAAAAAAAAATGGTTTGAAAGTAATGAGCGTTGAAATTTCCATATTTCAAGACTAATTTTAACTCATCTTTGGGCGTAAATAAATAAATTATGTAGTCTGAAAATGGCAAAAAAAAAACCTCAAGTACCTACTATGTTTGACGAAAACACGATTCCATAAAAAATTCTCATTACTTTAGTTTTTAAAATTATTTACGTAGCCGTTTTTTAATACAACTCCAAAATTATCACAAAAACCGCTTAACTAACCCATAAAACACAAAAACTCATAAAATAAAGCTGTGTTCAGAAAGACGACTATTTAAAAGCGAATGTTTCAAAATTACACGTAAACCGTTCCGCCATTGATCGTGAAGTGTTGTCAGATGCGCAGGCGCCGATGCACATAAATGTAGGTATGTGTGTATGTGTGTTTGTCACGTATAGCGTTAACACGTGGTCTATATTAGTTTTGACGTTTTGTCACAGTTTGACACGTCAACATTTATGTGTTTTGATGATTTCATGGCGAAAATATCCCTAAAAACTGCATTCGCTTCATCCCTCGTATCCACACAAGCTATACGGGAATAGCTCTAAGAACGTTGTAAAAAAATTGGCCTTTTAGTCCTGTAGTGATGGTTTGAATTAATTACATCCATGTATCTTTATATCTCGTGTATTTTTTTCTTCTTTAGATCTTTGACAGTCGTTACAATCAGTCTTACCACGGGGTATCGTATTTACCCAGTTACTGGGTTGTGGAGGTCAGATAGGCAGTCGCTCCATGTAAAATACTGGTATTCAGCTGCATCCGGTTAGACTGGAAGCCAACCCACCATAGTTGGGAAAAGGCTAGGCAGATTGATTTGTTCTTTATATCGTCAGTCTTGGAGTCTTGTTAAAGACATATACCCGACTGCCCCAGAAGGAGGGTAATGTTTTTATGGGTTCTTTCAGGCCAGCAAGCGTGCGGCGTTTACACAGGGTTTTATAATTGAAAATAGATTTAGTTACAAATAGAGGCATCAACCTCCATTCTATATTTAAGTTTTGATTACACTTAAAAATATCAATCGGTAGAAAACGAACCCATCTTTCCATGAATGGACTCCCAAATAACTTTCCAAATTAATATTCCATATTCCAATCAACTAACAAAGTAACAATCAAATCAAATAATTGTATCACTTAATCCCAACCATCTTTTAAATAAAATATTTTATTTAAAGCTCAGATAAGTTAATAAAGCCGGTTTAAATGAAAACATTTCAATCGTTTGCGATTCGGCACGCCAATTGCTCGCGAGATAATCCGTCGGTGTGGACGCGATTTAATTAACATATCGAATGTTTGTGTTTTGTCTTATTTATACTCTGTTTTATAAATATCATATTTAATGGGGATCAGTTTATTTGTTTGTTGTTATTTTATTTAATTATCTACATTTTATCTATATGTAAACGTCAAGTGTCCTATCATTTCCTAATGGCATCCATTTTTTTATCAAGCGTTTACTAATTATATTAGGTAGGTACTAGCTTCCGCCAGAGACTTCACCCGCGTGATATCTTTATAAATTAAAGCCTATGTTACTCAGTGATAATATAGCATTCTAAAGGTGAAAGAATTTTTTAAATCGGTCCAGTAGTTTTTGAGTTTATTAATTACAAACAAAGATACAATTTTTTTCTCTTTATTAAATTAGTATAGAAAAAAGATTGAAACGATCATAGTCAAAGTGAAATCATTTATTTCATATAGGCCCTTATAAGGCACTTCTTAACGTCAAAATTATAAAAAAAAAATAGAACTGGTCGCCCCATCCAAAAGGTAGTTTTCGTATGGAGAAGATTGGGCAAGAAACCGCGCACGGACGTAATAAAATCGCGGCGGGATTTAATCACGCACTGGATTTTCAACTCTCCGTATTAAGCCGAGCGTTGAGAATCCAACGCGCTGGAACGCACTCTCGTCCGAGCGCGTTGAAAAAAAAACACTTGGATTTTCAACTCTCGGCGCTAAGCAGAGTGTTGAAATACAAATGCACGAAAAAAAATCGCCGCGATTTTTTCACGTCCGTGCGGACGTCGACTTACTCTTTTAAAACGTTTTACAATATTTTGTACAGGTAAATTAATTATATAATCCTCTCATAAACAGATTGAGCCTCTTTTCGTGAACTTCCAAAGAAATCCAAATCTAGCTATATTTTCAATTTCTTTCTTCTGAATGTTTAATATGAATAACCATTTTTTTTTGTTTTAGACTTTTTCGCGTTTGACGGCTATCTCACCTGATGATAAGCGATGATATAATTCCCCACATTACCCACTACTTGTACTCCTTCACAAACCTCCATAAGAAAGCTGAGAATAAAAACACCTAGCAATATGACGCCTTTTGATAAAGAAGTAACACAATAAAGCCGACGCCCACAAAGGCACCGAAAAATACCAGCAACACCCAAAATTATAGCCTTTACATGTAACAAAGCAGTCATATTATATTATAATATTATTCTACGGAGCCTCTGTTACGGTTACCTACCATTATCTTGTCCACAACCGTGTATTTGTTTAATTAATTCCGACAAAGAAATAGCTGTGTGTTTCCAAATTATTTACTCTATGTTCTGCAGGGAAGTCAGAAGGCTTATTTTGAGGAATTATGGAAACTTTTATGAAGAGAATAGTGATTGTTATTGTGTAAAAGTAATTTCATCCATAGCAGTGATAGTCTAGTGGTGTGACCGTCGGACTGCTGAGTCATAGGTCTCGAGCTCGAACCCAAGGCACGCACCTCTGACTTTTTGGATTCATGTGCGTATAATTGTACAATTATCACTTGCTTCAAAAACGTTGAAGGAAAACATCGTGAGGAAACTCGACGGCACGTGAAGCTAAGTCAGAGGCCCATGGGCAGCATAAAAACTCTGACAACAGGTTAGTCACTAGCCACACGAAAAATAAAGTAATAAGTTCATTCATACCATACCAAAATCATGTTTTAATGCAGCAACGTGCGCTTGCGCCTTGAGACGGTGCGACGTGATTCTGGTAGAACAATTTCCATGAAGTTTTAGGGGTATGAGGAACAGGGTGTAAAGTTCACTCATCCACCATAGAAAAGGGAGGATCCTCCGACCAGACGGGTGTTGTGTCTGGCGGGCAACTGCCCATCGGTTGGAAGTTGAAATCTTGTATATATGTCGATCGCTCGGTAAACTCTAACTGCGCGATGCAGGATTTGTGTGACGTCATGTCTTTGAAGCGTAGTTTTTATGTGGCGGTGTAACCGCTACAAAGTGGAGCCACGCCCTTGCGTCACGCGTATCTGCAGAAGCCTTCACTGTTTGGTACGTTATTGCTACTCAAATTCCTTACCGACATTATTGAATTTTCATGAAAAATTGCTGTGATTTAGGCAATACACTTTTACTTATTCTATCAGTAGCGATTTGTATTACCTTCATACAAACCTAGAGTCCCCTAACTCCAATCAAAAAGTTATCAAAACCGGTATCCTCCCCTTCTTCCCCTCTTGTAAAGCACAGGTGCGCGGGCGCAGCTCGAGGCGCGCGAATAGTTGGGCGCGCGGCAATTATCAACAGATTACACTATTACACCGCTACCGGCTTATTAGTGCCGATGACGTGGTCATACTACATAGAGTAGCCACAGAGCAGAGGCGACACCCCATTTTCGTTTGTTTTTAATGTTGTAGAAGCAGGAAAAGAGGAGCCTGATAGACTGCATAGAGCGTTATGGAAATGAAAAGAATCTTTTTCTAACTTAGATTTTACATTGTTTCTTTATGTTTTCATTGATTTGCACGTTGTACAAACCAACTCCATTGCTGGCCGGCTACGCATAACCACCAACAGTCTCCTGAGCGTGTTCTCAGATCGGTGGGACTCCCCTCTGCTGCGCCACTGGGTAAGAATCCATACCAGTTGATATTTGAATTATAATCTCCTTATTACTAACACTAGTTATTAAGTTATTTTGTTGATACTAACACTATGGACTCTGAAATAAAGAATTTGAAGTTGAATTAGGCGTATCGTTGGTCGCGAGAAGTACAGAACCGGTCGGCGTGGCGACGCTTAGGGAAGGCCTATGTCCAGCAGTGGACGTCATTCAGGTGAAATGATGTCGACGATGATGATATCGTTGTTAGTCATTATCGTTGTCAACACCTGACTGCTATGATTCCACCAGGATTTCAGGTTGCTACCGGCTTTTCCACTGCTATAGGTTCATTCGACCGACCCGTTATTTAAATATCTTTAAGCCGTAGGTCCCGGCTGTCATTCGTGGATCTTTGACAGTCGTTACGGGTCGTCAGAAGCCCGAAAGTCTGACAACCAGTCTTACCAAGGGGTATCGTATTACCCAGTTACTGGGTTGTGGAGGTCAGATAGGCAGTCGCTCCATGTAAAATACTATTATTCAGCTGCATCGACAGCTGCATAGGTAGGTGATGATGATGGCACTATCGTAAAGCATTGAAAATGATCTACAATCTACACACCAACATTATCAACTTTAACACTGAACTTTTTGACTTGTTTTGAGTTTCTGGCGGAGCCATCACAATATCCTAAATGTCTACTTCTAGAAAACCAAAAACCTCCTCGAGTGTTCACCTCTGTAGGCACATTCAAACCTCCCTTCACCTTATATTATTCCTTCAGTGTCCCTCACCCTGTGATTACGCGCCGGCCGCTATAATATACATATCAACTTCACACGGACCGCACAATGGCCGCGAAACAATGGCGTTTTGTTAAATAATAACGCGGTAGTCATTCTTAATACTGACGTGACTGTAGGCACGGCTTTATACGAGGTGGGGTGTTCTGAAGGAGGTGTTGACGAAGATTTTGTAGCAGGAAATTTTGATTTGTGTGTTATTAGAAGCTTCTTTTTGTCTTAGATAGACATGCGATTACTTGCGTCTGAAACAGACATATACATATAGATATTGTGGATACATACTAACCAAAAACTTTACGGCTATGCAGGATGATGTTAAGTTGTTGTCTTCTATGGCCAAACTTTTCGATGTTTCGTTCAGAGTATCATTGGATACTCTGAACGCCTAGACATTGGCCTAGGCGCCTCTATTTTCGGATTACCAGTGTTTCAGTAAAACTTTGAATAGTTGGAAATAAATTTTTCGATTCTTCTCTTAGTTTATTAGACTTACCAACACAATGTGCAAAGGTTTAGGTCCTCCCATTAAGTCAAGTAGTTAAATTGTAACTTTTGTGAATACTTAATTTTTTTTGTAACTAAAACCAATCGTTTTAATATGGTATTGTTTGAACCTTATTAAGTTCTCTTCTTCCTTTGTTATTATTTCAAGATGTTGAAACCCATAATTACTAAACCAATATTTCTGAGCTAATCCCGTCGCCGGTAAGACTGTCGTCACTTAGAACCTTTCCAAATATATCTATAATATATCTGTTTACGTGTTAAAGGATTAAAGAAAGTGAAAACAGCGTTGACAATGTGCACAATAGCTAGTTATTATGGACAATAATAGATAATAGAGTTGCGAGACCACAGGCGCGGCCCACCCGCGCGTCTAACACCGACACATCTGTCTGAAAGTGAACGTGCTGAAAAAACTATCCTTGAAGACATCAAAACTAATCGCCGATGGATTAGACGACATGGATTTCCAATTCACGAAGCTCTAACAAACAATTCTGAATCTTTAGACAGGACAACAGAGTCGAATGTTTAAAATGAAGGGTCCAAAACTGGGCAAGATAATTTTGCGACTCTTGAAATCGTCGTCCTTTTTTATCCCAAAGGATTAAGGTCCTGTTTCGTCTGAATTATAAAAAGGGACAGTTCTTCAGACTAATACTTGTCAATATACGTCACATTGACAAAGCGACTGCTTATTTATTCATAGCAGATTATTCAGCAGGATTATTTGGGCATGGAAAGGACAAAGTCGGCAAACAAGTCTTAGAGGACATTATTTCGGGTCCATTTTGTGTTCCGGATGATCTCGATTCGCTTAACTTGGATAATTGTTGTAATGTAAATTGTTCATGCTGATTGAGTTGGTCCTGAATAGATTTGTAGTAAGCACTTGAGATTTGAGACCACCATGAAAAGTGGAAGATCGTTCAGCTGTCGGCGGTACAAATGTAAGAATGTGTTAATGGGTCGTGTGCGGTTAATTATTGTATAGTTGAAGATATATTTTGCTTGAGTGTGTTTTCAGCTGGCTTTTGAATCTTTCTTTAGATTCTTTTCCATTTTGCCCTAAGGTTTTTCCGAGATATTTACCGGAATTCGCATCGGTTCCTTGTACTGTTATTTGCAAAATTATTACAAGTATATCCTATTCTCTGTTATTGGTTTCGTAGGGGGTTAGTTTTCTACCCAGCAGCATGAGTAACAGTTATTCAGCACGACCTACCCTACCTTTAGGCAGCAGTGATAGCCTAGTGGTGTGACCGTCAGACTGTCAAGTCATAGGTCTCGAGTTCGAAACCGAGGCACGCACCTCTGACTTTTCGGATTCATGTGCGTATTGTATAATTATCACTTGCTTCAAAAACGGTGAAGGAAAACGTGAGGAACTTTCACATGCCTGAGAGATATTTCTTGACGGCATGTGAAGGCAACTCAGAGGCCCACGGGCGTTATAAAAAAGTCTCCAGTCACCAGGTTAGTCAGTAATCACACGAAAAAAATGAAGAAGCTCTACCTAGGTGCTCCAATATAATCGTCATCAATAAAAAAACAGTGGCACTCCGGGAGTGCCGACAGAAGTGAAAACTTGAAAAATATCGCCTTGATGGAAGAAAAATACTTGCATATAACATTGATCCGTAACCTAACATAAATAAAACCGGCCAAGTGCGTGTCGGACCACGCACAATGAAGGGTTCTGTAGTTGGGATGAATTTATCCCAAAAACAAACTTAACTTTGTAGTTGAAAAATATGTTCTCCCATACAAAATGTATGGCAAAACATGTTTTTGCAACTGCAAAGTTAAGTTGGTCGATTATTACTCGTTAACTTGTAAAGCCTACTTAGCTATGATAGTTTTCCTTTTAATTTCGTTATATAAACTACTGCTGTGATTTTTTTCACACTTCCAAAACCAACCATTTAGCCGGCAGGGGGGACACTTGACTCTAACAAAAATTAGCACTTTAAAGCTTAATATTTCGAAAACGGATCCCTGAATCCAAAAATGGTTTCCACAAACTAGCAATATTTTTGAAGGACCTTTCCAATGATACCCTTTCCCATTGGTTCCTTGTTTACTACGGAACCCTAAAAAGCACACTCGCGTTTACAAAAATGAAGTGTCGGTAACGGTGTCGCGAGTTCAATTGTTTTTTCCCATCTCAAAAATGCCCAACGCGCCTAAAGAAGTTTTCACTTCAAACATTTTGATTTTTAATTAATATAGATTAAGTTCTCAATACGTTTGTTTCCTTATTTATCCCCATCGATAATTCTATTCGAACACCGCCTAATGAATGTCAGCATCATAACTTACGTTCATTTGCTATAAAAATTAAAAAGCAGTACGTTCCACCAAGAGATGAAGAAAACCATTATTTATAAATAAGTTTTTAACGTTTCATGGTATAATTGGAAGCGACAGTGGGTATGCGTTTAAATTTTAATAATAAGCACAATAACATATTAATTTTTCTTGTCAAATGTAACGCGAGATGGTAATCTTGGGCCGTGTGGGTGTGATGCGGGGTCCATGATTGTATCTGATTAAGGACGAAGGCGTGAACTTTGGTAGTTGAACAATCAATTTTTTTGCGATTTTTAGCCCTAATCAAGACTGGGAATAACCGGGAATTTTGCGTTTTTTTTTTAACTTTATTGGAGTTTTATAAACTTCAAAGAATTTAACATTTCAAAATAGAAAACTTTTCAAAACTCTAATTAAAATGTATACATATTTGTGATGGATAAATGAATGATTAATATAAGAAATATTTTTATTATAATAGATATTATTTGCACACCTGATAAGATAATAACTTTTGCTATACGTATCACATCATGTACCAAATATAATATTCAAGCAAATAAACAATTTATATCTCAGGTACAACTCGGCACTGGATGAAGTCATTTAAATTTAAAACGGTTATTTTTATATTTATTAAAAGATTATGAGGTGTGTCTTTACAAATCCTACTTGAGTAGGTGCATTCTCATTTTTAGACAGCCTTGGATTAAAAATTAAAGCAGATAAATAAAAATGCTCTAAAGTGTGACAAAGCAGACTTTCAAAAGTCAAATAGATTACAAAGGATTATGAGATCAATATTATTAAAGTAATACCAGTCTCTAGAACCACTAAGTAGTTAAGTTTTGTGGAACCGTTAATTTGTTTGAATTCTTTTGCTTTTTAATCTTAATAACATGCATTATTTCTTCGGTCACATTTATATTTTGGGAATAGAGGTTTAAATTTTTTTGGTTGATCAACATCATGTTAGCCCACCAATGTCAATGAGCCTTTCAAATTCATTATGAGAATCTAAAATGATCCTGGTACTGAACGCTTTTAGCAAAAAGTTGCTCTTTAATATATTTATTTTATCTAAGTCCGTCGCCATAACAGCAATGTTAACAGTATTGTTGTGTTTCGGCAGTTAGAGGTAAGATAGCCAGTTCCTCTGTGGTTGAGGATTCCGGGTGAAGCTCGCTTCCACCTTCGGCTTGACGGCACTTACCATCAGGTGTGATGCAGGCCAAGAGTTTCGCCGATGTAGTTTAAAAAAAAGTTGTTTTACATAGAGCCTACCGTCTTAAAAGATTAGACTATTTCTCGACAAAAATCAAAATCAATAGTCATCTATTTAAACTAGGCTGAGAATCAGCACTTTTCGAACGTCAAAATTACATAAGACAGTCCCCAAAACGCCCACCCTTCTCCACTTATGAAAAGAAATTAACATTACGAGACTTCATATTTAAAAATAAAGATAAAATGATAGAAAATCTGTCACAAGGTATTTGCTGACGGTAAATCAAACCCGGACCCTCATAACATCTGAAAAACGTCTGAGACAGTACTGCTACCGATAATATCAGCAATTGACCATTGGAATTATTAAAAAGCTTACCTCTTCGACCATGATATCGTGTGGTCACCGCAGTCGGCACATCAAAGCGGCGCGGGCGCGGGCGACACAACATGATTACGATAATCGCGCCGCGCTGTCCTCGCCTGTGTCGCTTGATATAAATTGACTGCACGCTGGACATTCATGGAACGACAGTTTTGGGTTTTAAGAAATTTTCTTTAAACTAACAACCATTATGTTGTCTATGGATACTTTCGTTAACGTTGTCTTTTTTATAATTATGTATCTATGATAGACTGTCCTAAGTTCTTTAGTAGGATTAATTACATCCCTACTAGATATCCCCGCATTCGTATCAACCCTTTCTATCCTCCCCGCCCCGAAGAACCATGTACGGAGTAAGTTCTCCACTGTCAAGAATGTGTAAGGCTTGTGAACGAGTGCAGTGATCTAGTAGATGACCAAGTGGACACATATGGACTCACTTGGTCGGTTCCAATCTAAGCTTCTTGATCATTAGTCTCGCAAGTTATAATAATAATAATATCAGTGCGTATTTTTTATCCCCTACTTTTTGTTACTTTCTTTGCTTAGTTTTATACTTTAAATAATATTTAACTGTGTAACTTATTTTCGTAAACAATTACAGCTACTTTGTTTCATTTTGACAATTCAACAACATTCATTGCGTTTTTTACGTTGTTGAGCAGATTTTTTTTCCAACTTATGAAGCAATGGATTAGCAATCTGTTTCAAATCGAAACAGATTGTGATTGTGTTGTATTACGCAATTAGGATACGGTACCCTAATTGCGGTCTACTTTAAAATTATTGACTAGGTGATAATAAGAAAATGCTATGTTTACCCATAATTGTTTGTTACATATAAGTAGTTCTTTATTTTCTGTTGCTTCCTGTAATTTCTGTAGTGTATACGAACGTTGGTAATTCTAAATAAATAAATGATAATTTAAATGCTGAGTATTTGCAAAAAGATTAAAAAATAAACTGCTGCTTATTTTCAGTAACCTAAGTACAAAAGCGATTGTTGAATTTTTTTTAATAAAATTTACCATTTTTTTATTATTCATTATATGACTAACCACTAAAAACAGCCATTATTTTGTCATTAAATCAAAATAACCAACCCTAACATTTTATTTGAAGCACTCTGTCGCACCATGAACAGTCCGCTTTACCAATCCATGACGCTTTTATAAAACTGTTCTTTATGCGTTTTATGGCGATTGAAATTAAGATGTTCTAATGTGAAGCTGCGCCGTGGACCATCAGATTATCTTCATTGCACACACCTACTTAAAATGTTACCAGTTTTCAAGCCGATAATAATTACACAGTATAACTACCACATCTAAACCGGTGGCGTAATTAGGAACTAACTTGCAATATTCATAGAATTTGACGTAAAGTTGACAGTTCCCTTTGCAGGTGGCGCCCCCCTGATGTGTCAAGTTATATTTGCCATTACTTACTCCACTTCTAACCAATCGATCGTTTCCATAATAATATGTTTTCTTCAGATATATATTAGCCGTTGAGTGGAACTTATTAAATGTATGGTAGAGACTTTACTTTTAGAATATTTGGAATATTAATGTGTGGGATAATTTTGCCGTTACATATCTGGGAACTTGGTCGATGTTGACAGAAATATTGGTAATATCTCTGTGGGTTGTCATAATTATTTTGATTATTTTGATTAGTGGAATATTTCGTTAAGTTAGTAATTTTATTTCAGTCCCGTTAAGGCTGACTCTTTTTTTAGCTAAAATAACGGGCTTTTACTTTTGTGTGTGGCCAGTGTTGTACCTACAAGTATATATATCTTCAATAGTTCCTTCCTTCTTAGCTCGTCTATTTTACGACATTACCTAGCCACACAAATAGTTAATTAATTAATTAATCTATACTTACTTCTACTATTTAATAATATTACAAAAGTTTAAATTTGTTTATTTGTTTGTTTGTATGTAGGGGGTAATCTCCGGAACTACCAGTCAGATTTAAAAAAATATTTTTACGTTGGATAGCCTTTTTTTTTTGTGTGGAAAATTATCAAGTAACTTCTCCCGTTATGGGTGGAGCGGGAGGGCGTGTCAGACTCTTACTGACTAAAACCCACCCGTGTTCCTTCGGTTGCCTTGTTGCTGGGGGCCACGATACGTTGGATAGCCCAATTCTTGAGGAAGATTATAGGCTCGCGGACGAAGTCGCGCGCAGAAGCTAGTTAGGTATAACATGTATTCTAAGTATCATTTCAATCGTCATTTTCATCAATATACTTCGGAATAAAATACCTTTTAAGCAACCATTTAAGAAGTAGGTATTTGTTTAAAATTATGAGGGTCTGAAAGTCTGTTATTATGAGAGAGCAATTTAAGTTTTATACCATACGAAGTTGAAATTGAATTCAATTAAACCCAAGTGCACATCACACATTTCTTTTCCGTTTTTATTTTTCCAAACGTCACACAGCGTATAGCTTTATCAACTAATATTGTACGCTCGACCAGTTTCCTGGTCTCTCACAGTTTTTACCAACAATGCGACACGATACAAAAATATTCCGACGAGTCGACAATAGTGACGTGACATGCGCAGTGACACTCCGCTCACCCATCACGCGACAATAGCCACACATCAATGACAACTAATTTCTTACGGTGCATCGCGTTTATTCAATGGAACTACTTATTATAAAAATCTATATCACCCTGTATAATGTCAAAGCTCATGTACAGTCAATTTTGAACTGTAATGTGAAGAAAATAAGGTTGAGTCTTGAACAGTGTGGAAAAGCGTAGGGTGACAATAATTTTGACTTCCGCACGGACAGATTTACCCACACATTAGCGGTGTAGCGAATATTCTGAATGAGATTTAAGTATATTATGTTAGGAAGGAGTTATTGCGCGCTTGATAAGGGTTGACTTGATTTTAAATGTTAATTTTTGTTTAAAAATAAATTGTATTAAGTGGTTGAGTTTGAAGTTTTATTTTTGGATCTTTTTGATGCACCTAGGGATGCTCGTTTGTACCCGGTTTATGTTATTCTTGGTTGATGTGACACGTTTCAAGTGTGACATTGATATGTAAACGGAACTCGAAGTTCTTTATTTTTCGTTTCTTTTTCTTTATGGTTGCGTCAGCCATTTTCACGATTTTCTTTTTATCTTTTTAAACCTGTGCGTTAATAGTTAGGACCTATACCTACCTAAACTCTTCACGTGTAACAAAATCTTTTTACAATTTTTGATCTTTTTATTTTTTCACATTTTTTTTTTGTTTGTATTTTGTGTTTACCTAAACAAAAGTTTTCTTTCTTTGAGGAATTAATCATTCCTGCACTTATGTGAATAGCTGGAATAAGAAAATTCACTAAGGAAGAGTAGATTGTAAAAGACTTGTGATTTGAGAGATTGGTATCATAATCTAAAATAACATTATAAAGAGAAAAGATTTGATTTTTTTGTATGTTTGTTTGTCACACTTTCACGCTAAAACGGCTGACCGTTTTTGGATGAAATTTGGCACATGGGTAGACCATGACCTGGGTTAAGACATAGAATACTTTTTATTCCGATATTCTCACGGAATCGAGACTTATACGGGAGAAACCGCGGGGCGCAGCTAGTAGTCTATTTTTGGGTTTCGATTTCCAAGAGCTAAAATGATTGATAACGCTATTGAAATTCGTCGTTTGTATTAAAATGTATTCATTATTATTGGCACAACATTTGCCAGCATTGACTTTTATAAGAACCGTTGCAATATCGATTGTATAGTTCAAGGTAACAATAACCATACCGCGACAATTGCATTAAATTATAACCGTATAACTACTCATAATCATGTAGATTAGTATAGAATACAAGAAGACTTCATTTATGTATGCTTAGGTATAATTTTGATGATATTGTGGCATTTTAGCTATCTGGTTTGCAAAATTAAATGGTTTTATTACTTTTAAGAAACTAATAGTTATTGATTGGTTTGATTGAAGCGATCAAAGCAACAAATTGTTTTGTTTTGTTCTACTTTCAATGTTAATGAGTTTGTGATCAAATCTCAGAATATTTCCTTCATATGGTCGATGATGATGATGGAGTGTTATTATCTTATTATCCATAATAATTACTGGTCATTTGATTTCATAGCAGTTTCTTTTAGTGTTATTAATGAAAGTTCTGCAACACTCGTACGCAAAATATTGTTCTACCCTTATCTCCATAATTTAATACAATTATCAACGAAACGTTTTCCAAAATGTCTTCCATAACATTAAATCCGTTTAAGCTCTTCTGGCTAAGCATGTGTGCAAACATAATTCGATCTACATTCGGGGCCCGGGCACAAACTAGTCGCACCACGTTGCTTTGCCCGACATAGGGAGAGCACAATAGGGCTAATTGTTGATAGGTGAGGTGCAAGGCGAAGAGGGGGCGAAAGCGATTTGTAAAAAAATATCACATTTATATGTTTTTATTTTTGGTAAAACAAAAAACAGAAATGTGGATTTATTTTAAGCACCTACTTAAAATATTATTATTTTGCTAATTATGCTGATTTTCAGTCATCAAGTAATAATATTGGACATAATCGCTGCTAATCCCAATACTCGAATACAAAATATTAACTTCTTTTATAAATATTGTTTAAATATATTGTAAAAGTAAATACAACTTTAAAAAAAACCCGGTAGCACATTGCTGTCTATGGCTGATGTGATAACTGAAATAATTTCAAAAATGTTATTTTAATCACCAATCGCTAATTCTTCTCCCTTGCACCCTACCAGAATTTGGCTACATGATCCCTCACGGCTCAAATAAAACATTTATAAATATTTGCTGCTTTATTATTGGCGGGTCTCTGACGTCTCAGTTGACGCGGGGTGCGCAGACGCAGCTCAAATCACTATGTCCCGTACTAATGTTGTAATTTATGTCCGCTTTAGATTGATATAATTTTTTTACTATTATGTTTCTATTGTATTATTTTGAAAGAGAATTTAGTGCGGTGGTTTTTTTTAAGTTTTTATGAAGGAAAAAAACCTGATGTTGTTTTTTATGATCGTGTTTATAAATTTTAATGCAAGTTGGAAATATTTTTATTTTTTTAAGTTTTATTGCATCAACTTCGTTATTGTTAATATTGTGGTAAATGACGATTCGTTTCTCCTTGATTTGATTAACCATCGCTTATATTGAAGGAGCAACTGCAGTTAACGCTGATCCCTTAAAAGAACTACTACATCTTCAAACCAAATTATTTCCTCGAAATTACAAATATTCCACTCAATATTTTTATGAGAAATAAAAGATATAAAATATGGAATGAATCTTCATAAAACTTCAAACTTAGCAAGCAGGAGTCATTTCATCCCACACTCTTATATCATCATCTGAATGTCTCAATCAAAACTGTTTTCGATAAAATTACTAATGAAAGGCAATCAACGAAGAATTTATGAAATGATTCCGTTTAATATTTTACCAATCGATTTTGACAGTTTTTATCGATCAATTTAATTGAATTAATTAAATTAACGAGTTACATTTATAGTTAGTTAGTCGATGAGATCTGTTTCGATATTTTATAAGTTTGTAGTTAGGAGTTTTGACGCTAAATCGATATCCCGAACAGATTATAATTTATGGTCACTGTACATTTTTTTAAGAATTTAATGAAATTGCTTATAAAACGATGAGCCAAAAGATATTTAAAGATGGTATTTTATTTATGGGTATAATTTTATTGTTTTTAATTTTACTTGGGTATTGACAGTAAAAAACATAAAATTAACATATTTACCAATTCAAATATTCTTTCTAAACAAGTTCCAACTAAATTCAGACATATTAAAACATGTCAAAACATATTTATAAAAAATGCCGCCGGTTCCTACATTTTTTCATTAGACACGCCATGGCATTCGTTCTATAAAATTCTAAATAACCACCGTACACCATATTTTTGACGTTAGCCACGGTTATTGTTAAAAAACATAGTATCAATGTGTGCGTGAGTCGATTGTGTAGAAAATTCTGCGCGCGCATGCGGGGACAAGATGGCGACCAAATCATATTTCGAAACGGGTGAAATCTTTTGTTATTAATGAAATAAAAATAATTCAAAAGTGTAACTATATGGGGTTGCCTCCCTTCTTACTGTTGTGTTGTGTGGCCATGCGGCCATGTTGGGTAACATTACCAGCGTGACTAACTTTGTGTTTGAAGGTAACGTAAATAATGTTGATTTGTAGGTCAACATTTAAGTTTAAATTGTAACGATTAATAGTCATTGTTTGTTAGAAAAAAAAAAATGCTTCGACAGCAACAGTCTGAAAGCTATACATCGGAATAGGTAGATTTTTTTTTTAACAAAGTTATTATAGTCTCCCAGACTGAATTTTGGCCATGGCGCCAATCTCAGCGGAGACCTACCTTCAGCACGGGAGATATTATAGTGCACAAGTGTGTGCGCAGACACAAGTGCATTCTCTCTTCCCTCTTTTTCTTAGTCCGATAATAATTAATAATTTATTTATAGACACCAAAAAATATTAACGCTACATAACAACTATATTGCGTAAAAATAAATTTGTAGGCTATAATGAAAATAATACAACATAGGAGCATCTGCAGCCGAACTAGGTGAAAAACCTATATCTCGGCATACAGCGCCAAACCTCTCTGATAATAGACTGGAACGGCAATCCGTCGCGACCGGAGAGAGATCAGGCGCAGGACCAACGGCTTAACGTGCTTTCTGAGGCACGGGGGTATCCCACCGCCAACTTCCTAACTCCGGGCTGATACTATGAAATTCCTAATGGAAAAACCCAATAACACTTTTCCCGACCCGGGAATCGAACCTAGGACCCCCACCTACGCTCAGCAGTCGCACTTGAGATCAAAAACAAAGTAGGTAAGTACAAACGTAAAATAAATAAAATAGTGGAATTAAGTTCAGCAACAGTGCTATACTAAAGCACTATTGGTGAAGATTCTCGAAATGAAGTGAGCAATTTCCACAGAACCAAGCATTTCAACGCAACATAAATATTGAAGTTGTGGAATACAAATGTTCACTCGATGGTGAAATGTACGTACAGAATAAGTGCTATTTACTGCAATAATACTTCGCTAAATTGATTGGAAAAATTGTAAAACTCAAAGGACCAGAAATTGCTGACAGGGCTGATAATAACTGATTTTAAATTCCCTTTCAAGATGAGTATATGAAACCGTTATTTCAATAGAATTTAGAAAATATTTTGAAGCTCCAAATTCCGTAATGAACTCCATATTTAGATTCTATTCTCAAGCGTTTTGAGACAAATCCTTGTCGTGTTCCGTTTGTTGATTTAGTCTATTTAAAACAAACTCGTGAGAGCCAAGTTGTGGAGATTAGATCAGGATTACTGGAGATTACATGCAGTTTGTATGGAGCTATCAACTTGGTTAGATTAGGAATATTTCCGTCGAAGAGTTTGTTTTGTTTGCCAGGAAAGTAAGATTGCTTTTCGATGTTGTTTGCTCCACAGAACAGAGTTTGCTCCTTGAGGTGTTTGATTTCGAATTATTTACTTTTTACTACATTAAAATAATGATATCCTTTACTGCCTCATTTCCCTGAATACCTACTTAAAACATAATCAAGATGTCATTGGATTGAGTGTGCATCCCAAGTCGCACAAAACTTAAATTCCAAGTTTCGCGACGAAGCCGTGAAATCGAAACACCCTTCTTTCATCCCTAGTCAAAGGCGGCATTTTTGTAATCACCAAACAAATAAAACCTCTAATATACATTTCGATGTTTTTATAAACATAAAACATAATTTATTACGCGAACGCGACCAGGTATTGTCGGCAACCCTTAACGAAACGCGGCATGATTTACGATTTCCAAAACAAAATTCGAATTTACCGGTTTTGTATATCAGTTTCATCCCTGTATGTTTGACATAGGGTTGAATTTGGTCCTTTGGGGTTGAACATGTAAGTTTGCATGCGGTATTTGACTTTATTTATCTATTATTATGGGCTTTGTCGCCGCTCCCACAGTTTGGCGGCAGATTTGAGCGGACTAGCGTGGCGAATGTGAGGTCTCAATTTGGAGTTATTGTCTGTGTACAATGAACGTATGTATATGTGTTATGTGCCGATTATTTCCTGTATATTCAGTTGTCTGGTAATGGCTTTATCTATGGCTTCATGGTTGTTTTCTTTTAGGGGATGATTTTTGTAGAATTTGATAGGGTATCATTGGTGATTCGTTACGGTGTAAAATCTAAGCATACAGATCTAAACAGTCAACAACGATGTGACGACTTTTGAGTAAGAATTTCGAGAATCTTTAATTTGAGAAGGACGACCAAAATCGTCAATAACTGAGACCAAAAGTTGAAAACTGGTCCTTACACCCACTGAGTTACTGATCCTTCAGGATACCAAGTTCTTTTCCAAGTGCACCAGTAAAACTGTATAGTTGAAATTGATTTTATTCGATCTAAAGATCATTCAATAACATCAAAAATTACCACTGAACGGTTATCATCCATGGGAACGATCTCCTGCGGCGTCACAAGCAATATCCCGCCCTCCTTGATATCAATACGTAACAAAGCAACGTCATCCAAGACCACATATTTATTGAAGTCGGAAGCTCCGTAATGGCTGCTCTCCCCGCCATGTTAGTAACGTTACATTACAATAGATATAAATGAGTGACGATTTATTGAGCCGTTTGTTGTTCTACAAATACGTTGTGTTTGGTGGACAACTTTAGCTATGTAATTCTTTAATTTTTGGGTTAGTTGTTCGGTGTGGTTCTCGGGAATTGAGTAAACTGTTGGAGCAGAGCATAGGAATTCTTTTTTTAACGACTATCGACATGTAAGTATTCTAATTAATGAATCGTTTTGAAAACCTTAGTGATGCTGATTAAATTCTTCTTTTATATAAGATAGCGTCGGTAAACCTTTCCTGCCTTACTGCAGAGTCTGCCCCTCTTTGCTCGACCGATTCTATCCTTCATTGTTCAATCAATCTGCCTAGCCTTTTCCCCACTATATTGGGGTTAGTGTTGCCCAAATGCAAGAACAAGACGAGACTTAGCCAGTCTTGGTCTTGGTCTTGCGCCAATACACCTGGTCTTGGTCTTGGTCTTGGTCTTGCGCTCCCAGTCTTGGTCTTGGTCTTGGTCTTGCAGCAAGAGTCTTGCAAGTCTTGCAATTACCTATTAGTCTATTACTATTTATTAAAGTTTACTTTAAATCTTAGAAAAACGTATTAGAATTGGAACATTGTGAGCTTGAATTAACATAGCCATAGTAAAGATCAAGCAGATTAATAAATAACTGAAGATTTGATAAGAAATTCGAAAAATCAACTGACCTATATGTCGTTTTCCATGGAAGTAACTGTTTCTTAATAAACATTTATGATTTATAAGCTTACATTTGCTAAAACATGTAAAAAAACAAATTAATTACAATAACTTGACTGTATTTTAAAGAACAATACTTATCTGTCTAGAAAGAGATTGAACCCTCAACTTATAAGAAATTTAATAAAAGAGTTTTACGATTTATCATTTATTTGAATAAAAAATAAAATACAACACAAATCAACAGCTTTATCATTAGGTTATGATACTTTATATCAATTTTTTTGACCAAGAATTAATACAAAGTAACCATCTGGCTGACTCATCACTTAACCTATTTCTATGTTTTCTAATTACTAATGATGCTTTAGAAAATAACCTCTCAGCAGGTACTGAAGTTGCAGGTATTGAGAGAAAATCACGGGCCATTTTCGATAAAATCGGATACTCTGTCTCATGCGTCCTCCACCAATCTAAAATGTCTTCCGAGCTGGCAGTTCTTGGTTTTCTCAGGTACTCCTCCAACTCGTCTATCACTAAGCCTTGAAGACAAGATCCAGATGACGTCGAGGGACATTCATAGAGTTTATCAAAGTCTATTACGTCTTCATCTTCATCACATACTTTATTTTCTTTTTCTGGTAATTCCAGAGATTTGTTCAGTGAGTGTAGACTTTTATATTCTTCATAAAGTTCATTGAACTTGCGCAGACTTTCTGTTTTAAGTTGCTTCCCCCACATTGTCAGGTCAAAAGTCTGAGCCTTATGCCTTGGGTCTAAAATTAAAGAAGTACAATAAATCCAGTTGCTCTTCTTGTAATGTTTAAGCATTTTGTCTCGAGCTGCTTGGAAAGCTAGAATGAGCCTTTCATCCACTTCAGATCGATTAGGTTTCTCATCTAACTGTTTTACCATGGATTCAATTTTATCTAGCAAGAGATTGAATGATACAATGACTAGCGGTAATGTAACATATTTGTCTCCACCAAGTTTTGTACTTAAAAGTTTAAAGTTTATTAGAAATTTATGTAATTTTTCGAGTACCTGCCATTCATTAGCTGTGATTTGAAAATCATTTAATTCGGTGACAGAACTGCACAATATGTCAATGCCCGCTCTCACTTTTAAACCAAATCCAATCATATCATGTGTGGAATTCCATCTCGTTGGACAGTCAATAATGGCATTTAGATTTGATGGCACGCCAGCTGCTTCACAAGCAGACTGAAACTTCTTCTTCACTATCTCACTTCTTTTTATTTTACTGGAAATACTGCGTAACTTTGTTACAGATGTACGCGAGTCAGCAATGTTTGGTGCAGATTCTTCATCTTCCTCATCCTCAGTTTCGTCTGCATAGTCTTCGTACTGCTGATCTTGCGCGTTAGTGTCAGACTCACAGTGTAAT
This sequence comes from Agrochola litura, assembly GCA_949152395.1. Classification (NCBI taxonomy): domain Eukaryota; kingdom Metazoa; phylum Arthropoda; class Insecta; order Lepidoptera; family Noctuidae; genus Agrochola; species Agrochola litura. The sequence continues at coordinate 23,172,505 of OX424495.1, read as the reverse complement.
GCTAAGGTCTTTAATAAATCTTGTACACCAAGGTTTAAAATGTGAGCAAAGCACCGGAAATGTTGATTGTCTGAATCAAAGTGTGGCGGCAGCTGTTTGCCCAGTTCATACATAAATTTGGTATTTGCAGTTGCGTTGTCGACCGTGATACCTTGTATTTTATCAATTATGCCATATTCCAATAAACATTCATGGAAAATCGTTGCAATATCTTCCCCAGTATGTCGACCGCGTGATGGTATAAAATCAAGAACTACAGATTGATACTTCCATTCGTTGTCTATATAATGAATAGTAACCCCGTAGTAACTCCTACCAGCAATTGACGTCCACCCATCAATGGTAAAAGACATTTTAGATGATAATTGTTGAAGTCGTTCCTTGAGATTCAATTGGAGCTCTTCAAATCGCTCTTTGACTTTCCTTCTAAGTGTAGACCTTTTAGGAAACACCATATTAGGGCAAATACGTCGAAAATATACTTGTGTAGCTTCGTCATCGAAAAATGAGAAGGGAAGATATTTTTTCACCACCCAATCAACTGTAGCTGTCGTGATGTTGTCACTGCTGTTTTCCGACTGAAACAAAACAATAAATCTTGTGTTATTATTTAAAACATACTAGGTTTGAGCGTATAAGAGGAGGAGGTTTGTTGTTGTTAAATCGAGAAAATCGTTAAATTGATATTTGTTATATTAAGGTTGCACTGTACTGTAATTTACCAAAATAAAGTACTTAGTTGTTACTGGCCGATTAAATGAAAATATGGGTGTTTATAAAAAATATTTAAGACGATAATTACATACTTAATATGTCGCACCCCTAGATGAAAACACCACTAACTCAAAAATACTTACGTAAGTTAATGGCGTTTTTGAAAGTATCGCATGAATAGCTACGCGGAGTTAAAATTCTTTTAACTGTTAAAAAAATATTCTTACCTGTCCACTTCTTCCAGCGGTTACTAAAAAGCTTGTGATATCTCCACTTAATTTTGGTTTAACAGGAAGAAATATTTCTGATTCCTTTTTGTGGAAAGATATTAGATGTTTCCTTAAGCCTGAAGTGTTTCTGTTTTTCATTTTTATTTCAATCTTTTTATGTTGGCACAATTTACAGAAGGCAGTTTGGGATGCATGAATTATTTCGAAAAACTCCTCAAATTTGCTTTTGGGTCTTTTAGATCTGTGACTCAAACTCTCGTTACTCGGACTAGAATAATTTGAATCTTCGTCACTCATATTAAATTGTACACGTGATACGTTTTTAGAAAACAACGAGAATTAGTAAAAACAATTATTAAGTTAGACTCGAAGCACAGCTCAATTGGAAATGACTGGAATTAAAATAATTCCTTTATTTATAGTACGTTTCCTTGCTTTCTACCGCGCCGCCTCGCCACGTGCCGGCTCTATGAAAAGGATGCCGCCGCAAATCAAACAATGCCGCGTGCGGCGTACAAACACACACTAAATATTACCTACTTGTACAGACGCGACGCGTGAATAAAATAGAATTAGTGCCAATCACTATTCTTTACATATAAGTGAATGTTTTGGCGTACATCTATACTAATATTATAAAGCTGAAGAGTTCGTTTGTATGTTTGATGACAGAAGTTTTAAAATAAATAAATAAGTCCTGAACGTCACTATACCTACCTCCAAAGTTACTATTCCTCGTGGACGAAGTCGCGGGCACAGCTAGTAAATACTTACTCTCATCATCTCTCTCAGAGATATTCGGGCTGGTAAGTAATACAAAACTCTTATCGCAGGCTTTTTATTTTATTAGTAGGTAAGTACCTACGCTTTTTATATTATTTTATTAGTTTTGTAGAATTTTTTTACACGATTCAAGTATATTTAAAAGTGGCTACAATATTTATTAAACGGGTGATATTTGAACACTTTTTTGCTATTTTTTCTTGTAAAAACTTAAGAAATATAATGACTAAATGTACAGTAAGCGCTCAAAAGTGCATGAGCACGCTAAGAGTCATATTGCTGTGAACACGCGGTATAGCTCGTACATTTGTATGTGTAAGCAACACGATACACACACCACAGATAACGCAGTTTTGTTCTACACGAAACAACAATATATTTCCGTCGCTTTAAACATGCTAGCACACACGCACTATGCGCGTGAACTTGACCAGTTAATGGCATTGCTAAAATTCGATAGTAACTTAACAAGTGCAGATAGCAGAAAGCGTTAAGCGTTGGTATGGAATTCAAACTGCCTCAGGTTCTAATCTCGTAAAACACAGTGCGGTTTTTTGCAAATATTATTATTTTTGTTTTCGATAATAATATTTTTTAAATATTGCTGCTTTTTTATGTTGTTATTGCAATAAAGGTTTTAGAATAAAAAATGCGTGATATATGATAACAAAATTAAAAAAATATGTTTATTCGTTATATTTATTTTACATAAGTTAACACACTGCTACAATTATTTATCATTACTTCAGCTGAATAAGATGTGAAATAGATGTCAAGAAACTAGAAGCAGTTTGTATTATTTTGACATATTTAAATTATGAAATATTTTAAATTTTTAATGGATTTTTTCACCATAAACATTAAGCTTTGATCATGGTCGAAGTAATTAAGTAATAAATAAGAATATTAGACTACTTAAAATGTAAAAAACTACTTACAGAATAGGTAATTTTAAGGTTAAATATGGGCAGTTTGTTTATATTTTATTTGTATTAATTATTTTACATTTTATTTGACTTTAGTAAATATTGGTTGTTATTGAGGTTAAAGCTTAAGTATTCATTTTCTTTACGAAAAGAAGATTGAAACTAAACCTCAAATTTTAATCCTAAAATAATACTATTACTAAAATAATATTAAACAATTTCGGTATATCTGCAAGAAATACGACAAACACCCTATTGAAACGTGCTTAAAAAATTTGTTACCATAAATTCATGCAATAACGAATCTGTTGTTTATTAAGTTGGTACGGTCAATATTTTAAGGTCAAAAACGGTTTTCTAGCTGGTCTTCAGTGATGCAAGCCTTCAGAGTGCACGGCGAACGGTTCATAATGACGTGTTTTTAATAATTCAGCAAAATATCTCGTTGGTATGAAACCATTTGTTTCATTCACCATTTGACGTCGCTGCTACTCGATAATAAGCCCCTTCCTCATATCTCTTAACCCTCACAGTATTTCTCTAGAACAAAGAAAAACATTGTTTTTATTACACATAATACCTTATTATTTATTATTCACTAATCGAATTAAACCTCACAATGAATTTAAAACTTTAATGGCATCTTCTGTCTCAACAATACCTCTGTTCTATCAACAATACCCTTGATTAAGATTTATGTTTAGTAAAATATGAAATATATAAATGATAACACTCACACTTAGTCCGGTTTCATTAGATATTCACTTCACTTTTACGCAGCGCAATAATATTCTCTGATCTGATCTGATCTCTTCAATATATTTTATGCCTGCTTTTTGATAATAATAACCACAACACTGCGCTAAATACTCGTCACCAATATTATCCACGAACCAAAAAAGTTCTATT